>CM075191.1:7830554-9085554 GCA_037577475.1 Chaunax sp. Z400 | reverse complement strand
ATCTGTGGAGGGGAAATCACCAAGGACTCAGGACAGATTCAGTCTCCTAACTATCCTGATGACTACAGACCCTCCAAAGAGTGTGTCTGGAGGATCACTGTGTCTGAGGGATACAATGTCGGACTCAGCTTCCAGGCCTTTGAGGTGACTCAGTCCTTATTATGTGTGTGTGTTTACTCGTGTTTGTGTGTTTCTCTCCTCTCCTCTCCTCTCCTCTGTATGTGTGTGTGTGTGTGTGTGTGTGTGTGTGTGTGTGTGTGCTCAGGAATGTCTGGGTCAAATTTCACGCTTGCATAGCTGCTAGGACGTTAATAATGGTGATGGTGAGTGCATGTGTGTCTGTGTGCGCGAGAGTGTACAAAGACACGGCAGGCAGTTGAGGAATAGGTTTGTAGCTTGAACCCTGTAAAAACGTCAGTGTGCTAAACGTCTCAATCTGTGTCCAACCTGACTTCACACATGTAAGGTTAAAGTTCACCTTTACACAGGAGATAAGATCAACCTCTTCTTAAATCCCTCTAGTCCCAGACACCATTCTATTCTACAACATATCTTTATTCTGTTCTATTCTTTTTTCCCCTATACTGTTCTATTTGATTCTGTTCTACTCTGTCCTATTACTGATGACATTCTTTTCCTTTTTACAATTATTTGTTGGTGTGTTTTGCCTTTATTGGACCAAGACAGTGAGATGCAGGCAGGAAATGGGGAGAGAGGTGTAATATGCATCAAAGGTCGCCAGCTAGAATCTGTTATTTAATATACCGCTTAGTTCTATTCTGTTCTGTTCTGTTCTGTTGTGTTATTTTATTTTATATTCTATTTAGTTCTATTCTATTCTGTTTTTTTATATACCTATTTCATTCTATTCTATTCCTAGTTCCACTCTGTTCTGGTTTTCATATTTTATATTTGACACTAACTGGATGTTTGTGGTCTTTAAAACTCTGACAGTAGTTATGTCAGTGTTGGTTTCAGTTGGTCCACTGATGAGGTTACAGGAGAGAGGACTGTTTTTCAACCTGGGTTTTATTTTTGTAGCTTGAGGACAAACTTCTTTTTTGTCAACTTCTTATTTTACTCACAGACTTTGTTGATGAAATATTGGGTCCAGTAACATTTGTACAACAGAGTCTGTCAGAGCAACACAACCAGTCAAACTATCAAACAAAGGAAGACGTGCTGCTCTACACATAACATCAAACTTCTTCCAGTGTCACTTGTCTCACTGCGTACCACCATGAATGCTTTTGTAGATCGAGAGGCATGACAGCTGCGCTTACGACTACCTGGAGGTCCGAGACGGTTCTCTGGAGACGAGCCCTCTGATTGGTCGATTCTGTGGCTATGACAAACCTGAGGATGTTCGCTCCACCTCACACACGCTGTGGATGAAGTTTGTGTCGGACGGGACGGTTAACAAGGCCGGCTTTGCTGCTAACTTTTTCAAAGGTGTGTGTGTGTGTGCATGTGTGTCTGTACAGTATGAGTCTGTGTATATGTGTGTCATCTGATTGTGCTCTCTCGCATGGCTTTTAACCAAAGCATTCCATGTGTGTACAATGACGTGTGTGTTTTTCAGAGGAGGACGAGTGTTCCAAGCCAGACAATGGTGGATGTGAACAGAGGTGTGTAAACACCCTTGGCAGCTTCAAGTGTGCCTGTGACCCGGGCTATGAACTAGCTCCTGACAAAAAGAGCTGTGAAGGTAACCTTGTGTGTCTGTTTAACACTGAATTCATGTTTGTATATACATTCCTTTCTATGCCTCTGTGTGTTTCTGAAGGATATGAGCTGAAGTCATCAGAAAAAAAAAACATCCGCCTCCATCAACAGGAAAAAACATCTGACACATGCCTCACCGCTCCAATGGCACAAAGGCTGTGAAAATCCTCTAATCCCATGAAATAAATCAAATAGCCGTAATGACCCACATACTGGAACAACTGAACAAGCTGCTTTGCTTTGTGAGCAACATATGACCAAAATGCATTTACTTCTTTGAAGTGCAGTCATTTTTTTGGGATTTTCCTGTGAATTAATGTGTAGGAAAAAAATGTTGACAATCTGAAGCCTGTATATACAATTATAGTGACATAAGGGCTCATTTCAACATCCCCATCTCAAAAACAAGTAATGCTCAGTCACATGAGGGAGAGGGGCTGAACAAGGTCAGGTTCGGCAATAATGAATATGATCAGGAGAAATAATGGAATAATGAAATAACTTCTACTTTCTCCGTTCAGTTCTCTCCCTATAGCTTGTGGAACATGTAAACACATATGATGTCATAGCCGTGTTTCTGAATTGATTGTGTGTTTCCAGCGGCATGCGGTGGTCTCCTGTCTAAGCTGAATGGCACCATCAGCACTCCTGGTTGGCCTAAAGAGTATCCACCCAACAAGAACTGCGTGTGGCAGGTGGTCGCTCCCACTCAGTACCGCATCTCCATGCAGTTTGAGGCCTTCGAGCTGGAGGGAAACGAGGCGAGTGTGTCTGTGTGTTAATAAAAGTAGAACGAAGATGATAAACCCAGTATTTGCCAGGTGGATATGTGTTACAAAGGCCTTATTTGTGTGTGTAGGTGTGTAAATATGACTTTGTGGAGGTGCGGAGCGGCCTCTCATCCGACTCTAAGCTTCATGGTAAATACTGTGGCACCGAAGTCCCCGAGGTCATCACGTCTCAGTACAACAACATGAGGATTGAGTTCAAGTCAGACAATACCGTCTCTAAGAAAGGCTTCAAGGCTCACTTTTTCTCAGGTAACACATGCATGTTTGTGCCTGTTTGTGTGTGTTTCAGGGGTGGGCAGAATTCTGTGTTTTGTTTGGAACAATCTAAGTATAAAGATGGACAACAGAGAAGTTAATTATGCTACAGGAGCAGTTTAAGGAAGCTAATATGAATATTGCTATGCATTGATTTCATTATGACACCGACTGACAGCTAGAATTTATTTTAACTGATATAAATCTAAGCTGTCATACGGAGATATTTGTAATAGCTCACCTTGTGATTCCAGGTTTTCTCGCGTTCACCTAAATCTTCATTGTTTTTAACCTGCAGACTGTTTCCATCCCTATAACAACACTGATATTTTTTATTCAACTTGCAACTGCCCCCAGAATTGCTTTTGAATTTAAATTTGAATATGTACTTTATAGAGTATATATTTATATGTATCTATATTATATAATGTATATATTTTACACGGTAAGCATATGAAGAATTATTAGTTAATTAATACTGGAGAAGGTGTGGGATTAGATAAGTTCATACTTCCCATTCCTTTTTGGACATGTGATATAAATTCATTGTTTTGCTTTTTTTCTCTCTTTTTTCTTTTTTCTTCTTCTTATTTATTATTATTATTATTATTATTTATTTTTATTTATTTAATTTTGCCCATTTAAATGTTATTTTGTTAGTTTGTTAGTTTTTTGCTTTTTATTATTATTACATGTTCGAAATAAAGACCTTACTCTAAACTCTATCTCTAATCTCTAATCTATCAACATTTTCTGACTTATTTTAATTAATTTCATTGTGCTAATTAATTCAACCTACAGAATCCATCCATAGCGACTACTATGCAGTTTAAGTAGTTAAGTTTAGACAATTATAACACTTAAGGTAACATAAGGGAAAAAGAATTGACATGACGTACTGTATAAAAACAGGTAATTCACACTTTTCAAACCATGTCTCAATTCCTGATTTTGTCTTCTGCCCACCTCCACTCTGTGCTATTTTGTCTTTTTGTGTGCTTGCATGGCGATTTATTATTTGTGTAAATATCCATATACGTGTGCATACATCTGTATTTTTCTGCCTCTATACATGTGTTGTGTCTGTCTGTCATTCTGTGTCTCCTGAGTCTCCATCTAAGGCCTCCTGCACCCTCCCACCCTGCACTCTGCCCTCTCCCCCTCAGACAGGCTGGCTCTGTGTCAAGAGCATATAATTGTGCTTGAGTTATGCAAGGACATAAAGCGCGACCGCTCTCCCACTCGTGGCCATGTCAACAACAAGCTGGCAACCTCGTCAAAGGTCGGAGGTAACATGACATCACAGTCGGCGTCTGTGATTGGCTCTGGTCTATTTCGTGATGAGGGAATGGATGGATCCGGTTTTAATGGCGTGGTTGAATCCATTCTCCTGCAGAGGGAAACATGTGCTTTGTCCCAATTGCGTGTAACATATGAATACTAGTGTCAGCTGAGGAAGGGTGATAACAAAATTCAGCAGAATAATGACATTGTTTAACAACTGTCTGTGATCTGAATTAATGAATTAATGCAAGCTGTGATCAAAAACTAAGTCAAATTTACTCCTGTAATGGTCACAAACAATTGATGTAATAACTAACATAGAACACAGTTGATTGGTTTGAATATCAGTTTGATTATTTGACATGAGTCATATCATTTTGCATGCAGTTGCCATATTTTGACACATTGTTACATTTTAGAGGAAGGAAATAAGTGATGTGCACCGCTGGAAGTCAAACTGCGACTTTGGGAAGCAACACCGGATTCAGTTGCGTAATGTGTTCCAGAGAATTCTGCAACTGCCAACTATTTATTCAACAATTAGATTAAATTAAAGTTGTATGTTGCAGGGAATTGGGACACTGCTATGATTCACTATTAGAAGCACAACAAATATCCCCTACTTGCCGTTACAGGGATGAATTTGTTGGAAATTAACATTAAATAATAACAATTATAGGAAGTTGTCCTGAAGAAAATGTCCAAATTTCCCTTTCCTTGTCTTGACTTGGAAGGGAAATGGTAAAACTTAGTCAAAAGGCAACTTCAGTGTAACACTTTGGCTACTTCTTCATCCTTAATAGGAAATGAAATCAACTGTTAACTGCATGAGCTCTGCTTGAATCTATCTACAAAATACCTGGGTCATGCAGTTGAACCACTCAGTGGAGCTTTAGTTCACAGAGACATTATAAATCATGTGTATGCGATAGAAGTTGCTGTGTGAATGGCTCTTATTGTTGGAAGCTGTAAGTTGGCAAAGATGCAGTAACTTTAGGGAGATCCCTACGGCCTCCCACACACTACTAATCTGCGACTGTGTGTGCGTGCATGTGGATGTTGTGTGCTTGAACTGAAGAAAGCTACAATGGACACGGTGTAGCATCACCTGCAAAGCTTCTTAGGCTGTGATAGGGTAAGACTGAGCCCACAATAGCACAGTAATACCACATCAGACACAAACACACACAGACACACACACACACACACAGAAATAGAGAGGGGAGGATTTAGTGGTTCCAATAAATGCAGATCTAGTTTGATTCACACGCTCTTGAGTTGAGGTGAGACTTGAGCAAAGTAAAAATAAAATAAACCTTATTGTCCCCGAGGGGAAATGCGTCTTGGCCACAGCGCTACAGGCTGTTGCATCATATATATAGTAACATCTAGCAGCGTCTGCATACGTACACACACATTCCTAAAAACATATATCAGTAAAAACATGTATGGTAAAAAAAAAAAAAAAAGCAGTAATGATAATTATAAATTATGTGCGTAAGAGCCTGTGCATGAGTCATACATTGCTCTGCGACATTAAGTCTTGAGTTCAGTAGCTTGATAGAAGCTGGAACATCTGTGTCTTATCTCACATCTCTGTATAAGAATCTGTCTCTTACCGATACAAACGCTCTTCTCGGTCTCTCACGCTCCTTCCTATGCACTCTGTCTGCCTACGCTGTCATCTGTAAATCCCCAACTCTCTGCTTCTGTCTCAGACACCATCACTGTTGTTAACGTGGCAGCCCCCCCCACACAGAGCCATGTCTTCCCTGTGAGCTGCTCTGTTCCTCCACCGTTCAGCTTCAGTAAAAAAGGGCTTTTGTCATCACCCAGCCACACTGAGGAGAGGCCATAAGGTTAGAAGAAGGCGCAGAGAAAATGAGCGAGATGGGACAAAACAGCTCCGTTGGGTTGATGCTCTCAGTTTTTGTTTGAAGTCTCCGCTTATTTGAATTTTAAGCTCTTTACAAGCAGCAGCCTACAGGCGGGTCGGTCTATAAACACATGTGCAGCGAAGTTTACAGAGAAATTTATTTCAAGCTCTCATGGGGGATCCTTGATTTACCAAGACGTGTATAAAATGCAGGGACATGTGTATAAAACATTTGACAAGACATCTGGACGTCTTAATTTTGGAAATTTCGCTCACTGTAAACAGACATGACAAGATGATGACAAGCTGATCCAGGACATATATGATACGAACAGACAGTGTGGAATAAGGTTGTAAAACAGTTATATATACCCATGGGTGTGTTGGTCTTAAAATAAGGTGTGGTTAGCCACGTTTTTCGCTCATTGCAAGTTTATGGTTGGCAAACCTAACTGAATTATTTATGAAGGGAATTTGTGGTCTACATCCTAATTGCCCACATATCCAACCATGTACAGGGAGGACAAAATAAAAAAAATCACGGACAAGTATGATCTCAGTGTTTTTCCAAAGGCAAAGATCCAAACATGACGATAGAAGCTCTCATCACATTTTACAGCTTCCTTTCAGGTGGCTGAGTTAACACATCAGACTGATACAGCTGTAGCGGTCAGGACCGAGCAGAGCACAGCTGACCTGAATACAGCTGTTATGGTTTCAGAGGTTGACCACAGACAACTCAACCCTCCTCAGTTGTCTGTTGTACCTTAACCGTAGTTAATTGTTACTTTCAATATTATACTTTCCTTCCATCTAACCTAAGCCGAACTACAGGATTTAATGCTGTGATGGCTACTTTATTGATCCTTCGCTAAACCCCGCCCCCCTTCGTTACATTTGCTATGCCTGTCAAGCTTATCGTCGCACAGCACATATGCAGTTTATAATGATAATAGCAGCAGTTTTACCACTCAAAATTAAGTGAGTAATGAGTAGTATCTTGCAGTCTTGCACTTTTTTCCAGGTGATCATGCTTTCTTAGCATAATTGCTAGATATTCAAGTTTTCTCTTTATTTCTCATTATTCATCTAATTAGCACTAACACTTTTTTATTGAACTTTCCATCCAAGTTTGATTTGATGTCCATCCGGTCCTTCTTATATCACTGTTTAGTACTACTGTTGTGTCACTCTGTTTCCTATCATCTTTTTCTTTTTCAAAAACTCTCCTCCCCTGCCCTGAGGTCTCCTCCTTCCACTCCTTTCCCCTGCTTGACATCTTGCATCCCTCCACCTCGTCGTTGTTGCTGTCTCCACATGAGTGATGTGTTGCATGTGTATCTCTCACAGACAAAGATGAGTGCAGCAAGGACAACGGCGGCTGTCAGCACGAATGCATCAACACAGTGGGCTCTTACGTTTGTCAGTGTCGCCATGGCTTTGTGCTGCATGAGAACAAACATGACTGTAAGGAAGGTGGGTTCCACATGCATTCACATCAGCACACACACTGGCATAAAAACAGTGGACTGCACATGCATGTGCCGCCACATTCGCACAAGCATTTGCTCATTCACAAGAACAGCCATCGCACATCATACAGCCATCACTCCGTCTATTCACATCAGAGTCCACCTGACACCAGACTGGCCCTTCCCATTTGAGGAGGCTGTTTGCTATATATACTGTACATACAATACATTTCCACACATGCTATACTTGAGGTTGCAAGCAGAGCTGTAGAAAGTGTCATATTCATTACCTCCTCCAAGGAGGTTATGTGATCGGTTCCGTTTGTTAGTTTGTTTGTTTGTCTGTTTGTTAGCAGGATTATGCAAAAACTAATGGACGGATTTGCATGAAATTTACCAAAGATGGACCCTAGCATATACTAGAGGTGATAAAGTTTTGGTGATGATCCAGTGAGAGATGGGACTGGTACTGCTGGAATAAGGGCCTGTGTCCACCAAAGCGTTTTTTTCCAGCTGAAAATGCCAGGTGTTCTTCTGAAAACGCCCAGCTGGGAGCGCTTTGGAGGCACAGCATCTTTCAGCCGAGGAGCTTTGGTTGCTATGATACGGAATATCTGTGGAAATAATTTGTGCTGCAAGTACCTAATTTTGCGGATAGTGTGTTTTATTAACAAATACTGAGTGTAAAAATGGCAGCACAAGGTAGAGGACTTGCTCTGGCCCTGGCTCTGGATGTAGCGAAGGCTGAAGGAAGTAGGGAGAGAGGATCGTCACGATACTGGCATTTGTAACGTAGTGTAAATAATTAATTAATTAATTAAAAAAATTAGTCTGGCCTCAGGAAAAAAACATTTTGGTGGACACAGGCCCTAACAATTACTGTCTGTCGAGGATTGTTGGGCCTTGGTGGAGATTTGCGCTCTCCAAGCGCTCTTATTTGTTCTAATTGTACTCATTATTATGCCTGTTCATCAAAAAAGCTTTGAAGGAAAATATTCAAATGCTGTTTAATTATAATGCTCATCGTTGAGATACTGAAGATTTTCATCTTTTACCTGGTTGTTGCCTGTGATGACTTGTGACTTGCTCTAAAAGACTTGAGGCTTGACTTGGACTTGTCTTTAAAGACTTGAAACTTACTTCACTGAACGTGACATTTGACTTGACTTCTTTTTTCTTTTCTTTTTTTTTTTTTTTACCTTTTAAGGATTTGGGATTTACTTAGAAAGACTTAAGACTTGACTTGAACTTGTCTTAAAGGACTCAAAAGTCAAACTTAACTGACGACGATAAACCATGCTGGTGTTACTCACCATAGCTCTATTTACTTGACTTGAGACTTGACTCAGAAGTGTTTCAAACAAGTCAAGACTCAAATCAGATGGGCCTGAAATGCTTAAAACAGCAAAGGTTACTTGTCACTATAGCTCTGTTCTCCAAGACTCGACTTGACATTTACTCTTTTGGACTTGAAACTTGACTTTGACTGGTCTCAAATGACTTGCTGGACAACAGACAAGTTCAGGGTTCACTGCCGAAATATAAAGTCCAATAGAGCGTTTTTTTGTGATGATACATTGCTCCGTGGTTCATGAGTTGGTACTGTCCTGAGACTTTCTGTGAAAGACTTGAGACTTCACTTGTCTCAATTGGCTTAAACACAGCTCTGCTTGCAAGTCACGGAGGGTGTGTTCACTCTGATATGTGTTTATGTTTGTGAGAGAGGGGAAAAGAAAACATTATTACTTCACCAATGAGGTAATGTCTTCACCCAAGTCCGTTGTTTTTTTTGTTTTGTTTTTGTTTGGATTGTCAGCAGGATTACTCAAAAACTACAGAACAGATTCCAATGAAACTTGGTGGGAGGATGGGTCTTGTGCCAGAGTAGACCCCATTACATTTTGGTGGGATAAAGTGGTGGATACAGCATTCTTTTTTCACTTTCTTTAACTTTGTTTTTGTTTAACTTTTTCTTTAATATCTGAAAATGAAAATAACCTTAAATTGTTGATTTTGGATAAGGATTGATTCAAATTAATTGTTGGTCCTTGGTTGAGGTATGCGCTCTACCGAGTACTGTTCTAGTTTTTTAAAGAGCTATTAGCACATTCCCATGTACACACACACGACTGCTGAATTGACATATTATACTCAACTCTTTGAAGCTGAACTTTTGAACCACATCAATACAGACATACACACCTCTTTAAACGCTCCCTGTGCTGCTCATAAAAATGCTCATGTTTCCAACATCTGAGGGCTTGAAAGCCTCACATATAGCACTATCCTCCTGTGTGTATATGCATGTTTGTGTGTTTATGTGTGGATTAGACCAGCTCGCCCTTAAACTCACAGAGTCATGTAAATCCATATTCCCATCATACACCTTGTGTCCGTGTCTGGTTATGTACATAAACACAGTATGTTTTTAGCATAGAGCTGGATATTTGAAATGCTATTAACATGTTAGATTGATATAAAAATCACCATTTAGTGACTGCAAGAAGTGTGTAACAAAGAAAAGAGAGATAAAAAACCTTTTTTTCATGACAGAAATCTGTTGGACCTGACACTGTCGGGCTATTTACTTAATTACTGGTCATTTTAAGATACTGTATTATTGTAAACTATTTCCTGTTCTAGACAATAACTTATAGCTGCTTTTGTAACTGCAATTATGGCACAAGTTGTTGTCGGGGCTTAAATCTGTGTCATGTTAGTATAGCCAGACCTTTTAACTGCATGACTAATAAGCGTCTTCTGTAACAGTAATGTGTGTGGAATGTGACATCCTTTACGTTTTTACACTATTCCTGTTCACTCATCCATGTTGTTCAGTATGTCTGAATAAAAACTGTCACTCTGGAATCCATCTTGCTGTCTTGTGCATGTTTCCTTCATCCCATCACCTTCCTAAAGATGTCATTCACTTAACTCACACCACACACACACACACACACACACACACACACACACACACACACACACACACACACACACACACACACACACACACACACACACACACACACACACACACAGATAAATGCATCATGAGTTACTGTGAGGGTTGCTACGGTGTTGCCAAGAGTCCAACTTCAGCGAGAGAGATTTATTACAATGTTGTTTGCTTGCTAAAGTATTAGCTGAGAGATAATGTGTTGTGATGAAATACAGAATTGGAGCTGTTAGTCATTTGTCCATCAGTGACATTTGAAGCCAGTGCTGATCTGTTGCATTGCATTTCAAAGTGGAATTATTTTAGTGGATTCTCCTTTGAATTGTGCAGACTACCGGAGGAACCAACAAAGCAGTTGCCGAGAGATTAAAAGCACCCTTTGTGCAAACCTTTTGTGCATTTAGAGCAATATTTAATGGGCACTGTCCTTGTGTGTGTCGTATAATAGAGGAGCAATGTGGGCTGCAGTTCCCAGATGTATTTATTTTACGTTTATTTATGTTGCTTTGAAGAAGCTAATCAGCCTTCATAAAGGTTGAGATGTAGTGACTGTGAAGGCGATAGCATATTATTCACATCATTTTCGAGTTCATCAAATCATTCAGAGACCACCCCTCATGTAATATACCAAAGCATCTGAATTTATGTTTCTCCATGAATTTATTCAGGGTTTTACTTTAATTCGTCACTTGCCTGTTGCTTCTGAACCCGCCCAGAATAGATTCTAAATCCTGAATGTGATTTGGTTTAAATTGTTGGACATATGCAGAATGCACAATCTCTGACTGGATCTGCTTGGAACAGAAATTTAAGCTCAATATTTGGATATTTAAGATTCTATCCTACACATCCTGTGTTTCTAGGACCAAAGGCTGACATTTAAGAGATCAGTCTTTATAATGATTACTTTTTTATGTCTGTAATTACAAGAAAACCTTGTCCATATTGTTTTTTCCATGAATACATTTCACATTCAAGCTTCAAATAACAGCCAAACAAATAACATTTAATCTTTAGAAATAGTAGGTAATGGATGACTTGTGCTGCCAACACTACAATATTGGCTTTTTGTGGGCCAATGTCTCACTGACGCAGTGTTCATTTAGAACATGCGTGCATGTGTTCATGTGAGATTCACACTGAACTTGTCATCAGGATGTGTTTCTTTGAAATCTTTGTCTTTTGGTTCTCTTGTTTCTCTCCTTCCTTTTTCCTTTCCATTTCCTCTGACCTTTTCCTTTACAGCCATGATTTTAACTTCCTTTCTATGTGTGTGCTTATGTGTGTGTGTGTGTGTTTGTGTCCAGCTGAGTGTGAGCATACGATCCACAGCCCTAGTGGGACCCTGAGCAGCCCCAACTGGCCAGACAAGTATCCCAGCCGTAAGGAGTGCACCTGGGACATCACAGCCACGCCAGGACACCGAATCAAGATAGTAAGTGTGCTGAAGTGTGCAGGCCTTGTGAAGAGGACTTCTCTTCCACTCTTTAGCATTTTTGGCCTTTTCCCTTCTTTATAACAAAACCAAATTTTCTCCCTGGGCTCCTATTGTATGTAAAAAGCCTTGGTCTGCCCTCCCCCCTTCTTACTCGATGATCTCTCTTTGCCATGTTCCACTTATGAAACCCAAATGTGAACAGGGGAGAACGTGTGCGTCTGTTTATGCGGGCTAACTCCAACTGCTCATGCGTTAGAAAGAAGCCCTGGGCAGTGGCCATCTGTGTTCTTGTGTCTTCCTGTATCTGTCTGTCTACTCTCAGTATATACTGTACACTCAGTGCCATTTGCAAGCTCAACTTGCAGGAAGTGAAGGATATTTTAATATCACTATGCCAATCACAACACATCATCAGGTAGAGGCCACTTTGTTTTTCAGCTGTCAGCCAGCTACGTTCCCTCGGATGCAGTGACACCAAATGGTTTGGTTTGTAAAACAGAACAGTAATGCAGGGGACAACCCTGAACTAATAAAAGCTCCAAATGCTTGTGAAGAGGAGATATAACCCTGGATTCATGTCACCGCCCACTTTATTTTTTCTCAATTTGTTTGTCATGTTGTGTGTTTTTTCTCCTCTGCTAACAGGAGCTGGATGGTATCTGATTGCCCGTGTTTCTTTATCTGTTTGTTTGTCACCATATGTCAATAAGTCATCAATGAATTTTGATGGAATTTTGGTGGATCTTTGGCCAAGGAGGAGCTGGTTGCATTTTGAGGTGGATCCGAGTACGGATGATCACTTTTCCCACTTTCATTCAACACTGTGGGATAGGGCTTAGAACATTTTGCCAATATCATGGAAATAATAATAGGCCAATCAAAATAAAAAAATACCCAGACATGGCCAACTCATGCTATTCCACCACTATGCAAAATTAGATCCAGATCTGGATCGTAATCCGAGATTAAAATATATATTGTAGGGGGGGGCAACATGCATTAAGTCACAGCACAGTGACAGGGAGGGGTAGAGATATGGCACTAATGCAGATTCAGAGGCATTCACATGGATTTCATGTATCTGAGAATGCTAAGAAGTTGTATCAAGGCAAGAATAGAACCGGATCCTCCATTTTGGAAAAAGAAGAATATTTTTGTTGATAACTCATAATTTTCTGATTGTTCAGGATTTTGTGACAATGGCGTTGACTGAGGTTTGCACTGTCTGAGTGTTTTCTAGTTTGTACCTTTGTACTTTTAAGGACCCTCCATGGCATAAGTCTATTCCCAGCCCTAACCTTAATAACAGGCCCAGAGAAAATGTCCTCACAATAACTCTAAATAGTGACAACCAGCTGCAATGCGAGCTGCATTATTGACATACAATACACGCCTATATATTTTGTATGTAAAGGTAAATAACATGTACTAAGCTGCAGGTCAGGGTTCACACCACAATGTGTCAATGAGATGATAGCTTACAGTATGTGCACATAAAAATATCTAATTGTGCTACTCTTGAGGAGGTTACACACTGTTGATGTTCAAATCAGAACATAAAAAAGCTGCCAAAAAACCTCCATTAGTTTCTCTTCAACACTTTTGGTAGTATTGTTCTCATTTGTTTAGAGTTAGCTGCTACACTTACGTCACATCTTTTACTGCCCTCGTGCCCCTGTGCTTTATTGCATATTGCCAATATATAATATTCATTTCTGAGGATGCACGCAAGCAGTGCTCTGCAGGAAAGTAAAAGTTGTGTAACTGAAAGTGTTAGCATTGCAAGTGATGATTATTTTCAATAGTGAGCTGCTTGAATCAGGTTTGTAGACATTTAAGCTTGAAAAATCATTTAAGTTAAATTAACTAATCGATTAACAAACTAACCTATAATCCATGTATATCCCGAACCTGACAACGAAATTGGTCCTCACAAAAATTAAAGTGGAGGAGCACACATGCTCACATTCACACAACGTGTTTCAGATAATCCTCCTTAAGTCTATTCAGGCTCCCATGCAAATAGCGTCATACACACAAACACAGTACAATATGCACACACACTACTGCACATTACTGCAAAATAGATTTGACTCCTCGCTTGGGTTCTCCAGTGAAATGTTATCAGAATTGTCATCAATTAAAACACAAACACAAATTACATCATCAGCATTCATGACACAGATGCGCCATTGGTCCACTTTGACTTTGCAGCGATTCAATTAAAAAGTAAATCTCAGACGTCTATCAGCCACAGTGGCAGATGAATATTTGTACCAAAATGTATGCAATAATAGAAATGCTGAGAATTTTTACTTCATTTCGATGTCTTATAAGGCTGCACTGCATCTGTCAGACTGGACTTCATGGTGTATTCAGGTGCACCTTGTAAATTCTTAAGTCTACATCGCTTTGCGCGGCAAAGCATCTGAAACTGGTCCAAACTGTTGAAAATACATAGGATTTATTGCACTTTTCGAATACTTAGATGCTAAAATTAAATCAATCGATCTCTTGTTCATCAAAACCCCAAATACCTGTTTTATAGCAGCTTTTTAAAAATAATCTTCCCTGTGCTTTGTTAGTGTGTGTGTTTTCGTGTGTATTGAGTTTAGCAGGCATCCTCTCGATAGCTACAATAATAACATCACAGCAGGATAAATTTGATACCAGACATCCAAACATAGAAATGAAGGTCATTCTTGTTTCTTCACTCTTTGTCACACACAGGCACACGCAATAAATTTTCTTTGGAGTACGGAACAGATACACAAATCAATGTCTCAGCTGAGCTACAGTTACTAACATCTGGAAGCCATCAAAACCCAAAAATGAAACAATTTCCCTCCCAGTAATGACATCCTCACATCGACTCACATTTGTTCTACTTTCTCCTTCCATCTGGTTTGTTAAAACATCCATTCAGTTTGATGTTTGTGGTTCTGTGATGGAGCAGGAGATGTCAGAGATGTGTGTGACTATGTGTGGGAGAGTGGACTGCAACGTTTTATGACTCAGCTCACGGTGACTTGATTAGATTATGAATCGTGACAGTGTGTACATGCATGTTAGTGTGTAAGCAACATGTAAGCAAAGAAGGAGAGATGCTCTGCAGGATTAAAGAATGTGAATATACTGTATATATAAGATGTGTCACACATTGAGGGAAGAAGCTGATCTACAGCACTTATACCGATATCTTAGCGAACCATCATTAGTGACAGAAATTTGTTTTATATTGTTTAAAGAGGCTATAATATATATTTTTCTCTGACAAGGAGGTTTTGTATTCACCAATGTCCCTATTTGTTTGTATGTTTGCAAAAAAAGTGTCAATTGCTTAGTAAAGTTTTACAGCTTCTCCATCCAGCTGTATTAACTCTGAACTTTGAACTGAATGATGAGATCCTGAGTCAGAGACGTACTATGAAGGACTAGGTCTCACGCTGGTCTCACTGCCCTCTATTACTGTTCCTTTCTGATGCACTTTTTTCTCTACCTTACTTTATGCTGTGCATATAATAATAATAATAATAATAATAAATTTATTTATGTAGCACCTTTTAAAACAACTGTTTACAAAGTGCTTTGACTGACAGAACAAAGACTGGAAACTCAAGGTTACATGACAACTGAGCAAAACCATAGAGCCAAACAAGATTTGAGACAGAGTTGAAAGAATTAAAATCGAGGATGAAAATACAAAATACACAGTGGATGATATAAAACAGAAAAATGGGACAAAGTCAAGGTAATGGTCAATAAATACAAGAGAGAATGACTATGATGATGAAATAAAAGTAACAATATAACAAAGTAAGAATTATAGATAAGTAGAATATAGTAAAAGGTAATAAAAAGACAATAAGAAGAAGTGCACATACTTTATATACATTTGTGGCTTGTTATAATCCCTGTGAACAAATTTTAAAAAATCTATAATAAGACTGTGTGACTGATCATCCCATGCAGATAGAGCTGATGTCTGTTTCCTGCAGTGGAAGCAGAGTTGGGATTTCTCTTCCAAGGTGCCTGGAGAAGGGTAAAAGTCCATAGAGGTCAAACCTCCATCTTCCTCTCTTCTCACTCTGAAAAACGAGGCGTGTGCTGAGTGGGCTGCTTGTGTAAATTAAAATTCATCTACTGCTGTACAATTTCTAAAGAATGCTGGATGTTTCTAAAAAGTCAGTTCACCCACTTTTTAAAGCCAGCGATCAAACAGGCATGTATATTTTTTTATGTTTTACTTTTTAACCGCACAGATAGTTACAGTTACATCCGATCAGACTTTGATTTATCCATCTCTGAGATTTCTGCCATCATCTTAATACAATGGAGGTTGACACAGTTTTGATTGTGGTCCTTGAAGGCGGCAGGTGGTAGAGCAGTTGTCTGCTTAACAGAAGGTCGATGGTTCGATCTCCGGCCCCCTGCAGTCTATGTGTTGAAGTGTCCTTGAGCAAGATACTGAACCCCACTGGCTGTTCCATTGGTGTGTGATTGCATGAATGATTATCACTCCTGATGGGCAGGTGGTGCCTTGCATGTTAGCTTCTGTCACCACTGTATGAAGTACTATATAAGTAGAGTCCATTTAAAGCACTGCAAAAATGAAAACTTTTTTACTGGAACTACTTTCTAACAAAGAAATAGTCCCTCTAAGGTCATAATCTGTCACTGCCTGCTTATATGTCACTCAGTCATCTCTCACCTTCTCTGCTTCTCCGTCTCTACCTCTTCAGACCTTCAACGAGTTTGAGATCGAGCAGCACCAGGAATGTGCGTACGATCACCTGGAGGCTTTCGATGGGGACAGCGACACGGCAGCCATCCTGGGTCGATTGTGTGGCAGTAAGACCCCCGAGCAGCTGATCTCTACAGACAACAAGATGTACCTCCGCTTCATTTCTGACGCCTCAGTTCAAAGGAAGGGCTTCCAGGCTTCTCACTCCACAGGTGTGTGTCTGTGTGGAGGCATGTTCCAGTGTTTATGTACGTCAGCATTATGAACTAATTTAATGTGTTTTGTGTCTGCGAGGAGCATCACTCACAGTCACCTGCAGGGATTCCTTACATTTGAATAGTTTTTTTTTTAAAGAGCAGCATCTCCCTGTAGCTCACAGCAGTGCATGTATGATGAAAATCCATCAGCAAATCTGATTTGACGTTATTGACTACCTGGGACTTTTTTCTTTTTTTTTTTGCATTGAAATTCTATGCTAATCCTGTGACTCTGCAGAGTGTGGAGGTCGTCTGAAAGCAGAAGCCCGTCAGAAGAACCTCTTCTCTCACTCCCAGTTTGGAGACAATAACTACCCGGGTCACACTGACTGTGAGTGGCTGCTGACGGCTGAACAGGGATACGGCATCGAGCTGAGCTTCGTTACTTTTGAGGTCGAGGAGGAAGCGGACTGCGGTTATGACTACATTGAGATGTACAGCGGGTATGATGCCAACTCACATCGGCTCGGTCGCTTCTGCGGTTCAGGGGTAAGGCATTAAGATCTTATCAAAGACTCATGTTTCATATTTGATGTGACTGTTAAAGGACTTCACGATTATTTAGAATGTTCTGACTCTCCCATGTTTACTAGAAATGTTTTACTAACTGGATTTAGCCATTTGTTTTTATTCACATATAGTTTTAAAGTCTAGTGGTTTTCCTTTGTCAAAAAATCCTATGAGAAGACAAAAACCAACAATGAACCGATTTCACTACTAAGTACTTTTTGCTTGTTTTACCAAAGTCTGAAATATTGTATTCCACTTCGCTATAAAGTCTGAACAACATCAGTGAGCCCCATGTTTCTACTGGATGATGTGTCCCTTAAAACAATGATTATGGGTATAATGGTTTGTTTGGAGTTGTTTCCATGTGCACCATCCCGCTGACAGGAAACACTCACTAGACCACCAAGTGTGTGAAAATCTGCAGATGAATTTAGTCCCTCTGGTGGCAAATTCTATTGCATATTGTATATGTTTGCAAACGGACAAATTGTATATGTTTGCAAACGGACCTCAATCAAACGGACATACCGTGTATCAGTACAGCTGCATGAGAGAAGTGAAGAATTCTTATCCAACAGTAGAAGTTATTGCAGAGGAGCATGGAGGGAGGGGTGAGTCAAAGCATGAATCCATGCTTATCAGTCCTTGTCCTTGGCAGGCGTTCCCCTCCCTTATTTGGGTTTCAGCCGAGCCTGGCATAAATTGTATCTTGTACCCCCCATCCCCCAAAGTCTAAGCAAGTCAGAGAGATACAGAATATCTGTAGAAAATATGAGTTTTTTTTAATGACATCTCAAACAAAACTCCATTTAGTCTTTGAGTCTGAGCAACATTTACATAAACCTATAGTACCTAGTTGTCTAAGAAAATGACTTGGACTGGAAATACCTCTGCCAACACCTGTGTCACCAAAACCTGAACAATCCGAAAATAGTTTTCTTACGGAAGCAATTTCTATGGTGACTGTGTACAATGTGTGCATTCCATTTTGTATCATTATAAGGATTAATTGGTGTATCATTGTACCCAGGGCATAGCACACACTATGGTGATGTCGCCATGATGATGTCGCTTTACCGTTTACTCGCCTCATCTATCTGCCTCATGCCAAATTAATGCCACCTAATTAGTTTACCATGGAAACGGGCTCCTAGCATTTGGAACCATGTGTTTTATCATCAGTAGTTGAAGAGTTAGCAAGAAATATTATTTTCCATAAAGGCTGATCTGGATCTTTTTTTCATCTAGATATAACTTCTTACCTAAGTATGCATCTTCTCAGCTACGTATTGGTGGCAGGGTCATGCCTCTACCCCTCTATGTCATCATAATGTGACCCAATACATATGATGATATATTTATATATATATATAAGCCTACATATATATATCATCAAATATCAAATATATATTTTAATTTATTTAATTTCTATATTTAATTTCTGGATTATGATCCAGATCTGGATCCAACTGTGCATAGAGGTGGAACATCATCATCTTAGCTTGTGCTTATCTTGAGGTTTCGTTTCAGTTTCGTAATAAATGTAAACAGGACAGCCTGGGAGGCGGGACAAAAAAAACCCCCAACCAACTAAGCGATTATGCAACATATTTTATTTGTACTTATAGTTGCTGAACCTCTGAATATTTGAGAAACATATCTCTCTATCTTCCCCTCCTCAGCCCAGGGAGGGGATCTATTCTCCCGGAGGTGCTATGCTCATCCGCTTCCATAGCGACGACACAATCAGCAAGAAGGGCTTCCACATCCGTTACACGAGCACCAAGTTCCAGGAGAGCCTTCACACCAGGAAATGACCTCACATGCAGCCCTTGATCTCTGACCTCTGTGCAGCCCTGCCACTTCCACCCTAACCTTCACCACGGCAAAGAAAAGTACAGCCTGTCTCCCTCCTCTCGGACCCACAGACTGATGTGGACGATCGCCAGCCACAGGAGGAAAAACATACTTAGGTGAACATTTGTCCCCCTCTGTGGCTCCACACAGGTTATCATACTGTTAGATGAGACTGGAAAAACAATGAGATATCAAATATGAGCTTCAACAAATGTGGGGCAACACGCAGGTTATCGACCGAACCGTTTTTGTGGAGGAGATGGTTTTTCATTACCGGACACCGAACTCCCCTCCGTGTGGACAGAGAGGGTTGGTGAAGATCAGTTTACTGAGATACTCATGGTTGCACAAATGCAAACAAAAGAGTACCAACACACACATAAACATGCTAACAGTCATATCCAGAATCATAACCTATGGATGCGTGAGGAACTGAGAAGCTCCTGCATTAAAGACAACGCATCCAACATGGGAGTTTTGAGTCTTTTGTGACTCCTTGAACTGTGACTTTCTGTGATCAGACTGCAGCCCATGCCCACCTTAACTGAGAGGAAAGAGACGTTTTTATTGCCTTTGACGTCTGGGAACTGGTCCCTTCAACCCAGCTCAGAACGGCTGCAGTTGATTTTATTTCATTTCTTATCGTTTAAACCCATTGTGTTTACCATATGTGTGTCTGTGTGTACAGAGAAAAGAACAAAAACAAAAGGCTGAAGTCCAGAATTTGCCCTTTTGCTTAAAGCTTATGCAGACGGCCATCATGGAATGGAAATGCAAATGCGAATGGAGAACTCCACACGATCTGTGACGTTAATATTAAGCCTTGCATTATGTTTTGTATGTTTGTGTACTATCTTGTAACAAACCGAGGAACTTTCGTGGATGTTTCCAGTTTCCACCTCGCCCTCCAAAATCATTTTTTTCAGTGGATATCGGAAGGGAGCGTTTTCACAGCTGTCTCTTGGAGTGACACAAGTGTGATGGAAGGAGAGATTCCCATGGTGCTAATAATAAAAATACACTGAATGACAGATGATTACGGATGGAAGGAAAGGATTTCAATAGGAGACACAGTCAGCGTGCAAACAGCACACTGCATCAACAGCACTAGTCCTGTGGAACTAAAATATTGCCTTACCACCAAAATGTATGCTATCTGAGGTCGCTCCTATGCTCTTGCACAGATTGTCAGTGGAGTGTATTTCAGCATATTTTTGCAGCATATTTTCTTCAATGGTTTTGTTGTTTAAAAAACATGGGAAATGTAGTCTGTTTGTGAGATAGTGTCAATGGTGCATGTGTGTTTGTGTCATTTTTTGTCGCTGCTTTCTGAGATACATACACACACGCTTACATGTCCACAAATACAAAAAAAAAAAAAAACACACTTCATTTCTGTGCATTTCCCTGCATATATCTGAAGACGCAGTTCCCTTCTGTATATTTGGAGCGTGGAGAGCAAAGTGGTGTAAAGTTGACCAAAATCAAAGTGCACACGGGTTGCATCATTTCTGTGTTAAATGCAATTGTGTAAGTGTGTGTTATAGGAGATTATAGAGAAGTGATGTGCGTGGTTGTCTGTAAACTGTATGTTTTTAAGTTGAAACATTCATTGCTGTACGTGCCAAGCTCAAGGTGACCCTGATCCACTGTAGTTTTTGTTTCATCATTCCACCTTTGTAGTTCAGAGACACTGACATGACGTCCTCTGCATCAGTCATTAAAATTCACACAGGTAAAAAATACACGCCTCTGTGTTTCCTGGATTACTGCTGTGTTTTACTGAGTTTATGTTTTATGTTTTTTTTTTTTTTACCTGTTTAGACAAGATGACAAGTACTAGTGCCAAATGTTGATCCATCAATTAAATTCTGGCATTTTTATAATAATAGAATGTTATGCTTTCTGGTGATTATATTCTTAAAGGTGGTCTGATTGTGTATAATGGTCTGTTGTAATTAATTACTCAGTTTCCCAGTCATAGTCCATGGCAAAGGTATAAAATAAGACACCATAAAAAAAAAAGTAGTAACTTTTATTTCAGTTGTTTCAGCCGCTTTTGCATCTGTATCTGATTCTATTTCTACAACCATGCTATGTGTTTTGTTTAGGAGTAATAATCATTTTATAAATTGATATGCCTATTGTGTCATTGATACCATCTCATATCTGTGAGCTAAACATGTAGCTACAGTGAGCAGCGTTAGCTTAGCATAAAGACTGGAAACAGGGCGAAACAGCTAGCCAGGCTCTGTCCAAAGGTCAAATCTTGCCTGCCAGTTTTTTTTCATGATGGTTATTGTTTTTTATACAGATTAAATGTTTAATCTGGTAAATGATCAAGGTAATGTGTTAATTAGTGAGGTGTTGTTGGATCATTTTATGGCATTAGTCCTCCTTATATCTTCCTATCATATTCCATATCAAAATTAATTGGTTTTCAGCTTTAACTTTGCTGCAATGCTAAAACAAAAGGTCTAATTGCTCGGTTGATGACCTCTGACCCCACATGACTGACATTGTTGTCTTCATTAATCGTATGGTCTATATACCCATCAAATGTTTCCAAAGCATAATGATGCCTAAACATGTCTTGTTTTATCTGACAATTGAGAAGAAGTGATTTTTTTTGCCATTTTTTCTGAAAAGTGACTCAAAAGATTAATCAGTCATCAAAATAGTTTCTGATTAATATATGTCAATAGTCTAATTTATTAATTGACTCTGTTTAATCTGAGTTTTCAGAAGGAAACTATTTTCTACAGGAAATATAAATTAAATCTTGATGCACCTAAAGCTCAGAATTTCAGTCATAAACACAATATTTTTTATAATTTACACTACTCATTACTCCAGGAACCTGTTAATAAATTAAAATCAATCCTGAAATGAGTCAGGGGAAAACAACACAAAACAATTATACCACAAAATCTACGATAAAATGACGACCAGGTATATTATCAAATCGTCACATCATGTTATGACTATAAGCACCAGAACAGCTACAAAAGAACCTTGTGGACATTTTTTGTCAACTCCTGACAGCACAGAAGAGCATTGCTGCTCTGTTCGTTCTTATTGTGAATTTAGCTCTTATTTTTTCTTAAATGTATTAATGTATAAAACTTATTAAACACTGACAATATTTATTGCATTGTATATTGTATTGTACCATACTGTATGTTCACTGTTTCAGTACAATACAGCCTGTTAGGTACTACAGTGAGTCCAAATTTATAATTATGAATGAAATAACGGAAACATATCAAAAGGTACCTTTTATAATTTTAGGCTTGTAGCTGCAGTCATGTTAACTTTACAAAAATGTGAGTCTACTTTTGACTTTTGACCCATTTTCAACACAACTTCTTGGTGGTATCTTGAGGATAAGCCTCTTACCTTTATAGGATCACTTCGATGAGCTTCAGTTGTCACACATTTGGTGCAGCACCCCTCCAGCTGTTTGCTGCCAGTTATACTCCCAGTCAACCACTAGAGGGCGCACAGTTCAGGCTTTTTAAAATCAGTGCTCTGATATTGTTCTGAAACTGTTTCCCCCAAATGTTGACATATATTTTAGCGCTTTATCTCAAAATTAATGGTTGTAAGTTTTTATGATAGCACAACTGTCTCTTAGATAAATAGACCATTTATTAGTCATGTGTAAAACTGACAAATACTTGGTTTAAGGTGAAACAATACTTTCAAATTGTACTTTTATTTCTAGGGCAAAGTTCTGTCTTGTTCGTGTTGAATATTCATGTTGATTCAACACCATATAGTTGGAAACAAAATTACTTAATCCTTATTGTTTATCAGGTTTACTGGCACAATATACTATTTATCACAAGTTTAAATAGCCCAATGCAACAGATTGTATTTTTTTCCAAATTCAGCAAAAAATACTACTTTTAATGAGTACCGGTGTAGTCTAATCGCTGGTGAAATTTGAAGAAGGCGGTTGCAGCACGTAAACCCAGGAATGTTATAGAACTGGATGCCTTTGCCCACGAGGAATGGGCTAAGATTCCTCAGGAACGCTGCCAGAAGCTGGTGTCAGGCTATGCATCACATTTGCAGCAAAAGGGAGTTCTACAAAGTACTAGAGACGCTTGTCATTAAGAGGTTGAATAATATTGAGACTGCAGCGGTCAGTAAAAGTAGCATTTTGTGTTATATTTGGAGAAAAAAAACCCACATGTAATATTTGTTTTTTGTATTGAGCTATTTAAATTGTTCTTGTGTGATATGTTTATTGCAAACAGATGATCAATAACATATTTTGCCAGTAAACCTGATACACACTGAGGGTTGAATACTTTTCCCTCTTACCATTGGGACTGGGTGAGGTTGACTTGGTCAGCCTGTATTTTTACAATGTTAAACTCCCTGTGTTTTAACTTTGGCTCCATCTTTTGTTCATCTAGAGAACTGCAGGCAAATTTCTGAAAACATCAGTGAATGTTTAGCTTTAAGAACAAATCACCTAAATTAGAAAATACATCTTGTGGCCAATAGTATCTACCCTTGCATATAGTTTTTGTTTCATTTGCTGAAGTTTTGAGACATCTACCATTCCTATACAATTAAGCTGAATGGAATTTAGGGTGTTAGCACAGTCGCTCCACGGCAAGAAGGTTGTGGATTCGGATCAAGACCTGGGCCCTTTCTGTGTTGAGTTTGCATGTTCACCCCGTGTCTGTGTGGGCTCCCTCCAGGTGCTCCAACTTCCTGCTACAGTCCTAAAAACATACAATATTAGTGAATTGGTGACTCTAAATTGTCCATAGCTTATAATGTAAGTGTGAATGGTTATTTGTCTCTCTGTCAGCTCTATAATAAACAAATGACCTGTCCAGGGTGAAGCCCACCTCTCGCCCAATTTCAGCTGAGTTAGGCTCCAGCCAACCGACAAGGTTCAAACTAGTCTGTTTTTTTTGTTGTTGTTTTTTTTCAAATGAATTCTTTATTTCTAATTGGCCATTCTCCTGACAAAGTGAGTGCCTGAAGTTAAACGCAGCAACTTTTGAAGAAAACCTGCATATCCACGGAGGATGCCACTCGTAAAACATCATTATTATTTTTTTTTTAAAATTGTTATTACTATTATAAACTAACAGCAACTAACAATTATTTTCATCATTGATTAATATGTGGGTTGTTTTCCAATAAAATTATTCAGTGGAATAAAAATTTTCCTAAGCTCAAACTAACATATTCAGAGATCCTTGTCAGTTCAAAAAATAAAGATGATGCAGAAAAGCAACAAAGAAAAGCAACAAACAATCATATTTTAAGTTGTAGAAACAAACATTTGTGGCATTTCGCTTGAAAAATAACTCAAAACTATTTAGCGATTATCAAAATAATTGCTGATTCATTTTATGTCAATCGACTAATAATTTCAGAATCTAAAAAGAATATACTGGCTACTCTATAAAGCACAAATCCCAATGTCAGCAGTACATGATTCTATTTAAAAAAAAAAAAGAAAAAAAAAGGGCTGAAGTGATTAAACGATTTAACTTTTAACACAATCAATCTACATCTGCTGAATCAACTGCAGCAGTAGAAACTGTGGTGACACAGTCTATTCATTATGTCTACAATTTCCACATGTGCACCATGTGTAGGGCTTCAACTCATGTTTACAATTAAAACAACTAAGGAATACAATTAATGAAGAAAAAAATCAGTAAACATTATTTTACGGATTATTTTCTTTACTAATCGTATGGTTAAAGCGTAGTGATGCCTTAGACGTCTGGTTTTGTCTGACATTTGAGAAGATGAAATTCATGACTTTTTTCCCACTTTTGCTTAAAAATTATTTAAAAGATTTATCAATTATCAAAACAGTGTATTAACATGTGGCAAATAGTTAATAAATCACCTGACTCTGGACAATGTGTGTTTTCTATTAGGGAACTACTTTCTACTTGAAATATAAAATGAAATCTTGATGAACCTCAGCGTTTTCAGTGACTGCTGATTCTGTGGTTAAACAGTTGACTATTCTGCCTACAGTTCCCATGATCCATTGAGGATTGGAGAAGTGAAAATCAGAAAATCTGTAAATTAAAAATAAATTAAAATCAACTCCTGTGATGAGATAGAAAAGTTAATTTGTGACTTTTCTCGGTAACTGTGGTCGACACACAATCAAAACACAAAATCGACAATATAATGACAACTGGGCATATTTCATCTGCTGAAGGAAATCATGTGATATGACAGAAAAATACTAAATGAGCCTTATGATGAGATTGTTTGAAGCATCTGTGATGCACATGTTGGGGTGAGGTGCAGATCATTTTGTCCAAACATCATTTTTGGTCACATAGCATCTTTAATACCACCATTATAATAATTAGGATATCAAAAGTATCGAGTATACATAAATCATTTGCATGTTTTTATATCTTTCATTCTTTGTTCTCAGGATCAACGTTTATTGTCTCGACATTGTGCTGATACATTGAATTGTCCTGAAGAACTTGACGCTATTTCGGGAAAGAGAACATTTAATTGGACATGTATTGTTAAGTAATATAAAAAGATGCCAAGATTTCCAAATGTAACTTGAATCCTATAGGCTACTACTTCCCAATACCAATATTTAAGAATCTTGATATAAGCCAAACTAGAGTCCATGTCACCAAAAATCACTTCAGGTAGGTTTCTTCATCTACACTGGTCTTGATATTCTGTAGTTTTCTTCTCTTTTTTGCAGTAAAGTTCTTGAAGCTGTGTGAACAGTCTCTTGAAGCCATGCCTGTTTTTGTAACAGTCCCAGTAAATGGATTCTCAGGAGTCTGAAGATGTGTGTGTTTATGTGTGTATTGGTTGAGGAAAGCGAGGGTCAAAATGGAGAAACACCTCGCTTCCTCTTTCCTCCACCACCTTTACGGTCTCAGTCCGTGCTGCCTTTAGACACTTGTGATGGAGGCCAGGCAGTTCGATGATTTCTGGAGTTTCTCAGGCTGTGTGGTGGGGGGCTCTGGGATGGCGCGAAAGCTGAATGGCAGTCCGATACTACTGGTGCCAATGTGGCCGGGGCTCAGCGCTGGATTCTGCCGTCTATTGCTTTCCACTATGCTGGACGTGTTGGATGCAAGGCTTTCCCGTGTCCTGCACAAGAGACAACATAAAGCCAAATGGTTGGTGTGACGATACATTATGAATTTTAAATACCAGATGAAAAATCTCACATTTTGTACAGCAATGAGTGGTGCTTGTCTATAAAGAGGAATATGATCAAAAAAACTATTTAAACTAAAAATATTTTTTGCAGACTAGAGGAAAAAGGTGATTCATTGTGAGAATAATGAAAACAGAAACTTCTTTCTACAGTGATACAAACAAGCACAATTTTTTTTATGTCATTCATGAGAAAAACATAAAAATTAATTCAAGCAACTTAATGAGTTAAAATACAAACCATAACCATTTTATGAGTCGGTAATTAAATCATATTAATAGAATATTCATAAATATGTCACACATGTTCAACATTTGTTATATAAATGGTTATGTTACATTATTTATTCCTCATATATTTAATCCCATATATATATATATATATATCTTGACTACATATGTAACTTTATTTCATTTATTAAAGGGTATAAGATCAATTATACACATTAGGATCAACTTGTAATTTATGTCTTCTGTTGGTCTGAAGGGAGCTTCACCATTATATTATCAGTTTTGTTTGTTACAAACTGGGAGCGCACAATTTGAAAGACCAGGATTTGTATCGGTTGGGATAATCTAATGCTACGTTCATGACACATTGGAAATTGGAAAAATACAAGATCCGATGTGGACAAAATTATCTGAATTCTTGGTTAGGTTGAATTTTCTGTGCAGATATTCAGTGCTCTGATCTACCTGACTTGAAAACATAATAATGGCGTCCTCCAGTTTTGGAGGTTCATGGCTTTACACTTTTTGCAAAGGCGTCTGGAATAATTGATATTAGCACACTAGTCCCTTTAGAGCTTTATTGATATGAACATGATTGGCTATTGATATGGCCAATCATCAGGCCATCCATGCTGTTTTCCAAGTTGATCATGTGAATGCATGTTTTTTAGAGGTCAGACATTCCCAAATTGGGGTTACCGAGTTTACCTTTAGCATAATGACTGATGCAATGGCAAATGGCAACCTTAACCCATACTGGGCAATAGAAGTCAGGATACAAGGACTTTAGATTAAATTGGTGGAAGAACACTTCTGGTAACAGTCTGGTAAATCATATTTAGTGATTCACCGATACTGAACTCCTGCATTGTGTTGATGTTTCACACAAGGTGCAAAAATAGCTTCTTTGTCTGATAAAATGATGTTTGCAGTGGTTTATATGAAGCAGAAACTGCTTCATATAAACTATGTTAATGCTTTTTACCCATTGTGCCTCATTTGCCTCAGCTGTTCTATTATATACATAACATGTATTTATGAATTACTTGTTTATTACAACCATTATTGTCTATTTCATCTAAAGCTGAATGACAGTCTGTTATAAACTGTTTCAGGTTTCATCTTGTTGTCATTAACATGAAGAAAATACAACAATGACAGCATGAGCATACCACTTACAGAAACCACGATTTTTTCAAGGTTTGGGTGGATTCTGCACTCAGAAATGTTACTTTCTGATGTTAAGCAGCAAAACTGGTCCTTCTCACCGTTTAACCAATATTTTATTTGATGAAATAGCAGCACTGAAATACTAAGGTACAAAGAGCTGCACCTATAGTAGCAGAATAAACTTTATTATGTACACCTGTCCAGCCTCATGCAATCACTAAAATTTCCATTCATAAGTAACACAGTGACAGAATGTATGATAATTCTGATCATGGGTTTTCTTCACTTTCTAAAATAAAAAATGAAAAAATAAACATTTTCAGATTGGGGACCCTGGGACCAAACCTTTTGCCATCTCAGAGGTCCTTGATGTGAAGAAGTTTGGGGAACACTGCCTTAGATCGTTCACCATGTCACCACGTCTCGTTTAGGTTTAAGTTCATTTATATTACATAAAGACTGCGTATGTCAATATCTGGTTTGACAGCAATTCAGATGTTGTCCCACTAGCCTGTACATGGGTACACCTCCCATAATCGACCAATCAGAGAATCAGGGACCAATAAGACAGTTTGAGTAGTGTTAGATGATAATACACATGTACAGTTCATACCTGGGGGAGTTGAATCCACTGTCCACCGTGACACTGCTGCTGTCCATGCTGTCCAACCGGGCAGAGTGGGCTGACTTCTGGCTGCTGCTGTTCTCAGTCTCCTTGGGGCTGAGTAAGGTCAGATTGGTCTCCAGTTTCCGCTGCAGATCATGGTCCTTCTCCCGCTCCAGTAGCCACTGCATGGTTCCCTCCCCACCACCACCACTGCCTCCACCGTTACCACCCCCCTCCCCGTGGTCTTTGTTTTCCTCTGCCTTCACCAACTCTTTGTGCGAGTCGTCCTCTGCCTCTTCCTCTTCCTCATCATCTGATACATTATAATAATCAAAGGAGGCAGAGGGGACTGTTGGCTCTAAGCAGCCTTGTAAAACTGCAGGGGATGCTGAGGAACTGGCTGAATTGGAAGGCTGCTGGGGCTCAGGATTGTCTAGGGCCTCTGTTGATTTGGCATGTGAGGCTTTCCGCAATGTGCCGGACTTGGTGTAGCTGCTGTCCACATAGCCTGTGGACAAGGCATTGTGTGGAGGTTTAAACAAAGTGTCCTTGCTGAAGATCTCTTTCCTCTTGATCACCATACCGCCTCCTCCCCCTCCAGGATCTACATTATGTTGGTGTGGTGTCAAACGGGCATTTTGCACCGGCTCCGGCGTCTGGCTTGGCGTCAGTCGTACTGAGCCATTCTGTCCCTTTGCTGCCGACAAGTCCTCTTTGTACTCCATCGTGTGGGGAGAGGTGAGGTGAGGCGTTTGACGGTCAGCTGGAGAGCCCTTACGGAGTCCCCCTGATGAGGTTAATGTGTCATATTCTGATTTTGCCTGAGGCGAAGGGGCAGTTAGGATTGTTTCATTTGACGTATTGCACTGGAAGTACTCATCTGTAGAGGGCTTAGGAGAAAGTCCCATTAGCTCATTGTATGTTGGCAAGCTGTCTCTGCTTTTGTTCCTCTCCATCGTACTCCGGATCCTTGACTCATCCAAACTCCCTTTCCCCAAATCAGGCACATTAAAATCAGAGTGGAACTTAGCAGCAGTGAACATGATCCTTGAGTAGTGGGAGGACTTCTGCGTGGCGCGAAGGGTGCCATCATCAGTGTAGTAATGACTACGCTCCTCCAGACTGGGTTCAAAGTCTTCTGGCGCCCCCAATGATGGGCCCTTGAGGGAGTTGTCCATGGACCGAGAGCGTTCCTTAGCTTGATCTGACCTCTCATGACGTGACTTCCTGTCCTGATTGTGACTGTGGCTTCTTTGCACTCTAGACTGGCACGTCCCACGTGAAGGCTCAGGGAAGGGCATCTCTGTCCGTCTCTTGGCCAGCTCCCCAGACACGTCCCACTCAGGGGTGACTGGGCAGTACGATTCAGTTATGTTGGGGTTGCTATGGACCAGGTATGTTGCACCTCCACTTCGCCTGCGTTCCAAGGTGTACATGGCCTCCCGAGGTGAGCGAACTAACGAGTGGCTAAAGAAGCGGTAGTCCCTTTCCATGAACAAAAGGTCCCAGTTTGAACCCTCAGATGGGTCTCCCTTCGAGGTTCGGGGCTTGCTGTGTGAGCGGGACTTACCATGTGGGGCTCTCCTATGTCCCCTCCCCCTCCTGCTGCGTGCACTGTGCTGGGCTGAAGACCCTGCCTTGTTCTTCTGCATGCGCTCTTCCTCCAGCCTCTTCATCACTGCCGTGTGCCTTGCCACATTCTCCACTGTAAGGTCAGGGTTGATTCGGCGGATTATCTCCATCTCTACCTCACGGGGAATGGGCGTGGTTGGCATATCTTCGTCACGAAGAGGCCACTCCTCTGGGGGGAACTGTGCTGAGAAGGTGGCCAGCTGTCTCATTTTGTCCTTCTTGAAACTCAGCCTGAATAGCCTGAGACCAAACCTTTTGGATTGCTTCTCGCCACTTCCGCCACCACTTCCTTCTTTCTTTTTGGTCAGAGTGTCAGTTTTATAAGGGAAAGAAGTGATGCTTTTGCTCTTATCAACGAGATCTTGAGGCAGCAGCTGCTGGGAAGGTGGGGAAGTGGGAAGAGGGGGATGAGGGTATGATGGTGGTTCACCGCGGTGCTCCTTGGTTGAGGTGCTTGGTGGAGGATCGCTGCTGTTGTGATCCTTGGGCTGCTTACTTTGATAAGAATCTGCCCTGTGCTCCTTTGGTGACTTACTTTGGAGCGCAGAGGCATGCTGTCTGGACGAGTCTTCACGATAGGAGTTGTATGAGTCACTGTGATTCTTGCGGGGAGGCCTCTCTCTCAGGCAGCCAGGTGTGGATGGTGTGATGTTGCCAGACTGAGGAGAAGTGCATTGTTGTTGCTGCTGTTGTTGTTGCTGTTGCTGCTGCTGCTGTGACAGTTGTGGTTGTCGCTCTGGTAGCCGATCGTCCAGGTGATACCACTTGTTGTTGGTTCTGATGAGGGAAGGAGTGATAAAGTAGGTCTGGGGGGTGACAATGAAGTAGCCCTCGGGAGTTGGGTAGATCTTTCTCTCTCGCACCAGCATGTTCAGGGTGTGTCGCAGAACCTCTGAGCTGGGTGTAGGCACGCCTGAAGGAAACAGATTGGAAAAAGTTAAAGCATAGCTATATAAATTTCAATTAGAAAAAGTTATCTGCATTAAAACTGTTCGAACACAGGGCACTTTGCCATCATGTTGGGGCTTGGGGACACCTTAGAGAAGGTAAAATAGTGGAAATATAGTTGTAGAAAAGAAATCCTGAGATTTCTTTGTTTGGCACAATGTGAGAGCTGCTCTTAGAAAATCATGGTAGGGCCTCAGAAACATAACCAAAAAAAAATCAGCTTGTCAAGAAGAGATAAGAGAACTATTAAATTAACTTGAGAGCTATTCTAATGTGAATAAAATATGCTATTTGCATAAAGTTTCAGTGACCCAAATTAAGTTTACACATCAACTGAAATATAAGTCAGATCACATCAAAATCATAATAGATAAGTATAAAAATAAGGGGTGAAAGATTGAAATTTGGTAAAAAAAAAATATGAACTAATTATTAAGACATTTTTTTAATATTCTGTTGGCCGACTTAACTGATGTACTGTTTAAATGCTTCACATACTACAGATATTCCTCTTATTCCAGGATGTCCAAGATGCTGTGTTGTGCAACAATTCATCCACCTTTTTCAAAAATACAGCTTAACTAAATAAAATATCTATTTGAACGTTTCCTTCTATTTTCTCATTTTTAAAAATGACAAAATGTTATTTTATATCTTTTAAATCCTCTAGAAAAAAAGATGAAATACCTAAAGGTCATTTGTGGACCTCTTTTTAAAAACAAGTTTTAGGTGAGTTTTACGTGACATCAAAAGGGCATTTTTACCCCCTTTATATTTTGTTGATCAACCTCGCTTTCCCTTAATTTTCATCCATCCCTACCTCGCTTTACACAAATCCATATGCAAAGAATGTCCTTGTATGACCTGAACTCAACTAAAATAATGATAGCATTCTAAAACCCAAGATTTAATATGTATGTAAAGACAAATGATACTTAACTAAAAGCGCACATTCCCTGACGACTCCTGCAGGTACTGAATCAGGATGCAAAACACCATCACCTGAAGAGCTTACCTTTTAAAAATGACCAAACCAATATTTAAAGATGTTCATTTTTAACACTATTCATAACCTTTGTCTTGTGAGGCTTTGTGTTGCCTGACATTGCATCACCCCTTTATAGCTTTTTAGACTGAAATGATGCAACATATAGGTTCAACTGGTCCACTCTGCCATTGTATAAAATTGAAGATGAATTTGAAAAGCATGCTTCTTATCAAATGTGACTGACAACTTGGTTACAGAGTGGCTAAACACCAAAAGCTTGAACCTTTTAAATCAATCTAAAAAAAATCACAATCTATACTCAAACAGTAAAAAACAACATTGTGAGCATTTTACTTGGACATACCAACAATGTGGAGATGGTAAAATCAGATCACTATATGAAAACAGGTATTAGAAAAGTCTACAAAAAACCTTATTTCTTGAGGCGATAACCATAATATGCTAATTGTAGGATGTCATTGTTTAATAATTAAAACTGGTCTGGGTAAAAGATTGAGGTTCTTGAAATCACCTTATCCAAATATCCAAATACATAATGATTTGTAATGAGTAAGCGAGGAAGTAATTTATTCAGATAGATAAATAAAGGAAAACCGTACATGAAAATAGGAGCGCTGTATTTTAGTGCATTTTAGGCTCATTTTAAGAGCAATTCTAGATTAAATATTCAAGTTTATCAGAAAACAAAATGTCCACCATGATTTCTCAGGGTCTAACATGACATCTTCAAATGTCTTCTTTGTCCAAACAATAGTACAAATTCCAAAGTTTTTACATTTACTATGATACATGACAGAAAAAGCAGCACATCCTCACAGCTGAGAAGTGAGTGTGGCATTCTTGCTTGAAAAATGATTATTGATACCATCATTAAAACAGCAGCAGATGAGTTTCTGTTGCTCAAGCAATTGTTTGAATGTCTAATCATTTCAGATCTATTCCTATTATGATGATGTTTTCAAAAATTTACATGATGACATATCTCGCTTCTCAGTAAATCAATGAAATGTGCCCTGAGGGGAGATCAATAGATGCTTAAAACCTACATAGATCATTACTTTACTCTTTGAAACTTGCTTTTATCGTAGTTGTGTGTAAAATGAAACTTTTACTGTCTGAATATTTATGTTTGGAAAATTTAGTGAGAAGAAATTGATAAGCACCAAATCAGCAGACAATAAACCAAGGTATAACACATGCACAGATGTATATTATCACCATTTCTACCTTAGCGTTGGGAGTAACTCTGCATGCTTTAGTGCGGTCCATTTTAAGAATGAGTTCGGTACCTGGGAAGCTGGCAGTGAGGTGCTCCACAAGAGCCTCCTGGTTGACAGGTTTGTGGGCAGAGTTCATAGCAGAGATGGCCAGGCACAAGATCTCCCCCAGAGGGATGAACTGTGACTGGCTGATAGGCGACATACTGATTGGAGACACGTCACCTGCAAGAGGAGGAGGAGGAGGCGGAGGGGGAGGGGGAGGAGGAGGAGGCACAAGCACAACTGTGAGATCATGAATGAACAGCAGGCGCAGTGTGTGAAGCTATGATGTAATGGTCAAACAGCAGCAGTTTGCATGCAACCTGGAACAGCTCCACCCCTCCACTCTGTACGTCCTTTGGTCTCTCTCTCACCTCCCTCATTCCCCCTGACTCTCGTAGGTTAACAAAGCGACGAGGCGGTTGCAGCAACCGTAACCCTAGTGAGAGATCACCTGAGTCTTCGCCACCTCCTTCAAAAAAGGAAGCCTCCGAACTGCTGCAGAATATCAAACCAAACCCATTTTGAAATATAACAAAACACCACTGACTTTCGGGCCACATTGAGAACTTACACACATAAATTCCCTGTTGCCTTCGTTGAATTAAGCTGGCTTTGCTGTCAGCAGTAGTGAGTAGTGAGATCATCCTACAACCAGACGGCCTGGTTTCAAGCCCCTCTGAGAGCAAACATCTGCCCTGCTTAAAGGTTGTAAAGCAGCACACTGAATCCATCGCTGCAGCATCTGTGTGGTAGCTGAGACTGTCCTCTGACCTAAATCGGGTGATTGATAGATAATCACATGATGCGATGTTGAAACTGTATCTTCAAAGCCTCCATAGTTCATTTCTAACCTTGCGCTACCTCTCCGTAAATAATCAACAGGATTAATGTGGCCTTTTTTGATCACAAGTTTTGCTGCCATTCTCTGTCCACACTTCTTTTAGCTGAGCTGAAATCGGTGCAGGGCCCTGCCTCTTCGCCAGCCTCAGCTGAATGGTCAGTTAAGCAACACGATGACGTTATCTTTGCTTAGTATCGTAGCCCGTTTAGCTTTACGTGGCTTTACAAGGCTTTACTCGGCTTTCAGTAAACAGGAGAAAAGCTGGATCTGCAAGTGAATTGGTCAAAAAATTTAAAAAAAGCACGCTGTCCTCTCCATTTATGTTATCCACTGTTAGTCATACACAGAGCAAATCTCTGAGGGGTGTGGGAATGAGGTTGTAGTATTTCAGTTCTTACAACGAAGCAAGAAAGAAAGCAGAGAAAAATGCAAATATCTGTAATAAAAGGGGCTGAAAGAATTTGATTTTCTCGGTTAAAAAAACCCAACTATAGTTCATGTTGTGAGACGTCCCAGAAGCCCTTTTGTAATCTTTACAAACACAAAATATGAATCTGTCACAAAGTTTGGCAACAAACATAATACAACTCGTGTATCTTGACATTTTACAATGAGTAAACTCAAAAGTTTACTCATTGTAAAACGCCATTGTCATTACACACATTGACATAGATGATACAAAATTGATGAATGTAGTGTTTGACCATTCGTTTCATGTGTCTAAATATGGACCAGTGAGTATGAAAGATATTCAAATATGCCAGTAAGTAAGAAATGTAGAGATGTGGCCCCCCTGGGAGACAGCTGAATGAATTTTAAAATGAGCAAAGAGACAAGAGAAATTCAAAATATTACGCCTATATTTTCACTTGAGCTCATTTGATGCATTGGAGCAGCAATGACACAGGGAAGTTATCAACATTTCCTCCTTGGCAAGGTAAGAACATTGTCCACTTTGAATCAAACGATCTGTTTGCTAACTTCAAGTAGCCCTACGTAATGAGAGGGTGGAGCTTCTGTTGGTGGGAGTGTCAGACTCACCTGGAGCACGATAACTTGGTGGGGACGGAGAGAAATGAGGAGGAGGAGGGGGAGGAAGATGCTGCTTCTGAACACGGATGTCTTTCTCACTACGGGAGAGACTGTGCTCCAACGGGCGTTCGGTAAGCTCTGAGCTGGGCCATGCCCGCCGCAGATTGCTGCTTCGGTTCTTCTTCATTGTGACCCCTTTACCAGGTGGCCTTGAGCCTGGGGGCTTCTGGGATAAGGTGTAGGGGGTGGGGTGTGGAGTGGGGAGGAAAGGGAAGGAAGGAGGGAGGTGGGGAAGGGGGTGTGTGCAGGGGGAGGTCGACCAACCTCAGGCTCAGTGCCTCCCCCGCATCAGTAAGAACGTCCCGCTAGAGCGATCACACACCAGACATGGCAGGAACCAGTGTGCACCTTCACACACATACACACGTCTCATTTACATCCACGAGTAAGCTACAAACTGATGTGTTCGCACTGTGGGTGGTTGTCATCGGGTGCTGGGCTCTCCCAGGCTGATCTGGAGCGATGGCAGCGGCAGCAGAGGTGCAGGTGACTGCGCGAGGCATCACCCTTTCATCAGCATCAGTCCCAGCCACCATTTGTAGCATCCCCATTTGCATGCGTAGGGAGGCACATTACGTAGCCGCTCTGATGTGGGAGGAGGGAGCAGGAGAGAGGTGGGGGGGCAGGGGTAGAGATGAGGGAAATGGGGCATTGGAAGCAAGGAGGACGGTGAGGAGAGATTTCAGTGGCGGTTTAAGGATCCGTTTGTTCAGTTGAGTAGAAGGTAACGGGGGAGGGAAAGGAGGGGGTGGATGGATAGCCAGAGATTCAAAGCATAAGAGGCCCAGTCTTCAACAATAGCTCAATTCACCACAGGAGTGCTCGACCGATCCCCGGAAAACAAAAGAGCCCACTTAAAAAAAGACAGAAATAAAAGCTCCATTCACCCTAATGGCCAGTGAAACCTCAATAGTATGCCAAGCACCGGAGATGCCACGTTCCCCTCCATCTTTATCCGATCAAGCACAAGACCCCATCGTCCTTTCGACAACAGCACACTAAGAGAGGGTGGGGAGAAAAAAATGGAGAGCATAGAAATAAATAAATAAATTCAAGAATAGATATCCACCGCTTCCCGCAATCCAACAGCAGAAGCTCCCGAGCCTATCGCCGTAGCATCCATTCATTAACAGGGGGGATGCAAACTCCAGTCAACGGCAAATCTCTTTCAACGCTAATGCTGCAGCTGCTCCCAGCACCTCCAGGAAGGGTGTGTGAGTATGTGTGTGAGTGTACATGTGTGTGTGTGTGTGTGTGTGTGAGTGAGTGTGTGTGAGAGTGTGTGTGTGTGTGTGTGTGTGTGTGTATGTGTGTGTGAGAGAAAGAGAGAGAAAGTATGTATGCGCGCATCCGCCTGCCGCGCGCGATTCTGCGTGAGCATGCATGCGTCTGTGTCTGGGTGATTGAGGCTGAGGGGAGGGGAGGAGAGGAGAGGAGAGGAGAGAGAGAGAGAGAGAGAGAGAGAGAGAGAGGGAGAGAGAGAGAGATCGAGGACATGCATAAGGCAGAGAGGAGAGCAAATATCAACAGCTTGAACAGCACACACAGACAGACAAAAATAAAAAATATTCAACCCTCAGATGACATCCGGGGAATAGCTCGGGCTCTGAATCTTAGGCTGAATTTCCACCCTGCTTCTCTTGTTCCCTCACCCACTCTGTTTTACCAACTCTGTGCTTGAAACACGAGGGGCCCCTTAAACCACCAGCCCTTCTCTTTTTGTGTCTCACTGGAGTGTAAAACCGAAGACTTGACAGGCCAACAACCAAAGGGAATAATTCTAAAGGTGCTGATCATCATTTGTTTCAATTTAGTACACTGCGTGGAGCTGTCAAAGAGAATGAAAAAAAAACCCCAAAGCATCACCTTAATCATGTCCAGAGTGGCAGTTCCTGCAAGCTGCAGACTCCTGCTGACTCACATGTGTGCAGTGTGAATGGACGGGTGGAGGGACAGAATAAGGAGCAAAGTGAGAGGGCAGGACGGGGCACGGGTGGAGGTGGGGGAGGACGATGTCACAACCAATCTGCTCCAGTTCACTGATACCAAAGAGAAAGAGGAGAGGAAGGGAAGGAGGGGTGAGGAGGAGTAGGAGTAGGAGGGGGAGACTGACACCACGCCAGCCATTTTATTTCTAAGCAGTGCTGCAACAGTCTTTGTTGCCATGACGACGCAAGCCGATGATCTCATAGCTGTTACCTTTGAATGCTGTTCCCTTAAAGTGCCAGTGACTCGAGATAGAAGCAGACAGACACCACATAGACGAAGACTGAGCGTCTGTTATATGGACAGAAAATAATCCTGCATCGCTGCTGAGTTCCTGTAACACTTTGTGCACTATAAGGCACAATTACACCAACCAGGAGAAAACCAGCACCATGTCCTGATAGTGGACCAAATTTGTCTGAAATATACATGTGCTCACAGTGAGGAAATCCTGCTGACTCCAAATGTGAGGCAATTAGAGTTGGAATGATTAATCAATTAATCTATTAGTCGGCTAATAGAAAATGAGGCAACATTTTTGATGATTCAGTCATTCTTCTTTTTTCATTTTTTTTTCTGCTTTATTTTACATAATGACAGAAGGAGAGAGAGACAGAAAAGGCAGGAGAGGCTGGAATCAAACCCGGACCTGGACTCAGGTACAGGTGATCTAGGGGAGGCCATGGCAGTCATTTTTCAAGCAAAAATGCTTGACATCTGAAATTCACTGGTTCCATCCACTCATGTAGGAGGAACTAATACATTTTGGGTGGCATATACCACAGTAAATTGACTTTTTGGTCAGATTAAGATAAGCAGTTTGAAGACAATTTGAATTTGAAGAGATGGGAAACTAAAATGGATATTTTTCACTATTTTCTAACTTCTTATAGATGAAAAATAAATCAATAAATTGGGAAAACAATCTGAAAATGAATCTATAATGAAATAGATTTCCTGTTGCAACCCTAGAGGATACTTACTGGTATATGGTTTTATTATTTAAACAGGCCTTCACAGGTTTACCAAACATCATGGTCTGAGACTCCATGAAAACTGCTGAAAATGAACGATTATCTTAATAATATGACCGTTAATCTGACAAGAGGCTTTTATTCTCCAGAGTCTACATGCACGCTGCTGAGAAGTGGCTCTGTGAAGTCGTATGGAGGCACTGCAACACAGTACTTCCTAACATGCTCATAATGACAATGCTAACATGTTTGATGTTCATCAGGTACAATGTTTATCATGTCCACAAGCTTAGCTAGTGCGCTAGTATGTTAACATTTGCAAATTAGCACAAAAGACAAAGAGCAGCTGAGTTACTTATTGCAGATATATTGTCAAAACTAAAGAACTAGACCAATTACAATGTTGACCTGTTAGTGGATCATAAGTTCTTACAGAAAGTAATTCTAAAACAATGCATCCAAGAGTTAACAGGACATGTCATTCTGAATCACTAATGTCGATAGTGATGTTGCATTGTGTTTACATGAATGTAGAATATAGATAGTTCTATCCTGAGTCTTGAGCTGTCAGACAGGATTTGAAGCCTGTTACAATTTTATCAGGACCATTTTTTCTGGTGGTCTGCCCTCAAGTGGAACATTTCTGACAGCACATGTCTTTTCAAGCTCTCCTGGACAGACTGAGGAGAGAGACATAAGAATTTTTTTTGCCATCATAGCCTCCATAACAGATCCTGATCTGACATAAAAATACAGCAACAAATTTGTCTGCTGCATTTAACATTTCCCCCAATTCTTTACTGGGACCCTCCCTTTCCTTCCAATGGAGACCTGGGTTATAACAGGGAAGGCAGTGCAGTAGTGTTTTCCTGAACAAATGCTTCACTTTTCCTTCCTTAAAAGCCAACTCTCCTCCCATTCTATTGTTTATGGCCTGCTAACGGATACAGAATCCCTCTGTCCAACAGACTGAATTATCGTTTTTAAAAAACACTGTTTCCATGCATCTGAATATCCACAAATTTTGTTTAAAAAAGTGGGCTTAAAATTAATTTCATAAAAATATAACTTCAGCCTTATAAGTCTTAATAATCTAGTATGATCTGTTAATTGTTTTTTAAATGTTGGATTTGTGTTTCTCTACAATAGTAGAATAATGTCTGACTAAACATGTACTACAGCTGTTGAGTTTTGTGGTCTTTTGTGTAACGTATGTCGATTAAAACACCTTTTTTTCAGATGCATTTATCAGTTCAAAAGCTTGTTAATTACAGACATGATGTCATATATTTTTCCAAATGCATATTACACCAAATGTTGACCCTCCACACACTCGGTTAATGAACAGCCTTTTTTGTCTGAACTTTGTTTGAACTTGTCTCACACACTTAATTCTTGACACTTTAGCCATGACAATGACTCACACAGAAACTTGCAGCTCATACTAGAAAAATCAATATTGCGGTTTTTCATGCATGGTAGAGCTGTTTCAGTTGATCTGAAAGAGGCAAAATAGAGTTAAAATTTAACTCTGGGTTGAATTCACATAAGTTAACTATCAAATTGAAGATTGATCATGCTGCCCGACACTGTGTTAGCCACACAGGTGAGAATAAAAAAACAACAGCTATTTGCACTGTTTGACTTTTCACCATTGGTCCCACTTTGAGTTGATTTTTTCCAAGTTAATATCCTACATTATGCATTGATAGTGAAAAATCTATGTCACAAAAAAAACTATATCAGTATCTAATCTGCATCTTGAACAAAAGCACATAAGCTTTGTTGGTTTTGGCATTATAGTGCCTGGTGAGCTAATAGCTATAAGACAAACATTGCACAGCTTATCGATGTTTGCTTCAGGAGTGTGAGTGTAGCTACGTCACTTCGTCTGACAGACAAAAAGAAAAAAAACCCCCACAAAAATCATAATCTATGTTAAGATTTACCTTTGGATAACAGACCTGCACATTCTGAAGCTTTTAAATTCAACTCAATCGATGTCGTAAAGCTCAATGTAGAAATCTGACAACATGAAAGCAACTGATGACGTGACTGAAGATCCAGAAAACACTAAAGTTTGAAGTCTGTAGAAAAATCCTGGTCAGTATTGTTCCTGCTGAGTTGTTTACTTCGAGTTGGAAGTACAGCTGTAAAATTTGCAACTGCATGAAGTTTGGTGAAGCAAATATCTATAGTTTCCAAGATACTGTGGACAGAAAAAAATTACAGATGGACATACTAACTATACTGACTTTATGCCCACATCATTCTTATGGCAGGAAAACCTTAAAATCCTGCAGGAATCACTACTCTTTTTTTTCTATTTTTTCAACCTATTATCTCTTTAAATTGCAGGATAAATGAACTAAGTGATACTTTTACAGATAAACTGTAAAAAAAAAAAAAACTCAGATGGTGTAAAAACACTGCAAATACATTAACATCTCTTCCAAAGATGGTATGGACTCTTTACAATTTACAGATCCAGCAGGTTCAGAGCAACTCCTGAGGTATATATCGGGTTCTTTAGCTGCTAAATGCTCCATAATGTTCACCTGCTAGACAATAACTTGGTATGTTTGCCATTTGTTGCTGAAAGAGCTTTTTCACTGAAAACAGCAGCCAGTGAGAGCAAACCAAAACAGAAAAAGAGGCGGGCTGTAAAAACAAAACAATTAGCAGAAAGATGCTTAAACTCTCTCTAGAGCTGAAAAGAACTGCACATTTGGGTGATAATTGTCTGTTATCATCACAAGAAACACCTGTCATATTATACAAGTTCGTGTGGCCTATTGTACATATAAAGACATTTATTTGTGCAGATTTAAATATGCTGCATTTGCTCACAGAAAGCTTACGTTGTCTTTCATTGAAGGATATAAATATTAGCCTCACCTATAAAACACTGCTAGAAACTCTGAAAATGTTACTTTTGCACTTCAGATGCATAATGTGTGAAAACTTTTAAAATGCATGCTCTCACTAAGGTACAAGGAACAAACAAGCATTGAAGATTTAAGGTATCCTTCCTGCTCCATACATTTTTTTTCTATTACAGAATAATGCTGCAAACCGAATGAACTGATAAATTAAACTGAGCTCTATTGTGAAACAGACATAAATAAGGTGCAAACCTCTCTCATTGGCACAGACCCACACTGTATACACACACAGATAGCGGGGGGTGCAGCGGTTAGACTTTCTGACATTACCTCAAGTCATACAAACCTGTCCCAGCACATACATGAGTTATAGCCTTGACAGATGAAGATGAGTATGAGTGTGGGAATGCTGAAACTCGAGTAACATTGGACCTAAGTCCTGGCTCTCATTTCCAAATGAGTAAGTCTGCATGCTATGAAGCAGCAGAGATTATAAGGTGAGATGCTGCCTGTACTCCTGTCATCAGACTAGCTACGACTGGTTTCATGTAAACCTGCCCATTTGAACTGTTGCCTTGAGTCACAGAGGAAGTAGACAACAGCATAAAAAAACCTCAAGGAAAATATTTCAACTCATAATTACACAAAAGGGCAAAAAAGGAAGATCATATTAAGCTGCCTACCAGCTATTTAAGAGTCTTGGAAATCAGCATGAAACAACTAGCAGGGGTCTGAAGAGCCACAGACTGCTGTCTGTCAGACATGGTATTTACATGATCAAAAGTAACTCACTGTTGTCTAATATATCAAAAAGGCAAAAACACCAGCAACACTTGCAGTATTAGGAACAACTTTAGGATGACCCTGATAAAGGCCACAAGCCGAAAACGCGTTAGTCAAGCAATAAAGACACAACAAGTTTCTGGTCTATTTGGTTCATGTTCAAATTTTCTGGTAAATGAAGTCACTCCATGAAAAAGTTCCCAATTTGAGTCTTGTCACACCAAATGCAACATCATGACAGATTCAGGCATGCAAGAGCTAAGAACAAAAGACAATTCAGTCATCACAGCACATTCACAACTGCTACCAACATATCAGTAAGTATAAGTTAGGGCCTCTTATGCTGGAGTTTGTTTAGCCGTTCATTCCAGTCATAAGATGCACAATACTGGAAACCAAGTGTGCAGCTATGCAGGGCCTCCCTGATGCGGTTTCTTTTTTATATTCTTCTGGGATTTTAGTTAACATGTGACTTTACTGCTATTGTGTGATATTTTTATTTCTTGGAACTGGAGGATTAGTTTGCTATGACGGGTCTGTTTTTTTTTTTTGGGGCCATGCAAAGACAGGAGAAACTAGACAGCATTCAAATAGCGCACACCTCAAATCCATTGTCACTAAAACCTCAAGCAATCGGAAAATAGTTTTCTCTCATAAGACCATTTTGTGCAATTCTTGTCAGCATTCTGGCCTCTGGCAGAAGAAATGGACAAACTCGTTAGAGCGCACAATATGACCATGATGACATCACTCTGCCTCATGCCAAATTTAGTAATGCCACTTAATTCTTTAACACTGGGAAACAACTCCAAGCATTTGGAGTCCAGTTAGTGTATAGTGGTGGTGGAACATCATGAATTGTCCATGCCTGGGTATTTTTATGTGATTGACCCATTTTTTTTATTATTATATTGGCAAATGTTAGAAAAAGTCAGTATCTCGCAATGTTAAAGAAAGTTAAAAAGTGACCCAGGATCATCATCCATACCCGGATCTCCCTCAAAATTTAATAAGCTCTTCAAGGTCCACTCCTGCATAAAATGTCATCAAAATCCGTTGAATACTTTTAGAGATATGCAGTATTGTAGACAATCACACAAACGCGGGCAATCAGAAGGAAACATTGTTTCCAAACATATGAATTACAGGAACTAAAGTGAACCAATGTTTCTACGTGTATCTTTACTGTGTCTGACATAAAAAACCCACCTATGCACTTGATGTCAAAGCCCTGTGGTGGTTTCAGGGTCCGCCTGGTCCATCCGTTCCTGAGGACTTGAAGGTGAACTTCTTTCCCCTGGATGAGCAACACACGCTCATCCATCCAGCCGAGGAAGAAGATCTCGGACAGAGCGTGCGTCAGCGCCTTGTTCCAGAAAAGCTGCATGTTTACGGCTTTGAAATTAGCGAACACCTCGTAGCCGCAGTGATGGTGTAACTTTACTGAGAGCACGGCTGGTGATGGCTCCTCTTTATCTTCTGGGCAAACCTGCGACAGCACCAGAGCCAGAGAGTGCGGAGCGACTGGAAGTAACTTCTCCATTCTCGCCTCAGACAAGGTCAACTTTGGTCTACATGGAGATGAAAGAAAATGTGCTATTGAATTAACTGTTCGCCATTGTTTATACCACGCAGTGTCAGGTATCTGTCAGAATACTGCCTGGCAATCTCGACTGTTTTAGACATGATGAAGAAAATGACTGGAGTAAAAGGAAACACGCTGCGCTGATCCAAAGTCTGCAGCAAGTGCTCCATGAATGGACAGTGAAACCAGCAGCCTGACGCGACGCGTAATGCATCCAACCAACAGTCACAGCCTGAGCGTCAAAGGAAGCGAGGACATGTGCTGCGTTCATGTGACACTCGTAAACTCCCCGTTCCCGCTTTTGAAATCCACCAAATTTACTGTACCTTTTTTTTTCCGAGAAATTATTTGCCAAACTTATGTAAATCTGAGTGTTAATGATAAAATCATACAATTTAAATCATAAAACATACACTCATGTGACAAAAAAAAAAGTGGTCAGTAAAAGAAACCAACTTCTCTCTTACTTAATTGTCACTAAAAGGAAAATTGTCTTGCTGCAAGGTGACAAAGAGGAGAAACAGAGCAACACACGGAGAGCACAACGAAATAAATATAAATAAATAGGCTGCCTAACAATAATATGTAGACCTAAATAGGTGTTGAAGCTCCACACAAGCATGAAATGTTGTACAACAGTGACAAAATGACATAAAACCTGGTCCAGCCATCATCCCATTGAATCATCAAGACCATCACCCACCATTATCACAAGGAAGACTGATGGGTGCCTCAACCTGAGACTAGTGGTGGTGTGTTTTGTGTTTAATTATTGCACTCATGGAAAGTTTTTTATTTTAATATTTTATCCACTTCCTTTGCATATATTGAGCAGCATTTTTGCATAGAGAGGAACAAACATATTATCACCTACAATCCAACAGGATACCACAAAATACAGTCTAAAAACAATCAGAGTTGAATCAACCCCGTCAAATAAGCCTATTTATTTATGTTTATTTCTTACTTTAAGATCCTTGTACTTGCAGGACTGCTGTACTGGATTCCATTATAATGTAGGGAATCCAAGTGTTTGCTGATTATTTATTTACTGGCAGAAGTCAGGGGACATCAAGGTGTTTTAATACAGACATTTCTGTGTGGTCTCATCAGCACCTCCAATTGGAAAAACTCAGTTAGCATGCAGTTTACAGATCAAACCCAAATTAATTTGATTATAGAGCTGCAGCCATCATTACAGAACTAATAGGCTACTATTTTGATAATCAATGACTTGTTTATTAAATCTTTTATAATAAAAGTATTCTTTCGTTATTTAGAGCCAGTTTTGAAGTTTGAGGTTGAAAATCTGAGGATTCGCTTTTTTTTTGTTTTTTTAAATCTTACATTATAGTAAATTTAATATTTTTGGGTTTTAGATTCAGATTAAACAAGACCTTATGATCTAACATTATGTTAGTAGCCTCAAGTGACAATATAATGAGTAATTTATTATACCGTATAATTTAGAGGTATATGACATTGGTGTAGTTATTGTATGTCAGCCTTTGTACTCAGTTCATTCAATAGGTTGTATGTGGCCTGTTGTTTGTGAAAGCTACTTTAGGTAAAGTGTGCCTGATGGCAGTAAAAGAATCCGAGGCCCAGTTTTACTTGGCAGAGGGCTTCGATGCCTCGGTCCTTCTTACCTTCAGGCATTACAAATCTGGACTAATCTTGCCTGTTTCCACTCAAGAAAGAGTGGGGTGCACGACCCTTCACTGTTTGAACACGTTGCAATAAAGTTGGCAATACAGTACATGATTGTGTGTACCTTGTAATAGAGCTTTATTACTGTTGCAATGAAAGAGAAAAAAACAAAAAAAACAAAAAAAAAACAGCAACACTGTTTTACAGCAGAGCAAAATAAAAAGTGGTTTTTATTTTACAGCAACCTCACAGCATAGTTTGCTCACAAACTTTTGATACCACAAAAAAGCCACAAAAAAGCAAAAGTGTTGAACATGGATAGGAACTGGATTGTCAAAGAGTGAAATATTTTAAAGAGCAAAAGTGATTTCAGCATATATGCTGTAAAAACATTGCATGTTCCTCACAAATGAACAGGATCAGTACACAAATTGTGCTTTGTCATAATTCACACAATAGTGATGGCCACACATCAGTCCATTGCAAACTATTTTTCAGGAGAACTTCATGACTATTATATCAAATTTAACAGGCATCCAATTTACTGTTTTATCTGAAAACCAGTAGAAATACATCAACTTCTGTCAAATGTAATGGATTGAAATGTAAAGCTATGTTCAAGTATGACTGACTCATTTGAATGTCCCTCAAATGACAGCATCATGCAAGTGGACTGGCTTTACTCATGCATGTTGTGAGGCTTGTCCCCAACTAATTGACAGTAGTAAGTTTATTAAATACATCTATATTTAGAAATGAAATGCAATGAAAAACATGAGAAACTGAGGATGAAATCTGATAAAAACAAGATAGCTAACAGGATGCTGCTGAAGTGGCTACATAACATTTTACTTCAATATGTCCACTGAGTTAAAGTGTATTCATTTAGACTTCATACAACTCTTCAGGAGCTAATCCAGTGAATGATTATTTTTGACTGAGCCAACCTCATGTCAGATGTCACTACACACACTGGAAAAATTAAACAAGGTGAAGAAACAGGCACAGATATGACTCATTTGAATGTCCCTCAAATGACAGCATCATGCAAGTGGACTGGCTTTACTCATGCATGTTGTGAGGCTTGTCCCCAACTAATTGACAGTAGTAAGTTTATTAAATACATCTATATTTAGAAATGAAATGCAATGAAAAACATGAGAAACTGAGGATGAAATCTGACAAAAACAAGATAGCTAACAGGATGCTGCTGAAGTGGCTACATAACATTTTACTTCAATATGTCCACTGAGTTAAAGTGTATTCATTTAGACTTCATACAACTCTTCAGGAGCTAATCCAGTGAATGATTATTTTTGACTGAACCAACCTCATGTCAGATGTCACTACACACACTGGAAAAATTAAACAAGGTGAAGAAACAGGCACAGATATGACACACGTGATCCCTTTGTCTTGCTTGGACATGTTAAAATAAGAGTGCAGGAGGCCCATCTACGGTTTCATGATTTCACAAATAACAGGCTTGCTATCAAACTGCCTCCCTATATTTTTCCCTGAAATGAATATGGTGTAAACAGCAAAGAGGCATGCAGTGGCAGCAAATTGTGAACATGGAATTACAAGATCAATTACATTTCTAGAATCCTGATTTTGTTTCTTGTATAAAATAATGCAAAAAAAAGAAGCTTTCATGCAGGGCTAAAAAATTAAATGCCTTATATTTTTAAGAATTGCACCCCACACGAGAAGAACCTTAACATGCCAAGCTTTTGAGGTTTAAAGAGATCAGTTTGAAAGTGTAACTAAATAATTCACAAACACCAATTCATGCACACCCTGAAGTCTCTCTTCTGTAGATGAAGGCTGGTGAGGTTGAAGTCTCCAGTAGAGACGGCGGCATCATGGGTAAAAATACATCTCTTTGGTGAGCATTGACACAATGCATGGGATTTGTTTCTTTGCGTCAAAGCCCGGTGTATTGGAGACAGACTCAAACTCAACTGCCACCTTGTGGTTCACCCGTGTCATGATGTGCTGGAGCTCCAACTCTTTGCCGTATTTGCTGATCAAATCACAGAGTGACTGGATGAACCAGGATCCAGTCATAGTATTCCTCCACGAGTAGTAGCCTTTAGACAGATGAGTGACAGATTAAATGAGGTGTCTGTACAATAAATAAAACGAAGAGTAAGTGCACAGAAAAACCTATGTTTGTGTATTAACCTGGGGCTGTGGAGAAGGCATAAAGGAAGTCAGCTTCCACAGGAATCTTGGTAGTGCCATCATCTATACTGTCAGTTTCAATGCCTGCATCCAGATCAGTGCCTCTGCAAGCCTACCCAATGTGCACACAAAGTCAAGTCAATTCAATTTAGTTTTATTTATATGGCACCAAATCACAGCAAATGTTATCTTGTGACACTTTCATACATAGCAGGTCTGGACAATATGTTTTAATATGGAGAAACCCAACATGTGAGCAGAAACCTCAGAGCAGACCTGAGCAGACACAAACAAGACCTGGCAACAGATTAGATACGTAAGCAAAGTTCAAGGTAAGTTAGTGCTGGAGGGGGGAAAAAATGACAAACTCTTAAATACCTGGATGAAGAAAAGCTTGGGCTTCCCCACCAGTGACTTGCAGCGATCGCCTCGAAAAAGTGATGTTAGGTACTTGAGCTCTATTGAGCCATCCGTACCAAAGAACACACCCTCATCTCCGTGACTCAACAGTACACAGACAAATGAGGCAAAGCAGCTGTGATCTTCCTTTGACACTGTGAGAAAAATAAATGTATAGACATTTCTGTACAAGATGATAAAGAAGACAGCAGAGTCAATAGTTGTGTGTACATTTTGTTGTGCTTTGTATGAACTCAGCATCACACTTACCACAAGTTAAAACGCTCTTCATCTGATCAATTGTCTGGTCATTGTAAACCTTCACTTTATAACCCAACTTCGTAAACACTTTCATCGCGTTGGCTGCATCGATATCTGTACCATGTCTTTGGTTCATGCCTTCAAAAACAGAGCAAAGAAATTTGTTGTGGTTGCAGGAAATGACAAAATGGAAACACACTCTTGCTTGCTCCAGTTTTTCTTCTTCACATAATCACAAAAATCTTGCCCAACCTGCACAAACCAACCCTGTGATCGTGTGATGTCGGAGTGCAACCCACCCGTTTGTACATAACGTCTTATTACCTCACATGTCTTCCACATATCTTTAACCTAATCAGCCAGAAAAAGTGAAAGCATCTACACAGGTGTGATGAATAAAATGAACGATGGCTGAATCCCATTTGCTGCTAAGTATGCTCCTCGTGCATCTTGTTGGACTGATACTTGATCTGACTTTACCTACACCCCAACATTACTAAATTATGTTGTGTGCTGTCAGACTACACCATCTAGCCACCGAACCACTGAGTTTTCTTGGGAACATTCATGCGGGGTTTCCAAATTTCGTGCAAGTGTGCATGAATTCTTCTAATATGTGAATCTTTTCGTTCTCGAAAAGTGTAAATAATCAAATGAACCTGGGAACACAAGCTTAAAAGTGCTGTTGCTCATAGAACATTATGCTCTTTGTAAATTAAGCAGTCATGTGTACAGAGTCTTGCCAGACGAGTTTGTCAAAAGCAAGTCTGACAACCAAATAAGACCATTTTACAGTAACTCTGGTTTACAATAAGAGCAGACTGAAGGCGCATTTGCGTGCATTAATATCCAAAGTCTTCTCAGCCTTACAATAATGGATATTTCAATGTTAGCAGACAGCGCTCTTCAGCTTTTCAAGCCTACATTGCAAAATGTCCCTTAAGGACAGACTAGGACTGATGTCAATTTAAGGTGTCATAAGACATCAGGCCTTTATATCCTAGCACTGAATAAACATTCCCCTGTAACTCCTTCAGGGGTAGATTATGCCTCACAAAAACAATGTGCACACCCAAATGACACATATGAAAATAGCTCCACTGGCTGTCTTTCTGTATCCTGCAACCCTAAAGCACCATATGTACACATGTGATGCTGGTGAAATCATATGGTAAGTCATGCAGGTACATGAGTTTCCTGAAGGGGAACTGACAGTTTGCAGTTCTGAACAATCCTGTGTTATCAAATGCGAGGATGCATACTGAATAATTAGTACAACCACCTGCCTGTTCTTATTCTCTCTAAAGCCAACATACAGACTGCCTCAGAGCTAACCTGAATATCATATTAACAGGCAAACGGGGAAATAGAAATGCTACTAGAGTGAGTATGTAGAATATAACAGATGGTAAGTGCCCATCATGAGAACCTAAATTGAATTATGTGACTAGAGCCAGAAACAATGACACGGACTGAAGAAAAACAAAAATTATTGTTACCACCAGATTCTTATTTTTCTTATTATTACCTAAAATTTAATTAATTTTGAATATGTTTCATCTGAAGATAAACTGATCCCAGCCCCAAGCAAAAGACCCAAGTAAAAAAACCTGTTCTTCTGTCAAAGTTCTTGTTGTTGATGATGATGCACTGGCCAATGCTGGGGAAATTCAGACTGTATCTGAAGCTGTGGGATCTGGGCTTGGAATCCACGTCCACGGCAGCAGAGGCAGACGAAGACGGCTTCGACCTGAGGGACAACACACCATAACTCAGTCTATAATTCAAATGTAACGATATAAAATATAGATATAGAGCTAATGGAAATTGGGGAGGTAGCAGAAGTGTTACAGGCTTGCATAACTACATACTAAAACAGAATTACAAGCTAATAACAGGATAAAAAAAGTGCGAAAAGCGAAGAGCTCTCCCATCACTGGACAACAATGAGCTACAGTAGATAAAGATCGCTAACTAGCTAAATAAACTGTGACTCACTCTTGTCCATCGCCTCTTCTTGCGTCTGTGGAGTCTCCGCCGTTTACAGACATGCTGGTTTATCAAGCAAATTATTCGCTAAGAGCTCAGTGAAATTTACCACCCTGTATGGCGAGCTGCTCTACCCTGGAGACGGCAAACGCTAGAGAATGCAAACTAGCTAGCTGCGCCCGTCTAGTAAACAAAGATGCTGATGTCATGCGGAGGTGCGCTCGTTTTTAGCACCCATTTCTTCCGTGTGAGCGGCGAGTTATTAAAAGCAACCTCTAAATGAAAGGTTGCTCGCTGTTTTTTTAGACATATTGACCAGATACAAACACGGAAATTATTTCGACTTTTATATTGAACTCATTAAAATAAAATAAAATAAAATATTTTCCAATCACTCCACCCCCAACCCCCCCCCCCCCCCCCCCCCCCCGCATGACGTCAAAATGTTGTTTAAATGCTGCTTGTAGACACTAGGAGGAATACAGATCTGATACTGGAATCTGGACTTAAAGTTGTTTTATACCTCAAAATACTTAAACATCTCTACCCTTTCAAATATCTACTAAACCAGTTATACCATCAGAATAGAATATAGAAGGAAATACAACTCTGCTTCAGATGTTTCTCTACTATAGGCTATGCTGTCTTAATTTGATCTGTTGTCTCATATTTACAGACGTATTTCTGTTTGATGCTACTTTATACTTGTGCTTTACTACAATTCTAAAGGACAAATTGTACTTTTTACACCACTACAGTATTGGGATTGGACTTTACTGGGGTAAATGGGCTTTTTGATAACTACAATGGTTTTCATATAATGACAGTTTACGATTCTGTGATTTCTGTTCTGTTTCAGACATAATGGTCTGCATTGCAGTAAAATTGTCCAAATCTTTTTTTAAATTTCTTTATTGCGGTAACTCCCTCAGTGTTTACTTCATATCCACAATCTTTACATCACAACCTGGAAAAAAAATACACTGTAAAATCTAATAAGTTGAGTTACTTAAATATATGCAGACTCATTGCCTTGGATAAATTAAGGAAAGTAAACTTGAGATTTTGAGTGTGCAATACTTCTTTATTTAGTGTGTGTAGCTCTTAAATTAGCTTGCTTACTGTTATTGTAATAACTTTAACTACCAGTATCCTGAAAAGTATTATAGCATGCTGAAATTTCTTATTGCATGAATTGGATGAAATGATTTTGCTTTTTGCTCTGGATCGCTTGTTATTACAACACATCTCACTACTTTTTATCACCCTCTTGCATCACCCAAGCAGGACGTCACTAACCATGTGAGAGACTTAACTCATGATGCCATGGTGTTGTATAACTAACCAGTTTCCATAGAAATATTTCTAAAGATGTAATTACTGCTTAGCTGATAATTATACAGAACACATTTAAACACAGGTTACTTGGGCTTATGACCTCAAACACATTGTCTCAAGGTATGCTGGGAAACTCCACCCACCTGTCCCCAACATGACAGTATCTATATACCCATTGTGCAAAACCACAGTTGTTTCAACTGTCATTAAACATTTATTTTCATAATGGCAAAACGTCAGCTACCCTACATTGAACAGGACAGCTGCAGAACAAGATGGATGGACAATTTAATTTAACATCTGTTTGTAATTACTGGTCATTGTTCAGGAAAGGTTTTCAAAACAACTCACAAAATAATAAACTCTTCAGTAGCCAACATCAAAGGTTGACTGTATACAAATAAAATCACACAAGGCATGAAAAGAAATTGGTGTCACATTGGGGATGAAAAACAATAGATGTAATGACAGGAAGTGCAAGAACATCTTTAGACATTTTTTATGGATTGTGGGAAGTTGTGGCATTGAGCATTGTGACATACTCTACAGTACTGGGCAAAAATTATAGCTCAAAGCAATAAAAAGGTAGACACAGGGTAGCAAGCTGTACATTTTTCATATGTATATATACTACAAGTCGTAGGCAGGTGTGAAGAAATGCTGTAAAGTAAGAATGCTTTCAAAAATATAAAATGTAATTGTTTATTTTTATCGATTTACAAAATGCAAAGTGAGCGAACAGAAGAAAAACCTAAATCAAATCAATATTTGGTGTGACCACCCTTTGCCTTCAAAACAGCATAAATTCTTTACAGCATTTCTTCACACCTGCCTAAGACTTTTGCACAGTACATATACATATATATATATATAGAGAGAGAGAGAGAGAGAGAGAGAGAGAGAATGGAAAATTAAATTTAATAGAAATTACTATTATTTAAAATAAATCTATGCAAGCTGGTAGAGTGTGACTCATGGTAAGAACTTGGACAAGTAGAATGAAAAAAAGTGCATCACCACCATTACATTCTCTATTAATATAACCAGTTAATTATTTTACTATCAATATATTTATACAGATGCCACATTATGTTTTGTGATCTTCATTTTCAGAGTTATCCTTTTAAGTACACTTGAGTATAAAATAAAATTTAAATTGTCATCAACTAGTCCTTCCACACACATAACAAATAAAAACAGAGACAGATACAATGACATAACGTTTTTGCAGTTTTAGATTTTGCTTCAGACATTTCATTTTGCGCCACATGTTTATGCACTGAGGCACTCTTATTGCTGTCTATTAAAAATCTATAATCGCAACACACAAACACCACAATAACCTAAATCAAGATTAAAGCTATGATCAATACGCTTGAAGGAAATCAGGAGGACCAAAACACTTGCCTCACATTTCCCTTCACTTCACTAAACCATCAGCAGAAATCAGCACATCACTCCCTTTACAGCTAGAAGCTGCAGGTCTGCTGCACTTAAATAAATCTCAACTGTTCAGATGGTGACGAGCCTCAACATTTACTTTGAAACACGGTTGATCCAAGCATTCATAGGAGCACAAAGTTTTGGTATGAAAATACAGCTAAAAAATGTGTGGGCTTGGGTGGAGAATCCAAATAGACACATTTTATCTTAAACGTAAGGATTACAGTCAGTCTTAACTTTAACAATATGATTTAATCTAGCAAGGATCTTGTCCTCAATGACCAACAGCTACTGTACAAGAGCAACTTAACATCCAGTTTATTTTGAGCACATCCCCTTCATAAAGTTACGAAATGCATCCATCACCCATCCTATATGTCGGGAGGCTGGGAGGGTGAATGTGATGTCACTAAGATAACGATTTTGTCTTAAAGTAGTCTTTGAAATTAACTGATGAAGAAAAAACAACAACACTGAAAACAAACAAAAATATCAAGTTCTGAATGTTTTCCTCCTTTGCTGGCAACATTGCCATCGATATTTTCGTACTTCATATATTCATTGGTACAAATGTGTCTAATGTCACTTTCAGTTATTTCCACAATATGAGATCATATTAGGAAATAAATATATATTAAATTTAATGTCCTATACACAGATTTCATTTTTCTTCCTCAATAAAAATGAATTAAAAACATATAGAAATATATATGAGTGTACAATAATATTGAACTATTTTTAAGTCATTTCACCACTATCATGTATTTTTTTTTTTACAGGGGGATCGGGGGGGAATATCAGGGAATAAAAATTCACAAATGTTTTTCAAATAAACTAGCTGAGTGTAAAAATAAAAGAAGGCTAACATATAGTTTCAGTTGTTTCAATTCAGTAGCACCGCAAAGCACAATTAATTCAAAGGCAAACTTTACATGTTATACTAGTCCAAAAATTATTATTGAAACATATGCTAATGATCACTTCCTTAAGGAACAAATGTCTACTGTTAGAGCCACTGAAGTCCATACATTTAAGCATCTGATGTGGTCTGAAAATGGAACAGTGAACTTACAAAATAAGTGTGGTATAATGACAGTGGAGCTGTGCTGTGCTGTGCTGTGCTGGGGAAACTGCAATGAAACCATTACTAAATAATCAGAACAAGGAATACACAACAAAAACAAACATATAAATGTGATGTTATATATTAGGTCAGTATGTCTAAGCAAACGTATACTGTAAAATGTCATTTGGATGAATTATGCCTTTGACAATAGTGCTTTTAAAGAAGATGGAAGTGCATATAATTGATATTACCAGAACATCAACAGAATATGCATCATTCCAGCCTTGTTTGATTCGGTTTGAAAAGGCAAAGCCAGCCTAATGACAGGTCTTCTTTACGGCAGTATTGGAGATCACTGTGGGCTACGGGCTGTGAGAAGGAGTTTTGAACACTAATCACCTGCAATGTCCCAACAATTCTACAGTGCATTCCATCTATTTGAAGTCCAGATGCCCTTAATCATGAGCAAATCACTGCTGGAAAAAGGGGAGTGGATTGGTGTGATCAGATGAAGCTGCAAACACGAAGAAATGTGGGTGTGGGGGTTGATTCCAGACTTGAGCTGATGTTAAGGTAAGTCATCTCTTGCCATCTTCTTTGTACACCATAGAAAAACAGGCTCACTCCGCTGGGATCAGAAGATGTCAGGGCACATGTCCCAGCTGCCTTGTTCTTTTGCCTCCCAGTAGCCACCCTTGTAGATATGCAAGGTCTCTCCAGATACGGGATCATTGAACTTCTCAAACCACATTGCTTGGTAGTTATCTTGATGGGTGCCTAAAGGAGAAGAAACATAATCTTTTACACAGAACCTTAAGAGGGACCTGAGGTGAGGGTTGAAAGGCTACTGAGCCATGACAACATGTTGTGCTTTAATTAACATATGCTCTCAGACACTTGACTAAAAAAGATGAGTTTCTGATGACTTGATCTTCAGATGCACCTCATACAAATTGAAAACACAACCTGTGTATTTTGTGCTAATTCTACAGTCAGCTAAAGTCTTCTATAAGGTTCCCTACAGTCTACCAACAAAAAGGTAAGGAGACAATGGAGAGCAACACTGTTACTTGCTTTTGACTGGAGCTCCATAAGGACCTTCCTTGCTTTCCACTAAGAGAGAACAAGTTGCAAATGATGTTAAGATGAAATGTTATGAACAGAGGACTTCTTAATCTAGATTCATCCTCTAGATTTTTAAATAACTGCACTGTATGTGGAGGTGCCCCCCCCCCAAAAAAATAAAATATTTAAATCCCAATCCATGATCTGAATTGCAATCTTTTTTTCTTCAATTTTGAATTTTTAGACTATAGCCAGACGGAAAATAACCTTTGAATTTCTCCCTTTGCATTATTAAAACACAATATTGCATAAATGTTCTTTGTTGGCACATGCTCTTCATCTGCCATACCACTAGCTGTAACTCACATGACATAATCTACAATAGGTCACCCAAGGAAGAGCCATTGTTAAGTCCAAAGTCCTATCAGCAGAGACATCTTACTGGCCATTATCAGTTATGGATAAGTGTGGATCTGTGGCTATGCAAAGTATGGAAACAGAAGCAAAACTGTATGTAAACCATAGAGTTACAGCAAAACTGTAACTCTATGGTTCTCCTGACAAATTGTTTGGGGATGCCTTTAAGATCGAGCATGATCTGTAATTGTCAGATCTCCCACCCCTTACTGTTATGTGTTGTGTCATAATCAGAATACTTGCTTAGGTAAGGAAGGAGCAATGATCCACGAGGGGCTGAAAATAGAACAATTGAGGATGAATATCTGAGCCTTGAAAGATGAAAGATTGGAAATGAGCGGAGGATGAAGATACAAAGAACAGAAAATGAAATGGAAGGAGCTACTTGCATGCAATAGGTGTATGAGAGGGGGAATCTTCTGTGTCAGCTTAACACAAACACAAAAACGAGATGTGACTCTACAACTCATAGTATCCAAAATCCACATAAATTTCATGTTTATGTTCGTTTTAGAGTGTTTTATAGTGTGTAGCATTTTAACAAAAGGCTAAAGTCGGGACGATTTTTGAATGGAATTCACACGTCGTTCCCGTTTCTTACATTTAAGATGATTCTTGCAATTTTTGTCAGCATTAAACTGCCCTCTTTACATTTGTCCTGTAAAGCAACATAAACTGAACTTTCCAGTTTTTGATCACTTGGAAGAAGGGCAGACACTGATATAAGCGACAAAACTTCTCAAATGGTAAAGTTTTAGTGAAATTGGTCACATTGGTGTTGAGTAATCTGGATACTTGCAACTCTGTTAGTCATTTTCCCACAAATGACAGCACATAGTCACTAGTATTGAGAAACAAACTCATGGAAATACACTGATAATTTCTCACTCTCTGCTTTGTTAAAATGCTACACAAAGCATCTTTGAAAGTGCATATTCTGTAAAGCTGTAAAGTGATACTTGCTTTCATCAGAAACATCATTTGCTTCTCTACCAGTCTCCCCTGCATCAGCTACGCAGAGCAGAAACGGATGAACACATGGTGAAAATGAAGTGGTGAAAAGTGTTTGCAAGATGAGAGTAAAAGACATAAAACACCTTCCAATTCCACACACAAATATGCTGTGTGTCTGTATATCTGTATGCATCTGCAGTTCAAAGGGTGGGAAAGACTGAAAGAAGAGTACTTGCTTTTCAAGGGTGAATCATTGATTGAATCCTCAGTGACAGCTTAGGAATGAAACAGAGACCAGCAGAAAAGGTATTCCAACACAGACAAAGTGGAGAAAGATGAATGGACAGAAACATATTGGACAGAAACACAAAACAAATCGATAAAAGTCAAAACAGTGGTCTTTTAAATTTTTTTTTTTTTACCTTCCTCAGGTGAGCTGACTGCTTTAACAGCCTCCCTCTCCCTCTCTCGACGGGTGATGCGCTGTTTCTCTTCCAGCCGCTGTTTCTCTACGTTAGCCTCATCCCAACGGCCGTCCTCCATTAACCTCTGGTCTGGGCGATGTCGACTGTCCGTTGGTGCCACTCCCTCCTCGGGTTCATTGAGCGTCAAGGCCAGTGAGGAAAAGAAGTACATGCTCTCTGCTCCCTCTCTGTGAAAGTGGTCGCCATAAAAGAAACAAAACTAAAGAACGTGCAAATACTGCTCTGCGTCTACAGTTTCATTTGTTTGAAAGACTATTTTAACTTTCTCAATACAAACAGTCTTATTTAAAACAGAGACTCACGGTAAAGGGTTCTTTGTCCAGATTCCTTTTGCTTTGAGGGTCTGATAGACGGTCTTCTGTTTGCCTTCATTGCTGTGCTCACCTTTACTGCTCTGCATCACCCTGGAAAACTCCATCTTCTCATCCCAGGTTCCTGATAGCACGTAATGGGCCTTGCCATCCTTATCTGTTACAACACCTGTAACCTGAGAGACAAACACACTGTGTAACCGAAGAACCTCCGTTTGACAGTGCAGAGTTTCACATTCAATTTATACTGAGTAACCTCCTTTTTAGCTGCACCTTTAGAATCTATGTATGTCTAATTGCAATGCAATTAGACATTACATTGGCACTGATTACAACAGCTCTGCAATAAAGTTTATGGGAATCATTAAAGCAGATTCAGGGCAGAACATTTGCTTGAGATTGCATTGGAAATAATACAGTGGACATTGAGTAAATTTAGGGAAAAAGAACAATATTTTAAAACGACATGTGAAAAGCCCACCTTTCTTGGTACATCTCTGGAAAAGTAACTGTAAGGAGCAAACTTGAGGTGGCAGCGATCTCCTGTCCTGTGGTTCACCACATCTATCTCCCCCGACTGGAAGGTGAGAAAGAAAACAGAGAAAATCTCTTGTTGTTGAAGACTTCAATGATAAACCTAGTTTGGCAATGAGCAAAATGTATTTTAAATACATCAATATAATTTGTACAGGATATCTCAACACATTCTCATCCCCTTTGCATCTAATCCACATTGCCAAGGTACCCTTTAATGTCCGTGTGAAACATGTGATGTCTTCCTGTCAAAAAGCCTTCCTAACACATGGCTAACAAGATAAGGCCCTTTGGTTAAGTTGCACAAAAACTACTTAGTTAGGTTTAGGAAAAGATTGGAGGTTTGGTTTCAAATGGGATGCAAACTCTGGTCCTCTGGGTGAAAGCGGTGTGTGTGAGACACACAACTCATCCCCGACCTCCATGACTCTTTGGACTTTCTTAAACTAATTGGCATTGTGCAGTTGCTCTGATCACATCGCAGTGAAGTGCACTGGAGCAAATATAAAGCTTGGTGTGTCCCATGCAGATGCTAAAGGATACAAATTGCATCTGGGGGAGACACAGAGGGATGTGACAAATCAGCAGTATTTTACGCCCTGGGAATGAGACCAGGGTGTATATTACTCAGTAGTGAGTAGTGTGTTAAGCTTTGAATTTACCTGGTCAATCCATAATTTTCCAACAATGATGTTATGTACTGTTGTTGTCACTTTTTTCCAAGAGTAGTGATTGTTGCTTTTGTCAAAGATGCACTGGATAGAACCTTGGAATAGAGAAGAAATAATGTTAGAGCTTTCACCTAATTTCATTTATACTTATAAATGTCAATTTTTCCACCTATAAATGATAAAACAAAGTGTGCTCCTGAGGGTTGCTATTTGGTCTTGACACACTCACCCAAAGGCATGATTGAGAGATATTTTCCCCTAAACTTGCTCGACAGGGTTATTTCTTGTCTGAGAGTCCAGCCCTTTTCAGACACAGCATGGTGAGCTGCAGCAGGTGGGTGGTGACTCACCTGAGAAGAGGCGAGGGCAGTGAAGAGAGAGAAGCAAAGTCAGAATTTCACATCACAGCTATGTCAAACGAACATGCCTGCACAGACATACTGTATTTCAGGAGTGCTTATTTTTTTAAGAACTGGAATCTAGTAAAACATGAATGTGATTCTGTAGTTGAAACGAATACATTTCGGTATGAACGGAAACAACTGGCTTAATGCTGACCTTTCATAACTGGTTACGATTTTAAATTATTCCAAGTGTGTTTTCCACATACCTGCTCACAGAGTGAGCGGTAGCCACACTCTTTCAGCCGATCAAGCTCAAAGGTTTCTCCGAGCAGAGGATTGAAGGGTTTTCCTGTGCGGTGGACAGTGGTGGAGTAGGAGGAGACTGTGAAAGCGGCCACATAGCACATCTGCTCCAGAGAGCTCTGACACTTAGCAGCTTTATCTAGCAGCTCGTAGTATTCCAGGTCTTCAGATAGACGTTGCAGCATTGAGAGGGGCTCGTTGAAATTCACCTAGAAGGTACCACAGAGAGGAGAAGTCTTAACACTTTTGATTAACCTCACAAAAAAACAGTTACTTGGGTAGCAACTACAACAGTACATGTTTCTTACAGGCATTGGTATCTTTGAGAGCTCTTTTCCAATGCAGTTCTTCATTATGCTCCACAGATTGAGGTAATAGTTGGGCTTGTCGGGGATACAAGTCCGTCTTTGTCTAATTGGTTCAAGCTCGAGAGGCTGTGGAGACTCTGGATTGGATGCCAAAGACAGTTCGTCGAACTGGAAGAAGGCAAGGAAAAAACTTCAAGGGTCATGTGACTGTGACATGTTGACAAGCATAGGAGAATCAGAACACACAACTTAACACACATTTACAGACTGATCTTCCATTCCAGTCTCACTGCTGATCCCACTCAGGTTGCTGCCAGATCTCCTGGTGGGGAGATACAAAAGAAACACATAATTTCCAAAAAAACAGTACTTAAAGAAATAAAATAACTAAAACATCAGACAAAAAAACAAGGTTGAGATAAAAAAGTAAAAAAAATAATTGAAAGAGACAGCTATTAACCTGTGATACTTAGGATCAGCAGGGACAGTAATAAACTCTGCTGGGTCTTCCATAGCATCAAAGAACTCATTGTCATCATCCTCATCACTGGCATCACCTTTTCCTGAAACACTACCTACAGTGAAGAGAACATTTGACAGTTCTGATTGGCACAGGCATATGGCAGGGTGGGCATGTTTTGAGTAACATCAAGGGTCCAACAACACAAGTTTAGGTGAGGGAGGATGCAAACCATACTTTTGTTACTTAAGGCGGGATTGCTGTATGAAGGCGGGAGGACTGTAGCTCCTCTGAAAGCTCTTTCCAAGTGGTTGTGCTGTTTGGCCAGCTGCTCCAGAGTCTCTTCCAGGCGTATCCTCTGTTCTCTTTCAACTTGTAAGGCCTTTTGCCAGCGCTTACTGTGGTTCTGGGCCAAGGACAGGAAGTCTCTACATGCCTTTGGGAGCATTCAAAAATAAGTGCAACATGTCAACAAGAATCAAGAACAATATTGTGCATTCCTTAGCTATTTATTCATATGTGACTTACATTGATCATGGCATTAGATGTTATTCTGAACAGTGTGGCTCTCTCTGTAACTTGTCGGATCTTCTCCCCCATGTCTCCCCCAACTCGAATCCCCTCCAGCTCTGACAAAGACCTGTGTGTGTGAAATAAAGCAATAAATGAATGAATGAACAAATACATAGGCAAAAACAAAAATTACTCTCACACTTCTTTTCTTTGGACAATATTGTTTTTTCTCAAGTACTGGAAGAGCTCAGTCTGATGATCCATACCTTTGGAGGGCAGAACCATGCTTGACAATGAGATCGTTGCAGGTGGTGAGGTCCTCCACCTTGCTGTTTAGTATGCGTAGTGTGGACTGGACTTCTGAATTACGGCAACCTCCACCCTGTCCTGAAGTGGAGGGCAATGCGGGGCAATCGTCACCCGAGTCATCTGGGGGAGAGAACAGGAAAGACTATGTGACTAAATACAAATTTATGAGAGAGTAAATTTACAAACAGAAAAATACATATATTTGTGCCTGGCATATATTCTGCTGTAGGAGCTGTTTAGGCTTTAATATTCTGCCTCCAGAATTCTCCAACATATTTGTTTTCCCTCTCACCAGATTCAGCCTGCATGCGGACAGCCTTTGCCTTGGCGAGCTCCAAAGCAGTGATCCATCGCTGGCGCTCTACTTCTGAATTGGCCTTCAAATGGTAGGTCTGTGCCCCTCCATTGGAAATTACAAAATTGCAGGAGTCCTCCACAGCAATATTGGCTGTGGCCAAGTTGATGGTGCCTCGGCATGTGTGACCCATCTCTGCCTGGGTCCTGGAGACAAATGAAGGATAGTCAAATATTGAGTTTCTAAATCCATGTTATGTGAAGTAAGAACTAATATTTTTTGTAAGGCAACTGTATATTTACATAAACTGTGCATATAGACAGCTATTTAAGTGCTAGTTTGAGTGCACTGCTTATTTTGATTGCCTTTAAAACCAAGCTAAAAAACCCACTGATTTACTGCCTAAAATTGTTATAATCTATTCTACGGTATATCACCAAACCCACATCATTCTGTCAACACACATAATCAATGTTAGCAACATTCTTGTATGTCATGACCCCTCTCTTAGGTAGCGCTTGACCTCCTGGTGAGCCAAGGAAAACCATGTGAATTCTTCACACACCATTGCAATATCAGTCATATGACTGGAGCTTACCTATAGTAGGACAGCAGACCATTGCTCAGAACAAACCAGCGTCTCTGGTAACCTTTAATGTAGTTCGTCCATTTGAAGAGCCAGCCCTTGTATGTGTCTCCAGGGGTTGGAGTAGGGGGTTTAGGCTCTGACATCACAACAGCCTGTAGTTTCAATGGGCGAAGTTTGAGCTTGTGGAAAAGAAAACTAATCATTTAGGGTGGCATTTCACTGTTGTATCTGCTACTGTGGAGTCTGGTTGATGCACATTTGACACATGAAATGTATGAACATACGGTAGGCCTACTTAGTAAAGTTAAAATGAGTATATGCATAAAAACGAAAAATCTGGGCACAAAGTCAACTACATGCAAGCCTGCTACTTAGCTTTTGGGAATATTCAATTTAAACCTCAAAAATACACATGAATAATAAGCTTTTGATATTGATTACAATTAGTCGAATTGGTATAAGAGCGCTATGAGATTGAATGGATGCTGGCTTGTGCACATTTGACAATGTTGTTTAGCGCTACAAAAGCTATGGCTATTAGCCATGTGGAGCCATCGAAGCCCCCAAACATGGCTTAGGAAAAGCGGTCATTCTTCTATAATGTGGCTATGACGGGTTGTATCTTTGATTCAAAGTTAACGTGGAATATGCAAATCACTACATAACAACAAATGGTGGAGTGGTGACATGCTTTATATTGTATTAATCTGTTAAGCTAACGGAGAGAGAAACTCCGCTCGCCACTCACAAGCCATCTTAATATACCGGTTATTTCACAGAATGACATACAAGTGTCAAGTAAATAAGACCTGTATATTGTGATGTGCTTCCAGGAACAAGGAACCGACGTCAAGGATCAAAGCTACTGAAACAGTGTCCGTCACTAATCTTGCTACTAGCTAAACAGAAAGCTGTCAAACAGCCACGTCGTGATAGATGAGCTTATCGATCATTTTTTAACTACGCGACTCACAGTTTCTTTGACTGATATTTTAAGTGCTGTTAGGACATCATATTTACCGTTTAACTTTGGCGTGAAAGACCTCAGCTGCTAATGATGTGCATTTCGTTTTCGATAAGCCACTGTTCTCTCGCTAGTGTTAGCTTTGCTAACTACTTTCATGGATGTATAACAGGAAGGAACGACTAGCTACACTTGCTACAAATAAAAACGTCCGGTCACCTTCATACCCGTCAACGTTGGTTCCGGGAGAGGCCAGGCGACATGAACTCACTTAAAAAATGAAAAAACAACTTAGGGGTCGCAATGTTACTAATGGAAATGATCTCAAATAATTATCAGTCTTGATGTATACTTGATAAGCTGAACGAGTGTGTGAATGGCAAAATATAAATATCACATCATCACTGCTATTTTTAAGACAAAGAAAATGTTTATTTTAGTATAACATGCAAGGACACATCACTGTCACAGACCTTTAGGCTGCCACCTGTTGTACAATGAAATTTAACCTTATTATTGGATGGCATCTAATGTGAACATCTGGAAAAATGACTGGTCATAATATTGAATTATACCTCTACTAAGGTTATATCTTCACCTGTGTTTTTTGCAAGTTGGTATACAAAACACTACTGGATGGATTTCCACAAAACTTAGTAGGATGGGGCATGAAAGAACCAATTAAATGCTGGGTTGGATCTGGATAAAGGAACAGATCCAGAAATTTCTCTCCACTCTCTTGAACATTTCTTGATATGGCTTTTCTTTGACATTTAATACAAAATACCACCAAAACTACAGAACCCACAGAATTTTATAAGAGGTGGGACAAGGGTCAGGCAAGCTTAAAAGACATGTAAGACTGTTTGGCCTTGGCAGAGGTATGCGCTCTTGAGCTTGCCATTCTAGTCTTGTTTAATTTGCTATCACTTTACCAAATTCAAAGGCTAACAATAACATTATTGAATGCAAGTTGTAAAGCATGCCAATTGCCTCACTCCCTGCTAAAGATTATTTTACACATTGTGTATTAATTTAAAGAGGATGAATTGACAGAATTGTAATTATTACTCTGGGTATTTTCTATATTTACATTTTTTGCAATATTTTGTCATTTTATGTTATAAACTACATTTAATTGAAATTTAAAAAAAATAATTTACTAGTTCTTCCCATGTTCGTTGTTACTCAATCTGTTCCTAACCACATGCATCAAAATGTGTAATAGTCATAAAGAAACTAAACAAAGGGATTCAAAGTGGACACAACCCATGTTACATCATTAGGTTCTAATTACAACAATTTTATTCTGAATTACTCTTTAAATTTTCAAGACAGACTTAATAAAAAAAAGTTCTCTCATTGGTACTGACTTTATTGAACAACTCTTAACTACAACCATGGAGCTTGTATGAAGCATTATAAGCATGAAGGTGGAGAAATTGCTTTTCCTAAAACATCTTGTGTGTATATGTATATCTGTGTGTGTTCTAGTATATATTGGTATTTAAGATCATTAATTCTCCCTCCAAATTATTTGGTGATGGTGTTTGCATTCATACTTTTCCCACTTCCACTAAGCACAATATATGGTGTTTTCTGGGATTTCTGCTTCTCTTGAAGCAAAGCCACTGTCCCAAGAGGCGTATCACTGCTGCTCATCTTGTTCAGCAGTGCCTCTTCCTCCAGCTTTTTCATCCTCCTCTCGGTCTTCATCTTTCCAGACCCTTTCCCATGGAATCGATGTGAGAGCTGTCTGAAGGCTTCTTTTGGAGTGAGCTTCCGCCCAGATTCATCCACATACTCAATCTTGACCTCAGGCTTATAGCCATCTTTCTCCTTGAAGTCTTGAGTGAAGCCCCTGTATTCTTCTCGCCGACTGTACTTGTCATCAAAGCCCATTTTATCCTCAATGCAGTAGTTGTCATTGGGCAAGGCACCTTTCGGTGCTCTGACACGGGCAACCTTCTGCATCTGAGTGTCCAACAGGCCTTTGTTTTTACACAAGAGCAAGGCGGCAGCAAGGCCGGAGTTGACAATGGGCTCTTCATCTAAAATGGTGGCAGATGCTGTGGAGAAATCTGGTGGTTTCTGCTCTTCATCCAAGTTAACTGTGCTCCATCCAAGATTTTCATCCATTTCTGAGTCTGAATCTCCAGCCTCATCTTTCTCTTCTTCCTGTTCAAAGTCCATAATGTCTTCTTGGTCCTCTCTGTTGCCTGACAGTCCATAAGTTGGAATATCCCCCAGAGTTCGGCAAAACTCTGAGGTGGCGTTGAAAACAATGTTGTTCTTCTTTTCAGGATCGTCGCGACTGACATCTTCAACAAGCACTTTAATCTGCTCTGCCACCTTCTCCCCAGAGTCTTTAAGAAGCTGCTTTTGCTTCAGCTTCCTCTGCTTTTCCAGTTGTTTCTGCAGCTCCTGCTCTGCCTCATCCTCTTCAAGTACAGCAGGCTCAGGGGGTGTAAAGTCTTCCTCGTCGCTGATGTCCATTTCTGCCATCCTGATATCATCAGACATTTGGGGTGTATCGGGTGGTAATCTGGTTTCCTCCTTTATTTCCTCATCATCTTCATCAACCTGTTTGCGTCCTCGACCACGTGTCCTGGAGCCAAAATCAGTGCTGCGAGTGTCATCGAGCGCAAGTTCATCTGCAGTTCTCTGCTTCTCCTTCTTCCTGATCTTCTTCACACGGCGTTTTGTCTTTTTAAAGCCCACCATTTCTTGAGGCGTGTAATATTCTGAGGCAATAGAGAGGGCGGGCATGTCCAAGGACTGTGCTTGCCTTCGTAGAGTTTCTCGCATAGCCTGAAGTTCCCGCTCTCGCTCCCCGTCAGCAAAGCCTCCTGTACTCAACCTAAAACTTTTTTTCTTCTCTCCCTCAATTTCCTCATCATACTTTGACAATACAGAGTGCTGCTTAAACATAACCATGTCATCCACACTCTCCTCCTCTTCATAGGGTTTGTAATCAGGCTTTTTCTTTTTTAACTCCACATTCTTTTCTGCTTTTTCCTTGTCCACCAGTCCCACATTTATGAGCACATCTTCCTCCTCTTGAAGTACACCTTTGTCTTGTAGGGTCAGGATGACAGTCTGGCCCTCACTGAAGGAATCCACCTTGTGCTGCACTTTGAGTCCCTTAAGATGGTGAGATGTGTAGGCATCCTTTTTGCTTTGTGCAAACTCCTCCTCTACCAGAGTGCTGACACCAAACTCCTCATCCATCTCTTCCAGAAGTTTGGCTCTTTTCTCTGCCAGTTCTTTTTCTTTTGACAGCTTCCTGCTTCTCTCAACCCAGGCACATGTATCATCCAGCCAGTCATCCTCTGCTAGAGTTTTGACTTTTCCCAGTTTCTGGTTCTGGATGCGTTTTTCTTTCAATGCTGCAAGTTTCTCTCTTATCTCTTTCTGCTGCTGGATGAGAACTGGGTTGATGGTCTCAGCCACGATTGGTTCCTCTTTGGTCCCGAGCTCCTTTTTGTTCTCATTTAGTTCCAGAGGCTTCAGACCCAGCTTGGCTCTGAGTTTATTTGTTTCCCCAATGCTGAGAGATGCGTCTCCGCTGGCAGACTGAGTCGCTACTTCTGCATTGGTGTCATCATATCCAAGATCGACTTTTTCCTTCTTCACTCTTGGCTCCACGCTGCTTCTTTCACCTTTACTACGGCTCTCACGTCCGCTTCTTTCCTTGGACCTGGAGCGTTTGCGTTTCTCTTTATCCCGATCTGAAGCATCTCTGTCTCGGTCCTTGTGGCGATGTTTCTTGTGTTCACGACGGCGCTCTTCTGTGTCCTTATCGCGGCTCTTTTCCTTGTGCTTCTTGGACGATCCCATGTTTTCTTCAGCAAGTGATTGTAACAAAAAACTACTACTGCTGTTAAAATTACGGCTTTACACGCTGTAAGACACTGGCGGAAAAAATATTGCTAGCTTCTTTCGCTAACTAGCCCACGTTAGCTTCGGAGGCTAAATGACGACGTTTACCGAGACACAACTCACTCAGCGTGGAGACAAAAAAACATATCTTGTATTCGAAATATTACATAATCGACGATGAGTGAAGATGTGTACAACTTGCGTAGCTATGTTCTCTTCATTGCAGTTTTACCATCTGGAGTCACACTCGGTATTAAATTAAGCGGCCTCACACTTCGTCAAACGAACTGCGAACGACAATAATACTGTTTCCTGCAAAGGTTACACTCGTGAGTGAAGATTATCGTCAGTCGCTAGCTAATGTATACCGCCACCTGCTGTAAGGGAGTGTTTACAGCGCTCTCAGGCCGGCATCGCATTCAGGAAATGTTATTTAAATGGCTTTTACCAGACCCAAGGGAATTTACTGCAATATATGAAGGGATAGGCAATAACATTTTCTCCACGTTTACTGCTAAATGCTACTTTAGCATTTTGGTATATTGAAATGTGTTTATGACATGTAACAACACTGTCTTATTATAATATTTACTAATGTGTTTGAATATTGCACGAAACGGTGAGATAGATAGATTAGAGGGAGATCTTCTGTTTGACATCACAACATGTTTTTGAGCCCTCAAACCAAATTTTCTTAACTTAAAAAAAGACATAATTTCCAGAGAAAACAGCTGATTTACTTTGTGAACTTGATGTGTGTGTGTGTGTGTACTTTTATGCAGGTTGACACTTGCTATCTTGTTAGAAAGTCAGAATTAAATAGAAGCAGCTACTTCTATCCTCTATAACCTTAGAATTGAGATGGTTTTGCTTTCTGGGTTTTTCAGGTTTATTTTTTCTTAGTACTCAGCAATCCCATTATTTATTTAAATGGTAGTAAAATGCTATATTAGTATATGTTTAATAGATGTTTTAATACTGCTTTTCAGAACTCCAACCTGGCTGTTGCAGGAGAAATGAGAGTTTAAGGCTCTCGAAACCATGTAAGCCCATTTACCTTATTTCTGTCTTCACAGATCCACCATGTACATCTGTAAGGCATTAGGTGCAGGTATTTTCAATATGTTTTAAAAGTCTTTGGTCTGATGCTGAGAAGAGAGCTGCACTGTGTCATGTTATGAATCTTGCTGGTATTTTTTTATCGCTAAAAATTAAGTAATGTACCAAAATATCCTCATGCCCCAGTAAGTATTCACTTTACTTCTCAGTGAAAAGTAAGTGAACAATCCTTATAATCCAATCATTATTGAGGATTACTGTGAAATGATGACAGCCTCAAATGAATGACTCATCTCAATTTTGAAACTCCATTTGAGAGGCACATCTCTTGCGCGTCTGTAGTGTTATTTATGAGTTTGAGTGTAAACCATCTACTTGTAACATAAACAAAATTTACATTTGTAACAAACGTGTATGCTCTCAAATCCCCTTTCCACCCATGTCATTACATTGTTGACATCATTCATATTTGTAGTTGAATACTCAAATAAAATAATCATTGTAATACATTTCTGCTGCAGTTATTGGTGGATATACCAAGGTGAGTTGGGTCTTTTTAATCCATGACCATAGGGATGCATTGTGCATGACTCAGCTTTCTCCCATTAGAATCTACATAAATAAAGAGCTGCTTAATTTTCTACTTTTTCTATGTCTGTGTAACAACTGCCTTCTGTATGCTTCTGTCCACATGACTTGCTCTGGAGCTTTAAAATACCAAGAGAGTCCAAACTGCAACAAAAGAAGTCATTCAAGATTATAGCCAACCCAAAAGAGGAAAAAATGGTGCAAAATAAATCTGAATCATAGAATTATTGTCTCTTTCAGTAAACCAGATGCTAAAGCTGTAATATGAAACTATATCATGGAGGCATGGCAAAAGCAGTGGGGTGAAGGAACCAAAGGATGTCATTTATACAAAATAAAGCAAAAAGGGGGAGGATTGAAAACAAGAGGGGAAAACTCCAGAGAACAAGCAAACATAGACTAGGACACACAAGGCTAAACAATACAATGCACTTAATGGGGAAACATCCATCAGGGTTATGTGAATGTGGCTCAGGAGAGGAAACAGAGATACAGAACTCTGGTCCACACTCCAGCATAGTGGGTGGCGGTAATGCCCCTTGAACGCAAGTTACCACCCGCCAATAAGCAAGAAGATTTTTTTTAATGTATTAGTCAAATCTTTTTTTAAGATACTTTATTAATCCCACGGTTCCACTAGATCAGCAAGTTTGGCTATTCTATTCTGTAACTCTCCTGGCAAGTTGGTAGCATCCAGAACCAGCAGCAATGGTGACTGGTTAATCTGTGCTCTAAACATTGATGTGCAACATATTATTCTGGTCAATATTTATGGATTCAATAACCTAACCCTGAACAAAGAGTTGTCTCTGACACCATTGATAACCTTAAGTTCACATATCCGCATGCAAACCTTATTGTAGGAGGAGATTTTATTATGGTTAATGATGATTGCGTTTACAGATATTCTCCCAAGAGTCAAAAACACTCCCTCAATCCTGTTCTATCTCATTTCTGTGGCACTTTTTAGATCCATGACGCCTTAAGCGCACAGACACCAAGCAACATTCCTGGTTTGAACAAAATGGCTCTGCAAAATCTAGAATAGACTTTTGGTTAATCTCTTTCTCTGTGTTGAATAATGTTTCTAATTGCAGTATATCAGCCGCTCCCCTTACGGATCATTCTGTTGTCAAGTTGATTTTTAAACCACATGGTGGTTGCCACAGAAACAAAGAATACTGGAAATTCAACTCTAGTTTGTTAAAATGTCAATCATTTCATGAAGGTAGTGAAGCCATCATATCTGATGTGATTATTGATAAATCTGACATCCTACAGATCTAAATGGGAATCCATGAAATTCAAATTAAGAGAAATTTGGAAAATCGCTCAACAAAAGCAACAAATTATCCAAAATAAATATCATTAAAGAAATAAATAACTGTTCCAATAAGACATCATTAAATGAAAATGATAAACAAAAGCAAACTCTGCAAATTAAGCTCGATGAAATTTATCTTAGGAAAGCTGAAGGGGCCTACAGTACATAAGATCCAGGGCAAAATGGATTGAGGAAGGGGAGAGAAGTACATCTTATTTCTGTCAATTAGAAAAGAGAAGACACGAGAGAAATTCAAATAAAGCTTTATTAATTCAGGATCAAGTTAGATCCAGCCCTGATTGCCAAAGAAATTGTTCCCTTTCATAAGAAATTATACTCCTCAACCTTTTCTAATCATGATGTCGACTCCTTCTTCAACCTCATTTCAGGTCTTATCCCCCATGAGTTTGCCAAGTTATGCGATGCTGATATTTCCTCTGAAGAGCTAAATGAAGCTTTTTGAACACTTCTGGGACTCATTAAAAGGCCCTTTTCCACTTATGTTAAAGGAAGCTACTGACAATATTACATTCCCTTCCACTATGAAACAAGGATTAATAACTTTAATTCTGAAGCCTGGCAAAGATCCAAAAATATTAGACAACCTCAGACCAATAACATTGTTAAATACGGATTACAAAATTGTTACTCATGTTAATGCAAATGGATTAAAAAGGAATCTACATAAAATTATATGTGACTCCCAATCTGGATTTATGAAAGGCAGGTCCATTTACAACAATATTCGTTTGGTGCTGGATATCTTAGATTATAGACATTGGATAGAAGATGATGGCTTCATCCTATTTCTTGATTTTTAAAAAGCGTTCAATTAGATTGAACACCCATTCATATTCCATTGTTTAAGACTACCAGGCTTTGGGAATAAATTTCAAAATGTCATAGAATCTCTTTATGAAAACACAAATAGCTCCGTTTCTTTACCTGGGGGCACACCACCTCGCTTTTTCGAATGCGGGGTTAAACTACGCTGTCCCACTTCTCCATTTCTCTTTATAATAGCTACAGAAATGCTTCCTATTTTTTTTAAATTAAAAACTCTAACATTGCTCCCTTAGAAGTACTTGGGAAACCAATGATTATCAGCCAGTTTGCAGATGATAAAACCATCTTTATGAAAAGCCTAAAAGAAGTTGCCAAGATTCTACAAACCATAAACACTTTCTCCAAAGCCTCTGGTCTAAAATTAAACTTGAGCAAATGTTAATTACTGCCAATTCACCAAAGTCACTCAACAGATGCATATTACATCCCCATAAAACCTACTGTCAAATATCTGGGCATACATGTATCAAAAGATCCAACTGAAGTTGAAAATATGAATGTGTGGAAGGTGGTGGATAATTGCCTGCTTAGACTTAATTTATGGTTATAGAGGGACATTAACTTACTGGGTTGACTGTTCTTAACCAAATTGGAAGCTCCTATCACCCCTTGTTTTCCAGAACTTTTACTTGAAGGATGTAATTTTATGGAAATTAAACTTACCAAACAAAACCATTAGAAATCTGTTTAGTTACATCTCTTACCCCATACTGTCTTACAGAAACTCAATTTCACAAGTCTACCTGGACAAAAACACTATCCACATACTAAGAACTAAATATTTAAAAGTGCCAATCACTCCTGAAGCCAAAGAAATCCATTTCAAGATCTAAAATGGAGTATATCCATCCAATGATTTGTTACATCAGTGACTCGGAATCAAGCCCGATAATTGTGTCTTTTGTGATGATCTTGAAACTACAGATCATTTATTCTTCCACTGTGTGTATTCTGAGGCTTTATGGTTGGACATGGCTTCACCCAAAGTTTTCTCAACTTAAAGCCTTCTCTCGAGAGGACATTAACGTTCTGGACAGTGCCAAAGATGACTTTCTGGTCAACACCATCCTTATACTTGGGAAATTTTACATACACAAATCCAAGTATATGAAAGTGAAGCCCTTGTTTCGTATTTTTGATTATGAATTTGTTTCCTACGCTAAAGCCCTTAAATTAATGAAAATAAGTAAAGCTATAAAACTTCTTAGCATTATAGAGGAATGTGAGTTACACAAAAAGCCCTAGCTATTTATTTTATGTTAATTTTATTCATTCTGTTATTTAATTTAATTTATTTAATTTATTGTTCTCTTGATCAATGAGTGGTTCTTTCATATTTCACAGTTTTTTTTATTTAGTTTTGTATGGTTTTTCGAAACAATCATGATCTGTTACCAAAAAATGGTTTAATAAAAAAAAAGAAAGGAAAAAAAGATTGACCCATGCTAGCTGGTAGCTAAGGAATCGGAGGGAAGAAATAATCATAACTTGCCTGAGATTAGGACATGCAGGGCTCAACCATACACATCATAGAATAGGTAAACATACAACTGGACTATGTACACACTGCAATCAACCAAAAACAGTCAAACATGTATTACTTGAGTGCAACAAATACAGTCAGGAGCGAATGGAGCTAGAGACGCCACTGGACACTAGTTTAGGGAGTTTACTATTGAAAGCATCCAGGAAAGTGCAATACTTAAATATCTGAAGGAAAATAGAAAGTAAGATTTAGGTTGTTTTTTTTTTCTTCCTGCTTATCTACTGTCACACACTCCAGTCCAGTAGATGGCGGTAATGCACGTATAGGTTGTTTTTTTTCCTCCTGCTTATCTACTGTCACACACTCCAGTCCAGTAGATGGCGGTAATGCACCTTTAAGCTGGTTGCCCACCGCTAATTAACCCGCAGAAGAAGAAGCAGAAGAAGCTCGTAGCTAATTTGTATTGCTACCTGCTGTAAGGTAGTGTTTATAACGACACCAGGCCAGGACCACATCCATGACCTGCTGGGCTTTAGGACATATTTTTGTAAAAAGGGTAGGGTAAAGAGCTGTGCAACGACATTATCTCCCAATTTCAATCTGAATGGTAACAGCCTTATTACTTATCTTAAATTGTAAGCTAACTCAGGAAGTGTAGTTCTAAATTACACGACTAAAAGGCAATGTTACATTGCTTCGTGTGTTGTTAGCTAACGTAATGTTAAAGCTGGTAATTCATGACAGTTCGTAAACCAAAGCGGAGTGCGATAACTAGTTTTACCCATTTTGTCCCCTAAAGTTTGAATTTACTAACGTCAGTGCGACCTGAGCTGCTTGTTTGCATCAACTTTTATCGAGCATTTAAAGTTTGCTCCGTCCTGAGCAGTTGTTAGCAACCTAGGTAGCATGATAGATCTCTGTGAGCTTGACAACCTTTGAGTCGTTAGCGTAAGGTTTTGCGATCTTTTTCTATTTGATCTACAAAAATGACGCTAAATGTTGTGGTATTTGATCTAAGTCATGCTAACCAATAGGGTTAGCTGTTATAGCTCAGGGGGAATACGTGTTGCCATGGCGATTGTGGAAAGGAACTAGGTCACAAATGTTCAGCTAGCAAAGTTCATGAAGAACACCCATCTTTTTAGTTTTTTTTTAAGCTAATTATAAGTGCTGTGCCGATTATCATGACCACGATGACGACACTTTCTTCCTATTAACCTAACATTAACTAGCTAACATTGGCTGTTACTAGTGACAGAAAGCTCGCGCTAACTTGCTGCGTGGTGGAGGGAATGTCTCATTGTTTTCCCCGGGAATCAGAGCGGGCCAGAAAACAAAAACGAACGACAGCTAGGTTCATTGACATATCACAGAAATAGCCAGTATGTTAGCCATATGGTCAGCGCACTTGTCGTGATTTGAGAGTTACCGTTCGTTAAAGTTGAGGGCTATCGGTAAGAAATGACGCTCTAAATGCATGTTGGCCGTCACAGTTGGGTTCATAAAGCCTGCTGGCGGCGATTAACATTAGCATTAATATTGTTTGTCATAGATTTGTAACCAAATGTGAGCAATGTGTTATTAATATCTAATGAACGTAGGGTACTAAATCCGTAGTGTTAATATCGATTAAATGACAAATTTGCTTTTCGTCTTTAGACCCTAACGTAAGGTGAACCTTAACTTGCTGTGACAATAAATGTGTAACACCTCAGCTAAGTTAGTCAGCCTCTCTTTACCTCTTCGTTGTGGATTCTAGCAAGCTCTAACCAAGCATTTTCCATAAAAATGAATTGTTCTTTTTCCAACAATGTTTTAATGTAGGATTGTATGAGTTAACTTTTATGTTCCGGTTTCTGTGTGTTAATCAGTATGCATTTTGTTGTGGATTCCAGCAAGCTCTAAGTGGGCGACATGGCAACTGGAGGCACTCCTTTTGATGACAGTACAGATGATCTACACAATTGGACTGTAACCAATGCCAGTTTGGAAGACAGGCTCAACAACATGGTAATGGCCAGTCAGAACCTAATAGAATACAAAATATTCTTTTAGAGCGGCCACAATTAATTGATTACGAAAATTAGTTACCAACTATTTTGGTAATCAAACTATTCAGTCATTTTCAAGCAAAAATATCAAGTGTTTGCTGGTTCCAGCTTCTTAAATGTAAGGATTCCCTTCTTTTCTTTATCATGTTGCAGTAAATAAAGAGTCACTAGTTTTGGCTTGTTGGTTGGGTAAAAGTAGCAATTTCAAAATGTCAATTTTGGCTCTTGGAAGCTTTGGTGGCAATTTCTTTTCATATTTTGGACATTTTATAGACTTGAGCGATTATTTGTAAAAGTAATTAGCAGCAGATTAATAATAAACAAATTTATTGATAATGAAAATATTTGTTATTGGTAGTGTTAGATTACTGTCTTGCCATTATCAAGGCTTATTGATCCCTCATATGTTATCATCTGCACTAATAAAAGTAAACATGTGTATGAGTTAATAGTGACCATGTTTTTACTGTTGATCAGGACTGGGGTGTACAAGAGAAGAAAGCCAATCGATCCTCGGATAAGAATAAGAAGAAGCTCTCAGCTGCGGTGGAGAGCCGTTTGACTAATGATATTTCGCCAGAGTCCACGCCTGGCGCTGGCCGCAAGAGAGCACGCACTCCTCATTCCTTTCCCCACATCAAATACAGTACCCAGATGTCTGTCCCAGACCAGGCTGAGTTGGACAAGCTCCGTCAGAGAATCAATTTCACAGATATGGATGAGGTATGAAGCTGCTGTTCTCCATCAGAATATGTTTTATGTGTGGTCAGTATATTGTCATATCACAGCCATACCAGCATAGATTGTTTTTATGCAGAATATTTATTTTTCTTAGTTTGGTAAAGTGTTGTTTGTCTGGCCTTGACCTGGTATGGAACTGATGGTGCGGGAATGGTAGGGAATGCATGAAAACGTACTTTCTGAAGGTATGATTGACAAAGCTGACGTCAGAGACAGGACTTTGTGTGAATGAAGCAAGGGCAGTGTTTTTATCGGGTTAATCACCCATGTTTACCTGCTTGCATCATAATTATCCATAGAAAATATGTAAGCTTCCATCTTTTTACAATTTATTTTAAAAACTGATACAATCCATGTGGAGATATGAAGCACTTGATTGGAAACATCTGAACAAAAAGCCTGAACACTTACACTATCTTAGTTTTTGAAAGAAAATATCCAGAATCTTGATTTGTCTGACTTGTATATTCATTTCTTACTCAGAGGAGCATCGGCAGTGACTCCCAGGGGCGTGTCACAGCTGCCAACAACCAACGACAGTTAGCAGGAGAAAATAAAAAGCCCTACAACTTCCTACCTCTGCATGTAAACACTAATAAAAGCAAGGAGTTGGTCCCTCCCTCCTCTTCTGCCCCAGCCACACCAGCTATCACCAAGGAAACTAAGAAGCAGAGCCCAGGACTCTGGGATATGTCAACCCTTTTGGTTCCTACCAATGATACTCCAAGGCCCATCCGTGGAGGCACTGAGAGAGGGCCTTTAGGGCACAGAGAATATGGGAGGAGAGAGCCAAGAATGGACAGCAGCCAGGTAATGTTTTTGTTGTTTCATAAGTTTTTGTCAGCTCTTATTTTTGAATAACCTCCACTTGATGCCTTATAGTCTGAGGATGAGAATATGAGGTTTTTGGTTTCAAAACATACATCTGTCAAATCAAGAAGATACTTAGATATTTTTATGGAATAATTGAAAATTGATGGAGCCAGATCATAAGTCAGAGAGTTAGTATTTAGAATATATACTTAGGGCAGTGGTTGTCAAACTGTTTTAAGTCAAGGAATCTCAGCCTGAAACAAATTGGACCATAGACCCCAATTTAAAAAAGATTTTGCCCCAGGGTCCCCCATCTCTTATGAATAACATTTTTTGATATTTTATCATAAAAAGTGTATGGAGTCCATCACTAAAATAATAACAATCAAGATATTTCCCCATGAGCCACAAATGTAAACCTTATGGTGGCACAAGAGGAAAGCTAAGAGGATCACCAAAGTTAAAAGGATTCATCCTCAGGAGCCCATTAATGTTTTCAAAAAATGTCACCACAATCCATCCAATTTTGTCACGATGGTCCGGTCTGAAGCAAAGTGATTAACTGACTAACAGACAGCATTATACCTCTAGAACCATGATGCTAGAATAGAAAGAAAGTCAGTAACTTTTAGAAATATGTTCTATTAGCAAAGTCCCAGAGCTGGAACATATTTTTATATACAACTGATTTTTCCTGTCTAATGCACACAAATTACAGAGACAGAACACACAGAAATATTTGTCATTGATTTAATGAACTTTGTTTTTGAGAAAGATGACGTTTTTTGTCTTGAGGAATTTGAATGTGCATTAAGTAAAGCTTGTCTCCTTTAGAACATCTTTTTGAAGGTATATGTTTCTCCACAACAATATCAAAAACAAAATTAAAGTTAAATAAATCTCTTTTCTTTTGTTCACAAGGCATTGTCTATGTCGCACTGCACTGGATGAAAGTGAGAAAGCTGGTGTAGCTGAAACTAGGCTGTATTTAGGGCAATATCTAAATATGCCACCCTAGGTGCCCAGTGAGTATTCAGCCCAACCCCTTTTTTGACCTTATTTTGCCCAGTCTGAGCCATCGCTACAGATGCTCGCTTCACTTGTCCTTGCGTCTTTTTCCGTCTTCTTTTTATTTACTCATTTGAAACCCACACCCTCCTGTCCTGTCTGTGTTTGGTCTCAGGTGGTGAGCAAACTGGTACGGATCCGGGAATACATCAGTAAGGCCAGCTCCATGCTGGATGACCTCGTGGAGAGGAACGATGTGCCAGCCAATGTGGCGCGCCTCTCCAATCTCATCGACCACCTCAAGGAGCAGGAGAAGTCCTATTTACGGTTCTTGCAGAAAATGCTGGTCAGTCCGACATCTGTTTGTTCCTCATCTTTTCCAGAAAAAAAATGATTTCTTTGCTTTTCTCATGCTGTCAGAAAAACTATACAATTTCAGTAAAATGCAGTCTTTCATATGTAAAGCTTGTTTTGTATCTAATTCTTGATTGGACCTAATTGTGATTTTCTCTCGGTAGTTTGCCATACACACACATTTATGTCTTTCTCTTTGGCAGGAGTCACTTTAACAGTCAGTTCATGTTTCATTGGATGATTAAATGTGGACATTCAGTGGCATGCTACCTTGCATTGCTGTGGGATGACTTTGTTTTGTGTGTGGTATCATTTTGCCTTGACTTGAGGATTTCTTTGCAATATACAGTGGTATTGCAGTGAACATGAGTTTACTGTTGCCCATATTCCCACATATTTCATCAGCTACTATATACAGGCATTCCCATACATTTAGCATTTGATTTGAACAAAAAATGTGTCTTGCATACTTTCCTATTGAGCTATTGTTTATTCACAGGCTGTTCTTTCTATCTCTTTAGACACAGGAAAATGAGGATGATGATGTCGGGACCTTGGACTCTGCAGTGGGCTCAGGTTCACTACCAGAGGGCGCTTCCCTTAATATTGTGGTCCGCTCTTTAGATGCCTCAAATGCAATGGTGTGCATGTTTGTGTGTACTGTTTCCAAAGAATATGCCACTTTCTATCCTTGTTAATGCTATTATTTTCAGCATACAGTAATTATAGTTTGTCTTTAAATTGTTGTAGGGAGGTAGGCCAGAAACATTGCAAGCTGACCAGAGGGAAGAGTTGGAGAACTTGCGTAAACAGCACGAACTGCTAAAGAAGATGCTGGAGCAGCAGGAGCAGCTCAGGGCCCTGCAGGGCCGACAGGAAGCACTAATGGCCATGCAGGACAGTGCAGAACAGGCACTTGCTGTGATTGAAGACACTGGTGAGATGCACACTAACATACAGTGGTTAGAGGTCCATTCACTATTAGGGTTGGGCATCGTCTGGATTTTATCGATTCCGATTCCGGTTTCTGTTCTTTAGGGGGGGAACTTATCTCACAGAAGAAATATGTGAGATATTGTTTATGACAAATGAATAATAATTGCTTTAATAGAGTCTTGATGCCCAAATGTATTCACTATCAAGTACTGACCAGTAGGTGTTTGTGTAGAAAAGGAATCCTTTTATAATGATAATGTAATAACAAGAACTGATAATATCATGGTGGGAATATTCATGTCTCAATATGCTTTAACATTTCAGCATTTTCTCCCACTTGACGTCTTATTTAATGATTAACAAAGACAGTTTCCTGTGTATAATTCCTCTGACATGTTTTGCTGTTATTAGTTGTCACAGAAACCACGGGCAGTGTTTCAGGCTTGAGCATCACATCAGAACTGAATGAGGAGTTGAACGATTTGATACAGCGATTCCACAACCAACTGCATGACACTCGGGTACAGTAGAAGAAGCAACTTCCTTTAATTCCAGCATTATATCATCTAGAGACAAATCCTATATTGAACTGTCTTCTGACTCATGTACTGCAGTTTCTAAATAATTCTAGATAGTGACTATTACAGAATTATGTCACTGTCAGCACTTCAAATATATATTATGTCATTTGATGAAGAGACTATAATCTGTCATGTTGGCATATTTGCAACTAGTCTACCTCTTGTGTGAAAAACTATGCCAACTTCTAAACAATCTTAAACAAGAAATGTGTCTAACCTGTTTTAATTATTAATTCATGGTTCAATTTTTCTGTTATCTATACCTTATAGACTAAAGCAGTGCCAGACAACCGTCGTCAGGCAGAGAGCCTTTCCCTCTCTAGAGAGGTGTGCTGGCCTAGGGCTCCACAGGCTTTTGGTCCACCTCATCACAGGCCTGTCCTCCACTCTGCTTCTGGTCCCCACACTGGCCTAGACACAGGAGCAACAACTGCGAGTGCCAAACTCACTAAACTCCAAGAACTCCAAGACAAAAAACAAACCATGGATAAGATCCTGCGGGAGCTGCATACGCTCAGAGACCAGACACTCAATAACAACACAGGTAAGAGTATTTACAAAGCATTTTCTGCAGTCTTTCATGTTTTTTTTTCCCCCTGTAAAATGTAGTTGAACTGCTTCTGGTTCCCTTCAGGTCGTGGCTTGTCAACACAGTGCAGTCTCAGCATGGGAGGATCTTCAGATTGTCCATCTGCTCTCTCCTCCAATGGGGCTACAGCTTCCACTTCCTTTCATCCTTCACGCACACAACACCAGGACAGCTCCAATTCCACGGACAAGCTCAGGTACACACATAAACACACACAGCTTCAAGCAATTGAATAGGCAGGTCAGATATCAGCACCAGGCTGTTGCATAGAGGCGGGGTGGTGTAATATAGGGTGGTGTAGTGAAATTCTGCAGCCACAAAATCTACTATATGCCTTCTTGTGGACAAGCCTTTGCTAAAGTGTTCTTGGACAAGACAAGCCTCCACCTTTCATAGGAGTGTGTTTCTGTTGATGACTCTGTACTTTCTACTTCAGTGGAAGGGAGGAATTGTGAAGACATTATCCTGGCGTGTCACATAACCTTTTTAAATATTAAGTGTAGTAGACATTGCATTTCAGTCACACAATTGCTCTCCTCTACTCCTACAGGAAGCTAAAGGAGGTCCACAAGCGTTTGAATGAGCTGCGGGAATTAGTTCAGTACTACGAGCAGACTTCTGATATGATGGTGGATGCGGTCAATGAGAACGTGAAAGAGGATGATGACGATGAGGACGAGGACGAGGAAGACGAGACAGAGGACGGTTCAATGTTTGAGGCCGTGTTTGACTCTGAGCAGGAAAACCGGCATCCTGTAACAAACATCAGGTGTGTTTCTCTAAATTAAGAGTTATATAAATGCAATATTTTTTAATAAATAAACTGTTTGGATCTTTATCAAGAGAATAATCTCTCTAGTCAATTTGTCAGTAATAGGCAACTATTTTGATTATTAAATTGTTTCAGTGAAAAATCTTTTATGCAAAAATCCCAAACATTTGAATGGTTTTAGCTTCTCAAAGTGGAGAAATTTCTGCAGCTGTTTCTCATTTGACATCTTATTATATTGAATATATTTGAGTTTTAGACTTTTAGTCAGGTAAAAGAAGATATTTAACCTTGGACTCTAGGAAATTGTGAAAGGCATTTCGCACATCTGTCTGCTATTTCTTTAAAGACAAAATGAGTAATCAATTAATTTGTATAATAATTAGTTTAATCAATAATAAAAATAATTTTTAGTTGCAATCCTACATAATACACAGATTCAGCTTGTTTTAAACTATACTGAAACATTGCCAATAGAAGGACAGGATGTGTTGTTGTTGGGCTCAAGTTACATTCTAATAGCATTTAGCATTAGGACATGGTTTGTGTAATTCTGCTAGTGGCATCTCATAACTGTATGTAACAGTCACTGCATTTTACCACTTTAGAAACCCACCGCGCAGTGGGAACTGGGCAGACTTGAACACCCTGACCAATGGACGCAGTGTCAGGAGTAGCGCCACTAACAACCGCGATGGCAGACTCAACACTAAGTGTGAGATCAACAACCGCTCAGCAGCAAACCTCTGCAGCCTCAACATCCCGTCAGCCATAGGTATACACACACACACACACACACACACACACACTTAACACAGATCCATGTTACAGCTGATGGTAATCTTCTGAGTTTTCATGTGTATCGTTTCCTTAAAGGTAAATGGGTGGCATAAAGATTTGTTGGTATTAATGTAACTGAAAGTAGTCAAATTGGTTATTCTGTTCAGCAGTAAAGTATAGTAAGTACAGTATAGTAAGTCCTTTAATATTGTAAAAGCTACTAACATGGCGCTTGCCTGAAGCTGATTGCTGTCCTTCCATTTGATGATCAATAGTGTATTTTTAAACTGTCTCTTCATTCAAGTTTGTTTTTTGAAATGCATAATGTTGTAAAGTTATACTGTATCATACTGGAGAATGGTATATTATTATTGTTAACAAACATGCTTGTCAAATTTGGCTTTTTGGCTTTTATGAATTAATGCTGTGGTTTCAGGAGTTTGCTATTGAAGGTCTGTGTTAATGCTTAATTTAAAGGGGGCAATAGACTCACTTTTACATGACATAATATCAGACTAACTCTGCTTAACAGATTCTAAATTCTATATCCAAAACTTTTCTCTCATGTAGAGTGCCATTACAATAGGGACATCCCCTATAATGAGTTGAAGGATGAGGATGAGGACGAAGATGGTCTCGATAATGACGAAGGGGCACAGGCTGTGGCTCCAGACAGTGAAGTATCGGGGTCTAGTCGAAGAAGCAGTCTGGCGAAGAATGGAAGTTTTGTCCAAAAGGTTCATAGGCAGACAGCGAATCAGAAACTCCGACAGCTTCAGGAGCTGGTGGCTATGGTTCAGGTGAGCAGTGTTTCCCCTAGACATTATTTTAGGCCCGGTGACAAGAGCTGATAGAGATTATTTGGTTATTTATCTCCATGTAAAACACTTAAAACAAAGTGATCACAAGGACAGGATGACTCAATAAACTGCATTTATTACACACTACCACACTTCACTTCACTGGAACAAGTTACAGCAAATAAAAGAAATGATTTGGTTCATTAGGGTTACTTGGAAAACTACAAAAAAACCAGCAAAAAAATCAAATAAAAATATAATTATCACATTAAATATTATATCAAATTATACAAGTATAATGGCTGTTAAAACTACTCAGTTGTGCAAATACACACTTAGAACATCATGAACACAGTATTCATGACTTATTGCTGCACTTGATCTTCTTCGGCTTGGAGAAAAATTTTCATCATGTCATCACGGTATGGAAATTGTCCCACAGGAGGCCCATTTTCATACAGTCTCCATAGAGCTCTCCTTGCAGCCTGTTCCTGAGGTCTTTAGGAATTTAGTAAAATCTTAAATTTAAACATAAATTTATATTTACTTATATTGCTAAAAGCAATAACTAGTTGTGTGAGTTACCCTGTTCATGGTGGAGAAATCTTCATAGTTCACACTGCTCAGAGGAACGGTGATCTCTGTCTCTCTCATCTTCTCCTCTCACTTCCTCCCCCACATCTGTACCTCTCCCTTCTTCCTTGCCTGTGCTTTGGTTTGGCTCCAGAGTTTTTGAGAAAAAATGTTGAAATATTTTGTTGTCCATCTCCTGCTTTTAGCCCGTTAGTTAACGTAATTAATTTTAATTTGATTCATTTCTGATTACTGAAACAGTGTTATGTCAGGTTCACAGTTCAATCATTATAATCATACTACTGATCATGAACACATTGTAACGTTAGGTTGCAACCTATCAACAATGAAAACAAGAGCCAAATACAGCAGCATTGCGGTAACACAAGAAAATATTGAATATCATAAACTTACTCGATGACGATGAAAGCCAGCATTTCCAGTCCATCTTTACATCTCACTGCAGCATTCATTCAAACAGCCCCAGGTTTGTTTACTAGTTAGTGGCTGAAGTAGTCAGAGAGACAGAGCTCTGAGGGGGGATGGACACAGAGAGGGAGCACAGAACAGCGCAGCAGAGGCTCCCAAACGCAAACGATTATTTTCGAATGAATGATTATTTGACGATATTTGACATATACAGGCCCGGCGGCCGGCCAGGCCTGTACAATGGTAGGGGAAACCCTGGGTGAGGCAGATGACAGATTCATATGCAGAATTCTGCTGTGGGGTAGTAGGTGTTACTTCTTTGTTGTTCTTCTTCTTCTCAGATTGTCTTATAAGAAATTATTTATTTTTAATTAATTATTTTGTCAATGAATGAAACAATATTTCATCTTGTTTAGCCAGTTATTTATGGAAATGAGAAAAAAAGCACATACCTTAAAACAATAAGCCTTTGACTGGAAGGAAAATGTTCAAAAGTTACTCCTTAACAGGAGCAAAGTGTTGCATTTTTTTTAACCATTGAGATGGTTTCTATTGCTTTGCATTACACATTATCTAATACATAAAAGCTGACCCAATCTCAAGCTTAACACTGTAAACTGTGTGTTTCTGTCTGTATCCAGAGTGATGACACCGATGACACAACTAATGAAGATGAAGTTTTACACCAACAGCCAAATAATACCAGAGCTACCATGGCTGGGTCATTGGGAACTGGACCTAAACAGAATCCCAGAGAACTCAGTCTCTCCATCAAGGCCAGGTACAATATGTAAAAAAGCTCTGACAGTCAGCGCAGACGTCCCAAAGCATGAAATCCGCTGTATATTTACTTTCTGTCTCTATGTCGATCTGTATTAATTTGCATTCCATCAAAATCTTCTGGACATAGGGAGAAGCTGTATGACGAGAAGCTACGTCATCAGAAGCAAGAGCTGAAGCAGGTTCTTGAAGAGCGTCAGAAGCTCATTGAAATCCAAGGCAAGATGCAGGACCTGCAGTGGTCCTGCCCTGACCTACAGGTATTTTACATACATGCATGCATACACACACACACTGACTCACACACACACACACACACACACACACACACACACACACACACACACACACACACACACACACACACACACACACACACACCAGTTTGTATAAAATTCAACACAAACTGAACATTTTTAAAGGTAGGATTTATTTAACAGCTGTTGTATTAGAATGGATTAGTTGTGGGTAGGTGTATTCAATAAAATGGCAACTCTGTATTTAAAAGATATACCATTTAACGTTTTGTTCTCTTTTATAGTCATCTGTGTCCAGCACAGTGAGTCAGTCGGGGTTGCTGAGAAAGGTTCCAGTGGCAGTGGTTTCCACTCCTGTCACTTCCTCCTCCTCTGGACCCAAAACTAACTCGGCTGCGCTAAAAACCACTGATCCAGAAGCAGCTGCATCTTCAGCTACTGACAATGGGGTAACTCAAACTTACAAACACAAAGACCCGAGGGTATCACTCGTCAACTGTCAAAGAGGGAGCTGTACTTTCAGGACAGAACAGTACAGCTAAAAGTTGTGTTCCTCTCTATTTTTGCATGGTCAGCAGCTTTGGTCAGATTTGCGCCGCCACCAGATTTTGCGGGAAGAACTACGGCAGCGTAGGAAGCACCTCGAGTTCTTGATGGCCGAACACCAGAGGTGTAGTCATCTCAGTGACTCTCCCCAGCAGGCTGCTGACCAAGAAGGCCTTACTCCACCCTCACTGCCTGTCAGTACGGATGAAAGGTAAGGAGATGTACTTCTTTAAGGGCCTGTCTCACCAAGGTCCAAGATTGAAGTAAGCTATTAGTCATTTCAAATAATTTATAAGTAAAACAGAAGATTCATGCAGGTGAACTGCAGAGCCCCAAAAGCAGAGAGAAGAGATTAAAACTAATCATTATTTCGTACCATTTTGCTTGTGTGCATGTGCTACTAGGACAATGGCCACATGGGGCTCCTCCCCCTGCCAACTTGATGATGATGATAACGAGGATGAATATCAGTCAGACATTGGTACAGAAGAGGAAGAGGAGCAGGATGAATGTGCAGAGAGCAGTTCTGATGATGACATCCAAATCTACTCATCCAGCAGGAACCAGTGCTCCTACAGTGACAGGAAGAATCATGGAAGGTCTGATGGACTGGAGGCAGAAGGAATGGTATTTTATGGATATTAGTCTCTTTAAATAATATGCTCACTTTTTTTTGTCTCTTTAGAAACCCAAAGCCTCCACCAGCCTTCTCAAGTGAAGGTAGTGGAAATCCATCTCTTCATAATAACAATAAGCCCAAGCAGCAGCAGCAGCAGCAGCAGCCGCCGCCGCCGCCCAGAAGTTCAAACCAGTCTGCAAGTCAGCCTGGTGGTACACGGCGGCAAGAGAACCTGCGCTGGGCCTCTGAGCTCTCCTTTGCCGAAGGCTCATGTCACTGGCAGGAACAGGTCAACCAGCTGCAGAGACAGCTTGACTTCAGTACCAGCATGTGTCAGACACTCCTGCAGGACCAGCAGGTTTGTGCACTAAACAAATGCATGCACATGTGCAGACACTGACCTTGATAATTGACACAAGCTTGCACCGCAATTGTAGGCTTAATTTGAAGTCATAGATGAATTGCCAGTGTAGTCATTGTTCTCTGCTCATAGCTTTCTATCCAGTCTTTGTTTAAATTACTTTTCACCTTGTGTTTTTTTTAAGAACCATGATACAATTGTCCAAAAATCATCCTCTGTCATCTTCATCCACAGACACTGTCCTATATGTTACAAACCCTGCTAACCGGTCAGTACAACATGTTACCCAACAACCTGTCTTCACCACAGATCCAGCTAGTCATGCACCAGCTCAACCAGTGTTACACCCAACTGGCTTGGCAGCAAAGCAATGTACAAAGGTGAAATTAATACTGTGCAATACTTCACTTTATTCATTTTCATCAATTAGTTCAACTTTTTAGAATTGTTTATAAACTCTCCTCCCTTTTATTCAGGCTAAAGCAAGTCCTGAATGACCTCCTTCGCCAGCAGCAGCAGCAGCAACAGCAGCTTCAGCCGTCCTCAACAACATGTTGGCAGAGACGGGAGCAGGGCTCAAGCCAGGAATCCAGCTCTGTTCCTTCACCTTCTCCCGGTGTCTTCCTACCCTTCTCTTCTAATCTGCATTCTTCAGCCAACAGCATGCCAACTGCTGCCTTACCCCGGTTCCAGCCAAGTATGACTTCAATATTTATGAGCTCAAAATGAATATAGAAAGGTATACATGAAATGGTTTTTGGATCTAATGAACACAGTGTGAAATACACTCTCAACAATTTTACAACCAATAAAAGTGTGACCTTTAATAGTTCAGTGTACTCAACAAAATCCTTTGAATGTCTTCAGAAAATGAGAACTTTCCAAAAATGAAGTATGGAAAATGTTTTTCTCATCATGCACTTCTCATACACTGCCTAAACATTGTTGATGCTGTTACTGGTACAAGCACTCATTTTCAAGCAGAGCAGTTGAATTTGAAGAAAGTGTATTCATTATGCATGTATCTGAGAATGACTCAGTCATTCAGCATTGAAGTATAGATTCTTGAAACTTAAACATTCATTGTTTTTTCTTTCTCTCACTCTGCAGACTTCAGTTTGTATCCACCCATTCCTGCTCCCTTGGGTGAGTTCCCTCAGGGTGCAGCAGGTCAGGCAACCCCTGACCACCAGAAGCAGCCGTTGGACCCCAACACTTCAATGAAAACGGAGTATATGAGTTTCCCTCCTCCACTGCAGCGCTCTCCTCGCAACACCACTACAGAGAGAGGGTATGCCTATCATTTTTACTGTAGAAGACGTTTTTATTTGTCCGTGTAAACGCATTGTTCATATTTCCCATGTGACTCCTTTAGACCGACTGGCTGGCCGAACACCCCCTATGCAAACAGCACTGTCCACCATCACCAATCTAAAATAAAGCCCCAAGAATCTCTCTCCTCCTCCCCCACTTTTGCCAACCACCGCTCTCGACCTCAGCAATTCGACAGGGCATCGCAGGAAAGCCTCAGCAGCATGCCTGATCCTGTTGATCCCACAACCATCACAAAGACTTATAAGGCCGGTTGCAAGGCCTCTGCACAAGCCAACCTGGCCTCCCGAAGCAAGACACCCAGTTCGAAGAGTCATCGCAAGAGAAGCAAAGGACACAACAAGAACATTGAAGGTATCAAAATGGAGTCAAGTCTAATATATTATTTGCTGTCAGCAAATTAGCAAAGACTTAATGAGCAGAATCTCAGTTGTGCTTATCCTCTTTGTGTGTGCTCTCTCTCTGTGTGTGTGTGTGTGTGTGTGCATGCGCTTTCCTCAGGCCACGAGAGTGACAGCGTTAGCAGCACTGCTGGCTTTGCCCAGGAGAGGGCACCCTCGTCTCGTAAGAAGGAACAGAATAAGAGTCTGCTGGACAAGCTGACTCGAGAGAAACTTGACAGCAAAACTAAGCTTGGGAACAAACAGAATGACCTCTCCTCTGGTATGGGCCAATCTATTGCAGTTAAATGTATGCACCAACCTCACTTCTTGTGTCTGTGTTCTTTATTTATTCATTCATTTTTTTGCATACATATAATGTCTGATTTCGGCTCATTGAACATTGGTTGTCCTTTTGATAAACCTTTAAGCCACGTTTCTTTGCAGGTTTGTCATGATCACGTGTTACTTTAAGTTTTAGTTAATTTATTTGTTTGTCCATTTAACATATCTTACTCACAGCCTATGCTTGGAGAACACCCTTCCTCTCTAACAGAATTGCATGCACAGAAGCACCAGGTAAACTGACACATCCAAACCCGTTATTTGGTTCTTATGTCACCTCAACATCGCATGTATGTTCAATTTGTCTCTTAACCTAAACCAACTCTTCCAAGTTTGAGGGCAGGTTGTTGTTGTTGTTGTTTTTAAATTAATGGATGAGATTGTGCTATTATCTACCCCGAATCTCACACTGTCAGATCTTGAACCTGTAGATGCAAGCAGTGACTTCTCACTGTTCGAGGCATTGAGGGAGACCATCTACTCTGAGGTGGCTACTTTGATATCCCAGAATGAGTCCCGTCCACACTTCCTCATTGAGCTCTTCCATGAGCTGCAGCTGCTCCACACTGACTATCTGCGGCAGAGGGCGCTGTTTTCCCTACAGGTAAGAAGCATAGACACTTGAAACAGCTGGCTGGTTGAGTTTGCGTGAATGTTCAGCTGCTGTTTTGATCTAATATGGATATGTCTTTTATGCCAAACTCAGATTACAAGGCTGAAAACACTGCATGTGTTTGTGCCTCGATTCGAGGTCAGAACACTTGTTTGGCACTGAACATCTGGTAAAGTGGCTTTCAGATAAGATCCTCTATTTCCAGACATATTTTAAGGCTGTCTTGATCGTTCCAAACCTTGACATTTGACAGGGTCTGGATCAAATGTTTTTGCTTTCTGTGAAGAACAGTGATGCAAGGATGTGTAATTTTAGGTTGAGGAAACACGGGACTTGTGAAATGGCAGTCATGAGGTTGATTGAAATGTGGTTTTGAACGACTCAGGGTAGCATGTTTTGAACCAAAGAGAAGAGTCGGGGAAATCATGAGGATGAGAGTGAGAAAAACACGTCTCCTCCATTCTACTTTGTTTTGTGTTATTATGTATATGTTCAAATGAATTCTACTGTTTACGGTCTTGTGATTATCTGTTTTCTTGTTAAAATGTAAATGTAATAATTCAATAATATACGATGTAGGATTTTGCTTAATTAATGCCGGTGAAGCTTATTCCAATATCTGTTAGATGCATAGTAGAGAGTGTGTGAGTGTGTGTGTGAGAGAAGTTTTCAGATTCCTGTAATTCGAGCCTGGCCTCAGATATAAAGACAAAGGCCCCTTAAAAACTTTGCATAATTACATTAGCCCCTCCCTATGTTTCTGACAGGAAATAGTGACCAGGCACCTGGCAGAGAAAGGTGCAGCCGAGGACCTGTTGCCCCCTCTTGGGTCTGTTCCGTGGGCTGCAGGCTCTCAGTCTGAACTCACACCCAGTGAGAGTCGAGCCACTAGTGATGCAGTAAGAAACCCATTATTGCTCTCTAGCATGGCATTCTCACATTTCCAATCTTTTTACTAGGCTTAAAGTTCATGTCTGTCATTTTTTCACCGTGTTATTCTGTCCTCCCTTTTTGGTATCACTTTTACTTGCTTTCCTCTTCTATATTTCAATACATCCTTCATTAGTGTCTCAGCCTTGGTGCCTTTCATCCTTGCCTGCATTGCCTCTTTTAATCCGTCCATGTCCCTCTTTATTCTCTGATTCTTCCACCCATCTTCATTGTCTTAGAATTTACTTGACAGAAGGACTTCAGAAGCCTGTCTGTTTAAAAAAGATTTGACCTGCATCTCTCCACGACTCTTGTCAGATCAGACATGTGTTCTTTGTTCCAGACCAATGTCCCCAGGGTTGTGCTAATTGGAAGCTAGGCCTTTTGCCTGTCCAAATAATGTCTTTGTTCAAGAATGATTGATGAAATATCTAATTGTCCAACTTGGAAAAAGACACCATTGCTGATGTCGATAGAATATGCTGGAAATGTCTCTTGCCTCTATGTTTTTTTTAAGGAGATATTAGGCTGTGGATCTGTAATGAATCATCATCCATTCTTCCATAATCCAAATGATCAGGGGTAAAACCTTTTTTGGCTCGGGAAAAGTCCGATAATTTCTGTGGTTGCCTCGCAACACAATCTTGTCTTTTTTAGGAGGTGGTGGAGAAAAACTCAAAGCTAACGCAGGGCACTATAAAGATGAGGGATGATGCAGAATCTGTGGACAATGACAGCACCATGTCAACTTCCTCCAACCTGGAACCATTTGCCAACGATGACCTGGGTATAGTTATGCATGAGAAACCATTTGATATTTGACATGGGCCTCAAGCTCATAGAACTGTATACTTTTCTGTTCCATATCTGTAATACTCTGCTTATTGCCTTTAACTATATCAAATTGAGATACCCCCTCCCACTTTTTCCAGCAGGACTATTCTGGGCATGTCTTAGTAAATCAGGCCACACATCAGGATCAATACTACAAGGCCAAACTAAAGAATATTACTTTAAAGAAAAAAAAAGCTGTTTTCCATTGAAAATGGACATTTTGGGAACTTCATTGACATATATTAGGAGTGTGGCTGGCATACTTGGTATGATCCTGTAGTGTAAACCTGTTTACAGATGTATTAGTATCCATTACAGTCTTCCATCACTTGCTTCATTGATTTTGAGTTTTTTTGGATCCTGTTCCGGTCTCTTTTTTCACCCCCTGCTCCCCCTTTTCTTTGCTGCTCTGATAGGCAACACAGTGATTCATTTAGACAAAGCTTTGGCCAGGATTAGGGAGTATGAGCGCATGAAGCTTAAAGCTCAGTTTAACCCCTGCAATGCCAGCACTGCAGCTGCAGGTGGCTTGGAAGTCTCAAATGCTGAACATCCTTCTGCAAACCCCGCTGACCAAGTGGAAGGTACCAAATCATATAAGGCTGCCTGAGTACATCATGTGCAAAAACATCTGTTTGCAACACAATAAATTCCTTTCACTCTGCTGTTAAATTTAGCTGAATTTTTTTTTTACAAAATGATGATATAATTTGTTACTGTGTGAGCAGAGGGTGCAGCTGGTGATGTGCACTGCCCTCAGATTGACACCCAGCAGTTGGATCGTCAGATCAAAGCCATCATGACAGAAGTCATTCCTTTCCTTAAGGTACGAAAACCAATAGAGGGAGCTGCAGGGTGGATAGTCATGAGCTTTCTGTCAGCAGAGAATGCACAGAAATTGAAACTATGAAATTTTAAAAGTATAGCTGTCAGTAATTAATTGCTGTAAGTTTTAAGTCTCAGATTGAAGTCCAGTATTGCGTGCACCGTTGTCAATGAGGAGTTCTGTAATGGTCATGTTTCCTTTCATTAGGAGAACATGGATGAGGTGTGTTCCCTCCAGCTGTTGACATCTGTCCGGCGCATGGTTCTCACTCTCACCCAACAGAATGATGAAAGCAAAGAGTTTGTCCGCTTTTTCCACAGACAGCTGGGAGGTATATTGCAGGTATGACCAAATTCCTCAACTTCAGATAAAAACAAGTTCAGCAGATCAAATGAAGAACAGCCTCTCTGATATTCCACCTTCTCCTCTTGCTCCAGGACTCTCTTAGTAAATTTGTGGGCCGTACTCTGAAGGACTGCGGGGAAGACCTCCTGGTGGAGATCTCAGAGATCCTCTTCAATGAACTCGCCTTCTTCAGGCTCATGCAGGATTTGGACAACAGCAGCAGTGATGCCTTGGCAGTCAAACACAAAAATAAGAAGCGGGCTGAGCAAGCAAAGCACAGTCCCAAAGTAAGTTGTTTTTTTTCCCCCTTCTCTTTTTGTTTTTGGTAGTAAAATAAAAATATCACACCTGTTTGAGTAAGACTGATTTTACACTTTGTGTTAATTTATTCCTCCATTTAGGAAAATACAATCATTGGTGGTGAAAAATTATTTTCCCCAGCCTACACAGATGAAGACAAAGTCAGTCATTTAAATATTCACAACAAAATTGTCAGCACCATTTAGTAGAACAATGAACTGTGTTGCAATAATGTCTAATTGTTACTGCTAGGGTCCAGATGAGGCCGAGAAGGAAGGTAGTTCTGCTCTCCAGGGACCTTACCTTCAGATAGAGAGGAAGAACAGCAGGAGCAGTGAAGCTTCAGAGGATGGCGAGAATGGTCAAGGAATACCTCTGTCAATCAGTAAGTGAAAATGTTTTTGAAGAAGACCCCCTAACAGGAAGCCAACAGTCAAATATGAGATTCAACTTCATCCCTCCTGTTCACATCCATTCTGACATGTTTATCCCGTATATGGCTGGATAACATAGTTAAATTAGTTGTGATAAACTCAGATTCTACTTTACTCCTACTGAATTCTAAATGTCACCCAAAAAAAAAAAAAGAAAAACCTCAAAATTTTGATTGTGTGGTAATTCATCAGTGAATGCAAAGTTGTCTTTAATGGTTTTTCCAAGTTAAATCAGGATAAAAGTGTTGGAAATAAGTTAACCTGGAAATAAACAAACATCCCAGTCGTGCTTAAAGTGATCATTTAAAAATGAAAATACGCAGTAATTCCTATATACTAAATACTTTTATCTGCCTTAAATCAATTTTCTATACATGTATTAATGAACCACATTCGTACTGCTTACTCGTGTGTGTTGTCTCTCTTTCAGGTCTTTCCAAAGCAGAGACTCAGGCCCTGACAAACTACGGCAGCGGAGAAGATGAGAATGAGGAGGAGGAAATGGAGGAGTTTGAAGCAGGGCCCGTTGATGTCCAAACGTCCTTGCAGGCGTCTGCTGACGGACAAGTGGAGCAGGAGGCCAGCGCTACAGTTAGTCACAGAGATTTTTTAATGAATCATAACTTAGATTATACAGTACAACACATTTCTCATAGTCTGACCTGTGTGACTGTCATGCCTCAGGGGACAACACACAGTGAGACCCAGGAGACCAAAACTGAACAAAGGAGTTCAGAGAAGGATGATGATGATGATGGTGAGGGTGAGGCCGCCTTCTTGTTTATACTGTATAATTCCATTATACAATCTTGTTTTATATAAATTACGTCATTCTTGAATATTTGTTCGTTCATTATCTTTTATGACGTGAGCTTTTTTGTTTTGTTTTGCAGAAATCAACAAGTCCGTTGGGACGGTTGATTCCACAGCAGAGGAGCGTGGCGTGGCCGAGTGCCAGAGTCCTGAGGGGGAGGGTAACGTTGTTGGAGCTCCTGCCTCAGAAGGAAGCTCTGCAGTCTCTCATGATCAAGATGTCCCAAAAGAATCGACCACCACGAGCAGCACAGACACAGATTCACCCGTCATGATTAGTGTAGATGTAAGTCCAAGGCTTACGATGCTCAGGATATTTGTATTTATCCAATTATCAATTCTTACCAAAATATTGTGACTTTTTCTCTGGAATGATGGCACCATTACTCACCAGTTAAACACTGTGTACTTTGCTCTTTATTGGTGCCATTGTGTGCTGACTTTATTCATATTTTTGATGCAGGAGATGGGCTCAGGTAACACCAGTCAGAAGTCTGACGAAGAAGACTTTGTGAAGGTGGATGATTTACCACTGCAGCTCACGGTCATGTGTGAGGTGTGTAAAAACAGCCATTGCTGAACACTGCTGAGATGTTTATATTTAATGTTGAATAAAATCAAGGTGTAAAAATCGCTGTGAAAACATCTAATCATATATCCTTGAAGGTTGAATCTTGAAGACGTTTCACCTCTCATCCAAGAGGCTTCTTCACTTCTATATCTATCTATATATATATATATATATATATATCTCTATCTCTCTATATATATATAAAATCTATATCTAATGATATACTGTATGCTGTGCTCTCAGGAGGAACTACAGAAGAGAATAGTGGAGGAGCAGCAGAATAACAATCTGTCTGTTGAAATCCTCAATGGGAACACTGAATCGCTGACTGGGCTGGTGGGAAATGCACACGCACTGAAGGAACCAGGTATGGATTACAATCCTTGTCAGTAGCACAGTTGTGTTTGTGTAATTGCCAAATACAAAGCCTCTTGTTACCGTCTTTACGTCCACACAGGAATACATGCTATTTTTTTTTTTTTTATCAGTACATGAACGAACATTTTAACACGTAGAGTAAATTGTGTTTTCCTTTGTCACTTTCAGATACTGTTGGTGCCCAGAGTGTATAAAGATTTATACTGATGTCTCAGTTCAGCTGTTTGTTTTCCATGCTTCGACCCTCAATCTGTTTGTGATGTATGTTTGCTGATTCTTTATCTGCTAGTTTAAAGAGCAAAGGCTCATGATATTGGTCACAAGTTAGCAGTGACTCAGAGACAAAATCACACCTCTGCACATAATCAACACTTAGTTCATTTTAATCCTAAACGTTAATGTGATTTATTGGTATTCTGGGGAGTTATTATCTTTATGCTGCTAAAGCCTCTGTTTGAATCTTTCAAGTACTGAAACGTCTCTTTAGATCCACCGCAGTCTCTTTCTTGGTCCTGGGAGGGGTTTGACATGAGTTGTGATTTTTAAATGTTTTATTTGTCTTTGTCCAGCCTTACTACTGTGCAGCTTGTATTTTCTGCACTTCATTCCCAATTCTAAGTAGATTACGGTAGGATGGATGTTTGGCTGTAGGCTGGCTGACTTCAGCGAGTTCTTTCTCTAGGTTGAAGACTTCACTTTTATCTCTTCAGACGCATCATTATACTGTTTTGTTCTGTTAATTGTTCATCTCCTTTGAGATCCAAGTAATAAAAATGTTGACTACAGTAAGTTTAAATAATAAAATACAGGAGCTTCTGAAATTTGTTGACAATTTTTGTACCTTATGTAGTTAACCATGTGTGCCTTGTTAAATGGCTTTCTTTCCACTTCTTTTCCAATATGCCATACTGTTAACTAAATAATGTCACTTACTGTTTGTCATTGCAAAATATTTATTAATCGGTTGATAAGTCAATCAGCAGCTATCCAACTCAGAATAATTATGAGTCATTTAATCATAAAACAGCAAACATTTGCTGCTTTTCTTTGTCCTACATGATAAACTGAAAACCGTTGGAATTCAAAATATGATCAAGTCTTATTTTGATAAGACTTTTGAAACATCTTTGAAATCGTGGTGAGCATTTAGACATTTTGTTGACAAAATGGTTATGGATTAGTTTGGAAAATCATTCGCTTATGAAGATCATTTTTTTGCAGCTGCAAATAAGAAATCGAAAAACAACTTCATTCAAAATATAACCAGCTCACAGTAAAAATTAGACCAGAGACGAGCAGAAACTCAAATTTGGTAATACTTTTATTAATGGTTTTAAAAAATTAGAAAGTGGCAAGCGATAAGGTACATTTAACAGTAATCAGTGCATTAAATTGTCAGCTAACTTGTCAACATTTGACAACATGTTAGTCTAAAAAAAAGGCACGACGACACAATGCAGACTCTCAAAATGGTGTGGTTTGAGAAATTATACATAAAATGATATTTTACATTGACCTTTACGCAGGCATTCATCTAAAGGGTCCCTAGTCCAGTGTTGAACTTAGTATATAGTACATATAGTGTATAATTACAGTAAAATAACGAGTTTGATCAGGATAGAACTGTAAGTCAAAATGACATCGCAGTCGTGACAAACTTTGGTTCACGTGATTGGTTGCTTTTGCAAACACTTAAAGAACAACCATATGTTTTGTCCCAAGCTCAGCTGAGATGGTCTCTCATAGCATCTCTATGTAGAGGCACATTTACAAACTGATCAGGGTTCAGTGGTCGGACCGTTACCAGGGCATGCAGGGGTTCGGACAGTCACGGATATACGACTCCAGTTTTCCTTCAGACACTTGCATCAGTGTTGTGTATGTAGTCAACTGAGGAAAAACAGTGGGTGAAAGTTACTAACACAGCTTTTAGTCATTAACTACAAACAATTAAAATACTCACCTTGTTTAGCACTGGTTTGGTCGAGAGCACATCATACATGGTCTTCAGTGAGATGTTCTAAAGAAATAAGAGACAGGGCCAAGGACTCTTAGCTATCTGATAATACCACAACTTAACATGTCATGACTTTTTACTTCAGACACAAAAATCACATGACCGAGCTTTAACGAAATCTGGAGACGGATCCAGTTCTGGACAAGAAGTGGGTGTCATCAGTACTCACTTTCTGTGTGGTCTGGTTCATGCACTTCTTGGCAGGAGTTCTGCGATCATCCAGGAAAAAAGGGTCCTTCCAGTGATCGTAGTTTGTCTCCAGGACATACCACCGGCCCAGCTTCAAGTCAAGCCTGAAATTTGATCCATCCCTATTTAGCAATTCAATAAAAACCTCAACATGTGTCATGCAGCTTATCCTAAACAACTGGTTTGTGAAATGGAGCTAAAATCAGGTGACCTGAAACCAAAGCCGTCATTAGTTCCTTGTTGAGCAAGTGGTGTTTCATAAGAAAACCGCATCCTTGTGACTTCTGAACTACTAGCACAAAAGACTGGACACCCAATCTAAATCTAAATCTACAAGCTAGATAGTGAAGCATTTAATCAGCCCTGCATACTATTGGAAAGAACTGACATTGTGATATTTTTCTTTTCCGTGAAATACACTGCAATATGAAAACATACAGGAATTTTCACCAGTGGACTCTGAATACCTCTGATATAGATAATTCTACAACGTTTTGGTCGCAGACTTGACACTTTCATTCACTTTCTGTGGCTTTATCTTTAGAGGTCTATGCAGTCAGCACCTAAAATCTTATCAGTTCATCCTTAAGTGCAAGTGGGCATTTGTGCCAAATTTGAAGAGTCTCACTCAAGACAAATGGAAGTGGGAAGGACAACCCTAACAAATAATGTCTGGCTAGGGTTATCACCAGCACAGTCATAAAGACTCAGCAACAGACCTCTATGTGAAGGGGATACCAACACTGTATCGGCTGCATTAAATGCTCTAAAAAAACAAACACAGAATGAGCTCCAGTACTTACTCCAAGATGTCAATACTGAGCAGTCTGGACCTGGTGATGATGGAGCCTTGGCCTGTCTGGTTGCCTCCAAGGATAAAGTAGGCCGGAGCCAGCAGCTTGGTCTGAGCCAGTCGAGTTTTGGCTTCCTCGTAACTGGTGAGAATGGGACGAGACTCATTTTTGGGATAGAGGCAGTGTTCAGTTTTTGTACACCACAAATGTGGAACCAACTCATCTTTCAGTTTTTCCAAACCATAAATATCTTATTACTCTTCTGTGTACCCTTTCATTAAATTAAACTAGTCATTCATATCTAGCACTGCAATGCATAATGCAATGGACCTTTAAATATCAAACGGGAATACCTGTTTGCATTTTCGAGGACAGAGCGGGTGAGAAAGCTCATCCACATCCCATCTCTCTTCCCGAAGATCCACTCCAAGATTCCTGCATGTGATCAGATTTACAGAAACCGCCTTCATGAATGCCTGTGGAAGTAGTACTGAGCTAAAAAGTTAATCACTCACCGATGTATCCTCCATCTAAGCTGAAGCGCTCATTCATGGTCAGAGTAAATATGTGCTGGAAGAAAAAGAATAAGCATCTATTGAATATTTCTTACGTCCAAAACTGCAAGACCTTTATACAGCTCAACAGCTGTCATTGATGCTAAATAATGATTGGTGCTGATTGTATCTTAAGTTATAAAGACTTACAGGCTTGATGCCAGTCAGCATGCCAACATATCCAGCAAAGTTTGTAGACTTGAAGACGGTTTGGTTATTTCTCTTGAACTCTAGGTTAACCACGAGAGGCTTCAGCTTCTCACTAATGATCCATGACTTGTTTTTTACATCCCAGCTGTGAAGAAGAACAAGTTCATCTTATGAGATGTTATTCACCAGCTGAGAGTCAAGACTACCAAGCTTAGAAACTGTGATTCTTACCCCATAAATAATCCAAAATCCAGATTTCTACCATGGATCAGGTTACCTGTAACAAAGCCCAAAGCATTTCAGTACTATGAAGCATTATTTTAAGTTGGTTCATCAACCTGATTCCTGATGAGAACTCACCTTTTTCGTCTTCTGCAACAACTGATGTGCACACAGTGAACACCTCATAGAAGATGTTGAACAAGACGACTTCTCCTACATTATAAAAAAGGGTAGAGGTCAATAGGACATTTTTAAAAAATAACTACAAAATAGGGAGCTGAGAACATTTTCATTTCCTTACCAAGAGGAACCCCTGAAACAGCTGCTATTCCTTTGATTTCATCACCAAAAGGGCTCGGGAGCGTCTCCGCCATCAGAGGCTGCATACCATAAAACATGACATGAAGTCATAAAGCCTTTTGTGACGATATAAAAATCTTAGTTATGTGGAAAACGGTTCAGAAACAAAATGACACTCACCAGTGTTATATCAACCAGCTCTATCAGCCTCCCACTGGGCACAAAAGCATTAGCCAAGTCTTTGATGGCCTGAATCATGTTGACCAACTTAAAAGAAAGAGATCGCGATTAAAAAGGTGAGACTTGTGAGAGACTTATTTAAATTACATTAAAGTGTTCTCACCTCTGTTTTTTTGTTGGTAATCAGAGCTGCCCATCTCTTGCTGGGTGGTAAGTCGAGGTCCACTGTGTACCAACTGACAGCTCCTCTGAACCTGATTGCAAAGGAAAAGCTGTAAAACTGCTTAAGTATAATGATGCCAAGCCGATCATCCAACATTCACAACATCATTGATTAGACATGGCATTTCTCTCTTTTTAGATTAACTAGCACCTAATTCTATATGACCAGTAAATCCAGTGTGGAAACAAATACGTGATATATTTGTTAGTTACAGCCTCAATTCCAAATATTTCAAAACCGAATGTGATAATTTGCTAATCCCTTTTCACATATATGAAATTGTAAACAGTACAAAGACAGTAGTTATTACTTTTTGTAAATATATGCTTCCTCTGAATTTTATTCCAGCAGCATGTTTAAAACAAGCTGGGACAAGGCCAACAAAAGACTGGCTAAATTGTGGAATGCTCTAAAAACACCTGGGATCAACATCCCCCAGATAAAGAGGTCCTTTGGTTACAGGCATATGACAGGGGCATCCTTGAAAGGCTCTGCCATTGAAAACCAAGGATGGGGCGAGGTTCAACACTTTGTGAAACTCTGATTGTATAAGAGGATATTATTACATGGGCTCAGGAACAATTTGTAAAAACGTTGGTAAGCAATTCTGGTTGTATTTTCGTGATAGAATAACTGTTGACAACTTCTATAATTTCAGTTATTCATTAAGCAAAGATGCTGAGAGTTTTCTGGCTTTATTATCTCAGATGACTGAATTTTATGCTTTTCTCTGTTTAATGTCACTGAACTGTACATCACAATAAACATTTGGGTTTTGGATTAACTTAAATTTCAACTTACCTGAATTATTCTTTAAACATTAAAATGGTTGGATATTGATTTTATGTTGATCATAATGGATCAATACTTTTGTCAGCACTGCAGCCCAAGACAACCACAACGTTACAAGTTCCTCCATAGTCCCAGGATACACTGAGTTTTCATACTGAGTACCACTCCTCATGTTGTGTAAACATAAACATGTACATTTTCCTCTCTTTCAACCCAGGCTTTGTTTCATAACAGGAAAACAAAACTCTACAATGTAAATTCAATTTTTTTTTTCTTTCTTTTCAACTTAACGCAGCTTGGCCTACATGCAACTTCTGAATTTGGATGGTAAAGTTTACGAGGAGCAAGTGAAGGTAACAGGGTTCAGTATGAAGCGCAGGTGTTACAGAACACGCCAGTGACTTATTTACCAGTAGCTAAGTATCGACACACCTGTACTTGGTAGTTCTAAGAGTTTCTGTCTTTGACGATAGATTAATGTTACTTACGTAGGACCCTTTGGTGGATACATTCCTGACCGACAGTCCTCTGTATACTGTAAATAAATAGATGAAAACACTGTACTTAGACAACACATCCAGGCATTGTAAAAAATATTGTGTTAAACAGCACAATGTTTACGCGTAAATGCCGCTCACCGGTGGTACAAACTGTGTCGATGCGACGGTAAATAAAGCTGCTAAAATGAGAAAAACGCAGTGACCCATTTTCCGAAGATTTCACTCACACTACTAACTTTAAACATGAAGATCAATACGGAAGCTCACTCTGAACATCTCGTGACGGTGACCTCATTTTCATATATGGGGGGGAACCGGAAGCTCTAAAAGGTAGATAAAACGCCTTTGTACACTTACACGAGAACTAATTCACATTCATTTTCGACTAAAGTGTTCGCATAATTGTTTTCGTCCTTTTTCCCATAAAAAGGAGAGTTTTGGACCAAATTAGTAACGAAGCGATACAAAACACCCCTCGAAACGGATAGGCCAGTGGTTGTTTCCATACGGAAGTGACCAGAAACAATGTTGCCATCCAATGGTTGACTATTTATTCCCTCCTGTGTCACGTGCATACTTACAAAAATGTCTTGATATATGCGTCTCCCGCCGCTTATCCTCACAGAATAATTTTAAATTTTGTTGTTATCGATTCAATAACATATTGTAATCACCGATATTGGAGGTACATGAAAACAATGTCATTTTCAGAAGTTGTACATACTCGCATAAATAACCAATGATGGAAAGTAACAGCTACTCCGTTATAATTTTGAGCTGGTGTATTTACATTTTATACTAGGCCTACTTTACACTTCTATTCCACTACATTTCAGAGGAAAATACTATATTTTACCTCCAATTCATTTAATTGATATAGTTAAATATGGCTTACTTGTAAAATGAAAGGCCAAAGATTTCGATTTAAATCCAGAACCTTTTGTGAATCTTCTCTGCCCACAGTAAAATATTAGAACAATGTCCATAAAAAATAACTTTCTCTAGGATTGAAGTGGAAGAACTTTGCCTGCACAAGGCCCTGACCTCAACTCCATTAACACCATTGGGATGAACCAGGATATTAACTGTGAACAAATATTGCATGCAGGTTCCAAAGAAATTGTAGAAAGCCTCCCAACAAGAGTGGAAGTTGTTAAAGCATCTTAATGCACATGGTTTTAAAATGGGTGTAATTTTCAGACGTTCACATACTTCTGGCCATGAAGTGTACAATAAGGGTGTTATGAGAGACTTTTTTAGGGTGACATTTATCTTCATTTTATAAACTCATGCCTATCATAGCTCCAATTAAAACCCAGTGTCGACAGTATAAATAAATATGTAATTATAAGCTTTCATTAAAGTAAAGTAAAGTAAAGTAAAGGGTAGTTTTTGGCAGTTGTTTGCCCAATGAGAATTACCAACTCATTTATTGTTTATAGAACATTTTATTGACCTTTCAATCTCATCTCACCTACAAAATGTGGTAGAGTCATTTCAAAAGGTGGACATCCTCTAAACCAAAGGTTTAAAAAACAGTTTCCCCACAACAAAGTGAAGTAACAGTTAATAATTAACAAACAACAGCCACATGGCTCACATGGATTTCACCATCATGTTATCATTAAGATAAATCCATGTGGCTGCAGAAAATACACAAAGACCAACAATACTGATTTGGCCATTTCATAAAAAAAACAAACAAACAAAAAAAGTGCATTACATGTCAGATCGAATGGCCAAAGCTATAAAATCAAGACATTAACAAAGATCTGGCAGTAATGGACAAAGTTGAGTCTTCTTCACTTGCAGTATCTGTCAGCTTTCATTTTGCTTCTCCTGTAATAGAAACAAAAAGATGACAAGTCACAATCAGTGTTACAGTATGTCTGTGCATAGTATCTGTTGATTAATTCAATGTCTACACTTGAAGTCTAATTACCTTCAATTTGAAGTGAGCCACTTTTTTTGTCTCATATACAACAGAAACATGTCTAGCTGTGATGCTTTTGAGTCAGTAAGATAGTCCACATTTTAGTTTAACTTCACCTTTGAGTTGTAGCTTAACATTTTAACGCACACTTTTTATACACATTGGCAATATTTTCAAAAGAAACTACAGTTATAACGATCGTCCATCTATAATACTTTTCATCAACTCCGAACTCCGATTAAAGAAGGCGTTGAGTGAGCTGGAAGTCACCTCTTTACGGTCACACGTATGAATGAGGTTTGCAACTTATTTTCTAATTACAGTCAGAAATCTTAATGAACTGTCAGCCTTTGTTGACCTCGAATTTCACCGTGTATATATATACTGATAGATGTCTAATTAATTGAACACAAATTTGTGAATACTGTGCAGTTTGATATTACACCTCACGTATAAACTTCAATCATTCGGGGACATCTTTGCTCGAGTGATGATATAAAAATGTAAATGAGGTCTTTGAAAAATAATTATCTGATGAGCTAATTTTCACACCTGTCAAGCAAAGCTTCATGGAACTTTCCGTCTGTTCTGGCCCTCTTCAGCGTGGAGGCGTCGCCCTCATTAACCCGGAGCCGCCGATCTTGAAAACTCTGAAACTTCTTCCTGTAATTCACACAGCGACATGAATGAAACGATTAGAAAAGGAAGTGCAAGGGCAAATGACTCACCATTCCATGCACACACCCTTAAACACAGAATCTCCATCAAAATTACCAACACTTACATGACTTGTCCTCTTTTAAGAACTGACACTAAGGCTCTAAGCGGGCACGTCTTAAAACAAAATCCAGATAATGCAGCCCAGATTTAACCGAACAGAGCATATAAATGTTGACAGAACGAATGGTTAAGCCGACTAGCTGCTACAAATCAACAGAGTACTATTTAAATACTCGGCTAAAGCTGGAAGCTTTATTAGAGGCAACATTGGGATTTTGTAATTGAGGGTGGAATAGGATTCTGATAAAGCTTTCAGCTCGAAATTACACACGCATCTAAATAAGGCTTGCAAGAAATTTAGCAATTTATCAGAGGACTTTATCCTCCTCCTTCTGTCGGTCAGTCAAATGTCCACGGAGAGCTTATGGGAAATCTTAACAAATTATTCAAATGTCTACCAGAACGGCGCTATAAACAACCAAGGGATCTAGTCAGAAACCTCTCTGACATTTAGTTTCCCTCTGCTCTGCCTGTGTTTTATGATACGAAAGCAGCACTCCATCTTGAAAGGCATTTTAGATGCTGAATACTACATCAAGACACAGGCTCAAGGGCAGCCATTATCAACATGTCAACACGATGAGTCCATTTCCCCAGCGTTCATCTAAAACAAATAATAAAGTCGGAACACAAGCCAAAGCATGCCGAGCAAAAAACAGCTTCAGACATACTGCCTGGAACTTAACAGGCTGCAGACGGGTTGTACATAAAACACTGAGATGTGGCGTTGCATGCTTTCTCATGTCACAGAGAAGCAGACCATCAATTGCATGTTTAAGGTAAGGGGGCTGATGGAGCAGTAGCTTCAAGGCATGGACTCATATCAGGGGTTGTGATTTTGTTTTCAAAATCTTGTCGGTGAGACTGACATGATGTGAAGATAATGAGACGGAAATCACACTTTTTGGCTGCAATCACAATAAACAGCTTTAGCTCTTATTTTAGGAGGTGCTGAAAGGTACAGTATATCACTTGAACACAAGTCTACTTTCTAATACACTGTTACAGTGGTTTAAAGACAGAAACTACTTTAATTAGCCACTCAGAATGTCTAAAGCGGGAGAAACAAGACAGCCAAGAGATGCATTTTGTGTTACACTGCAAAAGTCTAAATAAATATGTTTTTACCTAGTGCTTAATGGGGCAGCCCAATGTATTGTTTCAGCATCAACAGTGTGATGTGTCCATGTGGAATAGTCACAGTGCAACAGTCACATTATTGGACACACAGTGTTAAGCAAGGTAAATTATCTTTTACTGATGCTAGAAGTAGTATATTTCATGTACATATCACAACCTCAACACACAAATGCACCTGAAAAGGTTATTAAGAAATGTATTGTTCTTAACAGACCGCACTCTTCTATGCTGAAACTGAAAATGGAGGTGTGGCAGAGAGCGGGGCTAACCTTGGCAGAAGTAAGAGGGGCGCTTGGTTTTAGAGGATAGACATTAAAGTACCCGAAATGGTGAACATTATGATAAACTGTGTATCTGGCCTTTAACCACAGGCTGCATGCATCAGGAGAAATTCTCTGCATTTTTTCATATATACTGCAAAAAATATACACCGCAATGTTTGTTTTTTGTTTTTCCCCCCAATACTGTGCAGCCCTAGTATCTAACATTGATTTTCAATGTGTGTGGGTAATATGCAGGGACACAAATCATCGCAATTTTAAAAAAAATGTATCTATTTATTTCATTCACTATTGTTTGCATGTGTGTTTGTATTTGTATTTGTATTTATGTATCTCCATGTGTGACAGCACGGTGATATACTGTTTGTACATCTTGACTTAAGAGCCGCTGGGACACAAGTTTTCCACTGTATGTAAGCGGATGTGGAAGCATTTCAAAGCATATGGCAATTAATCCCTTGAACAAAAGCCCAGGAATAAACACACTATGTTTGTAAAACCTTTCATTCTTATTAACACTACTTCAGAGAGGAGTAATTCTGGTAATGTGAGAGATTGTATTGTTGCATTGTGGAGTGGTGTGGTGGTGCGTGATACTCTGAGGTGGTGGCTGCTGGTGTATTAATGCAGAGCTACTGTATACAAAGCAGCAGTTACGTACACATAATTGACCTCGCAGGACTTCACATTGCCCCGGTCCTCTTCTGCAATGTCATCTTTACGCTTGGCCTCTCTTTCTGCACTTGATCGGATCTGTTCATCATTCAGGGGGAAAAAAAACAAACCACAAAGTGAATTTTAGCATTTAATGTCAATACTTTGACCACCCTGAGGCGAGGTCACAGACGTTCTTCCCTGCCATGTGCACAGCCAGAACCCCACAGAGGCTGCGTGCTTAAAATGAAATTAACATGCATATTTCCAGACTAACACAATTTACACATCACCTTCACCATCTCGCCATCCCCTGCTGCCTTGCTCTTGGCCACAATGTCCCCATTGTCACTGTAGGAGATGAAACAACTATTTGCTGCCAGGAGAGCCATTTTGCCCTGTGGTAGAACAAACCGAAAACAGAAGCAAAGGCAGCAGATTAGATAAAACCGCTGTGGGATAGGTTGTTATGACAAGCGTGAGAGTTCGCCTGATATTTCATGTAAAAGAGTCTCAAGGTTGTGCCGGGCAGGTTGTTTATAGATTCAACAAAGCATTGAGGCGAGTAGTGCGCCGCAGTGATAAGGTAGGTGTGTTCTGCATAATGAATTAGTTGTTCCTCACTACAGCTAAGTGTTATCTCTCGTGGGCTAAACTCTAATCAGGCATGAGCCTTAAAGGTAGGTGCAGCGCTAAAAAATGTGTCCCTTTAAACATGATGTGCCACACTAGCAAAAAAAAAAGGTACTTATTTTGAATACAAATCACTATTAGCATTAAATAGATTTACTTATACAAATTCATTTTAATGTGTGCTGTTATTACATTTTCCATACACTCTAAATTACAGCATTCTTTGCTGTTCCTTGCACTATTAGAACATATCTCTGAAACACTTATTGTCTCTATTTATTCATCTGTAGATTAATTCAATTAAAAATTAACACATTGAAATATATCGTTTTATCCGACCTACATTACAAAACCCCCAAAATATCCAGTTCATTATCACATTAAAACAAACAAAGGCAATAAATGTGCAAAATTTAAAAGCTGAAACCAGAGACACATTTTTACTAGACTAGATAATAGAAGTGAATATTTGCCAATTAACTTTATGTTGATCATCTTATCAACTAATCCAAGAATCGTTTCAGCTCTGCTTTTATTGAAGAGAAGATGGCTGCATATCCAATGATTTTACTGTGAAGCTGACACTCCACACCTCGCCTCTCTCAAGGCAAGGCATTCGAAAAAAGAGAATACATCAACACTTCTATCCATGTATTGTTTGACATCAAGACACACACCATGAAAACTATTTACAAAAACTAGAGTATGAGTATGTCCCCAAAATTGTCAGATGTCTAAATAACCCAGTTTAAATAAGGAAATCTGAGACTAAGAGCAACGAACAAATAGTTAAGGGTCGGAGCTAAACGGATGAATTACATAGAGACATCAAATGTGACATTTAAAGATCATTTCAACAATAAGGAAAAGGTCCATAAGACTGTCACTAAATGAATATGCATATATTTATGTGCATCTTACTTAGGCTTAGCCTGGTGGCCCCAGCGGTTTAGAGGATAAGACATCAATCATTAATTGGAATGTCCCAGGTTTGTCTCTCGCTGCAGATTGTGTTGTGTCGTGTCTCAGTCTCTCTCCATAATTCCCTGTCATCTCTTTCTACGGTCTATAAACCTTCCATGGTTCTACACAACGGGATTGGTTACCACAAAGGCTACATGACCGAGACAGGATAAAAGAAACATATAGGGGTTGTGCCAGATAAAAAAAAAGGTATCTATCACGCTCCATTTAAGACCTACTTCAATAGGGTTAAAACTACATATGTGCTAAGAGAAGGAGAAACTTCAGAAGATCCACTCACATCCTGAAAGACTGTTTCCCATTGTTCCCTGCTGCCGATGGCATCAGAGCGGCCCACTACCAAACCCTCAGAGTTGATGCCGAGGAACTTGCCATATCCAGACTTCAAGGCTATCCTGCGACAGCAAAAATGACCACATTTAACAGTGCAAAGGCAGTACACAGAAACAGACTTTACAACGCCTTAAACCTGGAGTGTGGTTTACATTCTCTACATTCAAGCCCCTTCCAGATGAGTTCGCACTATGCTGATAACAGCAGCCACTGCCACATAAATCTGGCCTGTCCATCAGATTTTAAATCTGTCGACAGGTGACTTCTCCGTTGTTGCATAAGGGCAGCGACGCTTTTTACAACAACCGCCAAAGATCGATTTGCCAGAGCAGAAGGGGGAGCGACGCAGCAGGCTACAGCAAAAAGCATTCTGGTGGAGTCTATGGCACCATAAGGACGTCAACACTCTCTGTGTAAGTAAGTTACTCTCATTGCCCCCACAGGAGCTGAGCATTAAATCTGAAGGCTGATCAGTGGATGTAAATATAATGTGCTGTTTGTTTCTGTGCGCTCACCTTGAGTCTGACAGCTTTATTGCAGTAAACTGCTCCGGAGGGTCAGGTCCTTCATCATCTGAAACATAAAAAAACAATGTTTACCTTTTAAAGATTTTACGATTGTTGAAGTTGCTTTTAAAATGGCTTTACATAGATACATACAGAGAACGGCCCTATTTATTTCATGTGTCAAGGGGTTTACATTTGCTAAAATAAATAATAATGGACGAAATGAGAGCTCCAAAGTGAAAAAGTGAAGCCAAACCATCTCCACATCACCCTTAGTGGCTGGCTGCAGTAAAGGTCATAAATCCATGTTAGCAGATGGAAGATGAGACAGACAAAAAAGCTCAGTGTGCAGGCCAAATAAAATTTGACCAAAGTTTGGTTTTATTTAGCATAGGTGTTTGTTGCTACAAAAACAGGATGGAATATCATGATTGCCAGATGATCCCTGCTCCCTATTGGATTGGATGGGCATATGAGAAGGAATCGATGCCATGGCTCCATCAGAGCTGTGCAGACTCTGCCTCCAAATAACATCACTGGCAGAAGATGGCGGCGCTCATATACGGGATATTTTGGCTTGATTATTGTAGTGGACAGGCATTGTCTATCTTTATGTCAATGGCAACAAACAAACACAAAAAAGTGCAGTTGGCCAAAAGCTGAGTTTGAATATGCTGTACTGTAAGATGCTTGACTTTTCACCAAACTGTGAAAAACAGGCCTTCTAGTTTTGACAGAAAAAGTTTTGGCCACACAAAAACAATCATGTAATTTTTAATTAATCACAGTGTAAGAATCATAGATGTGTTCCTGGAGACCTTCTACCTGTTTATTTATACATTCTTGTAATGAATAATTTTGGCTGGGTAGTGCTGTTCTCATCTGGGTCCAGTTTACCTGCACTAAAACATTTGGAAATAGATATGGAATGAACTGTAATGTTGCATTTAAATACTTTATTAATACTAAGGTCTACTGGGCTCCTCGTGATTTCATAGAACTGATCTGCCTATCTTCAACTTTTGCATCATTTGTAGAGCCTCATACAGAGTTCAGGAGAGCAGAACATGTGATACAGTGAAACGGGAAACATTAATGAATATTCAATTCTTATATTTTAAATTAAATTGTAAAGTACAGTCGGTAAAGTAGGTTAAATGTGACATTTGCTGCATTTTCAAAAGGCTGATCATCTTTGAGACATGTCAGGCACCGACCCTCAGAGTTGGCTGAGAGACCGTCAGCGTGTTTCCTCTGACGTCCAGGTGAATGTGAACTTCTTTTTTTTTTGCCGTTTTCTAAAATGCCAAATCATAATCTCTTGTACTACAGATAGTGCTCGTCTTCTTTCATCTTACATATGAGCTTATGTGCATGCAGAGGATGAGGAACCACTAAGGGAATTGGGATATATTTAGCTTGTTCTCAAAAAGAAAAAGAAAAAAGAGTGCTGAATTAATTAATAGCCATGTCTCGCTCTGGGCAGATGATTTCAATCCTCAGATGGCAGAAAAGAATAAAAACCAGTTAACCCTGTCCTTACCCCCAACTCAACCCCCGTTGAGCATTTTCAGTCTGGTGTCTGGATTTAGCTCTTGGATAATCACTGCTTTGTGGACCGAAGGAAAAAAGACCTTCATCTGCACAACATCTGAATCGTAGCGTGAGTGTAACCTCAAAATTGAGTTTTAAGTTCAAGCTTATCCAACAGTGTGATAAATTAATACATGTGGAATTAGCATCTTCATTTAAAACAGCTAACATCCTACATGTGTACGGTACATTCATCATCCTGGGTAAGGCTCAGTTTCTTTCCCCAATATCAGTATGGGGGGCGGCTGTGGCTCAGGAGGTAGAGCGGTCGCTTGAACGAAAAGGTCGGTGGTTCGATTCCCAGCCCCTGCAAGTCTACAAGTAGAAGAATCCTTGAGCGAGATACTGAACCCCAATTTGCTCCCCGGGCGCCGTAATGTAAAGGCAGCCCTCTGCTCCTCAGGGATGGGTCAAATGAAGAGAAAGACTTTATCCCTGTAGGATTAATAAAGTATCTAAAAAAACACAATAAAAAATAGAATGATAATGAATAAAAGCATCACACCCTCACTTTAGAGAAGCTAAGAATAGGAAATGTTGTGCTTTATAAATGAATTAAACAATAAATTATCAAAACAGGTGACGATTAATAATCTCCATTTATCAATCAACTGCAGCTCGTCTTCAAACACATAAACAATGTAACAAATAATCGGACAGCAGCATGTTGAAAAAACAGTAAATTCACTTTACAATTGAATTTAAATTACGATAATTCAAGAGCAGTGAGAGAAACATGAACTGGAGCAGAGAGGCTGAGGGGACTGGTTATAATGGGACAGAGAGGCTGAGTGGACTGGTTATAATGGGACAGAGAGGCTGAGTGGACTGGTTATAATGGGACAGAGAGGCTGAGGGGACTGGTTATAATGGGACAGAGAGGCTGAGTGGACTGGTTATAATATACTCTGAGGATGGTCAAGCAGAGCAGTTGAACCAAGAAGAGACTGAGGACTTCACGGTGCACATTGCCGACAGATTGCCGTTCAGAAAGTTAAGTACATCAACGTTACATCAGCATAAGGTTGTGTCTGCTTGCTATGAGGTGTGTATGAATGTGCAGTACTCTGGATCACAACGGCAGCTAGTCTGTTTCTGTATTGCTTTTTTCACCCATCACAGTGTCTATAGCTCTAGTTGTAGACATGCGTTGAATTGTCTGAGTTTTCTACTCTTTTCTGGTTAATTGTAGAGAGGATATACAGCAGGGAGGCTAGAAGAAATTTATAACTAATGATAAGTTGTACACAGGCTGCAAAATCTGTGTTGTTGGTTTGAACATCAGGGCTTTGTGACATGAAGTAAAGTTGCTGGATTGACACTGAATGAAATATGGAACCCCAGTACATTTTAACTTACTTTTTACTTTAATCAATCATACATTTTTAGTTAGGCAATTTTACTTATACTCGTGTAAAATCTCTCGAAAGTAACAGTACTTTTACTTCTATTATTCTTTACTCCTCTGGCCATACTACATCCAGCAATGGAAAAAATTGCCAATCGAAACAAAACCTCAAGAAACTTAAAAATCTTGGGTGGAAACATTAATATAAACTGTCCTTTCATGCACATTAATTTTTATAAAATTACACAGAAAGTTGGGTCAGTATATATGAATTTTCTGCTGTGATGAGAAAAAAAAAGTGATTGAATTGAGCTGTGTGAATGAAATTACTCTGTCAAATATGAAAGCCACTGTCTTCTTCTGCACCTTCTTACCTTTATGTGGTGCACCGAGTGTGAAGAGCCCACTATCCAGAGCATGGATGTACGAGTTGTTCTGCATCTCTATGGCAACCAGTCCAGTGATTTCCCCAAAGCATTTGACAGACCACCAACCACCTGGCGGGCAGAAAGCCATACCAAAAGGTGTTAAGGTTCAGAATCCACTCAGAGGACAATTTTTGGCAGGCTATATTTGCCTTTTGAAAACCCCCCAAAAAAAGAACCAAAAAAAAAAAAGTTAAAGCATACATTGCCCCAGTTCTAGGTATTTCAACATTAAATGCCCACTTCATTCTGCTCCTTATTTTAGTGTTAACTCACACACTACCTTAATCTGTTCACCTTGCTTTTCCCTTCAGTAGAAATTCTGTTTTCACGACTGCCAGTGAGCTGCATGTGGAGACTCATTGATAATGATGTAGCCTATCAAAGCGATCGAAACCAATGCGGTACCAAATGACATTGAATTTACAAGCTTAAAACATCTGCACAAGTAGACCACATTAAACAGGACAGGAGGGACATAATAGAAATGTCTCTCTCTGTTTCTCTGCAAATCATGTGTGATTGTCCATAGAGGGGAAAGGTAGATTGAGGGGAGCTTGACTATGTCCCTCTCTTCACAGATACAATAATTCAATATAAGAACTGCTCAAATGGGTTTCTAACTGTACCTTGGCTGTTAATAGGCCTATACTTGGGAGGCCCACACAAGCAAAGTCTATATGTGGGAAACAAGGATGTGCTTATGAGAGTGTAAGAGGAGGGCAAACAGCTGCACAAATAAAATAAAAAAAACCCTGGGAAACCCTGCATACACATACCAATAACATCAGGTTTTTCTTCTTTATCTGCCGCTTTTCTCTTCTCATCTTTATGTTTCTTCTTTTTCCTGTGAATACAAATAATAATAAAAAGTTAAAAAAACAACAAACTGCACCGTTAATCAGCTTACTAAATGTTTAATTACAGGTAAGCCATGCAGGCATATCCAAACATTTAACCTCTCAGCTGGCCAAGTTAATTTTTGGAGGGTCAATATGTTTTCCTTGAAAATGCAGGGCTCTTGAAGTCATTAACAAATCACTGAGAGAGCATTAAAGTTGCAGTCGGTAAGACTGAGATGAGAGTGGACTTCGCTTGAAATCTCAAACGCCATTTATAACTAGTCCAAACGTCTGTGGTTGACGTCGCTCAAGTCCAGCAAAGCATTTGAAAAGTGTGCAGAAGCAATGATGGTTGCTGTGACAGATAAGATAGGTATAATGCCATGGAATAGAATTAAGTTATCATCATGGAATTTGTGGCTTCAGCATTAAAAAGCCTGTCAAAAACCCTGCTGCTGCCTCCGCCATGCTGTAGCTCCTGACATCATTACAGATATCTGCAACATCATTTATCATATATTTAAAACTCTAACTCAAAATATCTGTAATTACATTTTGACTAGACTAATAAGAATCACTCTCAAGTTACTTATTATCTGATCATAGATATCTAAAATTCAAGTTACAATTCCATTGACTATTCCTTATTTCAGTCTGAGATATCTACAACATAATTTTAACTAGTCACAATTCCGGTTCAGGATATCTACAAAGTCATTTTGACTACTTCAAACTTTATAAAGATATCTAATATGGACAATGTAGATATCTTGAACTGTGTGAAATGAAAGCTATCTATAACTTATGCCTAAGAAGAAATAAACTGTAATATAAATATAAAAATATATATGAAACTGGAATAACAACTAGTCATTATTGAGTTGAGGATATCCACAATTAACAATGGAAAGATCTGCTATTATCTGCAATGACAAACACCATACATAAGAATGGAAAAAGTGACATAATCTGTCCAAGGAAGAATGACACTGGGTATATCTGAAGTGACAATTGTAGACAGGAAAAATGCGAGTATGGATGTCTGATTTTTTTTGTTGGCCAAGAAGAATTAAGGTACAGGCATCACTACCACTCAAAAATTTGGACACAGTTTCTCATTCAAGTGGATGGGAAACTGTGTCCAAACTATTGACTGGTACTGTATATATATATATTGCAGATACATAGAAGCTGTGCTCCAAGCTGACCTCGAGACAAATTTTATATATTATTATATTCAAAATGCAGCATAACAATGTGAATTGTTTTTATTTTATTTTTTATTTATTATTATTATTTTAAAATCATTACCTGTGAATATGACACAGAAATATCTCATAACAAAAGAACATAAGAGGCTTAAGTATAATTCTATAATAATTAATTGTTTATTCCAAAATCATTCTCGTGAGACTACAGTAATTATTATTTGTTATTATTATTTTGGAGAAGATGAAGCCTTCGGTAATCGCGTGTCATTTCTACACTCTTTCTAGCCTGTTTTCTTAGGTTTAGTTGTTTGTTCAAAGATGATGGTAGCTAGATTACTAGCTACTAGCTAGTAAAGACGGGGACAACGTTTTAGCTATAATATTAGTTGTTGGTGAGTTCTTAAGAGCTAAATGACATTTGAGATCTGCAGCAGCCAGCCTTCGTCATTATTCAGTGTTTAAGATTGGCTCAATCAAAAACTCAGTAACGCTAATCTAGTACCATAGTGGATTTTTCACGTGAGAATTAACCTCAACAAGCTTCAGCACGTTATCCAAACCTAGTTAGTAAGCCGCCATTGATACTGCTTGCGATAAAAATAAGTGATATTGAGTAAAAGAAACACTTACCCTTTTTTAAGACCTTTTAAAACCAGTTTAGTTGATTTTACGCGCGAATATTCAGCCATTGTTTTATCTAATGGTTAGCGCAGCTATTAATGTGCTGCGTTTCCTGTTTCAGAAACAACAACTACGGTAGCCGCAGAGGCACATTCACAGTCAAATGGATGAGCGGCCATCAACATGACTTCATTAGCTAATATGACACTAAAGCTATCTATGCTAGTGTTTTTTGTTTTTTTTACATTTTAAATAATAATAATAATAATAATAATAATAATAATAATAAAAAGCATCAAAATAAAATGAAAAAACAACTGTTCTAAATCTTTATTTTCTGCTAAATAGATGTAGATATATAGTTATATATATACCATTATATGAAAATGATTGCTTTATTATCATAATAATAACTCATAATGATAATTTGTTTTGATAGAAGGAGAGGCAGTTGCATATTACACAAACAAATGGGATGCATACAATTAATAATAACCTGATTATCCAAACCAATGCGTTTACAGCTCCCTGACAATATTCTTGTATGCAGGTACAGTCATATAACACATGGGAATAATGATAAGAGCCTCAAAGTATCAAATACATTTTAGTTTTCATTCAGTAGTCGCTGTTAACGCTTAAGGAGTTGGACCCACAGACACAAACACACACACACACACGTACGTACGCACACGCAAGCACGCACACACACACACCACACACACACACACACACACACACACCCTTTACACCCCCAACCCATCCCTGTTAAAATAATTTGTGTTCACACTAAGACATTACAGTAAGTAAAATAAGCAGGCAAACATAAAACAAGAGAATTATTGAAATTGAATTAAATACGATTAAAGAAGATATGCATACAGTCCTGCCTGACCATTCAGCCCTGAACCAATGCAGCCAGAGGAACCAGTTAGCTCTAACCTAAATTATGGTAACAACAGTCAGTAAAATGGGAAACTATATTATGGATTTGTTTTCCCATGTCCTTGGACAGAAGGGCAGCTGTTGTTGGTGTTGGGTCATACATTTTCAACAACAACCAGAGTTTGATTATATTTTTAATAAGAGGGTCGATTTGGAAACTGTTAATTTTGTTGCATTTTGTGGCTTCAGCTGTACTTTCACTCAAATCCATCATTGTGCTATAATAATAACTGGCTCTGTCTATTGCTCTTTTGTGTTTATGTGTGTCTGAGTCTGTGCGTGTGTGTGTGAGTGTGTGAAGAGTAAGTGTGACATGTCCAAAATTCCAGGAGTTTATAGTGGACAGGTGTACATGACAACATGAACAAATTGAAATAGCATATATTATATTCCCTAAATTTAGCAGTAGTGACGGTGAGAAAAGGAGTGCAATCATGTAACCTTATAGCACACACACACACACACACACACACACACACACACACACACACACACACACACACACACACACACACACACACACACACGACAGTAGAAATGTCAAAGATCTTGAGTCAAACCCCTACGACCCTTAAATGCAAAAACAGTCTCACCAATCAACTAAGGCAGGCAGGGGGGCTGACCTCTCTTAAAGCTGTATACGCTAATGTTGCCTCATTTAGCAGGAATGCCCCAATCAGGAGCCTATGACAGGAGGTAATAAATCATTTGTGGAGACTGTCAAAAACTAAAAGAAATTAGACAGTGGCTTGTGTTATCTGCTCACAGCAGCAAAACTCAACCAGTAGGAACTCATTAATCTAACAGAAAAGTGCCCAGACTGGAGACAAACTGTTAAGGGATGCCAGACTCAAAATAACTATAAAAAAAACATCTTCACTGATCAAGGAGAGAATTTAATACCTTAGTGGGACTCCTGGTGTTGCTGTGTGAGGGAAAAATGATTTCCGACTATAGAAGATTAGTCTGGTCAGAAAATGTCTTGTAAGCTTTAAGGAAGTTAACCACTGGGGTGTTCAGAAGTCATGAATCAACATTTTACCCTGCCTGAAATAAATCCCACTTGTCATTTGTCAAATGCAATGATATTTTGACAGTAGCCCTGATGTTGATGGGATTATATAGTCATGACTTGTAGCTGAGTGGTTAAGCCAATAAGTACTTCAAAAGAGCTGAGGGAAGATGGTGTCAAGCAAAATGTCAAGCAAAAAAACACGTGGTATGTGTTGCTATAGCACCTGTTTCTGAGGATTATTTAAAGGGTTCCACTCCCTAAAATAGCAGCATTTAGAAAGTGTTTACAGGTTTTAATAATTATTAATACATTTTTAATTGATTTAATTTAATTCTTTTTGGATCACTTATAGGCTCTTAATACAGACAACAACTACTGGCTTCCACATTGTGAAGTGTCTCTTTAGATGGTGTTTATTCTTTCTATGTAGTCATGAAGTCACAAATGTTTATAATTTAAAGTGGGCCGGAGCAGCTCCTTAATTAAGTAAATAAATAAATCTGATTGGCAGTTTCACACTTTTTGTGTGCTGCAGCAGCCTGTCATTTCTTTAAGTGTGTGCCATCAATAAATCATAAAATAATACCTCCTGAGGCCCTGCTCTGACAGACTGGCACTATGGGGGGGGGGCAGGCCCACCCATCCACTGATTTTACCCACTTATATAAGAAGAAATCAGCATCAACTCCGTTTCCATGCAAGGGCCAAATGATGTGAAAGAGCACATGAGGCTTGGGTAGAAAAAAACAATTCCTGCTACATTTGTTTGTTTTTTGTTCATTTATGGTATCAGGAATTTAAAGTGAGACATCTGTCCTCACTCCTAGTGTTTAATATCTCCACAATGGAGAGTGGCGTGTAGTTTTGTTTGTTTCTGTGCGTCCAATTGCCACCTTAATGCTTTCACTCTATTTGAATCTTTTTGTCGTCTCTTTCTGATTTTTAGAAGCGTGTCAAACCCTCTCAGCTCCAGAGTTTTTAACCACGCAGAGCGGAAAGCCAAGGATTAAACAGAATCATGCTGGACCTAATATGCCATTAGAAAGTGACATTGTAGGCCCTGCATTTACCGCTCCAATCAAGGACTTTGACAGGAGGAAATTTTTTGGCACAGACTTCAATAACTGGGCTTATTGATTTATTCATGCACAATTATGATGCTTATGCTTTGTAAATCGCCAATACTCTGTGAGTTTTGTTTTCAAATAGTGGCGCTCCCTTTGATCTGGGCAACAAGAAATGATGACAATCACCTATAAGGCAAAGGGCTGGCTTTCTGCTGTCAGTGTGTGTGTATATGTGTTTGTCACAATAGATAAGATTAAATTTAAAGTCAGATGAAACTCCAGTCCTGAGTGATTTTTGCTGATATACCCAAATGTTGTATTCAAATGTATTAATGTTTAATAAATATTTTTTAAGCTTAAAATAATTTATTAAGGGAGCCTTATTAGCAATCAGTGTCAGTTTAAACAAACCCAAAATATAAACAAATTAAAAAATAGCATGCATATTGCATAAATATTCTGTCAAGTAAAGAAACATAGCTGTCACTTATACCTCCTGTCCTTTGCATATTCATTACTTCACCAATACTTCATAATATCAGTGGCAATGCTTTGCCATCATAAAGACAAATCTGATGGACTGACTTGAAGTCCTGCAACTGATAAAACTTGTGCAAATAATCCAACAGTAATACACCACTCACTGTGTTTATGTTGTACCTGTCATTTGGTGATAGATGCGTTAATTGAGGAAATTTCCGATGTCCTTTGTGTCTTTCATGTCCTTGTTAAAGTGCCTTTTGTCTAACAACTCTGCCTGCTCCATTAGCTGCCTTTCAGCCATGAAAAAACACATTTATCATCCTTTGTCTACACTGTAAAAACCCACAACCATGCAGACAAGGAAATATCTCCTTTTTGTTCAAGTGAATTGTTTTTGACAGTTTTTGTCGCTAAATTGACATAAAAAAAAGATTAAAGCGTAGCAATTTTTCTTTTATTTGAGGTAACTCATGTTTACGTCTCTCAGTTGAGCATCCACCACTTTGATGTAGATTGAAATAGCTTGACAAATAAATGGATTGGAATGGAATTGAGAGCAGACATTTATGTTGTCCAGTAAATGGTGATCTCCCGGCTTTTCTTCTAATACCACCAGCAGGTTGGCACTTTTGGTTTTAAGTCATATATCTCGACAACTGTTTATTTATTACAGATATTCAAAGTTTCCATAGATAATTAGAATCCTAATTATTTTGTCAGAGCGATACTGTATCTCTGATATCTCTTATCGACCGACATACTGTATATTCTGAGCCATACCAATATATAGATAGATAGATAGATAGATAATCTTTATTGTCTGTCCCATCAGTGACAGAAATTCTTCTCTGAAATTTATCAGCGATATCAGTGATAAGCTAATATCGATCAATCAATATCAATAAACCTGACCAATTCATCAGTTAAGCTATAACTCTAATGACTTTGACGTTCCCTTGACTTTTCATTGAGTGCATGAGCTGCTCAAAAGTTCCAACTATCTCGTGGAATGTATCTCAACATCTGCTTGAAGAATTCACACAATATTTAGTAGAAACTTTAGACTTTTGTGGTCCCATCATTTTTAATTAGGTCAAAACTTTTGAAAATGGCACCATTACCAACGCCATGTAAACTGACAAAACTCTCCTCTGAAAACGGTGACGACACAGCCCCACTTGGCGCATGCCTATTACGATTCCAGCCTACTACTTGCACGCGGACAGAACAACTAAACAGTGTCGGGCTGTCCGGTTTGGTTGGTGCTGCAGACTCTGCTGAGTTTATTAACCCTCCTCAAGTATAGATGTGCTGCACCACTATACTGTGATCGTATTCTGTGGTGTTGATTTTGAAAAGTTACACATGCAGCCAACTATACTGGCATGCATTCAACAAGGTTTTCAAAGGTTTTTGTGGATCTATTTGCACACGTTCCCAAAACTTTGTCGTGTGGATGTAGAACTTTTTTAAAACACGCAGGAAAAATGTTTCTGTTTTTAGCAAAACCATTACATGTAAACAGGGCCTCAGACTGAGCACCTCCTCCAATTATGAAGCCATGGGTCTCTGCCAGGAATTGGTGGATTGCTCTCTCTGGGTTGGGAGTGAGTTGCTACCCTAAATGGAGGGTTCAAGTGTCTTGCAGTCTTGTTCTGAAGTGTGGGTAAAATGGTGCATGAAATTGACAGAAATGTGGGCATTGTACTGGATCATGGGAGTTGATCTGGAACGTAAAGTTTTCAATTTACCGGGTGATCTAAATTCCAAAGGGATGGATGGATGGCTGCCACATGTTGTTATATTGCACAAGGTCTCTCTCTTTTCTTTGTTTTTAGTAACTGTTTTGACTCTTTTTGTCTCTTTCGGCTGTATTTCTGTTTTCATCCTTCTCCAAATAAACTTTACTCATGAAACCCTTCTGTCAAACCCTGCCCCCTGACTTCCTCCTGTCCTATGTTTGTCACATATAATCCTCCAGTGGGGATTTAGGTGATGGAAGGTTAAGTTGCCGACAGTGTGGAGCAGGTGTTTTCATAAGTGGCAGCATGCTGTTACATTGCACTACGGCTGCCTCCTCACTTTGTCAATGTCACCACTCCCTCATGATGCGCTTCCTCGACTTTCATGGTGTGTGTTTGTACGGACAGTTTATGATGTGGATGAGAGGGAGGCACATGAAGATGGATCAAGAAACTCAGTGTCCCGGGGCTGCTTTGTTAAAAATGGTGTAATAATATAATTTCGTGATCGTGACACAGGGAAGTAGAGTGAGATGTTGGACAGGCTTACATATGTGGTTATTTTCACTCTTTCCATTTAAGATGATGGTGCAAGTGCTAAATTAATGATCATATTTATCAACTGTAAATGAAAGTTGTTTCTTTTTTCAAATATGAGTACAGTATACAGTCTGTATACAGTATACAGGTCTGACTTGACTAGAATGACCTCTCACACAGTAATTATGTTGCATCTGAGGTTGTTATTGAACAGAAATGAAAGGAAGGCTGTTCATACAAGAAATGGGGTGCATATTTATTCTTGCATCATTAAATTAAAGGCACAGAAGACATTTCTGAACAAAAGACACACAAGATTATCCCGAGAAGTGAAATTAGACCTATTTATCCTCAGATGAATAGAGCGCCTGCCTTAAAACATTTCATGGTGGACTTGACTCCGGTATTACTTGACTTCATGGAGCTCTGGGTCTGGAAATTGACTACAGTCTACACTCATTTAAAGGTCCTATTGCAATTTCACTGCAGGTTATGGAAGAGAGGAGTTCAGCGGGTGGATAAACACCTGTGACATTTCCTTTCAGCACTACATTCAAGGTAACACTTTCTCCACTACCGTTTTTCACACCTCTCTCTCTGTGTCTTTAATGCATCCTCTGAGGAAACAGGACGTTATTTTGACTATTTGAGTCCTAAATTCACATAAGTGAGCAACATTGGCTTGTCTACATATTGGCTGATATAATTTAATCACAGTTTACTGATGTTTCACACAAATAAGGTGTGAATTCACATAAATGTCCTTGCCATGAATGACAAACATTTACTGATTGCTGTCTATGTAGGCAAAATCTATTTGAAACAATACAAAAATAGAGTCATGCTATCAATGACCTCTTTCAAACATATGTTACCCATCAAGGTTGTAGGAGAAATAAAACACATTACAGCCTGCAGCCCTTGAGGACTGTCTTCAGTGCCAGGTTTTTTAAGACGAACACTCGCTTCTGTCTCATTCTAAAGTTTTGGAAACCAGTAATTTTGTGAGCCACTGAAAATAAACTTCTTTTGGTAAAATGTTTCTTTAAGTCTTGAAATAACATTGCAGGATTGTTGCATGCGTTCACTTTTCCAAGTACAAAATGACTTGCATACATCTCTTTCTCTTTCTCCCTCTGTCCCACTGCTGTGGTGCTGTGGTTTTTGCTCTCAGTGGTTAGTGCTTACTGTCTGTGGCTTTGCCCCATTTGCTTACGCAGTCTTGTTCTTGCTTCAGAACAACTCCTATTTCTCATTCTCATCGTCTACACCGTCCTTTCAACCCCATCTTCACAGACCTTGAAATTCCCTTCCATCTGTTGTGAATGTTAAAAGAGACTAATTTATTAACCAACCTAGGTGCCTCTGCAGCAGGGCTGATGAGGGCAGTCAGGCTGCAGAATGACTCATCGAGGCATGTAGTTTTTGACAATTTCACTGGGTGGCAGCATAAACACACCTCTGTGCATCAAGAAACCACCTTCAGCCCATCACATGCACACATATGTAAATTTTATTTCTTCCTGATGTTCCTGATTAATTTTGTTTATATGTATGTATGTATGTATGTATACATATATATATACATACACTTATATTAAAATGTAAAATAGTATTAATTAATTTTTAGGAAACAGGAGAGGATCCATCCATCCATTAATCCATCCATCCATTAATCCATCCATCTATCCATTTTGTATAACTGCTTGTACTTTGCAGGGTTGGGGGTGGACTGAAGTCTCTCCCAGAGCCACAATGGTGAGTTTAGCTCCATGGATAAGGCAAATAAATGTTATTTCCACGCTCCCTGGGTGGTATGTTCTCTTTCTCTAATTCCACGTTTCATAATTAACTAATTGTACACCTTTCTGTTTTGACTTAAATTGCGCTGAAGGTTCTGTAGCACTTGAACTCAACGTAAATGTTGTTTCACATCAAACATTTCGCCTCCAAACTCCTTAAGTCAAAGACTGGCTCCTCATTTATTTTCCACATTGCTTGCTGTGGCTGTGCAGCATCAAGCAAAAAAATCCTCTCAGAGTGTGAGGAGAGTGGCTGAATAATTCACACACTTGTGTATTTTTAAACTCATCCTTACATTTATAATGCAGAGAAATTTGAATCATATGACACTGACACGCTGTTAATCTTTTAGTGACTGCACATCTCTGTAGGCTTTTATCTGTGAATCACTGCCAGTTAGCAACTACATGGGTTGCACACACACACCTACGCACACACACACACACACACGTAAGTCTGTTGATTTCCTTCTAAAGCTCCACAAGCACAGATGGCCTCTTGTTTTCCTCTCCTCTTTCTAACAGAAAGATTTTACTTGATCTGACATCACCTGCTACAAACTGGCAGGAGACCATCGTTGGCTTTGAATCTGCTCCAAAACTGACCAGTGCAGAAAAAAGATATTCTATCATCGAGCATCATTCACCCTAAACAAATTGGAAGACCATCTCTCTTCAACAAAAGGCACCTGTGACTGTTATGCAGTGGACTGTATGCAGCACAAATGGCGTGAGAGAGGATGGAATGAGGGAGGACATGAAGCACCAGCTGGATCTGAACCAGGTTTGAGCCCACAATTGCACAAGCATATGGTAATCATGCAATCATAATCTGTCTCCTGTGCTCCCTGCAAGGTACTCGCCTGAAGTGTACACAAACACACAAACATGCTCATGTGACATGATTTCATGTCTCTATTATAGACCAAATTAAGTGTTGTTAGTCCCTGAGGACTAACAATAATATCACTTAGAAACTCTGAGAAGAAAAAGTTATCTTTTTCCACTTTATTTCCACTGAATTTATCAGTGACAATAAATGTGGAACCTCTCATTTCTTGTAGCACATTCAACTCACATCTTTTGATTTCACATTTGTTGCAATATGTGTTAGGAGGGGGAAGGAGTGCAGCTTAGATCTACAAGTGCACCAAAGTTTTTCTGGGCTAAATGCTTTCAAAGTTGCAAAACAGTCATTTTGAAGACACGGACAATTTTTTGTAGATCAATTTTTTTTATATTGGCCAATTTTCTAAATTTATAGTATTTATAGTAATTAGATAAGATAAGATAAGATAAGATAAGATAAGATAAGATAAGATAAGATAGAACTTTATTAATCCCGAAGGAAATTCTTTTGCCAGAGTTTGCTCCAAATAACAGTAACAGTACAATACAATGAAAATAAAAACATAAAGTGTATCAGGAGTAAATGCAAGAACCAGTGCCTAACAGAATAACAACAGAAATAAGATAAGTAAGAAAATAAACTAAAATGGAAACTGATAAGAACTATTGAGAATGACATTGAAAGTAATAGAGCGACTAGACTATTATGGCTATTAACAAAAGGATTTCTTCCTGCACAAGACTTAGAGATAATCAGGCGCTGATGAGAACAGGACTCATATATCAAAATCAAAAGTGAGTCGTTGCACAATGTGAGGCTGTGTGCGAGCATTTTTTGAAATATTAATTAAATCTCAACTGCAGCTGTGTGAACAACTGGCTCCCCAGCAGATTCATGTTTAGGCAAGTGAAACCATGTGGTTGAGGTTTGGTTAAGACACTGGTTGTAGTTAAATATTGACACTGACTTGAGGCGTACCAGACAGGCCGTCAGTGTGGAGCACTTTGTGTGGCCATCAATCACTTGACCAGAGTGATTGATGGCCGTACAAAGCTTTCTCTGTAGTATATGAATGTCACACTTCTTCCTGCATACCACTGAATGTAAGTGACTAGTTGCATAAATGTAATTTTCAGGAGCCAGGGTTGGCGTGAGAGGGATTCCAGCTGCCAGAACACGTGGAGCTACTTGTGTTTAGTGTTGTTCATTTTGGGGACTATCTTAATCAGGATTGCAGAACAGGTGAGCTGAGCTTGGTTGGCGGTTGCATCTAGTGTGTTTTGTGTTTGTAATGCGTAATGCAAATCACTTGAATTGCTTTAAGGTACTGTTTGAAATGTGCTGTCTTGGCAAGCCTTGCTGGACTTTACTCCAATACTCATTGCTCATTGTGACTTGACTCAAATCGTTGTGAAAATACAATATCACATTTAGGTGTTTGTATGCATTTTTTCTTCCTAATTACTATACAATAACCTGTTTGGGATCCTTGAATAGTAATATTTAGAAAAACATGGAGTGTGTTTTCTCATCTCATATGTCATTACACGCGATATAAATAAAAGAAATGATCATCTGCTACACTACATTTAAATATGGAGGTATCAGCAACAAGTCCTTTCCTTCTTCATCCTAACCCCAAAGATATTTTGTTAGGATTATAGACAAAAGGCACTTTTTAGACACAGATTTGCATGTCTGGATTAGTAGCCGTGTAATGGGAGCTTGCAGAAAGCCACCTTACTCCGACACTGATGCATGATCGCTTTCTCTTTTAACCATTATTACTTACTCTGCCAGCACAGACACTTTCCTGCCAGGGGAAATTTGTTCTTTTACGAACAAATCTAGGAAGCAGCAGGGAGAGTCTCCCTTTTTTGATTATCAACATCAGTAGCCAATCTCCTTGCCTCTACAATGTCTTCTGAACAACAGTCATGACATCAAATAAACTAATTTGCATATGAGGCGTCCAGAAAATTGAGTGACTGAAGCATGGTGTTCTGTATGCTTGTAGCCCTCAGTGACAGCCGGCTCCTTTTTTAATACATCTGAAAAACAATTTACATAAATATATGGAAGAAAATGCAGATTTTAATTACTTAAACTTTTGTGTTAATATCAGCTCTGCTCATCAGTGTTGGGACTGTATGCTCACTATTATTTTTCTTGCACAAGAAAAGACAGGATCCTCGCTACATTTAATCACATTAAAAACATCTTGTTCATGCACTGGGACGCACAACTGTGAGGTTGTGAAAGTCAGGTCTCAGGAACACTGAATGCAAGATTTGTCATTGTTGTTTCTGCTTCCTCTCAGTCCAATTTCACTGTAGATTCTTCTAGAATATCAACATGATATGCTAATAACCCAATCATGCCTAAACCAGTTATTGAACTAACTATATCTAAAGTAGACATTACCAGGGGTTAATGTAATAAGAAGATGCTTTTGTTTATTGTTAATAAATCTGTATCTCTTAACTTGGTTAACTTTAAGTCAAGTTATGTCAAGTCAATTTTTATTTATATAGCGCCAAATGACAATAAAAGTTATCTCAAGACACTTTTTTAAAAGAGCAGTTTCCTTTTAGACCCAATATTCCATCATGAGCAAGCAGCGGCAAGGAAAAACTGCCTTTAAGAGACAGAAACCTCAGAGCAGACACCCGACTCTAGGTGGGCAGCATTGACCTATTGGGTTGAGACAGAGAGAGAGAGAGAGAGAGAGAGAGAGAGAGAGAGAGAGTGTGAGGAGTAGGCAGAGATTTATATAATAAGAATAATTATAAAATAGTTTGATTAATAATAATAACAACAACAACAACAGCAACAACAACAACAACAATAATAATAATAATAAAGCATTTGGGGAAGAAGCCAAGTTAGTAACCTAAATAAATGGGACATGCCTGTGTAAAGAATGAAAGGGAGAGGAGGAGAGAGAAGCTCAGTGCACGTGGGAAGTGCTCTGGCAGTTTAAGAAAGGAGAGTTTTAAGCCTTCTCTTAAATGTAGAGAGGGTGTCTGCTTCCCAGACCGAGAGAGAAAGATGTTTCCACAGAACAGGAGCCTGATAACTGAAGGTTCTGGCTCCCATTCTGCTTTTTGAGACTCAATGGGACCACAAGTAACCCTGAATCCATGCAGAGAGCACAGGGTTTTTGTCAGACATAGGGTACAATAAGCTCTTTAAGATATGTCGGCGCCTGACTATTACTAAGGGGTTCGGGCATGAGGAGAGGGACTTCAAATTCTATTCTGGATTTTATAGGAAGCCAGCACAGAGACGTAATAATGGGAGAGATATGATCTCTTATACTAATTATGGTTGGTACATGCACAGCAGCATTCTGGATCAGATGGAAAGAGTTTAGAGACTTACTGGGACAGTGTGATAATAAGGAATTGGAATAATCCAGCCTGAAAGTAAAAAAAAATGCATTGACTAATTTTTTCACGTTGTTTTGAGACAAAATGTGCCTGATTTTTTAAATATCTTGCAGGTGAAAGAAGGCAGTCCTTGAAATTAGTTTTATGTGGGAGTAAAATGACACATCCTTATCAAAGATCGTTCCCAGATTCCTCATGGGAGAACTGGAGGCAAAGGTCCAGAGTAGATACACCATTGGATAATATGTTTCTAAGACTAATAGGGCTAGGCTCAATAACTTCAGTTTTGTCTTTGTTAAGTAGCAGAAAATTGCAAGTCATCCATGTTTTTATGTCCTCATGACATACCTGTCATGTAAGTTTCTTAAAAATATTGCCTAAAGGGAGCATAATTACAGTTTATTTCAATTGCATTGGTCAAAACTGAAGTCGCATTGTCAAAACTCTTCACACAATCAGGGAATCAGAAGTCTATGTGGAGCAAACTGTGAATCACTTTTCAATGCTTTCACACAAAATGCATTCAATGACCACAGTCACCAAAACCAATGAACTCTTTTCTCAGTCAGAGTTCACCACCTGCAAAACACAGCACATTTTTCAAATGCTAACACACTGTGTTCAAAAAATAATATCAAAATATTGACCATAACATGAAATAATAATCATTCCAAACGAAGCTGATTGCAGTTTGCAGCTGAAAACCTACCCAGGTGACCTGCATCGATATCACAAATCTTCTGGCAAAACAACAGGTGAGACATGCATCCCTCACTGCTGGATACCATGAATGTACTGTACACTGTAAAGTGTATAGTATTAGTCCTTGTGGAACTCTGTGACAGACCTTGGTGTGCAGCTTCTGTTTAGAGCAGGACTGGTGCACAGTGGCTTTGTCAAAGCATTTTAGGCTGAAAACAGAGGCCGGCTGTATCTAGAAACACTGTTGATGAGGGTGAAGAGAGTGAGAGATGCTGAGGCGCTCTGTAGAGCTAAGAGGAAGTCAGGTGACACTTGTATGGGTTCATCACTATGAATGACCTATACAGGAAAATACTGATAAGGGCTGCTTTAAATTGCAGCATAAGACAGTGGTTTAAAGTTTAGCCCTTATGCATATCAGCACTAATCTTGATGTATTTTGACCCTTACTGTAACTCTCTGTGGTTCTATGTGGGTTTGTCACTGCCAGTAAACTCTTTCATTTTACTCGCATTTATTTGATCCAGTATTAATGTAAAATCCTGTTTAGGAAAGCTCTGTGGACTCATGAAATATGGATAAAGTCAGCTTTTATACTAATCAGCATGGAGGCCTAACTGGTGGTTTTTACTTGCCTCCAAAAAAAAAGAAGCAAAAAAAAAAAGAAGCTGCAGTACAGAAAGGACCCTGAATAGAATTCTAAGCTTAGCAAGGCTTAAATATTCAAATACAGTTTTGGATCTGTGATTTGTGTTATGATGCACAGACACATACAGTATATTTGTATTTATCACAGTGCAAAAAATGCTGTGATGGTTGGTAAGCAATGGGAATTTCATAACAGCAGTGCTGCATTTAACTCCTTAAAGTATGTGTCTCGATATTATTACCACTAGAAGAGACATGAATAACAAGCATTCTTAAATAAATGATCAAGACCCATATCCAACATGAAGTATTAATGAATTCTTTAATAGATAGCATAAATACACAGTGGTATATTGGAGTACACACACACGCGCACACACACACACACACACACACACACACACACACACACACACACACACACACACACACATACACGCACGCACGCACACACACACACACACACACACACACACACACACACACACACACACACGCACGCACACACACACACACACACATGCACGCACACACACACACACACACACACACACACACCCTTGTGTGTGTGTGAATCATACTTGAATCAATATACCAATAAACAGATACACATAGTAAAGCTACCAAAATGACTGAAATGAGTGTTTTCCTTTAAACAATTAACCTTCCCGTCAAACAGGTGTTGTAATATTACCTTATGAGCTCGTCCTTTTGCCACAATTCAAAGCAATGGCAAAACAGAAGCTAATTAGATGAGTAGGGGTAGATGCACATGAACATTAACAGGCTGTCAGAAAGACGAGGTGTGCAGAACCATATGGCTCTGTTTGCACAAATCACAGCAGCATGGCGTCTCCATCACTACTGTCATGATGCTCTGAAGGTTATCTTGGTTTAGACAGAGCGTCACACTCAAACTGCAGCTCACACCTCATGTGTGAATGCTTGTTTTCAGTCCTAGTGCGACAGTGTTCGCAGGTTAAACAAAGGAAAGTCATTTTATCGCGACTGAACTAGAACACCACATGTACAATCAGTAATTGATTGTAACTAAGTACATTTATTCAAGTCCTGGCATGTCATTTTTCACTGATAACATTTCCTAGTTCAAAATGTGAGGATTTGTTGCCTTTCCTCATTATTATATAACAGTAATAGTTTTAATTTATTTTTTGTTATGAATTTGGGTTTTGGACAATTTGCTGAATACAAATCATGAAAATGTCATTATTATATAAAGATTTTTGACATTCATTCAATCAATAAAATCCATCAGGAAAATATGATGAAAAATAAGATAGCTGTAAATTAGCTCTGCTTGAAGAGTAAAATGCTGCTTAGACATTAAGTCATGATTAATAATAATCTAATGGTGTGATATGCAGTATAACAGTAACAGTAACATGGGGACATGTTTCTGCATTTACTTTCTTAATACTTGAAGTATATTGTCCTTATTCTATGTACATTTCCTAAATCTTTTCTGCAGCATTCTTACATAATATTTTTATAGTGTGGTATCACTTCTTTGTAAGTACAGGATCTGAATATTTCCTCCACTGCATTCTGTACACACAGCAGTTGCTCTTCCTGTCCCATTCATCAGATATGCTCACTTCATCCTTGCTTCCACCCCTGGCAGCAACACCTTAGGTTAGTTTAGACAAATCAATGTAAGCCTTCTAGCTTTCAAACATACATGGTCATGAATATTCTCATCAGGTACGGAGCAGTAGCCTGTTAGGACCTTGCTCAGAGGACACGCAGGGGGCCACAGAGGAGCCAATCAAGCCTCAGCACAAGGGTCATTGGTGGTTATGATGCAGGGCATATTTTCATTACCTTCCGCTGAGATGAGACAGCACGACACGGGCCACGGGTTGCTTACTCATTCCTTATAGCTTTTTGCTCCTTGCAACTTCAAGTCTGCTGCATTTGAAAGGGAGGATTTCACTTTGTAGAGGAGTGTGGCAAAGCTCACAGTAAAATGAAACAGGTCCTGCTGGAAAATTGAGACACTTGTGCAGCAAAAGGGACTTTTTTTTTTTAAACCACATCTTTCAACTTATCAGACCTAAAGTTCAGTGGAAAGTCACGGCAGAAATGATGCAGTTTCCATATTTGCACGAGATGTTAATTTAACAGTTAGGCGCTATTAAGAAATAATGCAGCATTTAACAAGTTGGCCTACTCACTGCTCATTAACACTTTCATTTCTGTCGATAGAGAGGAGAAGTCCCTTCCCATCGGCTGAACCACAGTGGGACCTTATCTTTAAAATCATATGTACAGTCGTTTATGGTAAGGAACTATTTGAATTGTGCCATGAATTACACATATAATAAACTTAAGTTGCAGTTTGTCATAAAATTACAGTGAGACAGTGATAATACATAATTAGAAAGACCACAGTGTTGTTGTTACATTTAGCACTTACCAAAACCCATGGTTGAAACACCGTAGAGCTGCATGTTACAGTCTCTAGCTTATGGAACCAACTAACTCTCCCTCCTAAGCCCTCAACATGGCCAGACTTATGTTCCACTCTTTTAAATCGACAAACATCACACATATGTAATTTATGCCACAATTCCATTGAGATGAAAAATGATTTGCCTGTTACACATCAACTATCGCACATGTTTCTTTCCTGAAATAAGGGCCCGTGGAGGATATCTGGAGGAGGGACAGCCTTTACATCTATTCAGCATGAGGCTCAATCCCACAGCTAACTGTAGCATACAGAGCTGAAACAAAGCAGAAACGGCTATCCTATACATCATGTACAAACTAGTCAAATAATAAATGACATGAAGGTATTGAGCTTTAGAGACACTGACATGAGGGATTTGTGAAGTTTGTACAGAGCCTGCCATAATCAGTCTGAATCACTGTCTGATTCAACTTAATCAATTACTGATTTTTAAATTCAATCTTGGGATTGAATGGCTCAAAGGGCAGAGAGAGACTTCCTACTTCTCTCTAAACGTATTTTAGTAAATCAATTTATTGTTTTTCTCCACTTCTCTCCCCCATTAGCAAGCACAAAATGGGTCATTTATCATGTGTGAATGAATTAGCAACCAGACTCCAGATGTCCTCAGCCTTCTTGTGTATTCTCTCTCCATGGATCACTCTTGTCTTGTGTCCCTCCCCCCCCCATCCTCTCAGTATGCTGATGGTGATGCCCTGATTGGCGAAGCATTAGACAGACACAGATGAGAGACGAAGGAGGGAAGAAAGAAGAGGAGGGAGCAGTGACGGTGAGAGTAAGTAAAGAGGACAGAGATGAAGTATAAATGTGTTTGTAGTAAAGCATGAGAGAGGGATAGCTGAGGACACAAATGACTGAGAAGTGTATGATAAGAGAGGAGGAGAGGGAAAGAAAGTTTAACATAAGTTAGGGAAAAGTAAGTGCATGTGCACTCATGTCTGCATGAAATATTCCCCCTGCCCTCGCCATCACCTGCTATTATCGCCTCAGCGTTAGACTTGAGTTTGTGTATTATCAACACAAGGCAGTACTGTGCCAGCCTTTTGAAAATGTGCTGAATGTGCAGATGGAAAGCCAAACAGCCCAATGTCAGGTCAAAGATAACAGTCTATGTACACTCCTTTGCACAACAGAAAGCTCTTAATTCAAACCAATATCCATTTTTTTTTTTGGGTACAATTTCATGAAATGAGTCGGAGCCACTGGTGCTTACTTATTATTACTTACAGTGAAGTATGAAGGATACCAGTCTTTTTTCTTTTCCTAGAATTTAAAGCTGTAATTTCTGGCCACTAAGGGAAAACACACACACACACACACACACACACACACACACACACACACACACACACACACACACACACACACACACACACACACACACACACACACACAAAACAAGTTTATCCATTTAATGGTTCTTATCCTTGTGGCTGTGGCAGAAGACTATAAGCAAGATATCCCCGACCTTTTCCACAGTCATATTCTCCAGCTCCTCCTGGGGGATCCTGAACGTCTCCTGGCCATATAGGAAATGTAATCCCTCCGGCGTGTTACGGGTCTGCCCAGAGGTCTCCTCCAAAATGGATGTGCCTGGAAAACCTGAGGTGAGGTGTCCGGGAGACATCCTCATCAGATGTCTAAACCAAATATGTCAACATGAAGAAGAACATGCTCCTTCTCAATGTCTGAGCTCCTAGAGACACAAGTACCACCAGATCTCACTTAGAGACCCAGCAGACACAGAAGAACGATGTCTTTCATTTGGAGCCGTGTGTCTAGCCATCTGCTGAATGTAAGTTCAATAGCAATAACTCTTCTTCTCGTTAGATTGATGTCCACTAATGCCTGAAAAATAAACAGCAAGTTGCTGACTCTGCTGGAAACAGTAGCCTATGTGGTTAGCCATGTTTACTGTCATTAATAAAATACATTTCTCTTCAATATGTAGCTTATCTGCTGTCAGGATTTCAGTGGTGGATAAGCAAACAACATGTTATGGCAGTGGCAATTTTATTTATATCGCACATTTCATTATAAGGAAACTCAATGTGCAAAGACATAAAAATGAAAAGAGAAACCATTAACAACATAAATAAGGGGAAATATCAACAAAGAACCACACATGCACACACAAACACAATGATACAGTGATCAATCATAGGCTGGGGAAAATAGGTAAGTTTTGAGTTTGGTCTTGAAGGTGGACTCAGTTGTGATGGACCTCAGATCAGTACAGTAACGCACAGTAACTAAAGGCCCCCTCACCTGCCTCTAGGTCCAGCTAGGAGACCTCCACCTGACAATCTGAGGGACCTGATCGGGTTATAATCCGTGAGCAAGTCAGAGATGTATCATATTATAGGAACATTTTGGAGCTTTTTTGATAACATGTAAAGCTCTACTGGACCTGGTGTCGAGTTGTAGGTGAGCTGCTGACCCCTATGTTTCGCCCCACTCCATGAGATCTGCAAAGGTTTTTCTCCTTTCACTCCAAAATCAATTTTAGTTACATACTGTTATTATCAATACTTACTGTCTTACTGACAATGTCCTCATTTAAATCCATTTTTAATTCCTTGATCTGCTTTTAAGTGATTCTTGATAGTGATCAAAAATATTGATCAATATATCATGTGGCATGGACTGAGTTTAAAAATGTACAGTTGTGTCTGCAGATAGTCATGTAAATGCAACAACTTAAGTATTCTAGCCGAACATCCAAGTAATTGAGGCTTTTTTCTGAATAAGGGCAGAATGGTGAAAGCTTACAGGTAAACAACACAAATTTGGATCCTTGGACTATTTTTCAGCTTGTCAAAACAACGACGTTGAGTTAAATGACTTCCTCCCACACATGGACACACAAACGCACTGTTGAGGACACTCCACAGTCAGAGAGAGAGGACTATGAGGTGCATGTACAGCCATTAGGGAATAACACGTACTGAACACGTACTTCATTTCAAGTGTTCTCAGGAGAGTGAATAAGCCTCTGGTGTTGTTGAGAGATGCAACATAATTGATGATTGCTAACAGTTTGCTATGGAGCTCTTTAATGTAACTGTATCAAAATGCTGACAGTCAATGGCAGTCAGTTCCCTGCAGAGAAAGGCCATTCTGTATTTCTGTCAACAAAACCAAACCTGCTTTGTTCATTTCTTTCCTAATGGCTGAAAACAACAAGGAGAATATGCCTTTACTGTTTTGTGCTCCAGACAGAAAAAGAAAACGCTGAAAGGGTAAAAGTGAGCTGGCTAAGAGACTATGATGGCATTGCTTTGGTGAGGTGTGAGTGACATTAGAGAGGAGGTGAGGTGTGTAGGTGGAAAATTGAATCACACTATGAATCTGGCTCGAGGAATCATCCAACAGACGTAGTGTTAACAATTACAACTCTTTAATTGGAGCAAAGCCTTTCAGGACTTTTGTTCTAACAGGTGTGAGGAGATGCTAAAGGGGGCTTGACCTGGAGGAGAAAAATGAGGAGTCATTTTTTAGTTACCGTGGTTACCGCGTAGCAGGCTATTTGTGTAGGAACGTGTGAATGTCTGTCTTTGTATTTTTCCATGACATGATAGGTTAATACAGGCTAACAGGCCCAGTGCACTCAGGGAATCAGCCAGACTGTTAGAGCTTTGCATAAAGTCTGAGAGTAAATGGATGACACATAAGAAAACACCCATCACAGCTCATTAATTGATCACTTAGTCTGTGTGCTCCTGCTCTGCAGATGGGCTGAGTCATAAAATAATAATCAGTCAGTCCATCCACGGAAAATGACTGACTGATGACAGCAAGGCGTACAGAAATATATGAAGTAGTGGATAATCTTTTAAGTGTTAGGAGTCTGCAGACTTCCATTCTCACATAAAGTGGATGAGTGTGTTTTCTCAATTAAATGTTTTCTCGAGCCATTTCTAGATTTCAATGTTTTACATTAGACTGAGATCTGTATGCAGTAAAAACAGAGGCTTCATTGGTCGGGACATGTTTAAGATACTGGCAAAACCATGACATACGATCCATGAATAAAATAATAATAATTACAATAATTATATTAATAATAAAAAGCCAAATCAGACACCAAAACATTGCACAATGAGCCGTGATCCTCTCAGACAGACTTTTTAAAAACTTTTTTTTATTTGTCTTGTGTTTTATTTTTTCTAGGTTTAATGAAATGTTTACCAGGTGTTTAATATAGTATTTAAGGTCTGTTTCAGTTCTTAGGAAGACACAATGAGATGAGCTTTAGTGTTACTGAATGGCAAGGCAGTGCTATTTATCATGCTCACATGGCTGCTGTGAACAAATGAACAAACAGAACAAACATCTCTATGCAGGTCATAAATTATAGCCAGACATGTATTGTAAAGACTGCATAGACAGAGGATGGCATTTACAATATGATCAAAACAAATGGACCAAAACAGTGTGTAATGACTCCCAGTGTATGGAGCATGATCGATGGACGAGATGAGAGAAGTGAAATGACTAATCTCCACTCTGAAATAAAGTAGGTGCTCATAAAAAAATGGCAAGATCATTGGCTTGTTGCGCCAAAGATGGAGAGTTAATTAATGACATAGTGGGCATGTGGAGAAGAAGGGGTTTCGGCTCGACATATGTGATATATGAAAGGTTTCACAGTAAATCTTTCTGTATAGATGCTAAACAGGACTGAACTTGAACAAAGGTTTAGTTATGTCCTGTCCAATGTTTGCACCATACCTCTGCCAAGGCTGAACAATCCCATACATGGCTGTTTAGCTCGCCTGACCCATGCCCCACCCCCCCACGTGGTTTCATGAGAATAGTTTAAAAGCAGTTTTTGCTTGATTAGGGAACATTTTGAAAAAACACCCTATCTAGCATGAACAAAATTCCTTGATCCACGCCTTTATAGGCACTGGCTCTAGATCTTAATTCACTTATTTTGTTGGTCTAAAAGTAGTAAAATGCAAAGCTGCAGGACACTTGGGAGCAATGCAACATGCTGTAAACAGCACAACACTGGTTTATTATCACCTTATAAAGTTGATATTGGCAAACTTTGTTTCACATCCAGCAGATATGAAGTAGCATCTGCATTGATTTTGAGTTGTGCCTACATGGTTTTTGTAAAGTAAGTGCAATTTTCACTCTTATTATAGCTTGTAGTATATAATTCTAATTTATTAGCATATACATCAATCTAATGCCACCTACAAATCTTTTTAAATGTACTGTATTTTCACATAGCCCTCCCCCAGACATATGCTTGTCATGTTTGTGATATATGATGGATGACAAGAGTTTCTCCCAGCTCCTCATCTTTGTTTGAGTGTGTAGGTTGTGTGACAGGACCCCTGATGGTTTATAACGATGACGAGTTCAGGATTCGTTTCTCAGAAGTGTCTCATCTCCCAGCAGATCACTATCACAGACTGCTGCAGTGAAAAATGTCAGTTCAGATGCCTAATAGGGTGTTACTTATTTCCACAGTTGTTGATTTTGTAAATTAAACCACCAGAATATATCTGAATGACGGATTCAAAAAGAGCTAATTGCAAATGCTGAGCATCTAACCGTAGACAGCGTTCAGGATGGGATGGGCACCTCTTTACAGGTGAGCTGTATTATTGCATAAAATTCCAATAACTTCTGATAAGGACCTGTACACAGCTTCATATCAAAATAGCAAAACCACAAGTAAAGGTTGACTGGAATAGGCATCCCAAACGAATATGGCTGCACCCACAGGTGTACATCCAAGTGGTTTTACTTATCCAGTTTCCATTTATACCTTATTTACCAACCAACCGATCTCATTTGCATTGTAATGATTGTGTTATATGCATGCAAAATAGCTTTTTAAAAATGGTTTAATAGTCCCAAATATATTCATGAGATTCCCGGGGAGAGTCATGCAGACCTGTCAGGGTGAGAAACCAATGGCAGCATAAATGACTGAGAAAATCCTCTGTTCTTCTGTCAACGTGTAAAACTGGAGAATTTAGTATATGAGATTTGGACAATTTTAATATGGACAGTATGAATTAAGTAAGTATGAAAGGTAAAGACAAGGACAACATATATGATCTGTGTTTAACTTGAGGATTTAATCAAATTATAACAGGAAATGTTTATTGTTATATGTTTTTCCGTGTGTTTAGCATGATAACTTATGTTACATCATGAAACTGTCCATGTTATAATGTGATAACTTTGTTGGAACATGGTTCACATTATGACTTGATATTGTTGTAAAGTGAAATTCATGTTTGAATGAGTGGACGGTGTGTGGAGAACAGATAAATTGAGGAATATGGCTCATTTACACAATTTGATCGAGTTCTAATTCATGCTTGGTTTGAGTCATGGTGATATTCTGCTATTCCTAATGGATGATGATGGTGGATGACATTGATTTATGCATACACCAAAAAAGCCGAGTGTCACTTCACAACTGCAATACGGGAGCTCTAGGGAGCTCACCTCCACCTGAATGTATTTATTCTCATGATTTATTATAATGAGTTAAGTATTTATGTATTAATATCATGACAATATCTTCTTACATGTGAAAAATATCTTGCTAAAACAATTAACTTACTGATCTGATTTTCTGTTTCTGGTGTTGCAGCAATTTGCTGCAGTAACATCCTTGGGTTCCTGGTTGAATAATCTAAATTATATAATTCTAAGGGATTTGAGTGTTTTATCAGCAAAGCAAAATAAAATGATACAGTTGAAAAAATATACAACTGGTGGGTATGTTTTGTTTCCAGTACATTGAGACTCAACATCTTCATCAACTATAGTATCTGTCCACACTTTGCATTTCCTCATATGCAAGGCTAGACAGATAGCAAACAAAACTCCAACAACTGTAGATTGAATGCTTGACGTTTATTGCTGGATGTTTCTGTAAAACTGATAAACAACAAAATATGCATTAATATACTGGGTACATGCTCATTAAATAAAGGTGACAGTATATTGCCCATGTGCAAATGTTGAACAAATTAAAAGACTAAACACAAAATAAAGCAATTCCTAATTTCTATTAATATCAGTGACTTCATATAAATGCCCCTTTCCATTAAACAAAGAAAGCAAAATACTGGCATGTGTAACTCATCAACAACATTCAAGAACATATATAATACATACAGTACATATAATACATTTCTATTCCAAGGCTTCACTGAATGGAGGGAACTGCTTTACATGCACACACTAGTCTGCTCTTCAGCCAACTGAGACTCTATCTAACCCTTGAGTTTCCTTTGAACATAAAATGAAACCTAAATGAATGAAACTGAAACATATATGTGCTACCTAGGGATCACTATTCCAAACTTAACAGGGATCGGAACATATCGTGTAATGGCTCAAGCGAGGTGTAATTTTAAGATACAGTAGGGGCATATAAGTAATATTCAAATTTGCTAGAAATGCCCCCAACAAATTATCAATACAAAAATAGAAATAACACAAATTGCTGTGATATGACAGGCAACCACACACAACTGACAGAAATGATCATGAGCCAATAATCATTATTAGTACAGGCTTAACAAATATCCATTATTCTTACTTCTGGTTCTACAGCTGTGGTATAATTCTGTACTGCAGCTTTGTGTGTTGTTGTTGTTGTTGTTGTTGTGACTCAATGGAACCCATTGTTTGACTCTCTATTTTAAATTCAACTATAGTAAAAAGTGGAAAACTACTGTAGAAAGTAATATTTATATAAAGGCTACATCACCGATTTCTGAGATGTGTGAAATGTCATGACAATAATCATGGAAAAAAGAGGAGGGGGGAGGAGAGAAGAGCCAACCCTCTGCTGCCCCAAATTCAAATTTATATGATTAAAAACAGCAATTTGCTAAACCTTGCACACAATATATGGACTATTTCTGTTTATATGATTATGACTATGGGGGGGTGGGTATTGTTGATGGGGTACTTGAGCATCAATATATCTAAAATTCTGGGTACAGCTTGGTCCTGACATGTTTCATTGCAAAATGTCTATAAGACATCTAATGACTGGCTCTTTACGTGCTTCGTAGCTCAGTTGGTTGCAGTTTCTGTGAACAGGGCAGAATGTGCCATTTGTATTCCAAACTCCCTCCAAAGTCAGACCAACGAAAGAAGAACTGACTAAACTTTAGCATGGTGTTCAGCTTAAACTAAGCTGGAAGTTAAGTATGGCATAAGGGAGAAACTTCAAAAACAAGGCTGAGGAGGTATGAACTAAGCGAGCAGGGCAGAGGAAGAAAGCAGTGGTATTTAATTCACCCAACAGTTCTTAATTGGATTTTGCATTGATGTCCAACACCAGTCACCATGGGATGGAAAGAACGAGGGGCTTTTCCTGAGGGAGATTTATTTTTATAGCTGGTTAAATGTTCTATATATCCCAACAGCCTGGAGCTGCATTTACAATACAATACTGACATTTGTCTCAAGAACATCTTTGAATTTTTAACCTTGGACTAAATTTGGAATTTATTTATCAGGTGCTTTTTGTGCCTCTCTAAACTATTTTCAAGTTGGTTGGAAGAGTGAGTGATGCTACAGGAAGAAATAATAAAATCTGTCAGCTGGAAGGACCCCTCAGAGATACTGCACACTCTGTCATCTCTTCCAGAAACTATTCATTTGATTGGAATTCTCATTCCTCACAAACTCCCGAACTGTTTGGCAGGATGTCAAAAAAACCTAAATAAATCACCATTTAGTTCCTCGTCAATTTATTCATCACTTTGTCCTCGTGGATAAAAAGACACTTCAGTTGTTAGTAAGTCCTTTTCACAATGGAATTTGAAAAATATCATGAATTTTGCACAGGTTTGTTGTATCCTAAAGCCTCCCATAAACCATAAGACTAAAAAAATGCTAACAATAAAGTGCCTGTTAGACAAAGATAGTCTGAATATTTTTTATTGAATCCTATTAAACATATTCATTGAAAAACAATATCTGCAGAGTCTGTAGAGATGAATTAGGCCTTGTGGCTCTGTGTTTCTGAATCGAAGCACAAAGTGCATTTAGTGGAGCATAATGCAGGGATAATGTGTGGAATAAAATGTTTTTATTACTAGACTTACCCACAGGGTGGATTAGGAGAGACACAGTACATCATGTCCCAACCTGCCTCCTTATTCTGACCCAACATTCAATTTTGAGAGCAAGTCAACTCACAGCAAAGGTAAAAAAAAAGTGTTTTTTCAGTGCTTTTAGTGAAATACGTATGATGGCCTCCTAAGGGTTCATCAAAGAGGGAATATGCTTCTAATTACTTTTTGAGAGAGATAACATAATTGGTTATCCTGTTATGGTCCAAGGAGAATCATTGGCTGATGTAGACATTACATTTACATGAAATAAACATTAGCAAAACATCCTTTAAACAGGCCTATACAGGCTTTTGAGTGGTATGAATCTTTATAATGCATACTCATCACCCACAACTGTGCTTCTCCTCTGACTCTGGGGGAATAAAGGTCATGGGGAGTCATCAAATTCCAAAGATGCACAGTCACACTATGTCAGTTCTTGGTAGCAGAAAACAAACATTTAGTCCTTAAGCTGCCATCAAAGCCAAACCCAAAGTTCTCAGTGATAGATTCAGATGTCTAAACTAAAGCTGTATGATCCCGCTCTCCGCTGTGCCTTGGGTCCCTTTACCAGGATTTCAGCCGTATTTCATGTACATCTTTTTCACTGAAGTAAACTTTGTGCAATCCATGCTCTGATCTTTAAAATTAATGCAGGACTCTCCAATGCTGCTGTTACTACGGGGGGAAATAAGGACTGAAAGCTTAAAAAGAGGATAAGCTGCCAGGATAGATTGGACTGTGGATGAATATATTAAGAGCACAGCTTAAATCTTTTATCGTTTTTTTCATTACATTACCCTGTGCATGTCTCATTATTCAACAACATTTTAAGGACACTCCCACTATTTGTTAATGTTTGTTATGTCCATTTGTTTGTGTCTGATATTTGTTTTCAGTTCCATTAAAGGATGTTTGAAAGCTGCAATAAATAATTAATATAGTTGAGATCGTCTTCACCAAAGTGTCTACTTTCATGCATTGAATCACCCAGCCATTGGAATTATTCATAAAGGAATGGATTTGTTCATCACAAAGTGACCTGTTTTTAAATTATATGACATTACAAAACCATGTAACCATAAATTTGTTATTTTACTTGTTATTTGTCACATTATTTAAATTAGGATTTGATAGTAACCACTCAGCCAGTCAATTTTGTTTCATTTTTCAATTTACTTTTTCAAATTTCAATCCTTCCTTGGGTTATACCCAACCTCTCCAAAACACTTTCAGCAAAATCCGTTAATAACTTTTTGAGTAATCCTGCTAACAGACAGACAGACACCATATTCAGCTGCCCAGAAAGTAAACCTGGCAGCTAGAAAACTGTTTTGCTCTATGACCCAGATTATACCTCTTGGAAATCGAGAAAGAACTGAGAGGGACCAGCACTTGTGAATTTGTCTGGTCATATCAGACTAATATTCTTATGAATCTCTTACTATTCATAGCTCACATTCACTAATTACACATTAGTTTGCTTCACAATTTTCCTAAAAGGACCTACTCTGTAATACCTGGCTGCATCAGGAAGAATAAAATTAATGTCCCTCATCATACTATTTCTAACATTCCTTGAGGCACAAGCTAAGGGGTTTGGGTTGCAGCCATTTTTGACACAGGGTCACTCTGAATAACACTCAACTCTGTCGCCACTCTGAAAAATAAGACTATAAAGCGAAGGAGATTAACTCAATGGTAAACTCCAAACTCACAAAGTAAAGCAAACATTGCAACAGCTAGAAAGGAAATTGCATTCCACTAAACTGGGACAGTCTCATTTGGAGAGAGGGCCCTTTGCAATTCCAGAGCAGGCCATCACTCAGGAGTAAGAGTGGAAAATAAGACAGCCCTGGGTTTCTATTCAGGGCTGTAGCTCTAGTTCTATAACTCTCAGTTTTATAAGATTTCTTTAAATAAATGTTAACATTCTACTCATTAGAGACAAACATCCATCACCTCTTGCCCTCAACTGGCACCAATTTATCTTCTAACACAGGAACGTGCTGTGAGGCTTGATATACACTATATCGACTGCTTCTCTCTCATCGACCTTTACCCCATCCCAAATTGACTGCTTTAAGAAGTTTAAGAGCAATTAGCACACAACTCTTAAAAAGCCTACTCTTCGCCAAATACAGATCTTTATCTAAGCATCCATTTCTCTTTAAAATCCTTGAGAAAGCAGTTGCCAGTCAGCTGTGTGACTTTCTACGTAACTTAATCGTCTCTGTCCAGCCATTTTTACACAAACATGACCCAACAGTGCTAAAAGGGAGACTCTGTATTTGTTCATAGAGGAATGTAAGATTTCTGTATTTTAAAAAGTATGGTCTAACTCTGCTCTTTATGTCATGAGAGTGTCATGAGACAACTTGTGCTGTGATTGTGTCCTTCAGAAATAAATGGACTTAAAAATGGACTAAAAAAATGTTATTGTCATGACAAAGTGACTTTTATGATTTAACTCATTTCTTGTGGGAGGAAACCATCTGCTAGACTGGAAATTAAAGCCATCTTTAGTTCCCAGAGACAAAAGTAGAGAGAGTCGGTGGTTGAATCGAACAGTGTGTTTCAGCGGTTAACTGATACAGGTCTCTCCTCTTCTCTGCAAATTTTCTTTTTATAGAACTGCTAATTAGAAAATGTTTTTTTTTTCTGTGTTGTATTTTTTCTATGTATTCAAAATAAATAACACAAATAGATTTTGGTCTCACTTACAGTATGTGACTTAACTGGGAACTGTAAGCTATACTGTAGGTATGCAAATAATTCCCACTTGCCTGCTCACACTGGTAGATTGGGTAAAAGATTAAAAAACTAGGCAAAAGCAGCTGAAAAAAAACTAACAAAAAAACCCGGCATAGCATATGAGTCTGCAATATAACATGGCGCTAAAATAATTAAACACTTTGTGTAAGCCGTGAGGTTGTGTATATTTAAAGAAAAACATCTTTCTAAAGTACTGTAACATTTCGCCGTTTTACAGTCTGAGCTGTGAAGTGATCAGCTACACTGTGGAAGAAAGTAAGCCTGACATTTTGTGAAGTAAGCAGCCTGATAGAGTCCTCACAGAGCTGCCTGCCAGGGGATTTAAAAAGTTTAAGCTAATACCCTGTCATACAGCACGTATACTTCCCACGTCCCACCAAATTCTTGCAGGATATCCTTATATAATATGCATCATTTTCTAAGAATTAAATTTGTTTCTGTAGAGTTTGTCCTAAAGCTGCCTTTTTTGCCTTTGTTGACATTGTAGATCAGCTTGACCTAGTATTTTAGAGTGTTCCACACCTCCTGCGTGGGCGGTGGGAGTTTTTGAGTGCTGCCAAGAGACATTTATTGGTCAGGATGACCCGTCTGATGGTGAAGTCTGTCTGGGCCTCTGCTCTATCCATTATGTGCTGCAGGAATGTGAACAACCACCATGGTCCAAAATCACACCTGTCTGCTACAACTCACAGATACACATGTGTAACAAATTGAATTAAATAAATAAAGTGGCTGAACAAAATGAATGCAGATACGGTCATACAGGTAGACTAAAATAATAATCAAAAACCAAAAATGATGAGCAGCTGACCTGATGACATAATGAAGAAGAGATTTAAAGGACTGTAATTTAAAAGTCACCTGCCACAGCTTTCCAACTAGGAGTACTTTCTTTTTTGTAATGTACAAAGCTAGTTATTTTTATATGCTCAACAATTCACATAAAAAAACAAACTAATTTAATTTAAAGGTAACTATTTTTCATCATAGTTATCGTTAACAAAATCAACACTCGATTGTAGTGAATGCAGCTTTCTGTTACAGTCTCTGGAACAAGGTATATTATTGAGATCTTAACAGGTGAGGCTAATGACATGGTCTTTAGGCTACTGAGTGTAACTGATATGCCTGTTTGACATCCTGCATCTTACTCAGGTATTTTATGATATCTTTTCCTTTAATTTGTCAGGATCAGAATCAGAATCAGAAAGGTTTTATAGCCAAGTTTGTTTACTCATACAAGGAATTTAACTCGGTATTCTGGTACTTACATAAGAGTCGACATAAATCTAAGTATATATACGTATAGATATATATATATATATATCGATCATATAACACCATATATCAAAAATCTATTGTATTCATCGTGTAATAAGAAAGAAAAAGAGTAAATAGATTAAATACAGAAAGTTCATTTCTATCCATTTGAAAAATAAAATTGAATATATTTTGCAATTATCAACCTAAAACTCTTTTGAATTGAACAGGAGAGCTCAGTGAGCTAAACTCAGTAATGAAATAAATAAAATTATATTATTACATAGAATTAGAATTGTTCATTTATTTCCATCTAGTTTAACATTTTGGTGAATGCAGCAAAACTCACAGTCACTCATTTATAACCCTCTACAAATTGCTTAAATAGGCTACAACAATATTAAAAGCAAAAATTCCCCACTTCACTAAAACATCATACTTCACTGTTGTCTTGTTTTCTATAAACACATGAGTTTCCTTCCACTTATATGGTCACACTCTAACTTCCTATCAAAGGCTGTGAATAGCTCTGCCATGGTTCTTGACCCTTGTACTTGATCCCGGTAAGAGACCCCGCTGCCTCCCACTCATTTTCTCTCAACAGAGAAAACATGACCTTCACCTTTGTTTCAGCACTCTCCCCACCACTTTACACCGCCTGCAGCAAATATTTAAGAATAAATAGTAATAAAAGTGAAATGCTCCGGAATAGTACCAGCAGAGACTTCAGAGGCATTATGGGAGTTTCCACACAGTACGGCTGCTCATTACTGTAGTTTTTTTACAAGTGATATAATCCTTTGTCATAACAGGACTGTCTTGCTTGCCCTCCTTGTTTTCTTTTTCATTGAATTCGACACATCCACCTCAACGATGGAGGATCAGCAGCTAAAAATGATCTTGTTTAAATTCACTGACTGTTGAATCAGAAGGTTTTCGTGCATTCTCTATGTCTCGTCTGTATTTGTTGATGTCTGATCTGTACGCTGTTGTAGGGCTGCAAGAAGCAAGCAGCAAATTGTGCAGCAGGCTTTGCTCGCCTGACAATGTTGACATCTGATTGATTACAGCGAGGATAAATATATTGCTGCGATCATTCATCTTGCCAGTTGTGACACATCAGCACAACAGGGCATAACTCAATGGTGTACCGTCCATTGTTGACAAAAGACCTGACATTCCCTAAGGCCGAACAGGCCACTATTAGCCATTAGAGCTTAAATAGCCACCAATTAAGATGCTATATGTGACAGCCGAGAAAGTGGAGTTTAATGTCTTCATTCTCATTTGGGGTGACATTTAAAGGTTGTTGCAAACATGTCTTAATTTCACTGACTTTAAATGGCTAACATCAGGAGTTTAAATTGTAAAATGATAAAGTGAAAGTTATGAAAAGGGCGCCACGGTGGCGTAGTGGGTAGCGCTGTTGCCTCACAGCAAGAAGGTCCTGGGTTCAAATCTGGGACTTTTCTATGTGGGGTTTGCATGTTCTCCCCGTGTCTGCATCGGTTCCCTCTGGGTTCAATGCTTCTTCCCGCCACCAAAAACATGCAATATACTGTAAGCGAATTGGATGACTCTAAATTGACCGTAGGCCTTAATGTTAGTGTGAATGGTTGATTGTCTTTCTATGTGGTCCTGTGATGAACTGGTGACTTGTCCAGGGTGAACCCGCCTCCTGCCCAAAGTCAGCTGGGATAGGCTCCAGCCCCCCTGCGACCTTACACAGGATAAGAGGTTACAGAAAATAAATGAATGAATGAATGAATGAACAGTTATGAAAATGGGTTATTAGATAGATTACGGGTATTTCTATGTCAACAAAAATAACGCACTGCGGCGCTGTTGCACAATCTCTATGAAAGAGGCTTTAATTGGCAAGATAAGGCAGAAACAACTCAGACACACAAGTCTTTCTGTTGGTCTGTCATGAAGCTTTCTGGTAAAGGGAAAGCTAGCCACCATAAATCACTTTAATTATCCCTTTAACTCCCTGTGACAGTATTTTCTCCATTGCAATTGAATGTGAACATACAAACAAATTACTCAACTGTTAACCGATGATACTGTCTGGACAGGACAATGTCTTAACAACCAAGAGCCTAAATATCATATGAGAACAATAATTCAAACCATCTGATAATCATATGTACTTGCTAAAGAAAAGGTAATGAATTTCATGAAGTTAAGTTCACTGTAGTCTGTCTGTCTCATATATTTTGTCATATATGTATCTAAACATGGCTTGAGTTTTATCACGTTGCAGAATCACACCCAGTCAATCTAATCACTGTTTCCGTGGTAAACATTACTTCATCGTTTTGTTCGTGAATGTTGCACCGCTTTTTGGGACTTCTTTCAGACATGATGGAATGGGATTCATATCATGCTCTCTATTGCAGAAGATAGTCTCTTGTATCTGCTTCCAGCATGCCAACACAATGTTGTTGCAATTGCTTCCTTATCGAGGATAACGTCTATGGCAATGAGTGTAATTCAGGTTATATCCAGAGTTCCCTCAGAGCTTTGTGTGTGTGTGTTGGGAGTTTGTTTGCTGTGGTTTGATAACACTAGACTACTGGGAGTAAATCTGTAGCGGCGCACAGCTCACTCTTGTGTACACCTGCAGAGCTCAGATTAAACTTGAATTATCGGTGTAGGGACTGCCTACTGCTTCCTGCTCCTTAATCATAGGGGTTCATCTTTAGTTGGTATTGCTGTTCTAGTCTGTATAGAAAGAACTGCAGCAGTCCACCTTGTCTCTCAGGGCACCTTAGAAACATCATTCACTATACAAACTTTGGATGCCAACTATTTCACTCATCTGTGTATTCATTCTATACTAGCTCGACCCTCACGACTGTATCTATGTCTACCATAATCTACGCTATCGCAGTGAGGAGTGAATGAGAGAATGTGATACTATTTGGAATCGTAGGGGAAGACATGAACAGAGCTGCCTTATACCTGCATTACATTTTCACACAATAAAAGAATCCAGACATAATTATGAATCATTCCAACAAAAAACTCATTTTATTTTGGTTTTATCACAAGGTTTGTCATGTGTTATTGTTTTATGTAATGCTTTTGTGTGTTACTTAATGTGTTTGGGGAAAATCAAATACTGCTAAATTGTAAATCTTGAACACAGTCTTCATATTAGCTATAGCTGTTTAAATTGAAATTGAATTAATGAGTCATACCTTGTTTTTTACACCCTTTCATTCAAATGATCAGACTTAAGCACCATTGTATTTCTTGTGTTTCACTTGATAATAACTAATCAGTCTGACATCATGCTCATGTTTAGAAATAATTATTTTCAGCTCAAACCCTTGATATTTTTGGACTAATTGGTAAATTGTCAGTCGGACAAACAACCTAAAACCCATCGATTTACATTGATATACCTGGTGACCTGATAAGTAACAAATAAACAGTATCAAAATAGTTCATTCATTTTCTGTTGATTAATTAATTGATTAATGACAAAATGTTTGAGCCATTTGCTGTTTGTGAGCTGCATAAATATTTTCATATATTAAAGCCTTTATTTGTTATATTGTTGGCCTAGATACACAGGACTTTGGTGTCCTATAGCTCTCAATAACTTCTCACAACATCTATACTGAGCAGCTTTAAAAACACATATTTTTAAGAACCCAATATTTTCCTTTCACTAGCTCTAATCTATTGAAACAAAAAAACCTGATACAAAGAAATTACTTTTTTAAGTACTCAAAACCAAAACATGTTAAATCATGCATAACTATCAATTAGTAATACTCATTGGTGCATTTCAGAGTAAATGATGGTGGTGTGATTTTTTTTGTGCATGACTGAAAACACCTGGCCAAGACAATAAAAAGGTCTAATTAATATCCTACTGAAAAACCTGACGACGCCACGGCTTCCATAAAACTTACCTGACCAGGCAGTTGGGATGCTGATGATGCTGATGGCCGGAACTCAGCAGACACGTGTGGCACAGATGTCACACATGTTATGGCTCATTGCACAGTGGAGGCAGATCACATTTAATGACAAGTCCAGATTTAACTTGCACAGAGCTGATGGTCGTAAGCGTGTCGTCGCCGTGGGGAACGCTATCCTGCAGCATACATCCAGGAAGTAGACCGTTTTGATGGTGGTGTCATGATGTGAGGAGCCATTGTTAATGGATGGCGGTCAGACCTTGTCCACATCCACGGTACACTGACCGCTATCCGTTACCGACATACGGTCCTAGGTCCACATGTCATTCCCAGGATACAGCAATCAGGCATCACCTTCATGCATGACAATGTCAGACCACATGTGGCTCATGTCAGTCAGAAGTTGCCTACCTGGACCAGAACAATGTCCCTGTCTTTCCTTGGCCAGCATATTCACCAGATCTCAACCCAATAGAGCATCTGTGGGATGTTCTGGATCACCAGGTGAGACGGAGAGATCCTGCTCCAACAACACATTCATAACTTGTCACAGCACTGCAGGAAGAATGGCATGTCATCCTACAAGGCCAGGTACTGTCTGTTGTTGTTCTCTGTATCACCATCCACACTTTGGACTTGTAAACACTAAGACAACAACCAATAATTTGTACAAAACAGATTTTTCTGTATGGTTAAAGAGTGAATGAAGTTGTCAACCATGTTGCTCAGTATATTTTGAATCTTTATGGACAATAATTTCTACTGACACCACCTCTGCATGAACACTTAAGCTACATTTTTTGAAGCATCATTGTGACACTCATACAAACCCAAACTGAAAATGTCTGAACATGTTTTGGAGTTGGAGAAATTGCCTGTCATGAAGCTTTAGACTGTGGCATCAGTGGCTATAATTTTAATGGCCAAATTTCCTTGCCTGGTTGATTGACACCTCATTTTGCTGTATTTCACAGCTGACATAATATCCCATAAATAGTTTATGAGATCTGACATCAAGAATTAGTTTTCACGAATGTGTCGAGAAGTTGTAAAGTTTGTAAAGTCGATATGTTTCACACAGTGCTGCCAAGTGTGCTGTACTTCATCCCACCATAAAAAACAAGCCTGTGGTTTTTTTTTTGTCCTGTTTTTCTTATCTGTTTTCTTTTTCTTATTTTAAGTTTGCTCAGTAAAGGCAACATGTATAATAAATTAAATCTGACCTTGCCTGACAGTCATATCTTCCTCTTTCCAGGCTGCAGCTTCTGTATTCACAGACCATAGGTGGATGTCTATGGAGTGAAAAATCAATAGAGGGAAATAAAAAAAAACTGTTTGTACACCAGTCTGACTTTGACTTATACAGAAATGACACATGTACTGGGAGCCAAGTGGTTTCTGCACAGCTAAAAAAGACAGCTATTATGAATGAGAAGGCTTTGTTTTACATGTGTTTGCCCTGCGGTTAACTGTAGGCCAGCCATGGAAATCACCACACGCTTTCATGTACCATTAGAGATGCTCTACAAGTAGCATCACTGCTGTTTCCAACAACAGAGGCTTTGATTGATGGTATGCAAGACATGCTACTTTCATTATGTATCCAACCCTCCTGTTAATATTTAATACGTACTCAGTGAATGCAGAGGTGATGAGATTCTCCCAGAGGACCGAGACCAGGAAGCTATCAGCAGGCTCTCTGTGTCTGAGCTAATGGAGTCACACACTTGCTGTGGCTGGATATGAACCAAAATTGGTTACATAAGGTCACTTCTTGAACTCAAAATGTATAAAGATCCAGCTTTATGATAGTGATTAGTCTGTCAAGAGACTAACAACACACACAGGCTCTCTTTCTTTCTCTTTTGTAGTATGGATGCATTTTCCTAAATATATTCTCTATTAATCTAATATTACTTCATGCCTTTGACAGAATAGTGCTGTCACTTCATGCAAAACATAATGTTTTGTATATTATTCAAACGAAAATGGAAAAAATCTTGAGTTCCAAAGATGAGTCAAATTCCCATTTAAAATATCGGACATTTATATCCTCTCTTGATTATGCAGTTAAAACAGAGCAGAGGATTTCACACACACACACACACACACACACACACACACACACACACACACACACACACACATGCTAGTCTAGCCTAAAAGAGAGACCCCTCCTCTGCTCCTCGAGGTTTCATCCATTTTCTCACCATGAAAGGAGATTTGCCGGGACCTGAACCGAGGGTCTAAAGATACAGGATGTCATATAGTGTAAGGATTGTAAAGTCCCTTAAGGCAAATTTGTGAAGTAAAATGAAATTGATTGGTCTACCACTACTGAAATATCTCAACAACTATTAAAAGATTCTGAAATTTTGTACAGACATTCTTAGTCCCCTAGAGGAGAGTCCTGATGACCCCCCCCCACTTTTGCTCTAGTGCCTCCATGTGTTTTATGTTTATGGGCCATAAACTCTCGGATGTGTTGCCCTTAAATTTGACAGATTTCCTTGTGGATACATTCTAATGACATCCTGGTATCAGAGGATACCAAAGTATTTTCACAAATTCAATTAAATATCTATCTATTACATGCATAGGCTTAAAATTGTCCTAAAGCTCCAAAATGCGACATTATGTTTATATACAACTGCCTCATAGACGTAGTCTCAGTATTGTGCAGTAAGTTCATGCCACATTCAGTGTTAATCTTGTATTTCTCGTATCCACATATGCATTGCAGCTGAAAGGCTGTACACTGGAAATCGTACTTATTAAGAATAGTGATTCCAAACACAGCCTGTGTGTGCTTTAGAAGCTCATCATGCAAATGGAAGCAGTGTGTTGAGCCATTATTGAAACCCTGTCTCCTAGACATTATGTTTACATACAACTACTTTTGCAATAGCAAATTAAACGTGATCACTGTCTGCATTATGTTCAGAGAAAAAGTTTATTTCGCTGAATTAAACTCTACAGTTTGATGACCTACTGGAGTTGCATATAGATTTCAGGATTCTGACACCAGAAGCAACGGAAAAAAAAGTTAAATGTTCTGGAAAACAAAACAAAACATTGTAAGTGAATATTTTACTGATATATTCTGTATCAACATTTTGTGACTTGCCACATACATTAATTAAAAATATTTCCTCATTATGTTAATGACATGTATTTGGTCCACCTTTTCCGTTATAAACATGTTTGATGTGTCAAATTAGTTGTATAAAAACTAAGGCGTGATTGTTCAGCAAATGCACATGATGAGACTTCCAGTGTTACACTATACTGGAAGTATTGTATAGTATTATTATAGCATACACTAGGCCAAAATAGGTTTGAAGGTGCCTAAATTAATCTTGAAGGATAAGGTAAGAACCTGCAGTAACTTGATGATGTGGTTTTGGCATATGGGGGCATCTGGGAAGCATCCAAACTTTAGGAAACCCTGGAGCATCCTTTTCTTTTAGGATCATCAATATGGAAAAATGCACTAACTAGAGATGCCAAATAAATGTAGCAGAGTGATAGCAGAGTATAATATTTCTGTCTGAAATGTATTGGGTTAGTGTAAAGCATAAAGTGGCATAAAGTAGAAGTACTTACCATAGCTACAGATCAGACCGATGACAGTCTGAACAGTTCGTGTTACTACATTAAATGTAAGATTGAGAAGACCTTTACGTTGTCATGTTGAGCTGTCGGCTTAGATGTTATCAGATATATGGATTTCTGAATCAATCACAATCTTCACTGTTCAATCAGTCTCTGAGAGACCGATAGCATCACCCCAGAAAAAAGGTATGGTTCATGAAGCCTACTATAAATCATCATAATACAGACTGACAAGGGGCAAACTTTCTGTGTTATTTTAAGTATCTGGCATGTTAGGCTATTCCTAACGTGTTCAATTACTTGAAAAGAGTAAGAGTAGTATAAAACACATCTAATAAAATATAATTTAGTATGATTGATTTCTATTTTTAGGTGTGACTACAATACTACCAAGGGGATAACCTCTGTCAGCAATGAGGTGGGAGAGGAGTGATTCACATTTATCACTATCAAAACCTACAATGAAGGAAAAAAGATCCTCATTGCACCCTTATTTTTTTTATTCAACCTTTATTTAACCAGGCAAATCATTAAGAATAAATTATTATTTATGATGGTGACCTGACAAAAGATGAAGAGGAAACAGGTAAGAGCATCCAAAATACATTTCAACACATTCGCTACTTACATACAATCACAATAAGTGTGGGGTGTGACATCCAACAATGCACAAATGTCATGCAGTGCAGCACACAAACATACACGCAGGTAGCTGACAGATAACAGCATCAGGCAACGAAACAACGAAACAAAAACAGCATGACCATGCAGTAAGGCAAACATGCAGGGCAAAAAAACAGCAGCAGCAAGATAACAAGAAATGTAATAATACGCATGGGACAGCAGTAAGCAGCAGACAGACAAAAGCTAGGAGGTATTAGTGGGTCAGGAATCAGTTTCAGCTGTCAATGAGAATGTCTAGAGTCTTTTAAAGCTGACCTAAAGATGAATTTTAACATATTTAGTGTTTTAGTGCTAAAAAACAAAATAGCTGAAAAATAGCAGAAAATACTGTATTATTAGTGTATATTTACAGTTGTATGTAAAGCATTTACTTTGATGTGAATGTGACAAACAGCTTATGAGAAATGAATTCATACAATATATGGAAAAGAATTCTGTTTTCATTCACTGTGAAGATGGAGCGTGATAACTGCTGCACAAAACCAGGATATTGTTGCTCGGGCCAATATTTTATTCTTGAAGCCATGAATTATTTATGCCGGCTCACCAATTTTTATATAGAGACATGAATTGTGCTTTTACTGACAGACAAACACGGGCTTTTCCAAACCACACAAATGCAACTCATTTTTCTTTATTTGTGAGCACACTTTCTCCTAATTACACATTCATGGAGGCACCACTGAGAGAATTTGGTATTGATTCATAAATATATTAATTTTGTTTCAAATGAGTGGAACGTTCATATTTGCATAAAGTAAATATAGGACCCGCAGGCACACATCCCTCTCAACAACCACACTGTGCAATAGCCGTTAAGAGGTGGGATTATTGTAAATATCGTATCTGTCCTGAGGGCTCGTCAGACAAGAAACTAATTTTTGACATCCAGAACAGCAGCTGGGGTAAAATCCTGACAGGATATCCAACCCGCGGCTTCAATCCTTTGTTCTCGGGTAGATAAATCATGCTTTTAAATCTACATTCCAATCCTCATTAAAGGAGTACGATCAGTTAATAATTGTATGTGTAATAAAAATGACAATATTTTCTATTGAAAAGACCAGAACCATTAATATGTTCAACCCTAACCTGTGTGTGTCTGTCAATCTCAAGCTCATTGTATTTTAATGAAGATGTAAATCTTTAAAAACCGTCCATGAATATGTGCTTTATGTGGAATTGACTAAAAAGATCACGGTGCCCATGTTCATCATAATGAAGAAACATTATCACCCAGGGCAACAGTGTGGCTCATTGATGAGTTTTTAATACTTTCCTGAGAGCAGAGGAGGAAGGAGCTGCATACGGCTGGTAAAAAATAAATCCTGTCTTATGCTGTTTCTCTTCTATTGTGGCTTTAAATCTAATTGTATCCTCTCCTAACAAATCATTTGCATGTCAGTATCAAAGCCAAACCATAGAGGACGGCATCATCATCATCTTTCTTCGTCATTCTTGTTTACACTTTGATGAGACACTAATAGAACATAACATTCAAACAATGAGCCATTGTCTGCTCCAGTGAATAAAGAAATCTAGTGTCCTTCAGGAAACTGGAGGGAATTGTTTGCTGAAGTTGGAACAGAGTTCGGGTTTCTGACACTCACTTGTGGTGCTCCAGTGTTTTCCCATTTGTAGGATGAGGTGCAACATCAGCAGTAAGCTACCTTACTGCACACACAGATGATTTAACAAGCAGCTCTTAAGCACAGCCGTGGATTAATAGAGCTTGACGCAAAGCCTTTTCACTAGCTTTATGGTTCTCTTAAGCTTGGGGGATTTGGGAACTGGTGCTTTTCCCAGTGTGACACCAGTATCACATGTGCTATTTCACCTTACTTCATTTTTCAAAATTTGGAGGTTTGTGCTGTATTGGCAAGCATCGCCACCGAATATGCATTTTTTTTATCTCCTCAGAAATTCAGATCAAAGATGAATTGGCTCTTCTGCCCAACGATTAGTTGAGTTGGCTGTCTGGCTGCTGGGAGTCCAGACTCAGGACGAAAGGTGTCAGGATGTTTGCAGTCAGGGATCCTCAGCTCTGAAACACCCTGCCCGAGGAAATGAGGCTGAATCAGTACTTTTAAGTCACTTGTAAAAACGTAATCAAAATTTCTTTTATTTTTACTAACTCCTGTACTCCAATTCATTGTATTCAAGTCTTTTATTATTGTTCTAAATGCCTGATTTGACTTTAACTGTCTTAAATGACCTTTTTATTTTGTTTTTATCATGTAAAGCACTTTGTAACCATGTTTTTGAATAAGTGCTGTATAAATAAACTTCATTATTATTATTATTATTATTAGATGACGACCTTGTTATTTGCAAAGCCTTTTTTTTATCATTTAAATTTGTAGAGGACCGTCAGAAGTGTTTGTGGTGATGCTGCATTTGATTACTGGAGGTTATCGCGACTGACCTCATAATCCACTTGTTTATAAATACGACCCCTGGTTTTGTTGTTGTGGTCGAAAAAAAGATGAATTGAAAGTCTTGAAATATGACACACTTCAGAGTTCAAAAACATAAATTGGGAGGAAATTTGGAGATTTGAGGAGCTATTGAGGTCTTTAAAAAAATCTAGGGGTGCAGCTTTTGTGCCCTGATGCTCTGTATTTTCCATCAGACCCTCACTAATGACGACTCAGATCTTTTTTTTTTGGATAAAAGTAAACACAGGCTAAAAATACCAGTGAAAGTACAAGTAAAAGCCCTGCTTTTGAAATTATATAAAGAAATGATCAAGCCTATATTTGCCATAGAGTGTGTGATTGTCTGATTTTCTCCACCTGTGGTTGTCTCCTCCTCCCTGTGCCACCTGTTGCTGATTGTCTCCTCCTCCCTGTGCCACCTGTTTGTCATTCCCTCGTTCTCCCAGTGTATTTAGTCTGTGTGATTCCTGTCTTTAGTTGCCAGTTAGTTGTTGTTTCGACACACATTCCAGCCCTTTCCCAGAGATTCCAGTAATTTTTTTCCTAGTGTTTTCCTTGTGATATTTCTGGTTGTCTGATTTGGACTGTTTCATGGATTATTACACTTGCCTGTTGTTTTTTTTTGTTGGGATTATTCACCTGGTTCTCCTGGATTACTGGTGTACTGTTTCATTCTGCCTGTGTATCCCTGTGATACTGTTGCCTGTTTTTGGACTGCCTTTCATGTGTTTTGAACCTGGACTGTTTACTGGCTTTTGATGATTAAATCTCTGAACTGTACCTGAGTTTCTGTTGGATCCACACAATTCTGGCTGTGAACCTGACAATATTTCTGTTTTTATTCAAACAATATAATTTGTACACACAACTTGTTCAAAGTGTCATTATTGTGTTCAACAAGATAAGCATTTTTTCATCCCTGTGGGTGCAGCCCTGTTGGATAATACTTTTTAAAAATCATTTATATGATCATTTACATTCATATTAGTACATAAGCATCCAGTAGAGCTTCAACAAGCAACAATCAACAAGCAACAATTCTAATCAGCAACATGACTAAAAACACTTGTGTATATGTGGCCTGACAATTTATGATCTAATAGTTCATCCATTACATTTAATAAGTTGAGCATATGTTTTTGTTTGTAAAATCAAAGTGAAGTAACAAGCACAGCATTTCCCTCTGTCATATAGTTGAGTAGAATTTGCATAAACTGGATGTACTTTAGTAAAGTTAGTGCAGCTTTTGAGTAAATGTAATACCACCACTTACCCCTAATGAGCTAAGGAAGAGGCACTAAAATGTACTTTTTATTTTAGTCGAAAGGGTATTCTAACAATGCAGTCACAAGAAAAAACATTACATGACCAAATTTCTATCCTATATACAGTATTAGTGCTTTTGTGTTTTGACTGTCAACTTCAGAATGCCCTCATGTTAAAACTCCCACTGAGATTTTACTTGAGAAAAACACAGTGTGGTAATGAATGTAAGTGAAGTGGGATTTTCTTTTCGAAACGCTGTTGGTCTCAACCTGCAAGTGACCTTCCAAAGTACAAAGTCAGTCAAAAACCCTGATCCATATTGAAGTTTTCACAAGAAAGCAGCCGGTGATAGATCTCCGCTGTTCAGAATGTGAATTAAGCAGCAGAAGAACCAGTGGAAAATACTGCAGAGATTAATTGGAGATTCTTCTGAGATAAAACAGAGGATTGTGCTTCTGCTAATTGTTTCCCTCAGGGAAAGAGTCAGTTTTTTTCCGTTTCTTTTCACACTTCATATTAAGAAAGCTCAATTCATGGTGTTTGGCAATAAGAAAGAAATTGATAGAATAATTGAATTAAAAAATCTGTGATGTTGAAATTGAAAGAGTTTTTGAAACAAGACTTTTAGGGGTTATTATTGACATGGAAACAGCATCTTGATTATGTATTAAATCACAAGGCCTTGTATATAATTTATTGCTCACTCATACATCCTTATATATCTTATTGTGTGGAGTTATGGGGATCAACCTTTAAAACGACAATAAATTTGTGGTGGTTCTCTCTATTGATATGACATGAACCTTCTCATGAATCAATGTCAATATTAATGACGGCACAGCAAATACATACAAGCATTTCCTTTAAGCCACTACTATGTGTCATGTTATGACCAGTCCTCTGCCATCTGGTAACCCTGCAATATAATCTTTATTGCTTGACTGTGATGGTCAGAAAATAGTTAATGGTTTAGATTGAGCTGTGGGAGACAACGCCACAGTATTTGCTGTGTTGAATTGCTCCTTTTCTCCGGCTGCATTTGCTGCTAATTTGCCTTTGTTGTGTCTAAAACTCTCGATGGACTATTAAGTCTTATATTACCAGGAAAATACAGCCAGTGCACAACTGACAGCGGTAGATGACCTCAACAAAATTCACTGCCAAATCCACGATATGGAAGACCAGTGTGGATTATAAAATGCCTGCAGCTAAAGGAGAAAGCCTCTGGGATCATCGACAATCTGTCTTAAAAATACAATGGAACAAAAGGGATTTTACACCAATTACTGAGAATACCTGTTACAACAGTGACTCAGATAGCACCGGATCTTAGGGAATCTGTTATGAAATCCACAGACAGTTGTTCCAATTTTAAGACAAGGAAAGAAGAGGACGGTGCTTCAGAACTGTCCTATTATAGTGCAATATCAGTGATATATATATATATATATATATATATATTTTGATTTATATCACATATTAATATTCATTAAATGGTACCAAGTAATGGCAGCATAATTCCCAACGACAATAAGCAGGTAGTGATGGTTTATCAATATTTTCTTTGTGTCTTAACATTGTGATGGGAACAGAAAGGCTGTGGACTGGAATGGCGGCGCTCTCACAGGATTGCCAATTTAGACTGCTGCTGACCACACACACACACACATACACACACACGCACACACACACCAATCCAAGGGAATGTGCATGTGTGTGAGAGGGAAAGAAAGAAAGTGAGAGAACATCAATCTTGTGCAACGTGATTTGCTGACTGGATGAAAGCACTCCATCTGTCTTACGCTGTTTATTGAGGTAAAATTGGTAGAATATAGAGCAGAGTTGTTGCACAAACAGTGAGAAAAAAAGATTAGAGGATGTCCGTGTCCACACCTGTGATGGTGTAAGATGTTACAGCAATTATAGGAAATAAAACAAAACATAAATATTACATTTGATACAATTTGAAACTATAAGACACAGGTTAAAGAGCTGATTTCCACCTTTAAGGGCATTTTTTTCACAATGTGCTAATTGTACACTGCAAAAAAAAAGAAAGAGGGAACACTTAAATCACACATTGGATCTTGATGAACGAATTATTGAGGTTGAAAATCTTTATTTTGTAGGGCTCTGGCAGTGCTCCTCCTGTTCCTCCTCACACAAAGGAGCAGATACCGGTCCTGCTGCCGGGTTGATGCCCTTCTATGGCCCTGTCCAGCTCTCCTCATGTAACGGCTGGTCTCCTGGTATCTCCTCCATGCTCTTGAGACTGTGCTGGGAGACACAGCAAACCTTCTTGCGATCGCACGTATGGCACATCCCATCCTGGAGGAGCTGGACTCCCTGTGCAACCTGATTGGGCTGCAGGTACCACCTCATGCTACCAGTAGTAACAAGGACACTAGCAAAACACAAAACTAGAGCAGAATCAATCAGGAAGGATAAGGAGATAGCAATTATCTGTGGCCACCACATGCAAAACCATTCCCTTTTTGAGGGTTGTCTTGTTTTTGCCTCTCCATTTCACCTGTTGTCACTTTTTTGCAGCAAAGCAGGCGAAATTGATTCACAATCACTTGTGCTTGCTAAATGGACAGATGGATATCCCTGAAGTTTAACTGACTTGGTGTTAGACTGTGATGATTAAGTGTTCCCTTAATTTCTTTTTCAGCAGTGTATATAGCACAGCTTTTTAACAGCACAGCAGGGCAATGATATTTCAGTAAGGTTTCAATTCCTGCAATGTTCATCCAACACTGACATACAGTAGAAATGTCCCAAATGAAAGTGGGGAAAGTCAGCACTTTCTACCATTATTAGATCCCATGTGAGGTACAGAGAGAAAACAACACAGGGAATTGGTCAAAATAATTTCAGAATTAATTGTTGATACAAAACCAACTCTAAAATTAAAAATGGACCACTTATTTTGCTTACAAATATTATAAAGCAAGTGTTGACTGCACAGTCTATAGAATAACGACATCAGCGTTTGTATCAGTTTCTATAAACCTCGCTTTGATTATGTGATATTTTTGTTTGCCGAGGAAAATCAAGCCAGGTTGGCAGCCTGGCAGGATTTCTATCTGTTTTCATGTTTCAATTATAGACTAAATGAATGAATAAACTCATGCTTTTGTCCTGTGGTCTTGGTAGTTACAATTGAGTAAAGCAGAAACTGATCCAGTAATCTTTTGCAACAGCAGTGCCAACAATAACACCACTTTCTACTTTCTGACCTCAAATCTAAAGAGCAGTACTTACTTTATTTTTGCCATCTGGGCATGGAAGTTGATAAGTCAGTGTGTAAGGTCATGGTGTCCTAATCACACCTCTCTGAACTTATTGGAGTGTGCTAAGTCAGCACTCTTCGACGAATTAACAAGACAAAGGTTGTAACCTGCCAAGGCCCTAGTCTGTGCCCACTCTTTGCCCCCAGGTTTGTTTGCCAGTCGATGACTGCTAAACGGCTTGCTCACAAGTATCTCTGCCCTTGGAGCATTAAGGGAGCTATTCTCAGATGTTCTGTTCTCTCAAAGAGAAATCATGCAGACCACCTGGTTTCATTCCCATGGCGTCAAATACCACAGTTTTGTTACATCCTTTGGTGTCTCATCCCGATGCAGTAGGTATAGCCTCTGTATGAGACACACTACCTCAAATTTAACCCCTTTTGTATTAGTATGAGACTATCAGAGCAGCTGCACAATGCAACATAGTTTCCAAAGCAAGAAAGTCCCAGGAGCAGTGGAGGTCAGGGTTGAGTGGTGGGTCACAGGCTGCTGGCACTACCTTCTCCATTACCTTCATGCCGATCTCAGATTAAATGCATTTTTCAGTATAATGAACTATTCCATTTGAAGAAGGAAACAAAAGTTCTTGATCAGAGCTTTGCTTGATTAATTTTCAAATTGATTTATTATCTAGACAATTTAAAAATCATTTCTAATCTTGCATCTTGGCCAAGAACAAAATGAAAGTCACATTTGTCACTGCTGATGACAGTGATCAGCGATGATGTTGACAGTGGTAATATATATTCTGACAAAGACTGACAGAACATACTCATCTGCTGTCTGTCTAAAAACCTCAGCCTGCTGCATAACTACGTGTTAATAATTCTGCATTTTGTATTGCAGCAACTGTTTTAAACAAAAAGGAGGACTGCATACATCGTGTCAAAGTGATCACAGACTCGACAAATGTTTGGCACTTTGATTTTTTTGTCCTGGCATCGTTTCTCCGCTTGGTTTCTTTGTGTAGTTGCTGCTGCTCATGCATGTTTAGTGTTGCAGGCACGGCGATGATTGGTTATGTTCACGATTAACACAGACTGTTCTTTTAATTTGTCTTTTCATAATTCATGCGCTGCTTCAGACAGAAGGACCATAATGACTTGCTGCACTGTCAGCCAGACTGAGATGGAAGTTGTATTTTTTTTTGCCTGACTTTATTGTTTTGCAGAATATGTGACAGCAATAACCCGCGGTAACTGGATGTCATAAAGCTCGCACAAGATGGCAGCTGGCCAGAGTTCTACAAAATCAAATGTAGAGGTGTGACACTGCTTTATGCCTCTCTTGGTGGAAAGAAAAATTTAATTTTACGATTAAATCGGTGTTTTAAAATTGTCTTGTCTTTTGCAGTGAACTGAATGAATTAAGTCAGATGAAACTCAACAGGCCTACTTAAATTCAAGGTTTTTTGACACACTAAAAATAAGTTTTCAGCTGCTGTCAGCTGGCACAAATTGACATTTGAACACCGAGGTGCTGTGTTGATTTGTTTTACCTTCAGTGGTTGCAGAAAACAAGTCTGAGATTGTTTATCTCTTTTTTAGAAGAATATGTTATGGCTGGAGCCACACAGGGAAATTTTGAACTAAATGCATGACTCAAAAAAAACCACAGGGCTTGACTTGAAAACTTGGTCTTTACCTGGCAAAAGATTCCAGCCAAACGATCCAAAGGAGAAGGCAAAGTTGAAGTCCAAAAGGCAAAAACCAAGCAAACTATCTGAAACTATAGAACAAAGGTTGGACCGTGAGACACACAATGAGCTGGCACAGAGGGGAAGAAACACACAGACTACATACTCTCGGAAGAGGGGAAAATGAGACACAAGTGACACCAATCAGAGCAGGTCAGACAGTCACACAGGGGGCAGCTAGTCTGAGACGAGAACACAGGTAACATGGAACAAAGAGTAATGCAGAAAACATCACCTTAGGATGCTCAAGGAGATGTATCAGAATGAGAATGCATATACATGCATGCAGTCTACGTGATACAACTTTAATCCATCATACACTCTCAGTGATGCAGAAATTTGTCTAAAATGTGTCTGCAGAAATTCTACTGCACATATGCATGCGGACGGCATGGTGGCGCAGTGGGTAGCGCTGTTGTCTCATAGCAAGAAGGTCCTGGATTCAAATCCTACTTGGGACCTGGGACTTTTCTGTGTGGAGTTTACATGTTCTCCCCGTGTCTGCGTGGGTTCTCTCCGGGTTCTCTGGCTTCCTCCCACTACCAAAAACATGCAATATACTGTAGGTGAATTGGTGACTCTAAATTGACCGTAGGCGTGAATGTGAGTGTGAATGGTTGTTTGTCTTTCTATGTAGTCCTGTGATGAACTGGCGACTTGTCCAGGGTGTTCCCCGCCTCCCGCCCAAAGTCGGCTGGGATAGGCTCCAGCCCCCCAGCGATGCAGATAATCTTTCAGGTTTTTTCAGGCTTGTAAATGTACTCTAAACAGCAAATTAGAGGTGGATCTGAAAAAAAAAGATTGAAGATTTGAAAGAAAAGCAACTCAAACATCCTTACAGTTTTCTAAATTCAGAACAAAGAACTATTTGCCCCAATTTAGCTGTTAAAAGTGTTTTTGTTTGAACTCAAAAAGACATTGAAGTAGTTGTCAGAGGCTGACAGACTCAGTTTTACAGTGTTTCTGATGTTGGAGGAGGTTCAGTGGGATGCATTTAAAATCACGGCATGCATTCATGCATTCAAATGCCTGATGCTATTTATTGCTGGGAAGTCAGTAATATGATTCAATCAGCGTGTAGACACATTTCTGCATGATTGAGTATGTGTGTTTGCAGTAAATGAGTGTTTTGTTTTGTTTCCAGAGGCTGATGCACATTGGGGAGAAATTATTTGATGGGTTCCCAGCCTTCCCAGAATAAACAAAACAAAACAAAAAAAACAAAGCCATTTTCTCCCTCAATTATTGAGACTACTCTCTTTATTTTAAACAGAGATGAAAATAAAGACACGCCGCAAGCAAATTTATTTTCACAATATCTATATTTGATAACCTGTCCACTTTTTCTTTCTATCACAATGAAAAATTGATTGTTTGTAATTTTATGACACACTGGCAAGAGCACAAATAAACAAATATCATTATTTCAGTTACATTGGTCACTTACCTGAGCAACAAAGATAACACAAAGTGTGTCAATAGGTGCACCGAGTCCTCTGTCTTAATTACAGAGCTCCATTAGGAGCCAGAATGATCCTCGACAAAAACCTTCAAAGAGATGACTACAAATTAATATAGAGACTGAGGGAGAGGAAATGGTGTTTTTATAGTGGAGAGGAGTGAATACTGAGATTATTAGAGCTTTACTCATCCAGGCCTCAAACTGTGTGTGTGAGACAGGCTTCTCGACAGTTTAGCTCCATGTCCTTGCATTAATTTTCTTAGCTATCTGGAATGCTTCACAGAAAGGGGGAGAGCTCTCCTCTTAGCCAAACACAGGAGCTTCATGCTCCAGCATAATTCACTGTTTTGAGGAGCAATCCACAGAGAAGCTGGAGTGAAACTGACTGAGGAGGAAAGAGAATGAACAGGAACCAGAAAACAATGTTTCTCTTGAAATCAACTCTGTGATATGATGCAAATTCAGTTTATTCATAACCTGAATAAATTAAATCCTCCTTTTGAAGAACGTATAGTACGGTACATTCACGTAGTAATGCAAAATGTACACCTGTATACTGTAACAATTTATCAATAAATACAAAAAAGCCTTTATTCTTATATATTGTGCATTTCTTCTATTTAAAATATGTAAATTCCACTACTAGGTACAACATTAATAAAATAAAACAAATACTCCTGCATGCATATCGTCCAAAGGCTAACATGTGACTTCTCAAAAGTCTAATATACATCAGGCCTATGGAGATATGACTGAGAATACAACGTTAAGAAAGTTTAAGAAAAAATAATTCATCTTTCTAGTAACCTACTGTATGTCAAAATCATATATCCTAACATCCTACCTAAGTGGGCCCGGTCTCATTCCCAACGCATCAAATGCTGCCGTTCTGACACATCCATCTGTGTCTCATCCAGATGCTGAAGGTACCCTTGTGCATCTGAATGAGAAGCACTGGCTTTAATGCACTTCCAGTGGAAATGCATGAGATGATCAGAGCAACCGCACAATGCGACACATTTTACAGAGCGAGGATGTCCCAAGAGGGGTGGCAGTGGGGTTTGAGTGATGGGTCAGACACTTGCACCCAGGAGACTGGATTCGAGTGACGTGTGGAAGCTTACACCCTTAACTCAAGAGCCGTCTCACGTTTAGCACGTTAGAAAGGCTTTGTGCGACTGCCAAAGACAGCAAGGAGAAGGCATGCCATGCTGATCACATACGCCAAAGGGTAACTTGCAGGTCTGGATGAGAAGCAGAAGGCGGTGATGAAAACGTAAATATTTGACGGGCTGGGATGAGAACATGTTGACCTACGACTTCTTGGAAAAGGACATGAACCAAATGTCATGTATAAAATGCTCCAGGGTTCAAATGAATCCAGTAAAAGTGTAGACAATCATCACAATCACAAAAAAACCCCATCTGATATTCCAATTTGCTTACTGATGTGAGTGACTCTGTACTGTGTTACATTCTGCACCAATTCCAATGAGACTTCTATTTATGATAAGTGATAATGGGGAATGGAACACACCTTAGTATGTTGTAATTTTATGATGCAAACATGATACCTAATTAATTAAGATACTACTATCTCACCATGTAGTATTATTATTATAGCTTATTTATTAGTTCAGCACTTAAATTTAACATTGTAACAATCAAATGGCCCAAATATAGCATTTTATGCTAAAGAGGAAAACATCAAATAACATGCAATATAATAATTTGGTTATATAGGGAGAAATGGAAAAATATTGGAGAATTAAATCATACACTGACAAATGACTTGGTGTGATAAATTACACTGATGCTGAGATGTTGGTGAGCTTTTAAGGTAATGGGAAAAGTAGTTTTTATGCTGTTATTTTGACACATAAAAACATCACAGCTGAATGAACAAATTGCCACGAGCTTGTCTCATCAGCTCCTCTTGTCTGCAAGCTGAGGTGTCAAGTTAGAGTTCACACTACAGAACAACTGGGGTGTCATAGATATTCTAAATCCACGTTCAACGTTGTTTGTTTTACCCACCTTTAAACCATCCTAAAAGCGAAAGCAGCTGTTTGTAACATGTGACATCACAAGCTGTGAGTGAAGGATGCAACATATGATCCTCTAGTTTATATTTGTGCTTTCATAAAAGGCACAAAGAGCCTCAGTCTCTCTGGATGTCTGACAGATGACAAGTAAATACTAACTTATTTCCAAGATGCAAATTGTCCGAAACAATTCACATGGATTCCTGTTAAGGCGGGCAATAAATCACAATACTGGTCCCTTTCAAACAAACCATTTACAGCTTTTTAGCTGTCAACATATTGTTAGGCCTTCTGAAAAACTGGTAGCACATATCATCAATCTAAGGATCAAAACAAACAAAGGCCCAGAGGAGGATGACAGTTTGGGTATGCCATGTAGTAATAAATATGGACTGAATCCATGATAGACACGAGGCTTGCACAGCAGAGAGCAATGAGTCTGTTTTCATTAACATTTGTAAATGTGCTCTATGCATTAATGAATATTTGTACACACGCGTGTTTATACATCCATGCTTGTGAGGACTCTCACTGAAAGACTACATTTCCTATAGCCTCTAACTTTAAAAACAGCTATAATAAATATTTTACTGGGAAACTGAGAAGTTCCAAACCAAAAGTAAGAAATGCAAAGCAAAAGACAGGAAATACACTGAAGTATTATGATTTTGTGTTGCAGTTTTTATCGCATGGTTTGCAACCCCACATTTATTAAGAAACAAAATTAACACAATACTGGTAGTTATGATTGCACAGAGAATTATCACCCTACTCCACTAAATAAATCTTAAAAAGCATTGAATTAGATTTTTCAAAAGTGTGCAGCAATCTTGTTTATAGTACATCGCTTGGGTTCACTCTCTCTCCTCTCACATCAGAATCACTGTCAATTGCAATTCCTGCAACCTGCCCTGCATCAAACGGTGGAGACCAAAAGGAGAGTGAACACTGGACTTACATTCACCACATGGCTGAAAACATGACTCGAGATGAAAGATAATGTTGCTCTATGGCTGCTGGATGTCTTAAATTTGCCACATAACTTTAAAGTAGATAATATATTAGTGTTGGGTTTACAGTTCGTTTTGTTGCCCCCTGGTGGCCAAAATCAGTCAATGCAGGTTCAACCTAACTAACTTAAATGTGAGGCCATGTAACAATTATTGAACAGCATGTGGTCATCATGACAGTTACTTAAGTCAATTACTCAAGCTTAGCATATACTATGAGCAAATTTGTAAAGACAAAATTTTGTACTCTTTATACATATGTATACTTATTTGGTTTTTGATCCTTGTTACTGTATGCAAAACACTACTTCCTCAATTTTGAATGGTTACACTTGTCTCGCCTCAATCCCATGAAGAACAAGTCAAAATGTTCCCATTTTCTAACTGTTTGAATTCACAATGTCTAAAGCCATATGGTTCTCACAAAGATAGGAAAACAAGCGCACACACTTGCAGCACACATGCACACAGATAAAGGAAAACATCAGGACTCTACTCTCTGAGAGGGAACCATTACTTTCTTTTGGTTTGAACTCTGAGTAAACTCTATGACGCAGTTGTGTAGGTGATGAGGGTTCAGCTCAAACCAACTGTTGGTCCTTGTTTTTTTTTCTGTGTGTTAAGTCTGTCATTTCCTTTTCCTTGTCAATGCAGGAGTCAGGCTGTCTGCTTCTTAAATAGACTTGACCTCAGTAAAGAGTCTGTGGCTGCTTCAGTTTTGAACATGCTTTTTCGTTTACCTTATTGCGAGGCTTTTTGGGGGTCGGTGATTTTTAACCAGGCACTCTGCCTGTAGCCAGACATACTGTTTCTTCAGGTTTCATAGATTTTTATGCCTTGGGAATGGTTTTTTTAAATTTTTAGTTTCAAACAATTTATTCCCTATTTGCTGTCTCCCACTTGCTCTAAATGCTCAATGTTGTTTTCAATCATGAGTTCAGAGCCAGTAGAGGTTCACACTCAACAACAAATGCACTTCATAACAGAGCACAGGGCAAATGAAATAATACATAATGGCTAGACTTCTCTGTCATATATATATATATATATATATATATACATATATATATATATATAATATAATATACCATCACATCTATTGGAAATTACAGTGAGATGGGTTTTAGAGGCTGATGCATTTTTAAAATAATATAAATCTTACGACTTTGCGGTGCATGTGTAAAGTTGTCAATGTGACATAGTTACTTTATTTGCAAGGCAGAATGACAAATATTTTTTTTTCCTGTTTTATCTTCATCAACAACAGAATTAAAGTGATTCTGATGGCTCTGCAAGGCTGTATAGCCTTGCTTTGAGCTAAATCGTATGACAGCATGCTAACATGCTTCAATGATGAAGTTGATATTAGGTAAATCTCCTTTTTAGCACGTTCACCACCTTAGTTTAGCATGTTAGCATCCTAACATTTGCTAATTAACAGTAAATACAAAGCAAAGCTGAGGCTACTTTCTGTGACAACTAATAGCAGAAGCAAAAAACAAATATAGCAGGAGTAGTTTGCATGACATTTATTGCAATCAAAAGAGGAAACTGGTTGAGCTGGGAATGGTGGGGGAGTGGGGCATAGGCAGGTGATGAGATGGTGAGAAGAGATACTCGGCTGGAGCAGGTAAGTAGCTGGCAGGATGGGCAAGAGAGGATTAATTCTGGAGCACAGGAGAACACCTGTCAGGGCAGGCAAAGAAGCAAATAAACACCGGGAAGCTAAGTACAAAGTCATTGGGAATTGAAGAGGCCTAACCATCTGTACCATACAAATAGACTAAACCATCTGTACCATACAAATAGACTAAACAATCTGATGATGAGTGGCAGGAGAGCCAGGGCTCAAACACTGCAGGTTGATGAGTAGGTGAGGAACAGGTGAGCACGCTGATGCAATCAGAGGCGTAGAGTTCAGTAGAGCAGGTGGAGAGCAAGATGATTGACACACACACACACACACACACACACACACACACACACATGCACGACAATGTCACTGAGGTATTTGGCTGTGAACCAAAGTCCATGTTGCTATCATCCGAGCCAGGCAGCTAGGGTGGCTAAAAAAGTTGAGATTGTAGTCTGTGTGAAGGAAATCTAGCAAGCCAAGGCAAGGACATCTCAGGAGATGGACGATGTCATTAGCAGCAGTATGTATTGCATCTTGATGCACATCAAGGAGAACTGACTATGAGAAATACATGTGTCAACAAGGGAACAGCAGTAGTGACATCCCCAAATCTGACCTGTCCTCTTGAACACGGTGTATATGAGGCCCAGAATCTTGTATTTTGAATATAACCTTCACATGTGCTTATTCTAAACCAAAACATGGAATACATACTGAACATAAGTCAGACTGTGGTCTCTCTGCACACATGTAGTGCATTCTAAAAGGGAGCCAGCTTTGTCTCTTTGTTGAGTCCCCCTGCCAGAGACAAGCCAGCCTTAGAGAAAATACACTGTCATATTAACATCTGAAAGAGAAAATCAATCCATTGAAGGAAAATTCCCTCACAGTATGATTGTGCCAAACACACAAGTCTTCCTCCTCTATTGCTTGACGATAAATGTGAAGGTTCTTCAAAAAATCTGGTGAAATGATGAAAGCCACACAGCAGCAGACATGCATGAGTGCGGGGGAGAAATAAAACACTCATGAACCAAATAGCTTGACCTTCATTCCAGCCAATAAAGTTTTATTTTATATTTTGTACGAAACACAAGTTGCAGGAAGCTGTGTTCACATGCACATCAGTATCCCGGTTATGAGGCTTATCCTGGTTTTGAACACAGAGAAATCTGGATATTCATTTCCCTGTACACATGTAAATACTAGTATCACGGTTACTGATGTCTGTGTGTTGTTTTGCGCATGCTCCAGTACTGTATATCACCCTGCAATTTAATGTGCCATTTCTTAATAGGTCAATTTAAAACTAATTTGATTATAGCTGTAAAAAATGAGGCCACTTTGGTTTATCGTGGGCTTAGTGCTATTAAACGCCAACATGGTGTCGTTGATATGGCTTATTCCCATTATTACCAGCAAAGTGAGACGAGCGCGACAAGCGATATTCAACATGTCGTCCGCTTTGACAGTCTGTCAGTCTGTCACTGCCACCTCGCAGGACAAAGGAGCGCTGGATGAAGATGTGCAGCTGTGACTGGTGGGAGAGGGTTGTCATGATGGAGTTGAGTGACACAGAGTGGAGAGAAAAGTTCCGTATGAGCAGGGCGTCATTTCACCGGCTATGTGACATATCTGAAGCGTTCATGAGACAAGAGGAAACAACAGAGCGAGCACCAGTTCCGCTACTGGTGCTGCTTGGTTGCTAACCAGTAAGGGGTTCACAGAAGCAGCACCATCAAAAAGTTTGTGTATTCTGTCAAGGTATGGTGGACAGAGCAATGAGCCACTTTATTAACACCGTCTGTGTTGGGACACCAGCGTCCTGCAGCCTGTTATCGACTAACCTGAACAGATCTGTGTTACGGCGCATTTTCCCATCAAAACTGCCAAGTATATGTAATTCTTTCATTACTGAAAACAAAACTCACGTTTCTTCATCGCTCCAGAAGTGAGACGCTTTGGCTGCAGCTGCCTTTGTGTGTTTCAGTTGATGCGCTGCTGTCAGAAACCAGGATAAGACGTATACATGTACCAGTATCTCGGTTTCTTTAGGAGTACTCCAGCAAGAGTTCCTCAAAAATGGGATAAGGTAATATCCCAGTTACTGAGACCGGGATATGATGTTTACATGCCCAAACACAAAGACGGGATACTCCAAAAACCCGATAATAACCGGGATACTGATGTGCATGTTAACACAGTCATTGTGAAATTTGTCTCAAGTGTTTCAGACTTATTTACTTTTGAAGGATACCTGAGTGCTAAAATCAATACAGCGTGTCAAGTGGAAAAAAAAATCTCTCCAAATCAAGCACTTCTAAACATCACACACATAGCAACTGCATCTGACAGGGCTCTTCTCGCTGCCGCTCATGCTATTCATTATTATAGCTTTTCAATAACAGCCTGCAAAAAAACGTCTTGAGCTTCAGGATGACCTCATAGAGGGAATAATCATGTTTACAACCCATATCCTGTTTGGGTTGCTTGCAATAAGGGACATTGAGTGTTGATCACAGATTTGTTTTTGTTTTTCTGTTTTTTTGTTGCACTGAATATTTTGTGAACATTACTCTAGGTTGTTGAGCAACGGACTAACAGTTAAAAGGTGAGTGTCTGCAGAAAATGTCCCAGTTTTTTAATAGTGTTCTTTATTTTGAAAAGTACATACAAACATTATTTTTTGGCCCAAAAGAGATCATGATTTAGGCCATTTTTATTGGCTCACTAAATTGCTTCAGTTCGTCTAAACATGGTTTGCAAAAGACAGCAGAGAAAATGGACACCAAATAGTCTCCTCATAGAGTGATAAAAAAAAAGCTTTTAATGCCAATTCAATGCATCAATGTGACACAAATCCTCCTAGAACACCATTATGGTCTTGTACTGTGATATGAGAGCTTTTGAACAGCCTGTTCTCTCAAGTGTGCATTGAGCGAGAGTATGGCTCATCCTCATAGCTCATTTTCTGACTTCATATATCACTTTAACTCAACTAAAGGCAGGAGAGAGCCTGCATCTAAAAGTCTCATCATCTCTTCACACCTGCAGTGATGGCTTTAGCAGAATGGAGCCATTAAATCATAATGAAAATCTTAGCCTTAGCTTGTCCCTTTTAGCTTTACCCTCAGCATGCTGTAGTTTTTATGGTACATTATGTGACTTTTCCACTGCATATTACCAGCTCTATTCAGCTCTACTCGACTTGACTCGGCTTGGTTTTCTTTTTTTATTGCCGATGGTACCTCCTCAGGGTAGTTTTGGGGCGTGTGAAACTGCCATGCCGTAGTCTTTAACGCGACACACACCTCTGGTCCACCTCTCGTGATCCTATCATCAGCTGTTTAAGACAGGAACGTCTGCACCTCCTCAATATACCGACTGCAATAAATAAAAGTTACAGTCGCTTAAGTAGCTTCGTTGTTTGAGTGTGGTGGCCATTGATCTGTGCTGTGCAGGTACTCCGTGTCTGCCAGGCATTGACCAATCAGTGGTCTGTAACGTTTCACGTGACCTTTTAGTACCTGCTCGGCTGGCTTGGAACCGCAACGGGGGAGGTACTACAAAAATAGTACCACGTACTTTTTACCTAGTGGAAACGCACAAAAGCGAGACGAGTAGAGCTGGTACTATGCAGTGGAAAGGGGGCTTTAGTGCTAAAACTGTAGTTGCCTAAAACACAGAGCTCTTCACGTTTCACTCATGAAAAAATTTGTCAGGACTACACTACAAACTCTGATTATTCACAATGCTAAATAGGGAGCTTGGCTTCAGCTTATTCACATGTGATGGAGCGTAAGTACATTTAGAAAAAAGTGTTTACCTCATGAATTATGAATGATTTTGAAATGAGAGGACATAAGCTGTGCTAAGACAGATTCTGTTAGGTATCCTCCAGTGAGGTGAGTCAAAAAGTTAACTTATGAGTTACATCTGCTTCATAAGCTTATCATTGCTGCTGGGGATTGCCATAGAATTGTATGCAAGACACAGTGTTTACTTCAGCTGTGTCCCATTGATAAGGCAGAGGGTGGAAGCAGTGGAGAGAAAGCAAAAAGCTCAGGAGAGAGCTGTAGTTTGTGGAGCAGTGGAAATGGGCTGCAGTCCAGGACCACCATAACAAATTATATAGAGAAAATCTTTGGACCTCAAGCCAGAGGCCGAGGAGGAGCTGAATGATCACTCTGTATAATGATGAGTTACAATGAAATATGTATGTGTCAAATAGGAGGGCTATAATATAAAGCTGGACAAAGTTTCTGGGAATAATTGGGGTCGTTCAGACACAGTATGTCATGGCTCTGCACTTAGGTTGCCATTTTCCTGTTTTAATTTGTAAGTTGAGTTCTCCATGTCATGTCTTATGTTTTACACTTCCTGTCTTATTTTCTTATGATCTGCTTACTCCATATAAAAGTATCAAATGGGGCATTCAAGGGGTACTAAGTAAACATGATACACAGAAAATACCCTGGGTTACACTCTCCCCCTCAGGACTGCATGAGTCTCTGCATGCATCTCTAACCCAACAGTTTTGGGAAATGCAGATCCTAAGGTCTGGAAGAATGAACTGACGGCCAAAACTAAGTGTTCTCCAAACTTATCATAAGTTAGTTTGCTAGGCTGACGTCACTCTCTGCAAGAGCATCGCAACTCTGGTGACTTGGGCTCTGGTACAGCACTGTCAGGACTCTCAATTACCTGCTCTACGGTGACATTATCAGTGTGGTCCCTCTCAGGTGATGTAGGAATCAGGAATATAAATCAGTTCAGGTTCTGGGATACCAATAATGGTGTGGTCTGGGGATCTACAGTGTGAAACTGGGCTGTGTCGTGCTGGAGTGTCATTCTCTGAACCAGGGGAATCTCTGGTGATTATTTCAGGGACCTGTGTGTTAGGATACGGTTCATCTCCATCACTGTTCATTTCCTCTTCCTGGTCCATTTCCTCTTCCTGATCTCCAGAAACAAACTGATTGCTCCTCAAGAATGAGAATCCCAAAGAATCAAGGAAGTCAAATAAGACAGGGGCTGAAATTTCATACCAAACTGAGGTAATAATATTGGCAAAATCTGTGAAAATCATCATCAATAAAAAAACACAATTCATGTAAACGAAACTATGATACAACCACATTGAACGCAGCGACAAATACGGCAAATAACTCGCAAATCAGTTTAAAAATCACTCATTTCAACAATCAAAGACTCAAGAGGAAAATTACCAATGATCCAAAATCTATAAACTATCTTCAGACAGTGAAGCGATACAATGAAAAAAAACAAAAACAAAAAACATTTTTAGATGGCATCACACAACCCTCATTAACAAAAGACCAGGCAGACTCCTTAGACAGTCCACTAACATCCACAGTCAAATGTTTCAACACATTAGACTCAATAACATTTCATAGGAAAAACAAAAAAACCCAGAATAAAACTAACCACGTTACAACAATCAAAACATCAAGGAGGCCTAGAAGAACCACATTTTTATCACTACTACTTAGCTAACCAAATATAATACCTCATCATTACCACCCATTGATCGATGTAGAACAAACAGAATGTAAATCAATAAAATACCTACCCTTCATCAGCAGAACAATCAGACATCAAAAACAGCACAACAGCCACAACTCTGACAGTTTGGTGGAGAGTCAATAAAATAAAAAACTACCACACCAACACCCATATGGCACAAACCAGACTTCACAGCAAATAAATCACCTCAAACAGGCAATAAATGGAAAGAAGGGATCACACACCTCGTCCACATTTTTGACCAAAACATCATGCTAACATTAGTGTTAACCCAAACTGTAACATTCTATTATCCTCCTCTCTATGCATACTCAACAATCTGGGTACACTCGACCTATGCACAAAAGTAACACAGTACAACTTCTTGTAGCCCAGAAAACAATACTACTGAACTGGAAAAACAGAAAAAACATCAACATCTCACAATGGTTGGATCTCTTGTCACAACATACTTCCATGGAACAACAATCGGCTATACAAACCCCCCCCCCCCCGACTTTAACAATTCCATAAAATATACTCAACAATCGTCCGCTGCATTCTACTACCGGTTAGTTAAAACACAAATATAAATAAAAAACATAAAACTGGGGGGAGACGAGAAATAACAAGCAGGAATGTACAACCAGAAATCGCTAACTTGAAACAACCAAGCCCATCCTACAAATGTAAACAGGTTATAATCTGCATTGCTAACACTATAAAACGTGCTAATACGTAGTTTAGTTTAGCTGGCACTATTTGGTGAATAAAGATTTTTTTTTAAATTAGTCCTCCACACTGGGATGCCAGCAGCAAGAAAATGGTGTCGTTATCCATTTAAAGATTTGACGAACCCTGATGAGAAACTTTCTTGGGTGACCAATGGAGACTGAGACATCAGGGGCAAAACCTGGAGGTTCAGCCCCTTCTGAAGACCTGGCAGCCAAATCTTCATCACTGGACCATCGATCTATGTCTTCATCAGATGGCCCAGCAGCTGCTTCATGTCCAGGGATATCATCATCTTGAGCTCCATCAGTAGAGCAGACATCTGGATTTTCATAATGAGAGACAGGAGGTACGTCTCCATCACGATTCCAGGGCTCACTCATGGAGGCTTGGGACATGGCCAGACTGCAACAAGAATGACAATCAGTTAGTGAATCAATCAATCAATCAATCAATCAATCAAACCATCAGTCCACCCAACAGTATGTGATGTCTACTACCATACACAGTCATTTACTAGGCTCCAGTGTCAGGGATCTTTGTGAGGTGCTCCATGGTGATAAATGGATGCTGCAGAGTCTCTTGGGGAGAGATTCTCTGATCTGGGTCAACATGGAGCAGCTGTTTGAGGAGGTCTACAAAGACCAAACTGTCCTCAAATTCAGCTTCCTCCTCTTTGTCATAGATCTGGATTTGGAAACAGATTGAGTTGAGTTGATCCAGTCCCTAAGAGCTGATTCAGTCTTAACTTTAACAACAGAGAGTACTTACATGAACGAGGTAGTCCAGAGAGCTGGGCAGGTCAGTGCTGGTGTTCTGCTCTTCTGGCATCAGGTGGCTGGCTGCTGCGTATTCTTCTTGGGTCTAAAGAGACACATTTTCAAAGAGAACCAGTTTAAAAGAGCTTAAGTAAAATAATTTAATAAATTCAAACAAAGGAGAATGTGGTTACTCTACCATTAGCCTCCATGCTGGCCCATCAGCAGCTTTTTCCTTCAGGAAAAAAAACGCTGGGTGTACATCCTAGCAGTGAGCAGGTGGTCCTCCGGCTGACCCACAAGTTCAACTATGGCCTTCATCTGCAGACAAAGAATACTGACACATCAGCTGACATTCTGCATAAATTCTCCACTTGTTTGTGTACATTTGTGTGAGGCAGCTGACCTACCTGCCACTGCCAGCTCATACTCAGTGGCATAAGGGAAGAGGTGGTTCCTGACGTAGAGGAAGGCCAGGATGCAGCCAACTCCCCAGACATCAATGAGAGTCAAAGATGAGAAATCTTTTGGACCAAGAGAACAATGTGGATCTCTTAATGAATGACATGAACTCTAAGATTAAGGGATGAAGATACCTGTATGCAAATGGATAAACAATCATACCAGGGTGGACAGCGGCGGCTGGAAGGGCACTTTCAAAGTCGATTAATTTGACCCTGGGGGGCTGGTCCTGCACATTTACCAACATAATGTTATCAGGTTTAATGTCGGTATGCAGGATACCAACAACCCTGAGGGTGTCCAGAGCCACAAACAGCTGCAGGGACAAACAAGAATGGACACATTTGAGATTCAGTTTTCCATGAGCTAATGTTTAGGATATGTTTCAGGTCAAGGTATTCTTCATTGCTGACTAGCAAATATGTACAATAATTGATTGGCTCCAAATTACAATAATACAGACCTGCTTTGCTATCGGCCCGATGGACTCCAAAAACAGTGGTGTCCATTCAAGGTCTCGGAGCCAGTCAGTGAGACTCCTGTCCAGCATCTCAAAAACCAGACAGGTCAGTCCCTGGTGGTCAAACTGCTCGAAGAACTTTAACATGTTGGTTTTGTCCACGTCCAGGACACTGATGGCCTCCAACATGGACACCTGGGGAGAAAAGAGACATGACAACCATTCATAGTACCTACTCTGATGGAGAATACTACATCTAAGTACTAAAGTAATCCAACAGAGTACAAAAACCTACCTCTCTCTCTGTGTGAAGTTTGTTCTTGACAAACAAAGTTTGTTCTTGACAAACAAAGTTTGTTCTTGACAAACGTCACAGCCACTGCCTCTTCTGTTGAAAGAACATATTAGACCTATTGTCATCTCCATGCAGTCACTGTTCATTGTTGTTTTAGCCACTTTGCTGGGTTCTTGCAGACTTTTTACTTTATTTGGCACCTGCACGATGTGATCAAACTGTATACCTGCTCCGTTCGCCAGCCCAACATGCAGGACGTGCACTCACTCTGCGTCTCAATTCATCTGACTCTCTCGCTGTCTCTCCCATCTACACACACCTATGCTACGACAAGCACACTGGCTGAAGTCACCATGCACACAGACTGTGCACAGAGTACAGAGGAGAGCATCATTGTATTGTATGTTACACAGGATATTATTTATATTTAGCTGTAACATGACGATACGGAGTGAATCTGGCTCGTTATCTCATGACCACGTAGCATTATTATTATTATTTTTTCACCAGAGGGGCTCCGTACCTCAGAGTGCTTTGGAGGCGCAGCGTTTTTCAGCTGAGGCACTTTGGTTGCTATGATACAGAATATCCGCAGAAGTGATTTGTGTTGCAAGTACTTAATTTTGTGGATAGTTTGTTTTATTAACAAATACTGAGTGTAAAAATGGCAGCACCTGATTTCATCCATGTAAGTTTTCTCCATGTTTTGTTTCTTTTGTGCTTTGGATTTTGCCTTGCCCCTCTCTGGAATTGCTGGATTATTTGTTTTTTGGGACATTTTGCATTTTTTTCTGTACATTGGATTGTGTGTTTTCCTGTTTTTGTCCTGGGGACCCTGTTTGTTGTTTTAGTTTGTATTTAGTATTAAATCACTGAACTGCTATATGTTGTCTCTGGCTGGTGTCTGCATTTTGGGTCCTCAATATTTTTGCTGCTCATAACACAGTGTGACCTGTGTATGAGAACATTGTACCCTCTGAAATAAACGGACTGGCTTTTGATTGTTTAAGTGATCAGACCAGTGGTGGAGGAAGTACTCAGATCATTTACTTTGGTAAAAATAGCAACTCTACAAAATAAAATGACTCCATTACTGATAAAAGAAATCATGGCTTCAAAAAGTTACCAAAGTCTCAGCAGAAATATAGTCAACAGAGGTGGAGCTTGTCTTAAACTTTACAGTACATACTGTTGAGTTTAATCAACGATAACATCATATTAGAAGTTAATGTTCAAATTCAAATAGTTTGATTCTACAATCTTGATTTGTAAAGTAACAACTAAAGCTATCAAATACATGAAGTGGAGTTAAAAGTAGAACATTTCCCTGGGAAAATAGAGTAGTTGAAGTATAAATCCACATCAAATGGAAATATTACCATTTCAGATATACCTAAACTTTATACTTAAGTACAGTACTTGAGTAAAAGTACACTCAAAGGATTTTGCTTGGGTTGTTTGTGCTGTATGGAAGTTAGAGCCCTTATTCTTAACGTTTAATGATTCTCTTAATTTAATCGGTAACAAAAACTAAGACATAAAAATACAACACCAAAAAAGGTACAATTCTCAGGTGACAACATAACATTTTACTCCATCAGTAATTAAGAATTGATTACAGCAGTAATCAATGGATTAGCATTACCTCCAGATATCATCCTGTGGGATGGTTCTGATGGATCTGGGTTGTAACCTGTGGTTGACCAGGGTGCAAGAGGGTCTGTTTTTATTCCTCTGGCTATATAACGCTGGCATAGACACAGTATTGCAGAATGGTGAGCGTCCACTGTCCTGGCAATTTGTCTGGTGGATTTCCCCACCTCCTGCATGCCAATGGCACAATCCTCATCATGTTGCCCCAGCTGTGGCATTTTCTCCCCAATCTTTATGCCTTTTTTATAGGGGAGGGTTAGTTTAACAAGGGAGTGGTCATTTAGGATTAGTTGGATAAAGGCATCTTGGTTATGTCTATAAAAATTGTGTTTAAGACACAAGACTACTCACAGAAACCTGTCAAGTGTGACCAAACATTGTATGTTGAGATTTCCACAAAACATATAGATGAAGTTAGAAAAGGTTTTCTCAAATTGTTTTTGAAGCCCTTGAGTGTACTGTACTTTACCACTGGATTGTAACGTTTAAGTCAGTCAGTCTCTTAAACATTTGCATTGATGTACTGCTAATTTACAACAGCAACAACTTTTCCCAAAGGAACAACATGCTGGCTTTTCTTTCTAACGTTTTCTTATTAGATTGATAGGCGTAGGGCAAGAGATGACTGGAAATGAGGGAATGGAGAGATGGGGAACAACACAAATCTATGGCCATATGTGAAACAGAGACTTGTCTGTTTTATCTCCTGAGTGGCCAATTGTTCATACTGAATGCATCTGCTAAACATTCACTGACAACATATTTAATTTATCACCACGTATCTGCCTGTGGCAACTAAAGCATGATTCATGTGTTTACAGTTATTTTTAGAGCCCTCAAAGCATTTACTTATGGTGTCTTTGAAGCTTTGAAACGACTTGAGAAAGTCGATGACGTACAGAAATACACTGCTCAAAAAAATTAAGGGAACACAAAGTCATTTAAACTCTGAACTCAATCTGTCTATTTAGGAAGCACAAGTGATTGAGAATCAATTTCATCTGCTTTGGTGCAAATGAAAGTGACAACAGGTGAAATGGAGAGACAAAAGCAAGACAACCCCCTAAAAGGGAATGTTTTTACATGTGGTGGTCTCAGACAATTACTCTCTCCTGATCCTTCCTGACTGATTCTTCTCTAGTTTTGTGTTTTGCTAGTGTTCTTGTCACTACTGGTAGCATGAGGCGGTACCTGCAGCCCAATCAGGTTGCACAGGTAGTCCATCCAGCTCCTCCAGGATGGCACATCCATACCTGCGGTCGCAAGAAGGTTTGCTGTGTCTCCCAGCACAGTCTCAAGAGCATAAAAGAGATACCAGGAAACTGTCTGTTACACGAGGAGAGCTGGACAGGGCCGTAGAAGGGAATCAACCCAGCAGCAGGACCGGTATCTGCTCCTTTGTGTGAGGAGGAACAGGAGGAGCACTGCCAGAGCCCTACAAAATGACCTTCAGCAGGCTACTGGTGTGCATGTTTCTGACCAAACTGTCAGAAACCTCTAGTTCTAGTGGGAAATGTGCTCACAGCCCAGCACCATGCAGCTCGATTGGCATTCGCCAGAGAACACCAGAATTGGCCATTGGCGCCCCGTTCTCTTCACAGATGAGAGCAGGTTCACACTGAGCACATGTGACAGGTGTGAAAGAGTCTGGTGCAGGACAATGCCCGACCTCATGTGGCCAGAGTGTGTAGGCACTTCCTGGGTGATGAAGGCAATGAGGCCATTGATTGGCACGTTCCCCTGATCTAAATCCAATTGGGACACCTATGGGACGTTATGTGCATCCGACGCTGCCGAGTACTGCCACAGACTGTCCAGCAGCTCACTGATGCCCTGATCCAGGTCTGGGAGGAGATCCCCCAGGACACCATCCTCCGACTCATCAGGAACATGCCCAGACATTTTCAGGAGTGCATACAGGCATGTGGGGGCCAAACACACTATTGAGTCACATTATGAGTTGCTGTGATGAAATTCAAACAAGTTGGATCAGCCTGTGATTTGAATTTGTTACTTTGGTTTTTGGTGTGATTTTGAATCCAGCCCTCAATGGTTTATGATTTTGGTTTCCATTGACTGTTGTTACGTCATTTTGTTCTCAATAAATTATACAATGTACATCAGGAAAGATTTTGAACGAGAATAATTAATTCATCAAGATATATATATACATTTTCTTTAACATTGCCAGATAATTAAAGATTTCTCTGATTACAAAATCTATTTCCACAAAACTTGGTGGAAGGAAGAACCATTAAAATCTGCTGTGGATCAAGACAGAGAGGCAGATCCAGAATGTTTTGTAATTTCCTTATCATTGTGAGACAGGGCATTTTAGCCCTGAATGGTACAAATGCCACCATTGTATGAATATCGGTGTGAATGGGTGAATGCTGGCTTGTGTTGTAAAGTGCTTTGAGTGGTCAATCAGACTATAAAGGCGCTACATAAGTACAGTCCATTTACCATTTATGACATGCCTCTGATAGTCCCTGTATTCTACTGAAAACATGGAATAAGAGAGGGTTTGAATGTGATGTCACTGGAGGGAGAAGTCACTGAGGTTCAGGGCTGGACTGATATAAAAAAATCAGCCCTGGACTTTTGCCCAGACCGGCCCACTACAATCGGTCGCACATCACCCATTCTTGCACCCCCCCTTCAATACACTCAACCTATAGTACAGGAACACAAACCACGTGGTTTATTTGTTTACTGTTTACCAAGTTTATACAAGTATTAAATCAAAGGAAACTTCAGAGGTGCACTTAGAGTGAAAGGCCAGTGAATGTCCTGAAAATCTTTACATGGGGCTGTTTTAAGGTCACGGAGCAAAACGTCCTGGATGTCAAGTCAACTGATATTATGAGAAATGGTTAAACTTGGACACAGCAGTTCACTTGATGAGTCATTTTTGTGGCACGGTGATGTTGAAGCTTTGGTAAAAGAAAAGAAATGTCTTGAAATAACATTTATAACAGATTCAGAGAGTTGTTTCTTCTAAATAGTGTATATTTTAAATAATACTATTATGATGTTAATGTATATACAGTACTGTGAGAGTATGCCAATTGTGATAGCCACCTTCTGTTTGAATTATTTAAAAAAATCCTGCATTGTTTGTGTTCATAATTTAGTAGCTGTGTTCTTCCTTCCTACATTTTCTGTTTTCTGGCATGTTGCATTAGGGTCTCTTTCTGGAAATATTCTTCCTCAATGCCAATTTTTAAACACTGTATGTTATTTCAACCACTAAGGGTCTCTTAATCAGAACAGTCTGTTCAAGATGAACCAGGCTTGATCATCAGAACAGGCCCATTGGCCCCTGTGGACCAGTCTGGCTATTGATAATTGTCAATAAAGATTTTGTTTAAAAGCTCCTCTGGGGCAGGAGCTTGAAGCTAAAAACCGAGTCAAAAACCCTAAACCAGCTTTTGGGAGGAATTCAAGAATGGGCGCCCTGCTGTTGAGTGCACTCTGATCATTTTCAGTAGCGTTTCGAGACTTACAGCTTCAGAAATAATTATACCAAAATAGTGAAACTTAATTGAAAAGTTGAAAACTGCAAATTGGAAGTATTTTAGTTCAAACTGAAGAAAGATATATATATATATAAAAAGACCTTTGGTGTTTCAGAATGTCTTTTGTTTGACATGTGTCCAATTGGACTGTCCAGAATGTCCTTTTTGGAGCTCCATCTGGACCTCTACATGAAAACATCACTGAACAATAGTAACAATTGTAATATGTTCTTCAAATCTGGGGCAAGTTCTGATATGAATAGCTTTTATTTTAGGCGGACGCAAATCTTGTCTTTCTGACACGTAGACAAGAAACTGGGTGATGGTTCAGTGTTTTCTTTTTGTCAAGACTTCTTTCATGTATTCAGAGTGGATCAGAAGCTTGAGCCATTTTAATTGGTGGATTTTAGGCGTTTTCTGGATGAAAATATTGTGTGGAGTTGAAGAGTTTTGCTGATCCCAGGACAGTCATGTATGTAGTCTGTTGATAATGAGACTCAGAAAAGTACAGAGAAAGTAAAAGAAAAAGATTGCCATTGCCATTTTTGCACATGCACAGTACCAGGTTTCCAATTTGGGCGAGTCAAAGTAATTCTGACTGTGACTATGTTCACATTATCTAATGTGGCTCAGTTCTGATTGTTTTACCTTAATGTGGCACAAATAAATTTTTTTCAGGGCTGTGTAAACACAAAAATGTATTTTCAAATCTAATTTTAGTCACTTTAGCTACCTTAACATTACAATCCACATATTTCAAGTCCAACTTTTCACTCATATCAGATAAATGGACTGTACTTGTATAGCGCCTTTCTAGTCTGATGGAGGGATTGTGATTTACCTTATTTTTCAGTCAGTGTCCATAATGCATGCAAATACAGAACCTTGCATTTATCCAGGTGTGCAGCAATGAGGCCGATGATGGCGCATGGCCCGACAGGCACAGGCCCCCGACGGGCGCCGGGGATCGAGGGCTCGTTCAATGCTGCTTACAGCTTTATTAAAAAATGTTTGTTGTTTTTATTTTTTTTTTTTTTACATTGAACCCAACCTTCACACAGACTACTTCATCATTGCTGCCTGGAAAATTGCAATAATAAGGTGAGTAAGTAAATGCGTTCCTAATCAAATAAATTATTAAAACAAAATAAACATAAATACCGGGAGAATATTTTTGACTCCAGGACTCCTTCTTCCACCACTGGGCAAACCCCTTACAAAGACGTTTCACCTCTTATCCAAGAGGTTTCTTCAGTTCTAACTGACTGGTGGGGAGTTTCAGATATTTTAAGAGTTTGTACGTGTGCCTATTTGGCTTCACAGTCCTGACACATTTCAGATGTCTCTGACTTGTTAGTAGTTCCACCAAAGACACAGTTCCCCTCTGAAACTCTAAGGTGGTTTCTTTTTTTTTAACTACCTCATCATTACTGCCTAATATGACCTGCATGGACACGTATATATTAAGACACACACACACACTTTTTTCTCTGACAAAAAAACACAAACATTTAGGTGGCAGTATGCATTTGCAGCTTGACTGGTCTAAGTCTGTTAGAGGAACACAATGTGTTTGTGTGTGAGAGGGTGAGCCAGCAAGAGGAGGCACACAGCTTCAAAATGGCGAATAAACACAAACATGTTGTGGACAATGTTTATAGTGTGGCGGGAAAGCACAAATAAATGTATGTATGGGAAGAAGCTCTTTCATTAATTTAGAAATTACTTCATTATATTTAAATTAAGGAGGAACGTGATTGGTCTATTTTGAGTGAAGAACAGTCAAATGACACAAAACAGGCCTTTTTATGGTAAGTATTGCAGATTTGTATTTGTATTGCACATTTCAACAAGGCGATTCAAAGTGTTTTACATAAAAGGCGTAAATACAACATAGAAAAAACATAGAAAAAAAACGTTCACCGTTCACCTTCACCTTCACTGTTTTACCGAGAAGTTCTCCTCGGCTTGTGTTTCTGTTTATATGCAGTGAAGTGAAAATGCTAACTGTTCCGTGAACCTCTTCAGGTGGTACAATCCCAAGCTTCAATTTAAATCCTGAAATTTGTTTCACAGGCACATTGATGCTGAGGCCGAGTTGGATAAGTGGGGACTCAGCTTTGATAAGGAACTACTGAGTCACATTATGAGTTGCCGTGATGAAATTCACACAAGTTGGATCAGCCTGTGATTTCAATGTTCTACTTTGATTTTCGGTGTGATTTTGAATCCAGCCCTCAATGTTTAGTTAATTTTGTTTTCATTGACTGTTGTTACGTCATTTTGTTCTCAACAAATTATACAATGTACATCAGTCAAGACTTTCAACTTGAATATTTCATTCATCAATTCATTCATTTCCTTAACCTTAAGTGAGGGGTGGCTGTGGCTCAGGAGGTAGAGCGGTCGTTCACGGAACAAAATCCTGCCAGCAATTATCTTTCCTCCAACATACTGTATGTGTATATTTCTACAGATTGTTAGGGGTTGGATGAAAGGTCATGCATGACACTCACTACCTCTACTATCAGATTTATCCTTACATGGTATTAAAGTGTGAAATGAATACCATACATTCAGACTTTTGCACCTATGCAATGGATCTGTCTGCAGAGTTCTGTCCAACACTTTCACATTCAGTATTGATGGTTAGTTACATTTCTAAGGTGTCGCTTACTACCTGAGACTGTTTGTTCAGCCGAAGCGAGAGAAGGAGGTGACCTTGCCTCCCCTGAGCAACGACAACTCTCTGAAATGGAACATGGGTCCTGAAAGGTGGCATTAGCGGCCTGCTGAAATGAAATAATGTCAGCCTTTGTCTAACCACATGACTGAATTTAATTTGTGTAATCCACATGTCCTCAAACCAGTGGAGCAATCAAAGGTGTCAAAGGTACTGCTGATTAGGCTCAAGGACATCCGAGAGGGCTTTTATGAACTGTGAGCTGTTTTGCAAATGAAAAATCATTTTTGTTGACTGAAACTTGACTTGAGGGTTCAGTTGTTTTACTCCTATTGTAGAAGACAATACATTTAATGAACTGAAACTACAAAAACGGAAACAGGAAAAAACTGTAGTCCTTAATTATAATCATTTCTTTCCTGCATTGTTCTGAGATAACACCAAAATACAAGTTTTTCATGTTGAAAATTTGGGGCTGTAATTGGCAAAAAAGCTGAATGCTCTGACTATACACAGGTAAAGTGAAGTTTTGTCTTGAAGGCAGTACATTAACCAAGTGCCAGCACATGCAGATGTGCATGTATTTGCAGAATTTGTAGTATGATGAAGCTCATGTTTCTTTCTGAAAACCAGATTCATCTTTAAAAACACAGCTTTTGTGGTTCAATCTCCATCATAATATTTCACCTCTCCTGACAAGTATTTCAAAGAAACTGATGATCAAACATATTCTACTAGGTGGCAGGTGGTAAATGTATAGGCAAGTGTTGCCAAATGTTCTTTTTCCTTATTCATGAACATGATTCTTAGCTCACACAGGATGGACTTGGAAAATCACAGGAGCACTTCATTTTTTAAAATTATTTATTTTGAGACACCTGTTCAGGCAGAAACTGCCAGCAGTGTCCACTTACAGACACCAAGCAACCTGCTGTCAGTCATTTATCCAGCATAAGTGGTGACATTAGCTGACAAAATGTCCTTAACAACTTTAAATGCTCACAAAGAGAACAAGAAAAGCTGTTTACTGACATTTGCAGTTCATTAAACAAGCTGAAACAGGCCAGCCTCTGGTTTCATCAAGGTGACAGCAGAGCTGTCAACCATGCATTTTCCCTTACATGCTGTTAACTAGTATTTATTAGAAAGAATGTGGTGAGCTTATGTGCGCCTCCTACTTTTCTAGGGTGATGGGAAGCGTGAAACACAAGGTGAGAGATTATTTGACAATGAAACATTAATTGTCTCCCTAGTACAATTCACTGCTAAAATAAAAACAAATCTCAACAGTTAATAAAGGCGATTTTAATTAACTACTTTAGTGTCTTCACGTCTCATGTTTCACAAGCTTCCTTTCATTTAAATTTTTTTCATTTTGTAGAATCTGTTTTGATATGATCACCATTATCCAAATCACTAATTGAGATCTCGCCACCAACTATGGCTTACTTACCCACAGTAGATGAATCATAGGTATGGGTGCTACAGTATAATATATATTCCCAGTGTGGCTCAGTTGATAAAATTGCACACTGTCTTTGCAGTTCTTTGCAGAAGTGAAGAAGGCAGAAATATTCATATGCAAATGAATGATTAGCAGCATGTCAATGTGCATTCATGGTTAATTATGAGAGTGAAAAAAAGGCTTGTGCATGTTTGCCCAGCTCCACAATGACTTGGATTTATAAAACAGAACCATGCATATGCATGGATAATGTAATGCCTACAATGCTTGGACAATAATTAGACTTTGACATCCCCAAAAGATCTACCACATACCAAAGTATAATCTGGATTATTACTATTATTATTATTATTATTATTATCTTACATTACTCAGTGGAGATTGTTTTATCACTGCAACTCTGAACATATATAGATTTATATATATAGATCTATATATATATAGATATAGCTCTATATATATAGATCTATATATATAGATATATATAGATCTATATATAGATATATATATAGAGATTTATATATATATAGATTTATATAAATAAAATAAATGATTATAATGAATAATAAATCATTAATTTTTGGCATTCATGCTGTAACTACATATTAATTCTGCCAGATTGCATTGCAGTTTACAGCATTGTCACTGTATGATTAATTCATACAGAAGAATACTGTACAGATTTCACAGCAATTTTATTTTATTTTATTTTATTTTTTTTTTTTTTTACAGAGTAACCAAGTAGTTTTCCACTAACTCTATAAACTTAACACAGTGTATGAGCAATGTTAACATCCTGACCCCTGATCATGCAGCGGAGGGCCAATAGCAGGCAGCATGGGGCCACAGAGGGACATCCACCTCACATGTCTCACATGGAGGAGATAATTAATGCAGATTTACTCTCATCCTTACCCACACAATCAGAGTGACCTGTTTAGATAATGTTTGAAATAACGGTTGCACATTCAGAAAAGCCCCCGGTCAGAATTAACACAATTGTATTTAAATGTTCATGAAACAGATTCCTCCAGTCATAACAATGTGGAATTACTTGTTAAAAAGAGTCTGTGTTCCCCAGAAATTTGCATCTGTTGTTGTTTCTACATTATCTATGGCGAGCAATCAATCTATCTTTAGAGTAATAAAACATGAGAAATGATGATGTCTAATGATATTTTTAATTAATTATTATTAATATTCTGCCAAACAAGTGTACAACCATTAAAAATCCAGCACTGATGAGCATGTTTCATGTTGTGGAGTTATTTATTATGGCGTTTTGGTCCACAGGAGGTTATGTTAAGAGTTTTATATAAAATCAGCTATAAAGTTTCTGCCTTTTCAGCAATTCTTTCCTGATGATATTATCGATGAGTGATATAGATTAACAGCTGTGGGAATACGTAATTATGCAAAGTCATGGCATTAAATACTCAGGTCATTAATTACTCAAGTAATTATTTACAAACTGTAGGCAATAAAGCTACAAACTACTTGATGCTTTTTATTCTTTGCTCACAGTGTAAACGTCCATTTTACAGAGCTGATTGTGGAGATAAGAAAAGAAAATTGATTGAGTCTTTTAGTTTTTTTCTTTTTATTGAATAAAATTGCTTTCACTTTGATTTGTCCAAAAACTAAAGTGATTTCCATGCATTCTTCATTATAGAACAGTGTCAGATCTAAATGCAATGTTTGAATATGCTGTAAAATTTAAGAGGTCCACAATGGGCTGTTGCCATGTTAGAAATAAACTGGGGGCATTGCCTTATTTTCAGTAACAGCGTTGCTTTTTGTGGTAATATTTTTCCTGTTCTTGATAGCTCTCCATTATAGCAACCTTTTCATCTTGACATTTTGTGCAAAAGAAGGGTCAACTGATGCACCAAAAGCTCCTTTTTATGGGAGAATGCACAGAGCCTGAGGAAGAAAGCCTGGTTTGATTGAAAAATGTTAAAGTTGAAAAACTTTCAAAAGTTGAAAGTTGAACCACTGTTGGAATGCTCATTATCTTTGCCTACGGTCAAAGTTTATTATGTGAGAGTGGTAAAAAAACAAAGTCAAACGATGCATTAATGTAGCTTCAATTTGTAGATGAGATTTTAAATGTATTTCAAATGAGGTCATCTAACAACAATAATCTAGAATTTCTTGAGGCCTGAACTGCATACATTCATACATGGAGGGTTATTTTCACGTCTGAGTCAAATTTCAAGTGCTCCAAAATATCACATCACAATGAATTCACCATATTCCTCTTAAAAGAAAGTCATCAACCTGATAGCAACGGCCACCAGTAAAGGATACATTTTCAGAAGGATTCAGAATTACACAGTTTTTAAGGGGCAACAAGAATTAAAATTGAATGCAGTTGAACTCCCACTGATGAGCACATTTTTAGTGTGGTGACAATAAATACACTGGTTTGAAGATGGAAGCTACCAAAGTCTTTGCTACAGTTTATGTTGGCAGGATCCTCAGGCTACAGCAAATAATGCCGAGGAAGAAGGTCACGTCAGTCTGCTCTATTTTCCCTGCTGAACTGAGGCTCTCCTGGGAAGATCAGATCTCTCTAGTGTATGAGAGAAAATGGACTTCCTGTATGTGCTCAGTGAATATTTGCATCAAAGGATGCTTACATTACCATTTGAGGGTCAGGGGGGGGGCAGTGATGTCTGTTAATGTGGCCTCTAAGGCAATCAAACACAAGAAATTCTCCACAACGTTAGGAAGCACAGGTACATATTCCATATGTCTAGGGGCTGCACACAGTGATGAGTAGCATGTAGTTATACCAGGACCACATCAGTGTAGCCTCTCTGATTCCTTGATTCCCACGGTCAAGCAGTCAGACGTGGGTATTTTGTCATTTGAGATGTGCAGACATAGAGTGTGTGATTTGACATTAGCTTAAACAAATATTAAACATTTGCCTACAAAGGGTTTAATACATGTAGGCTTTGAATATGGATGTACATTGAACTGTTTCATGGTCTGTGTTTTTTCTCTCTCTCTCTCTCTCAGGTGTTTTTATTTGTTCTTAATGTTTTTTTTTCTTCAATTTCATGCCTTAAATGTGTTTCTTTGTTTTAATGTGTTTTAATTTGTTCTCCTGCTTTTATTTGCCATATGTTGCCATATGTCATGTGTTGTAATTTAGATGAGCTGTACAAATAAATTGACTGGACCTACACGTATATACATCTCCTGAAGATGATATGCATCTAAGAAACCTAAGAAGAGTTAGAGCTCCTAGCAGCTCTAACAGCTAGCTTCTAAAATATAAGTACTAAAGATTTAGAGCGATATTTTGCTCTCTCTTCGTGAAGTTCAGTTTGCATTCTAAAATTGTAGTTTAATTGACTATTAATAGAATAATGTTCAGTTACTATGAAATGCTAAAGTATGCTGATTGCAATTTGTTGTAATTTGTTGTTGCAATTCTAATAACTTAACTGCCAAAATTGAATACAGTAAATATTAGTATTTAGCATCATTTACATTTTGTGGAATTGGGAAAAACGATGCATGTTTCTCCTTTGGAAAAAGTGCTTTTAGGTATAGGGTGTGTAGTGCAACCCACATTCACTCACCAGCTATCGAACACTGCAGCGTGCCGACTGTTAATGATGCCAGTAACAGATTAATGACAGCCATCAGGATGAACTAATTAGCAACACCACAGCAAAGCAATGCTATTGACTCTGTCTCCCCCTCTCCTCTCTCTGTGGGTGAGGAGAGAGGGGGAGAAGTTCCTCAGCCTGATTAATGAACAGGAAAAATATTGAAGCCTTATCTTTCCTTACTTGGCGAGAAGTCATCATAAAAAATGTTGATAACAGCTTTCGTGTGAGGAATCCCAAGTGGCAATGGTCTCAAAAAGTGATAAACAAACAAGCAGCAGAAAACTGAGAAAAACTGGTTGGGATGAGGGCAAGAAGGCTGCAGAAAGCACAGTTTGATAAAGACAGCAGATACACAATAATATGTAGTGTTCTAATGATGGACACATCCACTTTCAATGGAAAGCATTGATGATTTGACCAAAAACGGGCATCAACAAATACAAACAATGGCATGAAGCATCTTCTTTTGGACCGAAACCTGCTGTGCAATACTTTGACATATAAACAAACATCCATCACATTCAAGGCCCTTGCCAAAAGAGGTCACACAATGATGATTAAGTCAATTATTGCCAGATAAATATCTCTGTACTTACCCCTACATTCCCGCGCTGGAATGTAATGCATTCTATATCAAACATCGTTATTGGTGCTCTCTTAGGAAGAAGGAGAATGTTGACAGTGTTTGTGTTCTTTCACTTCCATACCACAGTTCCACACTGTAGGTATTATGTGAAACAAATGTACAAAATGAGATCCAAAATGTAGGTGAAAGTCAATACTGTGTCTACGCGTGACTTTGACCCCAGTTTAAGCATGGAGACCATGAACCGCAAAGAAGAGAGGAGACGTCTCCAAGCACAACAAACAAGGAGATGAACCAGACTGAAAATGTTCAAAGTTTTGTGTTGTTGTTCATAAAATGAGTCAGGTGGGTGGAGACATTTAGAATGCTTCTTAAGGTAGGCTATACGTTGACGTGTTTAAGACTGGAGGAGGAAATCCGAGTTGACAGACGGTGGTTAATGACGGCTAAAATTGCTGGGCCAACCATCTGAAATACAGGTTTTAAAACCAAGTGAGAATGCAGTGGGAATGCAGTCTTTGAAAGTGAAATATCTTCTTTTCATTATTGATGACAGGCTCTGTAAACCAGATCATACAAAAACATATTCAGTGGTATTTGTTCTTTGAATGTCAGGAGTTCAGTAATGAAATGTAGTAATCTCTGAGAAAAGACAGGCAAGACACCCCAGGCTCTTTATACAGTATGCCATACCTGGGGTACTCATGACGAATTGTAATAACTCTTAAGGCTATCGTTAAACCTGTTCCAGTGTTCTGCGTCTGCACTTGGGTTCTAAGGTTATTTAATGAGCAGTCTTTTCAGAAGAATGATGGAGATGACCAGGGGGCTCAGACTGAGAGGAAGGCAGGGCTCACGAGAAGTAGCAGGCTTGGCAGGTCCAGAGCAGAGAGGATGTGCGTGTCCAGGTTACCGTGCTCCGAGTGACTGAGCAGGAGGAGTGGAGGGGGTTGAAGCCGGGCAGTAGATTCCTCTGCAGGCGGAGAAGGAAAAACAGGTGTAAGGCACGTTGTCGAAAAATACACGGATGTATTAGAAAACTTAAGTGAGCCGAACAAACTGACTGTTTCAAAGAGAGCTTACGATCTGGCAGGGTGGTGGAGTTGAAAACTGGTCTTTACAGCGGGGGATGATTGAACCTGGAAAAGCAGCTGGCCACCCGGCTCCACACACCTGACTCCACTCCTGAAATGAAGAGAGCACACACACACACACACACACACACACACACACACACACACACACACACACACACACACACACACACACACAGGGGAGCGTTCTCACTAGAAGGAGGAGGTAGAAGCAGAGGGCAAGTCCAAAAAATGATGAAAAAAATAAAACCTGAAAGAAAGACGAGATCAATACATCTGCAACACGTGGTGTGAAGAATAACTTCATTTGTGAGGCCAATAAGTTTCACCTTGTAAATGTCATTGGGGCCATTTTGATTACTGAAAGGAAGTAAGAAGGATTTGCAAAACCTGTAGCCAGGAAAATATATCCATAAACTATCGAATATCCTACTAATTTTAATCTGGTCTTGAACAACTCACAGCAACAAGTTAACACACACCCACTCTCTGGGGCTTATTGGAAGTCATTTCAACTCCAAGCACGAAATCACAGGCTGAAGTAGAAGTCGATGAGGCACATACTGAGTGAAAGTGGGTATAACAAAAGGTAAAATTCAGCACTTCATCACAAAACACTTCTAGAATACACTCAAATGTCATAAATCAGAGTGGGCAAATCCAAGGGATGGTTCAGTTCTTCTGAAGTTAAGGATAAATTTAAGCTGTCAGGGCAGTCCGGAAAATAGATTCAGGAAACAGGGGATGCATTTTGAATCCAGGTAGAGAGTTTGCACACCAACAAAAAAAAAAAAGATTATTGAAAGCTATATCCTGGAAGGAGTACAGCTTTGAACTTACCTACATGTGAGGCACTGAGTTTTTGACTGATGCGTTGAGGAAAGAACTGGCTGTATGTCTTGTAGGTGTGATATTGTGACATATTTCCATGCAACTGCATCTAGCTGATAGTGAGTCAACTGTGAATCGCCAGTCGACATTGCTGCTAGTCAGATAACAATATGGCAGTCAGGGTGAGCGTAAGCGACAGCAGAGAGCATAGAGGATACCAGAGATGTATCTGACACTATGGATTATCATGTTGATGGAAACAGGTTGACTGACTTGGCCACATGTCAGCATCGCCAGGCCTGAGCACAGAGGCTCACTGAAGCTGGAGTCTATTACATGTCACTCTCTCAACGGGGACGATAACCTTTCTCTAACAGATGAGGTTGATGGGATCTGAGAACTTGTGCAACACGTGCCTGCTGCACGTGGTGACTGGCACTGACAGGAAATCTGCAGCACCTCTCTGAAAATAAAACTCAGCAATGCTTGTGAAATTAGGTTTTGGTGTTTATCTGTCCTCTTTTATGGTTCCATCTTCATCAGTATGTTTAAACTGCACCGGCCAGGAGCTCATGTGGCGCTAACATGCAAAGAATGCCTGCAGCTGCATCTAGTGACATGTTTGGAATTTATTTTGAGACATAACAAATGCTTTATGGTGGCCCCAGGTTAAATCACCATCTACTAAATTCTGCACTTTTGACCTCAGCAGATTCCACTGCAATGTGGATGGAGTGTCCAGGTTTAATCTTAGTTTTGTCATTAGTTAATAGAGTTAAAGTCGAGTTCTCAGACTGGTTAGTTCTTGCAGCAGTCGATTCAGTAGATTGCAGGGTAAGCAACAGCTCTCAACCGTTCCCGACTTTATCCATTTTTGCCTTCAGTGAGGTCATTTATTTTAATTCCCTCACCACAGATGTTTCTCCTGGGGATTATTAAGGGCAGCCATGCTTCTAAAGAAGAAAAGGGGATTTGTTCTACATTCTTTTGGGTTAATTTACAGGGGTTCTATCAAGGATGGAGAGCAGTTCAATAAGGAGAGAGTAGTGGTTGAAGTAAAAAATGTTTTTTACATCAAATGATATGTGATAATTAGTACGACAGAAAGTCTTTGGCGCTTTGACTCTTAAAGGAGATTGAGATCGAAAGTAATCAGTCCTGAGCAGCAGCAAGATATATATCCCCCTTTGAAGTCCAGACACTGGTGGTGGTGGCTGATGACCCTGGTGAAGATGATGAATGATGAAGTTGGTGAATTTTTGAGGACTGGGTGGTGATGGGGAGGTGGAGGATGCGCAAAACAGCAGCATGAAAGAACTAGAGGAATGGAGAGAATAATAATGATAATAATAATAATAATAATTATGATGCATCCAGTAGACAGTTTAAAAATACCAGGAGAAATGTCTCTACTCATGGCAAAATACAAGACTTTTAATAGTTTTGCAGAAGAACACACAGTTGTGCCTTGATACGTACTTTGAGAATTAATTATGGTTACAATTTTCCTACTGCAGTCCTTACAAGAGGCTATTTTCATCAGTTCCATCTCCATTTTCTAACCAAGCTCGTATCTAGCGCCTTGAAACTCATTCTTTCTCTGCTGTGCAGCACTCACATTTTTCTTTAGTGTTCTGTTCAAATCAACCTTATTTTCCAAGAGTTTCCATTATTCCCCATAATATGCTGTATAATTGGTATTAGGCCAGTTTTCTCTATACCGGCTACTTGCTGGGAAAAGTGGCCTCTTATGGCAGTACCGTTCTGTAATTATATTTTCTCAAGTCAAAGTGCCACTTCAGTTGCTCTTTCTGCATAAATGTTATACTTTCAGAAATCAAATATGCTCTATATATTGTTGCTTGTGGGAAAGTGGTGAAGTGTAAATAATGTGAGCATATATTCCAGCAACAGGTACCAGCTTTGGAGGAGGTGTTGATGGTCACAATGGTCACAGATTCCTGTCACCATAGATGACTTTGGTGTATTTGTATTAAAATTGCAATGATTAGGTGGCGATGTAGGAACATGAACAGTATTCTGCATCAAAGTTGTTTCCTTTTGCTACTAATGATTTAATGGCACTTGTGTAACTGCACTGGTGCAAAAATTAGAAGAGTATAAAGTCTCCCCTCTATCTACAACAGTATATAGAGTGTAGAGGGTTTAGAGTATTATGCTTTCATCTATGGTTTCCGGTCAACTTAGTTTACTCAGTTATTCAAAACACCTATGCTATATTCATCACTATCTGTATTGGCTACATTATTATATTACTTGCCCAAACGTAACTAAATAAAATACATTACCAAAAAAATAATGAATGCAAAATCAATATTCTGTCATCATCAACTTGGTGGGTTTTTATTTTATTTTATTTTTCAATTAATTTTGTTAATATTATTATTATTATTATTTTATTTGGCACAACAACGTCTACATTTCAGTATCACAAGGAAAATTCTTTCCCTCCAACAGCTCATTCTCTTAGCATCGTTCTGTGTTCAATTGCATGTAACTTCTTATTAACTCCTTATGTCTTTATTTCTGGCACCATCCACTGCTGCTTTGACTATAAATAGATGATTGCTGCAATTTTGATATAATCGTTTTCTTATAAGAAGGTCTTCTAATAAGACTACTGACGCTGTTAGACTGCTTTCCACTCTGTGATAACATTTTCAGTAAGGATGAGTGAACAAATATACATACATGTAGAGATAATGGTGTACTCAGTCAGCTAAATTATCTGTATGCATACTTGGAAATGGGCAGCGCTTTAACAGGAAGTGGTTATTTTAGGCCCTAAACCAATATGGGTTGATCAAGATTTGCTATATACTGTATGTGATTTATTGAAACTATTTATTGAACAGCCTCATAATTGAGCTTCCGATCAATGTTTATATTCAAAGGGAAGTAATTACAGAGCAAGTTCTTTATAATTTGAGTTAATAAATTCATTGAATAAGTGATCATAAACACAAGCAGTATTATGAAGCACAAAATAAAATGCATGCATTATTTTGGTAATCATAACTCAGTTGACCTATTGCTGCGCTGTCCCTGGCAGATATACACTGATCTATTGAGACATTCAGGATCTGCTTTACCATAAATCACATGTCCTTTATTTCCTCTTGTGTGGCATCATATAATTCTGAGAACCCTGGTCGTCTCCAATACCAGCATCGTCGAAGGAATTCAGCTTCGCCTCCATTCTCCTGCTGGCACAACATCTCAGGTGTGCTGTAAAGATGGCACATTCAGACCCTATGGGTATTGTTACTAATTCCAAATACTCCCCCCCCCCTTATCTCTCACACACATTCACACATGCATACACCTTCATCCCAGCCTTCACCCCATGCAGCTCTGTTTCCACTGCAGTACTTCAAGCGGCCTGCTGTCACTCTCCACCTACCACAGAGCAGCACTCTCTTCTCCTGTCTAGCCCTGCAGCGCTGAGTGCTCGAGCTTTCATTCCTGCCTGTCAGAGGGAGTGCAAATGGGAACTCCAGGGTGGTAATGTAACTGGAGTAATCAGCTCTGACCTCAAGCCTTCATGACCACTGTGCAGGACTGTCACTGGACTCAATTCTCATGTTTATAGAGACATTTGTTCATTAAAACCATTTATTCTCTCTCTTCTCTATAAAAACAAAACATCAATTTTTTTTTGTTACGTTAATAAGAAAAATCTCAATCTCATATTGAAGCTGAAATTTACATAGGGCAAGTATGTGATAACTGTCTGTTGGGTAATTAAATTTCACCTTTTTCTGTGTTGCAAAAATCCTTTTTGAGATCATTACCAGCGAGGGTCATCAAATGACATGCTGCTGCTTGCTGTTAGATGAAGCAGTAACTGTGGGCACACAGTATGATCACTCTTCAAGCACCAGCGCATCACACATCAGCCACAACAGCAGAAACCCTCCCAGAAGGACCGAAGGACTTCTGAAGCAGTGGCTGATCTATGTATGTGCTGCTCTGTCAACCCTCTAATATTATCACCATATAACGCAGAAGATGTTTCATCATAGCGCCTGTGGATTCTATATGGCCTGACTACAAGAGCTACTTGTAAGATGTATGAGGGACAGACATGTAAAACTGAGCCATGTTCTCTGGATCAATGCAGAATATTTAATGTGTTCTCTGCCTGTGTGACTCCACACCCTGGGGTTTCATTTATGACCATTTTATTTACATATTACTGAACAGAGATACAGACTGACTCTTGTTACATCATCGTTAGGAGCATTAAGTGTTATCCTCAAAAGAAGGAATATTTGATTAGCTGTGCTACTGTATGAGACACTACTATTCAAATCACACATTTATCTTGAATATTTAAACAAAATTCATCTCTATTCTGTTGTACAAAAATGGGTAAACCCAGTATTCAAGTCTTATAACCGAGGGTGAACCTTCTCGATATCTCCATACTGATCTGTTCCTTTTTTTTTGCATCCCTTGTTGTTTACAGATATGTAAATATAATATATAGACATATATATAATATAATAAGAACACTATATCTGAGATAGCGAACAATCAAAAAATTATACGCAAAGCTAAAGAATACACATTCCAGAATTAAAATACTACTCTAGCAAAGTGCAAATATATTGACATGAGTTAAAATTACACTTGTTGTTCTTTGGCATGAGCCACACACTTATGGTTATTTATGTGTTTTAATGTTCTGGTTATTTATTGTCTTGTTTTACGTTTCAAGTTTCAGTGTATTATAACTCAAATTAAAAAGCTTAAGTATTCACCCCTTTAAGGACTTAACTGCAGGATGATCAATTTAATTTTAGCAAAATTACACAGCTTTATACAATACAGTCTGTGCCACAATTTAATCTCTTTCACGATGATAAACGTTGTGAATAGCATCTTTTTTTAGGTGAAATAATCTGGTTAAATGAAAAAAGTCAAAAGATTGATCATTTGTTCCTTTAACCCTGTGATACGGTGTTCATAAACAGTACATACATATTTCATAAATTGTTTATAACACACTAAAAGGGTGATGACAAATACATTAATAAAGAGGAAAAAACACTGAAAACTTTCTTTACATATGTTAACAACCTCATTATAAAGGAAGGGTACAAAGTATCCTCAGCTTGAGCCCACCAAACTGAATTAAATGTATAGTTAATAAACTTCATGTGAATCATTGTTATCTCAAATTTTACAATGCAATACTATGGTTACCATGCAAACATTTAGATTATAAAACCTGCAGCACTGATGCTGTGATAATCCACTCCAGAGAGCTGCAGCACATAGAACCCAGCAGAGTTTAAAAGACTCCTGCATCCCTCAGATAGCTTGTAAACTAGTTTTGATTTGTTCAAAAACAGCATCCAGCATGGAGAAAACCTGCAGGAGTTGGAGTGCCGTCTCTCTCTCTCTCTCTCATTGGTGAGACAAACACAGCCATCCATGCAGCTTAAAGGCTCTAAATGCAGCTCTTTTGTACACTCAACAAAGCTATATACGCAATATACTTTTGTTGCAGTTGGAGTTACTTTGTCTATGCACACAAAAGGCTTATGCCCCTCAAATGATGTTAACAAATTAGTTTAAATACGTGTTACTGAGCAGCCATTTGCCCTTGGTCGAGATAATCTATCCACCTGACAGGTGTAGCATATCAAGATTCTCATTGTACAAGATGATTATTGCACACGTTTGTGTTGGGATGGTTGCAATAAAAGGCCTCTCTAAAATGTGCAGTTTTATCACACAGCACAATTCCACAGATGATGTAAATAGTAAAGGAGGTTACGGCCCCACCCACTCTTCAACACAGACACATCTCTGTACTGAATCTTTTTAGAAATATATTGTTTTAAAGTAAATATTAAGACATTTTCTTTTAAAACCTCAAATGAATATCTATGCACTGTTTCTTGATTGAAAACAAGTTGCTTCAGTTGTTCAGTGATATTGTTTTTAAGAATCTGTCTAATTAGCATTTGAATGACTGATTTTGTTTAAATTTTTTGATTTTTGTTTAAAATGTGTTTCATGATGTGCACATCGTGTTTAGTTTAGTTTCTATAAGTCAGCTGACATACCTAGGAATTTATGCTATAATAAACAAAGTAGTCATGGTGACTAAACACTTCTTGACAACACAGCCATTAACCTGAAGACCATGGAAGGTTAATTTATCATTTGCCATTGCATGAAGAAAGTTCTGCCTTTCTCTTTCTTGCCTTGCATCTGGTTTATGACTGAAGACACTTGAGGCTGTCATGATGTAATTTCACAGTGTGTGTGACATTGCCTGCTGCAGAGCTGATAGCTTATGGAGGAGAGTCAACATTTACAATGATGCACATAGCAATAGAGTGGCTACAAACCCAGAGTCAGCAGTCGAGCAGATTAAATCCCTATTCAGATGTTGTTTCAAGGACAATGTGCTAAAAATGCTAACAAACGATATCTGCTCCTTATATTTACATGGGATAAGACATTACTGGGATGGTGGTTTCTGCTCCATTTACCAGTTGTCATCTCACATGTAAATTCTAACATGCGTGAGAGAAAAGTTATCCTGACCAGTGCACTATAACATGCAAAGATGTATCACAGCCCTACTAAAATCCTACATACAATAACATGACAAAACTAGACTCTGTAGAGCGCATACCTCTCTCAAGACCAAACAAATCCTATACGTCTGGTTAGAGTTCCTGACCCCAGGCCCCACCCCTCGACAAAGTTTTTTGGGAATTGGTTCATTAGTTTTTTGCATAATTATGGAAAACTGTTGAAAAACACAATGGGATACACACCAAACATTTAAGTATCTGTCTCTGAACTTACAGACCATCCCATTAAATCTGTCCCTGTTTTTCGCCTACAGGCTGGTCTAGTGAAGTGTCAAGAGTTTCCCTTCATTTTGTTACTCTGGTGTAAAACGCTGCTGCTGGAGAATTTGGCCAAACTATGCGAGGTTGACAATCACGCCTGTCTGTTGCTGATGTTAAATGCACTCATGTTGAATGGACACTACTTATATTGTGCCATTCTAGTCTGAGCGACCACTCAAAGTGCTTTACAACACAAGCCAGCATTCACCCATTCACGCAGTGGTGGCATTCGTACCATGCAAGGCGCCACCTTGCTCATTAGGAGCAGTGACCATTCACTCAAACTCTCACACACCGATGGAACAGCCATTGGGAGCAGTTTGGTATCTTGACCAAGGACACTTTGATGTGTACTGTAGACGGCAGGGGCTGGGGATGGAACCACCAACCTTCTGATGGTGAAGTGGACGACCGCTCTACCACTGAGCCACAGCCGCCCCCTGTGTTAAAACAGCTAAAACAGCTAAAACAGCACACATCCCATGCTGTTTTAGATCAGATGATCTATCCTAGATAATGATACAAATATATACATTTTATGACTTCTTGGAGCTTTTAAGCATCTTTCAAGCTGACTACACACTATACCCACACAGCAAGAAACCACAGGCAGAATAAGTTAATTGACTTGCTGATGAACACAGTGGGTGATTTAGCAGCTACGGAGCATGTTATTTCTTTTAGGAGTTGGTGAAAACCCAAACAGAGCTAAAAGAAAGTGATTATTTACATTTACATTAGTTGGGAGGACAGACACATGACACCAATGAATGCTAATAATATGTGGGCAGGTTGTTTCATTAGAACCTATTGAAGACTTTCAAAGGTGATTATTTCTATGCTTTGCTTACAGGTTGTGTCACTACAACCAAGTGGCTGAAAATATTTCAATCTCAAGCTTGCCTCACTGTTTTTTCTAAATTCACCTGATCAGATCAAGAAATTTAAATATTCTATTCAAGCTGGACGAACAGAAGGCAGAATATCTTTAACAATGACTACACTCAAACTACAGGCCTCTATGTCTGGCTGTTGGTCTCTGTATAAAACACAAACACACAAGCTTGATCAGCTCACAGTGATATTCATCACAGAACCACGTACAGACGTTTGGCTCCATTAAGCATATCAGCCTTTGACACGCCATCCTCAACCTTTGCTAATTATCTTGCCAGAGCAGTGAAGACAGATTTGGTGTGTTTCTGCACAGACTGGCATGAGCTCAGGGTGCTTTTGAATAATGGTTTTCTAATGGCAATATTAACCTTCTGAACAGGCAGAAGTGCTTAATGTCTCCTATGATTAAGTCAGTACAGCTGTAATGGCAGAGGTCATGTGCTCTAGGCGATGATTGGAATCATCAAGTCAATGTGCAAGTGATAATTTAAGCACACAAAAAGAATTTCCAAAGGCCAATTCGAACAGGACATTTATATCAAATGGAGTGATTTCCCCTCAGCAATGGGCAGTTGCTTTAGGAGAGCCCACATCCAACAACAGGTAGTAGTTTCCTTCCTTTTCATTTAGGGAAGTGAAATTTTTTGTAGCACCTACTACATTATGTTATGTGTGAACTTATTGTATTGAAAGCAGCTATAACCAACATTCTGATGTGTTTTTGACAGGAGCAGCTTGTAGTGTTGAGAGTACAGACACAGCTGTGTGCTGCATGTTTTAGCAATTTTCAGCCAATTGCTTTGGTTTTCCTGCCTGCAGCTCAGTTCTGTCTTACTACTCTCATAAAAAGAGTTTACAGGCAGCACAGCAGCTAAAATGTAAAAATAACTATATCTGTCAAGCATTACATGGCAGAGAAGGTTAACAATTAGCATTAACAAGTTAGCAATATACATTTTAACTAACTTATGAAACTAAATTAAATTTGCATACTAATGGAACATAGTGAGTTTCACCCCAAGCTAATTTACATAGGACAACAAGACATAGACCCACAGAGAATATAAGAATAAATAAAACTAGATTAAACCTTAATTCATTTTTTTAGATTAATTAAAAATGGAAATGGCAGAATAATTGTCACCTGCCTTCCCTGTTTGATTTGGCCAGTTCAAACAGAAAAGAAAAATGTGTGGCTGATGGGGAGTGACATTTATATAAAAAAAACATATATAGAAGGGGATTAGCAGCCATAGAAACATAAAATCACTGCAAACATTAAACAAACATGCACAATCATACATATAGCAGATAACAGACTGCAGATCTTCACTGAGTCTACACTGACATGTTTCTGCATCATTCCCATCAAAGAAGAGGACTGCACTACACTGATGTTTTCTTCATGCCTGACGAAACAAGACCGTGAAAGCAACAAAACACACAACAATAATGCAAAACAATTGGCCAGCGGGTGGACATGGGGTCTCCTAAAGCAAGCAGAGGAGGACTCGAGATAAAGGTTAGAAAGTAAGAAAAGAAGTATAATGATAAACATGCACAGGATAGATATTTTGATCATTTTATCCAGAATGCCTACTGTTGGTGATTGAAAACAGATTTTTTAAAAACTGCTAAGTAGATACTGTTCAGCTGGTACATTTGTTAGATAGATGTGAGGGAACTCAGACTGCTCAAAAAGTCATGCAAATAAAGAAAGGTAAGCTTAAATATATTTTTTAAAAGGCTAACTGTAGAATAGTGTTGGTTATTTTGTCTGTATAAATGTCTGTGTTTGTGTTCTCAGTGTTTCGAAGTTGGCAGGGTTCAGTCAAAATACATGATTTTACTTATCCAATCAGGATTCTGCAACAATGAGTCATCACTATTAGATGTTACAAATACTAAAACAAAAAACAAAGGTTTTTTAAACAGGCAGCATCCCTGTGCTGCATGCCTGTGATAGCATGCTAGGAGCTGAAAGAGAATATTAACCTGACCTTAATGAGACAACAGGTTTCTTGAGGAATTATAATTGATGAGCCAGATTATGTTACGTCTATGCTATAAACAAATGTGAATCTAATTTTGAATGGCTAATTTCTGCTGCAGGACATCTCATTCAGCTTTCAAACGACAAACATAACAGACGTCATGTCATGTTAAAATAAGCTCATTGAGAGCGCAGCTCCAACTGCTCATTCACTTCAACACAGAGATCAATATTAACTCACGTTTCCATTTTTTGTCATTTTAAAATAGTGGCCAGTGTGGCATTTACATATGTTTACATGGAAATTAGATAGAGTGTTTTATGAATATACCAAAGGATTCAATTTGTCACTGTTCTCACTGACTTGGAGATACAGTACGACTATTTAATATCCATGCTTTTGCTAAGATGTCATGATGCAGTGAGATAAATCTAATTAATCAACAAAGGTAATTTCTCTTGTGCTAAGCCTTGTGAAATTCACTTGTCAGGTCAGAAATGGCTGCATTTGAAAAATGGAATCATAAGGTTGTGAAAGGAAGCACATTTTAGATGCATGAAAGAAAACCACAATCTCTCTGTTGTGAGGCTGCCAGCAGATCTGTGGAGCGAAAGATGATATTTTACATAAACAAATAAATTGAATTTCTTCTTTGGAGCAACTTTCCATTTTTTTAAGAGATAAAGACACATTTCCTCTCAAGCGCAAATGTCATTGGAAAATTAATATTCAATCTGAAAGACTTGCAGTCAGCAAAAGGATTTATTGTGTCCCAGCTCAGACATAACAGCAGATATGAGAATCTGCAGTTTTAGCAGGCAGCTTCATTGCACTGATTCACTATTTCTCTCACACTAAGCAGACAATGCATTAAACGCTGATCTGTAGCTCAAAGTAGGCCAGCCATGCTCTTCGATATGTGCTCATAGTTTAGCTAAATATAACAGCTTAGTAGCAGAGATATTCCACCTGCACTGAGATAGTCCACTCTTAGAACATATGGGTTGTGTAGGGGTGCAAGCAAGGTACTCCAAAATGAAAGGGGGTCTATGAAGGTGAAGCCCCAAAATGTAAAGTTTATAGGCAGAAAAGATTCTTCCAATTTCCATTATGTTTTTGATATAATGGATAGAGACAATACATATAGAATAATTCCAATAGATATTTTTTCTGCCTTCAATTGTTGTGAAATGCCTTTCTTTAAGTAGCTGTGACATCACACACCACAAGCCGCCACCACCACTACGATACTTAACTTTATGGCATCAATAGTTGGTGGAATATCTTTGCTGTTGCATTAACCACATCTACATGACTGTCAAAAACAAAGGTCCCCCTGGTCCTCCTTTAGATTCAGTGTCATTGAAAAACTTCAAACAAACAAAAACTTCTGTAGACTTCGGGGAAGGGTGTCATGTCACAATCAGTCTTAAATCCTGTACTGACTGATCTGCATTCATTAGCAGAATGTTCGCATTTTGTGGGCCAAAATTTTCTTCCCTGTAAGAAAAACAAAAGGACATTCAGATATATAATATCTAAATGTTTTATTTGTACATTGGAACTGCAGAGCCCTTGTCTTTTCTCTTTCTTTGTGGCCCACATGTGGGAAGATCTGGGCACAAAAAACAAAATAGAAAAGAAAGAAATAGAAAAGAAAAATAGTTCCAAACAATGTTCATTATTGTTGAATAGCAGCAAAACAAGTATCCCTTCATTTATGACCTCTGTCTCTCTCTTAAACACACATTTCTGTTGGGAGACAGTGAGAGTGGCAATGCGTTACCTGGACCATTCCATGAAATGTTTTTGTACGTTTTTCTGTTATCAAAGGATTACTCAGAATGCTGCTTTGTCACTTAGTCTTATTTCTGGAACCCATGATTTTTTTCTCATAAGCTCACCTAAAAAATCCCCAACCTATTACCCTCGGGTGTAGTAAATAAATGCAAGAGTGAATGCTGGAGGACCCATACTAGTTTTAATGACGTTTCACAAAATGCGTGCACCATCAACATCATAGGCATGTTTGATTTGGGTCACTTAGCATGGTGCATTAAATTAGTGATTCATCAAGGTGCATGCAACTTTATGCTGATGCCAACATGCTTATCTTAACTTTAATACATAATGACATTGTTATAATAACACAGCTTAATAACCTTTTCTCCAAGACTGTGATTTGTTCTTTTGATCCTTTTTAATCTATGCACCAAATATCTCCTGGAAGGTTGCCACAGATTTTATGCCTTTTGTCTTCACCACCAGACCAAGAAATGCACCATGCACTGATGAATGGTGGTGTCTCCTGGCATCTAGTATTGACATAAAGTCAGTTCAGCCACAGAAGGAAGCAGGAAAATGGAAAATAAGGGGGTTGGGGTCAATGAATTATTAATGCAATGCTCTGCCCACTTTATGGCCTATGTGTCATTTTGATGGACTGCTCTAACAATTCCTTTTCATGCTTCAGCATGCTCTCTAAAATATCAGTACTTTCTTTCTTCCTTTATTCCAAACCCTTTTCCAATCCATATCATATCTACATTCATTTATAAGGTCACAGTAGCTTTTCAGATATTAGCCTACATTCCAGAGGCGTCTGTATCAAAGAGCCACCAAGGCACCAAAGCAATGACCTTTTCTATGCCAGATTACTTTAATTCAATTTTTCAGTCAGTCAGTCATTACTAGGAAAAAGTGACTGTGCTCACCCACAAGTTGCACATCACCTCCACTCCCAGCCCGGATGTTAGAAATGTGACTCAAGGCACCTTTTCTATAGAGCAATAATGGACAGAGAGCTAGACAGACTTTGACACCGTTATTACATTCTGCAGCATTTTACTCTTATGCCGGTAGTTCTGCATGCATTGGAGGAGGGACTAACTTTCACGGCAATGGATGTTGTCTAAAATGTAGATTTCAATTCCTGGCTTTTATGCCAAGGCCCCCTCATCACAGTGTAACAGTGTTCCACAGCAATCTTTGCTGTAAAAGCTCAGAGTATTTGCAAGTGAGTAGCTAAGGCATAGGTTACAGATAAAAAAAAACAAACCCTGAAGGATCTCAGTCCTCTGAAGTTATACAGACAGCCAGAAAACATATGTGGTGTTGGTAATAGGTCAAATGCAAGACGATTGAACACCATTAGCTGCGGTCAAAGCCTGTGAAATGTGGGCCTCTTTAAATTGATTTAAATAACAGTTTAGTGTTATGTCATCAGACGGTTGCAGGGAGGAGAGGATGAATTATTCACATAGTTTCGCTTACACACACACACACACACACACACACACACACACACACACACACACACACACACACACACACACACACACACACACACACACACACACACACGCACACACACACGCACACACACACACACACACACACACACGCGCACACACACACACAGAAACATAGAGCTGTGCCACCTAACCTTAACAGTCACATGATTTAGGTCAAGTTTCAGTATGGTTATTTATGGTTATTTAGCTTTATGGGTGCAACAATGAACTGCGTCCATGTGTATCATGTGTTGCATGTGGAAAACCAACATAGCGTGTGTTGCAATAGCTAATATAAATATGTTAGTACTGTATAAACTAATGTATAAAAACTCCCAAGCGATTTTAGGAACGAAAGATGAAGCAGATGGTTTGTGACATATGCTGACTTTAATTTGTGTGATTTAATTGCCACTAAATATGTGACACTAAAATTCCTATTGGTAATTAAATCCATTTGTATTTTGTGCCATTGTCACGATACAATATTCTAATTTTAGCTTCATAGCATTATGGATATCGATGTATGCCTGTTGGTTTGTTGGCAAGGTTGGTCAACCACTTTGCTCCAGAGTTATTTAAATATCTAATGGATGAAAGTAGGAACACAAATTCACTGTATGTTCATCTATAGCACCGTTATCAGGTTAGAATTTAATTTTTCCATATCTTTGGTTTATGACTAAATCGAGGATATGAGTTTTCAAAAATATCCCAAACCTTTTCCAGCATGTGTATGACCTGAGCTTGATTACTCTCCTGGGGTTGGATACCGTGAAAATATTGCTATGTATGAATCAGTGTATTAACAGGAACAGTGTGATAAGAGACAAATATGCACTAAAGTCTAAAGTATGGGGCAGATCAGCTGACTTAATTTTTTCATATTTTATTTTGAAAAATAGAAATATTGTTTTCATTGTTTATTTCATTTTGTTTTGGGCATGACCCAGACATAAGAATAAACTAAACACGAAAAATCAAATTTACAGACAGTAACTGATGGTCTGTGTTTTCACATAAACATTTGTACTTTGATATTTCATATTTGCATTTTATCCCTTTTGTTTCTCAAAAGAAAAAACTATCCTCCCAAAAGCTGCTCTTTACATGAGCAAGTCAGTGAACCCAATATTCCATATTTGTCTCCAAAGTGCTGATGGAAGCACACAGAATATTGTTTCTGTCCACTGACAGTCACTTATCTGGTAAATGCTTGTAAGATGCCAATATTAACTTCCAATTTGTTCCCGTAGTATCCTGCATGGTAAAGATATTGAGAATTAAATTTCTCTTCTTCTCATACAAAGAGAGTGTGTGGCAGCGTAACTGAAATTATTTGCATGCAGTCCTCTGCGTTTGGTCTTGCTGTTGTGAAGAAGTACACACAATATGATTCAGCTCCCACATAAAAACTGTTCAAAGCTTTAAAGGTGCAACAGATGAAGACTAACCAGACAAATTACAAATTTGGCTTCAGTATTTGTTTGCAGGGTACCAGACAGGTCTTATTTGTCACCTTGTCTGTTTCTCATTGACCATTAAGCACACTTTGACTGTCAGCTTGGATTTGATCCTATCTTTCACTGCTCCCTCTCTGTCTAGTCATGACATGTGGCAAAGGAATGTAAAACGAAATCCCAAACAGCTGTGATACTATTTCTACTAGATCTGTGTGTTTTCTTGCCATATTCCCTCACGTTATGTGGAGAAAAGAAAATGAAACAATCGCCGGATTGATCGCTGCAGACCGTGAGCTGACAGCGGAACTCCACACCAGGGTATACGCTCTGCTAATAGCCCAATTGGTGAACATGGGGCCTGAAAGGAAGTGCACCAGTGCCTCTATCTCCTGTGTGTCCCCGCTATAATTCAGCGAGGAGAGGGTGATATGAGTTTTCTCGTGAAAAAAATGAGTTATCAACACGAAGGTCGGGAGGAAGGTCATTTATTCACCGTGTGGATGGTAGGAGGGAGAAGAGGTCAGAATGTATGAAGAGATAACAGATAGGAGGGCAGCAAAGTGGTCTCTAAAGGCAGAATACAGAGCACCGTGATGCTATGGAGGGTTTAATAGGAGCAGCCACTGCAAAGACTGTACGAGTAGAGTGACAAATGGCATCTACAAAGCACTCAGAGATCCCATACCTCTGCCAGTGCTATTGTCACTTATCAATTGTGTATTTGCACCCTTGCCACAGCACATACATTGTCATTTGGCCAAGTCAACATTGCTTTATTCGGATCTGCCTAATGCCAAATTAAGTTAGACCACCTAATTCCTTGACCCTGGAAACCTGTTCCTAGCATTTGGAATCACGCGTTTATCATCAGAATTAAAGCTGCAGGCAGTGTTCAACGGGCCCTCGCACTCTGGCGCTCGTCGGGGCGTGTGCACGTCAAGGCATGCACCCGTCAGGATGTGCACCCGTCGGGGAGTCCTGGAGGTAAACATGGCTCTGTATTTGTATTTGTGGATCCTGAGGGATCCTGACTGATTCTTCTCTAGTTTTGTGCTTTGCTAGTGTCCTTGTCACCACTGGTAGCAGGCTACTGGTGTGCATGTTTCTGACCAAACTGTCAGAAACAGACTCCATGAGGGTGGCATGAGGGCCCGACGTCCTCTAGTGGGACCTGTGCTCACAGCCCAGCACCGTGCAGCTCGATTGGCATTCGCCAGAGAACACCAGAATTGGCAGGTCCGCCATTGGCGCCCTGTTCTCTTTACAGATGAGAGCAGGTTCACACTGAGCACATGTGACAGGCGTGAAAGAGTCTGGAGATGCCGTGGTGAACGTTATGCTGCCTGTAACATCATCCAGTATGACCTGTTTGGCGGTGGGTCAGTGATGGTCTGGGGAGGCATATCCTTGGAGGGTTGCACAGACCTCCATGTCATAGCCAACGGATGATCCAGGTCCAGTTTTTTAATCTAAACTACTAAAAAAGACCCATTGAATTTGACTACGGCACTGTCTTCATGGAAGATGTGACATTTTAGTACTTTAATTTAAAAAAAAATTGTATTTGACCGTTAGAATCCACAGCAGTGGCAGTTGTAGATGTTTCAGTTCCCATCAGCAGTGATAATGCCAAACGAATTGCCTTTAAACATTTCAAGTGGAGGTTGTTAATTTATACAATGAGGGCACAATGACATGAGCAACCTGCTACTACTTTAGTCAATATAAATAGACTCAACATGAAGGAGGATTTTGGACTTTATGTGCAGAGACACTGATTGTCCACCTCTGCCATTCATAGTCTAATTGGTTTTACAATCAAACTGTACAAAATGACCACAATATATCTGTAGGTTGTTGTTGATATGAAAAGAGTGGGTGCTGTGATTTCTGGCTGTTAAAACGTCACATTACGACCTGCAGTGAATTCTTGAGACCTTCCACCCTGAGGCACAACACGTACAAGACAAAACCTTAATCTCTCCAATAATTATGTTGTGTTTTTGTTTCATTTTTATTAATATAACATGTAAAGTGTGAATTGTTTATGGAAAAAGAACTGCAACACATAGAAAAGACCTCCACAAACTACTGGGAGGAAACATCAATATAATACCCTCGGGTTGCTTTGCTCTGAGGCTGCAGGTTTATTTTGGTTACATAGAATGAAATAAAAATCCTGTATTGATTTTCTACCACACACCTAGGGGATTTATCTTTGGCAATACACACAGAGCCCAGATTTCTGAAAGATATTTTCCTCTCTGATGTGGCAGTCTGCATAACTGATGCTGAAGGTATGAATTACAGCTTACAGTAATGAACAAAGTCTAGAATAATTGGATTATTCTGCCATCTCTTGAACCGCTGCTGACCCTGGACCCTCTAATCTTGTAGGAACTTCCATTATTAACCATGAATTAATATACATAAATTCTCACATTAATGCAATGCATCTCATTTAAGGATAGGATCATTAAAATGATTAAGGAGATGGACTCCAACATCATTGGAGTCATTAAAGAGCAGAGGAGCTGGGGCAAAGGGGGAGATTATAATGCAATAAGAATCATTCTCTTTGTCACTCCTTAAAGAGCAGCACTGAATCCTTTTTGAGGAAGTAAATTAAAGGTACAGTAATGATTGAACACATGTAATACAGTAACAAGTTACTTTCCTATTTCCAGCAAAAATCCAGCAGTTGTGTCCAATTGAAAACTCTATGACATAACCTGGCACCCTCCACCAGTGATCTAAGAAGTACTGTAGGGTAGGGTATACTGGAAATACTAGAATTGTAGAAATACTAGCTCTAAGGTAGTTGTGTTTACAATATCACCCCACTGTCTCTGCGTCTCCAATTGGCTAAACTAGCACCTGAAATCTTTCTGAACCACCATCTGGGCCATTACCATTGATGACCTGATGTGATGATGGTTAGCACTTTCCATCACAGTACATATAACTGCCTAGAACAGGGGTTTTAAGATTCATCAGCTTAAGTTGCTGCATTTACGTCGTCACTAATAGAGGTTGCCAAGTGCCGCTTTTAGGTGTTCATTGGAAGGTCTTTGTGAATAGTTGTAGTCAGTTTCGGTTTGCAGCCTGTATGTACAACAAGTTTCAGCTGAGCTGGGATCAAATTAGCAACGGTTGCATGTCGATGGACAAAGGTGGCTTACAAACTGTGCAGAAAACAGACGATATTAAAAGTTATTAAAACTTATTAGTAGACTAATAAATTTATTGTGCAAACCTCTGCCAAGTCAGCTTGGTTTCCCAAGTGACGTTTTGTCTGTAAAGCTCACTTCTTCATGCAATTTGGGAACGCACTTCAAATTTGTAATGGAGCGTACCTCCACAGAAGTCTGGTGCCCTCTCCTGCTAGGAGAACTGCAGGTGCAGCTCGTAATCACTTATCTCCCTGAGGAACACCTTGAGCAGGCAACGAATCACAAACAGTGCATTTAGAGCCTGTAATGATCTGCGTCACTATCAAAATCTAACTGATTGTCCTTTTGTGAGAATTTTTGGAGAGGTAGGGTATGGCCCAAAGTCTATTCATAACGTTTAGAGTAATCCTGCTTTAAGAAAAACAGAAACCAGCACCGGCATGAAAATAACCTCCTTAGCAGAGTTAATGACAATCCTGCATACATTGTTTGTGAAAAACTAAATAAATGGGACTCATTGCATCTTTCCTAAGCCATGACTGACAACCTCGCAGTGTCACTTTTCACAGGCGGAAAACACAATAAACTTTGCATTGAAATATGGAAGACGCATACCACACTGGATGCTAAAAAGTTGGAGTTCCTGCTGTTTCTGGTGGATAAGAAGAGAAGAGGTATTGCAAAAACCAAATGACTACATGCATCCATCATAATCTTAGTGCAAGCGAGTGGGTGTGATTTTTGAATATGTTTTATTTAATTGTAAACTGAGCAACAGTCCAGAATCCAAATATGTTCAAACAAAATAAGTTATTCTAACATGTCATCTTGGGTTTACTCAGTATTCAATACAGAAAGTAAAGCAATACAGAATATTAGCAATTTAGAAATGGATTGAAAAGCAGATGATTAGACTAAATAGACTATGTCTGTGATTAGCTGCTCTCATATACTATGAAATATGCAGTCTGACAAATGTATTGATTCAACAGCATATTAATCAGATGATAATATCTTTGACTATTAGTGTTCAGTGGTGTTGCCCAGTGCGTTTAGCAGAACTCTAGCCATATAACACAGGACAGCATTTTGACAGCAAAGTACAGAGTGATGGCAGGTCCTTAGAAGAAACAAGAAGGCACTGTGCTGTGATTCCATTACCTTTTTGACATTCATAAATGCTGACAGGTTGGCTGATTATTTCCCACTGGCTGCAAAATTAAATAACTGCTGCAATCTGTCCCTTGTACTGCAAATCCAAATCAGTATTTCACCAAATTTCGTCCTAATAACACAGACATACAAAAGCACACCGGGACTGTTGCAATTATTTTAGTAAACCTGAGTGCATTTAAAGGATGTTCTACCTCACTCGTCGCAAATTCAGAGGACTTCTAGGTGATGCTTGATAGTGAAGCAGCGCTAATACAAGTCTGTCTCCCACAATTTACATTCATTTTATTTTAAAGTGAATGTTCCCACCAACATTAAAAACTTTTAAAAGAAGCTCTATAGCAATATAAGAAAATAATAAGACGAAAGAGAAGTTGAATGCATATTTCCCCTGAGGAGGAAAGTACTTATTTCAAGGGTTCTGTTTTTGTTTTGAATGCGATAAGAATTATAGCGGAGCTAGAAACATTTTACACTTTGAGTAGGACTGCAGGAAATGTGATTACAATCTATGACTGTATTTTCCTTTGTAAATATGAGAAGGTCACAGTGGCAATCCTTGTAATTAACTCTTAAAAACTGCATTTGGTGTTCTTTCCTACATAATAGAAGAAAATGCTATCAGCTTACTGAGACTCTCCTCCAAAACAGAGCATCAGAACTCATTCATCAAGTCGCTTAAATATGTTGTTGACAGAGTGCAGGACCATGATGGTTTCAAACCTTAACAAAAAACGTCTTTTCAACCCAAACCATGTTGTTTCCTCAACCTTAACTAAAAACCCAAATCATGACTTTTGCCATAAAGACATCATAATTATCATTAAATTTGGACTTGTTGGCTTATCAAAGTGTTTTTTACTACTCACATTTAAACATGCAGGAGAACTACAGTAACATGGACCATTAGAGATCCATCTCTTTTGTCCACCTGTTCAGACCGATATTTTCAATGTTCCACCAAACTCTTGAGAAAACCTCATGTTGACTGTCTACACAAATCCAGGGCCTTACTCTGGGTCTTTCTTAGTCATTTCTCATTTATTGGTTGGCATTAAGAACATATTTGTTCATTACTCTGGTCCATTGGTATATCTGCATGAGTCAATTCAGAATAAACAAGGCAGAGAGTGGATGACGGCTGGTAGATCAACAGGGTGAGATGTTGATTTTTATTGTGATCAGCATTATCTATGGTGAAGCAGACAACTTCCACAACCCCACCATTTGTTCTAATGTATAGCATTATGATATCCACACGCTAATATCCTATGAGATTTGAAGAAAAGTTCGGAACAAGAAGATATACATTATGGGCTGAATGCAACATGGAGAAAAAAAACAAAAACATTACAACACAGTGTAAATGTATTTGTCCTGTGCACTGCAACTACAGCAAGTCTGAGATCAGCCGTCTTGTTTTTCTGTTCTATTCTGTTATTCAGCTATGGTACATGGAGGGGGCCCCACTTTGGTGGGGTTAGGGGTGTTTGTGGTGCACTGCGTAGTGCCTTCATGGGAGGTTTAAGGATGTTACAGATGTAATTCTAAAATGTGTCAATATGAGAGGATATTTGGGGTCCCCCTTAAATGTTTTTGCCTGCTTTGTCTTAACTGACGATGCGCCCCTGTCCTTCACTAACCATGTGGTTGCAGCTTTGGTTGCCAGCAGTAGCTCTGAAATAAGAGCCTTAGAGCCAATTGCAGCAAAGCAGACTAATAAATTAATTTGATCTCTTTTTCTTTTTATATGCTCAGGCTAGGTGTAACTTTACATAGTAGCAACTGAATTGCACAGTATTCATTACATATGAATAAAAAAAACAACATGACAATTTCAGGAGATTCAGATTTTCAGATACAGACATTGTATCTGATGTATTGTATTTCCTACATTTTCTTAATGTGGAACACAGGAGGCGTAAAATAATCTTCAATAAAGAGCATTCTTCCTGCCCAGCATCATTTAATTGGTGTGAATTTTCATCTGCTGAGTGCTTAAAGGAAGATCTCAAACAAAAGCAGCAAGAACAGACCTAAACTAAAACTTAATCAAGAACCCTCTGAATTTATAGGAAGTTATTGTGTTAAATTATTACCTAATAGAGACTCCTCTTTCCTCTGAGATCCACCTTGAGATCCAGTCACATTGTTTTCTTTTACTTGGCAAAGACTGTCAAGTGAGTCTCTATGAATACCAATTATACTGGATGTGCAATTTGACAATACTACAGCTTGGCTGGTTGCATTTGGTCACTCTGTCTCTCTCCTTGTCTCCCTCTTGGATGGTTACACTGACAACTATATGACAACTTTTAAAATTTGTTGCATTCAGGTGATCTGAGAGCATATGTAATGTTCAAACCACAGGGATGAACTGCAAGAGAGAACTTTTCTCTCCTCTCTACCTGCTCTTCTTTCACTTCATGATACCTCTACTGACAACCGAGTTAGATTTTTTTTAGGGTTGTTGCTAATGGCATGCTGTTGCTTAAAATAAGTTGTTTAAATTTGACAAGCTGGGACAGCAGTAGATTTTAATTTATCTTAGAATATGGTCATGAAGGATGATCATGTCAGTTTTTCATAAAGACCAATGAAGGGAACCATAAGTGCATTACATCAACTAGATAACCACTTAGCAGTCATCTTTAAAGTATTTTCTCTTGTAAAATGAAACATTGTTCACCTTTGCACTGATTGTCTGAGTAATTTTTTCAAGTGCGCTGTTTTCTGGACATCACTGTGGTGCACCAAGCTCTAATGGGCTCATTACTTCACCCCTGAGGAGAGTGGAGAACACAAAGTAGTATTTAATGGTTGGTGAGAGACACTTTTTTTCCACAAGGGACAACAACGACCCACTGGTCGAACAACACAAAAAACAGCATTTTACATCTCACTTTTAACAGTTCTAAAGCATACAAGATATTTTGAGGATGAAGACCAACTGCCGATATGTCTGGTAAGGTATGGTAATAGGTCTGCGGTATCGAGAGACAAAAGCCCCATCCAGACAGCATTTTCATTCCGGGCCTGATGCACCTTTATTCCGCCCTGATGTCTGTTAGAACGCAATGAAGGCATAATGGGGTGTCAGTTTGTTCCGCCTCTGTGACGCCTCAGGAGGTAGTAACAGCGCCCAAACAGGCGTCTGTCTGAATGGAGTGCGCCGGCGTTGCGGAACGAATGTGACAGTAATATGTTCAGGTGTGCGACCTACCCTGGGGGATTTAACCATGCGGTAGCAACAGGAAGTCCATTATTTGAAGAACAAGCACAGAAAATGACAACTAAACTGGGGAGATAATGAAATATATCTATTGAGAAGAGAGATCTGGAGATATTTAATCACAATAGTCTGATACCTCAAGGAGAGAATGTATATAGATATCATCACGGGCATTCACAGTAGGGTTTTCTAATCCATGTTTCTTCAACTCGGGCAGTTTTAACATCCTACATTGTGTCTAAAAGTGAAGTATTGTCTGCCTCTAATAGATAAGTCACTTAATAGAAAAGTAGAATAGTGTGGCTTATTCCACAAAAAAACATTGTTTGAGCAAATGAGTCCTTCACACAGGATCAAAAGCTGCCCTGGATGGACAATGTGTCCAGAAGGTGATGGAGAGAATGATGAGGATGAAGACATCTGATAGTCCAGGGTGCAGACATTCACTGGTGCATCTCACTGTGTTGTCTTTAATTAAAAATAAATAAATATAAACTGAACAAACCCTGCTCTAATTTTATTTTTTAAAGAGTAAAATTCAAGTTCTTTTCAACCATTTTAATGATACCTTCACCCGGTATATTCAACAACCATATGAACTTTGTTTGTGTTGAACATTGTGGTTTAATGCTTGCCGTTACAGCGCAGCTCTGCAACACGAGTGGGAGAAAAGTATGAGTAATTTATTAAGAAGAAAAACAGAGATTAAAGGAATATATAAACTCAATTGTGGATGGGAGTGGATGAGTGAAAAAAAGTGTTGCAAGAGTGTTTTCCTGTAAAACCCTGCAGCCAAAGCCAAAACATCAAGGTGTGTCAGGAGAAGGAGAAGATCCAATTCAGACTGGTTACTGCTCTTCTGGCTTATATGCATGGGGCACACTTGGGCCCAGGTGTGTCCCATTTCACTGATTAACTTCCCAATTGATCTGAAGCCCTGGAGAGACAAAGCACAGCCACAGCTAGAAGACAGCAAACAAATATGATGAAGGACCTGCCACTACTCAGGTAATATACAGCACATTGATTCCTGCAGCTGGAAATTATAACGATATAAAAGAGTAAATATTCTGTCTCAGTGACACAAGCACTAAAAGCTCCCATTCTACTAGTTCTAAGCAGCAGACATGACACAGTATAAGTGGGATACAGCTCCTCTATGTTAGCATTTCCGGTTGTTCTTAATGTAACATGGTTATTTTCCTGTTTTTTTTTTACCTATATTGTCAGAGAGTGACCATGTAGCAAGAGAACATAATGATACACAAAATAAATTATAATAGAGAGCAGAGGTAGAGAAGTAGGCTGTCTGGCAAAGAGTGAACATGAAATACTGACAAAGATTGCACTTGTGTGCTGAAATTACTGTTCCTTACCTCTAAACGTAAGGAACAGTAATTTGTCTCATGTTTGATGAACCGGGACAACCATCCCCAGCTCCACCAGAGTCTCCAGGATCACTTTTGTTTTCACCTGGACTCGTGTTGAAATGAGAATCACAGTGTGGACCGAGTTACAAAAAGTCACAGGTGCACAACAGATGGTTGGGACAGTTTTGTGCGTGCTGTGAACAGTGATGACATTATTTTTGGTCATGTGCATCTTGCTTCTGGGACGCTACGACAAGCAAAAATGTAGAGAGATGATTCCTGCAGACAGGGTCAGGATGTGCTGCTCTGAATTAGGTTGGAGGACGTCAGAGACTGCACTGGATGAGACAGTGAGGCTACAGGTTGCTAAGGCGCAAACATATTTTTATTTTTTTTATTTTAGTATACTGGGATGGGAACAAAAGAAGAATACTTAAAACATTCTCCTCTAGTTTCCAATGATTGTAATCATATGGTCACTGTGCTTTGGGCAAAAACAATCATTTTGTATACCTAAGGGACCAAGAGCGTGAATTAAAACTGATGAATCCAAATAGATTATTAAAGTAATTAAACTGCAGGCTCACAGATATATTGTAAAAGGTCAATGTTTAGATAAATAGTCTGGCTGTATAGGATAGATGTGCTAAAGTGAATATATAACAATCAGCGTCTGTCAATTTTGAGAGTGGAGACGGTTTGGCTGAGCAAAACACAAAATTAATGGTTTTCCAGGGAGCACATCCTCATGCAATAAGTCTATATAGATTATACAGGGTGCTCTCTAAATGCTGTAACCTGAATTTAGAATAATAATATAATCGAATTGATGCAGAACATTTATTTCCCCTGAAATGAAATTGGAAAAGTTTGTACGTTTCATGAGCATATGCTACACTAATTTCAGAACGAGAATTAACAGCTCACTGTGACGAATGTGCTTAATCTACTATCCATATGTTGTGAATATTTACTTTGATTACAAAAAGGTTTACCAAACATTCAAAAGTTGCTTTAAAACCAATGCAGCAGGTGTGCTCTTTATATAATGTAATATAATGTAATGGAATGTAATATAATGTAATATAATACCACCAAATAAAAATGACAGCACAAACTATACAGCCTAAAAATTCCACTATGGAGTTAAATCAACATCTGACAGACTTTTAAGTGACCTACAGTATTACAGTGTTGTTGTGTTGAATAAGGCTGACCAGTTGGTCATTATATTGAAATCTCTGAAGTTATCAACTGCAAAGTTGTAAGAAAGTCTAAATTCTAGAATAACATGCTGAAATAACTACAGAAACCTTTTCTGTGTCTTTTATCCATAACTTAAATGTATCTTGGAATTTCAGTCATGCAGATTATGCTTTATGGATGACCTACTAAACAATACTGAGCTATATGTAAAAGATTGAGGTCTTCTTACACAGGATGCAACACCAACACACACAAACAGACAGACACAAAAGCACACAAACACAAAACTTAAGGTCACTATTGTGGCTGACTGTCAGACCAAAAAGCACATAAGACCGCAGGCAGACTAAACCCGGGAGAAACTGGTGACGCGCTCACAAGAATCTACTTGCTCCACGTTCCGTTTATTGTTACGACCCAAAAGGATGTTTAGGAAGATGACAGGGAGTAACAGTGGCAAAATCCAGGAGGAATAACAATGTGGGAAAATGAACTATTAAGTATAAACAAATATTAATTCAAAAGTAGTTACAACAAACTGAAAAGAGCCAAAGCTGAAAACCACTATGTTTAACAAAGAATCTACAAAACCAAGGACTGCTGGATGATCTATTTCAGTTAGCAACCAGGGCAGTAAAACTAAACACAAGAGGGTTGTACGCATAACCACATGACACTCCATGCTGGTGTGTAGGTCTGAGAGACTGGCTGCAGCTCTCTCCTGCTTCTTAAGCACATCTGCTCAATCAGGAGATTTGGACACCTGCTGAACCTTCACTGCAGAGGAGGAGGGCAGAACCTGCAAAGAGAGAGAGAGGGCAGGACCAGGGTGCCAGCAGACACCCCTACACAGGGCACGTAACAATGCTGTTCATTGTTTATTGTCTATATCTCATTGTCACACAAACGGTGTTGTTCCTACGCGTCAGTGCAAAGACGACAGCAAAAATAGACATCTGTAAATGGTATAAAATCCAATCCACAATATGGTCAAAAGGCAGTCAAAATGAAGCCAAAGCATTCAATGAAATACAAAGCAATCCAAATGCTATATAACGCAATCTAATGTGATCCAGGGTGCGGTCAACAGAAAATATCACTCACCCTACCCATGAGTAACCAGATGCCAAAAAGCCAGGTGAACACATGAGTGCACTTATTTATCATCTTCGCATACACACATGCAGTGACACTGCCACCACCCATGTGCCAACGGTGTGCATACAAACCAAGCACAGGAGTCAGAATCAGACCTACATATTTGGCTCCTATAGTCACATCTTTAGCTAAATGTTTATTAGTGTAAATGCACAGAACAAATACCACAGATGCTCTGAGAATTACATCGACCACCTTTGTTGTGTTGCTTGTCTGGACCTATACTGACATATTGAGACTTAAAATAAATAAATCATAAATAAAAACAATGTCTTTGTTCTTAAGAAAGCCTTAAAAAGTTTAAGAATTCAGGGAAATACATGGTTTCCCTTGTTGTGACTTTATATAATCAAGAACTGTAACTAAAGTGTAAGATTTCAAACGGTTCTGTCAGCTGTGTATACTGATAACATTGAGGTTCAAACATTTTTATTTTTTATCATCTGCACAAAGTCATTCACATATTTTACAGACGTTTCCATGTGAATATATGAATAACAGCAGCTGAGAATATGCAACACCATGAATCAGCTTCACAGGCTTTATTTACTACCCAGCAGTTTCACCCTACAGAGCTGGGGGGGTATTTTGTTATCCATGCTGTCTTCTTTCACACATAGCTTTGGACTGTGTGACACAAATGTGGATGTTTACCACACCAATTACCTCAACCTAACCTTATTTATTCTTTTGCATTCCATCACGTTTGTGTTAGGAGAGGCTAACATTCATGATTATCAAGCTTCTTTTAGCAGGTTCGCTTCTTTTGTCTCATCAGCCTTTGGATCTCTTTGACCACACAGTGTACAAACTGAGGGAGGGTTAAATGGATCAGGAGCTATTTTGTCGTGAGAGGCCACCTCTAATCTTTCTCCACCTTCCAAACAAAGACTGACATCATTTCCTGCTTGCAACACACATTTTTTCAAACATGCAGTTTTGCATTTTACGCACGCAAAAGCCGTTTTGGAATGTTTAACCAGGCCAGTGGCTCTGTGGCTCATTGGTTAATATATTTCTGTGTTTTCCATCTGGAAAATTGATAATCAGGAGTTTCTCCCCCTCAATCAATATCTCCAAATTTAGCATTGTTTTTTTTTCTCTCACAGTACTCATAGCAGCTGCTGCAAGGCCCTTATTTAGAGGTTAATAATTATAGAAAATATTAATTAAAAGTAAGAAAATAATAGGTTATCAAATATAACATGAACTATGGGAAAATAACAATGGTACATGAGTATGAGGAAAAGTAATGTGATTGTTCTCATGTCTGTATATAGCTCCAGTTTAACCATCTACTCTGCACTTCTGTACAAGCAGTGCTGGTTACAAATCTTTGATTTTACCTTCCAGTTCATGCATGAATGAAACAAAGTGCAGCATGTTCATTTATGAGTTTAAGACGTGTTGGTTGGCATATTCCAGCTTTGGAAAGGCAGAGTCTCTCCTTTTTTCTCTTGCTTCCAGTCTTTAGAAGCAAGTAGATGAGGCCAAATCTATTTAATATGCATTAGTAGCTGCTGGTCGCTAGTTGCTTGTGGCCACTGCATGATATGTGAACTGTGATGATGTATGGTGCATCAACCAAAATCCCAAGAGTGATGGTGTTAAAGGTCCATATGCTGTTTGAAAACATGAAAAGTAGGTATTGAATACATCAGTGACTTGGGGACAAGTGGCCTTCAGAGACACACCTGTAAAGTAGGTGGTGGTGAAATGCAGCCCAAAAGCGACTCTTTTGCGCTAAGTGTCTGCGGTGGTCAAGTCTCGACTATTCTTTTTTGTCAGGGTTGAAATCATGAGGGTTAATCAGTCACAGCAGAATGATGAATAATATTGTTATTTATCCCGAAAGCACTAATTATGAGCACTAATCACTTAACCTTTAAACATAAATTAAAGATATGGCTTAAAGCAAACCAGACTTGCAATCATGAGTAATCATACTACCTCATCTCTTATATACTATTATATACTGCATCTGTTATTTCTGTAATGTACTGTGTTGAATTTCATGTTATTGTAGTGCTTGTTGAAGCAGTGTATTGATGACACTAGGTCACTAATTTGTAACAACCTGCCCAAGGACTATAGATGAAAATTAGCTGATTAGCTAACTCCGGCACATTTGCATTGATGTGGAGACTGAAATGTTGATAAATGTGCAAAGTGAGGGAGTCAGTCAGTCAGTTTCAATTTGAGATAAAAGAGAGCAATATTACCATTTTATATGCAAAGACCCTGAGTTTATGTATTGGAAACAGGGCATTTCTAAAGCTGTGAGCTCTTGACTGTAGCTCCATACTTGATGCACAGACATGGGGGACAAAAGTACATGTTTATACCAGTATTTGTGATAGATATACTGCAGTAGTAAAATACACTTTGGTAACAGAGCTTTCATTTCAACAGATAATAAAGATTTTAAATTCAAAATAGATAGTCCTGCCACACCTCCTGAACACATAAAGCTCATTTTCTTGCATCATCATATCCCTCAGATATAGTTCAAACCAGGTTGTGTAAAATCATCAAGAAAAGGAGATTTGGAACTTCTGTAGCAGTAAGATTATCTCTTTACACTCTGCAGCTTAACCATCATTTCTGAACCCTTTTTCTCCGCACGCTGGCAGGAAAAATTCAACGGCTTTACAAAAATTTATAAAAACTCGAACTTGAATTGCCATCTTATCACAGTGTAGACAGTTGCTGTGCTCTTATGACCCTGAGAGCTGTATTGTGAGGAGGATTAAACTCTTGGTCCACGGTGAGGGGCCAGAAAGAGCGAATTATTGGCTCTTATGTGAGGAGGGGCTAAAGGTAAAATGAGGTACCTTGGGAAGGAGCTTGTAGGTTGGGCCCTGGTAACTAAGCATTCCACAGATCTCATCCAATGCCAATTCCTTTGGGCTGATGACTTTGAAACACTGCAGTGGTAAAATTCAGTCTGCTTTTAGTCTTTCACTTATAGCTGTAACTAACTTGCAGCAGGCACTGGCTGTGTGTGTGTGTGAAGTCTGAATGCGTTTGTATTTCTTCTAATTGCATTTGGGGCATTTTAAGCTCAAGAAGAAGAGAATGAGTGGTGCTACAAACATCAGACTCAAGCTATGGATGTTGTTTTTCATACAGTAGTTGGCATGTTAACCATCTTAAAGTAATTTTTGGAAGTTCAAGTCTAAAGTCTTTGAGGGAAAAGACTCAAGACTTTGGTCACAAGTCCAAGTCTATTATGACTGTAATGGACTTTTAAAGCCTCTTTAACTATAATGGTAACCTAATAAACATGTAACTGTATGTGGCCAAAAAAAAAGACTGTAACCAATGTTAATAATCAACTTGATCTTTCTTTTGGTTGAACTTTACCCAGCAGAAAGTAACAACGACATATCAGGGTTCAGTTACCAAACTATTTAGTCATGCACTCATTTCATACATGAGTGGTAGGAGATCAAACAATCATATTTTCAAAATATTCAGCCAACACTAGTTTCAGATAGCTAATACTGAGTCTAAAACACTTTGGTAACCATCCATAGCCGCTAATGCTAATGTCTACATCACTAAGTGAGTCACGTATCAAGTATGTTTCTAGGTGGCTGATAAAGTCGTGGTCGATCCAGCATCTTTTATTTTATACTGCAGATGTTGCATTTAGCAATTCTTTTGTTTGGGCCTTTTATTATACCCCAAGGTTAAGACAAAAAGCACAACAGCTGTAGGTGAGGTTGCCATGTTTATGCCCCACACACCGGATCTGCATGGTTAGGCATGATAAAAAGGCAGGGAATGACATTTATTTGATCAGACGTTTCCTAAGTTTAAAAGTTGTCCATGCACATGTCAAAATTGCCAAATTTTGAAAACCAGATCGAAGCTCAAGTCTTTCACGGACGAGTCTCAAGATAAGGATCAAGTCCCAATCTCTGGCTCGTGTTGGTATTTTGGTGACAGGTAACACTTGCTGATTTCAGAACTCATGTACTCAGCAGTTATGTTCTTTCTCCTGCTGCTTCTTACTTTTTTCTTCTATTGACCACATCCTTTAAAGTTAGATTTCTCATCTAACTTCAAACATTCATAACTGAGCTACACAATTCCACTGATGAAGGCCATGAAAAGTGGCTTTAGGGAAGAAAAAAAAAAACGACCTTGTAATAGGAGTATTTTTGTCTAAATCTGTAATTTATAGCTTGTACAGACCCTACTCACTTTATGTCTTTTTGTATGTCTTCCTAATGAATTTCGAGGCATTTGCACAGTCTCTAAAATTAGCTTCATGTTCAGTTTAGGAGAGCAAGGTGAGTGTGACAGATTGGACCTTGATTGCAAAGACTAACTCATGAAATATAAAGTACACTAAGTCTACTAGCAGGAAAATGGGTATTAGGACATTCTGACTACTCTAATGCATTTTGTCTTCCCAGATATATAAGCTACTGAAAATAGAATAGAATTTATAAAACACATTGTCTCCTCATGAAAATATAACATTGCTGTTAAATTCCTTTTAGCACGTTTGAACCTTACCTCATATTTTCCACCTTTTATGCTACACTTACAAATATGAACATGTTTCAACAATGACAAACTATATTCAGGTTTTTTGAATGTGCAATTATGAGCACATCTTCAAATAATGCATAAGAATTTAAAATGTTTGCATGTTAAGTTTGTTATATCATCAGTGCTACATGTATAATAGATATGAGCTTGAACACATCCTTACTTCGTGTGGAGATACTGTAGCAAAGTTTCTTATGATGATCCTGAAAAATATATTCAGCAACCAATACACTTGACCCATGCACTGCTGGTTTTGAATGTCAAACACTGACAGTATGCTTTCATTGAATGCATTACTTGCACCATACACACCAAATATCAAGCTTTCTATCAATAATTTAACGTACCTATGGGTTTTCTGTGAAACCCTTATAAAGGATTTCCACTTGCAGTAGGGATGGGAGTCTTTCAAGCATCATCAAAGTTTGATGATGTGCTTCAAAGACGCCATCAGCTGAAGCCAAAACAGTCTGGTATAAAGTCATGCAAAGATGACGCAATGGAATTTCCTTTCATTTTAAGAGGAACATATCACAGAGATCTGAACCAGGATAGGAGATAACTGGTCATGACTGAATGTATTAAATTGCCATTGGTGGTGCTGCAGAGCATTGCCTTCATAGTCACTGCTTCTCTTCAAATCAGCCATCACAAGGTTATTTTAAATGAGATGTACAAAGGATGTACTTTGCAATTAAAGAGACACATCGGCTAATGTCCTTAATTTAAAAACTGAAAATCAGAAGTAGACAAACAGACATTCAGTATTACACACACCATACACAGCATGTGCTCATGCATGTTAATGATAAGTACAAAAGGCACTGCATCATTTCAGGTCGAAGCACATATATATGTCAACACATTCCTTTGGTTAATGACTGTCTTTTTTCCCCTTCTCATGAAAAAGAGACAAATATAGCAGCAGCACATGTTTACTTCAAATAGCCTACAGCTAAATACACATTAGCAGCGTTACAGACTCCACTGTGATGAGACGAGGTTAATGGGACAGGGCCCGTGGGAATAGCTCACACAGAAGATGCCCATATCCTTGACAGCACACACATAAGCTGAGTGAAAGGATTCCTTTGAATCTATGGTGTATTTTGGTTACACTTTAGTTTTCACTGGTGTTATCCTTCTGTAATTCAGCACTAATATCAACATGTCTCTTGAGGACTTTCCTGCACTCGTAGTGGTGGAGTGTAGTAAGAAGTCGGATTAACTTGTTACGACTGTAATTAGAGACAAAACACTTTTCCTCTCTATTCAAGCAGTCCTTTTGACATGGAGCTGTATCACAGACAGCAATAATAAGTTAGGCTAACAAATCATCTCTCTGTGCAAGTTTTAAAGACTGCCAAGTACACCTCTGTGTGTGTGCGCCCACAAAAATCACACCAGCATGTAATAAACTGTCGAAAAGTTGTAATATTGAATCATCATCAATAAACATTTTGTATAACTCTCTCTTTTCATTGATGGATCTACACATGGGTGGCGAACTTACACTGAATGAATGGTATTATATGTAATTATCAAATTTAAATGCAGGCTAATAGAATTCTTAGTGATTTGCATACGTGATTAGCATTAGCAATTAGCATAAGGATTTGGCAGACTAATAAAAGTTTAAATGGTTTTCATTAATGGTCTTTTGGAGTCAGACTTGCTGTCTTAAGTGTTTGGTGCAACTCAAGCAGTTTGTTTGGTGTTGTTTTTCAGCTTTTTTGTAAACAATTCGATTTCCTCCATCGATGTTCTTCGTCCCTAATAACACAAAAACAAAACATTACACATGGATAGGATAAAGAATAAAAGGAATGTGTGACATTAATCCACAAAAAAGGCAACAACAATGCATTGCCTGAATAAATAAAAAAAAATAAAACAATAAAAAATAAATAAAAACAAAATAAATAAAACAAAAGTAATTATTAAATAAAAACATGAAAAATATGTCTCTACTCTAAGTACCATTCTTGTCTCATCATAAAGTTTAAACTACTCTTCTTTTATTATGCTATTGCATTGTCTCAATTGGAGCTATGCCAAAATGTCCATCATAATTATGAAACAGACAATGAATAAAGAAAATGAAGACACATACAGTGTACTCATATATCATATTGGCTATGCCTCGCAAAAACTAATGCAATGCAAAAGATCAGTCAAGCCAGCATTTAAAATGGCAAAACAAATTAATTGCAAAATGAAACAACGCTTAAAAACTAGAATAAAAATAAATACAAGTTCAAGGTGCAATAAATAGTCCATAAATAAATACCGTAAAAGTAGCTAAAAGGCCAATACTTAAAATGGTAATGACCCAACTCTGCGGATGCAGTGTTGGCTGTAAAAACGTCCAGCAGAGATGGCAGCGAAGCAATATCCCATTTAGTCTGTGTCTTCTTCCACTCTGCTATTGCCAAACCAGGAAGTGATGCAGTAAGTGAGTATGCTTTCAATGCTGCCTCAGTAGAAGGGGATCATGCCTGGATGGGGAGATCCTCTCTTGGGGCATTCTTGATGATGGCTGTGGCGTTAACTGTTGCACTGTTTTGCCTATTTTGCCGGTGATAGCAGAGGCCACTGCAAACATTGGTTGCTCCACCATGTTGGAAGCACCGCATGATTAACATTAGGTACAAGATACAAAGAAAAACTCTCAAACTGAAGAGGCAGCACAAAAGCTAAATACAAAAATGGCTAATCAGGGACAGATGAAACTAAGGCAATTACAAAAGTTGCAAAAAGACCCACAATGACAGGATGTGTGAAACGAAACATGATACATAACAGTGAAATCTTCAAACTAAAACAGGAAACAACTAATCTGAAACCCCAAAACATCACAGGAATGTTTTGCTGTTATGCCATAGGACTCGATGGTATCAACACACCTTTGGAATAAACCTAACCCATTAGGGACTGTGCTAACAAGCTTGCTACTCAGAGTTGACACACTTTTTTCCCCCCTTTCAGGATGATGAGCAATCCTGAGAACAAAATTCCACAGAGGACTAAACAGCCCATAAAAGAGAAAATAACAAGCGATGACGTTTTTTTTTTTTTTGACTGACTAGTGCTGTTCCCAGATGAATCTACAGTAGCAGTGAGGTTTCTAGCTTAAGAAGGTTTTCAACTATTCTGACAATTAGTACTAATGTCAACAAGGTTCAGGAGCCACGTGTTTCTTCAATATGCACAAAGTATTTCAATGTGCCACTTTCTAGTCTGATGAGGTTCATCATTATCTCAGAGCAATTTTGATCAAACCTTTTGGTCATTTTGAAGGTAAACAATTGTAGTGTTATTGGTATTGACAGTATTAAATTTTACTGAATGGAGTTTCTATTAAGGGAACACTAATCATCACAGTATAACACCAAGTCATTTCAACTTCAGGGATATCAATCTGTCCATTTAGGAAGCACAAGTTATTGTGAATCAATTTCACCTGCTTTGGTGCAAATGAAAGTGACAACAGGTGAAATGGAGAGACAAAAGCAAGACAGCCCCCAAAAAGGGAATGTTTTTACATGTGGTGGCCACAGACAATTGTTCTCTTCTTATCCTTCCTGACTGATTCTTCTCTAGTTTTGTGTTTTGCTAGTGTCCTTGTCACTACTGGTAGCATGAGGCGGTACCTGCAGCCCAATCAGGTTGCACAGGGAGTCCAGCTCCTCCAGGATGGCACATCAATACGTGCGATCTCAAGAAGGTTTGTCTCCCAGTACAGTCTCAAGAGCATGGAGGAGATACCAGGAGACCGGCGGTTACACAAGGAGAGCTGGACAGAGCTGTAGAAGCAGCAGGACCGGTATCTGCTCCTTTGTGTGACGAGGAACAGGAGGAGCACTGCCAGAGCCCTACAAAATGACCTCCGGCAGGCTACTGGTGTGCATGTTTCTGAACATCAGAAACACTCCATGAGGTTGGCATGAGGGCCCAGCATCCTCCCATGCAGCTTGATTGGCATTCGCCAGAGAACACCAGAATTGGCAGGTCTGCCATTGGCGCCTCGTTCTCTTCACAGATGAGAGCAGGTTCACACTGAGCACATGTGACAGGCGTGAAAGAGTCTGGAGACACCGTGGTGAACGTTATGCTGCCTTTTACGTCATCCAGCCTGACCGGTTTGGCGGTGGGTCAGTGATGGTCTGGGGGGGCAGATCCTTGGGAGGGTCACACAGACCTCCATGTCATAGCTAACGGTACCTTGACTGCTGTTAGGTACCAGGATGAAATCCTCAGAACGATTGTCAGACCTTACACTGGTGCAGTGGGCCCTGGGTTTCCCCCTGGTGCAGGATCCTTCATCCTGGATGATGAAGGCATTGATGCCATTGACTGGCCCTCACGTTCCCCTGACCTAGATCTAATTGATCACCTATGGGACGTTATGTATCGGTACATCCGACGCCGCCAAGTACTGCCACAGACTGTCCAGGAGTTCACTGATGCCCTGATCAATGTCTGGGAGGAGATCCCCCAGGACACCATCCGTCGACTCATCAGGAAATGCTTAGATGTTGTCAGCAGTGCATACAGGCACGCGGGGGCCGAACACACTACTGAGTCACATTATGAGTTGCCGTGATGAAATTCACACAAGTTGGATCAGCCTGTGATTTAAATTTTTACTTTGATTTTTGGTGTGATTTTGAATCCAGCCCTCAATGGGTGCTGATTTTGGTTTTCATTGACCGTTGTTACGTCATTTTGTTCTCAACAAATTATACAACGTACATCAGTAAAGATTTTCAATTTGAATAATTTGTTCATCAAGATCCGATGTGTGATCTAAGTGTTCCCTTAATTTTTTAGAGCAGTGTATTTATCCTCATTCATGTAAATATCGGTCTTACAGTAGTTCCTCCCTTAAATGCCAGACCAAAGTTTTTCCTGTCCAAAGGAAAGAATTTCTAATGCATCATGCTCACACAGTCCCAATATCTGCCAGCTAAGAGGAAGCTCAGCTAGAAATTCTGCACTGCACACAAGCTGCCTTGGATCACTTTCTGTCTTCCTTAAATCTATACTCACATCCTATTCTGGACACCTTATAGATCTGGCTGAGTAACGTGTTTGGCAATGCACAGACAGTGTGGCAGTATCACTGCACTCAATCTGATACAGTCTCCTGTTGTGGAAAGAATATTGAAATTTGAAAATTGTACAGATGCCTCAAAAATAACAGTGGTGTATCTTATTAACTTGACTATTTATAGGAGATGTGTTTAAATGTCCAATAAAGTTTGTTGAGCATCAACTCCAGTAGGTATATCTGCAGAATCACAGTAGCTACCAGATACGCCTACAACATGATCCACTCTGGAGATGGTGAGGCTCCAATACTTTTAAGATTAAGGTGTGACGGCCTTGTCTGCTTGTGTGTTTGTGCTCTACTTATGTGTCTCTGTCATCCTCTTGGAGGTGGAACTAACCTGATTGCTAGATCAGGAGCATCTGGGCTCCTCAGGATACAAAAGCCTTCAGCTGGCAGACTTTCGTTCTCTCCTACTACCCTCACCAGCGCCACTATTTTGCTCTGTTTGATTATTGTTTCTCACCCATCACTCACACTACACCATATGTCCACACATCCACATTCACACTACTGATGCCACTGCCTTACACAACTCATCTTGTAGTTTATGTAGTTTTCTTTGTTGTTTAATAAATATCTTACGTTCACTTTGATACATTTTTTGCATCCTTTCCCATCCTTTTCTGAGGTTAAGGTTAGGGAAAGATCTCAGGGCGAGTGCTGTGTAGAACGACCTCCATATGGTGATGTGAAAAATGAAAAAAATGTCTTATGCCAGGTCTAGTGGAGAGAGACAGGAGATGGGGAGCAAGCCCAAATATGCAACTACACTTAAGAAAGAAGCCCCTCAAAAAGCAACCTGCTATAACCATATATGGAACTTTACAGAAAAACAAGCCAAAATGAGAGTTAGAATAGGAGGTAGCTTACTGGTATGAAGCTGTGTGTCTGAACTCCAACTCCGATTCCAACACCAAAAGCCCTGTATAATACTGAATGTCACTGCTCACATCTTCAACCCCATAAACATTGATGAGACCATGCTAAAAAAAAATCATTTCACAGTTTACAGTTTCGTACACCTCCATCCAGATAATGTGTTAATCTTCTTTGCAGACCGAGTCACCGGAGATCACATGTCTATTTCATGGGTAGCTTCCCACAGAAACTTAAAGAGAAACACCGTAACATATTGTTCTGAACAGTTCAGCACAACTCAATGGCAGATATCACATGAATCTATACATATATTAAGATATATTGTCAAGTGGGTGTCACTGTGTGTCAAGGTTTCACGTGACGCAAAGACCTAGACGACGACTTAGATCCCTCGCCTGAGACGCTATCAGATTAAGCCTTTAAAAAAATAATAATTTCCAAGTCAATATTCGACACGTTTGAAGGTCTATCAGCGACGAAATACATCCAAGAACAAAGAAAGAAGGTGACACGCTCTACAACACCTCACCTGCACCTGACTAACCCAGAGGACGACAGTGAGACGGACACCAATGTTACACCTGACATGGAACAAACAACTTACGACGATGAATCGATGGGAGATGTTTCTAACAAAAAACTCTGTTCGACATGCTGCAGAAGATATCTATTGAAATGGAGGACTGACAAAGACTAGGGAAGTTGAGGAATGTGAATTAAAAAGAAATTTGACCGCTGAAGGATTGAGAAAACTAATGCAGCTGTAATTTGAATATAATTCTTATTGACAAAAAGATAGAATTTATGCTACATGCATAGGGCGAGGCAGAATTATTTGTAGGCCAATTTGCCAATCGATGGTGGGATGCCGTGATGTCATCGATGGAGCAGAGGAGGAAGGCGGTGACTGAGGAATCCCTCAGGAGAAGCGCTCTTGAATTTAACGAACACCTCCGGTGGTAGTTTTACAAATTTAAAGAAAATGTTCTCACTGCTCCTGAACTTAATTTCCAAAGAGTCATGTTAGTTTTAATGTATCATGCTGATAGATGCAATGTCTTGTGGCACGATCTCTCCTGGTATAACTCCCTCACCATCAAACAGAAAACAAAACTCTCACATATAACCAATCAAAGCAAAGTAATCGGTTCACCTCAAACTCCACTATCTGATCTGTATAGCCCCCTCTCATCCACTCCACCACTCCTTCACGCTACTGCCGTCAGGCAGACGCTACAAAGTCCCTCTGGCTCGCAAAAACATCTACACGAAATCATTCATTCCATCTGCAATAACCATCCTGAACAATCAGACATAGACACAGCACGCTAACCTGTTCTCATGATGTACCTGTCATATGTTTTTAACAGTCCTTCTCATGTGTCAGTACCATGTGGTTTTTATGTGTTCTAAATGTGTTTTAAATGTGAATTGAGTATGTTGAGCCCTGTCAAAGAAAAATTTCTGTCACTGATGGGACAGACAATAAAGATTATCTCTCTCTCTCTCTCTCCTGTAAAAGCCAATCTAGCTCGCCCAGCATCAAATCTCTATTATTTATTCTTATCAAAACAAACATAAAAAATGTTTTCTATGGCATATAATCACCAAGAAACTCTTGGAACCACCAGATCAAAAAAATGTCCATGCCGATTGCTTACGGGTGCCGATGTTTGAGCTTTTATAAGATTTGTAGGCCACTTTATACATTAATTTAGTGTATTTCTGGAAAGATCTCTGTAAAACATCAGGTACCTGAATAACATTTATAATGGCATTTTCCACCGTCACAGGTTTTTTTGTTCACAGCTGCCAGCCATCGATTCGTGCGGTCTGGGGAACGATTACTCTGTGGAAAAGGAAAAAAAAAAACAACCAATACTTGTTTGAGGTTGTGTGAACAACAATACACGGCTTCACAACTCTAGGCATGTGTGAGTTTAATGGCCGTTGGCAAACAGCTTGTAGGTGCATTACCGTAAGGAATGACTGTCTGCTGGGCCATTGGGCAATTACATTTACACCCGTTCAATCAGGATTCAAGATCTCTGCTGCCACTTAGCGAGTACCGCTATCAAGTGCAGCAAACACAGCCCCCACATAGCCCCCCTTCTTTGCTGCAGCGGCAACCATTGCCCTACCGCAGCAGCAAGGCATGCAAATGAATGTAGTGACATCTGTGATGTAGATAGATGGACAGCTTTATCTCTATCTTTGTGGGGAAAAGTAAGTGTTCTGAAAATGAATTGTATCCCTAAACTTGATTATCTATTACAATCTCTCCCCATAAATATACCTATGAAATATATTAAACAACTTGACCGTATATGTAATAGATTTCTTTGGAATGGGAAACGCCCCTGGAAAAATACAACTCCGGGTGGATAGAGCGGGAATGGGCCTACCTAAATTGCTATTGTTTTTATTATGCATTTAGTTTATGACATACTGCCCAGTGGACCCTCCCATCAGAAAGAGCTCCTCCCTGGTAAAGTATTGAAAGTGAGGTATGCCGACCTCTCAACCCACTTGCATGTCTATTATATAGGGCCACCTGAGATTTATCTCACCCAGTCCTCTCTCACCTAAAAGACATAATGGAAAAAGATAAATGAGACTTATCGTATAGATATTTATCTCAATACAAAATCAAGTTTATGGCTCAACCCAAAACTATGTTTAGGAAGTGGAAGGTGGAAGGATGAAGGGATGCACAGGCATGGAGACTTAAAAACATTGTATTTAAATTCTTTGAAGAATTCAGGAGTTTGATCTCCCTCAATCTAATATGTGGCACTATTTACAACTGAGACATCTAATTTCAACTGCCTTGGCGTCCCCAAGAACAGCTCCGCAACAATCTAAACTGCTGTCTGATACGATCCATATATTTGGACAGAGGCTTCACAGTACTACTCCAAAATATTCTGGGAGGCTACAACACTTCCAACAGCATTAAGGACCATCTGGGAAAAAGAAAGAAAAACATATCTTTTCATGAGTGAGAATGAGAAAGGATATGCCAAAACCAAAGAAAACTATCAAGGGATATAAAAATAAATCCTTAATCACTTCTATCGGACAATATCTAGACTTGTTTCTCCACATTCATGCCTGTTTACAATTTTATGGCAGATTGGAATTGTGGTATGACACTAAAGTCTGTCTCCCTACCTCTTTTGATGTTTTTGTGGGATCATATTGTCACACTGCTGTGTTCATCCCCTGGTGCTTTAGTTTCAGAGTGTTCTTTAAGCCACAAAACAGTGAATTGTAAACAGTGACTTTGGAGGATCACAAAGGCCTTCAGCTGAATGGTGTGTGTTTTCCACAGCTGCTTGTATTTTTCTGTTGTTACAGTAACACACAAAGGAAATACACACTAGTATCTGCAATAAATATTACAAACAGAAGGTCTTGTTACTCAGCTATTCCAAAAGCCTGTGACAGTTTCCTTAAAAGGAAGATGCTCACGTTTTATCACGTGACCAGAGACCAGTAACAGCATCAAGGTAATTGATCAGAAGTTGGTAGATGCTTAGAGGGAAATCCAATGATAGAGGCCATCTTTGAACAAAAAGTGGGGGCATGATTTCAACCCCCCCCCCCCCCCCCCCCCCCCCCCCCCCCACACACACACACACACACACACACACACACACACAACCACCTCTTATTATGTGACATAGGTCACATATTTAGATACGTCACCCCAAGATCAAATGTAAATCTTTACAAGAAGTGCTACATTAAATGCAGCAGACATTCCCTCTTTCATAAAGAGTGCATTTTAAATGCCTTTTCTTTTTTTTACTCAGACTGTATGAAGGACACAGAAGTGGGGCTCTGCTTTCGGATCATTGTCAATCCCTTTAAACACCCTGGCAACCCATCTTTCACCACTGAGTTCCATCAGTCAGTCATCAATCCATCAGATACGCTTTTATTTTAATCATTAAGCTGTCTACAGCGGCCAATTAACAGCTGAAAATTGATTTACAGTAAAAGGCTGTGCCCTTTTACACATCATCTTTTTTTTTTACAGTGAATGTGAAAAGAAGTTGTATAAAGCCTTTCAAAAGGAGCTGCATTGTCTGATAAACTGCTTCATCTGACGTCATTTGATGGGGCTGACGACTAAATACTTTGAAAATGAAAAAAAAAGAAAAGTGTTCTAAAGAAGTGACATTACCAGACGTCTGTCGCCTGCTCCTCATCCTCACTCTTGCTTGCCACTAGTGGCTACATTAAGCTACTAGCATGACATCTGAACCTCTGACCAAAATAAGGGATTATCTGTGATCCTGCTGCATCCATTTAAATGGTGAGATAGAAATGCATTTCTAAGTCATACATGCATCTCAAATTTTCCACTTCATGTATGCAGTGCACAGTAGTATTGTGGCTGAATACATCTAATCTAGACACTTTTTTTTATTTATGTACTTAACCTTTATTTCATCAGGCTCATTAAGAGAAAATTCTCATTAACGATGGCATCCTGGCACTGAGGGCTGCTCCTACTGCACTGCAGATATGCAACAAATGTAGACTAGGTGTCTGTGGAGTATGAGAACATCACACCTCTTCCTGTTTTACTTCTAAATGTAAACACGGGGAGTTTTAAGCTTTTTGAACAGACAGCCAATGATGTTTTTCTGTCGCCTAGAACGAAACAACATCTGTTCAATGCTCGCTGTACATTGGCTTTACGTGCAATCATTAAGAAAATGATAATTAGCTTGCATTAAGTGTGATTACACCTTCAGGCTCTCAGCTATAATGCAGTGTGTTTTTCTCTAATATATTCATGCATATCCACACAGCACACAATGCTGTTTCAGTCATATTACAGCTCTTAGGTGTTGTGCCTGTCTTAATTCTTAGTTGTTGTTTTTTTGTGTGTGTTATGTGTTATGTATGTTAAGTTATGGTACTTGTTATTCTCTCACCATCCCCGCCTTTCTCTCACAATTTACCTTCATAAATATTGTTTTAGTTGAGCACACAACCCACAGACGGAATGAAATGACTGTTGATTAGGTAGCTTTCGCAGTAGATGTAGAAGTGTATAATTTATAAAAGGCAAATGTCTTATTTATTCTGTTGTGTTCAGCAGCTTTCTTATTTTCATAATGAAATTCTTATTGATCATCACTGATAGCTTCATAGAAATGTCTTGAATTTCTTTGTGTGGCAATATTTGCATAAAACTCAGACAAACAGAAATTTGTCCAGAACCCATTCAAACTGAATAAACATTGCGACAAAAACAAAAGAGTGTTTGCATTCTTGACACGCTTGCCGGATTCATTGTGTATAATTGATCATGTTTTGTTTTGATAGAAAGCATAATTACAATGCACCCATGATTATAGTTTCTGAAACTGCAAACATATATTACATTATGTTTGAATTATGGCTTTATGAAATTTGAATACTTTAAGTGTTCTGTTTTCAGTGTTTAGACTATTTTTTAAGTTGGAGACATTTCAACAAAATGTTAATTTCGGTGTAACAAAATGGTTTTTGCCACTCTAGACTTAGAATGCTATGCACTACAACTCAGTGCTGGCTGCCTGTCATGCTTTACCTGAAAATGAACGTGAATAAAGATAAAGAATGGGACATGATAATCCCTTGTACCGTAATAAAAATGAGCATTCAAACAAAAGAGCAGTTCAGATATCAAACGGAATATGTAGCCCACTAAACCCATAGAAGGAGACAGCAAAGGAGATCAGACTCTCGGCTTTAATGACAGAAATCTAAAGGGCGATCAGGCCAACGATACACAGCTATATGTAAAGATTAGTTTTTAAGAAGTGTACGGATCCAGGCATACAAGTGGGTTTATCAACCGGGCATGAAATGAAAAATGTCCATGCTAATATAACATTCTAAGGAACTGTTACTTTACTTTTGGGCTAATTGTAATGTGTTTTACCTGCACTCTTCTAAATATGTTTACTAGATTAATTACTGTGTTGCACAATGAGGACTTAGTATTCATTTTTACAGGTGGCACTTCCTATTTTGTCTTCTGGCATGACAGCCAATGCAGCTAATTTGAAAGCTGATCTAAACAGCGTGTGAATTCAGTTTCCCTGTTGCTGTACCAATCCATTGTATCCACATCATGGGCAAAACTTTGGCCACGAATATCGCAAAACCTATTTGATGGATGCAAGATTTGTACATTTATGTTACTGGTGTATTAACTTTAGTGATCCTCAGACCTTATAGTGTGACTATATTGTTAAAAGTTGATGTTTTTCCAACACTTTGGTTCATGACCAATACCTGTAAAACTAATGACATTCCCATCTGCTACACTTTGTGTTCAACTTCACAGAAGCGCTGCAGGCTGTCCTGTTACAATACCTTTGGTCAACCTCTTGTTTATTTTTACCGGATTTGTAATGACTGTCATTAAATATATCGTCCAGCATTGTTTTCATGTTTACAATTGCTTTCACTAAAACTTCAAATGCCTCAAAAGATGTTGCTTAAACTTTTACTTATAGCTCCTCCAAAGACATGTATGTCTTCATCACAGAACCACACCCCTTTTCTCAACAGCATTATTGTAGTAGCTGACAATACCCCATTTAGAATTTTTTTAATGTCTTTACTTATCATACAGTGAATACCATCTACCTTAGTTTTAACCTTGATTTTCCTTTTTTGATCTTCAGTTGTTTATCATCCCATTTCACTCAAAACAATCACAGTGACAATGAATATAACCACTAGCATGCTGCAAGTCAGCAAAAGCAGACAATCAAACATAATATCAGTTTATCAAACGTTTAAAAGAAGTGGACTGCTGGTAAAAAAATAAAAAATAAAAAATACACCAGCAAGATTCCACAGCCATTTTTTATCTAAAAGCTCTCCTGAGCAACTCTGTGGCCCAGTCAGAGGGCTTCCTCTTAGTCTGGCTCACACTGCTCCTGCTGAATGCCCATTTCCCCTCCTAGTGATAAGGTGCATCACAAACCTATTGCAACCAGTTCCCACAGGTAGCCAGTTCAAACCCCGCAACAACTTAGCACACTAAGTCATTTCCTTTCATATACATTACCTGTCGTGATCCTTATCGTTCGCACTCCCATGTGAAGTCCAAAAAGTACGGCCCAAAATCTGCTGAGCCTCTGCTGAGCCTCTCTTCATGAATTACAGTAAATGCATTTGCTGGAAGTTGGTGTAGGCTGTAAGAGCAAAGGATTTAAGCTGTTCAAAATTTGAAATGGGTTTATTGACTACAACCAGTGAAATGTACCTCAGTGCATGAAATTGATCAGAAACTCAATCTATTTGCTGCAAGTATATTGAAATCACACCGATATTCAACAACAAATATCATCTGGCTAACTGAGAAATTGGTGCAACACCTCCAGGACTACAAGGCGGCTGTCTGACCACCAAAGCTGACATTCAGCACACTTTCTCTTGAATAGTGGGGTATTTTCTTGTGGGCACTTTTGGAATTAAACTCAGCTGAGTGGTATTTTGAGTTTAGATTTCTCCCTAGGGTTGATTTGCTGTTGTTCGGCTTCTTATTTTAGGAAATGCTGGTCACTTTTTGTTTTTGTGACAAATGAGAGAGGTAAGAGAAGGAGGAGTTTAATGAATGGTTGTTTGTAAAAATGGTTCAAATTATCTGAGCAGCATCGTACATCATACATGATAAAGTCGCCTTGATTATGGATAGATTCCTGCTCATCATGTCCAGGAGGTGGGATCCTCATCGGATGCTGGCCTATATGACAACCGATTTATCCAAAAATGGTAAACTTTTGTTGTGTTTTGGCTGTTTGTTTACACGAAAAACAGCGTTTTTTTGGGGACTGAAAATGAAAACTTTTGAAAACTTCTTTCTGTGGGGTTGATTTAGAAAGGCTACGTCACCAATCAATGAATGAAAAAGAAATGAAATCAACCAGTATCACTGCCTATAGCCATAATGGTCCACACGTCACGAGAAATACATAAAACACACAAATAATGTGAACCTTTGTTGTCACATTTTTGCAGTGTGCCTCAGAGAAAAGGACAGCGAGAGTGAGCTGATAAGATAAGGACTGAACTCACAGGGCTGGGGCTGCCGTGAAGGAGCTCTGTCAAAGAGGAAACCATGTGGAGAAGAAAGCTGCTAGTATTTCTAGGTCACAGAGACCGTGTGAGTGTGCTCCATGCTTCTTCAGCTGGACTGAATGATTTATTACTCAGTGTAGAAAGGAGCTTAAGGTGGGTATAGCAAGGAAATAAAAAATGGGAGGAAACAAAGAAAATGGAAAAAGTGAAGCTAAACGTAAATTAACTTCATTCATATACAATCACATGTTGAATAAGTGCGTGTGTGAGAGAGACATCACAGAACAGTAAAAACTGGCCAAGGCAAAGGGATGAATGAGAGAAACGAAGAAATAAAACAGGCGAAACACATAAAACTTCAGAAAAGAGGAAACAAGCCTTTATGAAAGCTGAATACCAGAAATTCTTTGACTGGCATAGTTGAGTTGAAAGCACTGATTTTAAACAGCTTCCCATTGAGTTTTACAGTTGCAGGAGGTGAAAAGCATTTCATTTTATTTCCAGGTGCAAAAAAGAGTTCAAATATCAGGCTAGAATGGAATGTTTAAAGCTAAAACTCAAAGTCTCTGACCCCGCCCGCATTAGAGACCACTGTGTGGGTGGTTTTGTAAAAATGCCTGCAAAAACCCATTACTCTGACCCTACAAGCTCAACCAATTAAGCTACACAGGACCATAACATTCAGCAGCAATCCAATGTGATATATTATCATACATGATCATACGCCCATTCACACACTGCGCATTGGCATCCATGCAAATACATAATATCCTCCATTAAATCTAATGAAATTACAGGGTTGGTCTTCTATACATTTAATTACTATAAATACAAAACTATGTTTCAGCTTTTAAAAAACAGTGAAAAGTGCTTCCCTTGGGCTCACAGAAGCCTTCGCAACAACATGGATGAATTAGATGATTAGCTATCCACAGGATTGGTAAATGATGCCTCTGTTTTGACTCTTTTTGGCCTGTAATGTGTCCAATGACATGAGTACTATCTGAACTGACATCAGCAAAGCTCCATTTTTTTAAATTCTGCAGTCATTTTCAACCTGTACCGTGTAGATATGTCTCTGACTTTTCTCCCAGCACCCAAAGAAACCCCCCTGCTGTTATGCGACAAAGCCCCAAGCCTTCTCATAATTCAAGTCTGGGTAGGCATTAATATTATAAACAGCCCGGTCTGGATCTGCTCTATATGAAAAGAGCCCTGAGAAATATAATTTGCTTGACTTGACTTAATTTGTGTTTGAATATATGCCCCTAAAGATCTTAAATTAATGCATTTTGGCTGCATTTTTACAGACCATTAAATCTAAAAAAGACTAAAAAACTACCCTTTTGCCTCAGCCATGTATGATCAATGTGCAGAAATGTGGTCAATTTGTTACATGTGTCAGTGGTAGTATGATCCTTTGATGTTGCCGTAGCTGGTCAGTGTACTAGCAAATTGAGTTAGGAATGTTTAGTCAGCTGCTATTAGTTCACTCTGACACATCACAGAATTGATTTTTTTCCCCCTCTAATAAAAAATAGCAAGTCCTGTAATAAGCACTGCATGTTCGTCAGCTTGTGTTGTTCTGCCACTGATGTTGGCATCAAAACAGATCAAAAACTAATTAGGGAAACACCAACACTGGGCTGGACAAATTGTGTAACTTCATCACTTGGCTACAAAGGCATCATCTGTTTGGCTGGCCCCTACACAGCCCAGGCAACAAGACTACTGCTGGTCAGTTTAAACAACAAATCTCCCGAGAGAGTTGTTTGGGCCTGTGGAAAATTAATCGAGGATGGGTATATTCTTTGCATCATCCTGCCTTGAATGCACATGCATGGCAGAGAGAGATGCACATCAATGACTTGATGCAAGGTGTGACTCAGATGACGACCAAATCTTCCAGGTTGGTGCTCCTGTTTCATAAATAACACAGGTCTCTAGCAGGATACACCTGAAAGGGGATAAAACAGGTCTTGGTCCTGTTTTTTGTTTTTCTTTTAATACCTTGACTTTTTTTTTTCTCTCACTTTCTTTTCCCCTCATTTGGTGGTTTCATTGCCTTCTCTCCCAGCACATCATCTGCCACACTCTCTTTCTCTGTGTATCAATCCTCTTCATCACCTGCATACCCCCACGAGATTCTCTCTGGCTTTAGTCTCTAAGCCCCACACTGTCTTTTTTCTATCAATGTGTTGCAGAGGCCACGGCTGCAGATATAAAGTGGTGGGCCTATAAGGGGTCGGTATTCCCTCATATCATCTATATAGCCTCAACTCATAACATGAAGCCCAAATGCTCCCAATGGCTGTTCTATTGGTGGGTGAGTGATTGTGAATGGTTATCACACCTTATGTGCTTTTGGTGCCTTGTAAAGTGCTTTGACTTGTTGGTCGGACAAGCACAATGCTATATAAGTATATTTTATTTACACTGGTATTTGCAAAGACATTATATTGAGAGAAACTGTTAATATTAGTTAAAGTCTGGCAAATTAAATTTACTTTAAGCAAAAGATTAAATGTACATTGAATTTTAAACTAATCTATTTTAGTTTGGGGTGGTTAATATCAATATCACCCATATTTGACTCATGCAGTGAAGAGAACTGTTGAAGATTCGTGCAATGTAGAATCAGCCTTGAGGCTATTTAGAATCAATAGAGCTTATAAGTAATAACCCATGTGGCCCTTTGATCACAGCCCTAATTTCGACCAAACACACTACTTATGATATACAACATCTGTCATCATCAATATATCACCATTTTGTGCAAACTGAATGAGAACAAGAACTCTTCCAATGATTATATAAGCATGAAATATAGGAGCCTTCTCCAGAGCTTTCATCTGGATCATGGTCTTCTTTTAGAGTGCATGGGTGACAAGTATAAAAAAGGTGTAATCATTTTGTAAATGAGATAAAATTAATGTAAATGGGACTCTGACAGCTTGAATAACTTAAAGAAAAATAGTACATTAGCATTTTAGGCAAAAAACCCCCCAAAAAACTCAAAGAAAAGAAGTTAAAACAATGAATTGTGGGAACATATCTGGAGATTATAATAGCTAGAGGTGATATCACTTTATGTGGTGCTGTGTGAGGTTGTTCTTTTGCAGCCAACACTTTGACATCAACACCTCTTTCTTTCTCCAACTTCCATCTGTACTGCCAGAGGAGGAAAAAATAGGCACAGAATACAAAGTGCATGAAGTAAGGTAATAAGAACTGGAAAACACTGATAAGACACATCTGTGGGATTAAAAAAGACTTTCCTTGGCTGCTAAATGAGGACCCTCAGCCCCATTAGTGGGGTTTGCGAACACATTCCTGAGCCAGCTGGGACGAGCCTCTGAAGACACACAAAGCCAGACACATTCAGTCCTCCCATTCAGGCAAAAATATGTGTTTTATATTTCATAACATTAGTATGGCTTTAATTTTTCTAACTAGAATAATTTAAAAACTGAATTATTAATAGATTATAATATATTATATATTATAATAACCTCTGGTAATACAGCTTATTAAATATGCAGCTCTTTCATATGAACACTGGCAGAGCTGGACTGAAAAATCTCAGGTTTGACAGAGCCTTATGATTTAAATAGAGGAATTTCAATGTTAGAAATAGTGAGGCTGCATAGCTGGGTAAACAGCTAAAAATAGTTTAAGGAATAGTTTGACATTTTGGGAATTACACCTGTTTTCTTGTCTAGTATTACGGAGTATTAGTTTTTATTTTTATTTTTATTACAGATACAGATAGTAGATACTCTCTTATCATGCGTGCTAAATATGGTGCTAAGCATAGATTAACACAGCATAAAGAGTGGAAATAGTGGGAAACAGTTAGCTTCGCTCTTTCTAAAGGTAACACATTCCCCCTACCAGCACCTCTTAAAGTCACTAATTTAAAACGTTACAGCTCATTTGTTGTAAAAAAAAAAAAAAAAAAAAAAAGAGGTAAAAGAGAAAAGAAAAGAAAAAAATAATAAGAAAAAACCCTACATATGTGTTTTGATAAGGGAGATACAGTTTATGTATGCTGGACTATTTCTCGGCCTCAGAGCTCCAGGGACGCCCTGGAGTCTCATCGTCACTGTAGGGTTCCAAACAATGACAGAAGCCTTATTCAGACAGCGTTTTCATTCCGGGCCTGATGCGTCTTTATTCCGCCCCGACGTCTGTCTGAATGCAGTGAAGGCGTAATGGGGTGTCAGTTTGTTCCACCCCTCTGATGCCTTGGAAGGTAGCAGCCTAACAGCGACGAAACAGGCTTCTGACTGAATGAAGTGCCCCTGCGTTGCGGAACGGGTGTTGCGTTGTAGTAACATGTTAAAGGTGTGCGACCTGCCCCGGGGGGATTTAATGATGCGGTCGTAACAGGACGGCTGATATATGACAAACAAGTACAGAAAATGACCACTAAACTGCGGAGATAATGAAATATATCAGCTTTTATGTTCGCTGTTGCATTGTGCATCACTCCTCTTAACATTGGAACGCCGACACACAGTACATTATGAGCGCACACACCGAGGTGGCCTTGTGACGCCTTGTGGGGGTCCAGGTTGAACGCACGGAAAACTTCCTTAAAACTGCTTGGAACACAGTAGCAGTCTGTAAAGCCAAAATCATTCCTTCATTCTGTTGAAAGGAGGAAGAATCTGAGTTACACCAAAGGAATTTAATCTAATGCTGAATCAGACAATTTTCTCCAGGACAGGTGAACATAATTTATGGGGCTCTTCTTATCTCACTCCTACTTTTATAGAACTTAACTTCTTTGGGATATACATGTGTTGTATATGTACATTTTGTTTTGTACAATGTATGATACAGGTCTTTATGGTGGTCAGTCTGGTCCCCCCTTCAAGCACCTCACAACACACCTCTATCTTACCAAATCACCAAACCCATTATCCATCAGGAAACATTCAGGTTTCTGGGATCCACAATTTCCCAGGACCAACATTGACTCCATAATCAAAAAGGCACAGCAGAAGATGCACTTCCTGTGCCAGCTCAGGGTGCTACAGAGCACTGCACACCAAAACAACCAGACACAAGAACAGTTTCTTCCTACAGGCCATGCGATGAACACACAATCAGTGATTTAGTACCAGGATGTAGAATGTACATACCATCCTGCACTGCCACTTTAATACAATTCTGCACACTGTGTATAAGGCCCGTGTATTTTTTCTGATCCTGTACATTTTACTGTCCTGTATATTAATTCTTTGTTTAACTTATTGTCCAGTACCTTGAATGCAATGCAAAAACCAGTGTCAAATTCCTTGTATGTGTACACATACTTAGCCAATAAAGCTGATTCTGATTCTGATTCTAATCAATGAAATTAGCTGTACCTTCAACACGCTGCTCTCAGCTTCGGACCCAGACATAGACTCTACTTCAGTAGACAGATGTTGACTCTGCATGTGATAATAAGGCAAACGGATTACTTTAATCTACATACTGTAGAGTGAAAGCATCACCTCTGGCGTTTTGGACCTTTGCTTAAAGCACATGACTAACTGGAATGAGTTTGTGCAAAGTGCTCACTGATAGAAACATTTTCATGCATAGAGTCACTGAATGATTTTCCTTTAAAAATTAAATTTCTCTTCTTTGAAACGTATCAAATCCATTTTCTGTATGTAGTGCTAAAAAAGAATGATTTACATTTCTGTCATTCTGACAAAACTTTGAATTCAAAAGACCTGCAGACTGGGATGTAATTATAACCATGCATTACGTGTTTTTAATTTCTTATCATATAACTATTTAAATTAAGACACACTTCTTCTTGGAAGCGTTTTTTTTTTTCTTGAGTCATACAGTTTAACACTTTGCCTCAAACCTTTAAATAAACTCTGCAACTCTGCTCTAATCAAGTTCCTGTTCATTTAAAACATCTTTTTTGCTCACATACTAGAACTTTTGACAGGAAGTGATGATGGTTGCTTCACAGCTTTGCTGATTACAGCTCAGCATGACTGTAATAATTGGTTCTTGAAGTTTTGGAAAAGTCCTACACTATTTTCTGACTGCTGCCATCACTGCTCTTCACTAAACCTAACTGTCACATATAACTGTCAGCAAAAAATTCAAAACTGCCTTAGACCCCTGCAGTCAATCTGAAAGGACACTTGCTGCAGAGTGGCTCACTTCAAAGACCATTTCATCCTCCTTAAATCAAATATAAGAGGAAAAATACAACTGGCTCAGCAATGAACTGCAACTTGAAGTGCTTCAGAAACACCCCCCATTAATGAGGCCGGTAGTTAACGCTACCACCTACTTAATGCTGTTCCACAAGAGCAAGGTAAAACCAGCACTTGAATTTGATTACTTCAAGTAAAAGGACTTTCTCTCCTCTAGATCACTGTCACATTCAGCGGCTATTAGAGACTTACATCAGGATTAAACACAGAGTCTTTTGTCGTTATTGAGTTGCTATGATATCTGCATCTCTAGATACATCATAGTTGACATTACCAGCTGCAGCTACAATAACTGCAGTCATAATAACATTTGAAGTTGCAGAATCTTGTAAGGCGGATGCTTTTGCACCCAGGTGTCTGTAGCCATGGCTGTACGCAGGATCTTAGAAATACCGAGGTCCAAAAAAAGAGCTTGTTGGGGGGTTTGGGGGCATGCCCCCCCCAAAAGATATTTGAATTCCCTGACTGCATTTTTTAAGACATTTGGAGGGCAAAAAACAGGTAACAATAGCTGTAAAATCATGGCAGTGGGCAGCGACCTAAATTATCTGTCAAGCAATAATGCATCAGAATCAGGTTAAATGTTGCAGTGAATGATCCATCCCCTATGATTTGTTCTCTCTGTAATCACTGCCTGTCCCTTCATCTGTGACTCCTCATTGGTCTCTCCTGTCAAAGTTTATTAAAAATAATTAAGTGAAATTCTATTCTTTATTTCATCTTCTTGTTTCAGTTTGCATCATTTTGGATTTTAATTACAGAAATGTGCCTCAAACAGTAAATAAACATAAGGAAGATGTGTTATAATAATATAGTCACACAGTAATAATATTACTCTATAATGATGCTATAGGTTTGTGTTGTTATATTGAGCCTATAGGTTCCACTGTAATGACCAAAGAACATGAATCTTTGTGGTAATCAGGCCTACACTGTTTGAATGTGATCAGGTCAGTTTGTGTTGAACAGCACAGGAACATAATGCTGATTCTATCCTGGTCACAGTGGGCAGTACCTGCTCTTCCTCTCTCATCATCTTCATCACCTTCTCTCTTTCTTTTTCTCTGTCTCATCATGTCCTGCATCACTTCTTTTATGAAACCTGAGCTATGACTGCTGCAGTCTTCTTTTCATTTTAGTTTGTGTCAGTGCACAAAGCAAACACAGGTGATAATTATAAGTAAATGTTACCGGCCTCTAATTGGTTAATATTACAGTGAAATTAAAAATAAATATGGGGACCTAATTTTAACATGCATTTAAATCCTTTACACAAACTGAATTAAAAGAAAAGCATTAAAACTTTTGTTTAAGTTTACCAGTCTGACATCTGATGCATGAATTAATGTTAGCTAACGAGCTCGTTAATTAACTCAAGTGAACCAGCTGGCATCATGATGGACGACCGACCACACAGGAGCTAATATGTCTGTGAAGACTGTCACTGAACTACCAGCAGACCTCTAATAGACTTCTGCACTTACCTGTGTTGTGCTTTGGATTCAGATACATGTCTGGTCTGTTGACTTAATCAGAGAACCACCGTGTTGAACAAAGAGTTGTAGTAAAGGCAAGACAATTCACTCCCCACAATGACACACAGACACACACACAAACAATGACGCAGGCGATCTGATGCGGGAGGCTATTATTTTACTACTTTTATTATGTACACCTCTGAACCGGTGGCCTCAAAGGTACAGTAGGTACGGCCATGACTGTAGCCAAAAACTATATTTGCATTCCACTACTATACGATTGCTGCTCTCTAAATAGTGATGTGCCAGCTGCAAAGTACAGGCACACCTGGCTGTATAAAAGAAGATGGGCGATGACACTTAATTAATTAATGATAAAACATGCATTGCATATGAGTAATGAAGAAACTAAATACAAACTGTACTTTAGTTTGTGCCCAGATTATCCTTCATTTAACTAGGAAAGAAAGCGAATGCCTTAAAAGCACTTGAGACCATCTGCTATTTAGACTGCTTAAATAGGGCCCTTTGTGTTTTATTATGACTAAAAAAACATCACAAATTGGTGTGGGATGTGCACGACTCAGGAAGGCTCTGCAGCAGATTATTTAAAGTGATCATTAGTACTACTTAGCATCAGTACCATTAGACTTTGGAGCAGTATCTTCTCCACAGGCTGTGAGATTCCTAAACTCATTCTTCACACTCCATCACAAAAATAGTTTTATTTTCATGACTTCATTATTTATTCATTGATTCATGTGTTTTTGTTTTCTGTGAGTAGCACAAAGGGACTACAGCCACTATTTTGTTGCACACTATTGTGTGAACCTTGAATAACATCTTACTATTTCCTCTTTAGGTCTAAATGGACATGGGTCATAACTACTAAAGCTGCTTGGGGGCTTTTTCACTTAAACATACACATACATCTTTTTGTTCATTTGTAGTGTCAAACTTTAAGGTCTATTTCTAGAAGAGTTCTTGAATGTGATGATGGTTCTTTCTTAAGTTTAGACACTTTCATATTTAGAGAATATCAAGTCATCTTTAAATGTAAATGAAGTTCAGAAAATCAAGACACATATACAGTACCAGTCAATAGTTTGGACACAGTTACCCATCCACTTGAATGGGAAACTGTGTCCAAATTTTTGACTGGTAGTGTATATGTATATATATATATATATATATGTGTTATACTTTGTTAACATAATATGATAAATAAAGAGCTGTATCTAATGAGCAACCAAAGTCATGAAAACAAATCCAATTATGCAGGAGCCTTTTCACTTTTGAAAAGCATTTACACAAACACACAATTATTTTTTCTCACACTGACCACTTTAACACATTAGCACCACAAATTTACATCAATACATATTCCTCTCACACCAGTGAGACATTCTCTTTCAGGATTTTACTCTCGAGTGAAAATTAGTTGCTATTTTAGGTTCAACAAAACGTCAAAACTTCTTTTAAACTCTCTTTAAATTAGGTTTATACCGGACACACATGCAGCACATGATTCATACCCCAAAACCATGTGCAAACAAACACTAAAATAAAGTGTATTCAAAAACGTGTATTCAAACTAATAATTGCTTCAGATGAAAATGGCCGATGTGTGAATATAATCTATTCAGGAAGTTGTAAGTCATTTATCTAGTGAGGTAAGTAAGGGTTTCAAGGTCAAAGGCTTTATTTCCCAGCATCATACAACCTTAACGAGTGTTCAGTAGCCCAACATTAGCTTCAGAAATAGTGGAACCCTAAGGTTAGATAAGAAGACTGACACCACTGTTATTACAACTAACAGCCGGTGAGCTTATTTGAGCATAAGGACTGGAAACAAGGGAAAACAGCTCGCTTGACTCTGTCTGAAGGGAAAAGAATCTGTCTAAAAGCAATTCTAATGTATGTATGTATTTAACATTTAATATCTTGTTGGTTTTTCTGTTGTTTATATATATATATATATATATTTTTTTTTTTTTGGTAAAGAATTGAATAATTTATACATGCGGGGTGTTTAAGTTCCTGACTATTTCTTGGCTGTGAGCAGGAATCCCCCCCGAGGTTGCTGGAAACTGTCCACAGCAAAGAAATGGGACACAGCCCTTTGAAAAACAGCAAGCTTTTGCATGTAGGCCTCCATGTCAGTTTTTAAAATTAAAACTGAAACAGGGAAAGTGAATTGATTCAAACCCAGTACAAAGGCCTGCTGGGAGGTTGTGGTTAATGGGTTGGACACGAAACAAGAAAATCAAGAAATTCCACTTGAAATCATTTCTTGTTAATAATTGATGTTGTGGAACAGGGTCCTGTATTCCATGATCACTACATCTATTTGTGATACAGATTATAATTTCTGAATATTTGGTGTCTGGGAATTGTCCAGCCTCAGTGGAGGTATGTACTTTTTCTCCACTGTTGCTGTACACAGCCAGAAAACAACGTGGCAACATAATGTCAACCGTCTCCCCAACCAGCTCTGGACCTCTGGGGAAGTGAAGAATGATGTTGGAGGGGATGTGGTCCAGTAGCATTATTGCACAATAAAAACAAAACACCCTTGACTCTTTATGCTAGAAGCTCATATATTATATAATCAAATCTATCACCATTAAAGCATCAATATAATGTTTATTAAATGTAAATAATTAATTTATCAGTGAAGTGAATGGAAATGTTTTGTGGTGTTATTGATTGCAACAAAAAAATGAAGTGTGCATTGTTTATCTTATGTAACAATACGTCTCGATGTGAGATAGCTTCAATGTGTTCAATCCATACAAGCCTCTCAGAAGATATAATTTAATTATAAGAGTCGTATTGCTGTAGTATTAGTCTCCCAATGAAGGATAGCCAATTGCGGGCCAGACTACATTCTTCCCAGGAACTAGACTGCCCAGCTCTCTGCCTCGGTGGTAGAAACAATTTATAGCTGTGACACTGAAGTGGGTGGTACAGCATGGTGACAGATGCTGGGCATATAATTTAGACTAACCAGATCAAAGTATCAGCCAGAGGCACTGGAAGCAATGGAAAAATACAGTAAAAGAATGGTCTGGGTGTACCATTACTTTACTCAGTCCCGGGGCCAAACTGGGGCAAAAAAAAAGTCCTGAGAATTTATACCTGGTCAGGTCACTCTTAAGGGGTCTGGGTCTTCGAGACCTTTATTCCTGCATTGCTGAGAATTTATCCAACTACAGTACATCAGGATATGAGCCATTTGAATACATTTTCAAAACTAGGATCACCTTAGATCTCTTCAGGAAATCACCTCACCTGAGCCCTTAAGTACAATAAATTAATGATAGTGGACGTACAAGCCTAGTGGCTGTAGGGACCACACATCTGTGATAGATCATTGATCATCAATGATCTCACACACGCACAATAAAATAATACTGCCTGTACTCAAAATCAATGACTAGAATAATTAATTTCTATCTGCACCATAATGTAGGTAAAATGACCAACAGACAAACCAGTGCACAAACTCTCAAGCTTGTGACTTGCACACTTTTTGGTTCATCATAGCAGAAGCTCTCTGCACTACAGACTTGTCTGCCTTTTGCTGGGGGTGAAAATGGAAGAAGTGGTCTAAGACCTCTGCTTTTGGCCTTATGAAGGAGCACTGACTTCCTGACCCCGACTCTGTCAACAACAGCAGGATTATCCTTATCAATTGTGTTAGTATACCACTAAAATATAACACACCTATAAATGTAACTCCTCATTTAGGACTGATATAAGGTTGATATAAGACATCATCAACATTACCATGTCACCGGTGCTTTACCCGGGCTCTGTGCTGGCTCTGACTCTGTCTTGCTATGCCTATTGCCCTTATATCTGCTGTCCTTCATGTCACCACTAGCGCTGGGGCTGCCGGTATAACTGCCTCCACTGGTGGCAATAAAGGTCTGTATTTTTAGGCACTTTGTAATTTACATCAGTAGTGATATATTACTCATTTCTGACCTGTCTTCCTCTATTTGTAATTGACAAGATTTTGCTTTGATCACTTATCTGTTTATCATATTTTGGTGAGTTCCACAATAAATGGATCCACTGTTTGTTTCTGCATGTGATTTTACTGAGAGAGGTGTTGGGCGCTGGAAATCTATCTTTCCAGCCAACTGAACTAAGTCATTGGGATTCTCGGGTCTGGGGTTGACTGCTCCCACTTCCTCTCAGTAATGGAAAGACCCACATCCAGAGTCAAGATAAAGGATGGCGAGCAAAATACACATACGATTTCTCATTTCCTGTTGAATTTGGGCCCCAGTGTGCTTGAGGCACATTTTGGTTCATGCATATCTATTAGTTTTCTGAGGATGTATTAATTTAATTTATTATGACTTTTGGAAGAATGTAAAAGCTATATTCTAAAGCTCATTTGATATTTCAGCAAATCCTCATTGGCTGCATGCTCTCACTGCTGCTCTTCAAAGCGAACTGATTGAAACATTGTAATGCCCGTGCAGTTTCCCTTGAATGAGAAGGAAGATGGCTTCAATCTTCCACATCCTGTCAAGAGAAGGAGGGAAGGACTCCTCCGAGACTTCCATGTATCATTCCAGTCAATATATTGATGTATGTTTTAGAATGATCCAAGGGTAAAATCCCCTCAGAGACAAAGGGTAAGGGGAGAAGAGAGATGGTGATGTTTGTATTCATTTGTCCTCTCCTTGGTAAGATGTGTGCTCTTCCTCTCGTCCATTCATGAATAATAAATGGTCACTCTGCCTAAACCGACCTCTTAGCTATAGTCAGATGATGGATTTGTTTGAAAACCACTTGACCTTGTCTTAAACATCATCATTTAGCGATGTCATTGACATTTGGTACAAGGTTGCCATGTCACAGTCTGACACAAGCAAGTGGCTGCAAAAAGAATGCCTCCATGGAGATTTGGTTGCAGGGACTGTTATTCCTGCAGTTTAAACACATATTCACTCATAACCTCTGTGTCTCAATTGGTTGCTTTTTGCCAAATAGCATTCATTCACTGATCTCATTGTATCTAGTTAACTAAAACCTAACAGTATTTAATGTGAATAAACTGAATATAATTTTTTCTCCAGCCCTGGAACGTAAAGTTAATAAAGCCTGTGCGAGTGTATATGTATGGATGTATTGAAAGCATCAATAGTTGCTTTATGTTACTTAAATCTATGCCTTTTTTTGTTTTTCAAGAAAAAACCTGCATACTGACTGCTTTGTATGTTGATGATGTTTCATGCATACATGTGAAAATACCTGCGGCAGTGTATAATAAATGTAACCCTTTTTTTATTCAAATCTCCTGAAGTGTTGCAGACATTGTAAGATATCTATCCTTGAAAAAAGTTTTTAAAAGCTTTTGTTGACCTCCAGGTTGACCTAAATTGTTCTATTTCATCTCTGTATCCCTGAGTGCGCTCACTGAAATTTGAATGTGCATGCTAAGACTGAATAAATAAAACGTTTGGATACTTTAGGGTGCTCACAATAGAATATTTTGATGCTTGAAAAGACAGATAGGTCAATGGTAAATTCTATTCTTCAGATTAATATAACAAAGCGAGACTTCTAATGTGTCTGTATCTGACATATGACACGCAGTCAAAATGTCAGATACTTAAATGTCCAACATAGAATACAATAAGCAGACACTTTATTCTACAGAAATATCTTCAACCAAAATGAAGCTCATACAGAAGATCCATATTAATCAAAATGTGAACGTGTAGAAAAAAATCAATAAAATAATACAGTAGAAGCCATTATTAGTCTTCAGCGGTTGGGAGTTATAAAAAAAAACACTTAATCTCTGACTGCAGGAAACTAAATCTGAATGTATGAATCTGATAAGCAGGTTCGTATTTTACTTGATCGGAAAAACTGAATAAGAAAATAAAATAAAATGTGATTTGGTTGTCTCTGTGTGTTAGCATAACATTTCTAGTAACTTCTTTCAAAATATTTATTTGGTTTGTCCATTATGGGATTAGATTCCATTTAATTCCACATTAATTTGTTCTCAACCCTCCTGTTATGTTACGGGTCAAATTGACCCGTTATAAAGTTTGAAGATCTAGCAAAAATAGTTTAAAGTATTTTTTCAGTATGAAACTTCTTCTGCTTGCCTTAATTAGTGTAATCAACATATAAGATGAAAATGGTTCATCTCCCATATTTGCAACCACCCCCTGCATGTTTATATCACATAGATACTGTTCGGGTCAATTTGAACCAGCAGTCAAACTGGAGGTAAAAGGGTGTCAGAAATGTCAGACTATTTCTTTCTTTGCAAGTTTGAAACATATTTCACCCCAATCACACACACACACACACACACAATGCTGAAATCAGCACAAGAAAGGACCAGTGTGTGTGTGTGTGTGTGTGTGTGTGTATAAGTGTATGAGAGCGCGTTGTGTGTGTCTTGGGATCAGCAAAAAAACATCATAGTAAAGTAATCATGGTCCTCTTGTTTCTAGGTTGCTGCTGGAGGAAAAAGGAAGAGGAAGAGGTGCCAGGTCTGCAGGCCATCTGATGATGTCGAGACAAGCATGACCTGTGCGAAATGTGCAAAATGAATTTGCAGGAAGCACAGTGTGATGACATGTCACTTGTGTGCTGTGTAGATGTACAGACAGACACACACACACACCTTGTTCATATTGCTATTGCTTGTTATTTTGTTCATTTCTGGTTCACAAACAGTGCATGTATGTAAAACAAAATTTAAATGTTATATTTCAATGTTATGTAAAACTATTGTGTTTTATATGTTGGTCTTTCAAAAGTAATAAAGTGGTGAAACACAAAGTTTGAACATGTATTTTTTTTATGAAAAACGAGTGAATTATCCTAATTGAACCATTACCTGTGAGAGGTAAGGAACACCATTGCACTAAATATTGATAGAAAAATTAGTGATGGAGTTAGTAATGAAATATTAACAATGCTTATTAGGATTTTTTTTGGTTTCGGACATCTTTTGGATAATTAAACATGCATCGGGTCAAATTGACCCGGGAACATCATTGCTGTTCCTGACAAATGAATATAACAGGTGGGTTAATTGCTGTCCTTCTCTAATATACAGACACAACCATAGAGAGAAAGTGAATCAGGGGGAAGCAATTTAATCAATTGATAAAGAGTTAGATAAAAAAAATCTAAATATTCTAAACTCCCTAGTGTGCAGATATTTATGCTCATGATTAATCTGGAAACCTTGACACATTATTATTTTAATCAAATCACCAAGTTTGACCCTAATTTCCCTCCATAATTCCAGACATCCACCGATGTTCCCAATGCCAGATTTTGATTTAAAAAGCTTCCAGATGGAAATGTAAATAAAACCAAAGTTGTGTGCACGTACTGCAGTGATGAGCTGTCTCTCCACAGAAGCACAACAACTCTAAAGTCCGATAGCAGTGAGAGGTCTAACTTCTTTGTATAAGTGCTGTTTTAATGGGGTTTAGGTAACAAAAAAGGGTTCCTTCATCTTTAAATATTTGTTTGATCCTTTTTGTATTTCACTCTATTTTTAATTAATTTGATATATATAAATTAGTAAACTTGAAAAAGATTATGCTTTTGATTGTGACAGATTTCCTCCCCCTTAAAGTTGCTGCTTACATATATTTCCATAATTGTTGTATGTATTATGAATTTGCAACCAAACAACATTATTTGCAAACATGCAAACATACATGTATACATAATAAATATCAGAAATAGATAATAGATATCAGAAATAGATGTCAGAAAGAAAAACCTTAAATGTAAGAGCGGGTAATTTTGGAGTGGGAGGAGTCATCTATATTTTGTATATATTTTCTATATCATCCTATTTTGCTTGTAAAAAATGTTCAGTCAACCAGAGGGTGAGACCGGCAGCACTGCTAAAGCTGAGCCATGTTTAAGTTGAAGTTGCTCGGTGAGCAGATCAATATGTGCTATTTCCACAGAGTGAACCCATAGTATGAGAGGCCCATGTTTTCAAAAACCAATACAAAGCAACAGAAAGAAAGCATGACTCGCTATGTGATTCTGACTGAACAAATGTCCACTAAGCACCGGTGAGGCCAACATTCATTTTGTTCACATGGCCAAATCAATGAAATCATAAATATTTCATGTATTTTGTCACCATCATGAGTAATAATAATCAGCATTTTTCACATTACAAAATGTCTATATCAGTAATATTTGTGTAACCAAGTTTATATGTGTTTGGCATATATATACAGTATATATATACACAGTATATATACAGTACTGTGCAAAAGTCTTAGGCAGGTGTGAAGAAATGCTGTAAAGAATTGATGCTGTTTTGAAGGCAAAGGGTGGTCACACCAAATATTGATTTGATTTAGGTTTTTCTTCTGTTCACTCACTTTGCATTTTGTAAATCGACAAAAATAAACGATTAAATTTTATATTTTTGAAAACATTCTTACTTTACAGCATTTCTTCACACCTGCCTAAGACTTTTGCACAGTACTGTATATATACATTTTTTTCTTTCTTTTTTTGTAATGATAAACCTGCTGTTTGGCCACAGATGAAGTGGAGTTATGTAATTTGCTACTAAAGTTGAGACTAACTCAAGCAACCCTGTTTTTTTTACAATTTAGCTGCAAAAGCAAATCATTTGAGATCAGATAATATTTTTTGTCAACATAATGAAGATGTTAACATGTTTAACATGTTTAATGAAATTAAAATTTGAAATCTGAAGTAAGTAAAGTAAATGTTTTTATAGATTTTTTAGTATTTGCAAAATGTTCACAGACTTATTTCAGTTGTTTTCCTACAATATCTGTTCTTAGAGGACACTCATATCATATGTTTTTAAGGTTATATTATAGAAATATGTTAGTTAATTATTGGAAAAATCAAAAGTGACTGGAATGAGACTCGACGAGTTTACTATATTGACATTCAACTGAAATCAAAATCTTCCCTAACCTTATCAATTTTTTTTTTTTACTGCCTAAACCACACATCACCCAAACTATTCCTCTACAACCAACCTTATCTCATCTATATTCCATTTATATACTACTTAATTGTTTTCCCAAGACAACATGGTGCATGGATTTTATCACAACCAAACCTTTAAACAGGTGATTTCACTGAGATCTCCTCTGTGGCTGAAGGTATTTTAATTATCTGCTGATGTGTTTGGTTGGGATGACTCCCTGCATACCTGGTGATTTGAGATGCAATGGTGTAGAACAATAAAAGTCTATACCTCTCTGTGTTCCAACATACCTCCAGCTGCTGGAAAAAAGTCAAAGAGAAACAACATTTAAATGAAGGGCACGTCTCAGTCAAATCAGTCCCTCATGTGATGCAACAATGAAAGTCAGGTTTAGGTTAGCCAAACATTTATTATTCATGCACCATTCATAAGGAAGGAAATGCACATGCATCTTTGCAGTTTTCTTCAAGTGTAGTTCTCTCTAAGGTGGATAGAAATTCTCACATACACACACACATACTGTTCTCTCTCTTCATGAAGTCTCAGGATGCGTCACTATATTGACCTGCATAGGAGAACCCCCTCAGGTGTTGTTCCTGCTTCCTTTTCTTTCTGTGCAGCCTAAGGATGACTGAATCCAGACAGTTGAAAGGAGATGAGCTGCTATGCTGTGACTTTCTGTTGCACAGTGTTTAATTGCTGCAATATAAACTGTCACTGTCACCTAATCAAACCTAAGGACGATGATGATGATGATGATGATGTTGATTAAATATTTTGAATTAAGTTACATTTGTTTTTCATTTTTTGTGATCAATTGTTTATTGAAATAAAGATATATGCGATCATGGATGTGAAATTTCCCCCCAAAAACAATATCATCAGGGATTTAAATGAAAAAAAGTCATGTTAACAATAATAATAACAATAATAATAAAAGTAAATAAATACAAACAAAACAAAAACACAACAAAAAACATAAGATGCATAAAATAAAATAAAACAATGAAATATTCAAAAGTCATGAGTACAGATATATATATATATATATATAACATTTTCTGTTGAATAGATATAATGTGTGTGTTTTTCATGATGCTTTTGAGATTTCTCATGTCTCACTCCAAATTTATTTACTTAAATGTTCATACTGTCTACAATTGTGCTTTCATATAAATTGTCACATAGAGTGTACAGGTCTAAAAAAAAACATTCAGGACAAATGGGATTTTGAAGGCACCATAGCAGAACCAGAACCTAATTAGAATGTATCGGGTGCCACAAGGTTACATTTTTTTTCAATTAATCTTTTTCTCAGCTATGCTAACCATAGGCTGGTTGCTGCAGTTTTGAATTCCTATGGCTTACGGGTCCAATGATGCTAATGTAGGTCATTGTCTCTTTTTCCCATTTTTTCAGGCTCTCTCTACTATGTTAGCATCCAATGAAGGCAAAATGGTAAAAATTATTTTAAGCACATACCAATACTTAAACTGTATGAGGAGATATCTGCTGCTTTTGTGATACTGCTACACTACCGTTAGATTTACTATTAATAACTGTCAAAATTTAAATGAACTTTTCAAGAATAGGTGAGGCGTATCTTTAGTACATGTTGACATATTTTATAGTGTAAGGCGTGTTTTATTAGTCAATAAATCAATCAAAACCAACCAAACTAACAAAAAAAGATATCTTATAAGACTGTCGACAGGCTCACTATAAGGCTACTTGTTGACATTGAAGGAGCCCTCCTTCACTCCTTCACTCCTTTACTGTTGCATTACTATGAGTCACTCTGTAATAGCATTGCTTTAATGGCCAAGTTTCCTGTTTCTCATGCAACAGTGTGAGTTTTATGTAAATTACAGACCATAACTTAAAGGGCAGAGAGTGTTAGTGGGCTGCAATTTTATGAATCCACATGGCAAATGAACGCTTCCATATGCATTCAATGCTTTCCGTTCTCCAGTGAATGGACACCAAGAAAAAAAAAAGAGAGTGGCAAACGTCTCAACAAGGGAACAGCAAGCTCTTATATTAAAAGAGCGTTTAAAACAGATACTTACTAATGCTTTTTTTAACAATTCCATAACAGCTGCTTATTTTGATCAAAAAATAAAACGTATTATGGTTGACCAGATCACCATAAATTGCTAAATACATGGCTGCATTATTGTTTCATAAGCCCACTTGAATTATATCATATCCGATTCTCAAGTGTGATTGGTCCAAAATACTTAAACATATTCCCAATATTGTAACCCTTGCGAATCTCTGCTTAGAAATTATTTTCCCGTTTTTTATGAATCTAAAAGAGGTACTATGTCCACGCACCTTAATGGCAAGCAACCAACTTACTTAAAACTTCCAATAACTTAATTTACTTAACACTTCCTGTGGAGAGGAGAACCACTTCATGCTTTAACAAAATAACTCAGACAGACCCATATACAACATACTGATCTGCTGATTATTTTATTATCTTTAATTTATAGGTTTATTTTATTTTTATGTATTTGTGTTTGTAATGTTTTTACTAATTCCTTTATTTATTGTCCCTTGTTTCATATAACTTATTATCCATATCATTATTTGTGTTTACTCATTACCCTCACACACATGCACACATACACAATCATGCAATGCATTGGGTTTTTTTTTAGTTTTAGTGCCCATTATAAAAGGCCATGATGATCAAATGTCTGACAAACATTATATTGTACTTTCAGAGGTTTAGTCTGATTCTCACCACACTAGGTCAGTTTTGACAACATGAATATGCCCCTTTCAGTTTGCTGTTACTGAATTGATGTGATTCAGATGTCTACCAAGGATTAGTCAAAAAGTCTACACAAACATTCACATAATAACTCATCACTCAATTAATTTGTCATGTATTCCTCTGTGGCACAGTATATTCACATCACCATTTTTGTTATTATGAACAGATTCCCCATTAATGTTTGTGTATATATACAGTATATATATATATACAGTATACTGTATATATAATCAATTATCACTCTCATTATGCCACATTAGCCAGTCTTCAATAGCGACAAAAGAGCTAAATGAAAGGGAGAGAGGGAGGTCTAAAAAGTTTAATGTGGCCTATCGTTAATCTCATCCTGATCTCTCTCTCTCACATCGGTTTCCTGTTAACACATCCCACTCTTTAATCTGAAAGGACCAAATTAAAAGCCATGCATGTCCCATCAAGGTCTGTGCCACCAAACTCTCAACCACAATCACTGTCTCCACCGCAACAGAAATATCTGGCAAAGCATGTGCTCTGCAGACTTTGAGTAACAACCCACACCTTAAAAGTGTTTCAAAAACATTAGAATCTCACTCAAAGGCTTTCTTACTAACCCTGCAGAGTACTGCATTACTAATCAGGCATGTTTACTTCTTATGCTTAGGTTTTATTTAAACCAGTATAATCCAGTGGTCAAATAATTGGGTGTGAATATTGGAGGCAGTCAAAAACAAAATTTCTCCTGCAAAATAATTCTTCTTCAGCTCAATTAACAATGGTGTGTTCTTCCTTTTAACTTTCATACCTTTCATATGTTTTGAAATATCCCATGTTTTCTGGGAAAATGAACTGAAATGAACAGATAGAAAGCTCGAAGATCACATCTTCAGTTCAAGTCTTCACTGTCCAGTTCAGTCGCTCATACTTTCAGCTGCAGACTCCATTCAAACTTTCAAACATTAACAAAACAGTGGACTTTCTCACATTAATTCAACTTTTTCGTATCATTCATACTATCTGAACAATCAGTGTTGAAGTGTCAAAATTTTTTTCAGTCCTTCTCAGATTTTTACATGAGAGACTGTTGCAAAAAATTGCAAAAAGTTGCAAAGAAGAGTGGAGAGAACTTGGAAAATATTCTAAAAATTGTCTTGATGAATTGCACTCAGTCCCACAATTGTCGCTCCACATCCATATTTTGTACAAAAATATATGCTGGCTTTATTCCTGCTCGTATGGAAGGACACAGGCTTTAAAGGTTTGGCTTAAGGAGACCTAACAGTAAGTGCCAGGATTGCCAACAAATCTTCCTTTTAAAATGAAACAGAACATTTTGGATGAAATCAGTACTACCTCGCTATATAATATATATATATATATATATATATATATATATATATATATATATATATATATATATATATATATATATATATATATATATATATATATACAGTACAAGTCAATAGTTTGGACTGGTAGTGTGTATATATATATATATATATAGAGAGAGAGAGAGAGAGAGAGAGAGACAGGTCAGGTAATTTTAACCTACAGTTTTTGAGACTGCTTTCTTCTCACTTTCTGAGTACACAAAGCTGTTATCATCACAAAGGCAGCTTTACTTGCACACAGCTGATTGAGATGAGTTAATTAGTTCAGCTTTAGACACAACACACACACCCACACACACACACACACACACACACACACACACACACTGCACACTGTCATGTGGTTATTCATATTTTCAGATAGAAAATCCACACTGATAAGCCTGGTTAGTTAATTACACCAGTCAATTAATTCCTGTTTCCTGATTTGTCCATTGATTTGTAGCTATTTTTGGCAATTAAAACATGTCTTAAAAACTTTTAACATCGGACAAACGTGGGGAAGCTTCCCTACTTTTGCAGATATTCATACTCCTTCAGCTTCTTCCCGATGCTTCACATCTTCCATAGGACATTGCTATTGTTCAATCTTGAGACAGAATTGCAGTTTATCAATAGCATTCACACCCGAAATTTCTTCAGAAAGTGCCTTTTCTAAGTTACACATTATTTTTCTAACTTCATCTTTACTACACTATAAAAGCCATCAATGCATGTAATAACACATTATCCCAGAAGTAGCTGAATATGTCAAAAGATCCTTTCACACGCTGTCTCATCAGCACCGTATCATCATCTAGCTCCTTTCTTATCAGTGTGCTTTATCCACATCTGCCAGCCTGAAGATAAGAATTGTCATTTTCAGTCCATTAGACGCTACCTGCCTGACGGAAGCTGCTCGCTTCCCAGACATTACCTCACGAGCATTATGTGTTTGGTGAGTGACCTTCATTACTTCAGCTCAACATTCATGGCGTGTTCTCAGATTTAAAGTGCAAAGTTACTTTTAAGATATGCAGTGAACGTCGCTCAAAGATATTCTACAAGAAGAAAAACCCTCACCTGATCTGCCCAGATGAAATCTGATATTATTACATTCCACAACATAGATTTTATCAAGCTGAAAATTGAGTGTTAGCTGTGATACATGAGAGCTAATTGTTCTTCATTTATCATTCTTCCTTCATTATTAAAGGTTAATTGAAACATCCACCTCATAATACTGATTGATCTTACCTTAAAACCCTTATTTGGTATTTTAATCATATCCATTAGTGGACTAGAGCCTAAGCTGAGTAGTGCTGTGGGAGATTTTTTTTTTCCAATCTTAAGTCTTTTGGCACTGTATATAACAATATAAAACTGGTTTAAAAAGGTAAGTAGTAAGGTTTCAAAACTATACCACAACAGATGTTATTCTACATATTGAATGTTAATGGAAAACCTACTTAAGACTAGCCTACAGCTATGCTCTGTGAAGAAAGACAGGCACAGAGCTGCACTGAGTTAAAGAGGAAAACATGCACAATGACGATGCAACCATGCTGATGTTTAGGAAAAATTAAACTTGCTAGAGTCCAGACCGAGGTAACTGCTTCGTCTGGCATTGTGACATGAACCATCTGTTTCTTATCTTCAAAAGCAGAGGATCCAATGAGTGGGGGAACTAATGATTAGCCAATCGTCTCCACTGGCAGGGCTAACAGTTTCCAGCATTGTCAAACTGTGCAATGGTGACCACCATAGACCAGATGCACACTCTTCCCCAAACAGTCTTCTCCATAGTATACAACATTATACTTTTCATTGTTGTACATTGCTTTTACTTACTTACTGCAAAACCAGTATGTTGGCATGGCTTCAGTGTTGACGTTATAGATACGTTGGTCTCTATTGACTGCTTAGGGAAAAGTGGAGGCAATGTCAGACTGATGGAAATGAAGGGTAGTGTATTGACAATTCAGACTGATGTCAGGCAAACATTTACCAGGCTCACTTACAGTGATTTGGCCTCTTAGCACTCTGACAGGCATTTGCTGATTAACTCTATAATCAAAAAACAGCTCAGGCTGATGGGATGACCTTAGTTTATATGGGCAAAGAGAAAAGTTGACCTGCTGCTGGTCATGAGAGAAAAGTCACACCAAAATCAACAGGATTAATAGTCTGAGGATGATCAATGTCCGCACAAAATTTAATAGCAAGCCATTCAATATCCGTTGAGATATTTTAGTCTGGACCAAAGAGGTGGACTGACAGACTGAGACTGAGCTCCATTGACGGATGTCAGAGTCTTCTGAAACTGAATACTGCACAGTTCTGTTTTTCATCCATGTGATTTCAATAATATTCCATTCACAACTCATTATTCCAGAAATGAGAGACAATTTACCCTCTGGTCCAAATTAGCATAGCACAAAACATCCAGTGCACCACTGAAGGTGAATTAGAAAACATAGAAAATGTGATGGGAAAGCAGAGGGTGTAAGATTTATGCCATTTGTGTCTTTTTATTTTATCTAGAATGGTCAACGTTAGTATAGAAAATAGTGTAGGTGTGATCACAGCTGCAGGCTACAGAAGTATCTGTTAAAATCTACATTATATACATTTCTATTTCTATCTTTTTGTCTGACAACAAGAATCAGAGGCACAATTCAACACTTAATAAATGTAACTGAACTCCATCAGTGACAGAATGAGGCTGGAGTAAAATAGGCCAAAGCAATTCTTTAGGTCCTTTTGTCTGAGGATCAAATTAAAACTCTTAGGGTTGGACGTCATAAATGCTTCCATCCCAACTGCATGCTCAGCTGCATGAGAAGCTTGAGCTAATGTGCATTCATTAATAGCACATTATGAGTTGTTAGTTGTTTTTTTTCTGTAAGGCCGTCTCGCCTTTGTCTTTGTCTGTAGTGAAAGGAGATTTTAGCTGGTACTGAATGTGCATAATTTGGCATTTAAAAAGGCAGCAGAGGGAGACCCTCTCCCACTTTTAAAGTTAATGAATCAGGGAGAGAACTTACACGCATGTTGATTAGGTCACAGCAGGGTCACAAAATTTCAAAACCGAGGAAAGTCAATTTATTCTTGTGCCTACGACTAAGAAATATTAACTTTTGAAAGGGTGTTGCAAGACTATATCTCTGTCGGCCACATATAGAACTAAAATTACTCTGCTTGGTGAGCTATGACAGTTAAAGATATAATGTCATCTGTGGTCCTCAATAAGATGAATTTCATCTATTTTCATAGAGAACACCCACACAACCTGTCTGCACACAAAGACCACCAAGTAGTCTGTAATTACATATCTGTCCCACACCATGAGTGGAGGTAGGTACCATGAATAGATGGAAGGAGGTGGAATATCTGAAACTTTCATGAGAAAATATCCACCTACTCAACCTAAATCAAAGGCATACAGTGTCAGCTCACCCAGTAATTGTGTCACAAGCATTCATTTTTTTTTATGTGTGTATTAATTTCTTTATGTCCAGCTATTAAAAACCTTTCGATTGAACTGCAAAAAAGAGTGAGAAGAGGGGGCCTGTCTGCAGACTCCATCAGACACTCCTCCTGGCTCTGATTGGCGGTTTTGATTCAGGCACAGTAGATTCCTGCAAATGGCATTAGGGAGCACTAGGTTGGTTCAATAGGAGTCAGACAGATTATCTGTCTCATGCAGTTCTGTGAGGACAAAGTGACATTTTTAGCAAATATGACAAAAAGTCATTTCTATTACCTTCTGCAGCTTTAAAAAGTAACATTGCTAGTTGTAGCGCTGCAAATGCACAGTAAGGGTTTACATTATATGTACCTGGGGCTACTGTTTCATTCAAATTTGTTTCCTTTCATACCACACATCATAGTATAGTGTGTTCACTGACACATTATAATGGGTTAATGATCTTCATTAGAGCTGTATTAATACATTCATGTCCATTTGGGAGCAGCAGCATACCTAACATTGGAAAATGAATACATATTAACCTTTTAAAGTTGAGGAAGTTGGGTTCCTGTCGGGTCCCACAGTGAATTGGTGACTCTAAATTGGCTGAGAAAGGATTCACAACCCTCCCATTCGCTCCCAAGCAAAGGATAAGTTATAGAAAGTGGATGGTTGGATTACAAATGTGTAGCAAACAGGTGGTATTTACAAAACCAGTGGACCCCTGAGCAATATTAGCAGCATTATTATCTAATGAATGGAAGGCCAATGATTTGCAGACATTTTTAGCTTTAGAGATTTTGCTTTATATAGAATAACCATTGATGAAGTTTTTGTGTATGCTTTGCTTTTATCATCTGGTCCTTTTACACCAAGGTAAACTACATTCATTCATTTTCTGTAACCTCTTATCCTGTGTAGGGTCGCGGAGGGGCCGGAGCCTATCCCAGCTGACTTTGAGCGGGAGGCGGGGTTCACCCTGGACAAGTCGCCAGTTCATCACAGGAACACATACAAAGACAAACAATCATTCACACTCACAATCACACCTATTCGGTCAATTTAGAGTCAGGTATACTTCAGTCTGTTTTAATATATTTAGTGGTGGATTGTTTGTTATTTATATATTTATATTTTATTATATATTTATATATTATGTTATATCGTGTGTTAATGGTAAACAGTGAGGAGAGGCTTGAACACTTCTGTTAGCCCATATCACTGTTTTAATGAAATTTCTCCAGGGAGAAGTTGTATATATTCCTAAGCTGTTGCTTTTTTTTTAGTGTTCTTCTAATCATGGTTTACTGTTTTATCAGGCTGGGCAAAGGTTTAAAGATTTTATCTTTAAGTGTGTGATGTTGGCCTAGTGCAAGGTGCACTTTATATTTAATGTGGAGTCACTCATTATTGATTTCTGATATGCAGTGGCTTCTACTATCATGGATCAGGCCTCGGTGCTTCAGCCATAATGGTTTAGCTGATGCTTTTCTGCACTGAATGGAACCTTAGACCATAAATAAATAAATAACACTGTGAGCTGTAAAAAACAAAACTGTGATGATGAAAAGATGCTAAAATGTTTTGCAGAGTTGGATGACTACTCTCCGTGGGCTTATGTTTTCCTTTGGAGGTGAACCTTGCTCCATTGACTGGGAGGACACACTGAGGCAGACTCACAACAGATTGTAAGAAAATTGTGTGATTGATGCTTTCAATGGATTTCGGCTCATATTAAAAGACAAAAGAAGAGATATGGTGTCCGGGAAGAAGGAAGCAGAGGTAGTGAGATTAAGAGTTCGAAAATGTTAACTTCAAATGGGTCAGGATTTAAGCTTCTCAAGATAGAGGTGAGATGGAGAGATTATACACAATGAGAGCAGCTAATCAAAAGATCAGTCTGGAGACTTGCTGGGATTTGTTGGAAAAGAAATTGTTGCTTCAAATAATTGTTAGTTTTTCTGTTGACATGTGACCCTGAACAAATGTAAGATAAGATAAGATAAGATAAGATAAGATAAGATATCCCTTTATTAGTCCCACAGTGGGGAAATTTACAATATTGCAGCAGCACAGTGTACAAAAAACACAGCAGGAGGAGGGGAAGTAACATTTTTTAAAAATACAATACAATAAAGGAGGGGGGTGTAAAGTGTCTCAAAAATATTTCACAGTACTATTAGAAAAAAGAATGTAGAACATAGTTTTGACCAATGTATGAAAAATTGGATCGGAATAATTATTATCCATGACTATGAGTAAGCAACAAAGATGTGTTAGTGTTCTATTTATTTTATACATGAATGTAAAAATATGTTTTCTTGCAGCGCAAGTAGAATAGATAGAAATGTATTTAGCGCTGACACCAGGGCAATATTTTTTCATTTGGAGGACATTTACTGGGAACTGTTCAATCCACTTCTATTATAAAACTCATAAAGAATGAGGTGGTCTTGATTAGATACCAGTCATGTGTGCAATACGCTGCATGGACTATACAGTATGTAAGCCATGTAGTGAACATGACATCCCGATCTGACTGGTGCAGTAAAACAGGATTTTTTTTTCTTTTAATCTGTCTGCTAGAATATTTATGGTTTATTCCAGAATTTGTTAAAAACCATTATTTTGAAATTATATGCAGTTTGACTTGCAGCAGATAAGTGTTATTTCTGTGCGTGTGACCTACACCAGCCCTCTTTGAGAAACTAGCCTATTACGTTTTATTTGGAACTAATACCTATCTTTCATCAAAGAGGGTGTTGATCCACCTTGTGTGAAACACATAGATGAAACAAGACAAACAAGGACAAAAGGACAGGCGGTAATGAAAAGACATGCAGTAATGATAGCGGTTTATGTTCCAAGCACCCCCAGCCAGCCCAGAACCTAAAGAGTCCCAACAACCAAACACAGAGCGATGATGTTGGCAGGAACTTGATAGATGTAAATGTGGCCCTAGATGCCAGCTAAACAAATATAATATGTAATATGAGGTACTAGCACCACCCCATAAAACATGCTGATATTCTGCAATGCAGCCACAAAAAATACTCCAGACAAACAGCATTTTAAAGTCAATTTTCTATTGACAGTTTTCTTTAACATAATTTCAATGTTTTCAATTTATGAAATCAAACTGATGCTTTTTCTTTTTTGGCAAGGTTAGAAAACATTTTACAAATAATAAACCATCTGAATAACTTGAATGCATATATGTATATTTATCTCATAACAAACAAAATACTACAATAGTAAAGCTCATTTAAAGTGGATATTTGGAGTCAAGACAACAAAGACAAAATTACTTTCAACATATGCAGTGAAATCAGTATAGTATAAATCATTAATAATTACTTGCTACATTAATTAAAGTTAATTATTAAAGTTAAAATGGACTGGACTAAAGCAATGGGCTGGAAGAAAGAGGATGACATTTAAGTCCAAAAAGCAGAGGTTCAGCAGTGAACCAAGACAGCAACTGGTTATTTTTATTGAAGAAGGGACTGGGGTTACTTCAATATATATATATATATATATATATATATATATATATATATATATGTATGTATATATATATGTATGTATATATATATATTACATTGCATCAGCACCAACTGACAAAACTCCCTGTGCTCCAGATGGCCAGATGACCTCTCTGGATACCAAGTTTGACAAGAGAATGAATGAATGTGGTCGTGCATGGCCTTTAAAAGCTGCTAGGAGCTGCTCTTTTGGCTTACTTAGGCTTACCAGCAGCTGATAATATCACATCATATAAATAATGAGAAAATGCCATAATCACCATTTTAGTTTTTAGAATGTAACAAACCCCCAATAAGAGCTATGACTGAGCCAGGCATTTTCCATAGTTAATCCTTCTTTTTGCCAGTGTTTGAAAATTGAATGTAACCTGCATGCCTGACATGAATACATAAATACTTCCTTTAGCTATACATCCTCATTGATACAACAATTCAATAGTCTATCAATTCATAAACAACTTGAGTCCTTAAACTGTATCCATTCCATGCTTACTATCTGATTAAAGGAACAATGATAAGGAAATATTCAATCATCCTGATATGGCATGTTTTAAACAAAATAACAACATCTAGTATATAATGTTGGAATTGGAAAACTTACTGACTTGTAAAAGGATTAATCTGTGATTCAGCACATTGTAATTCATGGTTTCCATGCTTTTATAGAGAGATATTCTTATCATTTATGCTACGACTGATTGTTTATCATTGTCTTACATTACTGCCATGACTGATTTTCAACTATCCATATATAAGCTCCTCTGTCCTCTCAGATTTGATGCAGCGTCTCAAAGGGGTTACAGGCTATTAATAGGATGCAAGTTTATGAGCCATTTGAAGTGATCTGTATTCAAACTTGCATGGTGTCTTGTGTCAGGCGTTCCCTGGCTGTGCTCAGTTTGGCATAGAAGACCAGTAAAAGAGAATTACATCATTTTGCAAAGACCTCTGATGAAGGATTTTCCAGAGATTATCCTCTTATTATCCATTTCTATCCTCGGAGGAAGTACTGCCTATCGACCTCTCTTCTTGCATACAGTACATGATGTCAAATTTGTGGTGGCAAAATGTAATTTAAAAATGCTTTGCAGACCAGCTGGAGGCAAAATAAACTGAGAGTCCAAATGCACATCCCCTACAGTCGCTGGAAATCCAGGAAATGACTAATGTGGCTCATAATTCACTTAAATGTTTTCAACTCAAATCCCAGTTTGTTTATTGTTTGTTAAGTTTGTACATTAAAGATGTTTTATTTGTTCTTGTGATCACACTGGATAAAACCAGTCTCATACAGAATTGCTTTGTTTGATATTTTGCACATTTTGGAATCAAAGTAACTAAAGATATTCCATTTGAATGAATAAGCTGCAGTAAATTTACAATAGTGTTATTGATTACATGTCCATATGATTCAGTTAATTATGAAAGATTTCCTACTTAGATACGAAGTCACTCTTTTTCCATACACAGAATTAATTCCATTAGTTACATAAGGTTGTATAACTGTAGTAGTGGTTTGTTAAAGCCCCTCCTCCCCAGAAATGACTCACGTATTAGGTATCCTCTCTCATGCCAGGATGATTGAATAGCCTTTCCAAACAAATAAAATTAATTTGAAATAGATTGCATCATCCTCATCTCTGACATCGCTCTGCACAACAAGGCTGAGGTCTTTCTTGGGAAAAGAAGAAACACACGTCACACACTTCCAGCAGTCCAAAACATCTGTTAGTGTTTCTTAACACCTGTGTAGGAAACATCCTAGCTGGATAAGTTTTGTATTACGTCTGCCGTTTGTAAAAATCTGGAAGACTTTGGATCTCTTCCCTTCACATCTGCGAGGTGGAAAATTCTGACGTGGGACAACTGAGACCTGCTCTTTTATCATGAGCTTTGCTGTAATACCCTCTCAAAATCCACATTTTTAACCTTGCAACTGTAGTATGTCGAGCTGGGGTCAGAGGTTTTGTCCCATCAAGATCTAAAGAGTTGATTAATTAAGTAAATCAAGATGAGAGGGTCTTCAACCCATGTCCTTCCTTTCCTTTTTTATTATTCCCATGAGCAAGAGAACAGAGTATGGTCTGTTCTTTTTAACCATTTGTTCTCCAATTTCACATTCAGATTCAGATTAAAACTTTATTGTCATTGTTAATAGTACAAGTTCAGTACTGTGACAATGAAATGCGGTTGGCATCAATCCAGAAGTGCAATAGAAGCAGTAAAGTGCAGAGAAAGTGCATAATGTACATATATACAAATATAATATACAAATATTATATATAATTAAAATATATAATATATATATTATAATATAATATATATAATTTAAATATGTATCAAATTTACTTCCAATTTTTAAAGTAAAAAGCAGAAATGAAACACAGAATTTAAACCTTCCTGCCTTACTTATGGTCACTAAAACAAACTATCATTGATTTTTAATGTAGTGGTATGCTCTCTGCCAAACAAAGCCATACAACTTATAATTTGTGTGTGTCTAACCCTCAAAAGAATATCCTCAAAATGACCAATTTTATAAATAATTTCAAATGATGAATAGAGTTTTAGTTATCTCAAACTATTGTGTGCAATGTAAAAACAATCCTTGCCTTAAAAGCATTTTCAGATTTTGATATCTGTGGTAGACAGCAGGGAAGGCTCACCTGTTGTACAGAGAAATACAAAATGAAAATATATGCACATACTAATCTATTGTACATTCAATTATTCGATGTAATCCTGCTCTCTCCCTTGTCGTTCAGTGCTGATGCACTAAAGATGTTGTCATGAACTGACCAAGGATCTATTGTAAATCCCTGCAGTAAATTCCATTCTAATTCACATTGGACATGGACACTTGACAATCGCAATGGTTGCTGCAGCTGAGTGCTGTCGTCTGGCTTGCTCTTGTCCCCGTGATGTTGATGGCTGTCATCCCGAGGATTAGAGGATGAATAGAATGATGAAGGATACATGCCGATTCCCAGATTAGGACTGACCTGCTTTAAAACATAATGGTGATTTGTTCTCATCCGATTAAAGCCTCCAACTGACCCAAATTATTTTTACTTTCTCTGCAGTCAATTTTTGAAATATCTGCAACAGTAGCAAGAGAAATAGTTGCATTTGCTCTCATCTAAGAAGCCTTAATTTGATTTATTTCAAATCAGAATCTAAATCTGAGCCATTGTATGAGGTCTTGCACTCCTGCAACCTTTATTCGTCCGTCACATGCTGATCTGCCAGCTGTGTGTTCGACTTCCTGTCTGTCAAAAAGCTTCTGAAGCACAGAAGTCAAATCCTCTGACTGACTTGTTTGTGTATCTATCTCTATTTATCTGTGGAGAGAGAGAGTGAGAGAGTGCTGCTAATAGAATAAAAAGGACAGGAGTGCCCAACATTGTCCGTCAGCCCTTGAAAAATAAGAATAGCAATTAAGCCAATTTGATGATGAAACGCAACTCAGCTGGCAATTAGCTCTTGTAAAGGGTCATTAAAGTTGACAGCACAATGCACAAAGGGAGTCAAGAGTTAATCTAAATGTGCTGAGCAGACACTGTGTGCATAACTTGGTTGAAACCTCCATCACTGAGCCACACCATCTATTTGGTTGTATCTTATTACATGGTAAATGGAAGAGAGAGGAAAGGGAAAACAAAGTTTGAAAACCACTTTTCAGAATGGAAAACTGTCTCTTGGGGAGGTCAGGCAATTTAATTTTAATTGCATTTTTACACATTTAATGTATATTCCGACTGAATTAGAGAGGTTTGTCATCCAAAGAGATGTAGAGTTTAGTCAGTTTGATTTTTGTTGAACTAAATGGTGATTTGAGGCCATAGTTACCCTGCTTGTAGTCGGCACTAGACTGTGACAGTGATGGTTAGATCTCGTTAGCCTCACCTGTGATCGAAGCTGGGAAAATGAGACGAAAAGTCTACAGTAATGCTAGCAGCTCTGTGAGTCTGTATTTAACCACAGCATTGCTTTGCACCATCATCAGCTTCCATTATGACAATGCTTGCAGGTTGATGTTAGGCATCTATATCTATCACAATGAACACAATCTTAGTTTAGCATGTCATGACGCTAACATTTGCTAATTTGAAAAAAAGAGACAAAAAGACACACATGGTATGAACTAAATGACGAAGTATTTTATTTGCAAAAAAACTTCAGCAACAAATAGATGGGTGGAATCTGTAGTTGGTGGTGTAGGGAGTTGAGTGATGACCTGCTGCATGGGTGCTGTGTTGTAAAAAAGGAACTGAAAACAAAAACCACAGCAGTGTGTGAGGTGAGGTGAGTTGAGAAGAGGGTGAGGACATCTGACGCTAATTGGTCTGCAGCCCTGGAGGGACAAAGCACAGAGAGAGAGAGAGACACAAACAGAGGGGCTGTCTTAGCATTATACAAAAAGCCCAGCTAAGGCTGACGAGCTCGTCATTTGCAGCTGCTCATGTATAAGCTGTATGAAAAGTCAGAGGATCAGGGTTATTATTTTTGAGCGGAATGTGAAAGTCCAATGTGGCACAAAGCAATGGACTTATTACTGCTACAAATTTGGAACATTAATGTACTGGTAGAAAGAGAGTCAGCTGCATATTAATGCTAAATTGTTGGGAAATAAAACCTTGAAAGATTTATGACATCACCACTGAATGAATAACACTTTTTCTTTGGTACCCTTTTTAATGGGTTTATTTGATAAATTCATGTGTTTTCAGGAGTTATTTTTTTTAAATTTTTTATCTATGTTTACCTCTGTTTTCAATTAGCTTTAACCCCAACCTTACTAACACCATAGAGAGTGCAAAGGCAATCAACTGTAAATGAAATCATAAGTAAACAGCACTCAAACCTCCGCCAAGGCATCCTCTATCCTCCAATGATAAAAAAAATGTTAAAAACATTTTGCATCCAGATGATGATCTGGATCATGACCAATATCAAATGGTTTGTTCCTCTCGGAGTGTGTTTTTTTTTCATGTTTTGCTGTATGTATGTATTCTTATAGGGTATGCATTGTATAATTTTATGCATATGTGTCGGACCCCAGTAAGAATGGCGCCAGCATTTGCTGCAGCTAATGGGGATCCTAATAAACTAAACTAAACTAAACCCTACCTCTCTAAAAAACTCATCAAAATCATTTTGTAACTTTTAATCCTGCAAAGAGACAGACAGACAACACAGGCAAACACTGCTTCCTTGGTGGAGGTGATGGAAATTTCAGGCTTCATGTGCAGTCTAATCTGTGACTATAAAGCGCGAGCAAATGTGGTTATTTCCCTCTGGAGATACTCATGAGTCTCCAGCTGAGGGCTGTTGTGTTGCAATTTTCCCGAGAGAACAAGAAGGTCACCTCTTTGGAGCTGAGAGGAAGGCTGTGTCTGTTTGTCTATGCATCAAACAGACTCTCTAAATGGGATCCCAGGGAGGGCACCATGGGGGGGACTCTGCTTTAGCTATAGGGACTGCCTGATCTAAACATACATGATTGTTTGTTACTGAACTTCCTTGCCAGTCATGAATAATATAAAACAAACCATGCTTTAGCAGGTAGTTCATGAGTATACATTTTCTATTTTTTTGTGGCTTTGTATGCCTTTATTGGACAGGACAGCTGAGGAGGTGACAGGAAATGTGGGAGAGAGACTCGGGGGGAGACATGTTGCAATCGAACCCGGGCCGACCGCATAAAGGACTATAGCCTCGGTTCATGGGGCGAGCGCTCTAACCACTGCGCCATCTGCGCCGCCCATTGAGTATACATTTTAGTATCTGTTACAGGGTTAAGGGTGATGCCTATTAAAAGTGACTTGTTACCATGTTATTGCCATTACATACATGTCAACTGTTACTGAACTCCTGTAAGTCGTACAGCTTTTCATTTCAATGTCTCTACAGAAATTCAATAGATTTCTTACAGTAGGGCTGTCTGTGTTGTCAAAAGAATAAAAAGGCTTATTTCAGTCAGTGAACCACTTCATACAGAACTTGTCTAGTGGTTCCGATGGTCAACTCCCACACAGATGAACCCATTTCGAATCTCATAGTTGTGTTTTTTTCATTTAATAATTTAATGGATTTTTGCATCTTTTGGGCTTTAACCCTTTGATGCACTAAATGGGTCAAAAATGACCCCACTAAGTTTTTATTTGTTGTATCTTTTCAATTAATTTATTTCATCATTCAATTTTCCAGGTATTCCTCAATTATCTTGTTTTTTTTATTTTTCCTTTATTACTTTTTGAATAAAAATCATTTTAGTATCACGACCCTTCTAATGCACAACATGGGTCCAAAAATGACCTGTATTCATTCCCTATGTTATTTCATACATGACTGACTGTTTCTTTGCTATACCTTTTGCATAACTCCTCCCTTTTTGGGCGTGGTCTTGCTTCTGCCTCTCCAGTGCACCTGTTGTCACCAAAGCAGGTGGAATTGATTCAGTTGATCACTTACCTGCCAAACATTTCACAGCTCAACAAGGCTGCTTTTGCACTTTGTTTTAATTCAGAAAATAGGTTAAGATTATCTTGAACAGTTTATACTAAACTAATTGATGTGTGAAATGTTATATTAAAATAAACTGGTCAAATGTGCATTATATGAGAATCAGTATATTTAAATAGATGAGATTAGGAGGGGGGGTATACATTTCACCTTTAAAAAAAACATCAATTCAATGTATTCATATGCATCATTTGCCAGAATCATGTGCATAGAAATGCTTAATGAAAGGGTCATCAAATGTGTTTGACAGTACTGATACTGAGTCATCAGTCATTTTTTGAGGTTTTATGTGCAGCTGTCTCAGGTTTCGGGGTAGATCAGTGAACAGTCATGCCTTTGAAAGCATTAATGTAGGATTCACGCCAAGTATTATGCAGACATTTCAGATATACCCTGAAGGCACTGTCTCTGGAGGGCATTGGTGGAAATCCAACACACGTAAGGAACATTTAATCCTATGATGTGGTTGAGAGGATTTAAGCAATAAGAATCCTAAAAATAACACCATAAAGTGCTAATATAGGACACTGATATGATACACCATTGCCATACAGTCATCAATGGTGATGCATTTCATCCGAGAGTAACTCCTGCCAGCTTTATCTCAGCACCACCACCACACATATAAATCACACCAGCTACAGATAAATTACACTATTAACAATCAATGTGGCTTATCTCTCAGACTGGATGAGAAATGGTCGAGGGGTTCTTGTTTTCCATTGCCTTTACACTGGTTTAAGAGGAGAGCCAGGTTGGGTTGTTTTTCGGATGGACAGTCTCCTCTGTTCACTCTAGCTGGGTGGTAATTGACATTGACGTCCAACCCACTGGTGGTTACTTGTATGACAGTTTGGCTCCGTATCTGCAGTAGGTTTCAAATGAGGAGGTCATGTCATGCCCATCAAAAGGAGACAACTTGAATCCTCCAGGTCTGTGTGTAAAATATCCACCTACAACACACTCCATCAGTTTTCTCACTGTTTTTGAGAAATGGATGTACTATAATTGAGTTCTGCTGAGAGCTGAATGCAAGTTAAAACATTAAGGCTGCAGGACGGTATTTGCTAACATGTGCTCTATTATTAAATTTGCACAATCACTTTGCTGGCATATGCTGAAAGGAAATTGATGCACCACAGGAGAAGATTTTCTTGCTATGCCTCCACTTTGCTGGGATGGTGTGTTCTCAAATACTTCTTAAGTTCTTACCAGGAAAAAGTCGATGTAAAGTTAGGAATGCTAAAAAATTAAATGGTGATTTTGAAGAGTTGCTCAGGTTTACTTTGTGTTTTTGGTGGTTGCAATTATACAATATGTCTAACCTATTCATTTTTACTCACGTTTCAGCTTGTTTCTTATTCAAACACCTGATGAAACAGGTATATTTCAATTTTAACCAACGCAGCTGACAGCTAAAAATGAAGATAAAATGTAAGTCCATGATTGAATGTTGGCCTGTGAGATATGTCAAAATGTGTCTAAGTGGGTAGTACATTGGCTGAAATGATCCAGTAACACGGAGGACTCCAGCATCTACTGCTGTGCTCTTTCTGGTGCACAGCCAGTACTGCAGTATCAGCGAAAGGGGTCCATAGAGGGAGATGTGTGAAAAATTGTATCAACCCTGCTACTAACTTCTCAACATTCTGAGTGAAAGGAGGTGTAGCTCAATATTTTACATGGGATTTGAGCATCAAAAAGGGAAATTTGTGTGAGTAAGAGCAGTTTTCATTTCTGTGCTGGTTCAGGAAACCATATCAGGAGATATCATTCAATCTGGATCACCAAGCTCCAAGTGGGAAACTGCCTTGGGGCCCGAAAGCTCTTTGACATCCTTTGTGTCAAGTGTTTTTTAATTTAACTGGGAATGTGGTTTGAAATTTGCACCATTTGACAAATATGAAATATGAAAATATATGGAAACACAAAAGCTTAAAGAGACCAGATCTTTGAATCTCTTCTAATCCCAAAAACTGAATATTCAAATCCAAATTTAGAACATGCCAAGTAATTAATGTGAAGATACAACTAAATTTGAGATATAGGCCTTTTGTAAATATGCCAATCACAGACCTGAATGATTGACAAATATTAAATCATTCCCTCTGGTTCAAATATGTTCTCTGAAAAAAAGTGATATTGATACCAGAGGCTTCTCTCTTTGGGACCTCTCCTTACTGGGACTGAACTGGTGATGTTTACTGGGTCATCTGGGTTTCCATTGCCTGTGCGGCCCACTCTGGAGCAGCCTGACAGATCTTTTCTAAGAGGTTGTTAATGTCAGTAATGAATGTGCGTTGCTCAATGTTCAGAGCTAAAAGTAGCAAGTACTAATCCAAGATTTTGATTTGCATTACGGCACCAAGGAGCTGAATATTTTCTACCATTTCAGGTCTCTAGAAACTTCAATCTAACAGGTTATTGGTTTCTAACAGGTCACTGGTAGTTCGTTGACAGGCATGGCTATTTAGGTAACATTTCAAAATCCCTGTATACAAAGATCCAGTGTAGTCAGGGATAAGAATGTTTGAACTGTAAATTCCCACCGTTTATTAGCCGTGCTTGAAATATGTTTGATGAAACCCCAAACGTTTGAAAAAAGTTGAAAGAACTTTGTCCATTGAAATCCATGTCCAACTCAGCAGTGCCTCTGAATACTAAGAAGTATTCAAACCCGCCTCAGAACTGCTAAAACGAGGACTCTACAGGCATACTGAGTAGCATAAGAGGCATGTATCTGGAAGATATAATATTCAGTGGGTAAACACAGTTAAATCAAAGCCGTGGTGGGTAATTTCTGTGAAGTAAATGAAAGTGTGATTAATTCTAGTATCCCGGTTCCTGCTCTTGTGTGATTACCAGTGGGCCATGAATCATCCACTGTACCATCATGCACCTCAGCCTCATCCAACTGCATTACAGGAGGGGAAATTTTCTAATTAACTGTGGGTTAATTGCTCTAGTAGTTGATGTGATGAAGGATGTGCATCATGTGTATTAAAATTTTTATAACTTCAAAGGGACTTCTGAGCCGAAGCTCTGCCTAGATTACTGTTAGTGTGCAGAACTTAGTTTTAAAGGACAATATGGAAATAATTTTATACACTAAATGTATTATTGTGTGTCTGGTTTCAATTTATCAAAGCTTTATTTTTCCATCTGCATCGAATTTATAGAAGACAAATGAGATTGTGAAATGTTTGCTTTGTTCAAACCTGTGCAAATAAACACACTGTAGAGTCTCTTCTGGTTATTTTACGTTTTACTGCCAGCATTAGTGTACACTACTACACAAACTGTGCTGCCTGGTCTCTGGTGCTACCGTATGCACATAAGGTAATATGCATACACTTATCACTGAGCAAGACTGTCCATCCATCCATTTTCTTCCACTTGTCTGGGTCCAGGTTGCGGGGGCAGCAGTCTCAGCAGAGGAGCCCAAACCTCCCTCTCCCCATCCACCTCCTCCAGCTCTTCTGGTGTTACACCAAGGCGTTCCCAAGCCAAGCGAGAGATATAATCCTTCCAGTGCATCCTGGGTCTACCCCGGGGTCTCCTCCCAGTGGGACATGCCGGAAGGCCTCCCCAGGGTGGCCCTGTAGTCAACATGTCGAAGTGTCCTTGAGGAAGATACTGAATCCAGGCTTGCTCTCAGTGGCTGTTCGACTGGTGTGTGACTATTTGTGTGAATGGTTATCACTCCTGATGAGCAGATGGCGCCTTGCATGGTAGCCTCTGCCACCACTGTATGAATGTTTGTGAATGGGTAAAAGCTGTCTTTGTGTTCTAAAGCGCTTTGAGTGTTCAGTCAGACTAGAAAGGGACTATATAAGTACAGTCCATTTACCATTTACAGACCATAACTGAAGCATATGTTGGGGACATTTATAATTGTTGGTGTACATGTGTCAATAAAATGTGGTTCACTCTAAAAAGAGTCCCTCCTGAATTAAAAGATGCTTAAGTTCAATCTTGAAGACTATCCTTATGTTATGCATTCATTCTCATTCACCACCTCTCTCCCTCCTCTCTCCCTCCTCTCTCCCTCCTCTCCTCCTTCCTTGTATCAGCTGATAGAGGCATTTACTCTTCCGCCATGATCTCAACGTCTCTCATGATGTCAACCTTTTACATCTGCTGTTCTCCTCTGTCTTGGAGCCAATCAGTGTGTGGCATACATTGCCACATAAACAATTTCAGACACTAAACAAGGGCAAATTGCCCTCAGTTGCAGAACTGTGTGTTTTTGAACTGTAATATCATTAACCCAATTTCTTTTGTGAATCGAAGGCTGAAAGTAATGCGTAATACATGGGGCTATCAGTGACTGCAATCCATTCCTTGGGAATTCACTCTACAGTTAGGAAGTTAATTATAAAATATAAATATTATATAAATTATAAATGGTGAAACAAAATGGTTGAACCATATAATAATTTGGGGTTGTCGTCACCTTCACTTTTTGGTGTTTGACAATTAATTGATCTAAGAGCAATATTGTGCTGTTTTATGTAGTGTAATTGTACTGACCTCTATATATTGTGCTGTTTTAAGTAGTGTATTTGTACTGGCATCTATATATTGTGATGTTTTATATACTGTATTTGTACTGACATCTATATATTGTGATGTTTGATAAAGTGTATTTGTACTGACATCCATATATTGTGATGTTTTATATACTGTATTTGTACTGACATCTATATATTGTGATGTTTTATATACTGTATTTGTACTGACATCTATATATTGTGATGTTTGATATAGTGTATTTGTACTGACATCCATATATTGTGATGTTTTATATACTGTATTTGTACTGACATCTATATATTGTGATGTTTGATATAGTGTATTTGTACTGACATCTATATATTGTGATGTTTGATATAGTGTATTTGTACTGGCATCTATATATTGTGATGTTTGATATAGTGTATTTGTACTGGCATCTATATATTGTGATGTTTGATATAGTGTATTTGTACTGACATCTATATATTGTGATGTTTTATGTACTGTATTTGCTGTTTTGTGGTTATTTTTGTCTACCTGCCCAAGGACTACAGTTGTAAATTAGCTGCAAGCTAACTCTGGTGTAATTACTTTAAATTGTGCAATGTCCCTGCAAAATTGAACAATAAACTAAAAAAGAAAAAACAACAACAACTAATGATTGGATCCCTATTTTCTTTTAATTGTGCATATACATTTTGTTTTAACATTTTACTGTAATGACATATAATAACATTACAAATCTGTTTAATTTTGCAACTTTCATGCTATCACCTTAAGTTTAGATTTGCAATGTATTTCCATTATGGCTCAACACGGTGCTGCATAGTGACGTGTACAACATATCTCATTTCTATACCATCGCAGAAGGCAGTCATTTTTATCAGAATTCCATTTGTGAGTTGAGGGGGAAAAACATCACGGGCTGGTCCGTATCACTTCTGATATGGAAATGTAACATTCTTTGAATGTTTCGGATGATGAAAACCGCAATATCTCGGTGAGTGTGAGTCTGTGGGCATGTTCTGGCAGATATCTGAGTGCAACTTGGAGGCAGCATTAGAATTTATGACTGACGGACCTGAGAGATTGCTGTGTATTGGAATTCCTCTGGTCTGCTAACATCTTGTAATAACAAGCACAGAACCCTTTGCACACAGACATCTTGTCTTTCTGCTGATTTCAAGGCCTTTTCCACTTCTGCATGTTTCCTCTCCAACACTGATTCAAACATCAGCCTCATCATGACAAATTAAAACGGACAGTGCAGTGATTATCTGTAGCTGTCTCATTACATGTAAGAACCATGTCCCAAAACAATCCATTGTGAGTCTAATTTAGCACATCTCTGTACAGCAGAAATTAAAACAAATCAAACAAAGGGACTCGAGTTCTTAATTAAGTTCCTGAGTTTGGTCCAACACCCAATACAATCCAATACTCTTGACTTTTAGACTAACTGCAATGATTTTAAACAATGCTTCAATCATTTTGGACCACCTCTATTTATTTATTTATTTATTTATTTATTTATTTTTTATTTTTCATTTTGCTGCAACAGTCAGAACCATCTGCCTCCGTGAATTTATCCTGTACAATTTTCCATCATGGTCTTACAAGTGAAAAGGATATGTAGTGTTTATTCATTGTGGTTGTACAGCTCATTACAATTGTATTTTCAGAAAGTTTGTAATTTTGTAATAATGTATAGTTTAGATATAGCATTTATGTTTAATAAATTGTGTTTTGAACCCAGTCTGTCTTGTAAAGGGCGTGAAGTAGATCATACTGATTTCAGTGTTCAGGATTCATGAGATTAAATATACATTGAACCAAGCACTATACATAACATCTGGGTTGATATAGTGTAGAGGCCACAGGGAGACAAAAACATGTTTATAGAAATACAGGAAAAGATACAATTCAATCACAGTTTTTTAGTTAATTTGTGCACACAACATAAGTATACAGAGAGCCAGCACGATGCAATCAGTATTCTGTTTTATTTTCAGCTTACTTTTAGATGAAAACACAACCGATTCTGTGTGACTCGAAGCCTGAAGCCTCAAAAGCATATGACATCTAGAGTAGATTGAAAATATCGATATGGGGCTCTGAATTTGATAAATTTACTGTTTATCAGATTAGAAATAAGGATCTGGATCTAATTTTATGGATAAAGTATTTTCAAGCTTTCCCCTCCTGATGGACAGATAGCTCTATAGTTGCTAAAGTGAACACTTACCTCTTCTAACTGTAGCAGTAAGTGGAGAGGAGAGGAGACAGCATGTATTGTCAACCCTCTCTTTTTAAAAGCTAAGTATACATTTATTTCATGTCACTATCAGAATTCCAGTACGTATGAAGAATTAATTTGGTAGCTTGAAGAGAGGAGAGGAAAAGTGAGGAGACAGAAATATAGTCTCAACCTTCTCTTTCTATAAGGTAAATACAAATGTTTCCCTCTTAATATCAGAATTCTAATACAGGTGAATGATTGAATAGATTAATTAATTTCCCCTTGCCTGCCATTCTTGATTTTGCTTTTCTTTGAATGACCTATATACTCTTTAGTTTTATATTTTGTCTTGTTTTTATCTTGTTTCATTTTTATTTATCATTCACTTATTCCCTCAAGTAAATGACCTGATGTGGAATCCATGAAGTGTATTTCATCTTATTATATCTTATCTTGTGGACTGCTATTACCAATAGAAGAATAAAAACTGAGATGGCTTATTGATTTAATTTAATTATTTAATTTTCAGGTGAGACATTTTTCCACATCCCTTTGCCCGAATGGGATTCAGATTACACAAGACATATGTCAAAATGCTTTCACACCTCATCAGTTCAGTAAATAAATTTATTTATGGCGGATTGATGATATTTAGATTGCCTGAGCAAGGCCAGCTTTAAAGCTGTATCATGAGTTATGCTGGCCTTATGACTTCATTACACTGCACTGGTGTCCCAATGGTTACATGTAGCTATGGGGATGATGGAATTTTCATTCCAAATATGAATGCATTAACATTCCTATTTTTTCACCTACACTGCTGAGGCCCTGTGTTTGCACAGTGAACACTGAATACATCTACAAGAGAAAATGAAACCCCAACCCTCCCACATAGGCCCCTAAAATAAAACTCTGCTATCAGGTGATTAGATATTATACCATAGTATTACATTATATATTACTAAAATATATAGCCAATATTGGGATATTGGTTGTTTACTGAATAACATGCTATGCAGTAGCATTTTTATCTCCCATAGCCAAATGTAAACATGACTCTAGATGTCTTTGTGATATCATCAGCCACACCACAAACCCTCCCCCACATTTCATTGTGCCCACAGTTGATAAATATGAAGATTTTCTTTGAATTTGCATGCAATAAAAATCAAGATGTTATGAATTATTATCCCTCCATGAACTCACCCTGATCTCTGCTTAGTAACCCTCATTTGAGCTAATCCAGACCAATGCAGGTGGCTCTATCTTGACTTAATCAAAGATATTAGGTGATGGAGAAATACAAGAAAACATTTTTTTATCCCCAGCAATTATGTATCTTTCTATGTTCGCTCACCCATTTTAAGACATAAGGTACCCATACTTTGTAGCAGTACAGTCAAATCAGACAACACAAGTAGTTTTGTTAAAACATACGTAAAAGAAAATAAATGCAGGCAAAGAAAAAGATTGTTAATGTTACTTGTAAACCAACTGGCTGGTTGCATATTCTCCTGCAGTCCAAAGACCTCTATATTTCCTGTACAGGAACGGTAAATGGTGTCTTAGGATGTGTTTTAGACGGCGAATGAATATCAACCCGTTTCTTGTCTTAATATGTATCTCAATCAATAGAGCCCAGGCCTTTGCAACTCACTCACCACAATAAATGTTGGCAATATTTGCTTTTGCAAACCATGGAATATGTTGAAAATGTATGTCTCAACTTTATATTGCTCTATGTTAAGTCTTAAATTCAATGTTGCAACAATGAGGTGCTTCAGGTCTGATTAGGTTTTGCCTTAAAACCACTTGGTTAAAATTAGGTAAAGGTTGTGTTTTGGCCTTGGCCTGCCTGGCCTCATCACAAGGCTAGAAAATGTCCCAATGTCTCATTAAAAATATCCAGTTCTTGGGTGCCTCGGAAAGATAGGGTTAACAAACAAGTCAAAAATCATATATTAATAAATTATGCTTATCGGAGATGGTTAGAAATCTCACTTACTTCACCTGGCGGTTGCACAGGGTACAGTATGGCTTAATTTTGTACATCATTTCCACTTCAAACACTTAACCACCGAGTGACAAGAACAAGGTGTGTCAAAGGCCATTAGAAAGGGCTTTAAAACTCATTAGAGGAGGTTCTGTAGAGAAACGTCTTGATGTGGAACTGACAGGAAGTTCATTAACACCAGTTCTCTTTGACATTCACTTGCTGGAATATGAAATTGACAGTCTTCAGGTGTGTGTCATCATAAGGGCTGAGAAGGGAGGATGGACTGGATGATGTCCAATTAGGTTGAAAAATTGGTGTTGAATTTGGATGAACTGATGAAATTGTGGTGAAATATTGGAGTGACACTGATATTTTCCAGCAAACAGGAGACACAAAGACCAGAGGTTGAGCAGCATCTGCACAGTTTGCAAAAGAGACACTCAGATAATTAAATCAGTTTCCAAACCAATTACAGATAGAGACACTGATGGAGGCACGTTGGTGCTCAGGCTCTGACTGCTATTGTCACTGACTGCTTACATGGATATGGCTAGATGGTTCGATGTATCGACATTTCCTGTCCTGAATAGAATAGAATATGAATAGAAAAGAATAGAATAGAATATGAATAGAATAGAAAAGAAAAGAAAAGAAAAGAAAAGAAAAGAAAAGAAAAGAAAAGAATTGAATTGAATTGAATTGAATTCTACAGCATTAATGTCAAATTCTGCTCACCATCTTGATTGAAAAAAGTGAATATTCTAAATACAGGGCTTTAGAATTCACAGTAAAGTAAGTCACAGTGGACTATGTGGGCTTGTGAAACAACTACTGTAGGTTGGTAAAAGTAACTTTGAAAATAGGGATGAGTGAAGACACCATTATCTGTATCTGTTCAACTGAGCAAATTATCTGTATGTGGACTTGTATTCATAAAGTGCAAGGATTAAGCCAGAGGTGGATGATGCTTCTGCTTCATATCAATGTTTTTGGTCCTAATAAACTCAACTCAGCTGATGAATATGGATTTTCCTTCAACGTGACTGAATATTGACAGATTTTACTCAGCTAACACATGTATGTATTTGTAAGAACCACAGTATTTTTTTGTTTGTGTTTGTTTGTTTCAGCCAAGTTTCTGACATATTTTAAAATCATATTATATATCATATGCATGGGATCAAGTAGTTTTTAGCCATCATTACGGTTTTCCAGTATAGACTAGCTGGCCTTGAGAAGCTGCAGTACAACACTCAATGATTATTCATTGACCTTTCCAAGAAGTCTGTTGGCCAATCTGTCTGCCACTTTGAAGCAGAATCATTATTTAAAAAACGAGTCAAAGTCTGGTGGCAGCCAGAAGATGAAACCTTTTATATTTGGGGATTTGATGGTTCCACTATAAGATTGATATTTTCATATTTTCAGTCAAACTCTTACTAAACTAACAGAACAGATTGCCCTTAAAGTTTGTACCAGGATTAATGGTTCCAATGTAATGGTCAGTGTTGCCATGAGACCTTCTACATGACTGGACAACCTTAAAGACTCCATTAGCAGCTTATTTCCAAAACAACAAGTGGCAAATAGTGACTTTTTGAGCAGACCTTAAGTCTTCTCCCCTGATGAAACTCTGTGATGCTGCACAGTGAACATGGTCAGAGAGGCAGAGCCACATGACAACACATCCACTGTCAGTCGACCAATCAGTTTTCAACTACAAGAAGGATTTGCACAGATGTTTGCACTGTTGATCTTAATATTTCCTTGACAATGGGACGTAATGGCTTCGGTCATCCACTGCATTTTCCTCTAGTGCCACCATATGGTGTTTTTGAGTGAAAGGTCTCGACAACTCTGGTGATTCCTTAACTCCTTATCCAGTGTCATCATCAGGCCCTGTATACCTCAGTCTTAAAATGCCACTTGAATGGCTGCAAATGATTAGTAAAATGTAGTTATAGTGAGCATGTTAGCAATATGATATCGCCATCGAGCTCAAAACAATGATGTGCCTGAGCACAGCCTCACCCTTATTCTTTTTATTGTTGTTTATCTCTGTGCTCAAAAATGTCTGCGTTTGTCTTAAAGGCTTTTAGGAAATCTGTCCCCGGGTCTGCCAGTGCTCTCTACTCTGCCACAAATGATCACTTCACTCCATCCAGTGCAGAAATGACCCTCGTCACTCCAGTCTGACCAACAGTCACTACCGATCTAGCATCACAGAATAAAAAGCTTTCCCCATGGGGAGTACCGCACAATGACCCCTCTTAATGGAATAATTTCTCATCTTTGCCTCCATTGCTCAGAATATCTTTTAATACATCTTTTATCTTTCTTATTTCTTATTTCTTTATTTCCTGTCTTGTCCTGTATTATAAACCTAATGGACTTACTATTAGATGGTTGAAAGCTTTGATATAGAAGTCAAACTTCTGACTGCCGGTAATTTTTTTCCATGGGCACAGAGTGGCAGGCTATAGTCGTTATTGAGGAGTACATTTGGTGCAACATTTAAAGGAATAGTTGACAACTTTAGGTATACACCTACTAATTGTCCTGTCTTGAATTAGGCAGAGTGAAAGCACAGGTAGTGTGGTTCTCCAAAGCTCTGTGATTAATGCAGAGACACGGAGAGTGGTTTCTATTTTCTCCTATAGCTCGCTCAATCCATATTTTGACCTATTCCTTTAAAAGTATATATAAGATGCTTGTGTAAGATGTTTGTGACAGATGTTTGAGGTGCTAAGCCCAGTTAGATGGTGTAATTGTGAATATATTGACAGATAGTAGAGCAAAGTAGAACTTGTAATGGCTTCAAATCTGCATAATAGGATAATCTTCCCATAACATTTAGAATCAATTTCAAGGTATTTTTCCTTATACATAACAGGCGTAGCCTTGTGGGTGGGCCTAATGGGCCTGGGCCCACCTACTGGTACAACTGGCCCATCCTAAGTAACAGGAAGAGGATATACTTTCTGAACCTTTCTTTTGAATTATTAATTCAAACTTAAATACACAATAAATAAACAATTTTTTCCTTTACATAAAAAGTAAAAGACCCCTTCATTAAGCCGCTATCATGTGTAAAGTCTGGACCAATCAGCTGCAACTGCAATATTATTATAATAGTATTACACAACACTCCCCCTGAAATCTTTTTCTTCATAAACCTAAATAATTTTGACGCCTCTCTTTTTCTTCTTGCAGCCACTGTGAGCCTGCAGATAGACCTTCTGGATATGATGGCTAATTAGAGAAAGGTGAACCTAAATGGGTCAAACACAAAGGAGGGATATATTAAAAGTAAAGGATGGGAGGGATTCAATAATGGCCTAAACAAATAATCCCCTCATCCTCATTTAGAGCAGCATTTTCCTATTGTTCCTTATTCAAAGAGAAAATTGAAAATTGAGTCCCAGTACACAAACAGCAATCATACATATTAAAACACAGCACCTAGTAGTCCAAACCCCGTCCATAGGTGCATTTCAGTGTCTCAATTTAAAAAACTAAGACACTGAAATGCACCTTTTGTTATATTAAGTGTATATTCAGTAAATATAACAATGCAAGGTTGTAGGTACAGCTTGAAGTGGTCTGTGTATCAAATAAAAGCATTAAAATTACATGTGTTTGCTATTAGGTCGGTCTGGAAAGTCAAAATGAAAGCATCTTTTATGCCACAATTGCTCTGCGCTATCTTATCTACACGTACACAACCTCAGTCGCTCCATCCAGGAGCTTCTTTGTAGCCATTAAATTACAAAACAGGCACAAATGCAAAAACTGAATGTGCCTCTGCAGAGACACAGAGACAGAATGATTCTATTAAAATATATATCTCAAGAAGAAAACACAGCAGGGTTTTATAAGTGATATTGCTTTGTTCTCTTTATGACAGCTTCTTCAAGAGCTTTACTGAGAACACGAAAGTGCAGTGTTGACATCTTGTCAAAAAAACCAACAAGCAAACTACATGAAAACCAAAGGAACATGGATGTGTGGGATTCACTGGCGGCTTTGTAAGAGAGCTCCAATAGTGGGATAAAGTGATATTGTAGCAGCGTTTCTCTTCGGGAATCGGCTAATGAATCCCTGTGTAACTCTATAATGTGGAGTTGCATATAGCATTATAAAAGACTGCAGAAAAGACAGAGCGAGTTAGAGCCAAATCAATCCACACACACACAGAGAGAGAGAGAGACTTTCAACAATGCTGCTGTGACAAACTGTAGTTTTAAGTGCAGAGGATCTACCCAGAGGATGGGCTGAAAGGCTTGAGCATATCCACGGAACAAAGATGGTGCAACCAAAGAAATACAGACATGACAGACACAGCATCCTGCAATGTATATGATATTGCCACTGACAACAGAAACCCCATATGATGATGTTATTTGCCTCTCTCCTTCAAATTCACTATGCATTGTTATTTTTTTCATCTTCTTCTACGAGGTGATAGATGTTTTAATTGGGCTGCACAGTAATTGGAACTTTAACAAACATATGTATGAGACATTTCTCAAATACACCCACACAGGTGTTTTCACCTCAGCTGATTAGACCTCAACTCATCATGAGGGTGTATCAACGTTTTGTTTTCTCGTTTTCACTCTCATTATTTTTATTGCACCTGTTAATTAAGGTGGGACCATTAAGGCTCCACCCCCCCCCACCCCCCACCCCCACACACTTTATTTGGTACATCTAAAATCACACATCATTAAGGATAAACAGGGGAAAAAAGGGGGGTAAGCTTTCTGAATAGTTTCTGAATACCAAAGAAATGTCTCCTCTTCCTTTGTTGCAGGCTTTCCTTTCATCATCATTTGCATTTTTGCAAACTTGGTATTCAAAATAGGAATAATTCCCAGTGTAACACCAATCAGATGATGTGACTAATTTTAAAAAATTCTGTTTGTATTTCCATGGTCTGCAACCTGAGTAGTGATTTGATTTGACCCAAGTCTCAAAGTGAAATTTTACCGACAGTATATTTCAGATGGTTTTTCTCCCCAGGGTTTCCCTTTTGGTGTTTGTTAGGTTGTGCCATGCTTTCTGTCACCAAATCCATAGAGCAGGACCGAGGGGGTCTTTATTCCCAGCATGTTGTACTACCCACCCTCCAGCCTTCAGCCTTCAGCTGGTGCTGTCTGGTTAGGTTGAGTGTGGTGTTTTGTTTTGCTGTGACGCATTACAAGTCTTACTGTAATATCATTCTGTCTTTTCAGTGTCACAGTGGGGGTTGCACTCTTCCCACCTCGATAGACGTGAAGCCTTGATGTAACAGAATAATGGTTACATAATGTAATCTTAGATCTCCGTCATAGAGGGATCCTTCTAATGAGTCCCCTTCCAGTTTGATTTAGCATTGAGGCTTCAGTGAATGAGGAGTAGCGAGGTCACTGTGGTTGTATAAGGCTGAACCCCAAAGAGGTCAATAAGTAAAGTAAGTAAACTAAGGTAAGCGTATTCTTTTCAGAATTATTAAGGAGATGGTTTCACCAGTTTGGGAAAGAAATGCACTTTCTTAATGGCAGTTAGATGAGAAGAAATCACAGAGTCTCCACAAAATAACTGGACCTGTCACAAACCTGACTTTTAACACTGTGCGTATTGAATGGGTTTATCAAATTTAGTGTGTTATTTCCTGTTTTATTGTGAAAGTGTTCTTTATTTTTCCTGTCTTTTCTTCTGATCTGTTTTGCCCTCTTTTGTCCACTGTCTCTGTGGACTTCCTGTTTCATGTATCTCATTCCTTGTGTTATTCACCCATTTTCCCCTTGAAGGTTTTGTCTTCCTTTTTTCCTCCTGTGTGATTATTTGATTGTTTCCACCTGTGTCTCGTTGTCTCCTCCTCCCTGTGTCACCTGTCTCTCATCGTCTCATTATCTTCTCGTGCAACCAAGTCTGTGTGTCTCTGTCTTCATTTGCCACTTCATTCTTGTTGTCGTCACATGTTCCAGCCCCTTTCCTTGTGTCTCCCTGTGTCATTTATAGCTCGTGATTTTCTCTCGTTTGTTTGGATTTTGCCCTTGCCTGTCACTATTTGAACTTCTTACTTAAACCACTGCATGTGTATCCAGTACAAACCTGAGTTGCCTGTGTTTGGACTATGAGTCTGCCCTACTCTCTGCATACTGCTGCCCTTATTTGACTGTTTTCTGGTTTTGACCCTGGCCTCTTTTTCAGAAATACATTTGTCATAAAACCAGTGCGCTACACCTCTTGTGATTAAAGATTAAAGATATGACAGGATTAAAGAAATAATATATATATTTATCTCTTTATTCTAAACTAAGCCAAGATAACAACCTCTAGTTTGAATGACGTGAGTGTTGTTGTTTCAGCTGAGAAGCTCAAACCTGTACTTGTGTTGTATAATGTGAGAATACTACTGCACTTGTGTTGTATAATGTGAGAATACTACTGCACTTGTGTTGTATAATGTGAGAATACTACTGCACTTGTGTTGAATAATGTGAGAATACTACTGCACTTGTGTTGAATAATGTGAGAATACTACTGCACTTGTGTTGAATAATGTGAGAATACTACTGCACTTGTGTTGAATAATGTGAGAATACTACTGCACTTGTGTTGAATAATGTGAGAATACTACTGTACTTGTGTTGAATAATGTGAGAATACTACTGTACTTGTGTTGAAAAATGTGAGAATACTTCTGCACTTGTGTTGTATAATGTGAGAATACTACTGCACTTGTGTTGTATAATGTGAGAATACTACTGCACTTGTGTTGTATAATGTGAGAATACTACTGTACTTGTGTTGTATAATGTGAGAATACTACTGCACTTGTGTTGTATAATGTGAGAATACTACTGTACTTGTGTTGTATAATGTGAGAATACTACTGTACTTGTGTTGTATAATGTGAGAATACTACTGTACTTGTGTTGTATAATGTGAGAATACTTCTGTACTTGTGTTGTATAATGTGAGAATACTTCTGTACTTGTGTTGAAAAATGTGAGAATACTTCTGTACTTGTGTTGTATAATGTGAGAATACTACTGCACTTGTGTTGTATAATGTGAGAATACTACTGCACTTGTGTTGTATAATGTGAGAATACTACTGCACTTGTGTTGTATAATGTGAGAATACTACTGTACTTGTGTTGTATAATGTGAGAATACTACTGTACTTGTGTTGTATAATGTGAGAATACTACTGTACTTGTGTTGTATAATGTGAGAATACTTCTGTACTTGTGTTGTATAATGTGAGAATACTTCTGTACTTGTGTTGAAAAATGTGAGAATACTTCTGTACTTGTGTTGTATAATGTGAGAATACTACTGTACTTGTGTTGAAAAATGTGAGAATACTTCTGCACTTGTGTTGTATAATGTGAGAATACTACTGCACTTGTGTTGTATAATGTGAGAATACTACTGCACTTGTGTTGTATAATGTGAGAATACTACTGTACTTGTGTTGTATAATGTGAGAATACTACTGCACTTGTGTTGTATAATGTGAGAATACTACTGTACTTGTGTTGTATAATGTGAGAATACTACTGTACTTGTGTTGTATAATGTGAGAATACTACTGTACTTGTGTTGTATAATGTGAGAATACTTCTGTACTTGTGTTGTATAATGTGAGAATACTTCTGTACTTGTGTTGAAAAATGTGAGAATACTTCTGTACTTGTGTTGTATAATGTGAGAATACTACTGCACTTGTGTTGTATAATGTGAGAATACTACTGCACTTGTGTTGTATAATGTGAGAATACTACTGCACTTGTGTTGTATAATGTGAGAATACTACTGTACTTGTGTTGTATAATGTGAGAATACTACTGTACTTGTGTTGTATAATGTGAGAATACTACTGTACTTGTGTTGTATAATGTGAGAATACTTCTGTACTTGTGTTGTATAATGTGAGAATACTTCTGTACTTGTGTTGAAAAATGTGAGAATACTTCTGTACTTGTGTTGTATAATGTGAGAATACTACTGCACTTGTGTTGTATAATGTGAGAATACTACTGCACTTGTGTTGTATAATGTGAGAATACTACTGCACTTGTGTTGTATAATGTGAGAATACTACTGCACTTGTGTTGAATGATGTGAGAATACTACTGCACTTGTGTTGTATAATGTGAGAATACTACTGCACTTGTGTTGTATAATGTGAGAATACTTCTGCACTTGTGTTGTATAATGTGAGAATACTTCTGCACTTGTGTTGAATAATGTGAGAATACTACTGTACTTGTGTTGTATAATGTGAGAATACTACTGTACTTGTGTTGTATAATGTGAGAATACTACTGTACTTGTGTTGTATAATGTGAGAATACTTCTGTACTTGTGTTGTATAATGTGAGAATACTACTGCACTTGTGTTGTATAATGTGAGAATACTACTGTACTTGTGTTGTATAATGTGAGAATACTACTGCACTTGTGTTGTATAATGTGAGAATACTACTGTACTTGTGTTGTATAATGTGAGAATACTACTGTACTTGTGTTGTATAATGTGAGAATACTACTGTACTTGTGTTGTATAATGTGAGAATACTTCTGTACTTGTGTTGTATAATGTGAGAATACTTCTGTACTTGTGTTGAAAAATGTGAGAATACTTCTGTACTTGTGTTGTATAATGTGAGAATACTACTGCACTTGTGTTGTATAATGTGAGAATACTACTGCACTTGTGTTGTATAATGTGAGAATACTACTGCACTTGTGTTGTATAATGTGAGAATACTACTGCACTTGTGTTGAATGATGTGAGAATACTACTGCACTTGTGTTGTATAATGTGAGAATACTACTGCACTTGTGTTGTATAATGTGAGAATACTTCTGCACTTGTGTTGAATAATGTGAGAATACTTCTGTACTTGTGTTGAAAAATGTGAGAATACTACTGTACTTGTGTTGTATAATGTGAGAATACTACTGCACTTGTGTTGAAAAATGTGAGAATACTACTGCACTTGTGTTGTATAATGTGAGAATACTTCTGCACTTGTGTTGAAAAATGTGAGAATACTACTGCACTTGTGTTGAAAAATGTGAGAATACTACTGCACTTGTGTTGAAAAATGTGAGAATACTACTGTACTTGTGTTGTATAATGTGAGAATACTACTGCACTTGTGTTGAAAAATGTGAGAATACTACTGTACTTGTGTTGTATAATGTGAGAATACTACTGTACTTGTGTTGTATAATGTGAGAATACTACTGCACTTGTGTTGAAAAATGTGAGAATACTTCTGTACTTGTGTTGTATAATGTGAGAAGACTACTGCACTTGTGTTGTATAATGTGAGAATACTACTGCACTTGTGTTGTATAATGTGAGAATACTATCGTACTTGTGTTGTATAATGTGAGAATACTTCTGTACTTGTGTTGTATAATGTGAGAATACTACTGCACTTGTGTTGTATAATGTGAGAATACTACTGTACTTGTGTTGTATAATGTGAGAATACTACTGTACTTGTGTTGTATAATGTGAGAATACTACTGTACTTGTGTTGTATAATGTGAGAATACTACTGTACTTGTTCCATACTGATAAGCTCTCATGCTGTTTTCCACATCATTAACAATGGAGAGTTGCAGCTTCCCCTGTAAACATATCCAGTATTGATTGTGCAAACACAGGGCCGTACCTTTCCCACGAGTGTAAGTGAAAATGTTATTCCACACATATTTGAAATGTGGGCACCACCCATAATGTATATATATACACTACCAGTCAAAAATTTGGACACAGTTTCCCATTCAAGTGGATGGGTAACTGTGTCCAAACTATTGACTGGTACTGTGTGTATATATATATATATATATATATATATATATATATATATATATATATATATATATATATATATACAGTATATGGGCAGTATGTACGTACTGCCCCAACAGGCTGGTGAAATCAAACCCAGCATCACCTTGCAATGAGGCAACAATGACAACCACTCATCTTGTGTTCCTCCCTTGGTTATGTACAGTTTGTAAACCTGTTATAAATGTATAAATCTGTAGTGCCTTGCTAGAGGGCTGCTGGTGCCATCATAGAGCAAGGGTTACACTACATAAACATAATGTAATGCAGTAAGTAAGTCCACTCTTGAAAAACGGAAGAGGATGTCATCCGGTGCAGACAGCTCTGTAGGTTGCGCAAGTCAGGCAGCAGGAACCATTATAGCAGATTTTAGGAGTTACCGGCAAGGCTGCAGGCTGGATCAGAAAATAATCCCTGACCTGTCTCATACCCTTCACCCAGAATGCCAGCTTCTCCCTCGGGCAATTATTTCAGGGGCACCAAAAATATATATTTGTAGCATTCATTTGAAAACAGCAGTTTTTAAGCCGGGGACCTGCTGCCTGTATGTTTTGCGCTAACGTGATTTGTGTTGTATCTTTTTAATATTTATCTATTGAAACTTGCCCTGAGGTTTTTTTTACGAGCAACACTGATTCCCAGATAAACGTCCACCTGGAGAAAAGGTTTTATCTGATCTTAAACATGTAAATTCAAACACAAACATAATCATATGTGAGATCTCTCATAATCCTATCTCTCTCTCTCTCGCACACACACACACACACACACACGCACACACACACACACACACACACAGGCATTGTAAATAGGCAGCCAATATTGAACGGTGGTGATCATGGAGTGAGGACACTGAATTATTCATCCAGTCCTCTGTATGCTTACACAACACCAAGATCCTGGTCACATGCATCAGTAGCAACACAGTTCGCACACTTTGACCACATGCTGTACACATTTCACTATACGGCTGTGAGAATCTGCATCTTTTCAGGGTTACGTCTCGTCCTAGTTAGTGTTGATTATACATCTATATATATACCTCAGCCCGTGTTGCCCTCCTGCTTGACCGTCTCCCTCTGTGTTTTTTTGTCGTGGAGTCTGACTTCATGTTCCCACTTGACGGATAGTCATTCTTGATGCATTGTACCAATGCTCCACAAGTGACAGGCAGCCTTGGAATGAGAATGCAGTGGTTTTGAATTGGTGTGTGGGATATCTACATCACATTATCAGGTTTCCTTCATAGATATGACACATCTAATTCAAGGAGAGTTACATTTTGCATCATGAATAAATGCAACAAAGCTAGGATGAGGGTTCAACTACATCTCGTGTGTTGTACACATGAGGGAAAAACATAAAACTCCTTGCATTACGTAGGTATGTGCAACCACAAATGAAACAATTCTCATTTTAAAACATCAGTTGATAAAAAGCTACCATCTGATGGCTGCTCTTGGCATTCAAGCATGATTTCCATTTGTAATTTAATCAACATTACATTTCCTTACACACACTCTTTTCGTTCTGCTTTAACAAACGAATTACTGACAAAACACATCGTCATTAAGTTGTGTCCCACAGGTCCTCAACCTAAATTGCAACTGAGCTGCGTTGGCTGTGACAAAGAGAGAGGCATCGAGGAAGAGACTCCAGGAATATTTTATGGTGGTTAGCTTTTGTTTTGGAGAGAAAATGGCTGATCGTCATCAGTAGAGAGATTTTGTTTTAACGATGATTTAATGATATGATGATTGATTGATCATGAGGATTTAACGATCGAGCTGAAAACAGACCACTTTCACAGCTAGTTGGAGCCCATTCATGTAGATGTGCGCTTATTTTATAGGCAGCAGCCAAACAAACTGTTTGTTCAACACTTTGTTGTATTTTTGTAATTTTTTTTTTTTTTAGTGTCAATACTTTAATTAATGCAGATAAACACAACACTGAAAATGTGTTATAAAATTGTGATTAGTAATTACCAGCAGTATGATGAATATCTGGCTGAGTGTTGAGTGACATGTCGCTTTGCTGTTAAATCAGTTACAATAATTAGATCAGTGAAAGTAATTGAAAATGATAAAGCAGTTTTAATTACAAATTAAAACATTTTGATGTCAATCGAGTTTTAAAATATAATTAGAAAATATGAATAAAAGATGATTCCATGAGTTTAACAGTAAATATTTTTAGCATCTCTTTAAAATACACAAGTTCACTCATTCATTCAATCAATCAGATGCTTAAATCTATCTGATGGTGATTAACATACATGGATCGCTATCAAATCTTTTAAAACTTAACATATTTACACAAGATATTTCCTGAGTGTCACGTTCATTCAAAAGTGTCATCTGCAATTATGATAATTTGGTCTTGGGCTCAATAAATAAGCCATCTACAAGTCAGTCAGCTCAGCCGGACAAAGACTGTAAGAACCGCTGGGAACTTTTTCATCATTGTGCTTGTTAAGCAGTTTTCATTCAAATGCATGTTCACCAGATTCCTCATTAATTGTTTAAAAGGTCTATGATTAACAGTCACATAGTCCCATTGCCATGGAATGCATTTTCTGGTTTGGTTTATGTATTCTCTGCTCTACCCTTCTTTCTTCTGTGTGAGAATGCTACTTCAGGCATTATTATGTTAAACAGAATATCTGAGACGATGCAAGAACATGTTGTGAGAGACCCTGGCTGTTCTGTTCTGACATGCCCTGAGTTGAGATTCAAAATTTGGGATAAAGATTAAGAGCATATATTCTTTCGTATTATTCTGCTCTATTTTATTGCACATTTCTAATAAACTGCATATTTGGTTCATAATGACACAGGTGAACAGTTAGGAGTACAAGAGTCAATTAAGACAAGCATTAATAGTGTAATGTACCATGTTCTGCATCTGTTATTGAGATGCTGAGATTCATAAGCAAAATGCCGTCCATTGCTAGGTACATTGTGTTGTGAAACAGGGTTGATGAGAGAAAGGCATAGACAGACATACAGACAGACATTGATTACTGTATTTATACAGCAACTGGAACAGAATCATACAGTAGCTCCTCCGTAAGACTGTTCATCTGACGTTTGACCCCTCAAGACAACACACCGTTATAAAATCCAAAAAAATATCCATCAGCACTTATAAATTTTTTTATTAATGCCATTGACACTGAAATATAGTCATTTCTTTTGATACTTTACCTTATATCATAAACATGCCAGTTTCTGGGTCTATTATCCTGAGGCACAAACTAAGAAGAAACCTTTTTTTTTTTCCACTTTTGACCTTTGTACAAAGGCCTCATGTGTATCACAAAGAGAAACACTCAGGAGGTTGTCAGGTGCAATAGAATGAAAACATATTTTATTTGTTTGTTTTTAAATGTCATTCCTACCCTCTCAAACCTATTAACTGGGGCTGCAGTGGAACTGAATTCTTATCTATCGAGCCTCTCTTGGATTCATGAAAGCCTCAGTGCATTCTCTGAATAACAATGAGCTTTTACTGGGAGAAAATATTTCATCCAGATCTGTTGGGAGAGACAAATAAGTGAATATTATACAGACAACGATGCCCTGAAGAGTGGTTAGTTGTTGCCTATAACAGAATAGGCCCATGTGGACTGGAGGGATTCTCAAGGCTTGTTTAAGGCACTACTGTTTACATGTAGAGAAATCATCATGACTGAAGCTTAACTCACAAATGACTGCTTAATTTGCCATTGAATGTATCTGTACTGTAGATAGAGAGAATGTGGCACATCGAGAAGGAAAGAGAGCCTTTGTTCAAGGGTAAAAATTATTTTTAAAAATTCATTTTTTATTATCCTATCATCTTGGCCAACTTGCATAAGTCTATTTGAGTTGATGTTAAAAGAATGGTGTGATGAACCCATAAAAATCTCTTTCATTTCTTCAGACTTCTTCACATCTTCATCTCAAAAGACAATAAAGTGAAGTGAATCATTTCGCTAATGTCAATTTATTATACTCTAATGAGCATAGACCAAACTACCTCCTCAACTAAGTCGAATTGCTCTAGATAAGCAAAGCTCAAGGTGCAGCTATTTGATTTTGTGAGTCTAGTGGGATATCCACCCATTAGCCTTTACTGCACATAAAAATTATGAAATGTTCAATATGTTCATATTAAAAAACAAAACATTACAGACATAACCATAAAAATATTTTATTTTTGGTTATGTTTTAATGTCACAATCAAAGAGAAAAACAATCAGAGAATTATCTTCATTTCTTTTGTCTTGTTTTGTTTGTTTCTTTTGTTTCTCATGACTTGTCTTTCAGCCTCTGAATAATGATGCTAATTACAAACTGGAATGCTGTTCCATACTACATCCAAAAAGGCATGAGCCATTCATATTAATAAGTGTGTCAGACAGACATCTGGCCGTGGTGATTATAGTAACAGACTTTCAAAAACAATGTTAAGAAGGTTTAAGCCAAAGATAGGTTGGTGCTATTTCAGTAATGTGGAATTGTTCCTGTTACTCTGGATTATTTATGGAGCATGTTGTGGGCAGATGTCATAGAGAAAGTAGTTCCAATGAGAGCTGTCCACTGTGGGGCTCATTGGTTATCCACATCACATGTAATTAAAGTTGTATGGTCACACTTATTTATAAATCTGTGTGTGCATGTGCTCCTTTCTTACACCATACATCTCAGTTTTCTTGTGGGTTTTAGATGCATAAAGGTTAGAATACTCTCAACTTTTTAGTGCAAGGTATGGGAGTCACACCCCAATTTGCACTACATTTGGATGCAATGCTGCTCACTGCAGCCCCTCTCCTGGTGCACCACACTGTTTGGCCTGATATATTTTGGGCCTAAGACATGAAGGTTTGCAATTCATGTACAGTATATGTACTACATAGAGAGTGACATCATCTGCAAAACTATGAACATATTTAATATGAATATGTACAATAAAATAATGATGTGTGCCAATTGCATGATATATATACCTTCTGCTACTACAGGTCACACAATTGGATCACGGGAATAGTCTTCATTGGTTACCACCATTGTAAATGAAAATCTAACTGGTGTGACTCAGGCATAAATGCTAATGGGTAATGCTAACAAGTCAAAGTTTTAAAGTTTCATCAACATTTAGTCATGCTGTGGAACTCCTTTCCTTACCGGAAGTGAAACACACCGTTAATTTGAATAAAATTATAGATTATAGAGTTTAAACACTTTTGTAACCTTTGGGATAATGTAAACACACAAGTCAAGGTTTTCATCATTTTTAAAAATTGAAATAATACATATAATAATAATAATAATATCTTTAAATAAATCATCTTAGAGCTTCAACGTGTTTTCCAATCTTTTGTGTTACTGTATATTTCAGAATGTGGTTAAATACAAACATGCAGTGGAGTTCAGATTACAACTGGTTAATTTACACAGGTAAAAACCTAAATCATCATAACATGCCTCAGCTGTTTTATACAATACATTGTGCTTGTTCACATGGCTGCTCCCGTAATGCCTAATTAACATGTGGACATCAACAGTGTCCTTCACCCGGAAAGTGGCTGATAATTACAGTGAGAAATTATCATTCACCAATGCTAACTGTGTGGTTAAGTAACTATATTAAGCAGCTAATATGCTGCTGCATAGATTAGTTACATTTTGGTGTGTATACAGTAAATGCTTTGTTGGTGACTTGGTCTGTGGGTGAATGTTCAGCAGCACAGGCACTACTGATGATCATAGAAATATCATATATTTCACATTGATCATGAAGGTGATTCTCCTATAGTGTATGGGCTAGTTTAGACTGAGTTATTTCAAGTATATAGTCCAGAAAATGTTATAGATGTAAGATGAAACTGACAGAAGGGTGACAAAAAGGCACAATTACAAATGAGTCTGCTGCTGTAGCACCAGAGACAACACCATGGATTTATTGATGCTCTGTACAGTTAAGGCTACTGATGTTTCAGATTCATGGTTGGAGACATTAAGATTAATGAGTCAGGCAGACGTGCATCTTTGATTAAACAACCCCTCGGATCTACCAGTCTTCATATTCACATTTTATTTTGCTTATGTCATGTGACTCTGTTCTGTTGAGATTTAATCATGTTTTGAATAATGATGGCTTCAGTTGACTGTTATGAAGAAAGGTGGCAAAAGGTGAGGCATCTCTGATCATGAAAACAAAAGGGTGGGTGGGGTGGGAATTAAAACGCATTATTTATCTTACATAAATCATTTTTGTCAGTTCTCACTTCTACAGGACACAAATTGTATTTCTGTTATAGTACCTTCCTGCTATGGCTCCCCCTCTCTCTCCCTCTCCCTCGCATTTCATCCTACAATCAATCTCCGCAGCTTCAACCATCACTCGTCACCAGATCGTTCATTCTGCTTATGTGATAGTGTACTCTCAGGCTCTCGTACACATTCCTAATGTGGTTTTTGTGGTCATCCGTGTTTCCCTTGTGCCCCAGATCTGCAGTGATCTTGTGCCAGATCGCCTGCTCTCTCTGCTCTGCTGACCCGGATTCATCCAACACCAAGCCCAGTCTCAACTCAGACCTTCACGGCCACTCAAGACACCTACAGCATCAGTAATTCCAATTACCATCAGTAAACCTTTTCTCCGGGTCAGATTCTCACTTTTGGGTCCAGCTTCTGGGTCAAGCCATAACAATTTCACTTTACTTCAATGAAAATCTTGTCTGTCTACTTCAGTTTATCATACCCTGTAATTCTCCTGGCTGTAGAGAATAAGTGGAAACCAGATAAAGACTAGAGAAGTGGAGAATAATGAGAAAGACAAGTTAAAAGGAAACATCAGAGTGGATTTGGAGAAATTGTAAGGAAGACTGTGCTTTTTCCATATTCCATATTTATATTTCATTTAATCAAGTTTATTTTCTTGAAGTTTAGGCTTTCTTTTGTGAGGTTGCTTGTTGTCTAACCAGTTGTCTGTAAAATGAATCACTCAAATCATTAAGGGGTTTCAGTCTTTGTAGATATGAAGATAATGTAAGTGAAGTTAGATTTTAATGATGCAGGCTCCTCCAAAATTGGGAGCAGTAAAATGGTCACATATGCATCTTTTAACACTATAGAATGTGCAGGCAGACTGGTAACAAGCAGGGAAGATTAAAATCAGAAAATGATAAATGCCTGTATGACAACAGCGATGTGAAATCTAGCCAGCAAAGCCTTTGTATCATCCTTTCATTAAATGCCTTTGTAGTTGCACAAACCCCGTGTATCATATGCATGGTGCGCACGACCGAGTTAAAAGCGGCACTCCATTCAGAATCTATCCTTCATGTACAAATACTCTGAAAACAATTTGAAATGAGTTGTTTTCATTATCAGGATTTGATCCATTCAGCCTGTGACTTCATGCACCGCTGAGGAGCTTTCGTAGGAATGAATGGGGCATCACCTCCGATGGTGTATCAAGATTTCTGTCAATACATCCATGATGATCACCCCTAATGCGCTGTGGCCTGAGTTAAACATCACCTAAATTAGAACCTTCATGAAACGGTTAGTCACTTCAGAACACATGCTCGTTTGATTTCTTACAGAAAGTTAGATGATCTTGAATGGTCTTAAATGCACCTTTATATCTGTACACCAGGCTAAAGCCAAGAGACGGTAAGCTTAGCATAGTACAAAAACCGAGAAAGGCGGCTAAGCTGTATCAAATCACATTCTTAACATATTGTGTTCACTCTTTTAAGTATGTCAAAATGCAGCATAAGTACCCAGATGTCACACTCAAAATGGCCCAAAAGTTGGGTGTGGACCGATGGACACGTCTCACCCTCAATGGTTGCCATCTTGGCTATATTTAATATATTTAATATACATTATATATATATACAGTACCAGTCAATAGTTTGGACACAGTTTCCCATCCACTTGAATGAGAAACTGTGTCCAAATTTTTGACTGGTAGTGTATATATCAGTGTTGTGTTTTAATGTGCACCTTAAGGAGTTGCTCTTGTAATCTCATTGTACACTGTATAATGACAATAAAGGCTTTCTATTCTATTCTTCTATTCTACATAGCAGAAAGGGGGGGGGGGGCCTTAGGAGACTTTTCAAGCTTGTAAAAATGGCGACCGAGGAGGCGACCGAGGAGGCGACGTTACGGCGGAGAGCAACAGCAACATATAGCTATAGGTATGACCTCAGTATCTTCCCTTCCCTCCTTCCTCTTTATACAGACCATTTCCACTTCTGTTCTTTATACCATGCTAAGCTAACCTGTTTTGCTTGTAGCTTAATATGTAACAGACTTGCATGAGTATGTTTTTGATCTGCTCATCTTACTCACAGAAAGAAAGGCCACGGCTGTCTTCTGCATGAACATGTATTATGGAAAAAAAGATTTGTTTCATTGTGAAACTAAAGATAATCACAAGCGTGGATCAATTGGAAGGATTATTGGAGTAGAGTAAGTTTAAGAATTCTTGTGAATTAGTATTTCATTAGAGTTCCGAAATGCTCAAGGACAAGACTGGTGTGATAATACAAAGCTTTCCGAGAGCAAAGGATCATGATTCATGTTCTCACATAGAATCACTGGTCTAAAGGTCCCTCTTGACCACAATTATCTCCCCATTTCTCAATTCTGCACACTCCTACCATCGCTAATAAAGTACAATATCCTCAAATTGAACATATTTCATCGGGCATCCCAGCAAATACCAGTTCAAATTGAACAAAATTAGAAAGGGTGGTAGGCCTAAGTTTGCTTGATGGGATTTTGTACACCAATAGCGAAGTAACAACAGGCTTGAAATGGATAAACGAGTCGACACGGAGGGGATGAAGCGAGTGACCTTGAGTTAATACAGCCTTGACTGAGAGTAGAAGAAGAAGAAGAAGTGTGAGAACAGGTTCCTGATAATAAGATGTTTAGTTTCATCAAAACAGGAGTTGCTTTCTTTCCACCAAGACCAGCATATTGTAAAATCTGTAAGTCAACAATCAAAGTGAACTCATGTCATGACTAATACTTATATTACATATGAGGTACTATGTGTGATAGTTTTGACAACTCTCATGCTCTGCTTTGCTGCAGATGAAATCATCTATGCATCTGTTATCAAACTGACAAGCTGATGGGAGATACTCATATTGCAGGTGTTTAGAATAACAAATGAAAATTCTTAATGGGTTTGGTCACTGATGTATGGTGTGTGTAAATCTGGGATGGGGAGCAGCTGGATGGAAATCGATTTGCATTAAAACATTGTGCTTTCCTTTTTTCTTGGTTTAAAATTCTCTGCCTGTGCATGTTTGACAGAGCTGTCTGTTAGGGTCCTGTTGATTTATGACAGAAATTATACATGTGTTGGATTCTGATTGGATCTATTCACATTTATATGAATGAGAAGTCCAAACAAAAGTGCTTATTTGACCTTGTGCAATGGGGCAAATTGTGCTAAGAGAATGGCAAACACTTCATATCCTTTGACACCATGACAGCTCAGTCTCTGGGTCCTGTTTTGGTGCCCTCATTAGAAGACACTTGTTATTTCATTCAAGTACTTAGAGGCAGCATATTCCTATGAATGCACAGATAAACGGTACTGCAGGGAGATTGCAGGAGGATTAACAGCTCATATTTACCCCAGGGTCCACTAGCATTTTAGTGCATTTTACTATTACTTTTCTTTGTCCATCTGTCATGCAGTACAGAATTTTGTAAAAATTACATAAATACATATATATATAAATAAACACATTTCCATAATTGACAGATTGCTGCTGATTGTTTTTTTTAAAATTTTATTTATATACTTTGCCCTATTCTATTTCAGCATTACAGTAAAACAATACATCACCACAACTTTACATATTGAAATTGTTCAAATCTATTTTAGAATAAAGTTTCAACCAGAGTTATTTCCAAAGGAATTAAGGTGACTTTTGTCATTTAACACCTCTGAGCCAAAACTTTAATCACACAATACTACTTGCTGGCAATGAAATGAAGGTCAAAGTGTTGTGTGAAAGGTTGCCTTTATGATGTCTTTAAGACATATCAGCAGATGATATCACATTTTTTAAACTACAGGGCCATCATTTCAGTGATTCATACTCCTACAATAAGGACTTGCTTTAGAGCTTAAAAAATATTTAAATGTCTAATATTACCTCGATCTATGGTGTGTCAGCATTACTGAATAGTGAATGAAAGCAGGTGGAACAAAGGGAGAGAATGAGATGTGTTCTCAGGTATGTAGCTGGTTTTATGTTCCAGGGATAAAATGTGTAAAAAAACGGATAAGAACTGGAAGTCACGGATCACTCTGAATGCAATTTTATACAGTACATCTTAAATCCAAAGTAGCTTTGAGAAGAAAATAAAAGTGTGTTTAATCAGTCCCCCGATTCTGCTGCTGCAAAAACTGTCAGTACAATGATACCATCTAACTTCATTTTTTCAGAAAGGGATTTGTTCTTGATTATAATACCTCACTGAGCAATGGCAATGTCAAGTCAAAATGAAATAAAACAGCTGACCAAAGTGCTGAACACGCTTAAAATAACCTATAACAGATGCCAAATATTAGAGATTAAGAATAGAATAGAATTGAATAAAAGTACTAATAAAAATAGAGTAAACATAATAAAGAGATGCAGCTCAATAAAAGATAAATTAAAGAAGTCAAGCTCAACTTGAATTAAAAGCCAGTGTAAGGAGACAACATACCTACAAAAAGGCGTAACAGCCTTTTAATTGCTACTGTGATGTAAAATGCAGAAAGGTAAAGGTTGTAACCTCAATGCCAAACTTTTTTTATGCCAGAGACCTTCAAACTGGTGCAAATCATAGCTGCTCTAATTTGGTTAATGTGGTATATAATGAATCGACTTTACCTGAAGTGAATTCAAGTCGATTTTTATTTGTTTAGCACCAAATCACAACAAAAGTTATCTCATGGCACCTTTCGAAAGGGCAGGTCCAGACCATGCTGTTCATTTTAACAAGACCCAACTTTCCCCAATGAGCTAGCACAGAAAAACAAATAAAAACTTTTAACAGGCATAAACCACATAGCAGACCCAGGCTGACCCATCATCTGTCTGACCGGTTGGGTTGAGAAAGGGGAGACGGGTAGAGAGACACACAAGTCTTTTATTATAGAGAAAACCAGACGGTTCAACAGATAAAGAGACCGTCTCTCTCTCTCCTCTGCAGTAACATCTGAGTACTGTAAAACGTAGTGTGGAGTTATTTTATGCAATGTGAGATTGAAATTAATGTATGGTAAAGCCCAGATGATACCCATAGTTGACCTGCCACTCACCAATATACCTGCCCAGTCCTCCACCAGTCTCTTTAAAACCTCAACACAATTTTCTAGCCACATATAGGAAATACGGTGTAAAATAAATGACAGTTAATGAAGTAAAATCAAATGATGACTCTGTAGACACTTAATTCAAGTGCTTCAAGTGATACTTTACCTTAAACAGTTTCAAGTTCTTTTTTCACATTAAGGTGTGTGACTATTATACAATTCTACACTCTTCAAACATCCTGACAAGTCAGTTTAAACCATTTTTGTGGGCTACAACCATACTATTTCAGGTGAATTATAGCAGTTTTTTCCTTGCTGAGAGTTGTTATTAGACACCTCAGAGCTGTAAACACGGGTAAATCTCAAACTGCTGAGGACATTTGCTTTGTTAATTTACCAGTTAAACCTTAATATTGTCCACTTACAGTAAAGGATTTTAGTACTGTAAAGGTTTTTTATTATTTTATTATTATTATTCATTATTATTATTACATATTTTATTATTTGATGACTCTGGTAAACTCCACCATTTGTCTGATGCAGGAAGCACAGCTACAAATTCATGCACTGATTTGCTCTGTGCTCTACTGTAGAGCACGAGGGGGATGATGGCTCCATCCCTCTTATTAACAAAATGACCTAATTGTGTCCACCTTTGTGAAAATCCCATCCCTCCGGGAGACAAAGCAAACTGAGCTTTTGATCAAGAATGGTCACACATTTGCCTCACAGGGGTTTTAAAATATTTACAGTATGATTAAGTACAGCCTGCATGTGTATTTTAAGAGAAATAAATAAAAAATCAGAACTCTAAATACCAGAATACGGGAGCTAATAACAAAAAGATAACCAAATGAATGTTGCTGGGTTTTCTGCTGACACACATTGCACCTGAAAGTTTCAGAGGCAGTCTGCCTGTATGGTGGGATTCTCACTGGAGCCAGACTCACCACTGGTCACTACTGGTTTGAAAGGTTTCTCAGAATCAGCCAAATAAAAAATGGTTTCCCTCAGCATCCGTGGCTGCTCTGGTCTCTGCTGGAGAAGAATTTGTCACGGGTGATTACCTTAGTGACAGTGTTATCAGGCATTACTCCACCCAGAAACCTCTTCTGATCCAAATATTCAAAATTCATTTCTCACACACTGATCGCACACTGAGTGATTTCTCCTGCCCCAGAGACTCCCTGCAGGAGGGAGGAGTGGGAGTGAAGGGCTTTATGTTGGCTTAGCTCCTCTGGGACAGAGCTCTTCTAATCATCCGTAATCACAGACAGAATGTCAACATGCAGAAGTGGCACAACTTCTATTTCCCCAAATGCTGCCATCAGTTGTTTTTTTCCCCTCCTGCTGTCTACTGCTGATTTCTGCTTTATTCTCCTTTCACTGCACTGTTATTAACATTTTCGTCATTTATGGCTCCTGTTTTTTTGACAGAAATCGAAGTGGAAAACGATTTGTTCTTGGGTGACAGGATGCATAAAAAGAGCAGAGGATTAATTCAGTTTATGTGAAAAATAAAGAATCTGTCGAATTTGTCATCTTTGCTATGATACACATTTGTAATTATAAGATTTGAAGGAATAGGGTTGGTTTCCCAATGAAATTTGGATGAGAGGATACAATGGAGAAGGATCTATGTGTGCAGATGTATATGATTAGTTGTCTTTCAGATTTTTCTGCTTCATACAAACCCTGTTTAAATGTTGTTTGCAATGTGTTTTATGATGACCCTGATGAAGGCCACAAGCCGAAATGTGCACAATACTGCACTGCTACACTACACTGCACTACAACCTTCTTCTAAAACAAAACAAAACAAATTTAAAAAAAGGAGGGGCGACTGTGGCTTAGGGAGTAAGAGCTGCCGTGCGTTTATCAGAAGGTCAGTGGTTCGATCCCCAGTTCCCCCACTCTACATGTCGAAGTATCCTTGAGCAAGACACTGAACCCCAAACTGCTCCCCGGGCGCCGTACTGGCTGCCCACTGCTCCTCAGGGATGGGTCAAATACAGAGAACCAATTTTACTACATTGTACCATGTGTAATTTTAGTGTCAAATAAAGCTTCTTCTTCTACTTGCATGTCTGTCCTTTGAACATGACACAACAGCCAGCAGCTGCTTAGCTTAGCATAAAGACTGACGGAGGGAAAAAAAACGGCTTGCTTAGTTCTGTCCAAACGTCTCCACACCCACATCCAAATACTTAGGAAACTCACTAATTAACATGTCACACCTTGCTTGCTTAATCTTTAATTCTGAAGTCTGCAGGGTGTAGCCCCATAAAGTATTTAACAGACAGGTATGAACGTGCTATCAGTCTTCTTATCTGACTGGCAGCCAGTGAATGATGAAGTTTACTTTCCCAAAAATGTGTGACTAGTTTTTTAAAAAGAGTCACAACAAAAAAAAAAACAGGTTTATATTTATCACTGCATCTACTTTAATAGAGACTTTTGAGCTCATTGCTTCTCTATTTTGTTACTTCATAAACTCCAGTCTGCTCTAATTGGAAACATGTGTGGTGTGATTATTTTAAAGGTAATGGGATGCATGTCTTTCGCTCTGCGGGAGCCTGTTTCCACAGCTTTGATCTGCCTCGTCTTGCGGTACAGAGGATGGAGAACGAACCAGGTGGAAATGTGTTAATTATTAACTGCTGAAGCCCAGTGAGACTGATGTCACTCAGTGACCTCTCTATCGCACCGGCCCTTTGCAGTGCTTTTATAACGACCAGGATGTCTGCGCTTTCCATGTGGTTTTCCAGACTATGGTGAAGTGTGTGACAGGTAGTGTAGATTCCGCTATGACAGTTTTGCTGGATGTAACAGTTAGGAAAAGTAAAATCACACACCAGTAAGATAGTAAATGTGTCACATGTGACATTTGAATGTATTTTTTTTCAGTCTAAATCTGATCAGTTTTTTCCAGTCTGACATTTTGACCGGCTTGAAAGCCTGAATGTCAACCGAATCACTTTGAAATGCAGCACAGTGGTAAGCAGGTCCTTGAGACGTGTCTGAGGATAATTCAGCTCTGGCTGACATCTCGTCCTTGTCTGCTCTAAATGCATGTCTCTGTCGTCTAAACGCTGTGTAATGGAAGCTGAAAGGTGATCTAATTGTTCGCCCTCAGCCACCACCTTCAAGGGTTGTTTCAGAAGTCATCTCCCTTCTTTGTTTTGCTGAATAGGCACCTCACAAGGTCGTGAAAGAAAAGCACCTCTGAATTAAACTTAATTAACCCTTTTCTCTGACCTCACATAGGCTAAGGATGGTGGGCTGACTTTCTGGTTTTATTTGCCCTAGAAAATGTCAGCTTTATACATTAGACGTTCCTTCTAATATTGGAGGCTGGAGTCTATTTTACATGCTGTGAACATTTTCATGAACGCATTTGATGATGTCATGGGGGCCTGATCAATGTTCAGGGACACTATGACTGGTTTGAAAGGCAAATAAGCAAGAAATTAAGCAGTGAAGTCAGAAAAGGTCATCCTATACTGCCCAAAAGGATTCTAGCATTTACAATTAATCAAGAACTGTGCATGCACCGTGACTTTTTCAGTGATATATATATATAGAGATTTTTTTTTTTTTTTGCAAACCTGCCTCCATCTGTTGATAAAGGTTCCATGCCTCTCTTTTGGGAGTAGTTCCTACGTTCTAATTCAAATTGTGTTTGAGTTCATACACAGTTTCATGAATCCATACAGTTAAATGAATGTTGTAGCCGTCTGTCTCCATGACAAGAAAAGTGCAATGTGTGACGCTCCAGTACAAATACTGGTTGTTCACAATACTAGGTCAGAAGCTTTGAATTATCCCTGGGCGTCTAGTTTCTCTGTTCCATTTGCTGATATGTACAGAACAATAAAACAATAAGATTTATATTCACACTGTCTGTTCAAGTGGTTTGGATTCCATATTCACTTGATGTGAAGATTATCAGTCAGGATGCAAAATGACAATGTTTACATGTCGTTGCATCATTGGAAAACATCACCAGTAAAGAAAATAGGGAGTTACAGTTTGTCTGCATCTACTCTTTTAGAAGAGAATAGACAACAACAGACAAACATGTAACAAACAACATTGGACACCCACTCATAAGACCACACACACACACACACACACACACACACACACCTTACTTATGCAGCACAGCTCATGCACAGCTAAAGACAGTAGCAGCATCAAGTTTGCACTGAGGTCAACTCTATTTAGAGAGCAGACAACCAGACTCCTGGTGCCGGCAAAGAAAAAGACAGATTGAAATACAGAAGAGACGAGAGAGGGAGGCCTGGTAACCTGAAACCAAGCAATAGTGGAAGTCACCGCGCACACAGGCATGCATGCCTTTAAGCCTACACAGATGTGTGTGTATGTGTGTGTATAACCCACTTTCTAAATTTGAATTTTCCAAATGCATCTGTGGCAGGAATGTGGCAGAGATATGTATTCTAGCAAATATACAGAGGGTAGCACCATGCCCCTAATTTTAAGAGCATCTTATGATAAATGCAAACAACAACAACTAATGAAGGTGAGTGCATTTGCTGGAGGACTGTTGGTAAACTTCATTAGTTTAAAAAATGGAAATTAGCAAGACAACTTCAGGAACTCATCGGCCTAACATTAGTTTAGATTAATTAAATGTCTGATTTTAACAATGCCAAATGCCACATGGTTAATCAGCATCATAACACCCCAGAGCAAGGTGCATGTTTCTGAGAAAAGTCAGAAACAGGCTGAGAAAGCCGATACAATAAGCTAAAACAACATACAGCAACGATGCAAATACACTGAATGAAGAATATAAAAAACAATGCAAAATAAAATACAAGTGAGCAAACAAGGTCATTAAATTATAGGTATAACAAAGTTAATGTTGCTACGTGGTGTACTTGCTTACTGCTGGTCTGTGTAGACAGTGACAGAGTTCAGCAGATGGCAGAGTTCACTAGGATCCCAGAGTGTTTACTTAGCAGAGTGTAGTGACACATTGATACCTCTATCACTTACCACATACATGTTTTCACCATGTTCCTGTCAAAATGTGTATTTTTAGTTGCAGCCACGATCGTGTCATCAAAACCAGATACCAGTCCTCTCAGTGACTGGTGAGTCAATATTTAGGGCAGCGTTATACGACAAAGACACAACATCCATCTGTCATTAATGGTTCATAAGTGGCATCAGTTGGAGGAGTGTGTGTGAGAAAAATCCATTAAGTTAGCTGGATAACATCATCACAGCTTTGTGGCACACGTCCCTGGGACAGGCTTTTTTTTTAACTAAACATACTTGCTAACATTCAAAGAATAAATAACTTAGAAGTCCAACACATATAATCCAACAATCTAATCAATACTGGACTTAATGTGACACAAGTCATCACCATAAATGGCTTAAGGGTATTGATGCTTTTTGCTTCTTCTTCTTTTTAACCTCACACATTTATCAGATGCCTCATTGGATCAGATCAACTGATATAATGGAGAAACTGCTGTAAAAATTACAAGATTTTAAGACGATATAAAAACAAAATAAAAGCTCCTCCCTGGTGCCTCCATCATTTTCTTCATTATTCCCCCCTCATCCCTTTTTGTTACCTTGGTTACTTCACTCATTCCCTCTTTACCTCATTTCATCCCTTTCTTTCTCTCCTCTCTTAGTCTTTGTCATTTTACTGTCCTCTTTCCTGTCATGTTCCCTTTCTTCCTACCCGGCCTACATTTTTTGCACGCAAGGCTTTTCGTGGTGCGACTAACCTTACCTCAACCACGTACCTGACATTTGGGCATCTATATAGCTAACGTTAGCCTTGTGTGTGTGAAAGAAAGAGAGTGTGACAGAGAGATAGAGAGAGAGAATCTGCATTGGTACAAGGTAGAAGTGAAAATGTGGTATTGAATTTCACTGATTTAAGCGTTCTCTCAATAAACAAACGGAATGGATTTGATAATGAAGCACTGACCCAGAGCACTGAAAACACCTCAGACTGGATAGACGGGTGCATTTTCAACATGGTAATAGTTGGGGAGGGGGTCTAAACTAATTATATTTAAAAATGGGTAGGACCTTTCCAAACATCGTTATATAATAGCTGCGACATTAATTTATTTCATTCACACAGTGCATATTGATGGACCCCATGTCTGTTCCTCATGAAAAATGATCTGCTACTTTTCACTCTTTTATTCCAGTATCATTAGTCATTAGCATTCTGGCAGTTTTCCATCACCTTCTCTTTCACTGGCAGCATGCAGAGGTTGAGGCAGTATGGCTTATAGAAATGTGTGCTGAGGTCTTTTGACAGTCTGATGAAATTATCGTTGTAAAATTTTATTATTTTGAGACACAGTGTGAAGGGTATGAATTAAATTGTCAAGGAGGTGAAAAATTATCCATGAGAAGAATAGGGGATAATAAAAAAGGAACAGTCAAGGCATATGGCAGGCATGCCAATAACAACTATGTCAAACTTCTATGACAGGTTGATATTTCTACTGAGGTTCTCTGATTAGTTCCTTTAGAGCAGACTCATACTGTCAACGCTGAGTGACAAGGATAGACTCTGCAACATAAGAGACATTTTCAAAAGAGATGCAGGAGGTGTGATTTAACTGTTCACCTCATCTTCTTTGAATTTTAATTATTCTCTGATGAATACAGGTCCATAAAGGCTCCCAGCAGGGTGTAATATGCCATTACAGAGCTAAGGGGGTTGATTGCTTTAATTAGGAGCAATGGACCGGCCACTGATTATTATACTGAGAGGAATATGATCTGATTTAATGTGCAGAATAATATCATATCCCTCGATAGCATGAGCCTCAAGTCCACACGTTTTATGAAAAGAAGCAGTAAAACAATATCAGCGACTCTGTGTGGATTTCTAATCATGTAGCCTCTTGCAAAATATGCCTGCACTTCACAAACCATGCAATGATTCATGCAATGCATTTATCATTATCACATTAGCTGTATGACTGCGATTCACATCATGTGGAATACTGTACTCAGCTCCAAAGCTGTCACCTAAAACAAGAAGTCAGCTGACGTTCTGCACCTTAGCAGCCGCTGTACAGTATCTGCAATTAAATTATTGTTGATATGACAACCTATATATACGGTGTTATACAATATTAGTTCATGTTACCACCTTCACGTTAGGGCGGAGGTACAGTACGGCTAATACAAAGGGCTTTGCAAAATGATGACGAGCGTATAGATGTGGCCTAGAAAGGAAGTATATTCAAAACACCAAGAGAGCCCTGTGGTAATGTATTAAGACACTTCATTTATTGCATTCGTTTGAGTTTGTTTTAATGTAAATAACCACAAAACCTGCCTAACAACAAATTACATTGGGACATAATTTCATCGAGAAAGCAGACAAACAATTCGACAATCCTATTTATCAGGGAGGACAAATGAATAGGCCTTTTCCGTGAACACGTGTTTGGATTGATTGGTTTGACTACTCATCTGCACAGCATGGGAGGAAATTGCATCCTAATTACATCAGGGTGTGCTCTCAACTGGTGACAGACTTGTCTTTAGTCAATGGCTTTAAATAGCCGATTTAGGCTGTGACTAGTGGTCAGGAGAGTGGCTTTTAAACAGTGGATAACCACATTCATTGATATTTTTGCTGCAAGTGTTCGTCCATCAGGGAGCAGCACAAGTAAAAGAGGCTGTTAGCAGAGGGGGAGCCTGTTGTCTGCAGGTCTTTATTCTCTCATCACTGTGGATATTTCTGCTTGTCAAAAAATGCTCTGCTCATTCCATGATAAGCACATTTCACACATAAGTATCTGTCTTTTCCCTCACTTCATATTAAGTATTTTTATTTTTGAAACACTTTCTTAAGGCTTTCTTGTTATGGCTTTCTTAACACATTTTGTTAAGAAAGCCACAGTTATCAGCATTCCCAATAGTACATACCATATCTAGGAGGAAGAGGGACAGTTCAGAATCAATTTTGAATCTTTTCAAATGCTGTAATTCTCTCCATCATCATCCATGAAGGACTGACCGAGGCCAATGTGATCTCATGAGATGGCAAGTTGCCATTTTTAAGGACATTTTGTGTGTGTCATTTCACGCATTTTAAATTTTTAGTGCAATAATATACCATCCACATTTAATGAGTTGTAGACGTGCAGGAAGGAGAAAAAGTCAGGTGACCTTTGTTGTCTTAGTCATGTGACCTCCCTCAGAGTGACTGATATCTGGTGTTTTGTCACAGAGAGCCCCACTAGATTGGAGATGGACTTGGACTTGCAAAAATGACTTGTGAGCATCTCTATTATAACTATATAGAATTATATAAGAATAGTATCAAAATTTTTATATTGGTGCTGGTATGTTAATCACGATTAATCTGGAAACCTTAATGCGTTAATTTTTGTCAAACACAAATTAATCAAATCACCAAGTTTGACCCCGATCTCTTCCTGTAATTCCTGCACAGATTTTCACCTGGATGTATTACTGAAAGCTGTGGCAAATGCAGGCAATATAATGGCTGAGGAGACATCCTTCCTGTGTGATGAATGGAACATTTCATTTTAAAAAGCTTCCCGAGATTTGAAAAAAACGAAATAAAAAAAAACAACTCCAATTTGTCGTGGGTTTCTTTACTCCAACACCACATATGAATTTCTTTTAACTCCACCCAAAAGTAAAAGTAAATATGAGTGGTCTAAAGGTATGGGAATTAGGTTGCCTTAGAAACAAAACACAAACACACAATTTATCACATTTAGAGTAATTTGTAATGAGCTGATTATCTGTTATTTCAGTAAGTTACCAGTTCATTGATTATTTGATGCATTCATTCACAGAAAACGTACGTCAACATGTAAGACAGCAGTACGGGAACCCTGACAATGTGTCAAAAAATGTGTTTTTGTGCACCAGTTTCAGAGCAGCATAAATATTGATATGAATTATGAAACGATAATCTTTTCTACCATAAGGAATTTGTCAGACACAGCAGTGTCCTCGGGGTGTTTATGAGAAGCATGTGATTGCAATTACTTCACTTGATTCGCTCCTGGAATAATGATGTGTTTGAAATGTCATCACACTGTTGGTGGGTTTTTGTTTTTTTCCTGTAGTCCACACATCTCTGCAAACCAGTGGTACATTTATTTACAGTAATAAATTATGGGAGATTTTAAAGCCACAGAGACAGTTTGTGGCAGTACATACAATAGAAATGTTTCATCCTCTCAGAAGTAACTTTGAACTCTGTCTGTTATGTGAAGTGTGCTTCTTATAGTTTTCACACAGGAACAGGTTTATAGAAGGTTTTTAAAGTTAAACTCAATAACAAAGACCCATAGAATACTTACCTTTTTTTTCTTCTAATTTTCTAATCAAGATGAATCTTGTATTAAGGCATCTTATGGAATGCTCAGCAACCGACACATTATTCTGCCATACTTTCAATTTCTCTTATATTCCCCCAAAAAACGTCCACTGCCAATTCGTCAAACCTCATCAAACTCAGCGAAACCATAACGCTGTATATTGTATGAGTCTATTACTTGCCCCTCGTGAGCCTGAGGCTTGTGGCAATGTATAGCAACGAGCGTGTAATACTCAGGCTCATTCATGGGTTATTTTATCCCAATGACACCAAACTATTGCCTGAACTATCCAAAGAAATAAATGTATATTATCCTCATCCGTGAAGAGAACACTTCTCTAGAGTGCCAGATACCATCGAAGGTGAGCTTTTATCCGCTCAAGTGAGTGACGACCAACTGCAGTCAGGTCAAGACCCTGGTGAAGAAGACGGACATGCAGGTGATCTGTTTCTGACAGCAGTGAAACCAATTGTTCAAACCAACTGTTGCATCAGTTGTTTGGTTGTCTGATGATCATGCAGGTGAAGGGGCAGGATGTGGAGGTCCTGGGGTGGCTTGGTTGGAGATTGATTATGGTAGAAAAATGATAGATTCACAGGCAACAGCCCTGGTGGACATTCCTGCAGCCAACATGGCAATTGCACGCTCCCTCAAGACTTGTGACACCTGTGAAATTGTGTTTCATGGTAAAATTTTACATTCTAGAGTGACCTTTTTTATGGCCAGTCAAAAGCATCCGTGTGCAAAAATCATGTTGTTCAATCTTTATATTCGACACCTTTCAGGCGGATGGATTATTTTGCCAAAGGAGATGTCCTCACCCACACAGATTTTAACAAACTTTGGTCAAAATGCAACTTTTTTCTGCACAGAATAAGTGTATAAGTATATGTAAGTATAAGTCAGTGTAATATAGTTTCCATTTTTTTACACTTAATTATTCCTTTCCTTTCAGTTTCTCTACTTATCAAGCCTCTGAAACCCCCTCCCCCTCACTCCTCTGATGTCAACAGGCAGCAAGAATTTTCAACTTTCCAAAACTGACAATCCGACATCACACCCACGACAGTCGCATCCACTTTACACAATGAAACAAAAGCTCTCTTTTTTCGTTCTTCCAGTAAACACTTCAATCACTTTTTGTGTGTGCAACCAAGGGCAACATCGTGAATGCCGTCAGAAGCCTGCAGTGTTATCCTCACTTCAACAATCAATACCTCTCATCTCATCACAAGGTTTTCACCACGCCTTCAAGTGAGGCTGTTTGAAACTGCTAAAAAACAGATGAGGTCATACAACACGATGTTGTGCAGGTAGTTTGGTGTAAGGGTATCCTGGCTTTTAATTCATTCTTTCATTCATTCATTCTTTCTTTCCTTCTTTCTTTCAGTTTAGTTTTGCTCAGTTCAGTGCAAAATTTCAAATCAATTTTACAAAACAAATAAATATTTTAACACAATCTACTTACAGTATATACATTTCATGCACGAAAAAAGGAGTCTATTGTCTATTTAGTTCTTCTCACAGATTATATAGAATTTCAACAACACATCCTCAATACAGTCAATGTCCCTTTATTATTATTTTTTAGTTCTTTTAAATTGAACAGTATTTGAGCAAGACTTTAATTAATTGTCGAGAATTCCACAGTTTCACGACATAAACTGAAATACACACACAAGGTAGTGTGTTCATAGGATCTTTTCAAATTAAAGCTTCTGTGATCCTCATCATTTGGTCTTAATACAAACAACTTCTGTAGATTATCAGGTACTGTACACAGCTAGAAATAGAGCAATCATCTTTTTTAAATCAACTAAATCTTTCATCATCAGCGCATGTCATTTAATAAACAGGCTGCTGGTATGTTCTCTTTCATCCACCTTGTTTATAAGGGCTTTAAAGGTTTACTATTAGTCATGACGAGTCAAATCTGTGAAAAGTACAAAATATGAAGTGAATGTAAATCTAAATGCTGCTTTGCTTTGTACAGAACTGCAATAGATCTACTTTTCTTTCCATATATTCCACGAAGGTTTCCAAGTATCAAGGTTTGAAAATATCACAAAGAATTGTGCAGTCGTTAACCACAACGATCAGGTTCACCAGCGTTTTGTTTGAAGCACTTTTGTTCAGTTGAGTGGAGGAGGAAACAGCTTTCTATATCCAGGGGGAGGGGGCTGGGGGGGGGGGGGGGGGGGAGACTAATGCAGCTCTCTCTGCCTTCCGTAATCACAGATTTCCTCCCTCTCCTCCCTCAGTCACACTCTGTTATTCGAGGACTTTGGCAGGGATCAATGTGGCATTTACTTCCTATTGGAACTCTGTAATCATCCAAATGAAGATGGAAGAATCAGCCCTTCTATTGACACGTGTAACTATTTAGTTTGCTTTCATTGTCCTGATTCTCCGTAATGAAAATGGAGACTTAGAAGACTCATTCAGACTCGATTCTCTGTTTTCTCACTATATTAGAGTACATTGTGGTCTCAATGAGCACATTCAGTTAATTGGACTGTGCCGAGTGCAATAATGGATTGTGTATAAACCTGAGAATATTGTGGTAGGAATCTTTTACAGTGTTCAGCTGTGAACATTCAGTCCTCATGAGGTTTTCATTCAACAACAGTCCTGAAGAACCTGCGTTTGATATTTCCTCCATCATAAGACATTCATATCTGCATCTTGTACATGTTCTGTTGAATTCTTTATTTCAGTGGCATAAAAAAATAGCTGTCTTCCTCTCAGTCAGCTCAAAAATTATAAGGATACGGCTTCAAATAATGTAATAATAATACATTTTCAAGAGAAGAAATACAGTTGTTTAGACATAAAAGCTCTGATTGTCAAAAAGTATATGACTATTACTATGACCCAAAGCATATTTGATTTTTTTTTTTTATACTGCGACTATAACGGCCATAATTTCTTATTGCGGCTGCTGTATTTAGATGGTGCAGACGCTCCTGTATTTGATAGCTGATGAGAGGATCACAAGAGTTGGACAAGAGGTGAGTTGCGTTGAAGATGAAGCCACGGCAGTTTCGTGCGGCATCGCTATGACAACCAGCTAGACACTGAGGCCGTTCTATCCTCTAATGGAAAACAACCTCCAGAAAATAACCTGATACCAAAGCTGAGTCGAGTCGAGTAGAGCCGGTACTACATAGTGGAAACACGGCTTCATAAGTGGATACAGCTTTGGGGTCTGAAAAGTGAAGACAATACACCAGAGTCTTAAACATGTATTCTTTCTAATTGCCAGAAGGGGGCAACTCCACTGGTTGCACGAAGAATTCTGTTTCCATTCTACATGAACTCCGTTGTACCAAAATTGGCTGCAATTCACCTGGAGGGCACTCAAGAAGGAGTCCTAAATGAATGGGAGTGAATGGAGCTTAACGGCTAAAGTATATATAATAAATAATCATATTATAAATAATATTATTTTCACCTACTTCTAGACACAAAAGCTAAATTTTTATTTTAGTTAGTGCAAATGTAGTACTGATTTTATATCAGAAGTGAAAAGAAAACACACTAATGTTCTTTAGTTTTTCTTAAAAAGAAGGCAATTTTGCTCACAAACCGTTAGCATTCTGCTAATGAATGCTGATTGGTCAGTTAAGCATTTACGACTACTTGCGACCCAACATCCTTCCTCGAAGTCTCCTGGAGTCTACAGATGTTTTTGAAATGAAATCAAATGAATATCTGAATGAGGACCAGGAGGACCTTCCTTTCTGACAGCCAAATGTCGATCTTGCTGATGTAATAGCAGAGATATTCCATTGAGTACTAATGCCGTAAAGTACAGTGCCGTAAAGTGGCTTGTGGTGCTACCAGAGAGTGCTACCAATGCTACTACTTCAATAACGGTGTTTCCCAACAATTGAAGCAGCCAAAACAATCTAATATCTGATAAATATCATTTATTAAATCAACCCATTATATCAAAAACATGATGAAACTTGACAGAAAAACATTTTTTCCCCATAAACGATTAATATTGGAGCTTCTGCTCCATAGAGCCCCATTCATTTTGGACTCCTTCACGAGCGCCCCCTACATCCCCGGAAGTTCTGTGAGTGGCTTATCTCTACTACTATTAGAATATCTCTGTTTGTATTTATGCTTATGAAAAAATGACCCATTTTCTCACTTGATTTATTACCTCAGTCAAAAGTTTACTAATGAGTCAGCACAATGTTCATTTTCTAAACATATAATGCAAAATAGACAATCAAGCAAGGTATGCTCTAGGGCTTGATAACCCAGTCGCTCATGTCCTCAGAAGCAGATCCAATCAGGACAGAGGTGTAGCAATGTGTGTCCTCCCCAACGCCGCTCATCCAAACATGGTTATTTCTGTTTTTAAATAACCAAGATGGAGACAGCTGTGAGGCTCCATCCACTATTCATTACTCAGTCTATGTTTTGAGCAGAAAACAGACTGGCATTGATTTAATGCATTTATTTTCTAAACCACATTGCCACTAACTTTTGCATTTAATCATCCTGGCTCCAGAAAGCATTCAAATATTCATTCAGTCTTTATTATGATGTATGGAGCGGACATGCAATTTAAGATGAATTGTGCCAGATGTCTGTGTTTTACCCACAAACAGTTCCTTTATCTGGAGACTAATCTATGAGTATATTAGTCACAGTAATGAAAACTATAGCAGAGAGATGAGGCATGGTTGCAGACCCTGGTGGACAGAGGACTGTGACTCCTGTGGGCAGTTTTCCCCAGTATGTCTGGATCCTACGTGTGCTAACTGCTAAAAGCAGAGCAACATCTCTACAGTAGACTGTAAACACACCAGCAGTTCACTCACAAAACAAAGGCCATGTGTGGTGGAGAGCCTTCAGGCAGCTCTTCACTATGACATGTCCTCTAAGGAGTGATGGATGATCTACTGTGGAGTCTCTCTGCAGGCAGAGGAACACAGATCCTCAAGTTTGTCTAAAAAATCGGATCCCTGAAGCTTCCCTATGGGAGAAAACAATTTTTTGTATCTAAAAAAACACAAACCTTTATAGCCTCACCTCAAACTCAGGGCAAAACAGACTCATAATGCAGATAGATGTGTTGTTATGTGTGTAAGCTGTATTTCTGTATGATACACAAGAGTTAGACTAGCACCATAATGAATAATGCTGGGAACAGAACTTCTAATTGTCATAATCATTCACGCCATATGGCAAATCGAGCTTATGGCTCACTGCAGCTAAAACCAGCAGCTAAAGCTGTGTAAATAAAATAAAAAGAAACAAACATGAGGACATTTTTTTTTTATACTCTTAATCATTGCAGTCGATATGAAATAGTACCTGCCAAGGCGGGAACAGTTCAAGAAGTATGGCTGAACAATCACAAAACTTCCATCTGGATAAATCCTCCATTAAAAAAAGTCAAACAGAAAACAGTAATGTATGCTGTCCAGTCAGTTTAATCGGACAAATGTCTGCATCATCACTACGAAAAATTGATCAAGGAGACTAAAGTAAGTTAGTTGTAACAGTAACCAAAACACTTGCATGCTCAGGATGAACTTCCTTAATCACACAACCCTCCTTGAACGACCTGTTATGGAACAGCTGCTGACTGCTCACTTCACTGCTGATTTCATTGAAAGGTTAGAGTTTGTCTTTTTCATTACATTTAGTTTGTTGAATATCCACAAAGAAACCCAGAATCTTGATAATTATGGAGACAGAAGTGTCATAATTAAGGATTTCATTCATTCATTAAAAGGCCGGATGCCACTGGTGTAGTGCCAGTAATTCACAGTAACGTTACAGTCCGCTGGCAGAGGCCATATGGTGCCTATAATTCAAAACCTCCAGTGTTTAATTATCATTCATATGGCCCTGTGCCTTTTGTATTTTAAGAACATGAGATTACATTGTCTTTTTTAATGCTCCCAACTATTCTTTCCCATATGAGCTGAATTTACAATTAGCCTATAATAATGCTAATTGCTAATTACAATCAGACCTTCACTTTTCATAATGGCAATCACATGTTTTGTAACTTGAAAGTGTAGATGACCATATATCAGAATTAGATGTTGTCTACTGATTAATGGGACTTTTCCAGAAAGAAAAAAAATTTCCATTTATGGAAAAATACTTAAAGTCCATCTGTAAATCTTTGGATGAAAGAACTTTCTTCTAACATATAAACTGAAAAGCTTACAGACACAATCTAACAAAAAACGTTCCAGAAAATATTGGATTCATTTCTTATATTTTTAAAATCAACATTTGATTATGGCAGCATGGTGGCGTAGTGGGTAGCGCTGTTGCCTCATAGCAAGAAGGTCCTGGGCTCAAATCCACCTGAGGACCTGAAACTTTTCTGTGTGGAGTTTGCATGTTCTCCTCTTGTCTGTGTGGGTTCCCTCTGGGTTCTCCGGCTTCCTCCCACCACCAGAAACATGTAATATAGGTGAATTGGTGGCTCTAAATTGAATGTGAGTGTGAATGCTTGTTTGTCTTTCTATCTGGCCCTGTGATGAACCCCGCCTCCCACCCAAAGTCAGCTGGGATAGGCTCCAGCCCCCCGTGACCCTATAAAGACACTATTAATTTATCTTGGATAAATTAAGTATTAAGTTTAAAATCAATTAAAATATGTGTCACAAGAAATTAAAAAGGATATTTTTTAAAGGTCTTTCCCTTCAGTATTCTGGGAACCAAGTAATGAAGTTAATAATTATATTATTGATCAGTCTCATTCACCATTTTGCTGCGTCCATCAACAGCTCATCGAAGCACCTGGATGAGACGGCTCAGGATTTAATGATCCGAGCAACAACATAGAAAAGTCCCAACAGAGGTGAACTACTGGGGGAAATCAGATGTCACCATCCCCTTTACCTAAACCTAACCAAGAACTATTCAACCAAGGGGTTGTTTCATGTTAACCACATGTTGGCATGGTTTTGTGTCAGGAAGACTTAGGATGTGACACACTGATGCTGAAAGGTATCTCATGCGCTTGGATATTCAACGATGCAGAGTGTGTTGAAATCCAGGTTGTTGTTTCAAATGTGTTCTTCATGTGATATAAAAAGTTGTAACGCACTTCAAGATGGCACCATTGTTTCCAATAAAAGTTGTATTTTTCCTCCTGGTTAGCATCTTTGCTGTGCAGTTTACAGCCTTAGTGTCTCTTTCCCTGAGCCCACAGGCCCATCCCAAAGACTTTAAATTTAACTTTTTCTAGGCTGTACATAAGTTTTACAATAAGTTTTGAATCTGGAAGCCAGAGAGGATGTCACACCGTTACTTAATCAAAATAATACACAACAGGGTTTACCACATCCATGGGGTCATGCATCCTTCTAAATGAGCAACCTCCTCTATCAGGATTGGAACACATTTGAGTGATAAAAATAAAAAGTTGTTTTACAGCTTTGAAATATTCTCATATTGCAGGTTTACAGCTGTAAAACAACTTTTGAAATCAGGTCGTGCCACACGCAGATTATCTTCTCTTAAGTAGCTAAGGTCCTCACCCTGATAGGATTAGAAAACGCTGTGGAGATTAAAGATACGCCTGCCAGAGGGAGCTAAGCATCACCTTTCTCTCTTGCATCTTTTCCCTCTCACAGGATCATCCTCTGGCCAATAGACACACAAACACACACGCACATTGTCTCTCACCTTGACAACTCGTATCACAACAAGCAAGAACAAGTTTGTTTCTGAGAGCTGTTGTGTTCTTGTGAGAAGGTCAGTTGATAGAGTATGCTATCTATCTATCTGTCTATCTACTGTATCTATCTATCTATCTACTGTATCTATCAGTCTATCAATCTATCTATCTATCTACTGTATCTATCTATCTATCAATCTATCTACTGTATCTATCTACTGTATCTATCTATCTATCTATCTATCTATCAATCTATCTATCTATCTATCAATCTATCTACTGTATCTATCTATCTATCTACTGTATCTATCTATCTATCTATCTATCTACTGTATCTATCTATCTACTGTATCTATCTATCTATCTATCAATCTATCTACTGTATCTATCTATCTATCTATCTATCTATCTATCCATCTATCTATCCATCTGTCTATCTATCTACTGTATCTATCTATCTACTGTATCTATCTATCTATCTATCTATCTATCTATCTATCTATCTATCTATCTATCTATCTATCTATCTATCTATCTATCTATCTATCTATCTATCTATCTATCTATCTATCTATCTATCCATCCATCCATCCATCCATCCATCCATCCATCTATCTATCATCCATCTTCTATCTATCTATCTATCTATCTATCTATCCTTTATTTAGGTGAAATCCTCACTGAGATTAAAAATCTCTTTTCCAAGAGTGACCTGGCCAAGAGAGCAGCATAAAAAAATTATTACAACAATAAGTAGAAATTACAATTAAACACCTATCTATACACTAGAAATGAATAAATACAATATCAATAAATGCATAAAAAAATAAAATAAAGGACTAATTAGATAAAAAGTTTAAATATGATTCGTGCAATTTTAAAAGCAATCACATTAATGAAGAACACTATTTTCTCGATCCTTTAAAATTGACTTCCCAAAGTAACATGTTCTGACAGTTTCCTTTTGTGGTGTCAGATTCACATATACTATTCTATTATACAAAACAAAAATGTGATATCATTGTTGTTACTTTTATTCTCACTGCGGGGCAAATGAATCATAACTCTGATAATCTACTTTTTAATGCTGATGGGAGAGAAAAGACACTGACATGAAATTAAAGACATTTCCTTTGAGATTGTACTGCTGATAATTATCAGGGCTTTGTCACAACAGTCTGTCATAACACCAAATATATTTCTCAAATTAGATTCAAGCAACTGTGCAACTTCTTCTTGCCAATGTCCTACTCTTATAAATAAAGTTGCTGAATGTATCTAAATATGATACACTGATGGGATATACTGTATGTATTTGCAACCCAAACAACCAAAGAAGCATTGTTGGTGCCCAGATTAACATGATTCAATACTAATCTTGCAGATTTTGTTATTGTTAGCCTGTGATTATATGACTAATCTTGGCATCAGTGAGCAGGACAAATGGTGGTTTCTAAGGGTTATTTCTGTCTCTACCCACTGATTCAAAGGCATATGGCACACTAGCTGGCCAAGATCAGTCAAACTGTGTCATGAGAGTTTTCCTCCTGTAACGGTGGTGAAAGTATCAAGTCAAGGCACATTCAATTTAGAGCAATTTGATGGGAAATTTGAGGGGGAAATGCTCTTTTTCTCTTACATAATACATTTTCATAAAGGCTGCAGGATATGTGGGTAAATTTGTTGTTTTCTTGAAGCACAAGATTCCAGTTCTGTTACTGGTGGGAACAATGTTATAAAGGGTTTTACATTATCACAAACACTCCTTTAGTAGCTCAAATCACCATCAACGCCAGCACTAACTGCAGTGACAAATACATATCTGTTTAATTTCTTATGACTGCTCCACAATAAAAGCCTCCGTTTCGCTCATTAAACACTTTTATCATGACGCACCAATGGTTGCAAATGCTCAATTTGCATGAGGAGGAACATAATAGAGCTCTGCCGCCATGTAAAGAAAGAGCATAAGCAGTGACGCTGATATCAATGAGATAAAATTATGCTGGATTACATGCATACTTTGTTTCATTTAAATCCCTTGTGTTTGTGATGGCAGTTTAAATCCAGTGTGGGAATGGTGCTTTGATATAGAGATGCAGATACAGAATGTAAATACATTGAATGACCGTTGCTAACAAAATCCACACCATAATTCGTTCCACAAACATGGTAGAAATATAAATCTTGCGGATTAGATTTTTCATTCATTTTCTGTAATCGCTTATCCTTTGTAGTATCGCGGGAGGGGCTGGAGCCTATCCCAGCTGACTTTTGGGCAAGAGGCGGGGTTCACCCTGGACAAGTCGCCAGTTCATGACAGGACCACATAGAAAGACAAACAACCATTCACACTCACATTTACGCCTACGGAGTCACCAATTCACATATATTACATGTTTTTGTTGGTGGGAGGAAGCCGGAGAACCTGGAGAGAACCCACGCAGACACGGGGAGAACATGCAAACTCCACACAGAAAAGTCCCAGGTCCTCAGGTGGATTTGAGCCCAGGACCTTCTAGCTGTGAGGCAACTGCCCTACTCACTGCGCCACCGTGCCGCCCCAGATTAGAATTTAAAAGCAGTCAGTTGTATAAATTTGCCTTCATCTCGTTACGTGTTTTAAATCATTTCATGTTGCTAATTAGACCAGAGAAAATGAGATCAAATCGGGGTATAGCTTGCACTAATCCATCACAGATAATAAAGCAGAACCCACAGCCTATCTCATATACTGTAGTGATGGGGGTTCTTTAACATCACTATGTCAAGGTTTGTGCCTACAATCCAATTAAAATGCTGCAGACGTGGCATTCAATAGAATTGTCTTTCTTCAAATCGTCTGTGCTCTGATGACTGTCTTTGGCCTTTATGTGTTAATGAATCACAGTTGTCCATGTTTTTGTAGATTGCTGATCCCCACAGTCCTACTGAATGCAATTAATTACTCCCCTAGCCTGTAAATACACTGATCAGGCTTTATAGACAGACCATTAGCACTGATCAGACTACCACTACCTTCTCTGGACCCCATTCAAAGTGAGAGAGAGAGAGAGAGAGAGAGAGAGAGAGAGAGAGAGAGAGAGAGAGAGAGAGACACAAACTTGCAGTTATTTTTTATCTTTTTCATCCAATAGTAATCTTGTGAATAGCAGAGACATCAGAGAAAGTCAGCAAAATTTGTTGTTCTGTTTCTTTTTTGGCAGCACTCTAAACGCATCTGTCATGTTTTATTCTGCCTTTTGTTTTCTAACATTCATTGAAGCATCCTGCCATATAGCATATTGTCAGCAACGGTCTTAAATCAGGGCAGCAAAACACCACCGGTCAGCTGTTAATCATGGTTTAAAGACATGTAGCCTTCACCTTTTGGTCCCTTCATAAGAGGTACAAAACTGCCAGTTAGTTTGGACAGTGCATGACTTGTCAACATGTTTTTGATGAAATTTTACAGGTAATTTGCTCTTTTTCCATGTAGCCTTTTCCTCTATACCTCGATGTCCTCTAGCGGTCGGCGCGGGTCTGATTCCGACCCGTGGCCATTTGCCGCATGTCTTATTTCCTGTCACCTCTTCGGCTGTCCTATCCAATAAAGGCATAAAAACATAACTTTAAAAAAAAAAGTTCTGTTCAGTGAGCCTTGTAAAACCAAATAAAACTTCAACAGAAACATGTTAAGAAGGACTAAATCACAATCACTTGAATAAACTGTACATACTGGGTAAAAATGAAAGGAGGCACATTTGTCAAAACAGTGCTAATGGTTTTATTCTGCGATTTCTTCATTGACATGCCTTTAGAAACAGCTAAATGTGACATAACATGTGGTGTGCTCACTGCATGGAATTAGGAAAATGAATTTAGATTGACTGACTCCACCGCTCAAAGATGTGCTTTGTTTTTACATGGATGATTGAGCTTTACTTTGCAGAATGATGTATGCGCATACCTTGGAAAACAATTTAAAGTGCAAAACAAACAACATAAGAGGAGTGACTCAGTGGATACAAAACTACAAGTTAGCCTAATGGGTGAATTTATTATAAGAGTGAGAAGTGATTTCTTATCTGGTAGAATTGACAGGTTAGGGTGCAGTTTTCACATTCGTCTGTCAAAGAGGAAATTTTCTGCGCAATCTTTTTTCTGTGTCAATCTCAGTTTTAGAAATGTATGCACTGGTGTGACTTTGTGACATCGCAACTAGTTTGTAACGTTCAAGTGTAACGTGGAAACTTGACAATGGACCGAGAAGCAGAAGTTCAAGGAGATAATGAATGTTTTTTTGTTTGTTTTTTTGTTTGTATTCTCTATTGTTTAAGACCAAAATCGGCTGTCAAACTAGACCTGAAGCCTTTTTGTGTTGAGTTTGCTTGTCTTCCCCACGTCTGTATAGGTTCCCTTGGGTGGCTGTGGCTTACGGGGTAATAGCGGTTGTCCACAAATCAGAAGGTCGGTGGTTTGATCCCCAGCCCCTCCTTTCGAAGTGTCCTTGAGCAACATACTGAACAAGATACTGAACCCCAATGTGCTCCCTGGGTGCTGTACGGGCTGCACATTGCTCCTCAGGGATGGGTCGAATGCAGAAAACAAATTTCACTTTCTTCTCCGGGTGCTCCAGCTTCCTCCCACAGACCAAACACATACAGTATAGGTGACCTGCAGCTTCTACATTGCTGTGAATGGTTGTTTGTCTCTCTACGTGTCAGAGCTGTGAACTGACAACCTGCTTCTTGTCCAGTATCAGCTGGGATATAGGCTCCAGCCTCCCACAACCTCGTAAAGATAAGCGGTTACAGAAAATGGATCTATAAATCCAAAATTCCAATAAATGATTTGGGGGAAAATCAATAGGATTTCTCTTTGTTTCCAAACTGAAGCCCCATCTGCAGGACAACATTATTTGTCATGATTAAATATTATAAGTACTTAATTAGGGTTCAGGAACAATTGTGGTAATGGTTGAAAGAAACACTGACTGTTTTTAAATACAAATGTCAAAGTGTGATATTTTGTTGACATAGCCAGTTTTGATTTTTGGCTCTATAAAAACTTCAACTTTGCCCCCAATAAGCAACAGTCATAATTTCCATGGCCACTAAGGATATTTGTTGAAATAACCAGTGCTGCCGTTTTTCTAGGAAGGACAGTCTCTGCAAAATTCATCCACTGTCTCGTCATGCAAGATCGGATGAAATCTGAGCATTACTTTGAGTCTGAAGTCATTTATTATCCCCAACGGGCTGAAAAATAATGGTTGACTTTGCTAGAGGCCCAGTTTCCTCCACAGCTGGGACTCAAGGTGGACAAAGTGATTTAAAGCAGCTCTGCTGGGTATGGAAGTCCCTGTCAACAAGCTAACATTACCGGAAGTAGCAGCATCATAGAGTGAGGCTGTTAAATGAAAGGGAAGCAGGGCCAGAATTACATTTTCAGCCATCAGTCTGGCATGTGTCATTCAAAATGAAATAAACATGTGATATAATGCTTCTATGACACCTGCCCCCCATTCTCACTTCTCTGGTCTTGTGTGATCATCACTGGATCCTTTGAAACCAAATAAGAAATAAATTATTACTGTCATCTCCTACTAATCCATCATAATGTCTGGCCGTGTGTCACTCCTCTGAGATTGCTTCCCCTTCAAATCATATTCCTAATCTTCTTCACCTTGAGAATCAGTGACTTTTGGACAAGCAAAATACTTACAATACATTATAAGTCATATTTATAACCAACATTGTGGCTTATATTGTGGCTATGACCTTAACAAACCCATTTTGGCAGCGATGTTAGATGAGGGTAAAACTAAAACTGAATGGCGCATATTTCTGATTAAAAAATGTGTGTGTCAACTGTTTAATTTAGTCTGCTGGGTGATCTATTAGGATGCAGCACTCATAATTCATTTTTGCAAGGAGCAGTTCCAATTTTCCAACTTCCAAATAAGAAGTAGTGACTTGGTTGTTAAATGGTTGTTCATATTCGGTTTGTCAGAAACGAGGAAGCGACAGGTGCAAATCTTGATTAACAAATGGATTGAGAGCTCAGTGCTGGGCTCAGCCCTGATTACCCATAAGCCCTATCAGCTGATGCCTCTGAAGCATGCGTCTTGCTGTTCTTCATTAGCAAATCCCCAAACTAGGCGAACCAAAGAGGATTTATCAGGCTCTGGTTTGGGTTAATCTATTCACAGGTAAAGATATTAGCCAATCATCATCAGGAAAGTCCTCTCAGCCACTGAACAGGTTTCCTTGTGTGCGACAGTCAGGTGGAGGTCTGTTCAGCCAAACTACTATATATGATGTCAGCTTATCTGTAGACATTAGAAGTAAAGATAGCATTAAATATTAATTTAGTAAATCTTCGGGTTGCAATATCTAGTATGTATTAGATTAAGAATTTATTCGATCAAAGAAGTCTGTTGAATAAAGGTGAAGTTCAGGGTCAGCCTGAGTATTAATCACAGTAACTTTAGGAACTGTCACAATATAATGAGAAATGTGCCTGCCAAGGTTGCAATTATTGTCTGTCAGAAGACGGGGAAAGTGTTATATGATTCATACGCACAGCTGAAAGAATCTTAAGGCATAGTTGTATTTATTCCATTTGCTGGAATCGTCCGAAACCGTCTCTGAGTTTCTGTGGACTGATGTGTGCCTGATCAGGGTAAAGGCTTTTCTCCTGGCGTAGTTAATTACTTTCATCATTTTGCAACACTTAATATTGAAAATATATATTTTGTAATTACATCCCTATTTATATGTTTATGAGTACTGCAGTATTTGAAATTTTCCACATGTCTAGCAAGCGTCTGAAAAACCCTGAGGGAGGGGTCTAAAATATGCAAAGCTTGAAATATACTATGGTCAAAAATATTTATATTTATGTCATATTTATGTTTATATATGTTCATATTTTCTGGGTGAAAACAGGCAGAGTTTGAGGGAGAGGTTAAAAATGGAGCTACCACCGTAAACATAGTAGAATGCATTATGTGCAATAACTAAAAAGGACAGGGCTGAACAAATGTCATGTCAGCAAATCAAGGAATTAAATATTACTTCTTCAAATGAAATATTTGAGCCGTTGCATTAAAGACCCATTAGTGTTATATTGTGGATAAAAATAATAACAATCATGAATTCATAATCATTTTACAATCACTTAATGATTTGACTTAAAATTGATGTATGTATGTATGTATGTATGTAAAATAAAAAAAGAAGGAAAAAAATTCAGTAATTTCTGCACTCCTTCCAAGTAAAAAAAAAACGCTCCTCTTCCTTCCTTATCATGTGCATACAGCTTTGGTTGAAAAAGGTGGCTGAAAGAGAAAAAAAAAATCTTTTGAAGCTTGTTAACAGTTGCATGGTTACAGCGTGGGGAAGCTGCAATAAGGGTGCTCTGTCTCTGGTGACAGCCGTTCGGAGATTCATTTGTCATCATCCATCCGATCCTTTCTGCCTTCTAATTAAGGGGAGAGTGCAGGGCTGGAGTGTGTGTAGACAAAGGGGAGCAGAGAACAGAGGCTGATTGTCCTCTTTGGATGGGTTCCTGTAGAGAAAAGGTTGTGAGAGCTGTTTCTGTCAGCCGGAATCCTGGAATCACAGTCATTATCCAACGACCCAGGTTGGAGTTGTCGCCGATGCTGTGAGGTCATGATGTACTTATAAGAATCTGCTTTCTGTATGTGTGAACTGAGGTGGTTATAGATGAAGGGATTGTAATGAATGTGGTCATAGAGATAGCATCTACACCACATTCATATCATAGGGTACAACAAAGTGTCCTGATTAATCTGTTAAATAAAATAAAAATGTAAAGTACAATTACTATAAACCTTTCTCTTCTTTTTTTGTGTCCTGTGAAACATGTATAAATAGTAAATTCCTTTGTGCCACTGAAGGTCTCATGATAACAAACAAATTCTTATAGATTTGTTTATTTGACACTTCTTCCTTCTCTCTGTTCACCCCTGGTTTCCCGCTGTTTGTTGCAGCTGTCCCCCCCTTCCTCTGTGTTTAGGCGGTTTGGGCGGCTCTATTGCTTCCTTGCAGTTTCAGATGACCTCTGTGTCTGTCAGCCTCTTCACACCTGACTGCCAGCTGAAATCCCCGATTATAGCCAGCTGCTCCCTGCTGCGTCCTGTAATGTTCCATTGAGCATCAAAGGGAGCAGTAGTACGGACTTATTGGAACCAACCTCTGCCTAGTCATGTAACCTCATGTAGACACTTTAATACATCGATGCTTACAATAACACAACGCCACAAGGAAATGTGTAAACAAGAGGTGACTAGGCTGGTTGCTCTAATCTCTCACAGGATGTAAGGAGGAAGAAATCATCCTTTTGAAGTCATTGACATGTACGGCCAGATTTTCAGACAATGCCCTATGTCTTAAACAGATGGTGTGACATAAAATGTGTCATCTACTATGGGCTGGAGTGTTGTAAATCTACCCATGTAGTAGGCCCTGTGACACATTTCCATGCTGCATTTCATGGCACACTGTGAAAACATGTGGCATGAAATGTGAGGAGGCTTTTAATTATTTATTTTACTTTTGGATGATATTTTAACAACATGCAATAGTTCTCACCTACTTATTGATCTCATTTTAACACATGAGCACTGACTATTATTATTGTTTGTCTGTTTTATTATCTGTCAACTGTATTGTTTGTCCTTACTGTGCTGTGTGAGCTGCTACTGGATACCTGAATTTTCCCAAGGGGATGAACAAAGTATCTATCTATCTATCTATATAGTCGGATTCAAGACCTCCATATTGATGCCTATGTCTCTGTTTTCTATAAGCCATTTGAATATGTTCCATTTGGATGAACAGTTTACTTAAGTTTAACAGGTAGTTCTTGATCATGGAGTATTTCTGTGATCTATCTTTTAAATGGTTGCTGCAAACAAAAATCTCTCTAGGATAAAAATGGAATTAAAGGTTAAGTGTTGGATGTGACCTCTTTTTCCTCTTCAGAATAACACTTGCCCACCAGGATCCTTTCCTGGTTTTATCTTTGTCATTTTCTTTCATCTACTTCCTTGTCTTGTGATCAGTCTTAAGTCCTTAAGCAAAGGACTGAGTAATTAACGCAAAATATACTGAAACCGACATTTACAACCTCTCAACCTGACTTAATTTTGCTCGTGCCCATCAATTTGATCAAGAATTTCCCCAATGCATGCACTCATGAACTGTCCTCAAAAAAATGTCACGTTCAATCACGTGCCTCAGCCCTGTGCAGGTAACATCAGTCCACCTTCACTCAAAACGAAGATGCATGCAAAGCGGCATGGATGACACGAGTGCAAACACTGGGCCAACAGACAGGTCTTAACCAAAGGACCTCGTATGTATAGAAAAAAGAAATGCTGTATCCATCATTTGGGATAACTTTGGCTTCAGTGAAGATGACACTGAACAAAAAGAAAAAACATCCCAGCTATAATAGTTCAGCATATTTATGATAAATACAAGGCAGTGTAAAAAAAAAAAGAAGAAAGCATATTAAAATAAATAATCGTACATCAATTCTAATCGAGGTAGAAGCTTAAATTAATAACGATATTGATTTGAAGTCATAACCGCCAGCTCTACTTCAGCATCTTATTTCCTCTGCTGATATGACCACTCCAAAACCAGCCAGCTGTGTCGTGCCTCATCTAATTCCCCTCAGTATGTTTACACTCTCTCATTTACTTTGTGACAAAGAGTGATGCTGAGCCATGTGAATTTTTACATCGCTGACGTTACATCCATGTAAATTCTGTTTCCCCCTGTCTCATTTCCAAATAAGTGAGGTGCAATCACTTTGTTTGCATTTTTTCATTTACTGCATTAGAGAGCGGTAATCACAGTGAGCGGAGGCTGAACATAGATGGCTTGATGAGTGTGACTCTGATAAGCAGCAGATTACTGAGTTTTTCTTTAACGTTCCTAATGTTGCCTCCACCATCAACAGGTTCCTTGTTACTTGTAGAAAAAACAAAGTTGTTGTAGTTAACATTAGAATTTAGCTGAAAAGGTCTTGGGGATCTGGTGTTGTGTTCACTTCCTCACTATTATGATTTACATCAACATTTAAATTAAAAATATTAAGCTTGGGATGCAGATAGCGCAGTGGGTAGAGCTTGCACCCCATATACAGAGGCTATAGTCCTCTAGCGGTCGGCGCGGGTTCAATTCCGCCCATAGCTATATGCTACATATCTTCCCTCCACTCTCTCTGCCGCATTTCCTGTCACCTCTTCAGCCGTCTCCATCAAATAAAGGCAAAAATGCCCAAAAGATAACTTAAAAAATATTAAGCTTCTTCTGGTCTTTTTTTTAGGTATTGTTATATAAACAAGTATGTATAAATAAATAAAATAAACACAAACAAAACCAACTGTGACTAGCTCATGCCAAAATGTTGATTGTCTTTGTGCCAAAGAAGCTATGAGGAAAATCAATCAAGGCACAATACAGAGGTTGCTGGATGAGAATGAACGACCAGATCACCACTGTGTAACTATCTCGTTACATGGTAGGCCTTACCTGTCAGAGGGTGGGAAATATCAGGCAGCAATATTCAATATTGTATATATTATATATTGAATGTTTTGTCCTTTAAGTTTATGTGTTGGAAGCAGGAAAAATGGGAAACCGTAAGGATCTGAGCGACTTTGACAATGAGCCAAATTGTGATGGCTACACGACTGGGTCAGAGCGTCTCCAGAACTGCAGGTCTTGTAGGCTGCTCCCAGTCTGCAGTGGTTAGTACCTACCAAAAGTGGTCAAAGGATGGACAACCGGTTAACTGAGGACAGGGTCATGGGCACCCAAGGCTCATTGATGTGTGTGGGGAGCCAAGGCTAGCCTGTATTGTAGATAGATGGAGATAGACAGATAAATACTTTACTGATCCCAAAGGAAATTTAAGCATATCTGATCCCACAGAGGAGCTACTGTAGCACAAATTGCTGAAAAAGTTAGTGCTGGTTCTGATAGAAAGGTGTGAGAATAAGCAGTGCATCACAGATTGCTACATATGGGGCTGCAGAGCAATCAGACTGCCCACGCTGACTCCAAGCGCTTACAATGGGCACGTGAGTATCAGGACTGGACCACTGAGCAATGGACTGGAATGGTTTGAAGAACACAACAGTGAATTCAAGGTGTGACAATCCAGTTAAGCATCTGTCACACACACACACCTGCAAACAAAAAGCTCCCTAAAAATACATGTCCAGGAATAGCAAATGCAAAAAACATGGTTAGAGATAGAAGGTTTTCATCGATCCAGTATCTCAACACATTCTGTGGTAATAAAATGGTGAGAATGTGTGCTCATGTATGTTCTCACATATTTCAGTCTCCGTGCTATCTGCATCCGAGTTGTTCTGAGAGACATCCTGTCCTCAAGTACTGTAGGCCTAGTTCCTTCCAATAACAAGCCTCAGATAAGAAGCTAAGATTAAGGAAGGAGAGGCAACAGCAGACACTCGCTCCTCAGATAATTGAGTTCTAATCTATACAATGCAGGTGTGCAGTTAGCACCAGGAAGGTGAGCCAAACACTCTCACCAGGCGTTATAGTGCTAGGAGAAACCAGGGACACACACTAGCACACACCAACACACATTACACGCATGGTTTCCGTCATGATTAAGTTCTATGACAGAATTAAGAGCTCTGTTTTTGAAACCAAGCCTTGTGTCTGCAGAATTCAGGCTTCAGACAAAAGGTGTGAATCGTGTCACTACACCCCCCCCCCCAAAAAAATTTTTTTTAAGCAGTTTATTTTAAAATGTACGCAACACAGCAGAATAGAAATGGTGATAATTAAATCATGGTTGCATGATAGCACCCTGTACGCTTGATTAAAATAAGCTGAACTGAAAATGAAAAATGTGGCTGATGAGTTTTGATGTGCATTCACATCATTCTAAAATTACACTCTCCTGTTTACAGGCATTTATTTAGCATTAGCACATTCTAATGTGAAATAACATTTTGTCTGTGAAAGGTATTTACTTCAGGTCTTCTACGTTACAATCTCTAACATCTTTTGTTCTATAAAAACATCAGATTTAATGTAACTTCTGAGAAGCTGATGTATTTAGAGGACTTAACTCAAATGTATAACATTTTATTAGCTTTTATTTACTCTGCTGATCAGTTGGTGTATTCAGCTGGGAGAACTGCAGTTTCTGTTTCTCTGCTGAGGTGTTTCAAGAGTTTCTGTAGATGTTCTCATCTTTTTATTATCAAAATACCTTATTTATTTTATCAAAGTCTTCACTGTTGTGATCAATATCATCCAATCTGATCACAGAAACAAGCTACATACAGTTCAGACCCATCTTTGGAGTCAACTGGGAATTTCTCATACTTGAAAGATTATTTCTGGCTGGACTATCTCTACTTAACGGACCTTCATGGAACAACAGGTGTTTCATTCAAGCTGCTGAGGTCTACAGTGAAATGAAGTTAGCAGAGCTGTGTCTCGGCCTCTAAAATCCCCAAAATGTAATATTTCTTTGTTTTCCTAGATCTGTCTGTGGCTGCTTCAACACCACCTCCAATTTAATTTCAAGTTTTTACGGTTGTGAGTAACTCCTCCATTTCTCCTATACATTGCATTGCGGGACGATGGTGTATATTGCTTTTTTTAAATATTTTATTACATTTGTTGACAGGGACAATTCAATGATCAACAGAGGCCTAAATCAATAAAACACTTCTCCAATCCTTTATAGGAGTGTGTGGGTCCGTTCTATTTCAGTGCACTGGTTCACTGCTTAATACATAACAGGGAGGGCCCAGAACACTGAATGGAGTATAATCTGTCAGCCAGTAACAGCAACCGCATACTTGTCGACTGACAAAACAAACAACGTCATCCTACAGGTAGAAAGCCATGCTGGTTCTCCTGGACAGTAATGTTAACAATATAATTTTATAATCTGAATGTCATTCATCAGCTCTTTTAAATCTCCTTTGACTCGTTTGTTGAGATAGACATACACGCCACCGCTTGAATCAAACAGAGCATTCAGCATGTGCTCCAGCTGCGATGCCTTTTAAATTGTGTGCAGACGCCACCAATGGTGGCGGTGCAGACTAATGTTCACTTGTTTTGTATTAATAACAGAAAAGCTGTGAAACGCTGTGACCCTACGGTACTCAGACAAACTGGCTCAAAGAGAATTTTTTTAAAAAACCCAGATTGGGGGTCATGTGATCATGTTTTAAAATTGAGCATGCAATGCAGAGCAGGTAATGAGTGAACAGATGCCAGTGTTTCACCTCTGTAGCGTTTAACGTCCTGTGTGGCACATTTGGCGATGCGATAGAGAAATGCGCTTGATGCCAGGGAAAAGAGGGTCGCAGTATGTGAATGTGGATACAAACAGGGATGATTCATCAACTCAATCATCAACTGCTTAAAACAGCGTCCTTTATGCCACCTGCTTCAATCTATTTGAGAAAGTATTCATCAGTGGCTCTGCTCTGTTTTGAAGGTTATCTTAGTGAAAGAACTTATTTACCGTTTTCTCATTACAAGATCATAGCTTCAAACAGCTGGTTTAGTGTTGTTGTTTTTTTTTGTTTAAGTTCCCTCCAAGTCAGCATTTCCCTCGTCATCTTTCCTACCAAATGGTTCTCTAAAAAGCACATTCTTATGTTCCGGCTCAGCAGGATGAGCCATAAAACGGCAGTTCATTTGTCCCTTCCGCAGATGGAGTATGTAGATGGCTGCTGCTGTGTCTGTACTTTAGTGTTTTGGGCTGTGGTGTGGTGTATGTATGATCTGCTACTCAGCCTCCTCCACCTCTGCATAGACAGCCAGCTCTCTGCTGGCAAAATCCCATTCAGCTTAATTTTCTCCACTCAGGAAAGAAGTATATGCCAAATGGACCATATATAGAGAGAGAGTGTGTGTGTGTGTGTGTGTGTGTGTGTGTGTGTCTGTTTGATAAATGACAAAACAGCTTCAATCACTAGAATGCTTTCCTAATTCTTAGATTGTAAATTTAATTTCCAAAAGGAATTTATCTATTTTACACGGAGAAAATTGTACACAGGATCATTTAAAAATGGTATCTGTTGCACAAACTGTAAACACAATAGCATTATTCAAATAGCAGTATCAGCAGTCGATGAGTTGAGTTTTCTCGTCTTTTATAACAGAAGCATTTTCACCTACATCACAAAAGAATCTCGTGTAGCTTAAACTGGAGTAAACAGTGTCTTCCTGCAGCAGGCAAGACAACGATGTTTGGTGTCTGCAACATGAAATTCAGTTGATAGTCAGTTCATTTGTGTTTTTTGGAGAAATTAAGTACAAAAAAAAAGAAATCTAAATTAGCTTGTGCCATGGCTCTTGGGATGGAAATGAAAGCTGGTTGGTTGGTCTGTCCAAAAGTGAATAATTTGTCATGAACTTATATTCATAATTATATATTCATAACCTGAAAACTTAAGAAGCTATAATAGTAATAACACTTTTAGAGTAATTAGCAAAAATAAGCATTATAGTGCTTTTCATTCAGAAAAATGAGACCACTGAGAGCGACCACCATCTCAGGATACAGTTACACAACTCTCAGCACACGGTCACATATTGTATGAAAACTGTATAACATGAATGTCATTGTTGCCTGCCCATACCAAGGTACAACAACTTGTGGCCTTAAAGCCCCAAAAATTCAAAACATACTGCTCAGGGACATCAGATAGACACAAAGGTTTGTTTCTTACTGAAGGACAGACCGTCACAAAGAAAACGCTCCTGCTGCAGGCCTCAAACATACAGACATTCTTTTTTATTTCCAAAGAACATGCACAAATAATTCAAGATAGTTCAGAATCTGAAGGGAAAAAAAATTCACCCTGAGCAACACATTAAGGCACATTATAAATGAGACGTTATTGTGCTTAGAATTAATAGAATTGTGCCAAAGAATAATTCAAACCGTCACCGACACAATTTGCACAATTTAGAAATTATAATGGAGGTAGCTGCCAGATAGAAAATAGAAACTAAATAAAAATGAGTACGATTACTTACTTACTTTATTCTAAGATTACAGCAAAGCGTTTACTCTGCGTACAAAGTAGTTCAGAAGTCAACCATAGATTCCCTGCAAACTGTCTGCAGAATAATGTAAATATAAGTAAAAAGGAAAACACCTCTCATCTCCATCTCATCAGATGTCCTAAACACCAAGACTACCTGGACCTTCATTGGTGTTGAAGAAAAGAAATAGTTACCAACTATATACAGCACACCATCCTCAACTGTATCACCAGTGTTGGACCTGCATTATGTTCTGTCTGCAGGCACATACCAGAGCTTGTCAGCAGTCAGAGATGTGAAAAGGTAATATGTGCATAAATATATCAGAGGCATCCATGGATCTTTTTCCCATAAGGACACACAGATATCATTGCTAAAAACAATTATGTGAATATTGAATTAAAAAATGGTGGAAAGGCTTTGAAATAGTACTACAAAGGAAAAGGTGACACAGATAATTACATCACTACCACAGTGTTGCAGAAAAACACCCAATAAGTGGTAAGCAACAGCAACCACTCACAACACAGATGCACAATTTTACCTGAATTAACCCTGACTGTGAATCACTTACAAAAGAAATATTGAAAAGAATCAAATCCGTCTCTCAGAGATGCACCCTTAGACTCACTTTGAGTGCCAGCCAGTAGCAAATGTTTTCAAAGTCCAACAGGTTTGTCTCTTCAGAATGTACCAGGATGTGTTTTATGTCTAAGTTACAAGTCTACTGGGCGAAGGGAAGCTGTTGGCAGCTATTCTCAGTGGAGCTACAAACTTGGTTTCAGAAGGACAGCTCATAACTTAAGATGTCCACACACCCAGGGACAGGAGCTCTCTGAAGGATTTATTCAGTGAGGACGACTATGCCGTTCATAGTATACATCCACAACTTGACACGTGACACTTTAAAGAGGTAAATATAATTCACAGGGGAAGTCCGTACACTGAAAACTGAATGGTGTTATTAATGGTCAGTGTTTGGCTCAAGCTACAGAAGTAATAACTAAAATAACCTGGACATGTTAGCATGCTGACTTTTAGCATGTCTATGTAAACTGGTCATCATCTTGGTTTAGTTTGTTGCTAATGTAGGCATATTTGATCAGAAACCAGACTATTTAGAAGAAGAAGAAGGAGAAGAAACTGAATTGGTCACATACAATTATAGGAACAGTTAATGTCGTGAAATTCTTTCTCTGCACGCATTTGACCCATCCCTGAGGAGTAATGGGCGGACCTTATGGTGCCTTGGGAGCAAATTGGGGTTCAGTATCTTGCTCAAGGATACTTCGACATGCAGACTGGGGGAACCACCGACCCTCTGATAAACGGACGACCGCTCTTACCACATAAGCCACAGCAGACTATTTTACAAGGTTCAGTTCCACCTGTGGCCCTAAGCTTCATATCCTCCTTTCTTTCCTGTTTCCCATCTCTCTGCAGCTTCCCTTTATAAAATAAAGGCTATAAAGCCCCGAAAAACATTTTTTTTAAAACTCTCAATCTAATGGTGGTACTAGATAATAAGTTATAGAATTACCAAAGTTATTATAGGACATCCTATGGGAACCATAAACCTTTGTACTCACTCAGTGTTGCCAAAATAAAAGCATTTCAGCTAGATTTGGAAACTCAAAGAATTTTTTTTTTTTTAAAGTGCCTCACAACGTTTTTTAGGTTGCGTTTTTTGGGGTTTGACCTACTCTCTTGAATATAGTGGCCAATAGCTATGTTTTAGTGAATGTACTGTCATGTGGCTGTTTATAGCTAACAGTACAGTATACAGTATAGTAATAGCTGAAGTTGTTTCTCCGTTGTGCATTATGTAAATATCCTGGTGCTGTCAGAAAAATGAGAATTAGTGGTAATTTTAGTTCCATGTGAACAGTCTTCAGAGGAATTTTCATGCCAATCCAGCTGTGTTTTTTTGGGACATTTCACTCTGAAATTAAAATGTCAACCTGCTGTGGCATTTGGCGAAAAAAGAAAGTCAAGTGTAGCATGATGATTGGGATACACTGTCTGGCATCCTTGAATTTCTAGGCGCATGGTATGTTTATGCTTGAATGGGTGATCGCTGAGAGGAAGAATGAGGAGGAAGACAGGGCACTAAAGCGGCGCACATCCCAAACTCTGCTTGGATGCTGCCCCGCCGTCTTCCCAAGGGAGGTGGAAGATGTAGACAGCAGGAAAGGGTAGCCCAGTGCGGTTAGATGGCTCTGCTGCCACTGCAGTCAGGCAGCAGTTGAATGTAGACAATGACCAAATGGATACTTGAGATTATAAAGCACAGTCACAAACAGAGATTATAAACCCTCAAGTATGGAAATGACATACTGAAATGTACACCTTATTTTTCAGAATAAAAGCAGCCCAGTATGTAGCCTGTAAAGCTAACTCAGGTATACAGGCAGTCTCCACACATGTAAATCAGCATATGCATTTGTAGATTTCTACCATTGCAAAAGTAGCAAAAGTCAAGTATAAAAAGACAGCTAATGGAGAGGCCCTCCTGAGTTGTTGGTCATTATTTCCAGCTCTTAAAGCAACCTATAGACCGATCAGTCACTGATATCTCTGTACCTATACAGATTTGTCTACACATACAGAGCCATGGATGCATTTGTCTGCACATTCACAAATCTCAGTACACTTGCAAATCTTAATATGATTTTGAAGATTTTCTTTTGTACGTTTAACAAATCTCATTATCCAGATTCTTTGCAGATTCATGTACACATTCACAAACCTCAGCACAGAGATTATTTCACAAAGCTGATTACACACACATGGATTGAGATACAGTTACATAACCCTCCAAACACATTTATAAATAGTTTTGCTACAATAATGGCCCCATAGATAAGCAGTTAATCAGAGAAGATTAAATGGCTGCAAATTTAATCAGCAAGACATCCGAAACTTTCAAACCTCTAACTTGTGTTTGGTGAACAAGTGGTGAAATTCAGGAAACAAAATATCATAACAGAATATCGCATTTAAATGAAGATGTTTCATTAAATTATCATTATTATTAGTAGTAGTAGTAGTAGTACTTAATAGGTAGGCAAATAGCTTCATCATATATAAGCAGCTAAAATGCAGCTGAGGACTTTACTATTATGGCTCAATAAAATTAATTCTGCACTCAACCATTAGACTTACTCACTCCAGCTGCATTCATTGTGAAGCAGTGCTGTGTGAAATAAACAGATGGGTGATTGTCTCACCCTGGAATAACAAGCCAGTTAACGACCCATGCTTCAGGTTGTATAAGGTCATTCCATCAGACGGGAAGGGGACAGGTGATTCACCTCACATGGCCCAAATTCTCAATTCCATCGGTTTCTGCTGAACTGATCTTATTGGAGGATGTCACGGGACGCATGTCGGTTGGTCACAAATCGAACTGCATGCAAATCTACCCCCGCAAAAATGTTTTTTTTTGTCTTAAATATTTAAGATTTTATACAAATGTTTGAAGAGTTAAAATGATATTTCAAATGGAATACTTGCTTTGGGGCTTGGTTTTGTCCGTGATGAAAGCTTTATAAGGTATTTATCCTGTCTTTATTCTTGCCAAATTCATGAAGGCTTTTTGGAATGAATATCTGGGCCTGGGTGGATTTGTTTATGTGGGTGCGTATGGAGAAACAGTGGAAAATGGCCAACTCTGCTCAGTTATTGAAATATTAACTGTGTTTTTGTGGCAAAAGCACTTCTTATTCAATTGTATTCTCACCTGATTTTATTTTACTCCATATCTTGGCAGAATGCTGAATTCATTCTCAATTAGCTCCATATTTGACATAATACACATATTGGAAGAGGGCTCTCTCATCAGGAATGGATGAATGACCAGATCAGAGGCCAAATGGACACAGAGCCTGTGGCAGCTTTGTCCTGCAGTGTCCTCCAGGCTCTGGGTCTGTTCCACGGATGGATGCTGTGCTTTTCTCTTCACACTCAGCCGTGACCGAGAGCTTACATAAAGATGATTCTATGCATGTTTTGCACTCCATTCAAATGGTTTCTATTGCCATTTGCCTGTTCGGTAACATTAAGGAGCCTCATCTCTCTTTGGCAGCAAAGAAAAGTTCTTGAAAGGGTCGTATTGAAGCTTGATTACATCAACTGCAACATTAACACAAATGTAAATTGTAGTTAAAGTCTTCCATCTGTTGTATAATGATAATATACACTAAATTGCCCTTGCAGCTTTGTAAACTCAGTAACGTTGTGCTGAAATTTTGTATTCAGAATAGATTTGATTCCCCCCGTCAGTACAAGGCCAATTTATTTGAATATGCTCCCAAACAAGGTTAGACACTTTACATAAAGGGAAGAAATGCACTAGAGGAAGTTATGGAAGACCTTTGTGTGATGATTAAAGCAGCTGGGCTATCAGCTACCATCACAATAATCACTTCAAATTGGTGAATGTAGTCTAAAAATAATTGGTTGAGGTCAGGACTGTTGGTAACTAGCCACCCACTGGCAGCAGATGAATCATTCCCTCAGTTGCAGCAACAGCACAGCTGACAATGAGGCAAGTTCCAGCTACTGAGTGAACCTTGTGGTGAGTTGGTATTGTGAGGTGCAGGTCGAGAATTAACTTATATTTTCATCATGTGCCGCCACGGCCACATCCCTGGGTCGAGTGGGTCCTCTTGCTGACCACATGTTTCTATTGGCCACCAGCTGAGGATCTTAGGAATCTGTCTTGACCCAGAACAGAAAGTATTTAGAGAGAATTAATAAAAAAAAATGTTTTAAAAACTCCTTAGAATTCTAACATGCTAATGATTAGCAGGTGTAATGTTTACTATTTTAATTATCATGTTAATATTTGCCATATATCCGTTAACACAAAGTACAGCTTAGGTTGATGGGAATATCCTGCAATTTGAAGGATGTTAGTTATAAACCAAAGTATTGGACTAACTTTAAAAAAAAACTAAAAAAAAACGACCTGATGGTGGTTTTAGATCTAGTTTTACAGTTCAACCAGATTGGAGCACTATTGTGCTATTGTGTTCCAATCCATCCTGTAGTTAAGACATTTCAATCTGGACCAAAATGGTGGTCGGCTACAACATGACAGAACAGTATTAAAATCATTGTTGTCTTCAAGGACTGCTCGAATGATATTTGTGACCATGACCAACTCCCACTCAAAAACAGTGGTAAAACGAGATTCATTTTACGCCATAGAAAATGAATACACTCAACTCTCTGTGGAAAAGTATTCAGAAAAAATACAGTCATAAAAAAACAGTCATAAAAAGAAAGTCAAGTCATATTGCGTTGGGTCTTCAAAGCTGCAGAGCAGGATCTGTGTAGGGTGACAGTTCCTTTAAGCGATGATGCATGATGGGGATCTAATGGTTTGGTGGGACCTTCTGGCTGCTTTGTGACCTGATCATGTCTTCCTGATAAAATGTCAAGGGGTTCTGCTGAATTGCCTGCATTCAGCAGAGGTAAGGTTTGCTTGTGAGACGACATCACTATCATCATCCACCAAAAAGCTGTTCTGCGATCCATAACTGTCTGTCATTTATTCACTGTGGATGACATCATACTGTATTTTAACCTATTCTGTAGACATTCCAGTGTTCTTGATGAAAATCGTATATTGGTCATTCCCTAAATAAAAATGAGCTATAAAATAGAGACACAAATTAGACTTGCTGCAGTTTATTATCAAAGCAAAGCTGAACCCTTCTTTCCTTTTAAATATGTCCATTATATATATATATATATATATATACATATATATATATATATATATATATATATATATACAGTACCAGTCAATAGTTTGGACACAGTTACCCATCCACTTTAATGGGAAACTGTGTCCAAATTTTTGACTGGTAGTGTATATATATATATATATATATATATATATTTGTCTGCCGAACAGAAAATACATCGTCTCAAAAGTTCAATTACCCGCTCTCATCTAAAATGTATCAAACACCATTTTATTTCTATAATAACGCTGACCTTTAACGCATGAATTTCACACAATTATAGATAAAAGAAAATGCTCATACAGGAAAGTTGGCATTTGTGTTAACAGAAACAGGGAAAGAAATCACTCTGCAGTGAATGTTAACATAATGTGACCTTCTGTAAAATGTCACGTATGTGTAAAACACATGAAAGGCGTTCTAATTTTGTTGCTTTTAAAGCAGATAATTAGCGATGAGGAGTTATTTTATTATTTTTTTATTTTCTCACCCGTCACCACTCGTCTCTCACATAATTGTCTCTGTAAACTTAATATCACTTCTTTTCAAAACAAAGACTTAGACGATAGCGTCAAATACGGCTGTTTTGATTCTCCCCTCGGCGTCTCATCCAGATGCAGAAGATTCCCTTTGGTCGGGGTTCCCAAAGTGGGGGTCGCGGGTCGGGTCTGGCTCTAAAATGTAAAAATTATTAGAAATAGTCTATTTTAAATAAATATTGTGCGGCACGGTGGCGCAGTGGGTAGCACTGTTGCCTCACAGCAAGAAAGTCCTGGGTTCAAATCCAGGTCTTTTTTCTGTTTGGAGTTTGCATGTTGTCCCCATGTCTGTGTGGGTTCCCTCCAGGTTCTCCGGCTTCCTCCCACCACCAAAAACGTGTAATATAGGTGACTCTAAATTGACCATTGGTCACCAATGTGAGAGAGAATGATTGTCTTTCTATGTACCCCTGTGATAAACTGGGACTTGTCCATGGTGAACCCCGCCTCCCGGCCAAAGTCAGCTGGGATAGGCTCCACACAGGATAAGTGGTTACAGAAAATGAATGAATAAATAAGCCTGGGAATTCATCTGTTCCAATAATGATATCCTTTTTTCATAATTTGTCATAAAATTCTGTGCATGAAGACAGACCCAGTTATCTCAAAAGGCTGTTAGCCAGAAGAATATGATGAATACTGCATGGCTCGCTTTGAGGAGCCTTTTAGAAAGTAATTATTGCGGTAAACCAACAAATATATCAACTTAAATCTGAGAAATTCTTCTATGGTATTCAGAGCCTGCAAAAGTCCATTATGAATGCATTAATAATCTCACTTCACATAGTGCTGCTGTCTCATTTTACTGAACAGAATTTCCAACCTTTCTCTCTCTTCTTCCCTATAGTTGTAGTGAACTTTCAAAATCCAGCAGATACTGTTGAACTTTTACTGCTCCATTTTACTACCCACAAAGAGCAGTAGATGTGTTGGCACTGTTAATAAACCTGACAGGTTTGCAGCATTGTTATGGCCTCTCTATGGAGGGCTCTCTTGGTGCCTGGCATGCACGTAAAATCCAAACTTGATGTGTGGATGTGAGTCATCTGTGATAAATACAGGACACATTTCTCCAAAAAACTACCCACCAATATAAATCAGTGTGGCTGTCACTCTGCAGCTGCAAGCCGCCCCTACAGAGCGTCCACTCACCATCACCACACTGCAGGGGTCATAACAGACAGGGAATAAACCATTGCACAATCGTGAAGGGAACCAACCACAATGATTATTACATCAAGATGGTGATTTAAAAGCACACGTCTGCACAGACATGACTCAAATGCTAAAACTAAAACTACTACTATTACTATTACTTATGTATTAGATTTTCTCATTTATTTCCAATTCCAATTCATTTCATTTCGGTCATAATTCTACTCTCATACACAGACATTTATATCTACTTACAAACCCAAGCCCATATACACAAGATATACACACATATATACATACGTGCACACAAACATTATACATATATATATATATATATGGTCTCAATGTTATTTGTGAATATGTTGTTGATCAGTGTAGCAGTATCGGCTGCTATTCTGGTTGGTTTTATGATCAGAGGAAACAGATTGTTGCTGTACATTGTATTTATGAAATCTGATGTTATTTTGTGTCCATTTGGGTTTAACAGGTCAATATTGAAATCACCGCAGATTATTTTCACCTTGTCGTCATTTAATTTGTCAAATATATCAGATAACTCCTTATTGAATGTGTCGAGGCAAGTTCGTGGTGCTCTACATACACAGCTAATAATGATATTTTTAGCTTTTAGCATTCAACATAGTAATACATTCCAAAATATGATCAATAGTGCTGGACATTGATTTAACCACGGTACATCTTAAACATGTGTCAACATATAAGGCAACGCCTCCTCCTTTTTTATTGATCCTGTTGGTTGTAAATAACTCATATCCATCCAGACCCACGTCATGATCTTTGTCACCATTAAGCCATGTCATTAAACAATTATATTAAACTTTTTAAACTGGCTTAAATAATCCTTTATATTAGGGAAGTGTTTGTGGAGGCTTCTGCTGTTAAAGCGTATTATTGATAGAGAACTGTTCATTTCCACGTTGCTTTTGAATTGTTCATCTGTACAGTATTCACAGTTATTGATTATGTTATTATAATAGTGGGGTTCCGGGTCATACGTACTATAAAGTGTATTTAGTTGATCAGTCACACAGTCCTCTCTGATATTTACTACCGCCTCCTCATCAGCGTCTCTGAATGGGAGTGAATTTTCCTCCTCAGGTTCAGTCGTTTGATTGTGTGACAGTTCATATAATGACATCTCCACACCTTCTCAAACACATCCATGAAGATATGTTATCTTATTTAACTTCCTACCACTCTTTATTTTTATTTTTTCTATTTTATTGTATTTTTATTCTCAGTACTTCATGCTGCTACCTCTTCCCTTGAACTGCTGTATCAAACTGAATTTCCCCCTTGGGGATCAATAAAACTACATCTTATCTTACTTACTTATTCTATGAGAATTGCAAATTGCAGAATTATTGTTTTGTGCATGTGGGGCTATTAATTAATGACTCACTGGATACCTATAACAGGATAAATATGATGAAATGTGTTGGAAAATATCAACATATTGGATATCAGCTACAATCCTCCTCTGGCTTCATAACTATCAGCATGATTAACATAGACAAAATTCCTTATGTGATTTCTGCTTTTTATAGCTGAAGATTGAAGTTTCTCATGTTATTTCTACTTGTTTTCGTCTCTTATTTGAAGGGGAGCTCAACTGACAAGCTGAGAAACTGCTTTTCTTGCAAAAGTTGTCATGAGAACACATTTACACCGCAGAGCTTGTTGGATTCTGGTAACCTCTCCACATCAGAATGCAGCCAAAAACATCCTCCAGGTTAATTAACACTTGCAGTAGGAGCCATCTCCCCGACTGCCACCCTCAGAACAGTCTCCTGCCAAATGCAGCTGCAGGTGGGCCAACCAACGAGCACAAACAAATCCTGCTTTTGTAGGTCACATTAATTGCATACCACTCAAACAGAACATACCGACACCAGGTGCTGAACAGGAATGGTGTGGATGCTGTGGCATCACACAGGAAAATAACAGGCACTCTCAGTCATTACTCTTTGATGCTCTCTTTGGTGTCAAGAGAACTTCTGAGATAAGGCTGCTCAGACAAAAGCAGTCACAGCCATATCCAGTGTCTACATCTGAATGCATGCTTTTTGATTTTATGTTGGGTTTTTATTCCAAAAGAATAAAATAAAGATATGACTTGCTTTGTTCTGTCAGTATTAGCTCATTCTGCAATTCACTGAACCATGTCTGTCTCCTGTGTGTTTGACTCAAGGTCGCGTCTCATTTTTAATGCGGTGTTATGAACGATGGCCCTTTGCTCCATACTCCCATGATGACCACCACTGCAGTAAATCTCACGCTGGGGGAGTTCCCACAGCAGAGCCGGCCAGTCTGCGGGCAGTGAGGGATGAGGCACGCAGGGGGGGGGCTCGCCATGGACGGTTTCTATCATAACACAGTGAGTTCTTATCACTTCTCCCTTTGATGAGAGGAGAGAGTGGGGGGGAGATAATGTCTGAAGGTCAGCTCTGAGCACCAAGCAGGAGCCTGATAAGGACTGAACTTATACTGGGCAAAGAAAGCTTCGAGTCGTGAACGAGAACCAACAACTTCAGCGCTCCGATAGAGACAGAACAGCTTTTTGAACCCAGCTGGCCACCGTTTTTAATGTTAACACAATTAATGTGTGGATTCAACTCTTTTAGACATAGAAGCCTATTTATGCTAGCATGTCCATAGCAGTGGTTGACAAATATTTGAGGCATGGCTGTGCTTGGAAGCACACTTAGTGGAGCATGTTATAGCTCTGTACCCTATAGGAGCTTTCATCAAATACTGTGGTTTTTTTTAAAATCCCTTTTATAACAAACCCACGTTATATTGGCTATGTAGGCTCAAGTTAACAATTTTAAGATATCTGTCCCTTCACAAGCATCAAATGCTCAGGATGCCCCACAACGGGTCCTTTACATTAAAGAAACATCAAAACTTATTAGTGACTTGATAATGATTGAAGGACACACAGCTATGATCCCATCGGCCTGGGCCCTCCTGTAGAAAGTAAAGCCACATTCCCATTATGTGCTACTGTCTCTACTTGACTCGACTCGACTCAGCTTGACATCAGGTACTTTTCTGCAGATCATTTTCCATCATGGGATAGTACGTCCTCAGGGTAGGTGGACGCTACGCGAAACTGCCGTGGCCCAGTCTTCACACGTCTCGTCCATGTCTCGTGATCCTCTCATCAGCTGTCAAAGACTGGAACGTCTGCACCTCCTCAATACAGCAGCCGCAATAAAAAAGTTACAGCTTGGCTGTTTGAATATGGCGGCCATTGAGTTATGTTGTGCAAGAGAAACAATTCTGTCCAACCAATCAGTGGTCTGTAATGTTTCACGTGGCCTTTTAGTACTTGCTCAGCCCACTTGGAACCTCAACAGAGGTGGTACTAAAAAAGTAGGACCAGGTACCAGGTACTTTTTAGCTAATAGAAAATCAAAAAAGCCAAGAAGAGTCAAGTAGAGCCAGTACTACACAGGGAAAATGCAGCATTACTTAGATGTTTAGTTTTCAGCAATACTTAGCCAAGTATTATTATGAATAAACAAAATTACGAGACTGTCAGTAGTCACAGAAACAGACCATTCTGTAAGCTTAGCAGATTAGATAAATAGATTAGATAGATTAGATAGACAGATTAGATAGATATGCTCAGTGTGTATAGACCAAACATAAACCGCACAGATCCCTTCTAATAGCAGTTATTTATCTTACATTGTAAGTGTATTACTTTCCTAAATGTTCCTTGGAAACATTTTTATTACTTTTCCATTGTCAATAGCTACGACAGACAGCTACAATTACAGGTACAGTGTATGGTCAAATACCTAATTAAATTCCCTTTCTCTGTAAAACATGCAGAGCCTGGACACAATGGCGAATCCACCACAACCAATCAGTTGTTATAAAGAGAATAAGCCTGTTATTTGGTACTTATTGTGTCCATATTGAAAGATGCAGGCTGTTCTCCAGTGATAACAGATAGTGGCGGAATAACATTATCTCTCCTCTTTGCATTTGAATTTAAATGTATTTTAATCACAATAGAATGAACGATGTGCCATTTCTAAAAGAAATAAAGACACATTTCAAAACATTCAAATTTCTGTGTGTTAGCCGCAGCTAATTTATGCACACATTGGTCCGTCGCTAACTTTTTTGCAAGACCACATTTCAATCAAACATGCTTTTCTTCTTTTTACAGTCCATCAAATGCTTTCAAGCCAAGGAATTGTGGATTTAATTAATGTCATGCTATCATATTTCTTTTTAATGTTTGTCAGTCCTCACACTGCAGCAGAAGCTTTCCACTATGAAGGCTAATAATCAGTGAACAAAGTTCCCACAGAGAAAAAGTTACAGCTTTCAATTGCGAGCAACAATAATAACTAACAGGAGCTGTTTTCCATACGGTGCTCCTAATGATTCAAGTCCAAAGACGTCGCCTTAAACTCAAGTGGGTTTGACACCAAATATTTACCAACTTGTTAACAATTGGGATTGTTCTCTTGAGGTTCAAGATGGTTCAGCTCATTGGGTAAAAGGGAGGCAACATAAAACCAGGTGTTCAAGGTTCAAGGTTTTTATTTGTCACATACAGTCATATGTACAACATGTACAACTTGCAGTGAAATGCCTCTTCTGGTATGACCCCACAAGACAGTGCATAATGTAAGGTAGAAATAATAAAGTGAAATGAACTGAAATAAGATGTAATTAACTAAGTACAATAAAATAAAGTGAGATAAGTACCATAAATAAGCACATATTACAAAGAGAAAGAAGAGTAAAGAGGGGAGGTACAGTAAGCGATACAGTCTGATAATGCCTTATCTCACTGCAGTCAAAGACACTGACACTGCAAAGAATCGCAGTTTGTAACTCTTAAAAGTCTCAACTTTTATTTATGAAACGTCTGTACCCTCCTTCAATCTTTTTTTCTTTTATTTACATAGACATTCTTCAAACTGAACTGGCAGGGTTTTTTTGCCACTCACAGTGTGATGAAATTGGAATTGATTTTATTGATCTGCGGTCCGTATGTATCTAAGTTTCACTCAGCTGTAGTTATTATTGACTGGGCTGCAGTTTCTGATTTAAGTTGCAGAAGTTTTTGTGGGTCATGATCATAATATAGATCTACTGATGAGTATGAGGCTCCCAGTGATTAAAGAACAATTTCTACCATTGCACCAGCCTTATGCAGCCCTATAGTCACATCAGAATTGGTTAGAGCAGCATTTACCATGGACCTGTGTGCTGCTGACGTTCATGAGATCTGGAGGAACAATGGTTTCCACTGAGTTTTCTTTTACATTAATTTAGATTTTTTTTTTTCTATTGTGGCAAAAATTAAAAATATTACCATAGCCCTCATGCCTCACAACACCTTTGCTTTGCTGTCAGAAATGTTCCACAAATTAATTAAATCTGTCTGTTCTCTGCCCCTCCCCGAACCATTTGCATGCACTAACACCCACTCACATTTTTTCCATCGTAATGAGAGGAAGATCACACATAAGAGGCTCTCATGCACCCCCTCATCTCAGATATATAAGCCTGCTCTGTCTCCACTTGATTAAAGCAGTTGGTGGCTGGTGGCAAGGAAATTTTCCCTTAGACTGAGCTGATGCCAGATACGCTATGCAGTGGTTTGAAGGTTTACCACAGCAGCCCATTAGGTCACAATTTATTACTCTTGACAATCCAAGGAGGAGGAAAGAGATAGGAATAGATGAGATATAAAATGGATATATTTTATGGGAAGATAAAAATGACTGTAGAATATAGTAAAGAAAGAAAACACAAGCATGCTTTCTGTTTAGCCTGCATACATTTTCAGTGTTTCGCTGCTGGGCTCACCTCTGTGTGATTCTTTTGATTACATCAAACTCATTAGCCTCATATTCCCATGTTAAACCATTAGGACAAGACTTGAAATGGTGATGGTTCAGTTATAGTATAGCAACTAAACCAGTGATCGATAATAGATAATGGGAAAAGATTGTGTTCATTGCAAAGTCACTGTTAGCCCTATGCTAACTGTTTTTTTAGGCTGCTTGGGGGCAGTGCAACAAGCTCTAAACACAAGTCTGAGATATCATCTAAATACAAATTAATGAATTTGTTAGCAACATTGACTTTCATTTGAACTTGAGTTTCTCTCCATGTGGTTCATGTTTACTCACTCTCCCTTAAGCTCTATGTTTTATCTTCAAATGTCTCTGTGGCTGCTAAATGCCCCTCTATATTCCCTAGCTGGGTGTTTGTCTTTTTGCTGTTCGGTGCAGGTGTGTTACCTTGCAGTTGGCTTTTAGACCTTCGTAGCTGAAAACAGTAGAGTTCCTGGCCCTTGAACAAAAACAATGCAACATTAATGCTTTAAAAGTACACCAGGCAGGAAGGAAAGTGCAGATATACTGATAATTCATATATGTTGAGCGTGAGTTTTTATTTAATAATTTTATGCCTTTTGCCACTTTTGGGGTTTTTCTTACAGGTGAACACCTGATGAGGTTGTCATGCATGATAATTGTCTGTTAGTTTGTCACCATTGACCCCTTTCACATTCCTTTATCCATTGTTAATATAAAAAGACTAATTAGAGCAGCTGTAAGGTATAAGCACACTATTAGTAGCTTGGAAGGCTGCAGTGAAGGCAACCCACAGCTCATTATTTTTAATTAGCTCTGTCATAGCTATCATTCACCAATGTATATGTCAACAACTGCCTCAGCTGCAAGTAACATGCCATGAACACTTCCAGAGTTAGACTAGAGTTCTTTTAATGTAGCACACTGGGAGATACACTGGGAGATACAAATGCTAAATGGAGAGTATATAGTATATATAGCGCCATTCTCGTCTACAATACGTTCACCCATTCATCCATTACATACATTCATAAAAAGAGGATACCATGTAATGTGCCACCTGCTCATCAGGAGTGATGACCATTCACACAGCAATGGAGCAGCCACTGGGAGCTAATTGGGGTTCAGCATCGTGCTCGAGATGATGCTGATGCATCATTCATCAGCCTCTTCACTCTTATCAGTCTAAGCAGAGTCATCAGTCTCCACCACCCCTAGTGTCTGGACTCCATCCATACATCCATCCATCCATCATTTTTCTTCCGTTTATCCGGGTCCTGGTCACGGGGGCAGCAGTCTCAGCAGAGAAGTCCAAACCTCCCTCTCCCCAGCCACCTCCTCCAACTCTTTTGGGGATACACCAAGGCGTTCCCCAAGCCAGCCAAGAGATATATTCCCTCCAGCATGTCCTGGGTCTACCCCGGGGTCTCCTCCCAGTGGTACATGCCTGGAATAGCCCCCCAGGGAGGCGTCCAGGGGGGCATGCTAACCAAATGCACGAACCACCGTGGGACCCGGCCAAGCACAGCCTGAAGGAGCCACATGGGTCCGTCCTCCAGTGGGCCCACCACCTGCAGGAGGAACCATAGTGGTCCGGTGCAATGTGGATCGGGCAGCAGACAATGGCGGAGGCCTTGCCGGACTGATCCCCGGCTGGCCAAAACTGGCTTTGGGGACATGGAATGTCTGCACTCCATGGGGGATATATCTCACTGCTGCTCAGGACAGATGCCCTTCGATCACAATCTCCCCAAAGAGTTAGTGCCAAAGATTTCTGACAGACTTCAGACATCATTCATTTGTCTCTCTTGATTGAAATAATAGGTCATATTGATCAGAATGCAAAAAGCCATGAAGAAGAGTGTGCTGATTATTAAATTAGGATGAGTTTGTGCATCTAAATTCAGGTTTGATGACCTTAAAAGGACATTTCATGCATAAATCAAAAATGCATATTTTTTCCTAACCTTGTGTTATTTATCCATCTAGATATTTTTGATATGAGTTTGCAAGTTTTAGACATATCAGATGTAGAGATGTCTGCTTTCTCATACATACATACATACATACACAAGAGGCTAGCTAAAGGTAAAGCTGAGCTAAGGCAGATGCCTGACGATGTTTACATCCTGTCATGAGCAAAAGTCTCTCACATGAATTATTTTGATTAACTGGGTCACGATTTCTGGAAAGATACATTGCGCTTGAGTTTTTGAGTTTTTTTTTTTTTGGGGGGGGGGGTTTCACACAGCAAACAAAGTGCCATCTAGTTCAGTTATTTTAGAGACAAGGCAGATTTCTCTAGAGCCAAAACTCGACAGCTCACACTAAAACAATCTAGATGGATAAATAGCAGGTAAAAGGAAAAATGTGTGGCTTTGATTTGTGGGTGTACTGGTTCTTTAAATGAACAATGAGAATGAAAAACATAGGACGTTTACATTTATTTTCTTAAATCTTCTGCAGCCTACATTGCTGGTTCAACAATGCAACCCAGGTAATTGAGTTGGCTTTTACAAGGATGGTGAGACTAGCATATATATATACAGTATATATATAGCATATATCCTGTCCTCCTTTTATTCATTTTGTCACAATTACAAATCAAACCCTCATTCCCATGGGATTTTTATCCTTTCAGTTCCGATGTGCAGAGGCTTACAGGTCGACAGTGATAACACTGGAGATTACAGTTTAATGATAAGTTGTGTTTTCACCCAAAATTACTTTGGTCTATTTTATAAGGCTCACTGGTTTTACATAAATGCTTTCTTTTGTCGAGTGACCTGTATCACACGCTCTCTTGGAACCGTGATCTCAGGGTGGATCATCCTCACGGGTTGCTGGACACGGGCAGCACTATCCCATTAATGTCTGACACGGGTGAAGGAGTAGGTTGAAAAGGAACTCTCTGCATAGAGTATAGTCTGTGCGAGTGTGTACAAAAGTTGCTCATTTTGATTGATTCTGCAAAGAACCATGGAAACACACTCTTTTCGCTTTATTATATGGAAATTTAGACCGAGCTATTTGCAGGTGACATCAGGATGATGACAGCTTTGCATTTGTATGGTCTGCAAACAAACAAAGCTTGAGAATTTCCTTTTGTATGCATGTCTACAATTTCAAAAAACTTTGTGCAGTTCCTTTGAGATTTGAGTTTTATCAGCAGAGCACATGGTGAATAATGACATTTTGATGAGTGTTTTGCCTGCTTGAATTTGTCCTCCATCAGGACATATGAAACTGTATTGTGGGGCTGATGGCTTCCAGTGGAGGCAGTACTTAAGTTGCTCATTTGATGTGCCAGTTTCAAGCCGCAACAGTCCTGAACGTTATTGGAGGCAGAGGGGAAATGTAAAGTACTCATTTCGTTTAAATCCAGGGCAGGAAGCAAGGGAGGGAAGACGAGGAAAATGAGAAAATTGGAGGAGTAGACTTTATAGCTTGCCTCTGACAGGAAAAAATGATCCAAGAGAGAGTTGGAATAGAGAAGCAGACAGGTCAACTTCCTCAGGGAAGAGAGCAATGATTATAGTAAATGATAGACAGTTGCAGGGGTTGGATGAGCTGAGATGATAAACGATACATAATCTGAGGCACATGAAAATCATGGCTCAATTTGATTGACGGATAGGCCAATTGGTGGCCAACGAGTGGGGAAAGGCAGACTACAAGTCATGACTAAGTCAGAGTCCATCATTCCTGTTCCCAATTTATTTGTCAGAGATAAATCTGTGTGCTCAGTATGACAGATGGGGTGAGCTGTGTGCTGCAGTCAGGATGGATAGAGATGGAGAGCACTGACTCCGTAACATCCACACAGTCTAGTGCACAAGTTTTATGCGATGAATTCTTATGCCGTAAGTTGCCTATGATGACCTTTTTACTGTGTAAAGTGCTTTGAGACACGCAATACAGTCATGTAAAATATTTCAGAATAACACAGACCTCTTTTAGTGATGAAACACCTTTATATGTCGACTAAAAGAAAGTGAACGTTATGACAGCAACACTAAACACTTCAGAATCAGGGGATAAATGAAATCACTTCAGGGCTTATGTGTCAAATAAAATCATGACTAACGGAGTGACTCCAAATGCTTTTCATTTTAAACTGATCTGCCTCCCACAAATGACTCTGTCGTCCTCCCAGTGGAAAGTGGCACACAGCACAAGTGTCATTGCTGGTGGTTACTGACCTACACAGTTGCCATGCGTTCATATTGTGTAAGTAGTTAATGAACTCGGTCTTATAATGAGGTTCTTTGCTGACCAACAAAAACTTTGTCTAAAGTCAACGGGGCAATATTTATCCTGTACTTTTAGAGGGCACATTATTTTAAAGAGTGAGATACACTACCATAGGCAGCTTCACAACACATGTACACTCTACTTCTTACACACTAAATGCATGGATCTCTCAGACATTATCCGCATTGTCATCCACCCGCCACCCATATGAATGAACTACATGTACTTTCTCCAAAATCTTGCACCCGCATGGACATTCACTGGACCTCTACTAGTCTGTCAGGATTTATTAGAGTACGGCCACTTTCTAAATCTGGATGGTGTGTGTGATATTTTGGATGTGTAAAAGAAAACAGACATAACATTAATTAACATTAGATCCTGTCTGCCTGTAGTTAATAGTTAATCAGCTGCTGTGCTTCATGTGTAAACGGCACAGACGGCAGGGAAGCACTTACCATTTCTGCTGCTGTGGGATCGCTTACAAGTACTTTATTATTTTCCTCATTATTTTTTATGTATTACTTCACCCACCTGTGAAATATTAATTTCCCCATATATATTAATTAGTGTCATTATTCTTATGACGTGGTCTACCCAATATGTAGAATGTGATCGGCACTCACCACAAGGCTGCACATCCCTCCTCATCATCATCATCAGTGAAATATCGGCTCATTTGCTCACAAGCTTGGGACAGAGGATGGGGAGATGTTGGACATTCGGGGTCCACCTGTAAAGATGAATAAATCCTGGAAATCAATTTCATACTAGTGTTATCTTTATATTGTCATGGCCGTGGCAAAGCCACGGCAAATGACGGGAGGTAACACTAGAGCGTAAGGCAAAAATCTATTATTAATTTAAATCAATCAATCAAATAATATTGAATGTCTGTGAATTGTGAATATTAGTAAGTCAGTGGTGTCAGCATGTAGGTGTGAGGGGAATACAGTGTGTGCGGTGTTGTAAGGCAAAAAGGAAAATCAAGATTAAGGCTTGGGGAGCTTTGAAAATGACAAGAAAAAAAATACAATTTAATTTAAGGGACAACGAGGCTTTAAAAACCAACAAAAATCTATATGTCTATACAGGAAATGTGTTATTGTTGTAAAGATGACGTGAAGATGTATAAACATGTACATGTAGGAATTCTTGTATATTCATGTTGTCCACAACTTGAAACCAAATTTTTTTTTAAAAAGCTAAATTTTTAAAAAAAAGGCTTGGTGAGGTGTGCCTTAATGCATTGGGAACACTGGGCCCAGGTGCTCCCGATAGCTGATCACCGGCCCACGCCCACTGGCATCTGAAAAACAAAAAGACACACAGAGCCAACCAAGCAGCCAATAGGAGCGGGGTTGTCACACTATGCATCAATAAAAATCATCATCAACCTCATTCCTTCTGCAATGTAATGCCTCAACTGAAGATACCTAAAGAAATCTTTTTTCTCCAGACCGTAAACCTCTGTAAGTTGGTGAAAAGAGTCTAAACCTTTATGTTAGGCAATTTTACAGTATGAAGTGATACCTCTGTATGACCAATGTTTGAACCTACTGTTCATTTCAGCGGGTAAGAAGTCTGTATCATATCCCACCCAACGTAATATTTGTGCATTCCTTTCAAATTTTAGGTCCTTAAATATTTTATGCCAAATGTGTAAGGGGACTGCTGTCAAGTTGGACAGTTCATCCAATTGTTTCTTTTGGAGGGTTTTTTTCTCCTAGTATAGATTAGAGAGGTATGTTTAATTGGCTTTGTTCTATGTCTTTCCATTTTGCATCACATTTCGGATCACACTAACAAACCAAAAAACGCAGCTGTGCTGCTCCATAGTTGTTGTTAATTTGTTAAGTTGTTAAGTTCATTCAAATTATACGGCATTGGTTCTGTGAAGAAGTTAATTTATTGACACAGAAACAGAGCATAGAAACAGAAACAGATACATAAACATCATCAACATTTTCCATCTTCTAACATTATTTTTCACAATGTTTTACAATGTTCACAAAAGACTAAAATAGGGACCTAATTGAAGAGCTACCTCTGACCTGGTGCTTTCTATATTCTTCATATTGCCAACAAATGACAATAAAAGACCAAATCCACAAAAATGGGAATCTATGGTACAAAAGTATAAGACATATATGGCTATATATGGAGATATAACAATACTTGCTAATATAATAAATTCATTCTTGCTTTTGTTTTTTTCATGGAATTTGTCAACAATAAAAAAAATACAGAAAATTGCCAACCTTACGTTTTACCTCTACAACAACTCAGCTGAACTGTCACAAATGTTAAAAGCTTCTAAATTCAAATGTTAAAATTTTATTCTTTAAATTTCAATTTACAGAGACATTAATTGGTTACACAGCAACTATTTCACGTAAATTTGAAAATTTGCTTGATTCTTGGCTTCACTGCAATCTCAGGATGTCCTGCTCACCATGCTCATGGCAATCAAACGCACAAAAATGCTGCCTGCAGAGGATGTGGCCCCTGAATCAATAGCTCAATCGTTGCACCAAAGTAGTATCATATGAATTAACTTAACAACACTGTGTGGAAATTGTTGACATAATCAAGTTTAGTAAGTGTACTTAAAAGTACTGCCATTCTAACGTTGCATCAATGACAGGAGGCATGGTAGTGTAGTGTAGTGGGTAGCATTGCAGGCTCACAGTATGAGGGTTCTGGGTTCAAATCAAAACTCAAAATCAAAGTTAGGGTAGGTGTGGAGTGTTGCTGTACAAACAGAACATGTTCATTCAGAGTCCTAAATCAAGTGGAACCTGGAGTAGGAGTATCATCCATCATTCACCATAAACACACTTCCTGGATTGTTCCTCAGGACTTTTTAAAGGCCAGGCATTATGGGTTGTACATCATTTGACATGCAGATTGAACGCTATCAGTCACAATAATTGTTGTGGCCCAATATTTAACAGACACAGTGGAATTTGTGGATGTTCTGAGTAACGTATGAAATAGGAAAAGAACAAAGATTGATTGTGAAGGTAATAAGAGTGTAGTCACTGTGAGTAATTGCCTCACCTTCGCCAAATGTTCCTGCCCAAAAGGTGAGGCTCGATTCTTATCAGATAAGAGAGGAGAAACATTTCTTAATGGTGACTTGTGCTGCTATTTGACTCCCATGTAACAAGTAAAAGAGCTGTGAAGACAGAAAGAAAGAAGAGGAGGAGGAGGAGGAAAAGAGAGGGATTGGCACCTTTCTGACCATGGAAATATGTTTACACCAAACCCACCTCTTACACAAATCAGCAGCAGGATAGTCCACAAAGTACACACACATGCACATATACACGGGCACACGCACACCTACACACACACACACACACACACACACACACACACACACACACACACACACACACACACACACACACACACACACACACACACACACACACACTTTCCCACCAGATGGAGACTTCATTATTCCAGGAGAAACTAAGAAATAGAAAAATAGAAAATAGAGAAAATACATGAGATCAGAGCATTACTGAATTATCATAGTGTTGTTTTTTCTTGCGGAAGAAAAGATATACGGACACTTTAGGGAGACGTTAGACAGTATTCTCTGCTGTATGTGCTACTGTTTGTTTGTTTGTTTTAAAAACTCTAGTGTTTGAAAATGACTTTGTGAGAGTGTGCATGTGTGTTTTTTTGATTTCCCTGTCTAACTACAGCTCTGAAGTGTATGACTGACAGTCCCTTAACAGGTGGAGCAGCATGCTGCTTTGGGGCTCTGCTCAGACATTAACCATACAAATCTGTCCCTGCAAGCAGGAAACAGCAAGGATTCCTCACTCATTATGGGCATACTGGTGGCTGCAACCCTGCCACCATAGAGACCATATTTGATTACAACCGCACAGATTCTATTGCAGTGCCGCAGTAGAGCCAAATATTAATGCAAATATATGATGTATGTGTGTACAGTTGCCTACCTTGTAAGATGTTAAAGAGACATGAATATAGCTTAGGCATGCAAGGTTTTACATATAAAACAGATGTAATTATCAGGTTAAGATCTTGTAGACTTCTGTACAGTCACAGGAATAAATGAACCGCTACATAATATTTTAGAGGCTTGCAATCACACTATCCTACAAGGAGGCATGGGTGTCATAATATTCTGTGATAAATATTAAAACGTGTCAGATTTAATTCAGGTTAATTATAAAGTGAGTAATTAAGCACAGATGTCACAGGCATATGTTTATTTCTGTCTTACGTCTGTTTGAGTGTGAAGAGTTGGGGGAGGAGACCACTGGTCTTTGGCTCATTCTCTTTATCAAATGAGTAATGAATGACAGGAGGAGGAAATGGAAACATATCTGCAATACGGATGTAACGATTACAAATAACATCTACAGGACAATATCGCCATTATTTATTAGAGTGATGCAAATAAAGGCCGGAGACATCTGCTCTTTCCATATAGATGGGTTGGTGGATGGATGGATGGAGTAATCCTCTTTGGGCATCAGTTACAGTGATTTACTGAAACAGTCACATTGAAAACAATAGGGATTAAGCAAGTTTCCTGTGTGTGCGTGCGTGTGTGCGTGCGTACGTGTGTGTGTGTGGCAAGGCAAGCAAGTGATTATGCAGCTAACTGATCTTAAAGGCAGGATGAAGAGGAGTCTGAGAATGCGTCTCACCACATAAAGCAAAGCTTTGTGGTTTGAACATAAACATGCTCCACATAAGTGCGTCAGGGTTTTCCATATAATGAAACAACCTACCAGCTGTGATAAGACAGCCTCACACATTTCTCTGATCTCATTAGTTTTGAAAAGATACTCTGACATATTTATTCAAAATATTGAGAGATTTCATTCGGACACTTCTATTCTTGACAGCTACTGAAGACGCATTTTGCATTTAATAGCATTTATGTTTGAGTGAAGTATGGGTAGCTCTTCAAAAAACTGACTGATACATCTCAGATATTTCCAGAATGAATTTATGATGGCTTTTTGAGTCAAGGTATCTCAAGGTAAATGCAGGTACTTGCCTGTGTGTTTTTGTCTAGTGCTTCACACTAACTAGTGTAATATGGATGCTGCATATTTAATGGTCTATTGGGTGTGCAGATGCAGGGAGATCTGACTCAATGCCCTACAATTGTTTTTCGCCCTCTTTTGCATACTCATGCGTACAAGCCATGCCAGCTGCTATTTGCCACTGCCCCAGCAGGCATTTGTGTGTGTGTGTGTGTGTGTGTGTGTGTGTGTGTGCGCATTTCAGTGTTTATATTACAGAAAATAAACTGCATTGATTCTATCTCAATATTATAAAATTTACACTCAATATTTTCAGAAGTGCAGTGGTTTAAACAATGTGGATCCTGGGTGTAATAAAAATCTTATGTTAACTGGCCGCTTTACCAAAGGAAATTGTTGCCATAAGTTGTTCTTTAAAGAAGTGCACTTAAAGTGTGTTTGTTGAGCTGTAAACTAACAGCTGCACTCAATGTTGGTTTTAATAATGACATTTCCAAATGTATAAAAAGGTGCATGTCATGGGTTGAAAATAGCTGAAAACATTTTGCAAAGACGGAGTTATTTTTGTCTGGAGCTTACCTCACAAACAATTCATACCAATTTCATCGAGCCAGAATTTGTGGTTGAGGCTTTTGATATTTTTTATTTTATTCAGTTTGTTTGAGGAAAAGATGTGGAATCCCCATTCATCTTTAAATTACTCTGACAGTTTCAGGAAAAAGCTGGCAACACTTCATAATTTTGCTGATTGGCCACAAATTCCATGAAAATTAAAGAGCCAACAATAAATTGATTGTATAAATGAATTTTTTCTTCGTTTCATACTGAACACAGTTTTCACTGGGTGACCCTGGATGTTCCTTAATTACAATGAAAATGAGTTCTCAATGCCCTATTAAACTTCCTGATTCCTTAAATATGCAAATCTTAATCACATGAAATATAAAAGAAACATTTTCTCTTATAACAATATTGAATTAAGAGAATGGTGCACCCTTTCCAGAGAGTTTACATTATTTAGATCATCAAGGTCACGAAGACTCAAGTATTCATTTTTTCCAAAAGATTTTAAAAAAATTAACCAACAAGCTGGATGTTGGTTGTGACTACAAATTCCCACAGCATCCATTAATCAGATAGCTCAGGTATTAGTGTGAAGTTGTGATCGATACTCTATCCTTGCTGTGCACTCGGATGTGATTGTCACTACACAGATTTGAAGTTAGTGTTTCTTTCCATGTTGTCAGTCATACTCACCAACACAAACCTTTACTCTAGTTACCTGCCTTTAGGAATTCAACCCCAAGGCTAATTTTCTGTGTCTTCATGACGGCCTATCTGGCTACATTGTAAAATAATGACCCACAGCAAATTCTACGTCTGGAATGGGGCAAAAAGTTAGAATGCCTCTGTTGATAATATGAGCAAGTTTAAAAATGCGTATTTTTACGAACCCAATATTTTCCTTTCACTTGCCCTAATCTATTGAAACAAACAAACATGTGATACATAGAAATGGCAAAATTAATATCCTACTGAAACAACTGATGATACCACGACTTCCGCAAAACGTACGTGACCGTGTAGTTGGGATGCTGATGATGCTGGTGGTCGGAACTCAGCAGACATGAGTAGCACAGATGTTACAGATGTTATGGCACATTGCACAGTGGAGGCAGATCACATTTAGTGGCAAGTCCAGATTTAACTTGCACAGAGCTGATGGGTCGTAGGCGTGTGTATCGTCATCGTGGGGAACGCTATCCTGCAGCATACATCCAGGAAGTGGACCGTTTTGATGGTGGTGTCATGATGTGGGGAGCCATTGTTAATAGATGGTGGTCAGACCTTGTCCACATCCATGGTACACTGACAGCTATCCATTACCGAGATACGGTCCTAGGTCCACATGTCATTCCCAGGATACAGCAATCAGGCAACACCTTCATGCATGACAATGCCAGACCAGATGTGTATCTTGAGAATTTCCTCACTGTGGGACTGATAAAGGAATATCTTATCTTTTCTTATCTGCCAGGAGTAGCCTACCTGGACCAGAACAATGTTACTGTCCTTCCTTGGCCAGCATATTCACCAGATCTCAACCCAATAGAGCATCTGTGGGATGTTCTGGATCACCAGGTGAGACGGAGAGATCCTGCTCCAACAACACATTCATAACTTGTCACAGCACTGCAGGAGGAATGGCATGCCATCCCACAAGTCCAGATTAACCGTCTTATCAATTCCATACAAAGGAGATGTGATGCTGTGATAAATGCTGCAGGTGATCACACGCCTTACTGACTGCTGTTGTTGTTCTCTGAATCACCATCCACACGTTTTGACTTGTAAACAATAAGACAACAACCAATAATTTGCACAAATCTGATTTTTCTGTACTGTTAAAGTGTGAATAAAGCTGTGTGAACCATAATGTGCCTTTGATATTTAATATGAACAGGATGGCATGAAATCTTACAAAGTTATGCGTTTTTACTGTTGGTCAGTATAGTATATGGTATACAATATTACAGTGATCACATACACATGTAGGAGGCCATGAGCAGCACTGTCACAACTGTAATCAAATGCAACGGGGTGTAACATTACTGCCGTTACCATAGCATAATGTAATACAGTTTTCATGTAGGAGTTACAAATGGCCAATGCTTCATTTTCACTCATAGCTTCCAGCATCTGTGTCATATCCCTGACCATTCTGTGATTGGTCCACACACACACAGACAGCATATGAAGACATTACACATATCTACTGAACAGCTGTCTAACGGTTCCAAACTCCCTCCGGGCTTGTAGATGATGAATGTGAGCAGAGTATAACCTTATTTAGAAAGCAAATAACACTCTCTAGATGGGAAAAACTGACATTTCCACTACCTTAACTCAAATCTTTTCATGTTTTTGAATATGATGTCAGCTTCCCTTTGAAGATGTATTGCACTGTGTAAACACTATTTTAACAAAATCTGTGTGGTTGTACACATTGTCAGGCGCTCAGCGCTATCTGTTTTAGGAGTAATCTTCCATCAACTCTCATCTGTCCTGTCTTTGAATAACTGTACTGTCTCTAACCTTCAATTTCTTTTCAAAAGTAGAAACAATTCAATCTGCAACCTTGTGCCTACTTAATTAAAGATAATCTGTTTGAACTTTTTAAATCTGCATTCAGAGCTCGTCATTCAACTGACACTTCACAGGTGATAAAGGACATTTTACTCACTAATGACTCAAATTCTTCTTCAGTGCTGGCTGGCTGTCACTTGGCTTATTATAATACATCAGTATTTACTCGTGTCAAAGATGGAGTACCTCAGGGCTCTCTTCTTGGTCCTATGCTCTTCTCTCTATATATTTCACCTCTTGACCAATGCATTTATGTAACAGCTTTTCATCGCTACACTGACAATACTCAGAATTTCATTGGCATATTAGATTTTTGATGACAATTAATACTATTCTATTAATATTATTACTAATAGTGGTAGTGGTGTGGATGTATATCTTAATTTTAATCTGACTGCCAGCTAGACTATATCTAGTATTTTTAAGAGTTGTACAAAAAGTGCCTCTTTCTACCTAAAGCATACACTATCATCATGCTGGTAATTAATATCATTTGTCCAAGTCCAGGTTTAATTTCATGGTTTGCGCCGACCTGGTGGTCATTTTAAGTTACGTAATGTTATTGCATCAGCCTCTAAGTTCAGTTGCTGCTTCAATGGAGCTAATCAGCAATCCAGTATTTTCTCTAGGTGAAGTTTTGTGAATATATGACTGTAAGTATTACATTACTTAATGTCTTTTTTGTTAATGATGGTTGGATGATAAATTCATCATTTTTGAGTTGTTTCTGTAGTGATTTTAAAATGTTTAGCAGAGCTAATATCCTGCTTGCTAATTCTAGGCCTTTTTGTTAACTTGCTGGTTATCTAGTCACATCTTCGGGTTCATTTTGAGGTGAGTTGATGCTTCCTGCCTGGGAACACTGTATTTCTTCATTTTAATGTGTTAACAGTTGTTTTGTTTGACAATGTGGTTGTTGGGTAAATGTCAAGAGGAAACTATTATTTATCTCTGTACATATGTACTTGTTTCTATATTCTATTCCAGTTTTACAAAAAAGAAGGATTTAAGTGTCGTAAAGCTGGAAAATAAGGACACAAAGTAAAGATCTTAAACTCATTCAAGCCTCTTGTCTTTATTGGATCCACTATGTTAACTGTCTGTCTAGTCTGGCCCTGACTTGTTAGGTGAGGACAGAATAAGTATGTTTGCTAATGGTTAAGTTGTTAATGTTAACTACCCAGCCATGCGAGTTGATGTTAGAATTCTCAATGGTATAGATTAAAGCAGCTGATCGAGGGATCCAGAGAGCAAAGATCGCATTAGCATGAATTGTTAATTAATTAGGTCTATTTGTCTATGCCATGAATGTGCCATGGCACAGCACAAATTCTGTACTTGTTGATTTTGGTAGCTGCAGCTGTGGAGGTATCAGATTTCCCCAGAGTGTCTATGAGGCAGAGGCGAGCTGAGAAAGGAGTGAGCGTCTGGTGGCTGAGGCACAGAAAGACACAACCTGCTGACCTTTGAGCCAGTTGCTGATTCTGCGGGTGGTGGCATGAGAGTAAATAATGGTGACGTGCCTGTCACCTCAGGGTACAACTGCTCGGAAGTTTGGGGGAGCAAGCTGTCATAAAATCACCAGGGGCCAGATTGGGTGGTCTGCTTGCTCAACTGAGGGGCTTTTCCGTTTAGCCTCAGTGGAAGCTTAATGGATAAATGGAAATCACAGGAACAAGAGCAATTTCAAGATATCTTTCCTGGGTAAGCATAGCTGCTGAGGCATTAGCAAATGGAGCAAATGTTCAGAGTGCGAAAGATCCCAAATGAACAAACTGTACATATTTTGTCATTTGGTCATAATTTAAATCGTAATGAATCAATATATTTTATATTATCATAGAATCAAATGGGTATGGATCGCTCATATTGATGAACCAAAAGATAAATATCACTCATTTTGCTGTTTTGCCTCTTCAAGCTCATTGTTTTGCTTTTAATGTGTGGCCAGGTCACAATATTCTCATATAACGCATTTTCAGTAGCAGCAGGCGGATTTTCTCAACATATAAACTCCAATAAAGTGTCTCTACCTTATCTGAGCTGCCAAATAGCAAGCAAATACAATTGACAGGCAGGTGAAGAATATCTGAACAATCTAAGACATTAGTCTTAATTGCAGAAATGGTATAGATTATGCCATCCGCCTCATATCAAACTGAAGAAAACAAAATTGCTTGGTTTAAGACCACCTTAGCTGTTACAGGTGATAGCAAAGGAAGACACTGAAAGTTGCAGATATTATACGATGTCCTCCAAAGATAAATGCCTAAATCTAATTCACAAAATCAATTCAGTTCATTTATCTCCTTCCACTGCTAGAATGGCCCTGCACCAACATGCTACGTAACAACTTCATTGATCAATAGAAAATAAAGCCTGACAAGATTTATGGTGGAAACACCATCTTAAGAATAAATGAGTCAGGGTAAAACGGAAGTGTGTACCCTTGGTCTCAGAATGCAGTCAATACACAGGAAACATAAGATGTTAGAGACAATATAATTGTATTGTGGCAATTTTCTCCCAGAAGGAAACAGCATCCAATTTTTCTTGTCTCAGTGGAAATAGAACGTTTCAGATTCTTATCGGCGATATGTTTGATCTGGAGACTCTAATTGTTTGATTTCTTTTGTAAACACTACATAAAGTTCAGACAACATTTAGCTGATGTAATCTTGATTAACCCTGACAAATGAATCAAATTTTAGAAATACATAATTAGTGTATAAAGAGCATTACTGGTGTACATCACAATTTATCTACTTTAGTGGCCAGTGCTGGACTGCTACAGTATGTTACTGACCAAGCAGCAGATGCCATCATCTGTGTAGGCTTCGATTATTTCTCATACCAGGGTCCATCCAACACACAAATTGATAGAGGCCAATAGAAAATGCTTTAAAAAAAAGATATTTTTGCATTTGTGCCTATAAATTCTAATATAGGAACATTTTCCAATGGTTAAACTGTCTAAAATTTAATGTGGTTGCAATAAGTTGCTATTTATGATGTGCATTTTTCAACAATAGCCAATAAATATATATGCATTGTGTAATTACCTGTCTGTATAGTGGTGGAGTCTGCCATTTCTATGCCCAATTCAAATAACCAATCAATGAAAAGGGATTAACACATGCATGTCATTTAGAGTTACTGTTGTCTTGCTGTTTTAATGGGAAATACAATGGGTGGCTTTTATTGTGAGGCAGTCACAGGAAGCACAAACTAGGTTAGCCTTGACAGTGACGGTCAATCAAAAATGTATCCACAAAATCAGACATTTGTTGCAGCTTTGGACAGCAGATCAGTTCTAAATATTGACATGATAGAAAACTGCTTACTTCTTAAACAAATTGAGTTTGTTTGGCTATGATATAACAGTTCCTCCCTGTATTTCTGACACAGTAGCTGCACCAGCATTTTGTGTAGTATTTAACCACACTAAACCACGACTGAAATCTTCAGGAGGAACTTCACCTATTTCAAACATCCAAGTCTCATCACGGGTCTTGGGGAGCACTGCTGCTGATGTAAAAAAAAAAAAGAAAAGTTGCATGAAGTCTTTTGATGAGAGAGTTTAAAAAAAAAAAGAAGATCATTTTAAATATCAATTTTATTAATTTGCCATTAAAATAGTCTAAAGAGCACTCTACGTTTAGAATTGAAATGTGCTGTTTTAAGTAGGAACCTGATTAAAGGAATGTAATAACATTTGGCAATGGATAATACACCACAGAAGCATTGCCCCTCTCTTGACTTGTGGGTCACTGCATCAGCATTTGTTAGTGAATGTATAAATGTATATGTAATCTGTTGTGTGTCTCACCATGAAACACAAAACAAGCCTTTGTCATGTGATCCTGACCTTTAACAACATGCCTTGATGCCTGAGCCCTGGCCAGTCATAAAAAAAAGCCTCAGGGCATAGATATGCCAAAGATTTTAAAAGGCTCAGAATATTTGACTTGTGTTGCGTCTCACTAGCCAGGATGGACCTAAATGAATGATGAGAAAATATCCCACCAGGTGACCCTTACAGCTATATGAAATATATGTCCTGCCTAATGTATTTTTGATTCTTTAGTTTCAGCCATGTCCAGAAGCTCTCCAGTAACCAGTCCACAGTTGTGTGTAATGTCAACCTGTGATGAAATGAAAGAATGGAATATTCCCTTCACTTTCACTAACTTTGCAAAGGCACTGAATCTTTCATGATTTCCTCACTGCTTATGATTAAATACTTCTATTATTCATTATCAATACTTTAACTTCCATCCTGATGGCTTTCATGCTTCTCACAAAAAGGTACAGATTCACATGCTGCACACATTATTTCAAGAATATTGCTCTTTTAAGCTGAGCCCATAACCACATTGTGCACTAATTGCAATATGTGTGGATGAAATGTGGATGAAACCCTTTTTTTAATTTCAGAATGTAACACTGCATTGATTCAGTGGTGCAACACAATACATGTGCACCACATTTTACCGGCATAAAGACGACTTCTTGTCTCCCAATTTGTGGTCCGGATCTTCTCTGTTTGTCTTCAATCCCAGAGGAGTTGACGATAACTCAGTCTGATCAAAGAATTTGAATGAATCATTGTGTAGTCTGTGGGCCTTTAGCTCCAGGGAAAGTCACAGCTTGATTGGATTTTCCACTCTCAGGAGCAATCCTCTAATGTCACCGACACCTCACTAAAGCAACACTGTCATAGTCTGTTATCTGGTTCAATATTCTCCTATATTGACATTTCTCTCTCGGTGAAGAGCAGGGGCCACACGGAGAAAAGGAATATTCCCCTTGTTATTTTCAGACAGCAAGACAGGCTTGAAAAAATAGTGTTTTGTTACCTTGACAGTAATAGGAAGCGGCCTTTCTCTGCAGCGAGTCAACTGTAACAGGATTTTGATGCAGGTGACATTACAGAGCAACATATCAAACTGATAGAACCACAAGTACAAGTACTGAAGTACAAGCACTTCAGTTATGCTCAGAGACTAAACACGCAGACTTATTGACTCTCATGGGAGCGCTGTCAGCTCACTTAGCTTGTGTCTTCACATATCCATATCCTAATATAATGGCATACTGCGTGTGTTGTGTTTGTTTGTGTGGGAACACAGATAATGAAATCTCCAGAGGAAATTTTCAACAGACACTACTGCCTTTTTGTGACTCCAGAATATAGATGGTATAAAAATAGTCTGATTTTCCCCACTTGCATTTATTCACTTCCAATATGCTTCAAGCTTAAAATAGAAAGTAGATGAAAGCTTTCCTGGAGATTAGTCACAGCATTCTGTCAATTGTCCTTATGTTAACTTATCATTCTCCCCTCTCACTTGGAATTCTCCCCAATCATAATACTGTAGATGAATATGTAATCCTTTATTAAGAAAATACAGAATATTTAATGTAGCTACAAATTAGAATCTTATGCTGATGCTCTCTTTTCCTAATTTTTTCTCTCTCACGCATTCGTCTTCTAATGTAATGTGATTTTTATGAGGAAGTGCAAATGGTTTAATGTTTCCCGGTGAACATCACCGAAGTATGACCAGGAAACTAAAACTATGACAATTTTACAATTTCACCAAAAATGGACCAAAACTCCCACCAAAAATCATTTTGTGCTCCATATTTCAAAATAATCTTAAAAAGTTTCTTTATTCGCTGCATGCACGAAACTTGCGTATCTGATCTACAGCTACAACAGGTGCACAAGCAATTTGCATGTGTAAGATATGGAAGTTTTTTACACGCCACTTCCTGGTCATTCAAAAGTTTACACTTACATATGTGTCTAATGAGCTACCAATGGCCAAAACTTGACTGGTTGGTCTCCATGTGAGAATGGGACTTTAGTGGGCATGTGGTCACTCACTAGTGTTAAGATCACTTTAGCTGTTGGCGGTCGGTAAATTCAACCAAATGTTAAAGTGATGCCTTTATACCTCTTACTACACGTGTTACTGTGAATAGAGAAGATGTGAGACTTTGGATTTGTTTAAAGGTACTCATGAAAGAGCTGAGCTGAATGATGCACATATAGTAAGTAATAAACTCTTTTTTCTGCTGTGTAGTTAGTAAAGTAATGCAGTTTCTTTTTTACACATAAAAAAATATGCAATTAGTCCTTCACTACAATACAGGCAGACGTTTATTCCAACATTCTCAGCTGATGCACCCACTTGGTTTGACACATCTATTTCAAAGTTCTGATGATAATCACTAGAAATCCCAAAGTGAACTTCTTTCTGGCATTGGTGTACATCAGCTTCTTGACAACACAAAGACCAGGACCAGAATTTAGTCAAAGGCTCACCTTCCCTGATCAAGAGCATTGAGAGAAAATTACGTCTCAATTCAAAGAGGATTCCATGGCAGCAAAGCACCTTAATAAAGCAACAGTTTCAGGCTAAAATTAAATAGGAAGTAAAACTGCAGAGGTCAGAGTGACAGATGGTTTGTATAAGCTTGCCATTTCTTTTTGTGTGAAGCTTGTCTTTTTAAAAAACCTTACACTAGTTTGCTAAAGCTAAAAATGCAGGTAAAATATTGCATCTATTTCATAGTCTTCCGTATTTAAAGGTTTTTTCTCATTTCTTAACTCTTCTGAGACTATATGAAGCACTGCTCTTTGACTCTGGGAAACTGCCCCTGAACAGAACAGCCCGTTCCCAGGTGCAGTCATATCAAGGCGTGCACAGGACAGCAATGTTTGAACACCCTAATCCTCAGCCCTCATTCTACACTAACTTCAATAGCCGCCGCTGTTGCCACTTCCCCCGCAACAACTGCCTCTGTAATGTTTTGCACACAAACCTAAAGACTGCCTGGGCTGCAGGAGACATTTGTTAGACCTTCAAAGGGGAGCCTAACTTGCCTCATGATAAAACACTGTTTTGACCCATCTCTTTGAAGAGTGTTACAATATATGAACTGTACCAAAAGCCCGCTGTACAAACTCTTAAAAAAACACACACACACAGGCATACATACAATATGACACACAGAAAGATGGATAGCAGGAACGAGCACAGTCCATTTTGGAGCAACCTTCAGATCAATCCAAAATGGAAAGGGCAGGGGTTCTCGCCCCATCAGTACAGCAGCGTCTGTTGACCTTTCTAAATAAGTGAAAGATACGCTAAGGTAAAGTAAACAGTGGTTTGTTTGCAGCATCATGGCATGCGGTATTGATCCCTGCTCTCAGAAAAGGTCATGCACTTGAGAGGTGATTGTTATTAGCTAAGCAAGAAAACAGACCATGAACTTTTCGGTTTTGCTAGTGCAAAGGCAAACAATGACATTTAATTGTAGTAGCTTATTTTAGCACTGGAAGGTTATTTTCATTAAATGCACAATGTTGTGTATTGTAGGCCTACTCGAGCTTGCCTTTGGCCAGATATCTGTGCTGAATCTGCAGCAGAGTTGTTTGTGGCAGTTCATTATGTAACAACGGCCAGTCTAATGTCTGAACTAGTAACTGAGGTCTGAGGTAAGGCGGCCAGAAAAGGGGTGAATGTACTTTCAGCAGTCTCACAGTGGTGCATTTAAGGTCTGTATGTGCTTTATAGTCTTTTTGGTGATCAAGTCATCTGCGTAGCAATTGTTTTTCATTGAAAATTTAGTCCTTCTGCTCGCTTGCATCTTTCTGCCTTTTTGTTTTGTTTTTCCTTGGATCCAACTGATTTGAATCCAAACTGAATCAATCCCTTGTTGCAAGCGCATTTGCTGGTCTTCGTTTCCAAATTTGAATTTTCAGGCTTGAACTGCCAAGATGACAGCGAGCAAATCAAACTGGAGTCCAGACTTCAAAAACATCTGTTCAAAAAGTCACATCTGACATCACAGACACAATATCCTTATTTTCCTACCATGAATGACATAAAATGTTCTTTGGTGATATGAACAGCTGCCCTTCTCAAATGGATTCAAACCAACGCTCATGTATCCTGCTTAAGGACACCTTTTTGTTATGATTAAACCTACAAAGTCAGAAGGCCATTTTTCCAATTAAAAAGTTATATAAAATATGTAAAACATGGGCACCTTTTAAGATTATTGATTGTCAGCTCACTGCCATTGTGTCTACATACAAATGAGTTCATTGTCAGGGTTCAGCAAAAGCAGGACTCAATATGCAGACAACACAAGGGGTGGAGTGCGGTTGAGGGTTTTAATTAAATAAAAGTCAGAGAGGCAAAATCCAACAAAAAGAAAAGCAAAACTAAGGCACAAAAAACAAGCAAAGACAAAATAATAAGGTAACCAATAAATCCAGGAGAAAAACTTGCAGAACAAGCACTGGGAAAAAGCACTGGAAACATAGGGATGTAAGACAACGCATTGGCGACGAACTGGCAACTCAGAGGGAATCACACAGACTATATACACTAGGGTAACGAGGGAATGATACACAGGTGACACAGGGAGGAGGAGACAATCAACAACAGGTGGAGAATATCAGACAATCACACACTGGAGGGAAAGTACATTAAAGGGGAAGACACAAGGAAGATGCAGCAATAAACTAATAGAGAATACATGAGCAAAGGGAAAGGGAGCAAACTGGAACTAAACACAGGAGACTAAAACACAGACAGGAACCAAAGGGGTAAAACAGATCATAAGAAACACAGGACATGCAAAGCAAGAGCAAATGACACGGAATAAGGCTACAAAGTAAAACAGGAAACAGTGGCACTAATTCATGAAATTAACTTTACAAAATAAGAGGAACCAAAAACTAGGATCAGATGACATTTATAGCAGTATGATTACAAGGAAGATGATAGACAGATGTTCAGGTGCCATTTATGAACAAAAGCTGTATTGCTTTGTGCAACTGAGAACATAATTTGCATAATTAAGGTGGTAAATTCTTCTTCATGGTCGCGTACCAGGAAGCCTGCCATCCACGACAGATTCACTACAGCCCGCCCACACAGGTTTCCTAGCAGGCCACCATACCTTAAGGGGAAAGATGGGCCTGTAACATTGAGCAATGAAATAAAAAGGAAGTGGGTTGTTTTCTCGGGGTCTTTTTTAATTGTTTGAAATGTTTATTTATGAAATATTGATTAAGACAATATATAATGTGATAACGGCCCTCAGCTGCGCTATGACTGCGTGTGTCTCTTGATCATATCTCCGCGCTCTCCTAAGTTCACCAGACTGCCGATTAGAAAGAATGAATGCCATCAAACATTGATGAACACCATTCTCTCGGCCTGCAGCTCCACTGATTTGCATCTCTGTTCGGGCACTGTTTTCCAGCTCTGGGTCATGCAGGGGGAGCTTCAACAATCAGATGCAAGCCAATTAAAGTTGCTGTCTTTAGAGCTACTTCACTTATATAAAGTGTTGCACATTTTAACACACAGGCATGACACACAGGCACACATACACAGAGGAACAAATTGCCTTATTAAAATGACAAGGCTGTTGAGGCCACCAGTGTAGCCCTCTCTGAACATGTCCTGAGGGCTGATTATTTGCCAACGAAGCACTTTGCTATTTCCCTGCAGAGGGTCTGTGAGTGGAGACAAAGCTGGTGTCCATCTCACAATGTCAGTTTCTTGCATATAATGCACTATGAGAACACATCTTTCATGTGCCATGAATGCAAGTAACTCTGGGAGCAAGAGGCAAGTTTGACATCTGCTGACATCCAACCAACCAGTTACTGTTGCTATGCCTGTAAAGGTTTCTGTTCATGCACATATGCTGTTAACAATGATAACAGGGACAAACTTATCACATGGAATTCTTAACTTTTCAGGCAGTCTGTCTGATTTTACACCACAAAAGCAATCTTGTCAATTGTAATTCAAATGACTTCAAATGACAACTGTTAGAGGCTGATTTTGTCGTAGTTACCCAGGGAGCTGCTTATCATTAGCTCCATGTTGGTTGGTTGAAAACTGTGTCTGGCTTGTTCTGAACTCTGCAAAAGGGTCTTAAAACACCCAAGGCTGGATACTTTGTGCTGAAAGAGTGAGGCTAATGCTAAAATGGGCATTAGATGATCTAGGTAAGACATGGAAAGGAGCAAGATTGTACTGTACTAAAGGGTTTTGCTTTAGTCATATGGGCTCAGATATGCATGGCCGTAACCATTGAGGTCTCCAATGGTAGGTGTACATAATAAAAGGTGTACAGAATAAAAGTTGTGAAATAATTGCCTTCAGCATCACAACTCTTTGTTCAACACGGTGGTTCTCTGATTAAGTCAACAGACCAGACATGTAGCTGAATCCACCAAAGCACAACACAGGTAAGTGCAGAAGTCTATTAGAGGTCTGCTGGCAGTTCAGTGACAGTCTTCACAGACATATTAGCTCCTGTGTGGTCGGTCGTCCATCATGATGCCAGCTGGTTCACTTGAGTTAATTAACGAGCTCGTTAGCTAACATTAATTCATGCATCAGATGTCAGACTGGTAAACTTAAACTTAGGTTTAAATGCTTTTCTTTTAATTCAGTTTGTGTAAAGGGTTTAAATGCATGTTAAAAATTAAGTCCCCATATTTATTTTTAATTTCACTGTAATATTAACCAATTAGAGGCTGGTAACATTTACTTATAATTATCACCTGACACAAACTAACATGAAAAGAAGACTGCAGCAGTCATAGCTCAGGTTTCATAAAAGAAGTGATGCAGGACATGATGAGACAGAGAGAAAAAGAAAGAGAGAAGGTGATGAAGATGATGAGAGAGGAAGAGCAGGTACTGCCCACTGTGACCAGGATAGGATCAGCATTATGTTCCTGTGCTGTTCAACACAAAGTGACCTGATCACATTCAAACAGTGTAGGCCTGATTACCACAGAGATTTATGTTCTTTGGTCATTACAGTGGAACCTATGGGCTCAATATAACAACACAAACCTATAGGCTCAATATAACAACACAAACCTATAGCATAATTATAGTCATAATATTATTATTGTCTGACTATATTATTGTATAACACATCTTTATGTAGTGTTTGAGGCACATTTCTGTAATTAAAATCCAAAATGATGCAAACTCAAACAAGAAGATGAAATAAATAAGGTATTTAGAATTTCACTTAATTATTTTTATTAAACTTTGACAGGAGAGACAAGTGAGGAGTCACAGGTGAAGGGAAAGGCAGTGAATGCAGAGGGAGAGAAAGAACAAATGATAGGGGATGGATCATTCACTGCAACATTTAACCTGATTCTCATGCATTACTACTTGACAGATCATTTAGGTCACTGCCCACTGACATGATTTTAAAGTCATTGTTATCTGAATTTTGCCCTCCAAATGTCTTAAAATGCAGATCATGGAATTCAAAACGTTTTCATGGGGGCATGCCCCCAAACCCCCCTAGCAAGCTCAGTTTTTAGACCTCGGTATTTCTAAACATCCTGCGTACGGCCATGCAGACATGCTATTGTGACGAGATGTTTGCTATTATACTGTTCGCATTTTCAAACTTAATGTTTCATTTTTCATGCTACTATAGAAAAGTACAGAGTATAAGAAATAACCAACTAAAGTGATACTATAGTCTAGAGTTCATACAATGGTTAAACATTAAGAGAATGTCCCAGTCCAAAAAAGGGGCTTTAACTACTGTAGCATGTAACTCTAAAAAAATTATGCTCCTTGGTCTTAGTGTGGGTAGTTAGCCAGACATGCTAACATTTGTCTCTTAATTTATAGTTGAAAAAGACAAAAATGCAAAACATTCCCTGTACTTTTTGCTCTTGTGGTTTAGGTTTTGTAAAGGCTAAAATAAAGATCCTCCAAAATGACAGGTCTGCCCTACCTTGTTATGGTTGCTAAGCTATGATTGGATAGTTTCCGCACAGGGGAGGGGTTTGGTAAATGGATAATTTAGCGTAAAATTGATCCACAGTTTTAGGTTACGCATAACAAAGAACTGGCGATTCACAGATTTCAGCAACGAGACACCTGCAATTACACAAGTTTAATTAGTACCTGCTATGAAAAAGCATACGGTCTGAACATGATGGCTGGTCTGTTTGCTGCTGATGTGATTACACAAATTATTGTCTGCAGGCAAGGACCAAGCATCTGTGTTCTGTTGTGACTGTGCTAAGGACATGCTCCAGCTCTTAGTCACACAAATGTTCTCTATTTTTTCCTGTTATTTTTTTCACATGCACACAAACAGGAAAACTGTTCCTTTTAGATCTTTTTATTCATTCCCATGAGTAATATGACATCCCCCAGATCTGAGGAATAGGAAACAGTGCAACGACCTCAGGGCATTCACTAAGATGTCTAAATGTGAGACTCGATATGGCTCCTGTTAGATAAGCAAATGAGTCTCTAAATACATAATACATGACTGCCAGACAACAGTGATTGGCTTGTTTTTGCACAAAGACTGCCATTGATGAACACAGCAATGTCTTGTGGAGACCCAAATGAATACACTGTGAAGTTTGGTTTAATTTGCAATTTTCTGTTTTCTAAGCAGCATTTTGTTGAAAGCAAAATGTGATCTGGGTGAGAGTGAAAGGCAACATCATCCTCAGGGGTTCAAAGCACTCCCAATCCTCCATATCCCTGTCCCAAAGCCTTGTGCTGCAAATGAACATACAGCATTGGGTGTCTGTTGTTTTGCATGGCTTGGTAACATGTGAAGCTGTCCTTGTGAAGCAGAATATTTCTGATTTGGTCATCTGTTTCTTGCTGATATATACACAACTTTTATGGCAACAAGAAATTATCTGTGCTCCCAGGGTGGGAGATGAGTAATGTGTGTTAACAAGAAGATGGGGGTTTCTCTATAAACACGAGCATCCATTACAAGGTTTTACTAATCCATCCATGCAAATCCATGTCCAAAATACGCCTTTTGTGTATAATCCCAACACAATTTCTGTGGGATTAGGATTTAGAAAGGAAAAAAAATGACTGGTGGAATACACTACATCAGAAATATCAGTCAATGTGGTGTTCAAGTTGTTTTTAATCCCCCACCGTGTTATATTACATCACAGTAAAGAGCTGGTCTCTCAAGAGAGCGAGCTGAAGGAGGTTTACTTCAGAAAAATAAAACCTAATACTGTATGGTGCCTTGCTGTGTATGTGTGACAATAACATATGTACTACAGAACCAGGGAATGAGTCTGCATGGTAGAGCAGATTAAATTACTTTATCCAAAAATTATAACAATTTATTCAGCTTCAGCCTAACATTTGACTTGCACTGACACAGCCCAGACTGCACTGAACAGGTTAAGCAGTCAGGATATGTATAGCACACACAAAGATATTCTACCCAGGCCACCTTCTCTATCACTATTCAGAGTCCTTAGAGCAAAAGGGATTTAACACAAAAAAAAAAAATCAGTGCATTGGAGCAACATGGTCAACTATTCACTCATGTATATCAGATTGTGATTGGTCCTGTTTAGACATTTTTGGAATTCATGCTTATTTGTGTTCTGAACAAGGGTTAGCTGGATTTTAGCATAGCATTTATCTTATCTTAACACGTAGTCTGGAAACAAGGGCAAACGCCGAGCATGGCCTGTCCACAGGTAACAAAATCTACCAACCAGCATCTCTAGAACTCACTAATTGTTGTTAAATTATCTTCGGGATTAAGCAAACAATGTATAAATATTAAGTTTTACAGGTGCTAGTAGACTTTTATGGTATTGTTTTGCTATCTGTGGACAGCTGCTGACCCCAGAGTATTTATTGTACCTTTGTACAAGAGCGGAAACAATCGTTTCATCTAACCCACACTTTTTTGCAATCGGTCTATTTCCTGAAATTGTTTCTCACATTGCCAATCTTAGTCATATGCTGTGTCTCAAATCTCATTCTTCCCTACTTAACCTGGCCAGTTTGAGTATATAAGTGCATTCACACTAACACTAAGTACCCGGATGTCACACTCAAAACAAGTGCAAAAGTTGAGTGTGGAACAATGGACACTTCTCATCCTCTATGGGTACATACCTGAAAGGGGAGGGGCTTATGAGACCTTTCAATCTTGTGAAAATGGCAGATGAGAAAGCAACGGTTTTGGCGGAGAACAACGGTGCTACACACAAATTAAATTTTTGTTTTGCGTGAAGCGTGGAGAGCATTAAATCACAGATTTTTATTCAAATGAACAAACCTGCAGATATTTTTGAAAGTGACGTGACAATCGTGGTCAAACGTTGCAGCCATCAATTCTGGTAAGCCCTCTGCAGCAGTGTTCAATTCGAGACAACACTACACTGTTGAAAAGTACAAGGCATGTAAGTATACTTACATATACAGTAGTATACCATGTGGAAGTATATGGGATTTGGACACAGCAATATTCTTGATTTAAATAAGAAAAATCACAAGTTTGTTTTTGGTTTAAAGAAACCAGGCTTTCTGCAGTCTTCAGGATGAGCTAAGCTAATTGGCTGTAGCTTCATGTCAATATTCTCCTGTAAATAAATAAGAATATTTCCAATACTGTTCCTTTAAATATTCCTAATATATGTAGTTAACAATTTAGTAGTATCAGCAGGTTCGTATTCAGGCAAAATTGCGACTCTTCCTTGTATTTGTCAGAAAATACAAAACAATAGAATATTTAAAAGATAAAATAATCATCAATGGCGTCTCTCTTCTTTGGTGCCATACTTTCTTTTTTTTGCCTAATAAGGTGAACAGCCTGTTTACCATACATTTTGAACGTACTATTGTGATCCGTCTCCAGGGACGCCCCATCATTTTTGGACTACAAACCTGTGAATAACAAAGAGCTTCAAAATACAACCACGGTCAAGTCAATAGTTAAAAAGCGGAGAAAAAAAAGGAGGTTTTAGATTTCCCCACAGGCACAGTGCAGGTTTACATAATGGCTGCATGCAGAGAGAAGTGTGCTAATCTATTTCAAACATTTTATTTTTCACTTGCATGCTCTCTTAAAGTAACAACACCAATAAATAATGCAGTAATGTTGGCTCTCCAAACAGGTCATTACAGATATAGCACAGTGTACTCTTGTGTCATTTTTTTTGGCAATTACGGAAGCTTCTACAACTGGGGAGCTTTGATAATCTCCTGCCTTGCTTGAGGAAAGAGATCACTATTTTCAGAGCACAGCCATTTGTTGCAGCTCCAGGGGGAAAGTAATTTATTATTATTTCCATAAATTTATTACATTTTTTTTTTTTTAAACAGCAAAATGGCGTCATGCACATTGTGTGAGAAAATAAAGCTTAGTTTTTAAGCCTCAAAATATCAGTTATTTTGGTTTTCTTACACAGAGGGTCATCTTAAGAACAGAGGCACCAGCACTGGATGTAAGGAGGGGGGTGGGCAGTGTCTCTACTTGAGGACACCACAGCAGGGTAGATATTGAATTATTCTAATCTCCCTTACAGTTAAGCTCTGCCTCGGGATTCAGATTCTACACAGATTCGGTGGTGGGAGAAACAGATACTTGGGTGCTCTATTGCTGCAGGCCCACGACAAATCATCTGTATCTTTTCCTGATCTCTAACCAGTTTCAGGTTGCAGTGGGAACCTTCATCATTAGACATTAGTCACGGGGAAAGGAGAGGCACCTCACTCGACACACCAGTCTATACGTATTCCCAGCAACTCTCAACAACACGAGGACAGTCTGTAGTCGACTAAGATTTTTAGAGCCTACAGTGATGACTGTCATAATTAGGAATCTAGACTGAGCCTCAACAGCCTTTCACACCAATATGGCACATGATGCAGAGATGTAATTGATGTGACTGTCATCAAGCTTTCACACTATACGCAGTCAGAGTGCGGTGGTGGAATCCAACAAAAAGTACATTCACACCACTACTCCACTACATTTCAGAGGGGAGTGTACTTTTGACACTTTTGACACATTACAGCCTGCAGACTCGGATAAGAGGGGCAGTGACCTGGCCACCGCTGCCGGCCTGCCAACCAGAGAGCGTTGAGGATAGAGGCCAAAACACTCAGGGTACCTGAGTGTTTTGGCCTCTATCCTCAACCTACCTCCTGAAGACCTCAACGCATCCAGAGGAAGTAACCAACTTTAACCAGGCCCTCATCTGCCCCCCCCCCTCCAACACAACCGGCTCCACCGTCACCCACAAGTCTCCCACAAGTCAAGATGCCATCAGGATAGTGTATCACCAAGGGATTGAATCATCTAGTCCTAGGAATAACTTTACTCCTCTACCAATAAATGGCAACTTTTGTAAATAGTTACTTTACAAATAAAACATTTTGGCTTACATAAAATATGAAGACTTTGTCAATTATGTTTTGTTACAAATTAAACGACCCAACAGTAGCTACAAGAACAGCTGAAACAATTTGTCATTTAATCAATTTTTAATCAATTAACTATTTTCATGAACATTTAAGTTGTTTTTATTCATCCACCACACTGCAACCTTCCTGATATCTACTGCATTTCTCTAAACCTTTTCTGTTTTTATTTCTTTGGCTTAAATGCATCCAAACTGAGCAGATCCGCCTGCCTCACCACAGCACATCCCCTCTCTCTCCTTCCATCGTCACTTAGGCTTCTCTGTGGTGGACGATCAGCCGTCCAGGGACCTCTCTCGCCTGGCTGTCGGTGCCTCATCCAGTCGTTGATCTGGATATTTTGTCCTAAGGGAGATTCAGTGTCTCCCCTTCTCTCCCATGTTTTCATGGCTCTCTCTCCCTGTGTGTGTTTGTTTGTTTCTCTTCTCTCTGTTCCTCTCTCTGTGGTGGAGATGAGGTCTTGAAGCTGTTCGGTTGTCCTCATGCATCCATCTTATGGCTTACAACCTATATTTTGTCATCATGATTGTATATACGATTCTTTTTTTATTGCAAATCTATTCTTTACATGCCTCATCCATTGCACGTTGGAGAGGGATCACTTCTCTGTTGCTCTACGTGAGGTTTCTCACACTTTTTCCCTGTTAAAAAGGATTTTTGAGGGAAGTTTTTCCTCTCTAAAAATAAAATTGACTCAAAATTTTTCAAAACATTTCATGCTTCCAGCTTCATAAATGTGAGGGTTTTATCTTTTAATAACTTTAATTTAAAGGTTTGGACTATTAGACAAAACAAGCATTGTCGAGTATCTTTAAACACTAATTGTGACACGAATGTCACTAATTTCTAAATGCAAACGAAAGTCATGGAGAAAATCCGCAGATTAACCCATAATGAAAATAGTAGTTTCAGTTCATATAAAATCATTTAAAAAAAGTCCTATGTCACATTAAAATCCTGATTTTACATTAGTGAGTGGGCAATATTAATGTAATGATATAACATAAATAGCATCACAGTGATAGTGGACATTTTTATTGATTTATAGACATTGAATGCTTGTACTATAAGGACATTTTCATGACTCTACTTAAATACATTCACTTAAGTAACATTTTCAATGCAGAACCTTTACTTATACTGAAGAATTTTTACAGTGTGGCGATAGCAGTTTTATTTAAGTAAAGGATCTTAATTAGGGCTGTCATAATACACCAACAGTGACAATAACCATGATATGAAAAATTAAATATTGATATCATGTTAATAACACACATATGATACCGATTATGTGAAAAATCCAACACGGATGTTTGGCTTTGAGTATTAATCAGTTCGTCTGGTCGTCTTTTCACTGTTAATTAAGTGTTATTGCTCTTTTTGTAGACAGATCATTACAGACTTAATTCAATTAGCATGCAATCCACCTAATGCAATTAATTTCCCAAAAAAGAGCGAAAACACACAATACACAAGGTTAAAGATTAATATGACTGATAATTTAATCTAATCCTCCATCACTATTAGAGTCTGACTTGTCATCTAGGGGCTGGAGATGTCTCCCCAATGCAAACGCTACCCATCCAGAAGGTCCATAAGGCACTGCATGACCTGCAGCAGCCAGGACTGCAGACACTTGGTGGGATCAAAGTAGTGGAACCAGCCCTGGGCATCACCTGACCTGAATACAATTAAAGCTTTACAGGCAGATCAAAGGGGAGACTAACAGAGAGAGAAAGGAAAAAGGCTGTTTTAAATACCTAACATTGTCTGGAATAAACCTGGGAGCGAAGAAAGAGGGGAGACCAAATGAAGAGAGAGAGATGAAACATTACAGACTTGCACTCTGACACAAAAGCTCAATCTTATCCTCCCTCCTCTTCCACACACACGCACTACACACACCATACCCATAGGTCTCCTTCGTTTACTCAGCCTGTAGGCAAATGTGACTTTAATGAGCCTGTGCTGAATGGACATTAGGCAGAGATTGTCACGCTGGACTGCTGGCTCAAACAGCCCCTCTGCTCTGGCATTTTTTGGCAGCCACTTCACAGCACGGTGTCGGGTTTAGCTGTTAACCATATGTTACAGAGGCTTAATGAAGACTTCTCTACTGCTCAAGTTGATCATATTAAAACTCCATGGTGGTTTCTCAACAGGGCACGAGAACACAATTTGGAGAATTGAACTGAGAAAGTGATTAAAAACAAAACAAAAGAAAAATGCTGTGAGTTGGTTGTTTTTGGAGAAATGCATACAGCCAAATTGCAGGCATCACACTGAGCTGTGCATGCTTGGTATGAGAAAGGAATCCGTGACGTCAGAGCCGTTTCTCAAACTGAAGGTGTCAGATCCTTATTGCCTTCGAGGAGATCTGATATGCACCTTCTTTCATTCAAATTTGGCTGTTTTGAAATGAATTTATCGTACTTTTGGAATAGAAATAACATAAATGACCTAAAACAGAACAAGTGTTTAATGGCTGTTTTTATAAGATATACATCAAACTAGGCTTATGCTGAGGGAGAATTATGCACTAAACACACAATTCACGTTGTCATCCATTCATTACCCTAAATTGGATTATCTGTGTGACAATGAGATAAGATGAGAACCACAACAAAAACATTCAGTCTAAAAAAACAGACACCACTTTCTCCTTTAGTTGCACTCCGCCCCTCACTAACCATGTCACTTTCCAAATGTAAGCAAGAAAATCAGGACTTTGCCATTTCTTTTCGGATTGTTGGTGGCGATATTTGCGATATCACCTGCAGGCAGCGACAGCATGCATGCAACTCCACCTGAACCACTGTGGAGGAGAGGAGCGAGGCAAATCACAGCCTGCGGCTCTGCGATCAAGCTGCAAAGTGTGATGGCCGGAGCGGAACAGATGATTTTCAAAACTGTGAGAGACTGAAGAGGAAGAAGGTGGCTAATTATCGAAGAACAGAAGCCTCCCCGGGCGCGAAGATACTTGCAAAAAAAAATATGTAACAAAAACTGCGTGGATTTCTGTAAAGTGAAGCGAAAGACGGCGATCACCCAGCTGGTCCAGTAAGTAGCTTTGAATCAAACTAGAAGCGTTGCGCTCATGACTGTGATACTAACAGTGACTCGTAAAACTTTGCTCTCAACTCGACTTTTACATGGCGGTAAAGAAAAGTGAATTTTCCTATCGGACTTGTGCGCTTATCGCACTCACGCGCACACGCACACACGGACGGACAGGAGCAGCACGAGCTGACAGGCAGTAAAGCTGCAGCAGTACATGCTTTCTGCAAGCGCACCAGATGTGTCGCTGCAGTACGGACAAGAACAGTGAGACAGCGCCATCAATCGCATAGTAGCCACACTCCTGAGTTCCTGTGGAGTGAACGCGGTGCAGCTTTGGTCGGAGAAGCAGTCAGCATGACCGTGTGGGGAGGGGGGTTGATGGGATCAGCGCCTCCATGCCGACTGTACTTATACCTGTACCATCAGTCACCCTGCTCTAATGCTAAAATGCATACCCTGGGACGCATTGCTGGGCACTATATTTCCACCCTAGCCCAGGCTATTTAAAAAATGCATTAGTAAGAATAATGAGACGAAAATATCCGGTATTGATGTAACAACACTTAAAATGCAACAACATGCATGAGGAAGTTTGTATTTGCGAGTGTTATTGGCCTATTTATCATCATCAAGGATGCCCAGAGCTACAATTTAATTCGCGAAATAGCTCTTATCTACCTTTTATGTTGATTTCAAAATTATGTGATTTCACGGGGCATATTTCAGCAATGTAGTCCAATTGAAACTATTGTCATAATGGTTTGTTAACACCAGCTTCAGGGGGTGCTAACTCTTTTTGTTGTTGCAATTTTTCACAAAAAATCTCTCTGCGGCACATAAGTGGTTTGGGTTGCATCTGAAGAGACGAATATTGGATTAAGGTTAGTCCCTTTTGAATGGCGCAAGATTTTGCCCTTTGCAAGGATAGCCTACTTAATATGCCATGCCCTCACCTTAGGGTGACTTTGTTGTTGTCTATTTTAATTTAGTGTAATATAACAATAAGCAAAGATGAAGGTAAAATACATGACATAAAACTATTTTTCATACTGGGGTGGGCTGAATTACATTACGAAAAACATCAAAATGCTGCAGGTATAGTCATAATAAACATACCCCAACGAAGTTTAAGTAACAGAATCATTTTTTAAAGACGCCAGTAATTAAGAAAGGGCTATAGGTGACGTGATGGATTCAAAATTAATCTGATTTAGTTGAACGCAGGCTTTTTGTCGTTCTTTTTAAATCTATTTAAAGATAAATATACAATGTTGAAAAGTCGGCCGAAATCAAAGTAATCTGTTCCGATCCTGGTTTCAGAACGGAAAGGTTTTATCCTGTTGCCAGCCGGTAAGTAGATCCGGACGTGCGCGGCGCGGAGAGATACTATTCTGGTCTAGTGTGGCAGAGAAAGAGAAGCAGTGAGGGGAGAGAGAAAGAGGCTGTCTGTTGGTGGTGGATGGAGTAACGGAGAGGTGACGAGTCCATGTATTACCATGCCGAGATTTGGACTACTCAAACTACATGAAAAACCTCCTAATATACGACATTAAGAAAAGAAGAGGTATGTGAGTCGTTGTTTGCGCACTCAGTTGTCTTTTTTAATCAGCGGAGGTGTAACTTCGACATTTATGTATCGCTTTTAGAAAGTTAGATCGGCTTTTGTGAGCTGGGAAGGAGAGCAGCTGCCGTCGCTGCCTTCTGGACCTCTTTAGGGAAGTTTGGTCTGGACAAAACTGTTGGAATGTGTATTTTTTGATGACGCATTTGGCTATGATGTGTAGTAATCATTCAGACTGTAGTTTATGCATTGTTTTGGGATGTGTTGCAAAAGTGCGGAGTGCCTTTTCAGCACACCGCTGCTTCGTTTCTCGAAGTGAAAGGCTTTAGTTGGGGGATGGGTTTTGAAAGAAATCGTCGCGAGGCTCCTAACTTTTTTTTCTTTTCTTTTTTTACATTTTAAATTTTAGTTGGTTACAGGCTGCAGATAAACCGCGTGAAAAATGCTTAATGTATTTCGTTGCATATATACAAAATACACAGTAAAAAAAAATAGTTGTACTTCCAAGCTACTTGGATTCCTCTTTTCTTTAATTGTCGCTGAAAAGCAGATGGTTCTTTTGTAGGCTACCTGCAGGCGATAGTGTCAGATTTAAGGTGACTTTAGTGCGGCTCTGTCACTTATTAACCCCGCATAAAACATCAATAACTAAACCCAGTTCAGTCGGACACGCCAAAAGTAAATAATGCAGGTTTTATGAACAACACTCATGCACAGACATAGCAACGTCTCGCTATTATTTGTCTTTGCACGGACTCCCACGCAGCCCGAAACGTTGTAAAGCGGCTATAAATTCATGAACCTGCTGTTTTAAATCATTTTCAGAGTCATCTCCTCTGTGGGACACAGTGATTTCAGCTCAGTGACATAGAAAGGAGAATACTTGCGTTCTCTTTTTGTGCATCTGTGTACGTGCTGGTATCATAGGCAGAAAGGTCAAGCGCAATTTTAAGTTATTGCATTACATAGTTGTAGCTGCTTGTGAAGGCTGCATTCTTTAGATGCTTAGTGAGCGACCAGTAATTTAATTTGATCGAATTTACGTGCACAAGTAAAACAAAACAGTATTAAATGAGCCGTCTTGCATTGAAAATGTTTTTAACAACAAAAAGGAAATTAAAGATTTGTATGTTTTCATATTGTCAGTTCTTTCTCTGAGCTCATTAAACCGATGTTTTGGATAAATGTGACTCCTCTGTTATAAAGTGTATCGAGTTTGCATCTGGCTTTGTGCAGACATGAGAGCAGTGCAGACCTAGATCCCATCACCTGACTGACTGCTCTGCTTTATCTTATTCCACATGGAACCTGTTTAGCCATTTATCAGCCAAGGCATCACTTGTAATGACATTTGGAAGAGTCTGAAGAGAAACACGGTTTTAGACTATGCTCTCATGGTGGATAGATTTTGATGATTTAATGTGGTTTGTAGCTATTTTATATTATTACTGATCATTACAGTGAATGTAATATACTAAATGTATTATGACCAAGTATTGTAATACTAAGAGTCACATTTTGTTTATTTACAGGTGATTCTGTGAAGATCACGGTACGATAATGGGGAAACACTTGGTTTCACTGCTTTTGCTGCTCCTGCAGCTCCTCTGTGGCTGCACTGGGAACCAAAGGATCCTTAGGGCCACCTCCATGCAATTTACCCACCCTGTTTACAATGCCACAATTTATGAGAACTCTGCTGCTAAGACTTACTTAGAGAGTCACACCAAGATGGGGATCTATATCTCAGATCCAGCCTGGGAGGTACGGTACAAAATCATCTCTGGAGACAATGAGAACTTATTCAAAGCAGAGGACTACCTGCTGGGAGATTTTAGTTTTTTGCGAATAAGGACCAAAGGAGGCAGCACTGCCATTCTGAACCGAGAGGTGAAAGACCACTACATGCTGACTGTAAAAGCTTCAGAGAGGAGCACTAATGTGGAGTGTCGCACAAGAGTTAAGGTGCAGGTACTGGACACAAATGATCTGAGGCCTCTCTTCTCACCAACGTCCTATAGCATCTCTCTTCTAGAGAACACGGCCATACGCACCAGTGTGGCCAAGGTCACAGCAACGGATGCAGATATCGGTACGAATGGAGAGTACTACTATAGTTTCAGAGAGTGGACAGACATGTTTGCAGTTCATCCAACGAGTGGCGTCGTGACTCTGACGGGCAAGCTTGACTTCTCTGAGACAAAGCTGTATGAGTTGGAGATCCTTGCGGTGGATAGAGGGATGAAGCTGTATGGCAGCAGTGGCTTCAGTAGCATGGCTAAACTCACAGTGAGGGTGGAGCAGGCCAATGAGCATGCACCTGTTATCACTGCAATAACTTTGGCCCCCTCAGATGCAGACCATGACCCCACTTATGCTATTGTGACAGTCGAAGATGGTGACCATGGACCAAATGGAGAGATAGCATCATTGAGTATTGTGGCCGGTGACCCTCTTCAGCAGTTCAAGGCTGTGAGAACGAGCCCCGGGAGCAAGGAGTATAAAATAAAAGCAGTGAAAGACGTAGACTGGGACAGCCAGCCTTTTGGATATAACCTCACTTTACAGGCGAAAGACAAAGGTAGCCCCCCTCAATTTTCATCTGTCAAATTGGTACATGTCACTTCGGCACAGTTCAAAGTGGGCCCTCCTGTATTTGAAAAGGCCGTCTACAGAGCCAATCTGAGTGAATTTGCTCCTCTCCATACACCTGTCACTATGGTAACAGCCATGCCAAAATATCCAGAGACAAAATATACTTTTAGACATAAATCTGACAAGAACAAATTTACCATAAATCCAGATACCGGCTTAATCACCACCGCAGGACCAATCAATGCTGATGTCTCCCCCCGATTTGAGCTAGATGTGATCACCGCTGACAAAAAAGCGGCAACAAAAGTGATCATTCTTGTGACTGATGTGAATAACAATGCACCAGAGTTTCAGCAGACATCTTACAAGGCCACTGTTGATGAGAATGTGCCCACAGGGACCAGTGTGGTAACGGTTAAAGCCACTGATCTCGACAGAGGCGAGAATGGCTATGTAACCTACAGCATTACCAATCTGAGCCCTCAGCCATTTGTCATCGACTACTTCTCTGGTGTCATCAGTACCTCAGAGGTCCTAGATTATGAGCTCATGCCAAGGATTTACAACCTCAGAGTAAGGGCATCAGATTGGGGAGCCCCCTTCCGGAGAGAGGTGGAGGCATCAGTCACCATGACATTAAATAACTTGAACGATAATAAGCCCTTGTTTGAAAATGTAGACTGCGAAGTGACTGTGCCAAGAGATCACGACGTGGGAGAGCAGATAACGACAGTGTCTGCCATAGATGCTGATGAGCTGCAACTGGTTCGGTACAATATTAAAGCTGGGAATGATCTTGATCTGTTTGAACTAAACCCAAACTCTGGCGTGCTTTCACTGAAGCACACGCTGAGCGAGGGAGAGGCAGCTAAAGTGTCCCATCATAGTTTACAAATCATCGCAACGGACGGGGAACACGAGACTCAGCCAATGATCATGAACATAAGTGTCATCACGGCACGCAAGCCTGTCCAGTTAAAGTGTGTCGAAACTGGTGTTGCGACCATGTTGGCTGAAAAGCTACTCCAAGGCAGCAAAATCCACACGCAAATTGAGCCAGATGACAGCTTAGTTGACATTCACTCGGTGAACCGGTACTCTCCCCAGTTTGAAGAGTCTTTCCCCAGTGTTATTGAAGTTAAAGAGGATCTCCCTCTCGGGGCCCGGATTTTCCATTTAAGTGCCACGGACGCAGACAGTGGCTTTAATGGGAAACTTGTGTATGTGATTTCAGGAGGAGATACAGAAAGTCGCTTCAAAGTAGATATGGAAACCGGCTGGCTCTTGGTTTATTCTCCTCTTGACAGGGAAACAACAGACTATTACACCCTCAACATCACAGTTTATGATCTCGGGATCCCACAGAAGTCCTCATCCCGCCTCTTAGGTGTTAAGATCCTTGATGCTAATGACAATAGCCCTCAATTTTTGCAAGATTCCTATTCAGTTCAAATAAGTGAGAATACTCATGTGGGGACGGACATTATACAGGTGGACTCAACAGACAAAGATCAAGGAGATAATGGAGTGGTGAAGTATTCAATTTTGGGAGGCACAGATCATTTCTCGATCCACAAGGAGACTGGTGTGGTGACTGTGAGAAAGCCTTTGGACCGTGAGCTCCAGCCAGTTTACATCTTGAAGATCGCAGCACACGACCAGGCAGTGAATGAGCCTCAGTTGGTGTCAACAGTGCCGCTTAAAATCACCTTGGAAGATGTGAATGATAATCCTCCTAAATTTGTCCCCCCTAATTATCGCCTGAAGGTGAGGGAAGATGTTCCTATCGGTACTGTAATTATGTGGCTGGAGGCTCATGATCCTGACAGTGGACCCTCCAGTCAGGTACGATACAGCCTTATTGATAATGGTGACGGGAACTTTGAAGTAGACAAACTCAGCGGTGCTCTGCGGATCGTGCAGAGTCTAGATTACGAGACGAAACAGGTGTACAATCTGACGGCTAAAGCTAAAGACAAAGGGAAGCCCATGTCCTTGTCATCAACCTGTTTCATTGAGGTGGCCGTGGTGGATGTCAACGAGAATTTGTACAGGCCCTTGTTCAGATCGTTTGTGGAAAAAGGATATATAAAAGAGGATGCACTCGTTGGGACTTCTGTGATGACTGTAACAGCTGAAGACGAAGACAAAGGGCGAGATGGAGAGATCCGATACTCCATTCGAGATGGATCCGGCCTGGGGATATTTACCATTGACGAGGAAACAGGTGAGACTCTCTTCAGCTTGGGTTACTTTGTGAAATGGGCATACCTCAGCTTGAAATGATTTATATATGTAAAGTTTCATGCAATATAAGTTTATTCAATCATTTAAGATTGTGTAATAAGAAAGTAGGGTATTCTGGGAGATGGGTAAGTTTCCTGATTCCAGTCATTTTTCTGTTTTTGGAGGAGTGACGGCAGGAAAAGATGGACCAGCAACGTCTCAGACATGTGTGCACATTCCAGACTAGTTGCTGTGGTAGTGAGAAGATTCTGTGATTTCACCTCCTTCCACAGTCACTCCCAGTATATAAATAGTATTTGGAAAATGCTAACATATTTTAGCTGTAGAATTTTCTAATAACATTTAAACAAATGGCTTTTGTAACACATTTTTAATGTTGCACTGAAGGCAGGATTTGCCTTAAGTTTGTAATTATTTTGAAGAAAATATGTTAATTCATGCTCTGCTGCCCAGAACGATTTTAACAGCTGACTCAAATTAGCTCAAAATAAGCAGTCTGGAATTCCAGGAGTTCCTGCCCAAAACCTAGCAATCACCTGATATGGATGTTTTGGTCTTGGCTCACCGCCCTCCTTTTTAAACTAGCTAACCACATTCTCCAGCAGCTTAATGTGACTTTTTTCATGAAATTCCTCTCTGCATTATGCATATTTAATGTCTAAATGAGGCAGTGAAACTTCATGCATAATGCATTGACTTCATTTGGCACATGTAACCTCAAAGGTTCATATCTACATAAGAAAGCTGGAAATACAGTTTATTACACAGCTGCAGACTTTTGATGTCGTAAAAATGGTTAATATCTTGGATGTTCACAATGAATCAGAGTTGTGAATATTCAGTAAGTTAACAGGAAGTCTCCTCAGTGAACCTGTTGGGAAGTAGTTTCTTTTGCCTGTCAAATTTAGCATGAGATGAACCTGCAGGAATCACTGGTGTGTATGCTTTTTCTGGTTGTCGGTTATTTAATTTGCAATATGATTTAGTTTTATGTTGTGGTATTTTAAGCTTGAACTAATGACTGTCTCTGAGCAGTGCTGTTCTGTGTTATTTTAGTTCTCTTCTAAATTGTGCAAGGAAAAGTGTTGTATTAAAATGCAACTGTATACAGTGAGTCTTGATGGGGTCACATGCAACCCAGTGGTGAGTCCATTTCTAATTCAAAATCCTGTGCAGGTTACAGACTCAGGGAGCCTTGTCTGATCTTCTACTTAATCCCAGAGGCCTATAATAAGTGATTATCAGGAGGTGCAATGATAGGATTGTCCTGGGTTGGGTACTGTTATTATGGATTACATCTGAGGTCAGTAGACAACTAAATACAGCCAGGGTGGTAATGTTCCTCCTATGATGTCACTTGTTGAAGGGTGCAGTCTTTTAGGCTACCATATGCATTTAGAATATTTCGCGTCTAAAAGGAAAATGTAAGCATGGGTGCACAGCCCACTATATACTCATTGCTGCAGCTGCATGCTGTGAATCTTAACCAGAATGTTTTTAAATGTTTTAAAATTAGAAAACAAATGAAAAAGCGGTGCGAGGAAAAATGCCAGGAGCCACACACCTTCAGTTATGGAATTTGTGGGATGGAGTCGGGGAAGACTGTTCAAGTCTTTTCCTGTTTTACTTGATGCTTGTAATTCTAAACCCTTGCAGTTGTGTTTCAGAGAACATCAGCCTGTTCCGTGGTCTTATCCATTTTTAAAAAGTGTTTTATTAGTTCTGTCATCACAGTGTAAATCACAATTCTTTCAGCTATTCCTCCTACAATGGCTACGACTAATATTGAGACACTACTTTGTTTATAACAAAGAGTTGTCCTGGAAAGCATCAGATTCTGTGGTGGTTGAGGCAAAAAGACAGTGAGGAAAAGAACCCATGCTGTTGCAAGTTGTTTGTTTGTGATATATAATCTTTACATTTTAAAGTGGTGTCTGCAGTTGCCACTGTGAAAATTGCTGTGATTACTCTCATTTGCAACAATTTCAAGTAAAACCTTTGCATGCAAGCCACATTTTCTTCTCCTGATATAGTGCCTTTTCTGTCAGACTGCTCAGACCTTATGTTGTCAACCTTGTGGGGTCTGAGGTCGTTTTCTCCATTTTTACATATCATCTTAAATGAACCTTTTTAAGGTAATATCATATAATATAAGACCCAAATCTAGTATATCAAAAATTACCAACATTTGTCCTGGAGCAATATGTAATGAGATAATGTGGTTCCTTTCACCAGATGTTAGAAAATGGGACTTTATGATTAATTATATAAATTATTCATATATATACATACACTGTATATATATATAAAATAATTTATTTATATATATATAATTTATATATATTACTTATGTATATATATATATATATATATATATATATATATATATATATATATATATATATATATATATATATTACTTATGTATAAAGAAGCCTACAGAAAAAAATAAATTTTTCAATCATTAGATAATGTGCATATTTGAGGTCGATGTTGACCTGGCAGCAGACAGAAGAGGAGATGGTGGCTGCTGGAGAGATGTTGCTTGTTGTGCTCTGGGCCCTGGCAGCTGTGAATCCTCTCAAACAAACAAAAAAAGACATTCATTATTACTAAATTGATTTTATTAAAATTCTCATCCCTTTTTCCTTGCCTCCTCCACATCCTCCACTTGCAACAATTAACACCAAAGTCAGTAGCCATTTTTACACAGGGATTGAGCAATAGTTCTCTACTGTCCCTGTCCCCCCAATTTGCAGACATCTTTGGATGATTTTCCTGTCCCTTCCCCATCCCAATTCTGCCTTAGTAACAGAACTTTGAGGCGCAATAAAGGCACAACAGTCCTGCCGTAAACTGTGTTAAAGGGACTTCTGACTGCCTCCCTCATGTGTATGCTATTGAATTAGTTTTTAGCCCTGGTCTATTCATACAACTGCATCTAATAGTTTGCAAGAGGTACAAATTGATATACAATTTCTCTACTGTTTTGTGCTGGGGAGGAAACATACACTTAACTTCTTAACTTCTAACTTCTAAGGGCTTGTAGGCTACAGTTTTACATTGTGGGACCCTATAGGTCAGCTGACATGGATCTTTAAGGGCTCATGTCAGTTTTGAAGAGGCTACTTTGGCAAGAAGCAACAGATAAAAAAAAAAATCAGCTCTTTACAAAGGTGAGGAAGATATTTTCTTAGATGGTCATAAAACTGTAAAAACCTCATACCGTTGCAACCCTAGCTTGCACCCCCTGGCTGGAGAGTAATGCAGAGAGCACTGCATACTCTATATGGGCCAGTAGTGAGGAAAGGTTGTGAGGATTATAACCCCTTGTGCAAGGACCGCAAATTATATACTGCCAAAGAAAGTATGTGCCTTAAATTGAACCCATCTCAGGTCAACTCCCAGCGCTTGTCAAAACAGATGAGCAATAAAATTGTTCTTTTTATGATGATTCCAAGCATCTCTAATCACTCAAAGTACACCTGACACACCTTACAAGTTTTTTTTTATTGTAAATGAGTAACTCTTTTCATTTCCTCCCGTCTGGGATGACTAATCAGGAGGCTAAGTCTTAACTGGTTACAGGAAGATAAAGGAGAATGGTGAAAGAGCCACATTCACCTTCTTCAGAGAGCCTTTTCAGCATTTTTAAACAAACCATTGCATGAGTTGTATCGTTAAGCATAACGTAAATGCATCGACTGATTTAATTGAGGGAGTTTGGATGGTGATACCCGTGGCTGGAGACCCACACTAGTCAAAAATCTGTAGTCAAGAATTAAGTAGCCAAACACTGCTCCTACATTGACCCTAGAGCTGTAAAAGCAAATGTGTTGCATAGTTCAAGCGATAGGGAGGGATGATGGGCTGTGGTCGATTGAAAGCAGAGGAAGAGTATAGGTACACTGCTGTTAAATTGAAGTTTTATACCTATGTTAGCACCTCTAACTATCTATCTTCTATCCTCCTTCTGTAGATACTGAATTTGTTTTGTACATACATGTCTGTCCATGTACATTAAGTATGCAGATGTCAAGATAGATTTGTCTGAGTTCTTATTTAGATTGATATATTGTGATGTCAGATTTATGTCATCACATAATCACATAGTTCATAAATGTCATAGGTTACAATGCAATCAATTTGTGTGTCTGCACTTGAAATTGAAGGCCAAATTGCAGTGAATGTTATTATAAGGAGCTGGACACAACAAACTCTAAAATGTGCTCAAAGCAAGTTGTGTCTCAGCTTGAAGTGAAATCATCCGGTACACAAGGTGACCAGAGCAGAGTGTGTTCCGTCTAGAAATGTGGATGCTCATTGTATAATGTATGCATTGCCCTTTCTATTTTGATAATATATGCATTGCCCTTTTACTAGAAGCAGTTTGAAGCCAGTGTTGAAAATGCATTCTTTGTGGAAGCAAATGAAACAGTTTAATAGACAATGACAAAGACTTGTTTGCATGTTTTTCATTTCCAGCAGAAATGCCAGGCTCCGACTTCTTTTTCCACTGTCCTCAGGTTAAAGTGAACAGATTCTTGGCAATAATGAACAGATGTGCTTGCATATGTTAATGGCCAGTGTTTTGTCATGAAGGATATTTTGCTAAAATGGATAACTGTTGCTCTCTGATTCGATTTCTTTATCAACTGCCTAAATGTTTAAGATAAAAGTAGGACTGCAAAGTGACACATGATTCCAAATAGACTACACTTGAGCTCTGTTGCTGTGGAGATGGGACGAGGAATGTGACCACGTTGATTGTAGGTTACTAAATGAAAAACACACTTTTAACACGCTAGTTAGAAAGATGTTGTTCTCTCAGTCCATTAAATCTTTTTAAAGAAGCTTGTGCCTTCAACGGCTTCAACAACATGCCTTCATTGCGTGTTAATTGCTGTCATACCAAGACTCTAAATCATTATTGATTATGATATTGCTGATAACAGTGGGCCCTGAGGAACATTCAGAAGTTAGTAATGCTATTATGTTGCATTAGTCAAACAATGGTTTCACTTTTAACAGTTTCAACAAAGCCACTGCTTTAAGTATTAACCCTTGCTGACATATTGCATGACATAGTCTAGCAAAATGATGAAAACAAATGTGGTACCAAATGACTCTGCACATACCAGCTACACTTAAGTTTAAAACAAAGGCACAATTAGGCTTACACTAAACATGACTGGTCACACCAATATCAGTGTATTTAAAGGAGAGGCATACTATCAGAGAGGGTCTCTGTGTGTGTTTCTGTGCAGAGCATGTGTGACTGGGAGGGGTATGTTATAAAATAATAAAAGTCTTGTATGCGGTGTACAACTACATCTGTCCTTTTGTTGAATTTTATGGTGGTTGGCATTCCTAAGTGCTGGGCTGTCCCCTGCTATTCCAGTCTTTTCCAGTATTGCCATGGCATGTGTGAAAACACATAATAAATGTTCCTGAATTTAGCTGTGTGTCCATTGAGGGAAAATCATTTGTGGTGAAACAAAGTTATCCCAGTAATTTGCCGGGAACTATGTGTGAAAGAGGCTTTTCTGAGCCGTAGAGATGCTAATAGGTGAAGGAGGGGAAGGAAAGGGGGCAGGAGAGCTAAGCTAACCTGCCTGGCATGGTATCTATGGTCGTCTCATCTATGTGTTGTCAAGAAAGGAATTCAGCATATTTCCCACACATTTAGCATAATTACAACTGATGAAATGATGACATTGAAATGTCTTGTTGATTATTTCTTTTCAATATCTTAGAAAATTAATCTACATTAAAATATATCCCAAAAGTATTGAGTATATTCTGCAATTTTGAAGCTAATGATTGTTTTTAAATGCTCCAGCCAAAGGGGGCATATATGGACACCCTTGTCTGTCCGTCCATCTATCCGTTTGTCCGCCTTTACACAATGGGATCCGGCCTATCCTCATCTCCTCAACAACCGCTGGACTGAATTCAATGGAATTTCCCACATGCTTTGTAGGAACCTTAAAGCTGTTCATTTCACAATTGGGTTCTTCAATTTGCTTATTCTTACATTTTTAGAACTTGGGCAGTTTTCATGTTTCTCACAATCAGGGGGGTTTTCCAGTCCAGTCCATACATTTTCTATTTGTATTGAGTTTTGTTGTTGTTGAACCTTTTGCTGCTCGTTTGGCCAGTCATATACAATGGAACAGAGAATGAGCTACAGTCCAGTAAGGTAAATAAAACATTCAGAGGCCTGGGGATATAGAAATGAGTGTTAACCTCACTGTTATCAGAAGCACAGGCAGAGAGCTCTTCAGGCCTAGGAGGAATAGTAACTACTACAAAATAACACTGTGATATTGAATTAAGAGTATTGCTCTGAGGTGTGTTCAAAGGCTTTTGAAATAACGATGTTTCCTGTAACAATAGAAGCTTTGTATCGCCAGCCAAGTTGAGTCAAGTCCTAAAAGCTATCTCAACTGGAATTAATAGGCAATTAAAAAAAAATTAAATTAAATGTAACAACTGTATCAAAAGATTATTCAGTCTCTTTCCAAAGCTTTCCAAAACAGATTTTTTCTTTTCTTTGACGTGAGGTATTCATACATTGTGGCTGAACTCTTTATCAGTACTGGCTAGGAAACAGTTTTCTATCCCACTAAATGACAGACCATGAAACAATAGGACTACACTGACACTGAGGATCAGTGTTCTCCACTGTTAGGCTGGTGAAATGATAGATCTTGTCTTGACTACTATTTCCCTTAAACCAGCTGTTGACAGCCATTTTCTGTTGCTATTGACAGTAGCAAAGGGTATAGTATATATATAAAAGATATACAGGATGCACTCAGTGCTGCAGGAAGTTGAAAAGGCTCAATGGCTCAATAGGCCAGGATAAACACACACACACACAGACTTATATTTAAGACCTATCCTAAATTACTATGACCCGTTTACCCTTTAAACAAAACAGAATTTTTTATGTCAGAATGTTGTGGTAATGACTTTATGCACCCAAGTTAACATTAACTCTGACAATGACTTCAGGTTATTTAAAATCAGACAAGAATATATTGCGAAAATAATAATCTCAATTAATTTTCAAATTTCGGTTGGAAGTGTTTTCAAATGGGAAATAACAGCCAAATTAAAATGGGTAGCACCACACAAAATAGTTCCAACATAGTTTTTCCTTACTACTTAACACCAACTGTCTACCAGATGTAACCGTTGCATAATAGTGCTGAACAATTAATCAATATACTTGGATGTGTACATTGCACTCAGTCATATTTCCATGTGGCCAAGTGTGATATCAAAATGAAATGCAAAAATTATTATTCTAAAATTGTGCCTCAGGTGCAGTATCTATCAATATAGTTAGCCTTAATTCATAGCTAATTAGAGCGTGCGCCCCATGTACCGAGGCTTTAGTCCTCCAGCGGTCGGTGTGGGTTCGATTCCGACCCGTGGCCATTTGCCGCATGTCTTACCCCCTCCCACATTTTCTGTCACGTCTTCGGCTGTCCTATACATTAAAGGCATAAAATGCCCAAAAAATTACTAAAAGACAAAACAAAAAACAACAACAACAAAAAAAAGAATTCATAGCTAATTGAATTGACTTACAAAGCTAACATTAGTCTGCCAATGTATAACCTGTTTCGAGTAAAAAGTAAAACACACAACACAGAATATGGTGTAGACGTAAAAATACTGTTTCATAATCTTGTAAACTGGTAGCACTTTTAACCAAAATTGTAAAAAGTCTAGAAATAACATTTCACAAAAAGAACACATGATACATAAAAAAAAACAAAATTTTATGCTAACTACATTTTGCTAAATTACCTAATAACAGTAGCTATGATAGTATAATCAAATATATCATGACGACAAACAATTATTAACTCAAATGTTCAAATATAAGTAATTAAGTGGCTCAGTAAATCACTAGGTTGAAACTAGTCTTTGCAAGCCAGTGCATCTCTCTAATGGCATGAAAACATTGTACCATAATAAAGTAATAATTAAGACCGTAAACACTGTTTGCCTTTGACTTAAAACCAATAAATCACATTGCACTGAAATTATGAAATAAAAGCTTCAGGCTATGTTTATAACAACCACACACATTTTTGTCTTTGACCATACTTTCTGAGTTTAAAGGTTTAAAGCATTAACCTAATACCAACAGGCTTAATGCCTTTGAAACACAGATCTTGGCTACAGATGTCTGGGAACTTTGGGATGATGTGATATTAAGTTGCTGGGTAACAGAAAGCTTGGTTTGGGACTCTTTCTATCACACTAGGCCCTGCAATTTGGTAGTGGAATTTGAAGCATTTTGCCAGGGCTGTGGAAAGAGAGGTGGGGAGAGAAAGCACTGAGAAAGTTTATGTGAGCTTGAGGCCTGAGAAGGCTGAGGAATGTGGGGTAGGGGTGAGTGGAATTAACGGTGATAGTTCAAAGGAGCTGCAGAATGAACAAGGAAATCCTCATGTACATTGAACTGGCTGCACACAGTCACACTATGGTGGCTTCATTGGTAATAGTTAAAGTTCTCAGAGCAAAAAGTAGAAAAGGAACAAAGGAGACAATCTGGATTTTGTGAGTCTTGAAAATAAGTGCAATATTCAGTGCCCTATTTTCATTCATTCAGCAACTTGTGACATGCAATGAACACTTGGAAGCAGCTTTTCTAAAGCAAATTTCACCCTCGTCAAACTGCCCTTCCTGTGACGAAGTTTGTAGAGAAGGAACTCACTGTGTATCTTGTGCAGGACATTGCTTCAAGTACACTCATACGTAAAATACAGGCTGGCCTCGATAATTAGAAATCCTTTGATTGTCTGAAGACTCCACCGCTGTGTCACTGTGCTCAAGTAACTTTGAAGAGCAAAGCCAGCGGGAAAAGAAAAGAGCAAGGATTTTAAAAAAAGCGGAAAGCAAATCTGGCAGTGCACAGTCTGATTTTTTTCTCTTGGCCTAAGGGCAGGTTTTGCTTGTGCGTTTGTGGGTAGGTTAGGTATATGGAATGGGTGTGGCAGCTAAATTCTTCAGATTCACCTTTCATGTGCTTTGTTAGTAACTATTGAGCCAAAGGTGATGGGAGATAACTTTTCTTATCATGTGCACTTTTACACACTTTAGTTGTTCTGTTTGTTGAGTCTCCTCAGAGATAAATGTTAACAAAAGTGCACAAGTTGGCATTGACATTTAACACGGCAAAAGTGTAAACAGTAACACTCCTTTTTTTTAACTGCAAAATATGAAAATATATCCTGTCTTCTGAAAGATAAGGTGGCACAGTGGTGCAGTGGGCAGAGCTGTTGCCTCACAGCAATAAGGTCCTGGTTTCAAATCCACCTGAGGGCCTGGGACCTTTCTCTGTGGAGTTTACATGTTCTCCCCGTGTCTGTGTGGGTTCCCTCCGGGTTTTCCGGCTTTCTCCCACCACCAGAAACATGTAATATAGGTGAATTGGTGACTCTAAATTGACTGTAGGCGTGAATGTGAGTGTGGCACTGTCTATGTGGTCCTGTGATGAACTGCCGACTTGTCCATGGTGTTCCCCGCCTCCCACCCGAAGTCAGCTTGGATAGGCTCCGCGACCCCACACAGTATAAGTGGTTACAGAAAATGAATGAATGAATGCTGAGATACAAAGTGGAGAGCTGCGAGCAAAAAGCATGACCCCGGTGAAAAGCGGGATTTTTCTCCTACACTGTTGTTTGCCAGTCAAACAGAGGAACACTCAAGCATGGACACCCACTGTTATTGGCACAGTCACAAAAGTTGTCTCATACTTTCCTAGTCACCTCCTCTTTTCTCACGTGTGCTTGTGCACACACGTTCACCTCCTCTCTACTGTTCTTCCTGTCCTCACAGCAAGTAACAATGCCTCTAACAATGTCACCTTTTCATTCATCAGTCTGTTAGTTATCCTTTGGGAGAGGTGGGGTACAGACGGGACAGGTCACCAGCTCTTAGAGGCAAACAACCATTCATACTGGCACTCACACCTACAGGCAGTTTAATCACCAATCAACCTGCATGTCTTTGGGCTGTGAGAGGAAACCCACGTTGAAAAATGGGGAGAACATACAGACAACCACAAAAATGCCCCAAAAGACTTGAACCCAGAACCCTATTGCTGTGACAGTGCGACAGTACTAGCTACTTAACCTCGGGCTGTCGCGGCATACCGTTTCATGGTATGAAAATTGTACATTTGCTCGTGTATGGTGTTGAATTCTACTTACTGTTATTTATGCTAAGTTTCATGCCTGTCAGGATATAATATTTGGGTTTGTTTAAACAAAAGCCTTCTGTTTTCATTCCTTTAAATGAGAATCTTTTAATAATAATCATAATCATAACAATAACAGTGCAATGCTGTGATACTTCCTGAGATGATTATCGTACTTTAAAAATCTCTTACCGTTGCAACCTTAACCTCGCCACCGTGCTGCACATTCTCACCTTAAACATAGTTTATTTTTAAGGTTTTTTCCCCTTTATTTAGATAGGACAGGTGAAGGTATGTCAGGAAATGGGGAGAGAGAGTGAGGGGATAGACGCAGCAATGGGCCGCGAGTGGGAATCAAACCCACGGCCACCGCGGGAGGACTGCAGCCTCTGTACATGGGGCGCGCGCTTAAACCCCTGCACTATCTGCGCTCCAAATGTTGTTTATTTAACATTGTTTTTTCCACTAATTCACTCTCTGTGGGTATCTAAAACATTTATCTTCCTATCCTTATGTGTCTCTGCTCAGGACGGCTCACATAAGCATCTGCATTTCTTATTTATATCTAACATTTTCAATTTACTCTACATGTTGTTTTTTTGTGCTAGTAGCGGTTTTTATTATCCACTGCATATTGTCAGCTTCTGTAATATTGTAAATGAGTCATTAATTTGTTATTTTAATTCTAAATTATTGTGAGCAGATTATCATGTTATATAATCTCTCTCTCAGTGTATTGTCAGCTCTAAGCTATAAGTTTGATTATGCAGAGTCATCTAATTTGCATTCTTGGTATATGGTTGCTGTTTTGGCCGTGGGACTCTTGGCTTTCAGAAACTTAGGGGAGCTACCTATTTTCCCTTGCCTGACTACCCTTCTTATTACATGCCTCAAGCTTAGTCGAAAGAGCTATTATGATGACTAATGACAAGAGAAGATAACAGGCCCAAAATGCAGGGGATGCAAAAGTAAAGCAGGGTGAGAGAATAAATGAGCGTTATCCCCATATCCCCCTGCTGTGTTAAATTGGAGAATGTTATCTCTAGTCAGTTACTTTACCTAGGCAATTTGTTTGGCCACTCTCAGTAACACTCCTTCATTGCAGTTCATCAAGTTACAGTACATGAACAAAGGCAGCAGCAGCAACAGCAGAGATAGTTTACATAAACTATTGGAACCTTTGAAATAGATCCTAATGTGGATGTTTTTGCTGAGGCTCCCTTATCTGGAACACCGGTAACTCCAAATATGTCATGGAGTTAGAGTCATATTACCCATACACAGCAATGATGAGGGTGTGCCTATACCGTGATTCACTTTTATTAGTTTCAGATAATAAGGAAATCAAATAAAGCTATAAATATCCATAGCGCTTATCAAGGTTACACAGTTACACACAGGTATACAGGCTGTCAGGGTTTCCATTGTCTGAAAGATAATTGTGTTTATGTTGCATTCACTGCCTGGTATTTTATGCTTGTTGAAATAATGGGAGCTTGCACAATTTATCTTACTAATACACTGTTGTTTCATTATCGGCAGCTCCTTTGTCAATTAGCTTTTTTGTTTTAAGTCAGGGAAGGAAAACAGGGAAGAATATGTACTTGTTTATAAAAACATTTACTTTCTATTTAAAAAAAAATAGAAAACTGAAAAAAAATAAATTAGGCCTCAGTCATTGTGCAAACCTATTTAGATGTGTCAACTCCATGTGAGCTGGTTAAATGCTATGTTACATCAGCAGTAATTACGATATAAGTCTTTAATTATTATTCTGCATGTTAACACATTCAGTAACACAAGCAAACTAACACATAGACTTGTGCATACACCCCTCTCCCTCAAGAGGAAACACCCATTTAAACAACCCCTTATCTCTTTCGTATATTCAGTCCAATTGTTCCTACTGAGCACCTGGTGAGCGCTTGTTAGTGGGGTCGGGTGGAGACATAAAGCACTAAAGCAAATTCACTCCTGTGAACTTTGCATTTAGCTTTTCCTCCAAAAGATCAGTTAGAAGATTCACTCTGCTGCCCGGTTTCAGACAATTAAACATCTATACTAGTGCTGGCAAATATTATGTTTACAGGTCAGGCTTGTTTGTCTGTGTCCCAAAATGTACCTTGTTGGTACACCTTGTTGGTGTCAACTTAGGCTCCGTTTACACAGCGACGTTTTAGCTGAAAACAGAGTTTTTGTCCTCTGTATTTTTTAACTAACTAAACCAGACAGTCCGACGTTGTAATTTTGTTATTGTTCTGGCCATAGTAGGCTGTTTGCTGTCTGTGTACGCGACAAAGACTGACAGGAACCGTAATGGGCATTTTTATTTTATTTATTTAACCTTTATTTAACCAGGAAAAAAATGACCAGTTGAGATCAAGGATCTCTTTGACAAGTGTGCCCTGACCAAAGAGGCAGCAGCACATGTCAGGCATGCACGAAGCGGGGCTGTGTCGTCATCGTTTTTAGTCTGAGTTGCGTTTTGCCCGTTAACATGACAACGGTGCAGCAGCGTTTTGAAAAGTCTCCACTCTGGAGCCTGTTTTTAAAAGTCTGTGTTTTCAGTCCCCAAAAAGGGCGTTCTCGTATTAACGGACGGCCAAAACGCAACAAAAGGTCTCCGTTTTTGGGTGAAGCGGTCATCGTGTTAACGGCCCCTTTATACAACTCTCAGGCCTCTGAAAGCTCTTTTGTTTGCCCAGCTGAAGGCTGCAGCCCCCACTTGGCTGTAAAAAAAAAAACTTCAGTGCTAGTGACTGTAAACAGGAGACCACTGACTGGCTGTTGTTAATATCCCACCTTGACATGTTTCTGTCGAGGCTCCTTAAACCAACCTTGTCTGTTCAGGGGCAGCTGATCTCAAGCTTCTGTTCTCCTCATATCCATAAATAGATTTCAGGGATCACTGACAGTTCAGGCAATAATGTGAGACTCAGGACACATAAAAGATGTGTAATAAAATGGTGCACATAAAAATGTTCGCTGGCATGTTGCAGGCTAAAACATTTGCTTATGTCTTTCTCATGTTTTAGGTAATATTCAAACACAAGAGCTGCTGGATCATGAGACAACAACCCACTACTGGCTCACAGTGTATGCGATGGACCGAGGCGTAGTGCCGCTCTCTGCCTTTGTCGAGGTCTACATCGAAGTGCAGGATGTCAATGACAATGCACCACAAACCTCTGAACCTGTCTACTACCCCTCTGTCATGGAGAACTCTCCTAAAGATGTGTCAATCATCCAGATAAATGCTGTTGATCCAGACTCCAAGGCCAGTGATAAACTCTCGTACAGGATTACCAGCGGCAATCCCCAGGGCTTCTTTGCCATTAACACCAAGACAGGTAAGATTGTTATTACTGTGATGGAAATTCATGTCTATTTAAATTGCCACCTTTAAAGCAGGAAGTCCCTGATATCATGCTCCAGGATAAATGAATACAGCTGATAGCTTGAGAAAGAAGGTTTTAACCATGTCAAAGAAATAAGTTCACAAGCTTTAAAAGGTGGCCAGGTACAGTTCATCTAGTGAGCTGATGAGCTTCCTGCCCTCTTTCTCGCTAAAAGGAAGAGGAGTGAGATCCCTGTATTTTAACCTCGGATGGGAGTGGGTTGAGCCTACAGGGGTTTTTCCACTCTGACACTCTTAAGTGTGTTCTCATATGGTACCCTGGAAATGGTGCGATGATTAATATTTCATTGCGCTCTTTTAAAGTTGCAGGAGCAGGCTATGTTTAGTTGAATAGCAGAGAAAATACTTGTAGGTGCAAAGTGAAGCTCTGTGTACGAACAGAGCCACTCTGGAAATGTACAGATTTATTCTTGTTATGCTGGAGGAATCCATGTATGAATCCCACTAAAAGTATCCCACATGTGTATAAACTCGCTCAGCAAATAAATCAAGGACGGTTAGTGTAAATTTAGATGACTCTCATTTTGACTAACATAAATCACAGTAGCAAAAGGAAGTGATTACACACTATCTTTGGGAGTGCCAGATGCTGAGTTGTTTTTGTCTTAATCTTGCACACAGGTCAGGGTTCCCCCTACCATTATACAGGCCTGGTGGGCCGCCCAGCCAGCGAGACCCCCCCACCAGGCCAACAACAGGCCAAATTAAAAAAAAAAAATCTGTCTAATACCGTCAAATAATCATTCATTTGAAAATGATGCTCTTGGGAGCCTCTGTTCTGCGCTCCCTCTCTGTGTCCACCTCCGCTCAGAGCTCTGTCTCTCTGACTACTTCCATCATTAACTAGTTAACAAACCCGCGACTATTTGAATGAATGCTGCAGTGAGATGTAAAGATGGACTGGACCGGAGAAATGCTGGCTTTTATCGTCATTGAGTAAATTCATGATATTTAATCTGTGTTTCCCTTAAAAAAAATTTCGGCCCGGTGGACAGAGCTGGTAGAGACTGTACGCACGCACCAAAGTTTTGGTTATTTATTTCCTTGTAAAAAACTTAAAACAAAGTGATCACAAGGACAGGATGACTCAATAAACTGCATTCATTGCACACTACCACACTTCACTTCACTGGAACACGTTACAGCAAATAAAGGCAATTCTTTGGCTCACTAAGGTTACTTGGAAAATAAGTGGTTCAAAACTAAAAAAAAAAATAATTTCCTTATGAAATATATCAAATTAATACAGTTACATGACTGTTAAAACTACTTAGTTGTGCAAAGTACACACTTAGCACATCATGAACACAGTGTTCATGACTTATTGCTGCACTTGATCCTCCTTGACTCGGAGAAAACGTTCACCATGGCATCATGGTGTGGAAACTTTCCCACAGGAGTCCCATTTATTGAGGTTTTTATACAGTCTGCTCTCCTTGCAGCTTGACGTCAGTTTTCACCCACCAAAAGTGGTAACTCACAAACTCAGGGTAACTCACACAACTCATTATTGCTCTAAGCGATATAAATAAATATAAATCTATCTATGAATTTGAGAATTTACTAAACAAAGACAAATCTGCATTTTTGGTGAAAACTGACCTGAGGAACAGGCTGCATGGAGAGCAACAAATTGGAGTTATTTCTGTTGCAAGTGGCAATGTGAATTTTCTGACCAAATAAGGATTGATTGTGCAGCATTGCCTCCCAAACAAGCCTCACAGTAATGCTGGGCATTCCCCAATGGGCAGGAAAAGATAGAACAAATAACTACGAAAGAAAAGGGGAAAACCTTAGGTATGCAGACACATAAGGTTGTTGTTTCATCTCCATGCACAACAAGATAAGCTTTTACTTACATTGATAAGAAATCGGGGACTGAAAAAGAAGGTGCTGGGAAATCGAATATTTATCTTCCAACAAAACAGTCATACATAATGCTATTTTAAAAATATAAGATGTTGAGCTGTGATGAAAACATCTTTGTAATCTTTTGTCTCTCTGAGATATATTTTGTTTTTGCCCTTCTATAGACAAGTAGTCTTTGATAAAATGGGACCATAGCTGGAAAGGCATGCTTAAACAGAAGTGGCTGATCTTGAACGGGCTTTTCTTTTTTGGTGTTTATTTTTACTGCACAAGACAAGTACGTCGCTTTTGCAGCAGTTGACTAAAGTGTTTTGAACTCACATATCTCAAGTAATTAATTCCTACTCCTAGGATCACAGAGCTTTTATGAAGCTTACAGTCAAGTCCACTGTGGTCGGAGTCTCTGTACAGTAGAATTATCCGTGTCAGAAGACCTCTGAAAAAATACTGCTGTATATGGAGGAGTCTGAAGCATAAGGATAAGACCTATTCATGCATATCAAAGCATGTTAAAACTTTCATTAGTGGGACACCAGGGCCTTTTGTGTCAGGTTTAACAAAGAGTGGATTGAACAAAGAACAGTTACTTTGATTTTCTTATCCTTTTGTTTCTGAAGATTACAGCAGAAAGTCGAGGTAGAGAAATAGGTTGGGATAGAAATAATAATTTGTGATTGGAGCAAAATGCATCTCGAAAAGAAATCAGTGACTTGTGACGTAAACAGAAGCAATGTGTTTGAATAGCCATTGTTTTAAAATTTTGGTATTAACTAGTTAAAAAAAGGCCTGATATCTGTCCACATTATCAACTCAATATTACATTCTCACCGCATATTACAGGTTTTTGAAAATGTTTAAATTTACAACATATAACTTTCTGTAATTACATGTTCTAAACTTGCATTGGAAGCATAGGCCCTGTCTTGGCATATCTACAAAGCTCTAGAAAGGGGTGGGAAAAAGGAAAAGACGTTAAGGCCTATGTTTTGTTTGTGGGTTTTGGAACCTCACAGGCATGTGTTCCAAGCTAACTACGTAGCCTTCTATCATGGGCCACAGCCTTGTGCAGCCTTCCAAGCAGCCTGTGAAGCTGAGGACACATATGAAAGCTTTGCTCGACGCCTTGGATCGCGTTGGTTGCCCTTTTTCCGCAGCAGACCCACATTTGCTCTGAAAGGTCCGTGATGAAAGGCTCAGGCCTCCTTTCTTTGTGCCAAGTAAACAAGTCCTGCTGTTTTGGCTGTTGTCTGACTTTGAGTGTGTCATCAAAGTGCAAGGCCAGCTCTTCTCTCCAGCAGACACCGTCGCAATGTCTGACAGCTTAGAACTTTAAGGTTTGATATAGCCTTCCTTTTGAAGGGATTGGAGCTGGGAGAGAAAAAAAATTTGAGGGAAGGCCGTCTGGGGTGAAAATTGTACTAGTCAGCTGGATATGAATTATGCCTTCTAAATCAGTAAGAGGTCATTGAATTTGAATTATGCTGTTTGTGTGAAATTTAAAAGCTGAACCAATGTTCTTCAGTCTTGTGGCACAGCTCTCATCCCACCCACAGACACGGCCATGGTTCTACAAGGTTCCCAAGCCCTGATTTAGTAGCTTAGGAGAATTGTATTTCGTGAATAAAGACTCATAACAAATGTGCTCTGTGTAAATGTCACTTTGGTTGCACTGAAGAATAATCGAAGGCTGTTTATCACTTGGGTCAGATTTAGAATAATGATGGGTTGTCTACACCTGCAGCTCTTGAGAGAGCCAGACCACTAGCTGCCAATTTCTTTATTTTCTCTTCATAAAGGAGTTGTCGGATGTCTGAGCTTGTTCATCAGATGTTGACATCACTTCCCCACCTTTTCTGTGGGAGAGTGGGCACAGTCTGTCACCAGGTGAATCACGCTCTGTTTTCCATGAAATGTTCCTGTTGTGCTGTGATGCCCTGGACTTTGAGCCAGAGCCCTTGTGCAAGAATGTACATGTATTCTGCAAAAGCAACCCAAGCAAAATGTGTTTAGTCAGAACACACACGCACACACACAGGGAGTTTTATATATCTAAGCTCAAGAGAGAGAGAGAGAGAGAGAGAGCAAAGATCACTACAATAGCAATCATGTTCTAATGAATGCTCTTTACTTCCTTTTGTACCTATTTTACCTATTTCTATGTGCAGTATTAATACTTCCTAATGCTTCTCTAATTGTCCCAGTGTTATCCATGAACTTTTGTTTTTGTTTTTACAGCATATTATGTTAAGTCTATGTTGAAAACGGAAAAAAAACAACCTTTTTTTAAATTTATTTCGGTTTTCTAGTGATTGAATGTTTTCTTATTCAGAACAGAAAATGAAAATCAAATAACTTTTTGAAATTTCACGCCTCTCCGTTTGCTATGAAAAGGAAAATGGTTTGTAATTCAATTTTGGCTTTTGTATTTTAAAACTAATGAACTAACCACTCGTTTTTTCGTTTTTTGATATCCCTTTCTGAAACAAAAATCGAATTACCAAAAGATGCACAAACCCTAATCATAGCTGAAAGTCTTTTAAGCCCTCCAAACATACTTCCATAGGTTCAGATCATTTCACGTATGTATTTATTTTTAGTATAATTGATTCTTTATTTAGTGAGACATAGAAAGTTGGATGGATTTCAGTTCTACAATGTACAAATATAGACACACAGTGCACACATTTCAATTCAATCATTGTCCTAAAAATGTATGTGGTCTAAATTTCTGCTGAAAAAACTGTAGGTTTAGACTACAGTCTAGTTACCCTTGCAGACCATTTTTCTGGATACATCCAACATCCTTCACCCAGCCAGACACAGTCTGGTTGTAGGCGGTCAAACTCTTGAAAGTTTCTTATGTATAAACACTTATAACTAAGTAAGTAATGATGTCCTGATATGTGATTTTGGGCCATTAGGTCATGTCTTGGATCAGTATCGCGGGCTAGCCTCATCTTCTCATGATATCTCACCTCCACAATTGACTCTAGGGTGTCCACACCCCACAGCTTAATTTCAAAATATTTGTTGACTGTGACATGCTATTGCTCTTAGTGGTCATTGTTCTTGCTGCTGGCGCTCACGCTGTTTGCTCGCAGTGGCGGCCTTGAAGTGGGTATCATGGGAAATTCGACGTCTTTTATAAGTTTCTGTGGGATATGACTGTCTATACTTGGTTGTATTTACCTACTATGAAAAGAGAAAGATTCACCCAGGGGAATTCTTCGAGTCTTATTAAACAATTTTGGCCCATCCGTTTTTTGCCTGCAGCCAGCAGCTCATTGTCAGTCTAAAAGGATTGCTGTAGGTAATGGTTTGGGAAGCTTGGAAACCTTCGACAGGTTTTATGTGCATTTGTCATCCCCAGTGCTGAATGAAAAGGTAAGGCAAAACAGCCACTGGGGTTGCAACAGCAAATCATCTGCTTGACATGGTGCTCATATCAACTTTCAGTGACACACTTTCTGTTTGAGGGAGACACACAGGCGCACATTGGTGTTATCAGTGGTTTACCAAAGCCCCAACGACTAAAGGAAGTAAGATAGGAAATGGATACTTTCAACAACTTCCTGACATTTCCTGTGATTCAGTGGGAAGACAATTGCCACAACTCTCAAATGACAGTGAGAAGAAAATGTGGGAATGAAAAATGGATGATTTTTCATTGTATACCTTCAAAGAGTTGTCACGGTGGCTCAGTTGGCTAAGATTGAGTTTAACCACAGCTTCTCTGAAACAAATCTACACTGGGACCTGTATGACATTGTGACTATGTGTTATGACCTGGCTCAGATGGCCACAACAACAAGGAGACACATCATCAACATCACAGGAGCAGTTAAAAAAATACGTCATTTAATCAAATTAAACCAAATTAGACCAAATTAGACCAAATTAAAGTGCCAAGTAAAGTTACTATATACACATGGAGGTGAGCAATCAGTAACGTCAGTAATGTAAGGTGTGCATGAGTGGAGAATGTATGTGTAAGGGTGTTGTAATGTGCACAACACCCAAAACAACTTTAGCATAACATTAACAACATGTGGTTCCTGTGGGAAAAGCAGAGAGTGATTAATCTGCAGCCAGGCCTTAAGTAACCTAGGAACTACGAGGTGTTCCAGGTCACTCAATCAACTACCTGCAGAAAAAGACAGATTAGTAAAATATCGCCCCCAAGAGGACCCAAGGGGTCATAACAGATGTGACATTCATTACCTCCGCCAAGGAGGTTCTCGGGTTCAGTTTGTTAGCAGGATTACGCAAAAACTAAAGGACGGATTTGCATGACATTTTCACCAAAGATTCACCCTAGCATATCCTAGAGGTGATACAATTATGCCAGGTGCTCTTCTGAAAATGCTTGAGAGCACTTTGGAGGTGCAGCGTTTTTCAGCTGAGGAGCTTTAGTTGCTACAATACAGAATTTCTGCTGAAGTAATTTGTGTTGCAAGTACCTCATTTTGCGGATAGTTTGTTTTATTAACAAATACTGAGTGTAAAAATTGCAGCTCAAGGTAGAGGACTTGCTCTGGCCCTGCCTCTGGTTGAAGGAAGTAGGGAGAGAGGACGGACCCGCGGGTCTACGTGAGTCCCGCCCCTCCTCCGCTATGATCGGACGGCTGTGTAAAAAGTGACGAGCACCGCATTTCAACCAAAATTGAACATTTTTCAACTCTCCGTGATCAGAAAAAAAAGGCAAACGTGCAGCACTCTGCGCAGAAAAGACACTCAGCGCCTTGTCATGCTACTGGCGATTGTATCGTAGTGTAAATACGTGGCACCACCATTGCAAATAATTATACAAATACTCTGGCCTAAGGAAAAAATGCTTTGGTGGACACAGGCCCTAACAATTATGTCGAGGATTGTTGGGCCTCGGCGGAGGTTTGCGCTCTCCGACCGCTCTTGTTCTCTTTTGTGCCAAAGGATTGTAGCCACATCACAGGTGTCTCAAGTCTTCATTGAATCTTGACTGACTTCTATGATAATAGGGCTGAAAATTAAATAGAAGACAATTCTGTGTTAAGGTTTTCTGCCAAATGGAGGCCTAAGTAAACATTCATTCACTTCTCAATTTTTATGAGAGCAGTGATTTAGTGAAGCTGGAAAAATGAGTGTACAAAACCATTATGTTCTGGGTGATCCACTTACAAAGGCAAAGAGAGATAAAACAAAGAGTTTAGCAGATGAAGCACTGTTTGCTGACATTAAGATATCACTACACGGTCAAATTACAATCTTCAACTTACTTCAAATGTTCCTCCTCAAAGGTTTGTGAGGTAGGTTTAAGTTCTCTGCAGCACCTTTGTTAAATGAAATGGGTCGCTGTTGTTGGTGCACATCAAAATGCCTCACCCACTCAATGGCACATGAACTAACTATTGTATGTGCATTTGTAGGCAACCACACATTTGACTCTAATTGTATTTTGTGGACATCTGGCTTTATTCCTAATGTAATGCCTTGAGATTCCATTCTGGGTGCATATGATACCATGTAAAGGCCTGGCCACACCATAAGTACATATGCACAGTGAAATGTAATCTTGTCGTCCTGAAATATTTGGTTCTCGATCAAAGTAGTGACCACTAGACAGGCTAGTTTGTGGTCTGCTGTAGCTGCCAAGCTAACCGCTAACACGCTAACCAACATGGTAGCCTTAGTCAGAGACAATAGCTCCTCAAGCTTCTTTCCATTTTCTGTACTGTCCCATTCACTTCCTCTGGGTATTTTGGGTTCATAGGGTTGCACATCATTTCTTTCAGAAGTGATGCTGAGGAGGGAAATTAAGCTTTCCAAACCAACAATTTGTCAGCTCAGCTCTGAACAAGTCCACACAGTTAAGTCTACGAGGAAGAAAAGGGAAAGTCATTAAACAAGACTGTCTTTATGTTCATACCCCAGCAATATGCATCAAAACCAAATAAGCTGCCTGCAATTGCACCAAGCTTAAATGTCTCACTTGCACAGCCAAAGTGCCCCCACAGTCTCATACTGTTAGTATCTGTAATGCCTTTCCTCAGCTGCTCTACTGCGTCCAATCATCCCAACCATTTACCCAACTCCCCATAACGTTCACTTTTACAAGCACTTGGGAACCCGAATCCCCCACAGCCCCAAATCCTCCATGACATGGTTGTCTTTTCAGATTACAAATAAGCCTTGCAGCTGTGAGGTGCTGAGATATCTCAATCCTAATGTAAACAGAGCTCCCCCACTGAATGCCTTTTACTCTCTTTCACAAAGATCATATGTATACATTTGTGTGTTTGCCTCAGCCTCTGTAGCCTCTCTTTGTAGAAGCCTGCTTTTGAATATGAGAATAGGACTGTAGTTGGGATACGCTGGCTTTTAATTGGCACATCTAGCAATGCTTGTTTACTTTCCTTCATAATAAGCAAGAGCAGCCATTGGCTTTTTTTCAGCAGCATGTTGGAGAAGAGAAAGTGACAGACAGCTCCTACTTTGATGTACCAATCCCTGCTACTCCTTCGGTGCATTATAGTTTTCATTTTAGAGTATGGATGACATTGTGAGCAGCGAAAACAGGTACTTTTCAACATTTTGTTTGAGGCTAAAATGGCAGACAACTCATATTGAAAGTTGGGAATATGGATATGGATGTCTGGGGTTTCAGTATTGTGTTTCAGGATGAGAAATCTCGAAGCCTGTGTTCATTATTTTCCTCACACAAGAGAGAAATAAGAAGTTTAAATAATGAATTTCTGTAGCTTAGTGTCAGTTCATCAAAAACAAAACAACATCTAAAACGTACAACAAGCCCGGCTGCTTCAGACACATTCCCGATTGTCTGGAGTTACAGCTAAATATGTGTCACTTAAAAATGTGCCACTCACAAGACTGCTAATCACAGTAGCAATGCCCGGGTTAGAGCTGGCCCAACAATGTCCTGGACTCCTTAACTCCCTCCAGGCCTCCATTTTTGAGCAGCGGTTGTAGCGCTCAAGGACATGGTTGAAAGCCACTGCTGCTTTGCTGTTTTTCTCTCCCTCTCAAAACAGCATGGCTATAATTACTGATGGCCTAGCTCAGCCCACGCCTGAGGATGGCGTTTGTGTGTGCGTGTGTGTGTGTGTGTGTGTGTGTGTGTGTGTGTGTGTGTGTGTGTGTGTGTGTGTGTGTGTGTGTGTGTGTGTGTGTTGTGACAAAGACTGTGGGCTGTGCAGACTTCTCTGGTGAGCTCTGGCTTACCAACCAATCATTTTAAAGTTCCTAAATGTTTAGGTACAGATGGAGAGGTATGCACCTTTATTGGCTGGACCATTGGTGCCAGCAAAGTTCTACATAAAATGGCAATTACGTGGCTTTTGTATTAATCATCAAACTTGTCAAATTAAACATCTAGATGTTGCAGATGGCTGTTTGGAGTCCTTGGATATTAAGAGTGGGTGGCAAGTCCTGTGGTCAGAGATTTGGCAGTGCGTCAGGCAAAAATGGTACCGAAGCAAAATAAAAGTAGTTCAAGTCACAACACGAATAGCGGTGCTCATCCGCAGTAGAAGGAACATATTTTTTGCACTTCAGATCTGATTTTCTGCCCAGACATCTCTATATTTTGAAGTGGATGCTCGTTTCATGCTCCATCAAAATTCCAAAAATACTGCACTTCAACTTAAAAAATATCAGTAAAACAAAAACACTTCACCAAGAGGTCATGCCCCAAAGCTTACCTCACTATTGTGGAGCTGAAACAGATGGTTAATAATAATAATTATTATTGATCAGTTCATCGACAGAAACATAATCAGCAACAAAAAATAATTGCAGCTTCTGCAATTTCAGCTGTTTTTTGAAAAATGCCAGCAAATCAGGGTTTAGTTACTTTTGTTCTGGAATACAAAGAATTTCTAAGGGCATGAAAGCATTTTGGTGGAAACAAGGCTTTAGATTACTCACTACACCTGTGAAACACACTTTGTGCACCTGAAAAGAGGAACCAGGGATAGACTATAGGATTAAAGGTAATATAACAGGGTTGTCTTTTGCATTTGAGATGTTTATTTAGGAAACACAGTTTGGAAGGCAACGTTGCCACGCTACTGTGAGAATGTCGGCACCCTGCTGTTGCCAAAGGCACAGCAGTATCTGAAAATAGTCCCACATTTATCAAACATGCTTGATATCTATGACACCATGTTCTGCTTCTCTGGACAATGGAGGTTTGCTTTGACTATTTTTACCTCAGCAAATAACCACAGTGAAATTTAAACCAAAGAGCTTTCGTGCAACCGTTAGTGTTGCTTTCTTAATTGCCCATCCACCTTCTCCCTCTCATTTTTTTTAAACACATGTCCCATTACTGTTTACATCAGGACGGGAAAGAGATAGACCTGATTCTTGAGAAACCATGGTCATTTACTCATCGTGTGTTTCCTGATGCTGAAGCATCTAAATGTAAATTATATTTGTAAAATGTGATTTTCTCAGCAGTTTTTGCAAGGCAGAACACCAATTTTCTGTTCTCATACGTAGCCATTATATAAAAGCTAGTCATTTTGTGATTTTATTGGCTTTTGTAGAGCTGTGATTCTGTATGAGAGCATACTTTCTACATTACTAGAGCTATGTCTGGTATGATATCAAGCTCCGATTATGCGGCTGATTTGTTGAGGGATTAAAAATTCGAGACCTAGACTCAACGTGGTTAATACAGTCATCTGTATTCTGCTCTATAATACGTACAGAGAAAAGAATGACCTAACAGAGCACACATCCATCAGCTCCAGCCTTGCTAAAGAACATGAATAATTAGTCAGCGTGGTCTGTTTTGATGTGGCACAGCTGAACTATTAGCTTTCATGATAATGATATCCAGCTCATATAACCCAAAGCAAATCCTCGCCAAACTTTTATCAGACATCATGCAACACCGCAAAGAGTAATTCCTGCAGGTTGTATGAATTTGCTGAACTTAATTTGTGTCATCAGTTATGAAACACCGTCTCACTCAGTGAAGGGGTTTATGTTACAGCTTTGAAGAGCCTCTACCCCGTCTGCGCTCCCTGCATGGATTTAGAATCACCTTTAACATTTGCACATGTAGTGGGTGCTATTTTATTTACTATTTATTTATTTGCTTTCAATCTTTTGCCTGTCACTATGCATGCATGTTGGGTAAGCTGAGTAGAAAAGTGGGTTGCACCTAAAGTAAAATGTTTTTCTAACCAAGTATCAGTAGGCCTATATCTTTGCAGCTCAATGCACAGATTAAATAAAGCCGAAGAAGGAGAGGATAAAATAGGGGGAGCAAAAGTGCTTCGCTCATATGCCTCAATTGCAGTGCTGAGGGATGGCTATTTCAGGACTCGTAAGTTGTGGCCTGCTATGCTCGTTGTACGCTTATGTGCCATTGATCGGTTTGGGTTTCAGACATCCTTTGCTTTATGCTAATCAGACACAGTGTGGCTAGCAGACAGCTCTAGTGTGGGGGGAAGTTGGCATGTCTACACTTCACTCTGTCTGCAAAGTTGCAATTACATTGCTAGTGAGAACAGAGCTGCATATAACATCGCCATATTTTTCTTCTCTTCGTTTATGAATTCTATTCAAATTTGGATTAGAGGGAAACTTAAGACTTGATCTTGTTTTATTTTTACTTTTGTCATAGTCTGACATAACAGAGTCCCCTCTGTGATTGATGTCCCACGACATCAATCCTCCCACTTTGAGTGAATGGTGGAGCTCAAAAAGACCCTTGAAACACTTCAACCGGCAGCAGGATCTTTTCTAAAGTTCCCTTTTCTCTGTTTCAAAAAGTGCTCAAGACTGCGGGCGATGTCTGTCTGACTGACTGACTGGCTGTCTATTTATTCAGCTTGTGGGAGAAATAAAAGCAGGGTGTCAGGGCCATGCTGCTGTTTGGGCACGATTTTGCAGACATTTGTGATATTTCACATACGTATGTAAGGCAGTGTGGTGGGCTTTCTGGCAACCGGTTTAACCAGAAACAGCAAAGACCTATGGGAGAACACTCCTCCAGATGTAAACTCTCAACTCATGGGTGACGGATAACCAACAGGGTTCAGATTATGTCGCCCAACAATGAGTCAGTTGGAGGATTGGTTATTTTAGAGTTTACTTATCAAATATTATTTCTTTCCTTCGCACTGACCTGCTGTTTTCTCTGAGTTTCTCTTTGACAACATGCGCTACAGATTTAGTTAATCCACCCTTTAGCTTACTGCATTTTTATGCTTATGTTAATTCAGCACCAACATAAACATTTATGGTAAAGATCCTTGTAATTTGTCAAGAACTGTGACCAAGACTTTTCACAATACAGAGATGAAATTAACTTTTCATTTCTCACTGACTGTAAGGGGTTACTGACTCTAACCAACATCAAATACATCTTTGGAGTTTTACTTCTGAACTTTCTCATTCTTTATTGACCAACATCGACTGTGATACCAGTATATTTGAAATTAGCTCAAATCTGCTGATGTATCAGTCTGACACGTTTCTATGTCAGCCTCTACTCCAGCATTGCAGAGATACTTACTTGGCCATTTGTTATTGTTTCATTAAACAAAATGATGATGATTCACATTTTTATTGCTTTATATAATTAATTCTATATATCTGTGAAAATAATATGATTATCATTAATTGTGTCCAACAGGTCTGGTTACAACTACTTCAAGAAAACTGGACAGGGAGCAACAAGATGAGCACATTCTTGAGGTAAGCACGTTAATTTGGCCAATTTCAACTCAAAGGGAAAAGCTGGAGACAGGTCAGCATGAAATATTCTTTTTAATGAGAACATTCATTAGAATCGTATAATCAGAAACCATCAAGGTCAACACACTCAGGTCACCAGTTTTAATAAAAAGATGCTCTGTGGCTGAGGTTGGCAGTTTCAACCAACTTTTTCCAAGTGCCCCATTGTCTTACAAAAACAAGACTTGTATATGCAAGAAGGGTACTTTTGGAATAATTTATCCTTGTACTGATTTCTGAGTGGGGTAGGGGGGAGACGTGGGAGGTGTGTGGGAGATCTGGTGACTGTTCCTTTGTTCTTTCCCACTGTTCCAGCTTGTGAATGGAACAAGCTGTGACAGGAAATTGTCAACCCCAACAGGCTGATGTCTAAACTTGTGGGTATTAATTGAGCTGGGCTGTGTTCTCTCATGAGGCTTTCCTCCCTCTTTCTCACCACAGAACCAATGATAATAATGGATGTTTTAATTGTGTTTCCGGTGCTGACAGGGAGCAGATTGGTCGCCTTTTAATTATTGTTAGAAGTTACACATTTCAGTGATCACTGGCTGACAGTTAATGCTGGTGCATCTGGTCCCAGAGCATTTCTTACAGTCTGATAATTTCACCACAGAACTGAGAGTAAATGATAGGGATGAAAGTGGAGAATGAGGGAGACTGTATTCATTAAAGAAATGTTTTGCTGATCAATTAAATTGAATAACGAGGCTTTTTGGGAAGAAAAACTTTAGAATTATTAAATCTTTGTTCTCCACCTGTTGAACGTGTGGATACTATTGGGTATCAGTGTCAGAAAAAGGCGAGCTTTAATGTCGTTTCCCACGTCTTATTACTTCTGCCAAGGAGGTTATGTGATTGGTTTGGTTTGTTTGTCTCTTTGTTTGTCTGTTTGCCTGTTTGATAGCAGGATTACACAAAAGCTAATGGACGGATTTGCATGAAATTTTCACCAAAGATAGACCCGAGCATATTCTAGAGATGGTTACATTTTGGTGATAATCCGGTGAGAGATGGGACTAGTACTGCTGGAATGAGGGCCTGTGTCCATCAAAGCGTTTTTTTCCTAGCTGAATGACAGGTGCTTTTCTGAAAATGCCCAGCAGGGAGCGATTGAGAGACTTTGGAGGCACAGCGTTTATCTGCGGAAATAATTTGTGTTGCAAGTACCTGATTTTGTGGATAGTTTGCTTTATCAACAAATACTGAGTTTAGAAATTGCAGCACAAGATAGAGGACTTGCCCTGGCTCTGGATGAGGGGAAGGCTGAAGGAAGTAGGGAGAGAGGACGGACCTGCAGGTCTACTGTATGTGGGTTCATGAGATTTTGTTGTATTTGTCCCGCCCCTCCTCCACTGTGATCGGACGGCTGTGTAAAAAGTGACAGTGACGAGCGCAGCATTTCACCCAAAGTTGAACATTTTGCAGCACTCAGCGAAGAAAAGACGCTCAGCACCTCGTCACACTACTGGCATTTGTAGCGTAGTGTAAATATGTGCCGCTCCCATTGCAAATAATTTCAAAAATACGTTGGCCTCAGGAAAAAAATGCTTTAGTGGACACAGGCCCTAACAATTATGTTGAGGATTGATGGACCTAGGTGGAGGGTTGCGCTCTCTGAGCGATCTTGTTCAAAGTATGTGTAAAAGATGTTTAAAAAAGAAAACCTCTTGAGTTTATCAATGTTCATTTGTCTCATTTGACAAAATGCCCTCAGACAAATATTTAATAACCACATTAAACACTCAGCTCAAACTCTTGAATACATATATGTTACACCCAATTCAACACACCTATTATCTTCATGCTAATATTCTTGCTTTTTTCTATAATCTTTATTACCAAAGCAAGCAGTGATATCAGATACTGTTATTCAAATGCACAAACGTATTTACCAAGTCAAAGTTTCTCTTTAACTTGCATATTAATTTGAATATGAGATAGAGGGGAAATTTAAATCAAGTAACTTTTGACCTAAGTAGATAGAACTTGGCTGAGTGAACACAGCTGTGGAAGAGCTGTGGCAAATTAAGAAGTTTGTTGGTCACTGCAAATCCAGCAGGAAGCTCTTTATTGGTTTAAGCATTCATGGGGCAGCACAAACCCTTAAACCCTACTATTTACCCACCCCACCCCCTCACACACACCTCAGTATATCCTCAGGGCAGCTAATCAAGGGCTATCATTACTCAGAGGAATACATGTGTGCACACATGCCTGTATGTGTCAGCTGGGTGGTGGCAGAGCAAATCAAATTAAAGTCCTACCTAATGTTGAAGTTTTTGTATGAGCTTGTTGTAGGAGAAGAAACGAAACATTTGGGGCCATGTGCAACATGTGGAGCAATTAGGGTGGGGGCTGTGTCAGCATTGTTTGCACCAAATGCCAGGAGGAGGTGGAGGGAGCACAGGGGGGGCCTTCAGCTTTTTATGATGAGATGGATGGGGGTTGGTAGGTGGTAATCGTGTGCCTGTGTAGCCTCATTCAGACAGCTTTTTCATTCCGGGCCTGTTGTGTCCTTTATTCCGCCCCAGGATCTGAATGCAATGAAGGCGTAATGGGGTGTCAGTTTGTTCCACCTCTGTGACGCATTGGAAGGTAGTAACTGCGCCGAAACAGGCGTCTGTCTGAATGAAGTGGTCCGGCCTTGTGGAGCGGGTGTGACGTAGTAATATGTTCAGGTGTGCGCCCTGCCCTGAGAGATTTAACAAACACAGAAAATGATAGTGAGATAGTGAAATATATCAGCTTTTATGTTTGCTGTTGCATCGTGCTTCACACCTCTTAACATTACGGAACACCGGCATACATTATGAGCGCACACGCCGAGGTGCCGTCGTGACGCCTTGATCTGGTCCAGTTTGAACGAACAGAAGGGGTCACAGAGAAGGGAATTTGTTTTGGCGCTGTTGCGTAATGCCTGTCTGAAAGTGGCTTGTGTTAAAGAGAGAGAGAGAGAGATAGACAGCAAAAGGCAAGAGGGAGAGCAATGCTGCTCCTGATGGTCTGAGTGTGGGCTCTTGCGGCAGGATGAGAGGCCTCCGTCCCAGGAAGGAGGGGGGTGGGTAAATTGCTAAAGTGGGACATGCCAGGACATGCTTATGATTCAGGCCTGGGAGTGTAGAGAGAACATTTTAATGGATGAGAATAGGTGACGGGGTTACTCGCATTTGTTCTTTGTAGCCTTTCCCAGCATGCAGTGGTTGAGATGAATACAGAATACAGCAGATAGGTTGTTAGTCTGGTTTATTTGACAATGATATTAAATCCAACTTGTGTGATTAATCATTTAATCTATAAAATGGAGGAAAAAAAACAGTCTAAAATCATATAAAGTAGCATATCTTCAAACATTAAATAAATGACCTCAATGATGAGCCTTTTGTTGACTCTTGATCATAAAATTGTTGCTCTCAATAGACTTTTGGTTTATTTATTTGTCTTGTATGATCCGTCATTCATATAAAAGTAAAGGTTTTAAATCAATAATCACAACATAATTAGTTCTCTCAGTTCGCTTAACTTCACAGCAGTGCTATACTGATGTAATGAGACTCACTCCCTCTGGTGTTGCTTCTTTGACTTTTTTGTGCTTTGCCTAATAATTAAGCAGATCCTTTTGATGAAACTGTTCAAAAGAGAAGCACATGACGACAGATAGCTGCGTAGCTCTAGTGTTCGTGCACACAGATACACACATAGCACTTTTACTGATGTGAAGTGCTGCGACATTTAAAGGTATTCTTTATTATCAGGGATACCAGGTACTATTCCTACATATATGAGGCCTAAAAGCTCACACTATCATAATCCAAATGTTCCTGATGCAGCACAGAACAGGCGATGCCAGATCCTCCCTGAGAGAGACATTCAAACATAGGTTTCTTCTCATCCACTTGAAGTAATTCTACTAATGTGCATTGCACTGACAGCTGCAGACAAGCAAAAAACACTTAACTTCAGGAAATTACACTATGGTACCAAATGGTGTGTACCTTGCTCTGGACTCCTGGCTGTTTTTGTGAAGCTCTTAGCAAATGGTTTTAAATGACTGACATTCGTTCTGCCCTTCTACAGTATTTTGCAGCTTGAATCTAGAACAGCTTATATCTCTGGCAGCACAGATCCTTGAGCACATCTTCATGGGACTAGATTGAAAAAAAAAAAAGCTGTGTTTGTTGAATCACAGTCAGAATACTTTATTGATCCCAGGGGACACAATAACCATGGCACACATTACAAGTGTTAGCATACCACCTCTAACACTTTATGACTTAAAGTAAGGCCCCATTAATAATTCAGTTGTGCAACTGTGTCTTTTATACAGAGGGCTTCTCTGTTTTAAAAGCCCCCAGCCTTCAGCAGAAGGCAGTAAGCCTTAATGATTATTAGCAGTGCAAAATCTCTGTTTGCAAGTTTGACACACAGCAGCAGAGTCAGTGCAGCTGATGCTACGAGAACGAAGAGGTGCAGTTGCTAATTAAAAATAATATGGTCTGGTGGGTTGTGCGAGCGCAAACCGTACAAGCTACTGTTATCATGATCACAGGAAAACATATTAAACTAATTCTCTAAGTAAAATAAAATCGGCTCTCACCTTATTTTATTTTAAGTGATCTATTAACGACATTACCATGTGTATAAGAGCTGATAATGAAAGGGACTCTGAATTTAAATTTATCTGAATTTATTGGTTGGTTAACCAATGTAACAGCATATCTTCATGCATAAAATTACATGATCAAACTATTATTATTAGGTCAAAATCAGACTAACAGGACTAAAATGGTTGCTGTTAAAGTCCTGCGCTTGATGTATTGCATATTTGTATTTAGAATGTGTAGACAAGACCCCTTAAACAGTGAAAAGAGAGAGTGAAATGCCTTTATTTTGTCATTTGGCTTTTAAGTTGCAGAGAAATAATGACAACATGACGGATGGAAAAAGCACAGGTGTCATAATATTCAGTCATATAGTTGGGATTATTAACTTTTTCTGATTTATTTGCTGCTGGTTGTTCCAAACATTTTTGTCATAGAAGGTATTCGTGCCTTTACTGTATCTATACTTCATAAGAAAATAAAACAATACGGGCATCGTGACTTGATGTGATCGGAGATATTGAATGTGATTCAACACTGACTACATCAGATAATATTTCCTTCCTTTGGTTTCAGCCTCTCTTCCTTCATAGTCTGAAGTTTTGTATTCTCTCTCCTCAGATCACGGTCACCGACCATGGCATTCCCGCCAAATCCACCACGGTCCGCGTGATCGTCCGAGTCCTGGATGAGAACGACAACAGGCCGTTGTTCCTGGAGAAGATCTACAAGATCAAGCTCCCGGAGCGAGAGAGGCCGGGGAAAGAGAGAGGCACAAAGAGAGATCCGGTGTATCGAGTCATCGCATCAGATCGCGACGAGGGACCTAATGCCGAGATCTCTTACAGCATCGATGACGGAGATGAAAATGGAAAATTCTTTATTGAGCCCAAGACTGGCCTGGTGTCTTCCAAGAAGTTCTCTTCTGCTGGAGAATACGACATTCTTACAGTGAGTATCTCATCCCAGTCTCCCAGTGATAGGGTGGGGCAATCAACAGCATATAACTGAAAACTGACATTTAGAACCTCTCATCAAATTAATCTGGATCATGTTTGTTAATTTGATTAATACTCATGAGCTGTCCTTAACAAAAAAAAACTTTAACAATAGAAATACAAGCTATTCTGTGGATTTATGCCTTGAATTATTTTTCTACTTAAACTATGTAGGCACTGTGTATAAAATGTACTGTTGTGTATTATCTGTAACCATTAACAAGCGAACTAAACTTATAATACATTTTCTTCTGGAGAGTTTCAGGCAGCAGATCTACCAGAGCAGTGCAGAAACTCATTTTGCAACAAAATGTTGCATAACATCGTGTAACACCGTTTTTCATTCTCTGCCTCCCTCTCAGATTAAAGCCGTTGACAATGGACGCCCTCAGAAATCCTCCACTTGTCGCCTGCATATCGAGTGGATTCCCAAACCAAAATTGCCCTCAGATGCAGCTCCCCTACTTTTCGAAGAGTCGCCCTTCTCCTTCTCTGTCATGGAAAGTGACCCTGTGGCGCACATGGTGGGCGTTGTCGCCACCGAATCCTCTGATGTTCCTGTGTGGTTTGAAATCACAGGTATTGCCTCCTTCTCCTGGATCTCTGTTATTGTGTATCTGTGCATGTGTAGTGTAGACATACTTCATAGGTAGAGAAACTCTTCAGGACTAACATAGTGTTTGTGTGTGTGTTATGTGGCTTGGAAACATGGAAAGGATTGATTGACTTCTTATATTTTGGTGTGTATCTTATGCTAAACTTTGTCAGATCACTTCTGATTATTCAACCCTAACCAGGTTTCTGTCTTACTGCTCTGTCTAAGAGTTTAGATAACGGAACTGTATCATGAATTGGTCATAAACAATACATATTGATAGTTTTTTGGCTTGTCAGCCAACTAAAATGATTTTTTTAAACAATTTTAAGTGGCAACTCTTTTTGAAATGTTGAAACTTTGTAGTTTCTTTAATGTAGTTTTCTATACAACTTATGATAATTACTTTATGCATGAGAGGACTTAAATTGCTTGCCTCTTCTTCCTCCTACCCAGCCTGTCCTCCCTCTAATCTATGTCTGACTGACACGTCTCTTTTCTCCTGTCTTTCTGTGCTCTGCTTCTGCTTCTGCTTTTCTCTGGAATGTTCTGTTTGGTTGGATTTTTGCAAGACGGCAAAGAGGATTCTGAGATGTTTTACATCCTTCAGATGGCTTGTGACCACAACTGTACAGCAGAAGGTAGCTGCTGGGATCTCTTAATAGGCTGTGCTGTATTAAGAGATCATCCTACACTGTGTGTTAGTGCTGCCTGTTGGCTGTGGTTGAATTGAACTGTGCAACTGGATTGATGTCGTGCCACATTTTTCTCCTTAAACCTGTGACCTGATTACGAGAAACCCCCTCTCTTTACTGATGTACGGTTCATTCTTGAGAGTTTAGTACCCATTCTGTGTGAGTTAGGTCTAATTGCATGCAATAGCTATTATGTAGATGATGTTTTGATAGACAGCTCCTCTATACTGATGTTAAATGACAACATTATTGCATCTATTCATTATTATCTCTGACATCAGCACGGCTGAAAATGGATGTTTGTTGTTCATCTCAATGCCCCCATTTAATGTTTGTGTAACCTTGCCTCATGCAGACAACTAAGCAATGAGTTGTCACTAATCTTTTGTCTTGGTTGTTTGTACAAAAATTCTTATTCCACAGGTGGTAATTATGACAGCCGCTTTGACGTGGGCAAGGCCAGCGGAACATTGATTGTAGCACGGCCGATGGACGCAGAGCAGAAATCAAATTACAACCTGACGGTGGAAGCCACAGATGGGACACGAACTGTCAGCACCCAGGTAATTGAAACACTAATGAAAAGGCTTGCGAAGATGATGAGACAGGTGTCATGGTTCTGTTTGTCTCGTGTGAGAAATAGCGAAAGGAATAGGATGGGTAACAAGTGAAGCGGTCGCCACACTGTTTGTTAGGATATGTTTATGTTGTGATGTTATCATCACTTTCAACTGGCTTGGGATAATATGACAGTTGATATGTTTTGAGTTATATCCCTACATGAAGTGAGCAGATAATACAAAAAATATGGGATGTGATATGATGAGGCTGTGCTGCATAACGGATCTTCCTCCATTGTGGGTTGTGGTTGAATTGCTTTTTACTGCTAGATTTACGGCTGTATTTCCACTTAGCAGCTCTGGGGTAAGACTAGCTCTGTCTGAGTGTGACAAGGTTCACTGACCAGCAACACCAAATGTTATTACTTATGACATTATATTTCATTGTTTAATAAACCAAGGTGTGTAATGACATCTTGTCGTTTTAGAGTTCTTCTATGTGAGACTATTTCTTGGTTATTGCTAGTCCCACACAGAGCCAGTCTAGCCATGTTTCTAGTCGTCATGCTAAGCTAAAGTAACCATCTTCTCGCTGTACATTCAGTATCCACAAAGCAAGCACAGAATAAATATAAATGTAGAAAGATATGATTGACAGCTGTTTTATTTTGTTTTTCCTCTACAAATATTTACGCTATATTTTTTAAAAGATATATTATTACGCTATAATATTCATTTTTTCCCGACATTTTCATTCTTTTTTGTATTTCACTATTCTTAATGAATTCTTGTTTTTATTTTATACTTAATTATTAATGACGCTCTGTATTATATTTGGTTGTAGTATATTCTTGCAAGGACCCCAGGAAGACTATAGTGGTCATTAAATTGGCAGCTAATGGGGATCCTAATAAAACAATAAAACAATTCAGATGAACTTTACAGACACAATAGTGGTACTGATTTTCTCAAAATGTCCTTTAAATCAAGCTTCAGTTGACTTGATATTGAATAATCAGTTATTATACTTTTTTTTATAGAAAGAAACAAAGAAAGAAAAAGATAGAAAAACATTCTGTGGACTCAATAAATTATTTGAGCAGGTTTCCAAACCACAGTATGGATAGTCATTGTTCCTGCTCCTCGGTTCTCTTCCATCTCACTGCGTTGAACTCTAGGAATCTTCCATTCTTTCATTCCTGACGCAGGGCTGCTGTGATGATGGTGCCGTCTAGCCAGAGTTTTTTTAAGTGTACATTCTTGAGCCCCCTCCTTTCCTCCCCTCTGCTGTGCCTCTCTGAACCTGTGAAACGCTGACTTTTCTCTCAGGAACAGACTGCATCAGGCTTTTCTTGACTCTAAATAACTAAATGTATTACCCATACACAAAGATGCACATGGTACTGTCTATAAACAGCAAAATCTGAAAAGATGCTTCTTTTATTAAAAACTGTATGACCCTTTGTGGATCATTTTGATGAAAGATGATACTAAAACAAAATTCCAGACCAGAATACTTGGTGTATAATATGATGATATGCTGATTTATTGCCAGCAGCGTATTTATTGCTCTCCAGCTGATACCAAAGCTGAATCCCCATAATAAAAGCTTTTAAGCATGCAAGTTATCTTTGGTTTTTGTTCCGATGGTCATGCCATGTCTATGAGATTTTGAACGTTTTTACATGATAGTTTGGGTCAAATGGCATTGTGGCATTCAAAATGTTCTGTCCTTTGTCCTCAAAGGGCAGCTTCAGAGAACTTTAGCTGCAAAATAATCTATTTGTTGTCACCCTGTATGAATAAAGCCTTTCATCATCTGGCTGCTGTGCTCCACTGAGCCTTGGATGAAGTGCTGCATTCACTGGCCTTTTTTACAGCTCGTCTGAGGAAGTAGCATGTCCTTTAGTTCAGTGCAGAGCCTTAAAAACAGCAGCACAGTGCCTGTTTTCTCAGCCATGACTTTCTCTCGCCATAAAGCACTTTTTAAAAAGTCATGGCAATAGACACTTATTTAAAAGCCTCACAGCAATACTGCACGCGGTGACATTTTAAGTCAAATTCATCACATTCAGGGTTTAACCGATTCAAAAGGTCTAATTCTCAGTGGGCCATGAGTCTCACTGTGCTTGCAATGCTTTCACCTCACAGGGAATGGTTTATTTTAGTGTTCATATAGAATTACAGGGTCACCTCACAAGCCCTGTATAAAGTTCTAGTAGTAGTATCTGTTCTGATAGCAGGGGGTTTAGTCGACGCTGGGTAGGATGTGTATGTTTTGTGTAATAGTCATCAACCAGAAGGCTTAAGATTAAAAAGACCCGATGAAACAGCGAACATTTGAAGAAATAATATAATCGGGGGGGGGGCAGCTGTAGCTCAGGAGGTAGAGCGGTCGCTCATGGAACGAAAGGTCGGTGGTTCAATCCCCTTTAAGACTACAAGTCGAAGTATCCTTGAGCAAGATACTGAACCCCAATCTGCTCCTCAGGTGCCGTGATGTAATGGCAGCCCACTGTTCCTTAGGGATGGGTCAAATGCAGAGAAAGAATTTCCCCCTGTGGGATTAATAGAGTATCTAAAAAAGAAAGAAAAACAAATCTCTGAAATAAAGCAGAGATGTTGAGTAATGAATTTCCTCCATGTCTTGCAACTTAAACCCACGTGGAGAGAATTCCAAAAGAAAAGAGTTTGTTATTGAGTATGAATTTGTTCTGTTTCTCAACCTTTAAAACAAATAAGGGTTTCACTGGCAGTTACATCTACCCAATCACGCTCATGCAGTGCACTTCATGAACGCTCCACCTAAGACTTATCTATTCCTTGAATCAAAGTCATGTGGAGGCTGTGCTGCCAGACAGGCTGGCCTATTTTCTCTCTCCCTGGAATGTGTTTTTTTGAAAATACTCTTTAAACCCATCTTTATCTTTGCTTCGGTCTGTTTTTCAAAAAGCTTCACATTCATCGAACAGGTATGCAGAGATGATGATGATTGTCCTCCGTAGCACAAACAAGAGCTCTGGATGTCTGTGGGCTGTGTTCACCCTATTGTAGGAACATGTTGGGGTGCCCATTTCCAATGCCCTGCCTTTGCCCAGAACCTGCCACCAGGCCGGGCGGCTTCTTCTCCTACACATCGCACATGAGGACAATGAGCACAATTTAAGCTCCCCTGTGTCCTATTCTGGACACAAAAGATGTTTCATTATATAGAAGACTCTGCACTTTTGGTTTTGGATATGTTTTGTGCTTTAGAATGACGGTGACAAACCATTAGCTTGAAATTGAAGATTGTTTTAAATACAACCATCCTGTGACTCCTCAGAATCAAGCGAAAGGTCTGTGGGAAGTCTTTGGCGAAGTCTTTTGTCTTTTGTTGTGTTTTCCATTTAACTGTTGTAGTTTTATAAAAGCACGCCTGAAGGATCAGCTGATGTATTATAGCTTGGGCTCATAGTCAGAAGCTGTGCCAATGAGGCAGCTTAGGCATACAGCCCAGCTTCCCTTCCCCCCTTCTCCAGCTATATGGCATCCTTCCTTGTCCATGCAGGAGTACCTCAAGCTGTTTTGCTCACAATCTGTTCCTGGTGTCCTGTTTCTCATGTTATCCAAGTTCACATTACAAAGATGCTCGAAGGTTCACCTTATTCTGTCATACGTAAATGTTTTCTTGCCTTAACTATCAAAGCTGAAGTCTGTATGTGTGACTATTTTGCTGGATTTCTTTTGCATTGTATCCTCAGCCACATCTTCTGTGTGTATGTTTCTGTCTTTCCCACCCACAACCCGTGTTTTCTAAATGTGACCATTTTCCGTAGATTTCACTTGTCTTTGCTTATTCTCATCTCACCCTCACAACACTTTTTTCTTCTCCATCCCCATCTGTCAAAGTCCATGTCTCAGTCCCAATCTTGTTCCTCACCATCATTCCCAGAGGAAGTCATAAAGAAAGACTACAGATTTTTTTTCCACACCAACACTTCTGCTGCAGTCAGGCTGTATCATGCTTTTGTATAATGTTTGAGGGCAAAGTTCTTTTGAAATTTTGTCGAGCCTGGATGAAAAAGGCACTTTTGTCTGCATATGAGAGTTTTTTGTGTCCTTTTTAAGCCATATGAAATAGCACATTGCACATAGATGTGGATATTATTGACCGGGCTCTCTTCCTTTGTGCTTCTTGATAGCACTATCAGCTCTCAGCACCTTAGTTGCCGTTCACAATACATGTTATCTGACGCTGGCCAGATTGAGACACATTGGATAGCCTCTTTGTGTTGATGCATGTGTGCAAGTGTGTGGGTTTGTATGCAGACACATGCATGTGCATCTGTGTGTGTAAAAGTTGGATTGTGAGACACAAGGGATCTGGCGCTATATATATATATCTGGCACTGAGAAGACTAGTTTGGAATGATAGATTGTTAGCCTGCTGAGGGTTCGACATCCACTAGAGGTCCATTGTCATAAGCCGTTTCTGGGTTAATGTGTGATCAGAAAATTGTTTTTATTTAACATTATGCTTCTTAATTAGCTGTGTGGCATGGGTTGCTCATGACTTATGGCAAACAGCCAGCTCACAGCACTGACAGACAGCATGCAGCCCAATGCTCCCCCTGCAAGATGACATCTGTGAGTCCCAGCAGCATTGCCAAAATCGCAGCACACAGCAGATTGTAAATGTTATCAGGGCTGTCAGGTTTAGTCTGTATTTGTCTCTGATATAGGCCAACAGTGCTCAGCAAACAGCATTATGACAAGAAACAACAGTAGGCGGTTGTGTTAACCAGAGGTCTGACAAATCCTAGTCAGCTAGTGAGCTGTCAACTGGGTAGAGCTTTTGTAGCTATGGTCCTTTTCACTGTTCCTGACCCAACAGCTCAGCCTCATCTGTTTCCTGTGGGACATCACCCCCTTGTGTTTGGTATGCAGGTGTCTAATCTGGGTTGATCCCTTTGTTCCCCTTGTTTGGCAAGGGTAGAAGCCCCTCACTGATCTGGGAAGCAGAGATTCCAGCAGCTCTCCATAATCCTCTGTCGGAAGTCCAGTAGACGAGTGGTTGGCACTGATTTAAAAAAAAAAGCTCCCTGTGGAATTTTACAGTTTGGGTATGTTGTCTTCGTTGTGTGCAGGGGGAAAAAAAGAAATTCATGTCCATTTTTATTCATACACCACCAATTCACAAGAGCAAAATCAGTTTCCACCTTCTAAAAAAAGCAGGTCCAGACCAGATGCTTTATTTTACTGGGACCAAACATCCCCCCACGAGTAAGCATTTGGTGACAACAGCGAGTTAAAACTGCCCTTTAAGAGGCAGAAACATTGGAGCAGACTCCGGCTAGGTGGGTGGCCATCTGCATTGACCGATTGAGTTGAGAGAGAGAGAGCCAGAGCCAGAGCCAGAGCCAGAGAGAGCGAGAGCGAGAGAGATGGGGGGGGGGAGAGGGAGATAGACAGAGATGTGCAGTAACAGCAATAGTATTAGCTATGATAATATAAATATTGCATATAGTAGTATCTATAATAACTACTACGATAGCTATATTTCAGTATAGTAAAACTATCAATATAATGATAATAATAGAATAATAATCAGCCAGGACTACAGTAGCAAGTCTAACCAAGATCCATGGGAACCTGCAAAAAGAAAGAAAAAGACCAAGACTCCTGGGAAGAAACCAAGTTAGTAAAATTAGTTAATGGGATATGAATGTGTACACAAGGAGATAGAGAGAGAGGCTCTGTGCATCATGGGAAGTCCCCCAGTAGTCTAAACCTATAGCATCATAAATAGGGGAATGGAAAAGTGTGTCTTTTGACTGGTACTGTAGGTCTATAGTACTGTAGATCTAGAATTGACTAAAACCTCTGGATATAGAGAAATAATTAATCACAGCTTCTTTAACTGACTGTTGTACATAGCATTTAAATAAAGACTGATTGGTCATATCTGATGGAGAAGTGCTTCTCTGCAGCCTAGTTAGGATGTCGTCTAAGAGACTGTTTGTTGGTTTTGATGCTTTTCCATCATATGTATTGATCTGAATACTGAAGAGTGCGGGAAAAGGTGCTTTGGATTGTGTGTGTGTGTGTGTGTGTGTGTGTGTGTGTGTGTGTGTGTGTGTGTGTGTGTGTGTGTGTGTGTGTGTGTGTGTGTGTGTGTGTGTGTGTGTGTGTGTGTGTGTGTGTGTTGTAGGGAGGAGAATGAAAGAAAAAATAAAGTGGAACTTACTGGAAAATGTATTGTTGGCAAATCACTGTTCTGATTGGAAATAAATAAGTACATTTACATTCACACTATCATTCTGGTTATTGTTGAGTTTTTGGAGTATGTAACTTATATGTTTGCAGATGTAAACGTAAACCTTGCACAAACCTAACACATGTTGGGAACTACTGCATTTGAAATACCGTTTTCATACTTAAGATGCATGTCTAACTGTAACACTGGTTTTATTTGGACTGATTTAATCCAATCAATCCTTTGAAACATTTTTTTTTAATGATTAAACATTAACATTCTCTACAATTTATTTCTCTCCTTTAGGTGCTTATCCGTGTTATTGATACCAACAACCACCGACCACAATTCTCTCAAAAGTGGTATGAGGTGAATGTGTCTGAAGACAAACCAGCAGGGACTGAGGTCCTGCAGATCAGCGCTGTTGACAGAGACGAGAAGAACAAACTGACCTTTACACTCCTGAGCAGCACTGATCCCTTCAGCCTGAGGAAGTTTCGACTAGACCCAGGAACCGGCATCCTCTACACCGCGGAGCGACTGGATCATGAGACTATGCATCGCCACATCCTTACTGTCATGGTACGATTCAGTGAACATAGTTTGATAAATTATGAGAAATTCTTACTTATGGTTTAATGGAGTTTATCTCAAACTCTTGTCTGTTTCTGTTGTTCTTCCTTCCTCTTCCATCTGTGTCACAATTTTTTTTCTCCAGGTTCGAGACCAGGACATCCCTGTTAAGCGCAACCTTGTGCGTGTCATTGTCAATGTGGATGACACCAATGATAATGCACCGTGGTTTATAGGCACACCTTACTCTGGTCGTGTGTTTGAATCAGCAGCTGTAGGCTCGGCTGTCCTCCAGGTCACAGCCCTTGACAAAGACAAAGGCCATAATGCCGAGGTTGTCTACAGCATCGAATCAGGTAAATGCACACAAAGTTGCTGTGCCACTCTGTTTAGCCACTGTCATGGCAGAAAGCTTTCATTGTAGAATAAAGCAAATGAAATCAGGTCCTAACAATGTGTGAGTCATTTTGAGGCCAGCTGCCCACTGGATCATGAATGGAATACTTTACAAAGAGTAGAAGAATATTGAAGATTTTTCCGAGAGGATCTCCAAATACGTGGGAGATCAGAATTTCCCCTGATGGCATTCTCTAACAATACAATAAGCTGTTTTATAAGAACAATGAACATGCGGCTATGAGCAGCAAGCTGTTATGTTGCATGTGCATGTTTGAAATGGGATGACGTAATGTAACTTTGATTTGAGTCAAGCTAAGGCCTTACTTACCAATCATTATTGGTTAGGAAAGTTAGGTTATTTATGACTAACCAATGTTGAGGGGGGAAAATGTTGACGCAAATGCTTCCCAGTATTCCATCAAGGAAAATGTTAGGTTTTTTTTTCCATTGAAGCTAGCCATGTATCGCAGGTCAAAAAATATTTTAATCACAGCTACATCAATATATCATTCTATTTTGTATTGTATCTTTTGTCTTTCTTACAGGAAATTTTGCAAACTCCTTTGCCATTGATCCTGTTCTTGGGACAATTACAGTAGCCAAAGAGCTTGATCGCAGCACCAAGACCCTGTTTGAACTCATCATTAAGGCATCTGATAATGGGATATCTCCACTTTCAACTACAGCCACTGTGCACATTGCGGTAACAGTTTCTGACAATGCAGCCCCCAAATACACCGAGAAGGAGTTCTCTACAGAAATCAGTGAATCAGCTCATCCAGGAAGTTTTGTCAGCTTGGTCACTGCTGTCAGCCAGTCATCTGTTTTCTATCAAATAAAAGGAGGCAACAACAACAATGCATTTGATATAAACCCAAACTCAGGAGTCGTTGTTACCCAGAAAGGTTTAGATTATGAAACCATTTCTGAATACATTCTCATCATACAGGGCACCAATATGGCTGGACTTGCCAGCAACACAAGTCTTTTGATTCACCTAAAGGATGAAAATGACAATGCCCCAGTATTTCTCCAGAGGGAATTCAAAGGAGTAATCAGCGAGTCGGCACCCATCAACAGCGTTGTTCTGACCCATGAGAACACTCCCTTAGTCATCCGTGCCTCGGATGCTGATTGTGACCAGAATGCCATGCTCATCTATCAAATTGTAGAACCTTTTGCTCATAACTATTTTGCCATTGACTCAAGCACAGGAGCCATCAGAATCACAACAGCTTTAGATTATGAGCAGAGGGCCGTTTTCCGCTTCACAGTCCAGGTCCATGATCTAGGAATGCCACGACTTTTTACAGAGACAGCAGCCAATGTGACCATTGAGGTAATTGATGTTAATGACTGTTCTCCAGTCTTTAGCCAAGAACTGTATGAGACAACTGTCATAGTGCCAACATACAAAGGAGTGGAGGTTATTAAGGTCAATGCTACAGACTCGGACTTTGGGCCCAACTCCAAACTTTTTTTCTCCATCTCTGAGGGAAATATAGGAGATAAGTTTAGAATGGAACCTACCACAGGCATAATCTCTATTCAGAATGTCACACAGCTCAGGAGCAGATATGAATTAAAGGTTAGGGTTTCTGATGGTAGATTTGCTGCCGTTGCTACAGTAAAGATAAATGTAAAGGAAAACAAGGATAGTAAGATAAAGTTTACCAGCGAGTCCTACAAAGCCTATGTCCGAGAAAACTCCTCTGAGAAGGAGACACTAGCAGTCATTGCTACCGTTGGGAACCAGGTCAACGAGCCTTTGTTTTACAAAATTTTGAACCCTGACAGCAAGTTTGTAATCAGCCGCACATCTGGAGTAATATCAACCACTGGGATTCCATTTGATCGCGAGGCACAAGACACATTTGATATAGTTGTTGAGGTCACCAGAGAGGACAAATCTGAAGATGGAGCTCATGTTTTAGTAACCGTGACGGTGGAAGATGTGAATGACCACAAACCTATGTTTGTGAACCTCCCATATCATGCCCTGGTCCAGATGGACACAGAGGAAAATCAGGTCATTCGACAAGTCACAGCAGTGGACAAAGACATTGGCATGAATGCAGATATCCACTATCAACTGAAGGATCACGAAGAATACTTTCAAATTAGCCCTGCTGGTGAAATCTCCCTCAAAAAGAAATTTGAGAAGGAGTCACTTAACACAGACTTTGTAATCATTGTTATCGCAACGGATAATGGAGATCCAGCACTGTCAGCAGAAGTAGAAGTGCCAATAACAGTAGTGAACAAAGCAATGCCTGTGTTTGAGAAGGCTTTTTACAGCATTGAAATCCCTGAAAACATTCAGTTACACACACCCGTGCTTCATGTACAGGCCAGTGATTCTGAAGGCCCTCGTATTGTGTACACAATTTCTGAGGGCAATCCTTTCAAACAATTCTCCATTGATTTCAACACAGGTGTGATTCATGTGATTCAGCCTTTGGACTTTGAGACACACCCTGCTTACAAGCTAAATGTTAGAGCCACAGATTCTCTGACTGGAGCTCACTCTGAAGTATTTGTCGATATCATACTGGAAGATGTGAATGACAATGCACCCGTGTTCCTGTCAAAGGCCTACTATGCCAATATTTCAGAGGCCTCTGTCATTGGTACATCCATCCTGCAAGTTGATGCCAAAGATTCTGATACTGGTAATAACCAGGAAGTGTTCTTTCAGTTGGTTGAGGAAAAGGGGAAGAGTTCAGATTTTTTCACTATTGATCGTGACACAGGAGTAATCTCTCTGGCTCTAGTTCTTGATCATGAGGAAATCCAACAGCACAAGTTGAGAGTCCGTGCTGTGGATGGAGGAGTTCCATCCCTCTCTAGTGACATCACTGTGGTGATAGACGTTACCGACCTGAATGACAATGCTCCAGTATTTACAGAGCACACTTATAAAGCTACTGTGAGTGAATTAGCCCAGCGTGGATACTTCATTACCCAAGTCCAGGCATTTGATGCTGATAGCTCAGACTCTGACAACTTGCAGTTCTCCATTATATCTGGCAATGAGGATCTGAACTTTTCCATTGACAAATACACAGGTGCCATAGTCATTTCCAACCACCGTAGGCCACATATGCACCCGCTGTACAACCTCAACGTGTCAGTATCAGATAGTGTTTTCAGAAGCTCAGCCCTTGTCATGATAACAGTCATTGGTGCCAACTTCCACAATCCCACCTTTTCTCAAGTGGATTTTGTTGTTGAGCTTGTTGAAAACGCTCCTGTTGGTACGTTGGTAGCAGAGGCAAAGGCGACAGATGATGACGATGGAATTTATGGGCAAATCACATACCAGATTGTCAATGACTTTGCAAAAGACAAGTTCTCTGTCAGAGAAAATGGAGAGATCTTCACTCTAGAGAGCCTTGATCGTGAGAATACAGTTGAGAAGGTTATTCCTATTTCTCTCACAGCTAGAGACGGTGGTGGAAAAGTCGGCTTTTGTATAGTCAATGTCATCCTCACAGATGTCAATGACAATGCCCCACAATTCAGGGCAGCTGAGTACAAGGCCACTATTGTATCAGATGTTCCAAGAGGAACCTCTGTGGTTAAAATTGCTGCTTCAGACATGGATGAGGGAAGCAATGCTGACATTGAGTATTCAATTGAAGCGGACATTGAAAATGTGAAGGAGAACTTTGAAATCCACCCAACCTCTGGGGTCATTGTAACCAAAGAGAGTCTCATTGGACTTGAAAATGAGCTCTGTGCCTTCTTTGTTAGGGCCAAGGATACTGGGAATCCACCAAAACATTCTGTTGTACAGGTTTACATTAGGATCGTTTCACCAGAGACCCCAATTCCCAAATTTGCTGAAGCAAATTACCGCTATACAATTGCTGAAGACCTTCCTATTGGGACAGAGATCGATGTATTTCAGGCTGTTAGTGAGCAACCAGTTGTTTACAGTCTTGTGAAAGGCAGCACTCCTGAGAGCAATGAAGATGAGGTGTTTGTTGTGGACAGAGACAGTGGAGCCTTGAAGCTTCAGAAAAGCCTCAACCATGAGACAACTAAATGGTATCAGCTCATTTTGCTTGCCCAAACAAAGCATGAGAACTATGAGATTGTGGCATCAGTGAACGTACACATCCAGCTGAAAGATCTTAACGACAACAAACCCGTCTTTGAGTCAGACCCTTATGAGGCCGTCATTGTGGAAAACCTTCCAAGTGGGACTCAAGTGATCCAAGTCAGAGCCACTGACCAAGACTCTGGAACCAATGGCCATGTTGTTTACAGCCTCGACCCCAAGCAGAACACGCAGGAGATCTCTGAGCTGTTCGCTGTTAATAGTGAAACTGGATGGGTGACCACCTTAAAAGAGCTGGACCGCGAAAAGATGGAGAAATACACAATTGCTGTTCTAGCCACAGACCAAGGCGACAGAATCCAACACGTTACTGGTACCAGAGTGGAGGTAACCGTCGCCGACGTGAATGACAACCCGCCCCGCTTCACTGCAGAGATCTACAAAGGCACAGTCAGTGAAGATGACCCCCCTCCCAGCGGGGTGATCGCTATCCTTAGCACCACAGACGATGACTCCGAGGACATCAATAAACAAGTCAACTACTTTATCACAGGTGGGCATTTATTATTTCGCAAAACAGGTAATTAGTAAGCCGAGAGAGTTTATTCCATACTCCTTTGTGCAACAGTCACATTTCATAATCAGCGTTTAGGGAGGATTATCTATTTATGCCAGTTAATATGATAATATCTCATATTTGAATCATTACATGGTCCTATTATCTGTTAGGAGTCTGAGTTATTGCCTAATCAGCTGAAGCTGAAGGCGAATATTTAGGTCATCAAAATACATAAATGAATAATTAGCTGAATGAATCAGTAAATGAAAGAATGATGAGTAATAAAATTAGCTGGATAAATCTTTGTAAAGTAGTGATGAATACTTGAGTAATTGAAAGTAGTTACAGGACAGATCCATATCCTTTTCTTTTTAATGACTTGGGCTGCTTCTTGCTTTCCTGCTTTTGAGTTATTGATCATTCCAAAGGGGTATATTTCCTTTTAACACCAAACAGGAGGGGACCCGCTTGGCCAGTTTGCTATCGAACACATTCAGAATGAATGGAAAGTCTCTGTCAGAAAGCCCCTGGACCGCGAAAAGAAGGACAATTACCTTCTAAACATTACTGCCAGTGATGGCATCTTCACTGGCAAAGCTACTGTGGAGGTCAAGGTGCTGGATGCCAATGACAACAGCCCTGTATGCGAAATGGTAAAATCAATTTTAATCCCAACTTTGTTGTTACTTCATCATTTAAATTCAGTTTGTTGTGTCCTTTTATTTTTTATTATTAACTTAAATTTCCTCCTCTCTTCCATTTTCCTCTTATTCCATCCGTCCCTCAGTCTCTGTACAGTGAGAGTGTCCCAGAGGACTCCCCTGCTGGCAGACTCATCTTGCAGGTCTCTGCAACAGATGCTGACATCCGCTCAAACGCCCATATCTCTTATGAGCTCCAGGGAGTTGGATCTGAATCGTTCATCATTGACCCTGATACAGGTGTGTATCTGTTAGCATCTGTGTGAATGCAAACGCTTATGCATATGTAGAAGGTTATTGATTGTGAGTTGTCCCATCCGTCCATCCAGCCATCCATCCATTTTCTTCTGCTTATCCGAGGTAGGGTCAGGGTGCCATTAGGTGGTGCAGGGTGTTATAGATGTGCCTCTCCCCAAAAACATTTTTCACACAACGCTTTAGGGAATTCTGAGGTGTCCCAGGCAAGATATGAAAGGTAATCTCTCCAGCGAGTCCTGGGACCACCCCGGGGTCTCCTCCCAGTTGGACATGCCAAGAAAACCTCCAGAGAGGGATGATCAGACGCCCGGATCACCGTAACTTCCTTTTGACATGAAGGAGCAGCGGCTCTACTCTCAGCTCCCAGACACATGTCTAAGCCCCTCACTTATCTCTAAGGCTGAGCCCAGCCGCCCCATGGAAGCAGCTCATTTCAGCTGTTTGTATCCACAATCTCATTCTTTCAGTCACTACCCAGAAGTCGAGGGTTGGAACTTAGATCGATTGACTTGGAGGCTGTGCGTCTATACAGTACCTAATTAAAATATCTGTATATATTTTTGGACATAACTATTGAGTTAGTTTGCGCTGCAGCTGTTATATATTATATAATATTGGGAAGCAGTATGTGGGTCACTCATGTTATATTCTCTCATGAAATACTATTACTCTACTATCTCTCTATTCTACTGTCCGGCTGTCTGTAAACACTTTTTGTCCAAGGTATAACTCAGAAACCGTTCAATATTCTTTCAAGAAACTTGGTACACACATCAACTACATGCTGGAGTGATGCCTTTTGCTATTTAGAAATTTTCACAATTTAGATTTTTGGCATGTCTGGCAACAACTTATACCTACTAACTATCACTCTACTAACAAAAGAGCAAGGTTAGTTTTTGATGCACAACTTGTAAACTATGTATTCTCTCTTTGACAAATTGTACATGTACAGCAGGAATGATGCAGAAATGTATCTTTCCTACTATCAATTTATTATGATTTTTATTTTTTGCATTTCCATGATAACAATTTGGTGTTGGATTTGGCCTCAAAAGAGGGCAAGGTTTGTTTCCATAGCCTTCACTAAATCTTATATGAACATGTAGTTTTCATGATCACAATTTTGATGTCTTTTTCTAACTGACTGCTGAACTGAAAGTGCTTCTATTCATGCAAATATACTGAATTTGAGTTTGTGTGGGCCAGGGCGATATGCCACCTCCTGATGGTTCTTGTTAAAAGAGCCAACAACACTTCCCTGCAGGGCAACTGGAAGGCCCACAGTGGTACTAAAATACAGAGTTGCACACTTAAATTAAATTTATGACTGCTATACTTCTTGCCACAAATAATTTCTTCTGGAAGACCATCTTGAATCAGACAGTTTTTTATTCCATCTGGCTGCGAGGATGGAAAAAAAGAAGAAAAAAAAGAAAAACAGCAAATGCCCATTAACGCCAGACTGGTTTTAAAACGTAAAGGAGAACCCAACCTAAACCAGTAGAATCAAACAGCTATAGAATACATCTGCTGCCACATGTAATCCCGAAGTAATGGCAAAATTCACCCTTAATATGCTGACAGACTTGACACCAAGACAAGACAATAAGGCAACAATACCATTCAGCTGTCTTTTGGCAATCCTCAAAATTGACTTTCCAGCAGCAGCGCTATTGCTACGCTGAGAGTATGTGTCGTTTTGTTTTTTTGGTTCAGTGGAGACAAGTAGGATTATTGCAGATGAGGACTGCCAAGAGAGTCTGAGTTTTCCAAAGAGGCTGTGGTGGTAATGGTGGCTGCTTCACATCCCACTTCCATTTTCTCCACCTCTTGCACATCAGTTTCTTATTAATGCCCCTCTTTTTCCCTTTCAAAGCCATTAGTTGCTTGGATGCCTTTTTTACATGGGTAGTAAACAGTAGAAAAGGGGGTTGCATTGCTTTAGAATTTAAATGGTTTTTCCACTTATACAGAAACTCAATCACTTGATTGATTTCTTAAACAGATTTTATAAGACTGAAACTGAACGGTATTTATGTTGTTTTTCAAATATCGAATCTTCTCCCCACGGAGTGTCCTTGTGTGTGTTTTGCTCAAATACGTTCTGTCTCTCTTTCAGGGGAGTTGAAGACCTTACAGCCACTGGACCGAGAGGAACGAGATGAGCACAGGTTCAAAATGCGGGCGGTGGACGGAGGAGGCCGTTACTGTGAGGCTGACATTCACATCACAGTGGAAGATGTGAATGACAACCCCCCACAGTTCTCATCTGATCCCTACACCTTTTCAGTCTTTGAGAACACAGAGATCGGCACATATGTGTTAAAACTGCTGGCAAATGATGTCGATACTGGTGAGTTCACAACTGACACCAGTCCATAACCTGTAAGACTTGCAGAGTAAATATCTTAGGCTCCTGTAAGGTAAATTACCTGATAAGAGTATCAATAAATATCATAGATAGCGATAGATACCCATCCTTGCTTCAATGGTTACCCTCAGGGTTCTGGCAATGTTAAAGAAAGTGAAAAAAATCATAGATACACGCCTTTATTCAGATCTAATGCTCACTCTTCTACCCAGCGTCATGAAAAATCATCATCAACCCAGCGTCATGAAAAATCATCATCAATCATCATCGTCATCAAAAACGATCTAAAACACCTGCTCTTGGAATGTTCAAAAACATGGAAAACATTCCTGAATCCACTCCTTTATCTGTATCTTTCTTGCTATATACACAACCTTCCTACCAAGTTTTATGAAAATGATTTATGTAATCCTGCTAACAGACAGACAAACAAATTTAAAAAAACACTTATTTTACCTTTACTTGGCAGAGATAATAAATGTACTTTTATCCACTTTGTTAAATGAAGTACCCTTTAAAAAGGATCGTGAATACGCAAAAATATTTCACAGGAAAAAAGTCAAAATCCTCTTCAATTCACCAGCTTTTATGAATTTGGTTATGGAAAGACCAAAAAAGAAAAAAGAAACAAATTCTTCTTTAGTTCTTTAAATTCTGTAAATGCTGATTATCCTTTTACTACAACCCCATATTGTTACAGCCATGTTTAGACATTGCAGTTTGTTTGCAGTGTCAGATTCACATTTTGAAACCATATTTGTATCACTTATCAAGCCCCCTATCAGGACATTTAATATTAAATACTGTATATGGATTATAAACATTTAGAATATAATATAGAGTAGATGTAGTTTGAAAATAAAACCCTTACTCTGAAATGTCAGGCTTAATTTAAAGGTAAAATTGACAGCCACATCAGTTCTCACTGATAATACTGAATAGGACACAGCATGAATACGAATCAGTCCCTGAAATAATGAGCCCTTAAAAGTGAGATAAATTTAAGATGAGCATCACACAGATAGAAATGGCAAATTCTAACCTTTTGAGCATTTAAATGGCAATAATTTTACAGCCACAGTGCAGCAAATTAATAATGAAATATGAAAATTATGTTTTATAGAAACAAATGTCTTGCTTGGGCAATAGAAAGTTAAATGTGAGGCAATACATTCATTTTTATTATAGCATAATGAAAAACAGTATTTGTAATTCGAAGATATATCTTAAAAATGTTTTCATATAATCATGGTATATAGTCTCCATATGCGTCGTGGCTAAATGATGACTCAAAAGGTGTCGGTTATTATCTTTCTTTCATGCAACTACATTCCACTAAATGCCAAGAGGCAGGGATAACAAATGTGGAATTTCATGAATGATCAACCCCTCAAATTAAAAGCTCCATTACGCTCTAATGAAATTCTTCTCTCTTCAAGCCAAATTCTCAAAAGCACTGATTGCAATTTTCCATTTGCCTGGTGCAAAGCCACAGGGACACATATTTATCTGTGGCGTGTTCACCTTTCTGCAAGCATCGCCATCACTGAGAGGGTCTCATGTGGATAAGACTGAGAACTTAAACCCTGCAATTACACAGTCATGTAAGCTCCTTGAGACTTTATCCAGGAAGCCATTGGGCCTGACGTTCCTGAATACATCTTTAGTTTAGTGGAGCAGGACATTCTAGCTTCATCCTCAGAGAATTGATGCCCCCTCTTTCTATTTCTCCTTTTCAGTCCCTCATTTTGGCTGAACTGACAGCTTGACAGAATGAAAAGGATGGTAGAATTGGGTCCCTCGGAGTGTAACGTTAAAGGAGGGAACTGGTATTAAGACATGCCCGAGGCTTTCCTGGCACAAAATTTGCGTCAAATCTTGAACATCAAGGATAAGGCTGATTGAGGTAGAGGAGGAGAAAAAAGAGGTGCTCCTGCTGTTCAGCCAGCGGCAGTAATTATTTAGATTTACAGTGGGTGAAAGCAGTGTTTGATTAGTATTTCTCTCACATGTGTAGGTATCACACACATCTAGAGGTCTCTTTTTTTTGGGGTCTGCCTTGTATTTTTTAATTTAGTCGAAGCTTCACTTTGCAGCACAAAGTCCCCGGCAACATTTAAGAGCATACAAAAAGGCATTGTTACTTTGACCCAGTGAGGGTGACCTCAATGAGGCTTCAGTGAACTGTCTTTGTTGCCATCCATAAAAAATGCGAAGCCCTGAATTTAACCTTGAGAGAGAAAAAACTTCCCTTATCCTCCATCAATATTTGACTCTGGATATCTGCGAGGACTACGAGTCTTGACACTGCCTGATGTGAGTCAGCCTCTGTGATCTGCCTGCCCATTTGGCTTGATACTCAAACACATTGCTGCTCCTCAGTCCAGCCTGCTCTTACATTGTCTGAGGCAGTACTTATCAGCATGGAGTGGTTATAAACCAGGCAGTCAAACAGACCCAAACTGGTGCCCTGATCTTTGATAAGTTATGCGAGTAGACAAGTCTGCTTTGTCCTTCATCACACTGTCTGGTTCAGAGTGTCAACTCTTTGCCCTCACTGCTTTTTTTCATGTTGGAGGAATTTTATCATTTTCTGCTCTGTCCATCTTCATGCCGCCCAGATTCATACAAGTTTTGACATGGTCGCCTCCAACACTACAGTTATCTTAAAGCACCAGCAGTCCTTGAAATCTGTTGCTTTACAGACCAGTGTGCAGTTAGCATGCTTGCTTTTAGCTATGTTAAAAAGATTTACACAGGTAAAGGTCCTATACAAAATTGTCTTGAGTATCGGGTGGCAACTGAGAAATATTTCCCTTATGCTGCAGATTATTTTCTTCATTAATCCAAATTGTTCTACGTATGCAATTTTAGATTATACAAAAAATGTTGGCTTTAATTCTGGCAGCCCAAGATAGTGTATTTAAAAAAAAAAAATTTTTCTTTCATCCACATTCCAAAACCCCAAGATTTTCAATTTACTGTTAAATGTGGCAAAGAAACTGCAATGGATTTTTTCCTTCTTTTTCATCAATTGTCCAATAATTCCAGCTCTATTTAGATATTAAACACTCCTGCCATGGGACTGAGAAGAGCATACAGTCATAAACATATGTAAATGAGACAATATAGCCAATTTAGATTCTGCACATTCACTTAACCACTGTTAAGTAATTGTCTCAAGGATGATCGGGCCAGATAAAAGTGATGGGAAACCCTATAAAGCAGGGCTCCCGGTGTTAGTCTCTCCTGCACGATAATGAGATCCGCAAAGGATGTGAGCACTTAGCTGATAAATGGGAATATAATAGCATATACCAAATGGGGGCCACCTGCAGGAAGGCATTATGATTATTATTGTGATCCGTCTCTGTCTTGTTGCTCAGAGGGTCTTGCTTGTGGGAGGACATGAGTTATGAGGATGGCATGGATTAGACGTTTACAGCTCCTGTTTATCCGAGGCTGCGTGAAAGATTGATGCTTTGGAAGGGGAATAAAGGGTGGATGGCGTGAATCATTCAAGAATCAATACATCAATATAAGAATCAATATACTTGTTCAGGCCTTGTGCTTAAAGGAGCATTCCTCTCAATGAGCCTTTCAATCTTATGGGTAAGGATAACATTTTACTGGACATCTTAAATGTTGAGATGTGAGGAGAAGAACCGACTCTCTGAAAGGCACCACGACATAACTAACAGGAATAATTGTCATAAAGTTTAAAAATAAGATGTATTTAATTCCCCAGAATTCTTCTTTGTCTGACATTTCAGGTCCTAACAGCGATGTCCTTTACTCATTGCTTGATTCTGCCGATGGATTTTTCTCAATTGATGAGCACACCGGTGTAATAAGCCTGGAGCGTCCGCTGGACCGCGAGGTGCAGTCGACATATGAGCTGAAGGCTAGTGCTAGTGACCAGGGCTCCCCACGCCTCTCCTCGCTGTGCCAGGTTGTGATCTCGGTCCTGGACATCAACGACAATCCGCCAGTGTTTGAGCACCGTGAATACACAGCCACCGTGTCTGAGGATGTGACGGTGGGCACACAGTTGCTCAGAGTGCAGGCGGCCAGCCGGGACATGGAAGCCAATGGGGAAATCTCTTACAGCATCATCAGTGGGAACGAGCATGGCATGTTCAGCGTGGAGCCGCGCACTGGTATGTGGTTGCATAGATGACTTCTAATGTAATAATATGGATTTTGAATCCAAAAAAACAAAATCCAAAGCTGCTTCTTTGTATATCTAGCACCAGGAATCAGGTTTGCACGGGTTTCACGTTATCTATTGATCAGCTGGTGCCGGTAGTGTGCACAGAAGCAAAACAAAGGCAGTGAAGAAGAGTAATAATAAACTTTATTTAAAGACTGTGAAGAATGTACAACCTAAAAAATTTAAAGTGTTTTATAAGAAGTGAAATACATTCATCAGGTTTGTTAAGCTTCAAGGAAAAAACACAATACTGATGCGTTTGTCTACAAAACTCCACAGGTCAGCTTTAAATGTGGAATTAAACATCAAGAACCTACACAGTTTGCATTCCTGTGTAAATATTATCATGGCGTCATGCTAAATCAACAAGGGAACAAATAACCAACAAATAACAGCAGCCTGATTAAGCATTCCCAGAGACTTCATCCTTAGTGTTAGTCTTTGTAACATGACACCAGCTCTCCCTGCGCCTCTGACTTTCTACTGTTTTTTTTTTGTCCTTAGGTGACATTTTTGTGATTGAGCCATTGGACTATGAGGTCTCCCATGAATACTACATCACCATAGAGGCTACCGATGGTGGCTCACCACCGCTCAGCGACATGGCCACTGTGAACATCAACCTGACTGATGTCAATGACAACACGCCTGCCTTCAGCCAGGACGTCTACACAGCCGTCGTCAGCGAGGACACCGAGTTGGGGAAAACTGTGATAACGGTAAGAATCCTGCTGGTACTTCTTGGCAATAACATACAGTATATTTACTATAAAACTGTATACAGGGTGAAAGACATGTTACATATCTGTGTCTCTTAACTCTCAATTATTCATTTAATCCCTAACAGCCTTTCTCCTCTTCTCATTGCATACACAATCAGATATCTGCACAGTTCTCGATGCCCAAGCCTGTGTGTGTGTGTGTGTGTGTGTGTGTGTGTGTGTGTGTGTGTGTGTGTGTGTGTGTGTGTGTGTGTGTGTGTGTGTGTGTGTGTGTGTGTGTGTGGATGGTGCACAGCAGAGAGAAGATGTATACTGTATGATGTTGTGATAATAGAGTTGCAACTAAGGATTATTATTATTATTATTATTTTTGTCTGAAAAATGTCAGAAAATAATGAATCCCTGTTTCTCAGAGTCCAAAGTGACATTTTCAAATGTCTGAACCCAGAGATATTCATTTTACTCTGATATAAAACAGAAAACATTGTAGAGAGTGGAACAAAGAAATGTTTGCCATTATTATCAAAGTAGTTGTTGAGAAATTGTCAGTCCATTAACGAATGATGTCAGTCTTGCAGTCGTGCTTTAAAGATCTCATTTTTAAGAAATAAAATCTTCATAACTAAAATAAAAAATAAATATCAGTAAAACATCCTTAGATATTATTTTTGTTTGAACCAAAAGCCTGGTTAATTTGTTTCATCATGATTTTGGGCGTCGTTTTCCGCAGTCGGCAGTCATCATAATTCAAATATTGCTAAATGCTGGTGGTTACATTTTTCCAAGTCTCTTTAAACTAATGCAGAGCGCAGACAGAACAGTAATGTCCTGTGAAATAGCCTCATCACTTTTATGTTTAACAGCTAATTGTGAGTTCATGTCGGACCCCATCGATCATACTAAGAAGCTCAATCCATTTTTAGGGCCTTTACTCATGTGGTGGCATAAAATTTAAAAGAAAAGGTGTTCAATTGCTATTGGAAGCCACCAATTGATGATTAATAGACATTTTGATTGTTTGATTGATCCTAAGGTGATTGCTGAGGATTTTGATGGACCCTCCTACAATCATGTGCGGTACTCCATCGTGGATGGTAACCAAGGCAGTCCCTTCACCCTTGATCCAGTCAGAGGAGAGCTGAAAGTTGCTCGCCAGCTGGACAGAGAGAGAGTAAGAGAAACAGCAGATACTGTACACAAAGAATATAATCCATAGAGCAACTAATAACAATCAATGCGGTATCCAATCAGAGCCATGTCAGGCCTAATAGGGAAGCTTGTTTACTGATCTCTGCTGCATTATTACTTGCTTAATTATTACTTGCTTTGCCTGTGTATAGTAATTCTCTCTCTCTTTTTCTTAGACTTCAGGGTACACTCTGATGGTGGTAGCCTCAGACAACGGCGAGCCTCCTCTGTCCAGCAGTGCCGTGATTAACATCGACGTCTCCGATGTCAACGACAACCCGCCACTTTTCTCCCAGGCCAACTACAGCCTCACCATTCAGGTTAAAAGGGGGGGAAAGGTGTCTGCATAGATAGTTGATTAGAGGAGAGGGTGAGAATGAGCTAGATGCAGCAGGAGAAAGAGTGGGGAAGGTGTAAAGGGGATTGCAGTGGACACAGGGAGAGATTAACAGGGGAAATAATGGGAGACTGTGTGACCTGAATGTCAAGAAGCTAGTAGGAGGATGAAGCAAGACGAGAGGTAAGGACGAGGGAGGGAGAAGTGGGGGTGAGGGAATTGTAAGACAAACGCTGCATCTTAATCGCAAGAATGTAGATAAGGGATGAAAGGGAAAGACTGTAAGGCAGGACTGATGAATAGTGGGAAAGTGCAAGATACTAACACTAATGGATGGTTGAGTGGAGTAAAGTGAAAATGAGTAAGAATGAGAAAAAAGATGTACCTATATTGGAGTTTGGGAAATCCAAACAATGAAAAAAATTTTTTTTCCAATGTACTTGTCTGTTTACAAAACAACAAAACAAACAATTCAAGAGATACTGTGAGGCTGCACTGCTTACATTGCCCACATCCCATGATGAAACATTGTTCTGCCTCTGACAAAATCCTGACTGCCTTTATGGTACTCACTCTGGAGCCTTGATCAAAGTGAAGCAAGTACAAAATATCACACTGAAACAGAAGATAGAAAAAAAACATACTGTGCACACAGGCTGTGGCTCAGGAGGTAGAGCCGTCGTCCACTTAATGGAAGGTCAGTGGTTCATTTGTGAGGATTGTGTGAAGGGAATCACTTACAGTGTATCACTTATATCTGCCTTAGACACATGCTTACTCATACACATGCTATGCTATGCTATGCTAACTTACTGAACTCTTCTGAACTGCTAAGTTGAGGCCAGACTGACCGGAGAGGCCAAATAATGAGTGGCCACAGACTCAGTTTTAATTAATTTCAGGGAGTCACACACACACACACAGGATAGTCTTATCAAATTCTGAAGGTCATCCTATACACAGAGTTGGTTTTTCACTCTCTATGCCAACACTAGAAATGGGAGTACACATCTTTTATTTGCCTCCTAGACACAATGTTTCCAGACACTCTGTTTCGTTCAAACAAGTTCGGGACCCAAAAGGAGAGACAGACACCAAGGGCAAGGTTACAAGAATTTACTTCCACCAAAGGGAAGGGGAGACTGGATGAAAGGCTGAGTGAGGTGTGGGGTTGATGGCTACATCCGACTGTGGCTGGAGGAGCGAGACACGAGGCAGAAGGCTGGGGGAGGAATCCTGGACACAGAGAAAACGATGGTTATCGTACAGTGGTTGAAAAAACAGGCGAACATACAAAATCTCTCAAGAACGTGGATTGATAACAAGAGTTCAGGCCGATATACGACCACTTAGGAAGCTGAACAATCCGGTGAGGAGTTGCAGGAGAGCCGCAGTCTTAAAGCTGTTGTGGTTGATTGTAGAGTGGAGACAGGTGTGAGGCCTAACGGGAATCAGGTGTGTGGAGCAGTGTCCAAAAAATACACACACCTACAGGAGGAGAGGGGAAGGGAGAGAAGCAGGGCAGGAAGAAACACTGTTTCCTCGTTTAAGCACTGTTAAACATCATAGAACTCAAGAGCACCTCCTCTCACGGCAAATATTAAACATGCCTCTCTTGTATCCCACAGGAGAATCGGCCCAAAGGCACAAGTGTTCTTCAAGTCACCGTAACCGACCGGGACGCTTTCCACAACGGCCCACCCTTCACCTTTGTTATCGTGGATGGGAACGAAGGCGAAGCTTTCCAGATCAATCAGCAGGGAGCTCTAGTGGCCATAGGGGTGCTGAATAGGAAAAGTAAAGAACACTACCTTCTTCAAGTACAGGTGAGTCACAGCACTGAGAAACCAGAGTTGAGGGGTTGCATTGATTTAACCGTCAAGCCAGAGCAACCTGATCTGTTTGTCTTCCCTCTTTTCCCTCTCTGTGTCTTTCACGCTCACTCATCGCTAGCTCTTATTTTCCCCAGCTAGCCAGTGTTCATACCTGTGTTTACGTCCTCAAAGCAATCTTCTCATCTTGTTAACAAGTGTATATAAGACGCTCGACTGAAAGAAGTCTCACTTTGCATCAGACGAACCATAAATCAGAGTTGTTTGTCTTGAGTTGGTGTGATCACATGTGTTGCTGGTTGTTGATGTGTCACCTCAGAGAAAAGAACAGAGGAAAAAAACAAAAAGGAGTGGGCAGATGGGATATCAAATGTAAGTGTGATTTCTTGTTGGACACAAGACGCACACTCAGATTTGAGTCAGATTTGTTTCCTTTTTCTGCAGACTGATCACCAGCCGTGTGAAGGTGTGAATGCAGTAGGCTGGCAACTCAGGGCTATCAGCGAAGAGCTTGATTGCCCTCTGCTGTTGGAAAGATAATGCCTGCAGATAGAACCTTACAGCACACATTATTTACTCATGCATGTGTCTCCTTTTCCTTTCTCATGTTTAGGTGTCAGACAATGGCAAACCCCAGCTCTTTTCCACCGCCTTCATCAGTGTACGCATAATCGAGGAGAGCGTCTACCCTCCTGCAATCCTTCCTCTGGATATCTTTGTGACCACCGCTGATGATGAATATCCAGGAGGCGTCCTGGGCAAGATCCATGCCACCGACCAAGATATCTATGACACTCTCGCCTACAGCCTCGCCCCCTCTTCATCTTTCTCCTCAGACGAGAGTGGTGACGTGTTCTCCGTTTCGGCCTCTGACGGTAAAGTTATAGCCCTACGACCGCTCGATGTGGGCCACTACCCTCTCAATGTGACGGTGACTGATGGACGCTTCACCACAGCTGCTGATGTCACCGTGCATGTCAGGCAAGCGGCTCGTCAGGCTCTGGATAACTCTATTGCAGTGCGCTTTGCAAATATTGCACCTGAGGAGTTTATCGGAGACTACTGGCGCAACTTCCAGCGGGCGCTCAGAAACATCGCTGGAGTCAGGAGGAGTGAGGTGCAGTTAGTGAGCTTGCAACCTTCAGAGCATGGAGATCTGGATGTGCTGTTGACTCTAGAGAGATCTGGGAGCCCCTACCAGTCTCAGGAGGTAAGAGCAGCCATGACTGTATATGTTTCTATATGTCCATTTGTGGCTGATAATGCCAAGTGGTTATTTCGCTGTTGAGGTCACAGATTTTATGATTCTGTATGTTTGGGCTTTTTCAATTCAATGTTTAATCACCATTTCCAAGAGCCCAAGGCGATGTCTTCAAATGACTAAATGTCTAAAACCTGAACATATTCAGTTTGTGATGACATAAAACAGAGAAAAGCAGAACATTTTCACTTGTCAAAATAGTTGCCTCATTCATTGTCAGTTGGTCAAGCATTTTATAATTTTCTGTAGTGCAGCAAACAAATATTATTTTCATTATTGATTAATTCGTTTTTTTTTTCTGACTAACATAATTATAGTGTAGTCTGTAAATGTCAAAAAATGTGACAAATGACACGCAAACATCATTTCCCAGAGACCAACAGTCAAAAGCCTGAAGCTATTCAATATAAAACAGAATAAAGGAGTAAAAGAGATACTCACATTTCAATGGAAACTTAAATGAAAGAGGTTTGAACGGTAAGTATTTCAATTATTGACATGCACAATAAGAAGAGTAGTATTAAACGATCAGACCCCACTGCCACATCATTACTTTGGGGGGTAGAGGTAGGGATGCCATGAGATGTACAGGAATGTCTGCTTAATGGACTGCAGACACTGGTTGTGATGGTGAAGGGTTTAAGAGCGGTGGCTGAACATCTGAAGGGATGTGATGTGGAGTAGGACTCCTGGTGAGCTCAGACCAAGGACCCATATGTGAAGGGTTGTGATGAAAACTGGAGGTGGAGGAGGGCTCCATCGATCTCACACTGAAAGGACAGCTGACAACACCTGAGAGAGGAACAGTTTTAAAGTTTGACCGCATTGATTTAATGGGTTGAAAGTGGTTGTAGCAGAATCTGATTGAAAGAGTGAATGCCTTTAGTAAGAAGATTAGATTTCCTCCTTCTATCAGTCCAAACTAAACAGCGATCACTTTACTCTCATATATGTCAAATAAAAACATCCAGGGCTCGATACAAAAGATCTGAAGTGCATCTTCTAACGTACATATTACAAAGGCATATCCAGCTCCTTTTTGCTAATTAAATGACACATTATGACACATCTGGGTGCATAGTAAGGTGCAAAGAGGTTATAATTAGTTACAAATGATTAATTGAAATATTCAGACGTTTGTTTTGGGCATAGCATCAATTAAACCATATTCCCTTTAAAACCCAACTGCTCCTACCCGTGGATTCATGACTATTTAGATAGCAGCACTTGTCTACGTTTAAGGACAGGTATGTGGTTCTTAACTGGTGGACCCGCCATCTTCCAATCTTCTGTCCCAACTCCATTCGACTGCATATGAGCTAATGCACAGATATTTGACCTTTGATGAGCAGGAGGACTGTTGTGCATCCCTGTGTGTCTAGTACTGCCCTACAAAGCCAAAGTGCAGTATCTGCAACAATTGCAAATTGAGAAAAAACAGGTTTTTGTGTTTTTCTGTCAGTAAGCATAAACATTAAAAAATAAAAAAAAACAAATCTCTGGAAAATGCATCAGTAGAACAACAACACTGTGAGATTGAAGAGATGATACTGCACTTTCAGTTTGGGCAAAAATTGAAGATACTGCACTTTGTCTTTTTAGTGCAGAATAGGCCTACTGATCTGCACTGATGGCAGTCTGCAGATCAGGTGAGCCTGGTTACAAAAATGATCATTCTGATTAATAGCAGATGAGATACAGGTGGGTAAAATAATAGATTATTAATGAGGAAAATATTAATTACATTACCTGCAGTGGTCCCCCAGCAGGAGAAACCATAAGTGTAGCACAGCAGCTTAACTCCAATAATCATTTAAATCTCCCAACACATCGACTGGATCCAATGCTAACAATGCTCTGTGTTCTTCTACACATCCTAAAGGTTACACACATACACACAGTCCGTCCATTGAAACTATATGGAGTAAAGCAGCCCTCCTGATAAATCCTGAAGCACTGACGGAGGTGCAGTGAAATCCAGGTGCACATCTTTAAATCGTGTAAATTAATATGCAAGGGTAGGGTGGCAAGTGGATGAAAATGTACATGAGGATTTCAGTGATGTCAGAGCTGATCCATGCGTCACTAGTAACTAGCAGTGTGGTTTCATCTATATAGGTGACTTTAAACAGATTTTTGTTGGCCAATGGTGCGGCTGCTTTCCGTCGTCACCATTAATGCGCCTGATGACACCTAATTTTAAGGCCAACCCTCCCACGGGCACAAATATGGGTGCAGGTACATTACTTACATCCATTTTCATGTTTCAATCATCTACAGGTTGTCTTCCGCAAGCTGAACTCATCTGCAGCAGTGATCGAGGAGATGACGGGGGTCCGGATCGTGCGGGTGGTGCAGAAGCTGTGTGCGGGTCTGGACTGCCCGTTGCGCTTCTGTGATGAGGTCATCTCCCTGGATAAGACCATTTTGTCCACTCACAGCACAGCTCGCCTCAGCTTCGTTACCCCACGACACACGAGGACTGCAACCTGCCAGTGTGAAGGTAGAATGATTACGCCTCATATACACACAACCAGTTACTGTCTGTTCGAGGCTCCCTAACTGGACCTGTGTTGGCATTTAGGTGGCAGATGTCCCTTGCTGAACAACCTCTGTGGGAACCACCCTTGTCCTGAGGGCATGGAGTGTGTGGCAGATCCTAGAGATACTTCCTACAGCTGTGTGTGTCCAGAGGGCAAAACGGGCAAATGCTCCGGTAAGATGACCCCACCTTTTAAACTGTGTTCTGAGATATTTTTGTCCATCCAACTTCATCTACTTCTAAAAATGTAGAGATGATGCTGATTGTTTTATTCTTAAATTGAAGATTCAGCCCCAGCTCTTAACGCATGTCTGTTGCTTCCTGCTAGACGGCCACTCCCTGACGTTCAGCGGCAGCGGCTATATAAAATACCATCTGATGGAGAACGAGAACAAGGAGTTGATGAAACTGTCTTTGAGGCTCAGGACCTTCTCTAGCCATGCCACTGTCATGTACGCTAAAGGAACCGACTACAGCATCCTGGAGGTGAGTTGGTGTCAATGTATCTGTCCAGCCTTATTCCTCTGCCATGGCAGTGCATTCATTCAAAACTGAAATGATGTCCTCGCTCGTCATGATTAAGTCTAGGCTGACTGTCCCGCTGCACTTCTTGTTTGTTGCTGTATTTCCATATCAGAAGGGCTTAATAAAGACATCACTGGCCCATCCTCCCATGAGACCATCCAGCCATGTGTACTTTCCAACTATGCTGAAGGGTTCCGAGAGCCAGTTTTAAAATTCACATAGTGGACTGTGGGAATATGGTTGTGGCACGAAAAAAAAAAAAAAAAGTCACAAGCCATTTTAGTACTGGGAAGGAAACAGAAAGCAGTTTTCCACACCTTCCTTTCAGAGTGTCTGCGATAACAGACTGAGGACCAGACTTAAGACATGAACATGGCTGGCTAGGACGCAGTTATTGTTTATCAGACTGCCCTGTCAGGATTTTAATATCGCCAGGCTGTTTTATTCAGAGTAATGAACAGAAGTTATCAGATTTTCCTGTTAGGCTGGTTACTATGTGATATTATCAGTATTGTTTTTTTTGTGTATCAAGATAAATTATTTCATGCCGTGGTAATGAATTGATTTCCAGGATTTATTTTCTGATAGGCTGTGATTCATGGCAGTGTCATATATTGATTTATAACACAGACTTGATGATTTGATTATGATTTATCTGTCCAAGTTTTTTATCTTGTGGCATTTTAATGAAACAGAGAGTAGAAGTGATGAGATGAATGACCTTAAGCCCGCTTTGCTGAATGTCTGACATGTTCCAACTCCATTTTTTTCTCACTCTAAACCAGATTTTGAATGGCCGCCTGCAGTACAAGTTCGACTGCGGCAGTGGGCCTGGTCTCGTGTCCGTCCACAGCGCTCAGGTTAACGACGGGGAGTGGCACAGTGTCTCACTGGAGGTGGATGGTAATTACGCGAAGCTTGTGCTGGACCGGGTGCACGCCGCCTCAGGCACAGCACCGGGCACCCTGCGAACCCTCAACCTTGACAACAGTATTTACTTTGGCGGTCACGTACGTCAGCACGTCTCAGCTCGCCACGGACGCGGCCTGCCTGTCACCAACGGGCTCCGTGGCTGCATGGAGGCCATTTCCCTGAATGGCCAGGAGTTACCGCTCAACACCAAAGCTCACCGCACCCATGCTGTGCTAGAGGACATTGTGGACGTGGCTCCGGGCTGTGCACTTGCACCTGCTGAGAGTTGTTCGAGCAACCCTTGCACCAATGGAGGGAGCTGCACCTCGCTGCCTAATGGAGGTACATAATGCGTTCTTCAGCTCATTACACTCACTCAGACTCTCAGACTTAAACTTCAAATTTGTCCTTTTTGTATGCTATGCTACTTGAATACCTGCACATTTTCTTAGATCTTAGAGAGATTAAGTGTGCCCTGTATTCCTTTCCTGGTCATGATTTGCTACTCTAACTGCAAATTGCACCGCTTTCTTTACTCGCAAGTATGTGTGCTGACTGAAGAGGTGAACCCGGCTTTTATGCAAGACTGACTATTAGGGATAAGCATCTTTTATCATGGTTTTGCAAAAAAGTGTGTCCCTGTGCTGTGTTAATTTGTAGTTAATGCAGTTTGCAATGAATGCAAACTCAACACTTCTGCATCTGTTTCACATTTAAAACCTGCATGAGGTTCAGGGGACATTAACCTTCACCGTCTCTGGAAGGCTTTTTTGTAAAACATCTGCAGGATGTGTCGAGTTTCAGTAACATCAGCTCAGTTAAACACAAGAACAATCAGTGTGGTCAGCCTATCGTGGCTCTAGCTTTGTACCTTTGGAATGAATGTAAATTCCGCACATTTTTCCAGGCAGGTCATTAAAATAAAAGTCACAGTATTTTTTTTTCCCCCTGGCCATTATGACTAAAAAACACCATCAGCGATTGTTGGCTTCAATTTTCAGAATTTACTGTGGTTTCACTTGCTTTTAAGTCTTATTTTCGAATTCCGCAGGCTACTTCTGTAAGTGTCCTGCCTCTTTCATGGGCACCCACTGTGAGATTGGCATAAGCCCTTGTGCCTCCAACCCCTGCCTGTACGGGGGCACCTGTGTACCCCGGGCAGACGACTTCTACTGCCAGTGCAGAGGACAGTACTCTGGACAAAGGTATTACAACTTTTTCTCTTCAGCCTTGATTATAAATAGAGCAACTACTGTAGCATGGAAGTTAATAGTGTCATGTCGATTCTGCATTATCACAAATATTTTTTACCCCTGAAATAATACTTAAACATTATTGGTGAAAAGTAATTTCCATGGTTTGAGATTGAACCTGCATTTGTGAAATGTGTAGAAAAGTCTTACCCATTACTTTACACCCTAGTATATCCTGCAGCAACATAAAACGCACCAGAGTACAACTTTTTCACACAACAAATACACATTTCTTACACTCTGAGTTGCTTAAGGAAAATTGTTTTGGATTCAGGTGCCAGTTGGGGCCATACTGCAGAGACAACCCATGTAAAAACAGCGGAAAGTGCATTGACAGTCTGGATGGTCCGGTGTGTGAGTGTGAAGCAGGCTTCCAGGGAGACAGGTTAGTCAAGTTTGATTTCAAATCCTGAAAGTAAACTTGCTGAATTGTTAAATATCTCCACCTAGACAAGTCTGATCACATGCATCAGCAGTTTGTAGCACACAGCATGTAACCATCAAAACACACCTCACTAAATTCCAATGCGTTTGTCCAGGTGCCTGAGTGATGTCGACGAGTGCATCAAGAACCCCTGTGTGAACGGAGGTCAGTGCCAGAACACCTACGGCTCCTACAAGTGCAACTGCTCGCTGGGTTTCAGCGGGCACATATGTGAACTCCGAGCAGAGGTCCGCAATGAATTCATCTCCACCTCCTGGAACATTGGCCTGGAGGAGGTGATTGGCATTGTGGTTTTCGTGTCCAGCATCTTCATCCTAGTTCTCCTCTTCATCATCATCCGCAAGAGGACCTGTCGCAGCAAATCAAAGGCCGACGACGATGACAAACAACCGGGAGGCTCAAACGTGCCTCACTCCTTCCTCCAGAGATCTTACTTTGACGCCAAACTCAACAAGAACATCTACTCCGACATCCCACCTCAGGTCCCGGTGAGGCCCATCTCATACACCCCCAGTATTCCGAGTGATTCGAGAAACAACCTGGACAGGAACTCGTTCGAGGGCTCGGCTATCCCAGAGCATCCAGAGTTCACCACCTTCAACCCAGACTCTGTGCACGGACACCGCAAGACCGTGGCCGTGTGCAGCGTAGCACCCAATCTCCCACCTCCCCCTCCCTCCAACTCTGTCTCAGACAGCGACTCCATCCAGAAGCCGAACTGGGACTATGATTATGACAGTAAGTTTGCAGTAAGGTGGCAGCTTCACTTACCTGTGCAAAGGCAGGCATGGAGGTTCAAAATACTTCTTTAATGATACTTAGTCTATTGAGAGCATTCAACACTACCATAACAAGTTGTTTTTAATGTAGGTGCACAGTTTTTAGTTTGGGTGGCCACGTTATTTAATTACATTCTGGGTAACACTATTTGTACAGGTCCTAAATGTCATAGTTGTTTTCTAAGCAGCTTCCTGATAAGCATTTAATTTGATAGTTATTGTAGGGAAAAATAGAGGCTTATTTAATTGTCATACTTACATTATGGATTATTTGGAAGTTTAACCTGTAAATATTTCCAGAGGCAAGAAAACAGTTTAACATGAATGGCTAATATAGTTAATTATTCAAACAAGCAAATCAACAGTTTTGGTTTTTAAATGGACAAGTTTTTTCCTCTGGAAATCAATAACTGCTTATAAACACAACCGACTAACTTCTATTGAAAATGATAACTTTGTTTTTCTCTGTAATTCATGCCAAAATGTGGTTATTTCCATGAAATCAATAACCCTGTTAGACATTGTTACCATTTTAATTCCAAAATAATTTCCAAGCAAATTGTGTTGGTTTTACATTTGTGAAGAGCTTTACCTCATGCACAACAGTGGAGGACTCTTAATTGTACATACATTTGATTATATTGAATGAGATTTTGCATATATTGATATATATATATATATAAATCCCATAAAAACAGCAACAACATTTTTTCTTTTTGGCCTTGATTATTTAAAAAAATATATAAAAAGTTTACAAGCATGTAGCATTGATGCTATGATGCCGTGTCAACCATGTTTCATTTCCCATCCATGTACTGTTGGTAAACACTCAAATTAAACCGTGCTTTCTCTCACAGCTAAAGTGGTTGACTTGGATCCATGCCTGACCAAGAAACCTGTGGAGGACAGCGCGTGTCACCCCTACAACACCAGGGGCAGCATGTCTGAGGTCCAGTCCCTCAGCTCCTTCCAGTCAGAATCCTGCGATGATAACGGTACGCTGCTTTTCAGCATGAGAAATCAATCCACGGAGGAAAACCAACAAGAAAGCATAGTTTGAAAAATATTTGTATGAGATGTCATTTTGCACTTGTGATGAGTTGTTGCTTTTTTCTTTTGAGTGATCAGCCTGCAGAATTGTGCAACGGTTACCTTTGTCTTGTACAGTATAGTCTTATTTAGTTCTATACTAACTCTGTTTCTTTGCATGCTCAGAAGGAATGGCCCAAATGGTGGCTCTGGGGTCACATGTTCTTTTCTCTTCCTTTTTGCTGCGGGGCTTCAGCTCCCATATGGATCAAATCAGTCCACAGATCCAGAACAAGGTTTTAAATAGGGGTCCAGCCTGTAAGTCCTCAATCACTGCCGGTACAGACGGAAGCAATCACAACAACCTGTGATGTGTAATTCTCCCAGGATCTTTATATATATATATATATATATACAGTATATATAAAACCATTCTGACCCTCTTTTCTCTCCTGCTGGCTCTCAGTTTATCTGTTTTGAAGGCGTTTGATGACTTATTTTCACGACATTTGTTCCGTTTGAAAATCACTCACGAGGCCATTGACTTTGACAGATCTGCGTTTTCCTTTTTCATTTACACGCATGCTTTTTCTTCTCTTCTGTTTGTCCGTTTTTTTTGTTGTTGTTATTTTTCCCAAAAAAGTAGCTACAAACTGATGTTTACAGCAAACATCAAGGAACATATCACGAGGGTAAACACACGTATGTTCCTGTTCTGACATTTCCTCTTCATATCACGTTTCTCACCACGTCATCATTGGGATATCTTGATAGGGATTGTGCTCCTCACAAGTCATCAAAACCTTCATGTCTTACTTTGAAATTTGGATTGAATCCTAAATTGAATTACAAATTGAATATTTCCTAAAGAGGTCATTTCTACTGCCTCAGTTTCTCAGTTGTGTAAACCGATTTAGGCTTTTCTCCATGTTGGGGTTGGAAATGCGTTTATTCTATATCTCCGGGGAATTTCACTGATTCTTCCATCTGTGCTGTCAGTGGCGCCCCGTAGTATCTCAGTATGTTGTTGTTGTGTGTTATCATGCACCCTCCTCACACTCTGTGGCCTTCCACCATTGTCTTCAAACACCCCCACCTCCTACCCCCACCCACATACACACACATTGACGACACTGAAATGGGGGGTAAAGAAAGCGTCTGGCAACAACAGCAGCTGCGTTTGTGGGAAGTGTCGCTTGTGTTGGCATCACTTCCACCACCATGAACTCCTTATGTGTTATCTCTTCAAATTATGAAAGCATTTGTACTAATGCTGGATCTCTCCCACCCACTCTCCTCTCTCCTACCTCTCACAAGCCTCCATAGTGACAGTAATCCACCTTGTCAACTCCGTTGTTGACACGGTGGAAGGAGAAGGTACTCATTTATTCGTTTCCATCTGCCAGTAGTTTTGTCCTTATGTTGGGGTGTGGAGTGTAGATTATAGAGCTGCCATTTCCTTACACTGACAAACCTCAGCCAACCGTGACGTGTTGCTTTTTAGATGTGGCTGCTAATTAAAAGTCATGCAAATGCTAAATTAAAAAAAAGGCACTGAAGTGTTGCCTTCAAGTCTCAGTATTGATCTTTGCCAACTTTTTATTACATATCTGAAGACGTCTGTTTAAGAAAATGGTAAAGCTGTTGTCCATTAATCAAGCTATCGCATTCTTCCTCATTACCTCTGAGTTTCATTGTCCTCATTTCATTCGTGTGCTTGGTGGATTGTTCTGTACTCTCAGGTTATAAAATTACTTCTTCTCTTCTTTCTCCTCGCCTCATGTAAAGAGTCTTTTTTGGCTCATGATCTCAAGAACCCAAGAGGTGACTTTTTTTACATATTTGTTTGCCTGATGCTCACTGGTGTTGCTCCCCAATCCCACCCTGTAACTCTTAACCACTAACCCACGAGTTAAATGAGAGGATTAAACCTCCTCTCTAAGGCCTGGTGTGACACTGAGCTCTTTCTGCATCAGTGGCCTCATAAGGAAGGCGTTAAGTCGGCCTCATTTAGAATCCCAAAACAATTTCCATGCATGACTTTGATGCTGTGACGATATTAAAGAAAGTGTTAATAAATGTTATATAATTAAATTCTACCCCATAACTAACTGGAAATTTGACTGACTGGATGGTTTGTGCTTGTTTGTCTGTGTTACTACTGTTAGTGTGTGTCACAGGATTTACAGAAACTACTGTATTTTCAAATCAGTTAAAATGCTTTATGTTAAAGGGGTTTAGATAAAAATTTATAAACTATGTTTGGTGTAGTGGTGGTGGACAAGTCTACCCTGTAATTTTACGTATTCCCATGTGAAACGTCTGGGCAAGGTATAATTATAATTAATTAAGGGCGTTTAAATCAGCTCCTATAGATTACCAAATTAACATGGCCGTGCAGAGAGATACAGAGCTGTAGAGGAGGATTGTGCAAACCTGTGATATCTCTCTGCTAGCTACAACCATCCACAAGATCAAGAGAGGTTTTATGTCAGGCTGGATTAGCCTGTCACACCAAATCATGTGATTAGAAAAATTTACACCGAGATGATTAATCTATAATATTTTAACATTTTATATGACAATAAAAAGAGATTTTGTTTTGTTCACATCATTTTTGTTATATTAGAAGTAATAACTGAACAAATGACACATGTAGACAGAAGTAATCATAAAAAGTATTTTTTTTTTGATTGTGTCTTAAAGTCTGTGTGTGTCTGCAGTGGGTTAAAACATTGCCGTCAGTTAAGTGTTTATTAATGAACATCTCATTGTGTTGTTGTGACATATTGTTATTGTTGCATGGCGTGGATTTTTATTATTAACATGATGGCTTTTAATGAGTGGGAATAGTTCTGCTGTATAATGTTCAGAGTATTAATGACTGTGTTTTGGCTTTTCCTTATCAAACAGGATATCACTGGGACACATCTGATTGGATGCCAAGTGTTCAACTTCCTGGAATCCAGGAGTTTCCACAGTATGAGGTTGTGGAGTCACCCGCCCGTCTGTACAGTGACCCGAGTGCTATTGACACCGACTACTATCCCGGCGGCTTCGACATTGAGAGCGACTTCCCTCCTCCACCGGAGGACTTCCCTGCAAACGATGACCTGCCACCACCACCTTTGCCAGAGTACGGTGACCGCTGCGATACGCTGCGGCCCCTGGGCAGAGATTTGGACCCGGCCACGACCAGCCCAGGCGGCTCACCCATAGTCCGCCAGCGCCCAGCTCTACCCCAGCTCTACAGCCTTAACCAGTACCTGCCCCAGCACTCCTACGCAAGCGACACAGGTGACACCGAGGGCCAGGGAGCAACTTCCACCTCAGCCACCACCACCCCAGCTTCCACCTTGGGCACCAGTAGCTACAGAAAGGGCTACCCTTTAGGTTGTAGTCGGGACTTTGACTCCTCTGCTCTGGACAACATGTCTTTGTCTCTGTACACGTCCACAGCCTCTTGCTCGGACATGTCGGCGTGCTGTGAGGAGTCTGAGGTGATGATAAGCGACTACGAGAGTGGCGATGAGGGCCACTTTGAGCGTCTGGTCATCCCAGGGCTGGACTCCCAACAGCACACTGAAGTCTGACACTGGATCCAAACAAAAGTGCCTGAACCCACAGCTACACTTTATGTTCGCCCTTCATACACCACCCACACTAAACATGCGCAGTATGTGTACACAGAAAACACACACACATTCACAGTGTTGTCAGATTGGAAAGTTTTGGGTTGCATTGAGTGGTGTAAAACAGGTAAACAGGTTTTGGGGTGGGTTATCATAAGTAGTTTAAAAAACAAACAACCTACAGCTTATTAAAATATATACACACACATCCAGTCACTTTGCACAACTTTTACAGACCTATGACTTCATTTTTATTCATTCTGCTGAGAGGAGATATGAGTTCCATTATCATCACCCCCCCACAGTTTACCAGCTTACTGTAAAAACACACAAGCTGTAGCATTTTTGCAAATTTGGATTTTCATGTCAGACACCCATGTTTGCAACATTACAGCATCATTTCTTTGGCTTTTTTTATCAAAGGGGATTGTGTTTAAGCCCCTCTTCTGTCTTTCTCCCTCTTCATGCATGTGAGTGTGTGTGTGTGTGTGTGTGTGTGTGTGTGTGTGTGTGTGTGTGTGTGTGTGTGTGGGAGGTAGGCTGGCATACTGTCCAGGCCTGATGGAGTTAACCACGTTAGATAAAGCCTATTATTTTTGTTACTTGAGCTTTGAGCCCTTTATATTTTCTTTATTTTAAATGCAACTACTTTTGCAGTTGCATTTAAGATGTAGCCTCCCACCTGCATTCTTGCACACTTGCTAACACTTGAATCGTTTCATCGTAATTGTGATGAACCACAATACTGTCGCTGTTGTTGTCAAGTCATTTGTATTGTTTATTTGAGATAATATTTTATCAATTTGGGTGGATTTGGAGCAATCATTGAGCTGGAAACATCAAACGAATCTGGCAACACTGCACACACACACACACACACACACACACACACACACCACTCACACACACTGATGCACACAATGAATTGAGTCATACCACCGGGGTTGTTGGGACTGGTTGTGAGGGCCAATCTGCTGAGAAGATCCTATGGAGCTATAGATTAGACTGTAGCATCTTCACATCTTCACATGTCCAACTCCTGCCCCTTTGAGTTGGCTGTGCCGTTGCTTTAAGTGACTGACATCACACACGGTGAAATGGATTGTCTAAAGGATAAACATTTCAGTTGTACAACAGGAAAAGAATCATGAAAAAATAAAAGTATTTCACCACAATATCTTTGTTTCTATAAATAAAACCAAGCAAGATGTTTTTATACAAGCCCTCATTTTCATTGTAAATTTAAATGTACAGTTTTGATTTCAAAGTTTACTAGGTTTTGTAGATATTTTATGCTTTTATTTTCAACAAAGAGTTAAATGGTGTGACATTATCAGCCTTACTGTGCTTACATTCACGAAAAAAAAAAACACCATAAAAAAAAGAAGAAAAGAGCGTGCTATCCTGAACAGTGTACTCGTAAAGTCTATCGTCTCCTGCTCATTTCAAAAAGGGTCTTCAATGAACGACTGCATATTCTTGTGTTGTTGTTGTTTTTTTTGTTTGTTTGTTTTTCAATTTTGACTTTGGAGCCTTTTTATTTTTCCACCAAGAAAATGGGACCCAATATATTTATAGTGCAGAGTTATTCATGGACACCTGACTTTTTCAGGTGTGTGTGTGTGAGCAATGCTATGGTCTTGTTAAGGTTTTTATTGAATACTGCCACAAGCTCACGCTTTCCTACTGGCAATAAATTATTCCTAAAAAATGCTTCTGCTGTCTGTGTTCCTAACTAGGCTTATAAATCTGGTTACTGTAGTTGGTATTTGTGCAAACAGTAGACGTGCAACATGTTAATACAAACTTAACGGGTCACATTTTAGCAGGGATGCAGCATTAGTCCATGCTGGGATGCACACGGATTAAAACCCCATGGACACACTAAAACGAAGCATAATAAAGTAGCTACTGGACTTGATAATGGTAATTTATTCATGCTTCAATGACTGGTAATTAAACATGAGAATAACTTTTAGGTTGCCAGGTTTTGATGAATGCATTTGTGCATTTTCAGGAAGAACAACAATAAATTGAGAACACTTTTATACGTTACTCAGATTGTTAAAAGCTGGTCCGTTGTCTTTGTGATAGTGCGACTAGAATTCTAAATTGTGCAGAGATAGTTGTAGCTTCCTTTGAGAAAATCTCACCTGAAATCAGCCTTTTCATATGTGAAAACTAGAGAGCACTCCATGTGCATACCTCCACCGTCACTAATCAATGCTGCATCATTGCTCCCATCACACTGTGTGATGTTGCCCCGATGATGCTTTACTCGGATCTCCCCATGCCAAATTCCTTGACCTAGAAAAGCTGCTCCTAGCATTTGGAATCATTAGTGTATGAGTGAACAAAAATGATTTTTCATATTTTCCATTGAGACATAGCTTATTAGCTTTCACAGATTCATCAAATCCATTTGAATGACTGAATCTGCATTATCTCAGCTACATATTGATCATGTCTCTACCCCTCTCTGTTACCACATTATCACCCAATACAGATTGGCCTATTATTATCTTCATGGTATTGTTAAAGTATTAAAAAAAGACCCTGTGGTATTCATAGAGCAATTCGTCTTCTTGATGAATTAAGAGCTAGTTAAGAACACAAAGCAATTTATGTTGGAAGATGTTGCACAAGGGGCAAATTGATTTTTCACAGTCTGGCTGACAAAGTTGTTTTTAATTCATGTTTACTGTTTTATGAAGCTTTAATAAAGTAATTATTAACCAAACACAAAGCTGCAGGTTATATAAATCCTTCACAAAGCCTCATTAGAAAGTTGAAAGGTCACGCTATGATTGAATTCCCCAATACTAACAAGACTTCATTGCACATTGGTCAGGTATGTGAATCTTTGGCCTTTCATTTTTGAGTTAACCCTGCCTTCGGAGGTACATCTTAAATTTACCCTGTATATAAAGTAAATGAGAATGAAGTCATTAAGCATCACCTCACTCAGAGAAGGAAAATATGTTCAGTCGTGCTGCTTCTCTGCGCATCAGAGTGAAGATGAGTCTCTACATTTTTCCTCACCTTAAATGAGGCTGTTGTTAAGGCCAATTAGTGGGAACAGACAATTCTTTCTCAGCTGAGTCACAGAATAAAAAACCTTTTCAGAAACCACTCAGGTTCCTAATGTGACAAGAAATAGCTCTGCCATCTGTGAGGTGTAACATGGAGGAACATTTACGTCAAACTCTAGCAGCGGCTGGTAATCAAACTACTTTGCAAACACTCATGCACTTCTTAATCTCATGCTTGATGGATCCAATTAACTTGCTGGAAACGGCAGCAGTTGTGTTCCCATTATATTAATTAAGATTTCTATACTTATTAATGCATTATTCATATTAAGGAATCGCAAATGCAGTTTTGTGGAAAAGGAGGTGTTCTGCATCAAGGGTTTTGGTTAATCATGTAGGTTCTGTATGAGTCTGTAATACTGTATGACAACCACAAGATGGCTGCATATGCCAGTTCATAACAGTTGAAGGACAAGTCCATTTGCCTTATATGTATGCCACTCACGGAATTCATAAAAATTCATAAAAAGTTATAACAGTCCGTGTTATCCAGAGTTTTTGACAGCTAGATTAGTTTTTCATCCATCACAGATCAGGCTATGATTTGCTGTTTGCACAGAATGTGTGCACACCAAAGTTCAGGCTCCTTGCACATTATAGGAATATCAATTATTTCTAATGTCAAATTAAAAATAATACAATCATATCAAGTCAAATCAAACAGAAGTGTCTGAGAGAACTGCAGACGTTGGTAGAAAGTGATTAAAAAGAGGCGATTGTGCGGTTTAAACATGTCTACACAGTAATGACTGTCTGCCCAGTCATTCAGGAGGATTATGCTGAGAGCCCCCTCATTAAGAAACAGTAGGAGTGTGGAGACAAAGTTAAAATAGAGAAAAAGGTTTCCAAGAAGGAATACAAGGAGAATGGCAATTTAGCATTTCACAGGTTTTCACATGAAAATCAGCTCATCATAAGGAGGAGCCCTCTGGCTGTGAAAACAGTTGTCTTCTGGGGCCTTTGGAGTTTTTGTTAGTGTGTCAGATTTGGCTACTTTCAAGACCCTTTAAAGTCTTTTAAAGTTCTAGGTTTGAGTTCTAGTTTCTAGTATTATTTGGCTCACATACCTTTTTCACAGCAGCTATTTTGGTATGAACTAGTATGGTAAATAATAATGATAATAACTGCACAGCACTAATGGCGCAGACTTCTGTCAAGGCAGCTCGATTTTTTTGAGGTGCAATGTCATTGCTCCCATGATAGTTTGATGCTCATAAGAACTCCTTGATAACCGATTTTGGAATATGGTATCATTATTATTCTGTCAGTCAAGAAAAATTACATTTCACTAATGGTGGTTTTTCTTGAGGATGTAGCTCAGTAAGTTTTGCAATACGTCAAACCTAACTGAATCAGCACAGTCTCAGCTACAGTTTGATCTTAGTTCCAAGTTTGTAACATTATTGTTCATGAGCCATATCAATTTAAACTTTCTGGATCACCAGATCTGGATTATTACTTGGATCCAGATCAGACTATGATGTGTGGTAGATCTTATTGGGATGTCATCGTCTTAAGTTTTGTCCAAGCACTGACAAGCAAAAATCTGGTAATTGCCCCTATCCCACAATAGTAAAGAACATTCTGGATCCAGATGATTTCCGGATCCGGATCAAGACTGAATATCTAATGGATCGTTTGTTCCTTGGGCCACATCATACCTCTTCAAAAATTGTTTTATCAAAATGTGTTCATAACTATTTGAGTAACCCTGCTAACAGACAAACAACACAAGAACATAACCTCCTTGGCAGAGGTAACAATGTCAGCTTATTATACGATACCAGGGTTTGTGAAAACGATTTTAATCTTTCAGTCTGTAATTACAGATCCAGTCACTCCCTCCTGCCTTGCAGTAACTTCTTTGTTGTTATTCCTTAATGCTCCACATTTTCCTGATAGTCTGGCAGTGTATCGCTCCCTCTCCATTTGGTCTTTGCCAAATTGCCCAGTGTTCATCTGCCAAGCTTCCAGTGTAACTGGATGATTCTGCCTGACATGCAGTGTGATGTCTCCCTCTTGGATTTGTTTGCCTGACCGTCTACCTGGTTCTAACCCTGGCTATACCTACAAGCTTAAATTGGACATTTGTCTTAATCTGCCTCTCTAGTTCAACTTGAAGTAAATTGAGCTGTGGGGCTGTCCAATGAAAATAGTTTAACGGTGTTATCAACATTTTTTAATAGACTGCTTTACAAAATGGAGACGTAGAGTTTGATAGAAGTGGCCGTTTACCAGACAACGGCATCTAACTAGACTATTGGGAAATTTAGGATTCATTATTTTTGGAGTTCTAACCACAAAAAAGTGAGGGCATCTCCACCTCTTCTATTTCTTCTTCCTCCAAGTCCCCAACTTTATAAAACTTCAACAGTGAATCCCTGGAGTAATGCTTTATAAAACAAAGGAAACAAAATCCATCGAAAACATTTTAAATAACAATCCCAAACACGTCAACACTAACTAGTCAAACATAAAATGTACTGTCAGTCAGTAGAAAGTGAAGTTTAATTCTCCAGTGGCTGATTGTCCAGGGATTAACAGGAATAAACAACAAACAAACAAAAAACTAATTGTCTGGCTCCGCTCACGCTGAAGACGTCAGTTACTGTATTGTTATGTTCCTGTGCATAATAATGTACTGTGAGAGAGCGTGTGTGTACATGAGAGCCTGAGAGACATGCGCACAGAGACCACTGACCCCAATAATCCTCTTTCTACCAGCATACACATCTCTTTTCCTGGGTGGAGCTCTGTTGTTGTCATGGCAATGGGCCAAGTAGAGGAGGAGGAGGAGGAGGAGGAGGAGGATGGGGGTGGGGGGGGGGGGGCAGAAAGAGCAGATAAAAGCAAACACTCTTGTTTCTCTGTGGGATGTAGTGATGACCAGTGAAGCAGCAGAGACATGCCGGTGCCGTATCGAGACCATTCTCATTACATTACTTCTGTCTCCTCTCCTTCATTTTGCTGACAACTCTCTCAAATGAGAGACGCTAGCAGGAGTGTGTGTGTGTGTGTGTGGGTCCTCTCGGCACCCTCGCGTCCTCATCACATGTGAATCTGCCCTTTCCCTCCCCCACACACACATCACTTCTCTCCCACTCTTTTTCCTCTTTCACCCTTCAGCTTTACGTTCCCTCCTTCCACCGCAAAAACTCCGAACGGCTCTCTTCAACCCGTTTCTCTGATTGGTGTAATGAAACCATACAGAAAACCGTTTCCTCTTTCATATAGCCAATGAAGCCGAGAAGCTTCTTTTTTGGAGGCATTTTTAAGAAGATAACACACCTTCATTTATCTTTTCTCTGCTCTCGGTCAGTTCGGTTCACTTTCAACTCAAAAAGGTGTTTAATTGGCATCAAAAACAAAAACCAGCCCACTTCTGTCTCATCTCTTACCTCTGATCCTCTAAAAACAAAAGGAGGAAATGGCAATGTGTTATAAAGCAGGTGCATGTTGTACCAGAGTATTATCCTGTTTACTCTTTGAGAATATTTTAGTCAAAGTAAACCCTTGTAGCAGCTTTCCTAAAAGCAAAAGCAAACGGAGCACAGTATCCCCTACAGATAAATCCCTCTCCCTCTCAGATGCCTGGTCGTCACTTGTCTTGGGCTGAGTTGCATGTTCTACACTTGCTCCTCTAGCACTGAAATGACTGATTTATAAGAAGCCTTCAATTATCCATTAAATAAAGTGTCATGGCTCTGGAAGCTTGTAAAGGCACAGCAGGTAAAACAGTGAATCATGGCTTCCAACAGGAGATGGGATAGGAGGACACAGTCTCAGCTACTCTGGAGGAAATAGTTTGGTGTGCATGAATACAGTCAGATTCTTTTCGATGAGAAATCAGTATAGTTATTGTTTGATTTATTCACTAATTTATGTAGAAATGTAAGTTTTATTTATGTTTTTGCTGTGATAGCACTTGTACCTTCATGTCCTCCTCCTGGACACAGCCTCCAGATGTAGCCTGCAAGTGAAGGAGAGACCATAAGCAACAAATTTCAAATAACAACAGTGACCTTACAAAATATTTACTTTGGCCAACTTACCATTACTCAAAATACTACTCATGAAATTTGTTGACACAATAAAGCTTAAGGGGGCGACACAGTGATGCAGCGGTTAGCGCTGTTGCCCAACGGCAAGAGGCATTTACTGTGTGGAGTTTGCATGTTATCCCAGTGTCTGTGTGGGTTTCCTCTGGGTGCACAAGCTTCCTTCCCACAGAACAAAAACATGCCATGCAGTGAACTGGTGAGGTGCACTGAAGCCTTTATGTTCAGCCGCATTTTGAAATTAAAAATTCCCTTTGCATTTCTTTAGAAAACACCAGAAAAGCTATAGAAAAGGAACTCTTACAATTTGATAAAGACCATACTAACCATAGATAGACAATCAAAATGATTAGACACATGGCCTTTGTTGTAAAAAGCTGGAAACCTAGTGTTACTGATGTTATACCTGTCCATTCAGATCTCAGTGAAAGAGGCTAACTTTGGTATGGCTATTAGAAAAATAATGTATTTAAAAACCTTAACATTGTTAAATCAAGTGAAAAACAGCTCATATTCCAAAGCAAATTGCAACACAATAACTTTCTTCCATCCCAGCCAGATGCTTAATTTTCAAATTAAAATTTTAGATTTTCACAAACGTTTCATATTGCAGAGTAAAGCAGCCTTACTCCATTAAGAGCTCTCATCAATTCACACATTTTCAGGAAGACCCCTCTTCCGCCCGACAACAGTAAAAGACCTACAATATCAAAAAGAGCACTGAGAAAAAAGGCTTACAGCAAGTGGTTATCCAATTAATAATCATTCCTAAAAGTCATTTACATGCAGGTTAGGTTTCCTGGTGACTCTAAAACTGCTTGTAGGTGTGAATGTCAGTGTGAATGGTTGTTTATCACTATGTGTCAGCCCTCTGGCACAGTATCAACTGGGACTGGCTTCAGCTAGACAACTAATGGAATGAAAATCTTTAGCATGTGTTTAATTATTAATACAGTAGGAAGCAATAAACATGTTCTCCAATAAGCCCTCTGCACGAGAGAGAGAACACGAGGGGGTGCTTCATGTATGTTGGGATTAAGCCTATATCTCCTCTTCACAGGTGAACTCTTCCTACAAAACTGGTAAACCGTCACAAATAGTTCGACCTCAGTAAACCCAGTGGAATCGGCTCTATAATCTACCCCGCTTATCACATCTTTTATTTGAGATATATTTCCTTAAATAAATCTTAACCCTATGCAGGAGAGAGGAAATACTTTGCAGGCACTTGCATAAAAGGAATGCAAACTTTGACTTAAGTATGGTGCATCAGTTTGATGAATTCAGTATTGTAATTGTTTATGGCAGAATGTGTGATATCTGTCTGATAAATATGAATTAAAGCAACTATGCAAAAACTATGAATGGCTAAGAAGGTATTTAAATTATGAAATGTAACATGTGGTGGGATTCTGTGGAATTATTAGTATGCTGGGATACCTTCCCCTCTCCAAGTGGAACAAAAGCTAAAAAGCATGAAGGGTCCTCCGAAATGTAACGTATGCAAACAGTGCATGATGAATGGAATATGGGGTTGTTGTTTTTTTATATTTTATTTTTATCAAGTGTTTCAACTGTTTACAATTCATATTCAATAATAGTTCGTTTTTTTTTTAAATTAGGTAGACAGATAGCAAAGTAATAGACATAATTAAATATATAAATAAGCAGATTAGATAATAAATCAGAAAATGAAGAAAATGGAAAGAGAAAAAAAAGGAACATACTGTATGTTCGATATTATACCTACTTACATATATTCAATGCATATTTCTGCATATATCCACATACCCTTACATATATCTATATATACACATTATTCCCGCATATATATATATATTCATGTACACATAGATGTATACCCCTTTACATATGCACATTTATCCATACATATACACCAGTAAATATATTTTTACTTCCATATACTGTATACATATACATAGTGCAAGTACCCCCACCTGTGAGCTGTCAATAACTCAGCACGTGCCGAAATAACATTAATGCAAAGTAGTGCAGGTTAGGTTGCCGAGAGAATCTAAAACTGCTTGTAGGTGTGAATATGAGCGTGAATGGTTGTCTGTCACTAAGTGTCAGACATGCGATTGACTGGCCACCTGTCCGGAACCTACCTCTGCCTCAAGCCTGATGTCAGCAGAGATTCACTCTTGCTGGACAGCAAATAAAATGAAAATCTTTAACATATATTTAATTATTAATACATCAGGAGGCAATAAATAGCTTCTCTAATAAGCCCTTAGTAAGGGAGAGAGAGAGAGAGAACAGGTGGAGATTGTGCTGCATGTAGAGGTGGTGCTGATACAGTATTACATTAATGCTGAAGTAAACACAGTGAAACAATTGTTGAAGTTTGATGAACACAAACAAACTATTCTTTTGCCTAAGAGTAACCAGATATTATGTTCATTAATATTGGTCTATTGAGTTTCTAATAATCAGTGTCAGTTTACACAAGCGTATATTTAAGGCACATTTCTTTTCCCATGACATTCTAACTTGTGACTCATCTATATGTGCTGTACTTATGCCTACGCCTCCTTTCCAGGGGTGGAGAATTCTCTCTCAAAAGTGACCGTCATAAGCAGTGTGACCTCAGTGGAATAGGATACAAAATCAACCTCTCTCAACGCATTTTCAATAATTTGTGTGATCCTCCCTTAAATGCATATGCATTGAAGAGTGACGGGTTTTGCAGGCACTCGCTCAAACGAAATGCGACCTTTGAGTCCAGCCTGGAGAATCTTCTGGATGAATACAGTGCAGCACTTCTTTGGGGGTCACATCTGTACCTGAAAAACAGGCAGAAATGCTGCAGTACATTTGGGCTTGTGTGCAGGAACTACGAATGCCTCAGGGAGTACTGAAATAACACAAAGTAAAGTTTGGTGGGAATATTAGTGTGCCGAGTTAGCTAGCTTCCACTTGTGGGATACAAACTAGACAGTATGAAGGGTCTGCCAAAATGTTACGTACATGGACAGGAGGTGATGAATGCATTGTTGGCTTGTTGAAAACGGAGGAAAAAAAGCATTTAGTTTCAGTTTGGCTACCATGCTATGACATGCTCCAGTTGCCAAGAACATAACGTAGGTGTTGAAATAAGAGGCAATTAATGACGTTTCAACTTGTTAAAGCTGTCAGGCACACCTTTCTGCTACACACTCCTTATTTGTATATTAGATTTCAAACACAAATGGCTAGTTATTACATGACAGGGGTTTTTAACTGAAAGTGTGGCAGATAAAGTCAGCTATGCAGGTCACCCACAAATTACAGAACATGACCACGAATTGTTGTAAAACCGCACCTTATGCTACATTCACATTACCAGGCTGAGAAGTTGTTATCCAACACATCCAGATGCTCTTTTGTCTGAGGACGTTTGAAAATAAATCCAATCATGACACAGTTTCCCAGTTTACTGAAGTAACTCCCCTACTTCAGGTTACTGGATAGGAGTTGGAGATGAACAAACATCTGCTACTTCAATTTCAGTTTTGTACGACTGTATTTTACTTTCTAATGGACTGGTTTATCTGACATGTATGCATGTGGTGTATTGCAACATTGACAGATATACGTTTGTTTGAGCTAGTTTAATGTCAAACAGAACAATGTGTAACTCAGCATTGAAACAAGTTCAATAAGGTTCAACAAGGTTGGTGAACAATCATCATACACACTCTTGTCAACATTAGACTGAGATGAAACATTTCTGCATTGTAGAATGCTTGGCGTTCTCATAATGCTCAGCGTTCTCCAATCATAATGTTCAGTGTTCTCGTAATGCTCAGCGTTCTCTAATCACAATGTTCAGTGTTCTTAGCTGCATTGCATCATTACATCCATGCTAACACTAGTTACCATTTAGCCTATAGTGTATACATTTGAATGGTGTGACAATGTACTCAGAATGTGTGTGAAATGTAAATGCTCTTCCTCTTTTACGTTTGTCTGCTTTATTTTACCCAGTGTCTTAGAGTGACAGAAGTGATTGGGATACAGCGAGTGATCAGAGACTTAAAGTGGGACAGGGGCGTAAAGTGGGGGGTGGGCTGGGGCAATGGCCTGTTGGTTCACAAAATGAACCAACAGTTTGAGCTTAATGTCTGACATGAGCAGCCTTCTCAAACTGTCACAGAATATACTTAGTTTACATGTCAATTAATATCTAAGGGGTGGGACCCAGCAACAGTGAGGATTGAAGGATTTGTATCACTTCATTTAAAAAGACAATAAAATCAGAGTAAATATCGAACACACCCCCTTCTCACACACTCTCTCCAACTCTTTTTGTTTTATTTGTTGAGCAGACAAGTGAAGTATGTCATTATTTTCTTTGACTTTAACTGGCTGGTCTGACACGTTCTCACTATAGAGAAGTTCATAAAATAGTATATCATTAGTGTAACAGGCTTAAATACAAATAGTATATCCATAATATTTAAAGCCTATTATAAACTGTACATAGCCTCAGTCTCTCTCTCCCTGTCTCACACACTCCATATAATTAACAGTGTTTTATTTGTGTAGAAATACAGAAATGCTACCCCCTCTCCCAAAAACACCAAGTAGTAAAAAAAAAAAAAGCCCTGTGATCACAAACAGAAAGTTAAAATGTAATTAATGAAAACCGTTTCAAAAAAAGAAGCAAAGAAAAGGAAAGTTATGCTTATCATGAAAACTAGTTCATGCATTTTATTTCATACTTCTTATGCAAGCTCTGAAATAGTTTTTGGTTATTATTGCTGTAGAATGCAGATGAAAAACATTTTGCAATAGTTAACTTAATAGATAATTTGGGTCAGGTTATTATTTGCATATGCATGCTATAACTTTTACACCACAGCACTGCCGTAGCAATAATAGTGGGCTTAGCAAGTGTAGCTCGTATAGCGCAGCAGGCATTCAAGAAAACGTGGTTTGAGTAATGGGGGCGCTGCCCCGGTAGAGGTTTGTCTGCCAACGCCTTTGGTAAAAACCTCCATACTCCCAGAGTTAAAATGGGTGAAACATGGTTTAATTCCAAAGAACAATAGGGTCCTCGCACCCTCAGTGCTCGGGCCCCAATAATGTTGCGCTATTAGTTATGCAAGTCATAAAATATGTTCTACAACTAAAAGTGTTGAGTCACTAGCAAATTATATGTTCGTGCAGCTCTAATGAAGTAGCTCCAACGTTAATTGATGCTGCTAAATCAAAACAGAAATTATTGATCATAAGTAAATGACAAGAGTCACCTGCCGTCCTCCTGACTTCTCAGTCCTCATTTACTGTTACATTATATACTGAGCAACAGTAAAAACGTGTAATTTTGTAGGCTTTCATGCAGTCCTGTTCATATTAAATATCAAGGGCAAATTATGGTTGACAACTGTATTCACTTTAATCATACAGAAAAATCAGTTTTGTACAAATTATGAGATGAAATGAAATCTTTAGCATATGTTTAATTGTTAATACATCAGGAATAAACCACTTCTCCAATGAGCCCTCAGTGAGAGAGAGAGAGAGAGAACAGGTGGAGATTGTGCTGCATGTAGAGGTGGTGCTGATATGTTAATGCTGAGGTAAACACGGTAAAACATTTGTTGAAGTTTGATGAAAATAAACCAACTATTAATATCTGATTACTCTAAGGCAATGATGTTCATTAATATTGGTCTATTGAGTTTCTAATAATCAGTGTCAGTTTACACAAGCGTATATTTAAGGCACATTTCTTTTCCCATGACATTCTAACTTGTGACTCATCTATATGTGCTGTACTTATGCCTACGCCTCCTTTCCAGGGGTGGAGAATTCTCTCTCAAAAGTGACCGTCATAAGCAGTGTGACCTCAGTGGAATAGGATACAAAATCAACCTCTCTCAACGCATTTTCAATAATTTGTGTGATCCTCCCTTAAATGCATATGCATTGAAGAGTGACGGGTTTTGCAGGCACTCGCTCAAACGAAATGCGACCTTTGAGTCCAGCCTGGAGAATCTTCTGGATGAATACAGTGCAGCACTTCTTTGGGGGTCACATCTGTACCTGAAAAACAGGCAGAAATGCTGCAGTACATTTGGGCTTGTGTGCAGGAACTACGAATGCCTCAGGGAGTACTGAAATAACACAAAGTAAAGTTTGGTGGGAATATTAGTGTGCCGAGTTAGCTAGCTTCCACTTGTGGGATACAAACTAGACAGTATGAAGGGTCTGCCAAAATGTTACGTACATGGACAGGAGGTGACGAATGCATTGTTGGCTTGTTGAAAACGGAGGAAAAAAAGCATTTTGTTTCAGTTTGGCTACCATGCTATGACATGCTCCAGTTGCCAAGAACATAACGTAGGTGTTGAAATAAGAGGCAATTAATGACGTTTCAACTTGTTAAAGCTGTCAGGCACACCTTTCTGCTACACACTCCTTATTTGTATATTAGATTTCAAACACAAATGGCTAGTTATTACATGACAGGGGTTTTTAACTGAAAGTGTGGCAGATAAAGTCAGCTATGCAGGTCACCCACAAATTACAGAACATGACCACGAATTGTTGTAAAACCGCACCTTATGCTACATTCACATTACCAGGCTGAGAAGTTGTTATCCAACACATCCAGATGCTCTTTTGTCTGAGGACGTTTGAAAATAAATCCAATCATGACACAGTTTCCCAGTTTACTGAAGTAACTCCCCTACTTCAGGTTACTGGATAGGAGTTGGAGATGAACAAACATCTGCTACTTCAATTTCAGTTTTGTACGACTGTATTTTACTTTCTAATGGACTGGTTTATCTGACATGTATGCATGTGGTGTATTGCAACATTGACAGATATACGTTTGTTTGAGCTAGTTTAATGTCAAACAGAACAATGTGTAACTCAGCATTGAAACAAGTTCAATAAGGTTCAACAAGGTTGGTGAACAATCATCATACACACTCTTGTCAACATTAGACTGAGATGAAACATTTCTGCATTGTAGAATGCTCAACGTTCTCATGATGGAATGCTGAGTGTTCTCGTAATGCTCGGCGTTCTCATAATGCTCAGCGTTCTCCAATCATAATGTTCAGTGTTCTCGTAATGCTCAGCGTTCTCTAATCACAATGTTCAGTGTTCTTAGCTGCATTGCATCATTACATCCATGCTAACACTAGTTACCATTTAGCCTATAGTGTATACATTTGAATGGTGTGACAATGTACTCAGAATGTGTGTGAAATGTAAATGCTCTTCCTCTTTTACGTTTGTCTGCTTTATTTTACCCAGTGTCTTAGAGTGACAGAAGTGATTGGGATACAGCGAGTGATCAGAGACTTAAAGTGGGACAGGGGCGTAAAGTGGGGGGTGGGCTGGGGCAATGGCCTGTTGGTTCACAAAATGAACCAACAGTTTGAGCTTAATGTCTGACATGAGCAGCCTTCTCAAACTGTCACAGAATATACTTAGTTTACATGTCAATTAATATCTAAGGGGTGGGACCCAGCAACAGTGAGGATTGAAGGATTTGTATCACTTCATTTAAAAAGACAATAAAATCAGAGTAAATATCGAACACACCCCCTTCTCACACACTCTCTCCAACTCTTTTTGTTTTATTTGTTGAGCAGACAAGTGAAGTATGTCATTATTTTCTTTGACTTTAACTGGCTGGTCTGACACGTTCTCACTATAGAGAAGTTCATAAAATAGTATATCATTAGTGTAACAGGCTTAAATACAAATAGTATATCCATAATATTTAAAGCCTATTATAAACTGTACATAGCCTCAGTCTCTCTCTCCCTGTCTCACACACTCCATATAATTAACAGTGTTTTATTTGTGTAGAAATACAGAAATGCTACCCCCTCTCCCAAAAACACCAAGTAGTAAAAAAAAAAAAGCCCTGTGATCACAAACAGAAAGTTAAAATGTAATTAATGAAAACCGTTTCAAAAAAAGAAGCAAAGAAAAGGAAAGTTATGCTTATCATGAAAACTAGTTCATGCATTTTATTTCATACTTCTTATGCAAGCTCTGAAATAGTTTTTGGTTATTATTGCTGTAGAATGCAGATGAAAAACATTTTGCAATAGTTAACTTAATAGATAATTTGGGTCAGGTTATTATTTGCATATGCATGCTATAACTTTTACACCACAGCACTGCCGTAGCAATAATAGTGGGCTTAGCAAGTGTAGCTCGTATAGCGCAGCAGGCATTCAAGAAAACGTGGTTTGAGTAATGGGGGCGCTGCCCCGGTAGAGGTTTGTCTGCCAACGCCTTTGGTAAAAACCTCCATACTCCCAGAGTTAAAATGGGTGAAACATGGTTTAATTCCAAAGAACAATAGGGTCCTCGCACCCTCAGTGCTCGGGCCCCAATAATGTTGCGCTATTAGTTATGCAAGTCATAAAATATGTTCTACAACTAAAAGTGTTGAGTCACTAGCAAATTATATGTTCGTGCAGCTCTAATGAAGTAGCTCCAACGTTAATTGATGCTGCTAAATCAAAACAGAAATTATTGATCATAAGTAAATGACAAGAGTCACCTGCCGTCCTCCTGACTTCTCAGTCCTCATTTACTGTTACATTATATACTGAGCAACAGTAAAAACGTGTAATTTTGTAGGCTTTAATGCAGTCCTGTTCATATTAAATATCAAGGGCAAATTATGGTTGACAACTGTATTCACTTTAATCATACAGAAAAATCAGTTTTGTACAAATTATGAGATGAAATGAAATCTTTAGCATATGTTTAATTATTAATACATCAGGAATAAACCACTTCTCCAATGAGCCCTCAGTGAGAGAGAGAGAGAGAGAACAGGTGGAGATTGTGCTGCATGTAGAGGTGGTGCTGATATGTTAATGCTGAGGTAAACACGGTAAAACATTTGTTGAAGTTTGATGAAAATAAACCAACTATTAATATCTGATTACTCTAAGGCAATGATGTTCATTAATATTGGTCTATTGAGTTTCTAATAATCAGTGTCAGTTTACACAAGCGTATATTTAAGGCACATTTCTTTTCCCATGACATTCTAACTTGTGACTCATCTATATGTGCTGTACTTATGCCTACGCCTCCCTTCCAGGGGTGGAGAATTCTCTCTCAAAAGTGACCGTCATAAGCAGTGTGACCTCAGTGGAATAGGATACAAAATCAACCTCTCTCAACGCATTTTCAATAATTTGTGTGATCCTCCCTTAAATGCATATGCATTGAAGAGTGACGGGTTTTGCAGGCACTCGCTCAAACGAAATGCGACCTTTGAGTCCAGCCTGGAGAATCTTCTGGATGAATACAGTGCAGCACTTCTTTGGGGGTCACATCTGTACCTGAAAAACAGGCAGAAATGCTGCAGTACATTTGGGCTTGTGTGCAGGAACTACGAATGCCTCAGGGAGTACTGAAATAACACAAAGTAAAGTTTGGTGGGAATATTAGTGTGCCGAGTTAGCTAGCTTCCACTTGTGGGATACAAACTAGACAGTATGAAGGGTCTGCCAAAATGTTACGTACATGGACAGGAGGTGACGAATGCATTGTTGGCTTGTTGAAAACGGAGGAAAAAAAGCATTTAGTTTCAGTTTGGCTACCATGCTATGACATGCTCCAGTTGCCAAGAACATAACGTAGGTGTTGAAATAAGATAAATAGGCAATTAATGACGTTTCAACTTGTTAAAGTTGTCAGGCACACCTTTCTGCTACACACGTATTTGTATATTACATTTCAAACACAGTTTTCAAACAGGGAGAGAGAGCTGGCTAGTTATTAAATGACAGGGTTTTTTTAACTGAAAGTGTAGCAGATAAAGTCAGCTATGCAGGTCACCCACAAATTACAGAACATGGCCAAGAATTGTTGTAAAACCGCACTTTATACTACATTCACATTACCAGGCTTAAGTGACTCAATTCAGATTTTTGGGCTAAATGAGACAAAAATAATTTTTTTCTGGGCTGTGTGAACATAATAATACAATATTTTCAAGTCATCAGTCACTTTCAAAATAGACCTAAATCACATACATATCCAACTTTTGGCCATGGGACATGAATGAGAATGGTAATGGTAATTTGTGTGGCTTTTTATGTCATATATGCATGTGCTGAGCACTATCGTCATCAGCCAGCACCGACAGCATGGGAAAACAAAATGACCAGAGAGGAGAGATGATGACAACAATGCAACACACAGTATAATGCCATGCATACACTTGCTACTAGAATGTCCATTTCGATTTGAATACAATGAGTTGTCTCACAAATATGATGTCTTTTGTTGTTGGTGATGACTCTTGAAAAAACATATCAGTGTGCAAATACCTGCTGTTTCAGAGGACAGATACGTTCATTTCCGTGTTAGATACAGGTCACTTGTAATTATGAATGTGAACCCTCAAGATAACCAAGCAAAAAAAAAAAATTGGATTGAACAATTAGTCTTGTAATATAGACATAGCTTTAGGCTACCCAGACCACGAACATAAATGTCATCAGCAGCAGATTAAATATTCTACTTCATGCTACCTGTTGGACATCAGAGGCCTCCTCAAACTGTTACAGAATACTTTGGTTGCATGTCAATTATATATCTAAGGGGTGGGACCAAGTTAAGGTGAGAACTGAAAGATTTGTGTCACCTCAATTAAAAATAAAATAAAACCAGAGTAAATAGGACTGGTTTATCTGACATGTATGCATGTAGTGTATTGCAACATTGACAGATATACGTTTGTTTGAGCTAGTTTAATGTCAAACAGAACAATGTGTAACTCAGCATTGAAACAACTTAAGTTCAATAAGGTTAAATAAGGTTGGTGAACAATCATCATACGCACTCTTGTCAACATTAGACTTAGATGAAACATTTCTGCATTGTAGAATGCTCAACGTTCTCATGATGGAATGCTCGCGTTCTCGTAATGCTCAGTGTTCTCATAATGCTCGGCGTTCTCCAATCACAATGCTCAGTGTTCTCATAATGCTCGGTGTTCTCATAATGCTCGGTGTTCTCATAATGCTCGGTGTTCTCATAATGCTCGGTGTTCTCATAATGCTCGGTGTTCTCATAATGCTCGGTGTTCTCATAATGCTCAGTGTTCTCATAATGCTCAGTGTTCTCATAATGCTCGGCGTTCTCCAATCAGAATGTTCAGTGTTCTCATAATGCTCGGTGTTCTCATAATGCTCGGTGTTCTCATAATGCTCGGTGTTCTCATAATGCTCGGTGTTCTCATAATGCTCGGTGTTCTCATAATGCTCGGTGTTCTCATAATGCTCGGCGTTCTCCAATCACAATGCTCAGTGTTCTCATAATGCTCGGCGTTCTCCAATCAGAATGCTCGGTGTTCTCGTAATGCTCGGTGTTCTCGTAATGCTCGGTGTTCTCGTAATGCTCGGTGTTCTCGTAATGCTCGGTGTTCTCGTAATGCTCGGCGTTCTCCAATCAGAATGCTCAGTGTTCTCGTAATGCTCAGTGTTCTCGTAATGCTCAGTGTTCTCGTAATGCTCAGTGTTCTCGTAATGCTCAGTGTTCTCGTAATGCTCAGTGTTCTCGTAATGCTCAGTGTTCTCGTAATGCTCAGTGTTCTCGTAATGCTCAGTGTTCTCGTAATGCTCAGCGTTCTCGTAATGCTCAGCATTCTCCAATCAGAATGTTCAGTGTTCTCATAATGCTCGGCGTTCTCCAATCAGAATGTTCAGTGTTCTCATAATGCTCAGTGTTCTCATAATGCTGGGTGTTCTCATAATGCTGGGTGTTCTCCAATCAGAATGTTCAGTGTTCTCATAATGCTCGGCGTTCTCCAATCAGAATGTTCAGTGTTCTCATAATGCTCGGCGTTCTCCAATCAGAATGTTCAGTGTTCTCATAATGCTGGGCGTTCTCCAATCAGAATGTTCAGTGTTCTCGTAATGCTCAGTGTTGTCATAAAGCTCAGCGTTCTCCAATCACAATGCTCAGTGTTCTCATAATGCTCGGTGTTCTCATAATGCTCGGTGTTCTCATAATGCTCGGTGTTCTCATAATGCTCGGCGTTCTCATAATGCTCGGCGTTCTCATAATGCTCGGCGTTCTCCAATCAGAATGTTCAGTGTTCTCATAATGCTCGGCGTTCTCCAATCATAATGTTCAGTGTTCTCGTAATGCTCAGCGTTCTCCAATCAGAATGTTCAGTGTTCTTGGCTGCATTGCATCATTACATCCATGCTAACACTAGTTACCATTTAGCCTATAGTGTATACATTTGAATGGTGTGACAATGTACTCAGAATGTGTGTGAAATGTAAATGCTCTTCCTCTTTTACGTTTGTCTGCTTTATTTTACCCAGTGTCTTAGAGTGACAGAAGTGATCGGGATACAGCGAGTGATCGGAGACTTAAAGTGGGACAGGGGCGTAAAGTGGGGGGTGGGCTGGGCCAATGGCCTGTTGGCCAGGTTGAGGAGGAGGAATTTCTGTCGGAGTCACTGTCAAGTCATTAACCACTTTGCCAAAATGAAAAAAAGACAGTACAGTTAAATGCTCACAAAATGAACCAACACAGTTTGAGCTTAATGTCTGACATGAGCAGCCTTCTCAGACTGTCACAGCAACTTTGTTTACATGTCAATTAATATCTAAGGGGTGGGACCCAGCAACAGTGAGGATTGAAGGATTTGTATCACTTCATTTAAAAAGACAATAAAATCAGAGTAAATATCGAACACACCCCCTTCTCACACTCTCTCCAACTCTTTTTATTTTATTTGTTGAGCAGACAAGTGAAGTATGTCATTATTTTCTTTGATTTTAACTGGCTGGTCTGACACGTTCTCACGATAGAGAAGTTCATAAAATAGTATATCATTAATGTAACAGGCTTAAATACAAATAGTATATCCATGATATTTAAAGCCTATTATAAACTGTACATAGCCTCAGTCTCTCTCTCCCTGTCTCACACACTCCATATAATTAACATTGTGTTTTACTTGTGTAGAAATACAGAAATGCTACCCCCTCTCCCAAAAACACCAAGTAGTAAAAAAAAAGCCCTGTGATCACAAACAGAAAGTTAAAATGTAATTAATGAAAACCTTTTTAAAAAAAGATGCAAAAGAAAAGGAAAGTTATGCTTATCATGAAAACTAGCTCATGCAATTTATTTCACACTTCTTATGCTGCGTTCACACCACTCTATTTGCGTCGCTCTACTCGCTCTATTCGCGTCGCTCTACTCGCGTCGCTCTACTCGCTCTACTCGCGTCGCTCTACTCGCTCTACTCGCGTCGCTCTACTCGCTCTACTCGCGTCGCTCTACTCGCGTCGCTCTACTCGCTCTATTCGCGTCGCTCTACTCGCTCTATTCGCGTCGCTCTACTCGCTCTATTCGCGTCGCTCTACTCGCTCTATTCGCGTCGCTCTATTCGCGTCGCTCTACTCGCTCTATTCGCATCGCTCTACTCGTGTCGCTCTACTCGCTCTATTCGCGTCACTCTACTCGCTCTATTCGCGTCGCTCTACTCGCTCTATTCGCGTCGCTCTACTCGCTCTATTCGCGTCGCTCTACTCGCTCTATTCGCGTCGCTCTACTCGCTCTATTTGCTTCTCTCTACTTGCTCTATTTGTGTTGCTGTACTTGCTCTATTTGCGTTGCTCTACTCGCATGAATGTCAACACGGGATCATTTGCAGTCGCAAAATCATTTGCTTTACTTGAGCTAAAGTCACCTTGGGATCATTTGAGTTTACTTGCGTTACTTGCCGATAAATAACGTTCATAACCAACATTGACTCCTGTCATTAACAATGACTGTAGCAAACACAATAGCTGCATTGTGTAAGTTGTGGAAGTCAGATTCGTTGGAAAACTAAATGTTGCCGTGTCTGGGTTTCCAACACTATCCGGAGGCACACACAGATACATACACCTATGATTAGCTTGTCTTCCACTTCAGCATTAGCATCATAATAATATCCAGACGTGTGGAGGATCTCAACACTGATAGGCTGTCGAGTCACAGCGTCACAAAATGCAAAATATTATTTTTCCCCTCTCAATTTTCATGTGTCAGGGCTTCTGTAATGCGTTTTATATACACTAAAGATAACAGCATGTGCTGATCAATATCTACCACTGCTCAAAAAAATTAAGGGAACACTAATCATCATAGTATAAAACCAAGTCATTTCAACTTCAGGGGTATCAATCTGTCCATTTAGGAAGCACAAGTGATTGTGAATCAATTTCACCTGCTTTGGTGCAAATGAAAGTGACAACAGGTGAAATGGAGAGACAAAAGCAAGACAACCCCCAAAAAGGGAATGTTTTTACATGTGGTGGCCACAGACAATCGTTCTCTTCTTATCCTTCCAGACTGATTCTTCTCTAGTTTTGTGTTTTGCTAGTGTCCTTGTCACTACTGGTAGCATGAGGCGGTACCTGCAGCCCAATCAGGCTACACAGAGAGTCCAGCTCCTCCAGGATGGCACATCCATACAAGCGGCCGCAAGAAGGTTTGTCTCCCAGCACAGTCTCAAGAGCGTGGAGGAGATACCAGGAGGGCATCAACCCAGCAGCAGGACCGGTATCTGCTCCTTTGTGTGAGGAGGAACAGGAGGAGCACTGCCAGAGCCCCTCAAAATGACCTCCAGCAGGCAGGTGTGCATGTTTCTGACTAAACTGTCAGAAACAGACTCCATGAGGGTGGCATGAGGGCCTGACGTCCTCTAGTGGGACCTGTGCTCACAACCCAACACCGTGCAGCTCAATTGGCATTCGCCACAGAACACCAGAATTGGCAGGTCCGCCATTGGCGCCCTGTTCTCTTTACAGATGAGCAGGTTCACATACGTGACAGGCGAGAAAAGAGTCTGGAGACACCGTGGTGAACGTTATGCTGCCTGCATACAGGCACGCAGGGGCCAAACACACTACTGAGTAACATTATGAGTTGCCGAGATGAAATTCACGCAAGTTGGATCAGTCTGTGATTTAAATTTTTACTTTTATTTTCGGTGTGGTTTCGAATCCAGCCCTCAATGGGTTGATGATTTTGGTTTCCATTGACCGTTGTTACGTCGTTTTGTTCTCAACAAATTACACAACGTACATCAGTAAAGATTTTCAACTTGAATAATTCATTCATCAAGTTCCGATGTGAGATTTAATTGGTCCTTTGAGTATTAGGAGAGCAGTTCAGTGGAAGAACAGAGTGACCTAAAATGTACTATAGAGACACACACAGGGAGAAATAATGGTCACATTTAAGATAATGAGTTGAGGGTCTCCTCAGAATAAAAGCAAAGTCGTGGCTCGATTACTGTATTGTACAAAGCACTTGCAAATAAGTGAAACATGCACAAAATAGAGAAAGCTTCAAAAGAAACAAGGGAGTTCAGTGGACATTTCAACCACAGTATTATTCAAAAGTTGACTGACAACTGGAGGTACTAATTTTAAGATGGTAGCACGATTCTTTTCAGCCAACTGAGGCTATTTATTTATTCAAAGATTTGAAGATCAACTGTATATGTGAATAATGTAATGAGGTCAAGTAATGTTTTCTCAGTGACAGACAAGGACACAGACAACACATGCAACAGCCCTCACTGAAAAAGGACGTTGCTATTTGTTTACTACAGAGTGAGAGTCTGGTGTGACGATCACAAGGCAACACATTTTGTCTTATTTTTTTCTAGTGCTGCTGAAGTATAATGACCATTCTAAATTGGCTTAGAGGATTTAGTAATATATATTTATTTCTATCTATAACTTTTATCTGTCAGTGATTAATAGGTCTGTCCATAAGTCACAAGCAGAAACAAATTGGAATAAATTTGGTTTGCATCACATTTTCATAAAATACTGACACATGCAGGCAACTAAATAGATCAGGACAGAGTGAAGAGATGCAAAATCAACCCAATGGTTACAAGATAATTTAAGGGGTGACAAAAGAGCAAAATTCATTGTACATTTATTGTATTATCAGTCATTTCTCTAATCTTGGCTTTTTTCTTATAATACTTCCTTGTTATACCTGCAAAATTACTCAAATACGTCACTTTTTGATTGACTTGCAGATATAATTAGGACACTGTAGAATCGTTAATGTTTTGCAAATGCTCCAATTTTACCAACTAACAAGCCAAACAGGTTGGGAACCATTGCTGTACATCATAATGAAAATAAGAGGACTACATACACAGATTAGTTGACAGTCTTTGTCAAGAGTTATATTTTTACACTATTTTCAAATGTGCAGATTAAAATAAACCCTTCGATGCGAGTTCCCACTTTATAATGTAATTTTCTGAGACTGCTCAATAGGCTGCATCAGTGTGCGTCTGTGTGAGTGGAGGGGGGCGGGTGACCCATTTATTGTGAACATCATTAACCAACAATAGCATAATGAACAGTCTTTGTATTGAATCTCTGACCAAATGTCGGGGATGCATCAACTATTTATTTTATTATTAGTATTTATACCATATAATTCTGTATTGTTATAGGGTGTTTAGTTAAAATGACATTTAGGTAGAATATAGATTATACATTACAGCCTACAAAATAAATGGATTAAATATCTGCGACGGATATCAAAATTAAATGACTGGACAAAAGCTGATAAACAGAAGTGGATTCAATTTATACCTCCATACCAATCTAATCTGTGAAATTTAGGCCTAAATAATTTAAACACTTAATCACCTTCAATCACAAGCATGACCGAGAATTAATTTAGGCTAAATGAAAAAGTTCCCTATTGTTGTACAGTCCCCGTAAGTATGGAGGCTTTTTTTTCCCTTAAGCTTGAACACGAGAAAGCATGAATGATTCTTCAAAACGATAATGAATGGGCTGCAGACAAAGCAAAGCTGGAGACGGCAAAGCCATGAATGAACACGGGATCTGGTAGATGGAGAGAAGTAGGACGCAATCCGAGCCATTAAATTGCTTTTCCACCTCGTGACCAGCAGGTGTCAGTATTTCTCCCTCAAACTAGAACCGCTCCTCTCCCTACTCTCTGATCACATGCTGGGGAGGTTTGAAGTTGCGGCTTCATGTCACACATGCGTACCGACAAAGTGAATGGCATACGGCAGCAGAATTAACACCGTGGCGACCAGAGAGAGGGGAAGACTACCAGAGCAGACCCACAAGCAGCGAGGCAAAGTCCACGCGAGGGGAGAAGGAGGAGAAGCGCGTGAGGAGAGGATAAAGATGATGAGAGCCGCGGGAGGCTACAGTATCCCACCACCGGCGTCTGGAAAACCAAGGGTGTAAGGACGCACGAAGAGTCGCAGCACGTCGCATTTGGGTCCTGAGAAAGTTCGGCGACTTTATACAATGGTTATAAATGGGTCTTACTTGAACAGCTCCTCGCCAGACCCCAGTGACACCAGCCTGAACCGCCCGCCGTGGGTTACCACAACTTTGGGGTGCTTCCTCATCTTCACTATCGTAGTTGACATCCTGGGCAACCTCTTGGTCATCTTCTCCGTGTATCGGAACAAGAAGCTCAGGAACGCAGGTGAGTTTAATCAGGACGGAGTGCGTGCGTGCGTGCGTGGCGACGGAGCCGCGCGCGTGTGATTAAACTCAGCTGCGTTAGAAACAAAAAGAAAAAAAAAGAAAAACTTGGTCACATTTTTAAAGTGACAACAGAGTCATGTAAAGTCGGGAGGAAAACAGTTTTATTAATCCCAAAAAAAAAAAAATGTTTTCAGGATGGTTTATTATGGCGTTTGGGTGATGTGTTATCATGAGCGATGGAAACATTTCATTGTTCTGATTTTTTGTAACACTTGTGCATCTTTGCCAGCTGGTATTGAGGAATCCGAGCCACCACTAAAATGCCTCTGCTCGCGGTGTACAGCACTGTCAGGGAGGTTTAATACTGCCTTTTCATTTTAATTGTCTCCTACTTTAATATCACTGCATAGGCTTATATCCCTGCTGTTATCTTTGTATGTTTTGTTTTTTTTAATCTAAAATTTATTCGGTGGTTATACTGTATTGTCCTCCACCACAGCCGGTGATTGCAATGGACAGTACAAATCGTCCTCCACTTGCTATAGCCTACTTTTGAAGCAGACATAATTTCACTGACCTACACCAAAGCGCGGGCAGTAAGCAGGCAGTGGAGGGCAAAGCGAAGAGAAACACTGTTATTGACAGTCCGAAGCCACGGGGAAAGCCCAGCGCACATCCTAACACTACTTATGTTCCCTTGGCTTTGCCACTGCTGATGCTGCTCCAGCCAGGAAAATTAATTTAATATAATCAAAACAACATAATCTATAATGTATCAGGCTCACAGGTCGATAATGAAACTTGTGCCGTGTGCGCGTTTTTTAAATATACGCATCACTTCCCGTGAATTTAATTACGATATGGACTGTGGATTAAATTGTGCGCCCCCGACTTCGGACAACATGGACACAGCAGTGTTTATCTTGCTCGGTGAAGGTGGTAAAACGCTCATAATGTAATAGTCGGTGGATGGAGCGCTGCTGAGAAAACCCAAGAGGCTCCTGTCGAGCTGATGTATACATACACAAACTGGCAGCTACACATATCATGGCTGTCATCATTTGGAGGCTGTAGAAGGGTGATTTGCTAAGTACACTCCTGACATTACCATTTCACTCACTGTAGAAATGTCGGGGTCAGAATAGATTTCCATCATTTGGACAGAAAGAGGAGAGCCACTGTGAGGAATATTAAGCGTTAACTGGGCTTTATAAAGGCAGGATTGCCTCTTGTTGAGATTCATTTAAGCTCTGCTTTCTGTTAAATAACATTTGATAAAGCACACATGCAACTCTGCTATAGCTGCCCTGGATTTAATTATTTTTGGCAAGGCTGCTCCCAATGCAGCTGTTACCAATCTGTCTTGAAATAGAATTTGTCTCTGAGAGTGAAACTGTGCTAATGTGTCAGTCACGGTATTGCATGGTAAATTGTGGAGCAAAGAATGGGACAAGAGGAGAGATAAATTTAGGAAACTGCATCTTTGAAGTTGCTCCCTTATTCCTAGTTAATCACATGTAAGGAGGTCATAATGAAGAAGCAGCAGCAGGAGGAATCTTAGTCACAGTTAAATTCTGTTATCTGCATATGAAACAGTGTTACTTTCTAAATACCATTTACTGATTCATATCTTTGAACAATTAAATTTTCTTTTCATAATGCAGATGGGAAAAGTCACACATTTGAGGATCAAAAGGAGCTGATGAAAACAGGATCAGCATAATTACTTTTGTAAAACTGCCTGTGAATACTAACAAATCCTATATGCAGACTGATGAGCCGGTTCCACAAGTTCAAGCCTTTCAACTGTATTTGCTATACTTTCCATTCAAGTTCTGAAGACGTGCATGCCTAGCATAAAGGCTGTCACAATTTTCAAAAAGCCATTGACAAATAATATGCAAATTAGTAGACAAAGTGATTGATTTGAAAAGTTTCCATTCATGCTTTCGTCACTGTTGGAATGTTTTGATGAAAGGCTGATTATTACTGTATTTTTTTTTACTGGCCGTTTTCTGTGGAAATGTTTTGACTTGTGCAGAGCGCCAGTCGAAACTTTGAGGACTGGATTTTAGCTACCACATTTTCTGACAACAAAGAATTCAAGTGGGCTTAAAGGTAGACTCCCACTCAGTATTTTCCTTCTCAAGGCATGTGAAGAATTTTGAAAGTAACCACGATATTTTTACTCAGTAGGACGAATGCTATTTTACAGCCTGATATAACGGTCATATTTTTTAGCACTGCGGAATACAGAGAACAATTCTGATTTTAATCCCCTGAGGAGAGAATATTCTGGAGTAAACAATGGGCCATTTTCAAATTTGGTGACGTCACGCGTGACAAGGGGCACATGCATAAGCGACGGGAACCTGCTGGGAAATGACGGTCAGGTGGGGAATCCGAAACAAATCTTCCCACGGAATTCCCTTTTTTTTGGCTGTTTTCGTTTGAATTATGCATCGAAACTTGACCAAATAATAAAATGATATTTATTAATTAATGTGCCGCATTTTGGGTGGAATGCATTTTGTAGCCCTAGGCTGTTAGTTGAGTGGGAGTCTACCTCTAACTTTTCTTGCCCACAACTAAAAAAACTGTTAGAGTTAATTGCGCAGCAGTCCATCAGCAAGAGTATGAATTAAATAATGAGTCATGGAATGCACTCAGTGGAGAAGCTGGCAGGTGCTGTGGCTACATATTGCAGGCAGGAAAAGCACTGCTGTCTCTGCATGGCCAATTGTCCGACAGTACACAAAATGGCCAGTGAACGAATGAGCATGAAGCCAACAGCACATGGTGAGCAGTTTGAGCTGCATGGCTGGAGACAGAATCAGTGCTGTGAGCTCAGTCCAGTGCCAGTAAATCATCTTAAATGTACCTGCTGTGTTGTAGATAAGGGATTTTTCAATTTATCCTGAAGAAACATCAAAAGATGTTAAGATGGAATAGCTGACTGTTTTGGCCAGCTGTTACTGTTACACGTTGGCTCATGGAATACAATGTGAGATGGTTTTCTGTAGCTTTCTAATGACAGCAGAAGAAAATACTAAACCTGGTATTTCGGCGTGAACGCAGACACGATTCCTCGTGATACTGGAGACTGACTCTCGTACTTTCTCTTCCGTAACTCAGATCCATATATATATATATATATATATATCCTGTATATCAAAGAAGACAGTGTATGACAATTTGATATAGTGTGAAAAAAGAGGTTAACCTTTGATTGATTTTTAAGCCTGATGGCAGACGGAAAGTCTGAGCGGTCCTTGTCGGCTAGCAACAGTGGCATCACGCTCTTTTCCACTCGTGTTTGCCAGCTGGAGTCAGTGAATGAAAACAAAAGAGAGATGTAATGTTTGCATGATGTCTGTAGAAAATCAGAAAAGTCTTACTTGTACACACCGTCTCTGTTTTCTTCACGCTGATTGTTCTCATCGCAGTAAGCCTGGCAGAGTCAACAGCAGGAGGTCGAAACTGTGATTTACCTACTGTATTATTCAGCCTGAAGTGACAGACTGATAGCTTGGAGCACTGAGTTTTGCTGTTTCACAAAATAAACCAAGTAGTGCCACATTTTAGGAGGCTGTTTTGAATGTGACATAGTTTATCCTCTCCCAGCCGTCTGTGAGTTGGCTGTTTGCCGACAGAATGCTATTTCAGATCGTTCATTATACCCCTCTTGTATCTGTTACAGAATTATTGCTCACACTATAATGAATAGTTTAGATGCAGAATTACGTTGCATTTGCGTGTGTCTGCAATTAAAATGAACGTTTTAGGTTTCCTAAATATCCATCGGCTTTGTTTGGAGATCCCGAATGGAAATTGATTCAGCAGTGCAGAGCTTAATAAAGAGATGACTGTGAAAAGAAAACAAATCCCCCTCTGTGGATGTTGTGCTGTATATGTTGATTTCACAGCATCTGCTTTCATTTCCATCATGAGGGGAGCCAGTTGAAAGAGTTGTTTTGTGAGAAACTGTAATCCTTTAGTATATCAGTGTTGAGAGTTCACAAGTGTGATTAAACTGGGATGAGTTTCTTGTTGAATTTGTTCTGGAGCCGATCTTAAGGAGAGAATGTACCAAAGTCTCTTGAAGATAAATACACCTTTTTATTAAATTTTAAAAAAAAGAAAGTTTGCTGATTATGTTTCATTTGCCATGTGCATGCAATTCTTTTCCAAAACTTAAGGCGCCTACGTTTTAATTCACAAGCAACATAAGTTAATTTCATGCTGTGCTCTGCAACCATCTGCACCACCTTATGCTTGAACGCCTGTGTTTAATAATTATAGTACTATCTGACGGTGTGCTCCCTGCATGGCCAAACATCGGTTCAAAAACCTTTTGTTGTAAAGTGTAGGTGAAGAATACACAAGAGAGGACACATGGCTTCAGAGAGGTGGCAAGCAATGTCAAGCTCCACTGCATAATGTATCCTGTGACACCAGTATCAGTATCAAGTGCCTGGATCATGTGTTCCTACCTCTGATGACAAAGCTGCTTCTTTGTACACCCTGCTGTGCCCCCTGTGGCTCACACCACTATAGTTCCACCCATAACGACTACAGAGAGTGTTGAAGTGCATGCCAACTCTCACTAGGAAGTTCAACTTTTGTGAGAGGTAATCATGTCCTTTATTTCAAAAATGTTGCTTTAAGTAGTAAAAATGTGTTGTATTTGTTAGCCCCCCTCCCCTCAAAAACATGTTTTGCGTATGAAATCGCCCCCATTGTATATTAAGTTTATTGTCAAAATATATTATCATCATCTGTTTGCAATAACCACACCACAGAACAACAGTTTGAGTAGCTCAAAACAGATATTACAGGTGTTTTCCCCCCAAATATAACACAAAATGTTACTTATACGGACTACTGCCATCTCAAAATCATTCAAGCCCTTCATGACAAGCGTCTCAAGTACTTTGCAGAACACCCTTTTGCTGCGAATGTGAGGCACGACCAGACACCGGCTTCTGCTATGTTCCTGAGGAATCTTAGCCCATTCCTCATGGGCTTAGATATTCACATGCTGCAACTGCCCTTTTCAAATCCCACCTGTGATTTTCTATGGGATTCAAGTCAGGCGACTGTGATGGCCACTCTAGAATGATCCAGGACTTTGTTGGGATCATTGTCCTTTTGGAATGTCCAGTGGCATCCAAGCTCACATGGCAAGAGGATTTCTTCTAGGATTTCCTGCCACGCTTCACTGCAGGTGTTCTTTTCAACATAAAAGTTACAGTTTTGTTCCATCGTGCGACAGAACAGCATCCCAAACTTCTGCGCCTTATCTAGACGGTTTTGAGCTACTGGAGCCGACTTTTCTTGTGCTTTTGGATCAGCAGTAATGTACGTCTTAAACCCTATTTCCACTGCGTATACCAGCTCGACTTGACTCGACTCTACTCGCCTTTTTTGCATTTCCATTAGGTAAAAAGCACCTGGTACCTGGTGCTACTTTTTTAGTACCTCCTCCGTTGCGGCTCCAAGCGAGCCCAGCAGGTACTAAAAGGTCATGTGAAACGATACAGACCACTGATTGGTCAATGCCCGCGTGCACAGCTCAAATCAATGGCCGCCACACTCAAACAGCGAAGCTATTTTTTTTTTTTATCTTTTATTGGAGCCGCTATATTGAGGAGGTATCTGTAAAATGTAAAATTTAATTTCATTAGAAATACTGAGTTGACCTGAGTTTTTATCAACTTGTTAATAACACTCATTTTATTTTAGTTACTTGTATTTATCAAGAAAACAGTCAAATTCAGATTCATTTAAACAAACCAAGAACTGGGAACTTTTGCTTTTTCAGTACTTAGTTACATCCCACAATGTAACTAAGTATATTACTCTTGTACTTAAGTACCCCACAAATTAGAGCTACTTTACTTGAATATCCTGTTTTCTGTTCAAACCACTTTCTACTTGTACTCCACTACTTTTCATGGGAAACAGCCCTTTTGTTATGTGAGAATAGTTGGATAAATGGTTCTTTTGTTTTGTAAAACTCTACTCAGGTATCAGGTATTCTACTCAGCTTCTAAAATCTTTAGTTCATATTCCGATCTGTTACATGGATGCTCTCAACAGTTGTGGCAATAACACACACAGAATAGATTCATATTGTTTATTGTTCTGCAGCTATCCTATTTAATGCTGGGTCACTGACATCTTTTGACATTATGAAAGTAAATGTTTAATGACAGTTGAAACAACTACTGTGGTTTTGCACAATGGGTACATAGATACTGTCATGTTGGGGACAGGTGGGTGGATTTTCCCAGCATACCTTGAGACAATGGGTTTGAGGCCATAAGCCCAAGTAACCTGTGTTTAAATGTGTTCTGTATAATTATCAGTTAAGCAGTAATTAGTTCTTTAGAAATATTTTTATAGAAAATGGTTAGTTATACAACACCATGGCATCATGAGTTAAGTCTCTCACATGGTTAGTGACGTCCTGCCTGGATGATGCAAGAGGGTGATAAAATAAAGTAGTGTGATGTAATAACAAGCGATCCAGAGCAAAAAGCAAATCATTTTGTCAAATTCATGCAATAAGAACTTTTGGCATGCTATAATACTTACTGGTAGTTAAAGTTCTCACAATAACAGTAAACAAGCTAATTTAAGTGTTACACACACAAAATAAAGATGTTATTCTAAGTATTGCAAACTCAAAATCTCAAGTTTACTTTTCTTAATTTATCTAAGGCAATGAGTCTGCATAATATTTTTAGGTATCTCAACTTATTAGATTTTACCGTCATTCCTGTCTTAAACAGCTGATGAGAGGATCACGAGCGGTGGACAAGAGGTGTGTGTCACATTGAAGACTACACCACTGCAGTTTCGCACGGCGTCCATCTACTCTGACCAGTTACTATCCCCCAGTGGAAAACGACCGGTAGAAAAGTACCCGATACCAAGGGGAATCGAGTCGAGTCAATGAGAGCCGGTACTACGCAGTGGAAATGCAGCCTTATAGTTCAGGGTTGGAGCCCTCATGTATATTTAGACAATGGAAAAAAAACAACTTTTAGACTCTACTAAAGTAAGTCTTTGAAGGAAATATGTGCTCTTATGAGGGTTGCTATTCAGGAGGTTGAATAATTATGAGACTGCAGTAGTTTTTAAAAGTAGGATTTTGTGTTGAATGTGCTTTGAGCTATTTAAACTATGGTTATTACAGACAGCTGATAAATAGTTTTATTTTCTCAAACATAATATACAATGGGGGTTGAATCATTTTGCTTCCAACTGTATATGCACAGCTTTTTTTTTTTCTTTTTTAACCTTCATCTACTAATGGGCTAACCTTTTCTCTGCTTATATGATCCTTAAGATATAAGTCCTGATTGATTTGGTGCTAGATGAGAGCTTCCATTGTGAAGCAGCAGCAGTAGGATGTAATGTTTTCATTAGCAGAAACTTAAAGTACAGCTTTGACAAAGCATAAAGAGAGCAGCGCAGTGAAACGCAATTAGATCTGCAGAGCCTGATTACATCCCTGCATCATGTGAATCTGTTCCCCTGCATTCACTAGCTAATGTAAAAAAAAAAGAAAAAAAAAGCTGAACATAAATAGTATCAAATATGGATTTGATTATATATTATATATATTATTATATTATATATATTATTATTTGATGATTATATATATCATTTAAAATCTGAGTTTGTGCATACAAGCACAATTTTGTGTCCTTACAACTAGTTCAGAAGCCAATCATAATCAAGTACATGTGAGACCTGTAGTGTAAATGTATTTTACTGACAAGTAGGAGACATATTCTCTCTAGCAGCTACATTTTCTAAATAAAAAACATTTTCATACTCTTCATATTTGAAGGTTGAACCTGAAGAGGCTGGATTTCTGTTTTGGGTTTGACATTTCACCTCTCATCCAAGAGGCTTCTTCAGTTCTAACTGATTGCAGGGGAGTATCACATATTTAGGCCCCAGAGAAGTTTTTTCTCTGCGTTATTAAAATATGAAGACTACGCCACGGCAGTTTTGTGCGGTGCCCACGTACCCTGCAGAAAAGTACCCGATACCAGGTCGAGAAGTAAATGGCTTCCTTTACTCCCTTCTCAAACCATCATCATCTTCAAACCCTGAACAGAAGTCCAGTGGCTTCAGATTCAACCTTCAAGGATTACCATGACCTGGATGAATGAGAATCTATACCAACGTATTACATACTCATACAGATTCATTTCATTTTCAATGAGGGAATTGAATAAAAATAAAAAAAAAGCTATTTGAACTTTTTCTGTGGGGAAAAAATGTACCAGACACGTCTTTAAACGCACCTGAAGCAAATCTTTGAAGTACCTCTTTTGTCTGTGAGGCCGTCGGCTTTCTTGTGAAGTGTCACATCTTTTCTGAGGAGTTCAGCTGGGCCTCAGAGCTGAAGTTTTGAAAGGGGCCCACAATAACTGAAAAGGTTACAGGTTAGAGAGCACGCCTTTATGCTGAAGTTGACATAATATGTACTGTACTGTATCTACTGTATGCTGTAGCCAAGACATATATTCTATTCCTGATAAAATAAACACAATCTCGGAGCGGTCGCACATTTTGTGCTTTTCATCATGATTGAAATATTGCTTTTGGATTTGAGACCGTCCTCCGGTGTGTATCCTCGAGTTCATCGTTATGTGAAGAAAAACACAAGGCAATTCAAACATTAATGTAAAAAAAAAAAATGGCTTTAATTAAAGCTCATGCAATTCTTCCTGTTCTCTAATAGATATGCGAAGGCATGGGCGCCATAGCTGCTCACTGGGTTTGTCAGTTTCTGTGGTGATTGCTGTGATAAGCATCACAGGAGCACAGTATGGTGGAGCAGATTAATAGTATCAGGAGTGAAAGAAAAGGGCTCAGTGGGTGAAAAACACAGACTAATTGGGGACCCACAACAGCCAGCAGGTCATGACTTTGCAATTAATTTATACTTTGCCCAAGCTGAATAAATGAACATTGAGTGGGAGAGGATAAGGATCTTCTTATTTTACTCATGAGGCACTTAACTCCCAGCTATAGATTAGTTAATGCCCCTGATGTCAGCTAGGACACGGAAAAAAGGAGAGCCTGTATGTGTCCCCTGAGGCTGCTTTGCACCTGATAACTTGAAGTCAGCATTAACCATTTCTTTCTGTGCTCCCGCGTGTCCTGAAACATGTAAAAGGCTTTGCACGTTTTCATTAATTGTGCCTGACTCGCATATCTACTTTGCACAGATTTCCCGTCCGACGGCTTTTTGACTCTCATAAGGATTAAAAATCAAACATTAGATCACACACAGATCTAATTAGGTGGCACCTATATGCACGGCCGTGGCTCTGCTGTGGGGATTGCGTGCATGATGTTATCGTTGTTTGTGTTACCAATGTGATCCAGCATGTCTGCTGCTGCCTTTTACTCCTAGAGTCAGCAAGCGAGAGCGAAAGATAGACAGGTTTGCAACAGTGCATTATAGTGGAGATAAAGATCAGCAGATTGGTGCTAGTCTGTCATACGGAGTGAAAGAGACAGAGGCTTATCTTTATTCTGAGAAAGAGACTGAATCACCGGTTCAGTCATATTTGTTTCCTTCTTCCTCAATGGGCATCTGGGTTTATGACTTTGTAATATTAATAACTAGGGCTGTGCAAAATGTATGGTCTGCGATGATATCTTAATGGTTGTTTAAACGATATGCGAGCGCACACTATCAAGCATGTCACTCACTTTGCAAAAACCAATCAAAAACACAAGTGAGTCCGTGTATTCATTGCACCGTGTAGCCTAGCCAGGATACATCAGTGTTTCTCAACCTTTACAAGGATGCTAAATCTCAAGTCACCCTAGTTTAAAATACATTTTAAAAACACGCACTCTGCATCGGTCTGATGGCCAACGTGTTTACGCACTCATTCAGAGAGGGGCCGGTGAATGAGACTTACCATCAGTGGGAAACCTGCACTTTAAAGGATGCACATAACTGCTCTATTCTGGCAGGGATGGATGAGAGGCAGACTTGTAGCTCTTGGTCCACAGTCCTCAGTCGCTCCCTGTACTTGTTCTAAGATGGAGTTGAGAATAGAAGATAGAATTGCAATGGCACGACGTGAAACCATTGGCAACTGCCTCCCCGATTTGATCTTCCCTGACCTCTTCAGCTGCTCCTGTGCCAGCGTTTCTCGAACACTTTGCACTCTTCATCACCACTTGCTCTTGTTGGTTGTGTTGATTTTTCAAGTTCACAAATACTCCACAATTTGGCTCAGAACCAATGCTTGGTTTGACTCTTTTATTATGCCACTTACCAGGCAAACAGGGCATGATGGATCCCCCAGTGAAGCTGAAACCATACGACAAGTAGCTGTCATACTCTTTTCCTTGCAGCTGGCCTCTACTACCTTTGCTGCTAAGCTACCACTGAGGAATATGTTGACATTGTGACATAGGAAGAGGGGCATGTGAGACAAATTGTGATGATGTATGATGGGAGTAATGATCTCCATTTTCATGACAACTTTCTTTTATTGGAATTTTAACCCTGATGTGTTCGTTTCCTGTTAACTAGTTTGGTGTCCCCGGACAAAAATGACCGCTCCATTCTAGCTGATTATAAATCCATAATAATACATATATTATCACCTAATGTTGTGTTTCATCTTTCTATCAACTAAAGCTCTTGTGAACATAAGAAGTTTTGAACTTCCATTTGCTATTTATGGTCTGAAGGCTTCATTGACCTGAGTTCATACGACTCGTTTTTCAAAGATTTTTATTTTATTTTGACTTTAACAAATACTGAAACATATTGTGCTTTTTATCACAGACTACTTAGTGTCAATGTTTAACACGGACGTTTGTTTTGACACCATTTAAAAAAACAAAACAAACATCCTTCCCAGTTAAAACTGACCGGCATGATTTATTTGATAAAGAGAGAACAAAAGTCCAAATCTACACATGAAAACTTAACCATATTACAAAAGTAATGTCTGAACACATTCCAGAACAACAATAACATTACTAAATGATCTTCATTGTCAATTTCCTGACTTCGCTCCTCCTCACCAGCGTTATTGTCGAAGATGTAATCCAAAGCCTCATGTACAGTATATCATTTGGCCATCGTGCTGCAACAGAATGAACTGTGAGCAAGGCCTCAACGAAGCGTTACATAACAGAGCTGTGAGAAATAATGTGTTGTGTGTTTGTTGTGTTTTTTTTGGCAATAGCTCACAGTGTGAGTGTGGAAAAAGGAGTGTGGGAATGTGCTCAACTCTATTATATACTAATTACTGTTATCATTTATACTCTTATTATATGCTATTATACACTAATTGTAGTCTTACCCATTCATTTCTAATGACCGGTCATTTTTGACTGAGAACGTGAACGTGAACGGTGTTCACGAGTTCAGTGAAACAAAATTCAATAAAAAATTCTTAAAATTTATGTTGTGTGTTCAGATGTCATGTGTGAATAAAGTTGTTAAACCTTTTGACAAACAGATGGAATTAACTACATTTTCTAGAGAGAAAACTTGTAAATCTGTCACATTTGAGCGGAAAACAACAGAAGGCTTAATCGATTCTATGATATCGGCAACGTCAGAGTATTTTTTTCACTGCACCCTTAACGAAGCCAGACGGCACCCCAGGGTGTCATAGTCAAGAGAGGCGGGGATGCACTACTTCACATGCGCATTAAGAGTGCATGCAGTGTGTGCTAGGTAAGCGTACATGGTCACCAACACAAAATTAAGTTAGCATGACTGAAAACTAGAGGCACCACCAGCCTCACCACCCACGTCATCAGACTGAATTACAAGACGTGGATCATCCTCAATTGCATGGCGGTGGTTTGGGTTCCAAAAGGCGGATGTTGCTCAAAAGATCAGTTGCCGTTAAAGACAGCTCCATGACCAACTTAAATCTCCGAACAAACCACTGCTCAGAATATTAAGAATATGTAAAGCTTCGGGAGTCATCTGTCCATGACAGGCCTAAACGAGCCAAGGTGCCAGCACAAAAACACACGCAGCACAAGTCGACAAAAAAGTGCCTTATGACAAGAAAAGCAACAGATGACAACATAACTAATGTTGTCACAAAAGACATGGTTAAAACAGAAGTACATAATAACACATTTCCATCTATATAATTAGTAGGCAACCATTAATATCCTATTAGCAGGAGCCAGCTAACATACATATATATATATATATATATATATATATATATATATGTATATATGTATATATATAATATATATATAATATAAATATATAATATGTATATATATATAATATAAATATATAATATGTATATATATATTATATATATACATATATATTATATATATATATATAATATAAATATATATAATATAAATATATAATATAAATATATAATATATATAATATATATATTATATATATATATATATAATATAAATATATATAATATAAATATATAATATAAATATATAATATATATAATATATATATATACATGTGTATATATATAATATGTATATATATATGTATATATATAATATGTATATATATATACATATTATATATGTATATATAATATGTATATATATACATATATATATAATATGTATATATATACATATATATATAATATACATTATTCAAAACACATTTTGAATAATGCAAAATACGGTCCAGTTATCGTTCTCCACATCAATTTTTGTCAATATCGCACACAGCTATTAATAACCACAATCACGGGAAAATTGCTCTGCAAAAAAAACAGTCATTTAATTGTATTTGACTGCTCTGTTTCAGTCTGGTGCCACCTTGTCCTGCTGGGATTAGGCCTCTTTCCAGGGTCATCTGAGAAAGAAAAAAAATGAACCCAGCAAATACAGTTGACTTAATCTACCCTTTTCAGGGTACCTCAGTTCTTGATGATTTCATGATTTTCTAATATTTGCAGGATTATCTGTACACAAAAGGCTCGGTGGCAGTAATCCATTCTGCATATTTGCATTTTCTATATGATAAGAATGCAGGCTGTGTTTTTCTAGATTTCTCTCTGAGAAAACACCTTCCTGTTTCTTTCTTTATCTGGTTTACATTATATACACTGCCCAAGTTTTGCGTCTCATCTCAGGCTCCTGCCGTGTTTGTACTCCTCCTCCTCCTCCTCCTCCTGCTCCTCACAAGCTTACTCACCCTCACACACATACACTTGATTTCTTTTTTTATTTTCACTTATATTTGACCTTCCAGGCGTCATACTCCATGACACCCTGTCTGTTTGTATCACTCTGATTCAACACCCCCACCATTCTCTCGTGATGTTATGTTGTCAGACCACATACCTGGAGAGGAATGCTGCCAATAGCGTCTGTCAGGCAATAAGAGGGCTATCACACAAACCTTGTGGATTCTAGATTATATAATGGCCAAGTGGAAAAATTAATTAAGCTATTTTTTCTAAGTGCTAAAGCAATGGCCAGCCTGACATGGCCGTATTTAACAAGAACAGGTGTCTGGCATCTGGTCTTGTCCGTTGCGACCCCCTGTGCCTGCTTCCGTTCTCCTGCTCCCATTCTGTCGCTGTCTGTCGCTTTGTCTCACACATTCACAGAAGAGAGTGTGTTTCTCGGCGGCACTTTTCTGTGTGGAGTTTGCGTGTTCTCCCTGTGTCTCCGGGCTCTCCGGCTTCCTCCACCACCAAAAACACGCAGTAGAGGTGAATCGATGACTCTAAATTGACCGTAGGTATGAATGCGAGTGAGAATGGTTGTTTATGGCCCTGTGATGAGCTGGCGACTTGTCCAGGGTGAACCCCGCCTCCCGCCCAAAGTCATAGGCTGGGATAGGCTCCAGCCTATTTTTTGAAGTGTTTTCACTTCAAAAGAAAGATATACTGAGTATATAAATACTCATACATACATGAGAGCACATTTGCAACCATTTAAGATTCCATCCCTCCCACTCCAGCTACCATCCCTTCCTCTCCCATGCTTCCCTGTGCTATTTTTAATCATTTACATTATTACAGTGAAAACTTCTTTCTGCTTGATTGGAGCTTGGGATGACGCACATAGCAAGCTTAAGGCAGTGAGATCAAGTAAAACCTAATGCTCATCCAAGGGGAACCATGCATAACACAGGCATACTGTAGAGCGCATACTGTAAAGCGACAACTATTCGATTACACATACATAGTTGAGCCGGCGTGAGCTCATAGGTTAGAGATGTTGGTTGGCGAGGAGTGTAGTGCCTATTTGAATCCCAGAGAATCAAATGAGGGAAGCGAGAGAACGCTCTCCTCTGTGTTCAAGGTGCCCTTGACTGAAGCACTTAGTCCACCATTGCTACTCAGTGGCCAACAGTGGAAGACTGTGGTCGGACTCAGCAGCTTCCAGCTGTGAATGCGTCAGATTGTATGAATGTTAAAAAAAGAAAGAAAGAAAAAAAGAAAAGTATCCAGGGCCAGTCATTCCTCCTCAGACAAACACACAAACTGACCTCCACATCTTTCCCTTATCTTTAGCAGTTTTGTTATTTAATTATCAATGCGTGGAAAAACAAGACACAGCCCAGGCACTGCATGCAAACAACTCAATTAGAAAGCTTCATCGCACATAAGCCGATGGGGGGGGGGGTTTCAGTGGAATGGCATGTAATGACGATTATTATGGTAGACACATGAATGCCATTTGATGCAAGCCTGTGTCTCTTGCTCCACTCAGCCTCAGCAGACCAATGCATCTGGGTTCAGACAGCACTGCTTACACTCTCCAGATGACTCTCCAGGTGCCATTATAAAAATAGCAGTTTCAATACAAAGCAGTGATGTGAAAGCATAGCATTCTAATTATAATCCTGAGGTTAGAGAGATGTACTGTATGTTGTCTTTGTAAAATTAGTAACAAGGCTCAAACAAAGCCTTAAATAGGAAAACATCAGGACTTATTATAAAAATATTTCCTCCTAATTTTGGAGCTGAGGTGTCAGAATTTGGGCGGGTTCAAGCTCTGTTAGTATATTTAAGGAGGATGGGAAAAGAAAAGTTGCGAGTCTGACCACTGAAATCCATATTTCATATGACATTCATTGTGACATATTGGTTCCTTCAATATGAACACGATCAGATTCATCCTGAGTTTCCTCTGAAACCACCTGTGAAATTTTGCACATTTTAATAACCAGTAGCAAGAAATCTTATCTGTTATATCTGTTGTGGAATAGAGTGAATCGAAGTATGAAAGCTCACCACAAAGTGACTTTCAGAGAGAAAGGTATGGGGAGAGAGAGAGAGGCAGAGGGAGGGAGGGAGTGGGGGGACAGGGACACAGACATGTTCAACCACAATAACAAAAACAGCTATTATAATAGAGATATTACAGTTTGTAGTATTTATAATAACTACTACAATAACAAAACCGATAATGATATTTATTGTAGGCTCGACTCGACTCGACTCGACTCGGTTTGGTTTTCTGCCGGTCATTTATCTTTGCCGATGGTACCTCCTTAGGGTAGGTTGGTGCCGCGAGAAGCTGCCATGGCATAGTCTTCAACCCGACACACACCTCTCATCAGCTGTTTAAGACAGGAACATCTGCACCTCCTCAATATCGAGGCTGCAATAATTAAAAAAAAGAAGTTATGGTCACTAAAGTAGCTTCGCTGATTGAGTGTGGCGGCCATTGATTTGTGCTGTGCAGGATACTCCGTGCGTGCCGGGCATTGACCAATCAGTGATCCGCAACGGAGGTGGTACTAAAAAACCAGGTACCAGGTGGAAATAAGATAAGATATAAGAAGTTACAGCAGCATAGAACACAAATCAATACATGATAGATAGCAACAAAGTACAAAAGTATAGGCAGGTAAAGGAAAAGCAGCATTTAGGAATACTGCTCCTATTTGGAATCAGGTGCAGCATTACCTGAATCTCAGAGAGCAGGTCTCACTAAGTACATTTAAAGCTACCTTAAATGATTTAGATACAGAATTATCTCGCTGTAAATGTTTTGTATGACTTCTGAGCCCCTGACTGTTCCTTGATGTTGTTGACTGGTGACAAATGCTGATTAACATTTTGACATTTTTGCAAGGCAATGATATGGTATTTGTATGGCTGTATTGTTGTACTACCTGTTTGTGCTGCTGCCTGTCTTGGCCAGGACGCTCTTGTAAAAGAGATTTTAAATCTCAATGAGACTTTTTTCCCGGTTAAATAAAGGTTAAATAAAAAAAAAATAAAAACAGCAAAATGCACTGCTAAAAGTCACTTTAACTCACCCAGCAGTCCCTCTTTATCTCTCTCTCCTTCAAATCAACCTAAACAAATATTATCCAGCCAGATCAACAAAACAAGATGGTACTTAAACTGAATTCAGTCAGACAACTCACTATTTTTAAATGTTAATTACAGCAGCAGAACATTGTTGGAATTTGACGTCTAGGCTCCGACCTCATCGCTCCCTGCAGATATGCTTACGTAGACACATTGGCCAGTGACGAGCAAACTTCTTGAACCCCCTTAATGGATGCTGGGGTACGTACACAGGGCAGCAGAAACATTGATCGGCAGAGGGAGAGATGGGAACTTTTTGCAGCTTAAATAGACCACCAAATTGGGAAGGCGTGTTAGGAGACGAGAATGAGGTGTATCGTGTGTAAACAGCAGTGCAGCTCAAGTCTGCCTGAACTAGCCTCGCAAGCTTCGCTCCATTTTGAAATGTCAGCATTTTAAGTGAATGGATTTATTGATCAACACAATGCACGGCAAAAAAAATAAACATTTACTTTGCTTTATTTTTGCACAATTTGGTCAACACACCCGTGTGTGTTCCCTTTAACAAATGCAAACTGTCACATTTAATAATAAGATAATCTAAAAATATTTTCAATGCAGCGATAATAATAAATAAATGTCATAATAAACCAGAAACCGTTGTCACCATCCACAGAACGATACCAGTCATTTCTCTTTTTGTGAGACTACTTTGAAACTGCCAAAGGGAGGCTAACAGTATTAACTTCTGTAATTGAAAGGCCCAGCCAGAATGACTTTGGCCCGCCTAAATAGAAATCCTGGCCCCACGCCTGGGTGGGAGATGGGGGGGTAAGCTTAAAAATGGTGGTCAATAATATTGGTCCAACTCTGGAAAGGTGATTAGAAGTGGATATCTCAGCGCTCAGCTCTCCACATATTATATGTTGATGATTGTGTAATGATTTGTTAATATGCACAGCCAATGTTATCATTAACGTCTTGTTAGAGAAAACACTCATTCATCCATCTGAGTCAGTCTAATCACCAAGGAATATTTCCATTATTAAATCGCCGTTATGCAGCCATTTTTCAATGCATTGTCTCCGTCTCTATTTTGCACCATTTAAAATCATTTACCTCATTATCTACTTCAAGCAACTGGGACCTTTGTAAAGAGGCGCTCTCATTGTGGTGATATGAGTTTCAGTTTCAGCATTTTTGCTTTGCCTGCAGGGTTTCAAACAAGACAACAAATACTTTTACAACAGGAGCTTTTCTAATGCAGTTCAGAGGTGTGCACCACTCCTCAAGAGGCAGATTATGTCACATTCTTCGTGGCCTGTCACGTTAATAAAGTAATTAGTGAGTCCAATGCGCCACTCTAATGAGCTGGAGCTTAGTGTGTGTGATTTCCTCTTCACAGTATGCTTTCTTTTAATGACCCATAAGCATGCTCCTTACGATTATTGTCTAAAGGAGTGTATTTTGTCACACTTTCAGACACATTCGCTTGGGTTCACTCCAGCAATCTTTGGGCGCCGTCCAAAAGTAATAGGAATTTATGCAGTATGTGAGATGTTCATGCAGTTCAGTGCTCAGTGAGCGAGTGTAAGCCGCAGCTTCTCTGAGAATATGAACCCATGTGGCATGTGGTATTATGAAGAAATAATCCGATATATTTTATGGAGAATATTGCACTGTGATAGAATTGTAGATATGAGTAGATATGTATGATATCATGGCTGCTTGGGGACATTTATTAAAACAGTGCTGACTCTGCTGCCACACTCGACCTAATATCTTACAAAATCCAATTTTAACCAAAAGTGTTGTGTGTGATTCTGTGTCAGATTAGACATTTCTGTTTTGCTGTAGTTGCAGTTCACTGACTTAAGTAGAAGTATTTGCATTTTTAAGTCGAGTGGTCACGTCAGCGCAGTCAGTGACAGCAAGTCCCAGTTAAGATGTCATATGGAAGTTAAACACAGATTTGATTTCCTTCTGTTAATATGTACTTATTTATACTTAAATAATGAAAACACTGATAATGCTACTGCATAATATCTCAGCACAGGATCACCTTCTGAATGACAGCCTGGTGTTTTTGTTGATAGTAGTTACAAAGGGAGCATGTTAAGGGTCAATAAGGGTGAGTGTGAAGTATTTGCTTCCATTTAGAGCTGGTCCCAAAATGTCTGGTTCCTGAGAATCGTTTTGCTCTGACACTATCAGCTCATATATCAAGGACTTTAATTAATTCCATCACACATAGTCTAAAATGATCACATTAACATCTAACTGCTCAGCAGACACAATGCAACATTATCATTGTCTCTCATTTTAGTCCTGTTTCTGACCCCTCATTGAATTTCTAGTCCACATTCTCTCATCTATCTGGTCCACCAAATTCTTGACTTTATTGACGTCAGCTCCCTGCCCTGACAACCAGTGGAAATAGAGACCTGACAGCCAAAGCAATGAGATAAATGTGGCTAAAACTGAATTAAATCATTTTGATAACCGGGGTCTTGACAACACTAGCATCTCTTTCACATTACACAATCATCATGAATAGGCTTTAGTGTGTAAGGCTTAAGTAGTGGCAGAAAAGGGTACATTTGTCCAAGCTGGACATAAAATGGAATAATCAATTCCAGTGATTTAGATCAGTAATCTTTAAATGTGATGGTGGAGACACAGAGGTTGTTATTCACATCCCAAGTTACAAAAATAAAAAATAATGAATTAGCTGTTTACTGAGGGGGAAGTTGGAGAATGAAAAGATATTAATTGAATTCATCAAAGGGGTCTTATGACTGTCAACAATCTCCTCGGGCAAATAACAACACATTCATAAGAATGTATCATTATATTGTACTAACATCAAATAGGTAGTAATAGTGCCGCTATTGCATTGATGAATTTAATTAATCTTGGAATCAATACAAAAAATATATAAAGGATCAGAAATGTTTAAGTTCTTTCCATGTCCATGCCAAGCAGTGTTTCCCCTAGAAATATTTTCAGGCCCGGAGGAAAGAGCTGATAGCGACTATGGGCGCGCACCAAATGTTTGGTTATTTAATCCCGTGTAAACACTTAAAACAAAGTGATCACAAGGAGAGGATGACCCAATAAACTACATTCATTACACACTAAAACACTTCAGTTCCCTGGAGGAAGTTACAGCAAATAAAAGAAATCCTTTTGTTTAACAAAGATTACTTAGAAAATTAGTCGTAAAAAAAAAAATCAGTTCCACATGAAATATTACACCAAATAGTATAATACAATCACATGACTGTTAAAACGACTCAGCCGTGCCAATACACACTTAGCACATCATGAACACAGTGTTCATGACTTATTGCTGCACTTGATCCTCCTCGGCTTGGAGAAAACTTTCATCATGGCATCATGTATGGAAACTTTCCCACCGGAGGCCCATTTATTGAGATTTCCTACAGTCTCCAGAGTTCTCTCCTTGCAGCCTGAGGTCAGTTTTCACCTACCAGAAGTCAAGATTTGTCCTTGTTTAGTAAACTTACATTGCTAAAAGCAATGAGTTGTGTGAGTTACCCTGTTCATGGTTGCGATATCTGCTTCTTCCACATCTATACTTTGGTTTGGCTCTGGAGTTTTTGAGAAAAATGTTTAAATATTTTGTTGTCCTTCCCCTTCTTTTTGCTTCCTAAGCGGCGCCGTGCTCACGTTAGTTAACGTATTTGATTTTAAGCATAATTAACCTGCGGTTTGTGGCGACTCATCTGTGTGAACAATCACAACATTGATTACATTAGCTGATTACTTAAGCAGCATTATATTATGTTCCCAGTTCAACCATTATAATCATACCACTCATCACATCGTAATGTAATCGTAATGTTGTGTTCATGAAGCAGCAGCATTGCCGTTACATAAGAAAATATTAAATATCATAAATTTACTCATTGACAATAAAAGCCAGCATTTCTCCGGTCCAGTCCATCTTTACATCTCACTGCAGCATTCATTCAAATGGTCTGCGGTTTGTTTACTGGTTAATGACTGAAGTAGTCAGAGAGACAGAGCTCCGGTGGACACAGAGGCTCCCAAACGCATACGATTATTTTCAAATGAATGAATTTTTGACGATATTTGGCATAAAAAAATATATTTTTGGGCCTGTTGTTGGCCTAGCAGCCAAACACTGCCTAGACTACTAGTTAGAATTGCAGGATTATCTATTATTAGTTCGTTATGAATCTGTTCAGCATTCACACTTAATAAACACTACATCTGCACATTTTGTCAATGAAAGCAAAGGCATCATATACTGAGGGTTGGCAGAAGACACTCAGAGACTAGCGATTTTAGAATTGGCAATATAAAACAGAAAATAATGAAATCATTCTAAACGATGAAAGAAAACAAAAACAATGCAAAACAATTGTGAATAATAAAAAAAGAAATCTGTGTTAACGCTTTACTGTTCACAATGTTGTGTGTGAATACAACAAACAACATAAACATGACATGATCCTGTTTTTGGGGTACAAGTTATGTTAAAATGAATCCCCCGGACAATATTTGATGTAACTAAAGTGGATACTTCAGTTACATGAAATGGTTAAGTCAGAGTAGCTTTTGGCCCACAGTCCGTGTTCTGTTGGGACGGGAAAGTTACGTCACCTGATGTGGAGAGTTTCATGCTTGGCGACATGCCTTTGGGGAGAAGGTGATGATGTTGCCAATATCTTTCCAGCTAATGGTGAAAAATGTTTGGAAGGCTTTTATTCAAATTATTGTGAAAGCAGAATACGAGAGTCCGTCCTCCCCTTTTTTTTGTAATTCAATTAGATTTTAGAGAGGGAGGCAGGAGATGCTGTCAACTACTGTATTCTGTGCAGGGCCTTAAATACAGAACCAGATCCAGCATGAAATATAGATAATCCATTCATCATCTGTGTCCTTTAATAATACATAGGCTAAATCATTCTGTCAAGAGCCCAAATGACTCCCCTCTGCTATAATTCTAGGAAAGTTCAGTGTGTGTGTATGTAGTCGTGTCAATCGATTAAAAAAGTAAAAACGTTAATCACAATAATAGGCTGTGATTAATCATGATTAAATTCCAAGCTTAAAGTACCAGTATTCACTTTTATTCACAGACTTTTAGGGGGAGTTAAAAAAAACACATTTTTTTTACTTTATAACACCTGTCTTTCTTTTTGCCCACAACACCCATAATGAATTGCCGGCTTAATTAGCAGACAACCACAGAATGAACAGTGACAAAGTAATGTCTGCTACAAGTGAATGAAAACAGCTTGCCTGTGAATTGAATAAATAAAGTGTCACTCAAAAGTTTGTGGCAACAACTTCGCTTTCTTTGCCTTATCACTGCCGCACAATTCATGGATCTTGGAGACAGGGCTTACCCTTGAGGGTGGTTGGTATGACGGGTCGCCCGAGGCGATGGATGGGCCAGCAGTCCATGGCGATCCATTTGGCGATTGCATTTGTTAGCTTAGTTGTTGTCGCTCTGCTTGCCCCGGCTGCACTCTGCCAGTGTAGTTTGATGTGCACAGCTTGCTAAGTGCTAGCATCTATGCTAACATCAAGATGTGTTGTGTCAGAAGATGATACTTCAGACTTGTTGTGCTTCAGTGGAAAGACTGCAGCATGTGTTCACAACTTTGATTTTTTTTTTTCAACCGAACCCTCACCTGGAAGCTCTTTAAGATTAAATTTGCTGTCCTTCAGTCATTCTGTTATCTGCATTTGCCACAGGTTTCAGTAATATGCCTAAGTGGAATTCTGGGATGAAATCTGGGTCAGACTTGGTGATTAAATGTATTTGCATTTAACAAAAATGAACGTTTTAAGGTTTCCAGATGCATTGCGAGCATTAATGCATTAACGTTGACAGCCCTAAAAAAAAAACAATGTTGACATGGCTAACATTTTAGCAAACACTTCTCTATTCACATAAACAAAAGACATGGTGTAACAACAGCATTCATTTGGAGTTCCTGAGGATCATATCTGGCTGTTAATGCTCCACTGTGTCAACCAACTAGTCACTAATGGTTAGGAAGCATACAGTGAGTATATCAGAGCTTTAATTGGTTTAAACAGCTGTCTGCTGTGGCTGCATATTGTAAAACCAATACACTAATACAAACTCTGCAGCTGGTGAGCACTGCAGGGTCTGTTGATAATTATCTGACTTTGCAGTCACACACAGTCGACTTGATTTTCTATAATCAAAATATATACTAGTTGCAGCTTCAGTTGTGTGCATATTGCGGAATTTGGTTTGCATATTTATTTTTCCTAATTCCGACAACCTTTAACACAAAGATAAACTCATTAGCATCAGGGCTAATTTGTGCTGGGTAAAACAAAGACTCTCGTAGACACAGTATGAGTGATGTGTCATGGTTTGTGTTTGGGTCCTCCTTTTCTACCACCAGCATTGTTGCAGATTATTATGCATATTTGTGAGTTATCACACACTGTAAGAGAGAGGGTTTGCCTGTCGAGCGCTGGTGGTTGATTGATGGCTGTATCCCAGCTGCTGCTCTATTTGTTTACACATGATGCTAATTTTTCTGTTGATTTTTTTTGTACGCCCATGACACTTCTTTCCACACAAAGATTCAGTTTCCATGTGCATATGATTAAGTGACTGAACACACATCCACACTGTATGCTCAACTGATCTTTGATCTTGTCATTATAATTAAGATAGGAATGGCTGCACAGGATGTGATGTGAGTTTGAGAGATGCATGAATGTTTAAAATGCTAGCGATGCAAAAAAACGAAAAGAAAATGATGTGGGTTTTTAATATGGGGATTAGTGATAATATGACATTCTGGCTGCTCTCTATATAACTTGGAAGCAGAGCTGTTACATGTAGTAAATGGGAAATTAGAGATGGTGTCCAAAGCTCATGTTCAGTGTCACTGTTCGCTGAAAGAAAATGATGAGATAAGCCGTTAACCATAGCAAAAATACGGCTCATCTGTTTAAAGCTCTCACATTTATGGTATGCAAGTCTGAAAACATAGTTAAAAGATGACGTTCAAAAAAATGCAGAAAGAATCCCAAGTATGGGATAAGGAGATTACATTGAGCTCTTTCAGGTCAATTGGGGTCAGACAGGATGATGGAAATAACTGCTGCACAAATTAATCATATATAATAAAGCTCAACGGTTGCTAAAAGCTCCAGTCTGACCTCAATATTCTATGGGAACAGTGATAATATATCAACTAGACAAAGGATTGTTGGCTTTGGTAAGTCATAAACTCATAACCTTAAACACCCATCACCTAAAACCATTCTACCATCCTGTCTCCTACAAGTCATTGTGATAAATGTACCATGGATATTAAATGCCACTTAACTGTGAATATCAGTGTAACTGATACATCAATGACAACATGTCTCTCGACTTAATTTTGATGTTAAAGAAGGCAAACATCTGCATGCTAAGCACTTTCCCAGTAAAAAAATTAAGATGCATGAGGTAACAGAGACAAAAGATTAATTAATTTAAAAAAAAACAACCCAGATATCTCATTTATTAATATGTGGATTCAGAACAAAATAAAAAGGCCAGACTATGCGAGGTGCAGCAACCTCTTTAATCTGGCATCAGTGAGCACAAGGAATGTTTGAGAATGACCTGCAACTCTGATACAAGAGGCTCTAATCGTACTTGGAGGAAATGCAGATGCCACTGCCTGTTTTCTTCTTGACCATTAGGGGGCAGCGGAACAAACGGTGAGCTTAAAATTAACATGTTATCACCGCATAAGGTTGTTGTGATGAACGTGTTTCCAAATCCAGCCTAATATTCACTCTGCTATAAATTCTCCTTTGGTTTGCACCAACTCCTCAAAAAAAATGTCCTGCTCTTTACTCTCTAGAACTCTAGAACTGTATCACTTCTAAAGTGAACGGTAAACAATTCAAGTGCTTAAGAGAGAATCAAAATAGAAACGTTAATAGCTCGATTAAGTGAAAGACACTAAAACATTCAGTTGAAGAAAACTGTAGGCATTGGTGACAGTTGACTCTGGGTTCGTCACGACAAGCCACACCTTTACCATTCTTTGATATATTGATTAGTGCAGCTATAAGACACGAAAAGCCAAAATGACAGGTCATCAAACGCATCATCTACTGTATGTATGGCGGCCATCCAAGCTGTGGCGACAGATGGTTTCGTGAACCGGTGAAAACACTGCATTCATGGTTTCTAATACCAAGCAAAATATTTCACCCAAAACACGATCCTGAAATTGTACAACATCTGTCCTGAGAAAGTGGAGCAAAGAACACACACACACACACACTAATACACACACACTAATACACACACTCACAGATACACACTCAGCCTCAACTGTGCAGTGTGATAAGCTCTGAACTTCCATGTATGAGACTGTCTTCACTGCACTGGATTTTATGCATTCAGTCTCAAACTGTCACATTTTATTTAAATGATCAGGAGAAATGTTAGAAATGGTCTAATTATTAATTATAATTAGTCTAATATACCAAATACACAGTCCTTTTAGCTCATACTTCTCAGCCCACTATGCAGCTATACCCTACATTAGTGTTTTGTATTATGTAATCAAGTTCACTGTTAGTCAGGCATCATAATGAACAATAAAGTTGAAGAGTTTGTGGAGCCTTATGGGTATTCATGAACTGTACAAACTCTTGACCTTACGTCCCGCCTCTTAGAAAGTATAAAGTTTATTTGAGCCTGACCACGGTTTTTGTTTTTATTTTTTTCCCAATTCAGAAAATGATTCAGGGAGACTCCGTTGCTTTTCATGGCGTAATGTTCACTTTATTTCAAATCAACCCGTTTCATTTCATTTTTAGTGACTCTTTTAAAAGCGTAATGCATAATAGAAGAGTAGTCACCTTGTTAATGTGAAGACTTGCAAGAAAGAGGACCTTCTTTTTTTTTCATTTAAAGGTTGACTGTGGATAAAAGGACACAGCTAATGGTTCATGTAAATGTAGCAGCTTCTAAAGGGCTTGTTTAGAAGGTCTCTGAGCTCCAGGGTAAAAGACATGTGGCTCACTGAATTTAGTTCATATCACCTCCAAAACTCAAACCACTGAAACATTTCATGCCTGTCTCAAAATGCTCAACAATCCTAACACTGGCAGCAATTGTCACACAGAGCATTGATTGTCACGAATAACAAACTGACCCAAGAAACACTAACAAAGTGGATAAGTTAGTATCCAGGTTTGATTGTTTGTTTGCTTCACTATCCTTGATTTCTTTCTATATCTTTACTTGTATATAATAAACTGATGAAACAAAAAAATAATAAAATATTTTGTATGTAATCACTCATTATGGATTGTACTGTAGTTCTCCCTCTTTAAAAACTAAAAACAGAACACCTGGGTAAGCTTTCAGGTAAATTTGCAATCAGCTTTGTTTGGAATGATAATTATTTCACTTTATTGTAAATATACAACTAAAATTTGCTAAATATTTCATTTTGATTAGTACAGAGATGCACACAATTTACCGTCTTGTGTTTTGTATTTTGAAAAACACTGTTGGTAATTGAAAAATGTGCTTCATATGTTTAATGTTTTGCTGGTGGTGGAGTAAGAAACGAGGAAAGAGTGTGAGAAGAGCGATGCAAAAACTGTACAATGAGTTAAAATATTTCAAATCAATAATACAGTACATGTATAATGTATTTATAATGAATGTTCTCCAAATTAAACATTTTAACAGAACCAGTTTCTATCTTATTGCAGCCTAACTTGGGGTTTTACTGTAAAATAACTTCAATAACCTTGAAGCCTGATGAATGTGCTCATTTGATAATGAGTGGCAGAGACTCCTCATTAAAGACTTGGTTTCTAGGGACCTAAATGACATAAATGGGATCAATTCAATCTTCTGACTGGATCAAGCTGCCTGGCAAATGGGAATCCAGCCACACTGTAATTGGTTTGTGTGTGCCATATGCCAATATTAACTGTGACACTGCAATGAGTCTTTTGACAGAAACATTCATTTCAGAAAATTGTTTAATTGTAGAATTTCTTATTGTTTTTTAGCCTTTAATGTAGTCACTGCTGGTTCAAACAACATTTGAACCTTTGAACCTCACCTTGAGTACAATAATTAAATCGCAGTGCACATACAAGTGGTTGCACGGATCATGCATCTGTGATTTAAATGTTAATAGATCCTTGATGCAATTAGCTGGAGTCAGGCTAGACATGTGGAATAAAATCATACAGCCTATACCCAAAATTAACGACTAGAGGGCAACAAAATACATCCAACAGGCCATTTATAATTAACATTGTATTTGAAAAGGTATCAGTAAATTCTACCTGCACCAAAATATAGGTAAAATGGCTAATTTGTTTATATCACAGAAGAAGAATCACGGCACTACATGTCACCGCTAGTACTGTGGCCACCGATATCCGATATCCACTGCCTTCTCCACTGATGGCGGCTTTTGGTGCATCTGCGACTTCTCACTCAACTTTTCAGCACCACCTTTTTGTTTCATGTTTTTTTTTTATCCGTGATTCTTCAAGTTTAACCGGGCTGAGGGTTAGGTCCGCATTTCATTAAGTTCTAACTTGACATAACTTGACATAAATTTCAATTAATAATTGTAATAACTCTTATGCAGTAGACTTAAATACTGTAGATAAGCAAATTGCATGGTACGATAGTCAGTTTTTATACCAGAGTATGTCATGAAACCAGTATACCACTGCAGCCCTACTACATTTATAATTACAAATCCATTTCCAAAAAAGTTGGGTTACAATCATTTGAAAAATACCGACGACGTTTAATAATATGTTCCATAACCAATGCATTGGTATCCTTTCTATAATTATGTGTTCAAAAGGTGTTGAACCTCACCCCATCCTCTCTTGAACCTTTCAAGGTTGCCTCATTCATAATCAGTCATGACACTATGGCATTTTACCAATAAACCTGTTCACCTGTGGAATGTTCCAGGCGTTTTTTTTTGGAGCATTGCACAGCTTCCCAGTCTTTTGTTGCCCCTGTTCCAACTGGTTTTCATTGTGTTACTGGCACCAAATTCAGTAGAAGCATACTGTATATTTACATCGAAGAAAGCGATGAGGTAGAATGTAAAATGATTTGTCTTTGTGTTGTTTTCTGTTGAGTACATGTAAATAAAAAAGGGTGTCAAATGACTGTGCAAAGTGAAATGATGAAGTTTCACACTCAAAGTATTTCCCATGATTGGCAGGAGTGGACTGTTGTGACTGAGTGTTCCCTTGCTGGTGTGTTAGCGGATAGCTCACCAGCGGTTTACTAAGTAGCTCTGTAGTAGTACAGGTACCAGTATGTCATGGTTATTTTGCGGACAACAGTGTATGAATTTTGCTACATCACTTTCTGGCATGACAGGTCATTAAGGCTACTAGAGTCGCCATCTTTGCTGGGAATCCTCAGAATGGTAACACAATGTTATTTATCTGTTTGTTTTTTAAAAATTGTATTTGTTTTTGCACAGGTTATGTTACAGGGTATTTCTGGAAGTTATTGCTGTTCCCACCCTTTGTGCAGCACTCATGTTCTTGTGGCTCCATATATGGCTAATATATAAAAAAAAGGCTTTAGATTCTCTCTATTGAGGTTATCATCTTTTAACCTGCTGGAGAACTAAGAGCAGAATCTGATCTGTTATCTCTGTCCATGTGACATCTGCAGACAGTAGCTCTGTTCATATATACAATAGCCCTCTGTTTGCTCAGCTGGATGCGTATACGCTTTTTTTTTTTTTCTCCACCAATGATGTTTTATGATTAAACGTTATCTGGAGATGAATACACGGGTGGGTTTTTTTTTTTCCTCTTTTGTTTTTTTTATTCCTAGTTGAAGCCTGAATTTATTGAAGCATATGGAAAACAATTACAGTGGCAAGCAGGCAAATGATCAACGCTGCAAATTTAGGTGTGCTAGCGTATTAACTGTACATGAAATTGTCATGGTGCTAGGTTTGATGGGGTTTTTAAATGAGCGCGTTTGGTGCACAATCACTGGTTTTTGGGTGTTTGGTGAAGAGATACAGAGAGAGAGGGAGAAGTAGAGGGTACCATAACACTCAAACCTATACAGTCTGTCCTGGTTTTACTTTCAATCTGTCTCCCCTTATCTGGGTCAACCCATCAGCCCCCTGCCAGGCACGGCACTGGGCTGCCTTTCAGACGGGTACTCTGTTAGCCAGGCTGGAATCACCCGTTGAACACTGAGGCAGGATGATGGGAGTTCAAAAGGGACCTTTTTGATGAGCAGGACAGGTGCAGCAGGAATCCATCATTTACCGAAAATTTTGTCCATTTTCTCCACATGTGCAGTTTTTCCATTTTGTTCTTCACACAGAACTGCTAAAGCTTTATTGTGTGTTTGTAATATTGTGTGTGCATTTGAGTGTTTGTGTGATGTCTGTTTTGTAACGGTGACACTTTCCGTGTTGAGTTTTGAGAAACGGTGCTCCTTGTGGGTTTTGTTGAGACAACATGCTTTCAAAGCAGCTCCACAAAACCTATAACTATTGACTATTGCTCGTGCACACATTGAGATGTCGATGCTGTGAAGGATATAACATGCAGCCCTTGTTTCAGCGTTGATTACAACTTCAAACAGATGTTTGAAAGGGGCACAATTACAGCTTTAAAAAGAGGAAATACAGCTTTAAGTTTTAGTTGCGTAACTAATACACATAATCACTGACTTTGTAACCACTGACGACTAGAGATTAATGTGCAACAGCAGTCTCGTATAAATGGGGCATAGATGAGTTCCCTGCCAGCCACATCTCCTCAGTCTGGAGTACATTAACGTCACTCTAGATACTACAACTACAGCACGTTAATGACAACTTGATGTGACTCCAGCTCAGCAGAATTACCTTTTATTCGAGCAAAACTTGGCTGCGGATCGGGATTTCTGCAAGCATTGTCCAAGTTAATGTCCTGTCCTTTTAGTCTTGGATGTAAAGTGAACACCGTATTGCCTTCTTGCATTTAGTTTTTCTTATTTTTCTAACAGAGGCTGTAGCTGAACCACACAGTGTCTCACTGGAGAGCAGCTGGAGTACTCTTAAGTCTTTCACCAGCAGCCACAAGAGCTGTGGCCCAATGGTTCACCCAACCCACAGCTCCTCAGGGCATCTGGAAGTACAGTATTCCCCACACATTGACCTGATGTTCATCAAGACCTGCATAATGTGAAGACAAATGTTTGTACATTTAAGATCAGATATGACAACACTGGTGCTTTAACACGTTTGAGTTGCACATTTAAGAATATATTTAATAATATTGTTAAATATTTAGTCTAACAAAGAGCTTATTTCTTATAGCCTGTTTTGACACAAGTTCATGACACATGAAGACTCTGTAATCAGATTGACAACATGACATTGGACAACCACTCTGGAGGGCTTTATCTGGAAGACACGACTGGACCTGTCAGGCTGTGTCAGGCCACCAGCTGTGGGGGCCTGGCTGACATCCAGTGTGACACCACCTATGGTGTTTTGTCATCCCTGCTCCCTAACCAGAGAGAATAAATGTGGCAGACAGGTATTTTCACAACACATGATCTTCAAAATTGCAGTGGTGGCTGTTAGAAAGAGCTTCGATTTGAGATGAAGATTGCTTATTTAGGTTTCTAAGGTTTGACAAGCCTGGCCAGTTAGGCGTGTTTTTCACATCTCCCTCAAGTTGCATCCCATGTGCTAACGTACACACAGGACATCATAGCACTGCAAAGAAGAGTAGGAGTTTAAGTTTTCCTCAAGTAAAGCAAAGACAAAATACTTGGTAGAGATCTGAAATGTGTGGCTGGTAGCAAAATCCCTGTCTTACTGCCGAGATAAAATGCACCACTGTTATAAAACGTATTGTGTGCTAGACTGAGAGCACCTCGAAGGAATCTCTTACCCTAAAAGAAAAAAAAAAAACCCTTCTCCATCTGTTAAGAGAATCACACAGGAGGGCATAGTGGTAAACAATAATGGATGTCACGAGTCTGGAAATAACCTTAAATTAAGCTCACAGAAATTACACCGTGAGCGTCATCCAAGCATTTTAAGCAATGGCTACCGTTTGTGTGTTTGTGTTAACTGTTGCCGTTAAAAATTCTGACATTTAAATATTCTCCAGGCTGTTTTATGAAAACAGCTGTGGTGCTTGATGCAAACTAGAATCAGGTTGACACTGCATAATTCTGCTCTCCAGTCTGCTGTTTCTGGTTGGTACCTCCCTTTCACAGAGGGCACCTGTGGTCACTGTGTAAATCCCTTCTTGCCTTTGCCACACCAGGGTAGGAATAAAGCACTTCCACCTAAATCCACATCAAAAGCGCCTTCTTTTTCACTTTCTTTCTCCCAACAGCCGCAAACAAATTCTCTGTAAAGGAAAGGAGAACTCTATTGACAGATTTTTTCCTCCCAGCATCCGTGATTTATTATTAATGCACTGTATGTTTTGGCTGTTTATATAATCATCCTCGACTCTTTTTTTTTTAATTTTTTTTTTTTTTATAATCCTCAACTCTTGAAATAGCTTCTGAAAGAGAAGTGGGGAGATTAAACCTGCCGAGAGTCTCATCATCCACACTTGTCACTGGCTTCATTCATAAACACAATATCCGCAAATCCAATATTGACCCAAAGACATAATCGCTCGCCTTCTTCGTAGGGTTGCATCCATCTCTCTCTCTCTCTCTCTCTCCATTTATATTCTTTATTCTTTCTGTGTGTCTTTTTCGATCCGTTTCTCTTCCTCTTTGGATTAATATTAATGCAGTTCAAACAAAGTTCCAACATGACAGTTGATGTTTTTTAGTGCATTTTGTTAGAAATCTGTACACACACCTTGGAGCTGTCACTCTATTTTTACTAGACAAAGAGTGCAAATGATAATCTATTTTTTCCCACCCCTGTCATTGTGGTAGCTAGGAGATCTTTTTAGTGAATTCCACAAGACCTCGCTAAATGCCCCCAACACACAATCTCTCTCTCTCTCTCTCTCTCTCTCTCTCTCTGTCTCTCTCACCAACACACAAAATACATCATATCCCCTCATTCATTTAGGACTCATCTTTATTTAAGGCTTTTGAATTTGTTGGCACAGTTACCCACGAATGAACTCAGTATTAATGAAAAAAAAAAATTAAAAGAGGAATCGAAAGAAAAGGTGCAAAACGGTAAACGATTAAAGGCCCTGTTTTACCATCACAACAGCAAAGACGAACACAAAATACTCAGTCACAGGGGCAAGGTCACCGAATGTGTATCTTGAGTACATCCGCTATTTGCATTCATAAAGGCGAGACAGTATGTGGAACGCATTCCAGCTGGAAGTGGATTATGAGTCAGATTGGTGTGATGTTTCATTATTATGTCACATTCTCTTTGCTATGCCATTTTAAACTGCCGTGCCAATCACAGAGGCTCATGATGGTTAAACAAATGGAGGGAAGCACAAAGTAGGAAACTAATTGTACTTTGAGGTTTGTAGAAGTATTTAAAGTCTATTTTTTTTAAATTTTACTTCAAAATGAGATGAAAGATTTTTGTGCATAATAATGAAAATGTTCAATTGCTGCTGTATGCCGCAATGCAACTTTGTACAACGGAAGAGGAAAGGAGTCTCCTGCTCTCTTTCCCCTGCAGGCCGTCCCCCCTGAGATCCATTACACTTGTGGCTGGTTTTATAGCAGCTTTGATGTGGACCTAAATGCCTTGAGACCTATAGCAGCTAAAAGTGTTTTCACCACTCTTTTTTATTTTCTGTATATTTCTGACGAGCATTTAGTGGGTGCTTACTGCAGGTAATTGGAGCAAATATTGCGGAAAAGAAAACAAAGACGTGAAGAAACGAGCAGCACCTGACACAAGAGCACAAAATAAAACACCAGTTCAAAAGATGCTTGAACTCATTATGGTACGTCCTGCACACAGCATTGGGCATGACAGTAAAAAGTAAATTTCAAGGTTAGGAAAAAAATACCCACATGAATATAGAGCTAGGCTGAAATAGAAATTCATAATATGAGATATGCATTTGAATACATGTAATGTCATTATTATCAGAATCTACATTTATTCAAGGTATTGAAATATTTATATTCCAGCCGTGGGTTTTTTTGGAGTGTGCCCTGCCAAGGGTGGTGGGTTAAAGGCCTCCACATGCTTTTTCTCCACATTCACATTCTGACCTCAGTGATCTCACCTGACATGGTATGCAGTTAGACTTGACTTCTGACTGTGAATAATGCATTGTCTACAGAGTTCATCGGAGCAGTGGGGACATAAAGGCACAGTGTGTCTGGGCTTATGCATTCAGACTTGCTCTACTTGCTGCTAACAAACAGCATGCATGCACATCATATGGTGAGCACACACATTTTGCAATGTATAGCGGCTACACAGATATGGTGTATGTAGGGGTATTCAATTAAAACTGCAAGAGGTCCAGTAAGTCACCATTTAGATACCTACAAATGTGCGTTTGTGCTTTTGGCCAGACTGTCTAAATCAGTTTAGTTCACATTTTCATTGAACAAAAACACAAAACTTTTCATCTCGAAATTTGCATCGTAAATAAATTCTTTTCATCAGCCCATAAAAATAACACCCTCAAAGGAGAACAAAGTAAAGTGTTCTTTTAGGCCTAAGTGGGTTTGAAGAAACTTTAAATCAAATGTCACAACTCACATTCATATGTTCATTCTCAGGCACTGTCTCTGTTTGTGAAATGCAGTGGGGAAAAAAGGTTGGTAAGCATCATCGCTGTATTCATAACCTCTGCCTTCTGTAAGAGTGGAGCACAGAACAGTCTGATGGATAATACTGTGATATGAGGAGAGGTCCTGGATGTCTTCTTTCATTTGAGGCACTACTCTTTTTTTCTTTCCCTGTCAAGGAGGGAGACCATTTTCACTGCCAACTCTTCTCATTTTTGATAATGCCATTTTTTGTGCATGTTGTATGCCTGAACATCGCATATAACATACATAGCAGCATATGTTAGCAGTATATTGTAGCAGCCTAGCAGCAGTAGGATCCAGTAGCCATTAAACCCAAGTGGCTCTGACCTGGCCGCGTTGCGCCTGTTCAAAATCCATTGGATGACAAAACTTAAAAATGGCAATTTTTCCCTGTTTAATGATCTGGATAAAAGCCTCTGGAGGTCCAGATTTGGCCTACAGTCTGCTAATTGGGGACCCCAGCTCTATGCTAGTTCAAATATTATCTGAACTTCTGTCTTCCATTTCAAAAAGTTGGCCTATTTAAAGCCTGCAACAGTCGGTAGACAGTTTTCTGCACAGACTCCCAGTCGGCGGACCGCTAAAAAGGTTATTTTACCACAAATATGTCTAAGGCAATCATTATCAGTAGTTTGCTATGATTTTTTGGAAAAGACTTTGAAGGGAAAAGGACTTCAGACCGAACTGTATGCATATAGAGGTTTGTAGAGCTTTAGTTTTTATTTGATCAAAGACGACAGAGTTGTAAGGCGGCATAGATCTGAGGAAGGATACAAATCAAGTAGATTTCAGGAAACCAAAACCTATCACAAGGCTAATTAGTTTAATATTTCACAGCAAGCTTTATAAAACTAAACTGGGCAATGGGCCATGGTCAGAGAGGTGACAATGAATTCATGGACCACTGACAGAACTACAGAGTTTGCTGAGACTGCACATTTTGAATGACATCAGTCAGAGCAGGACTTGCTGGGTGACATGTCAGAGTACTGAAAGTCATCCCTGCAGGAAAATCAGCATGACTCAGAGAACAAAACATTGATCTGATGAATATTAAACTTAAGCTGTAGTTCAAAGCAATATGGAGGAAACAGACGGCTCACCGCCAAGCTAACAACATCCCCATTGCAAAGCATGAGGCAATCTCAGGCTGCAAGTGCTCTTTTAGTGCAAAAATGCAGCCGAATAATTAGCCTTTCGGTATGGCACAGAGCATTATGCATGGATCCAAAGTCTCACAAATATGTTTGTTTTGGGTCAGACTTAATTTGGGACTTCTTCCCAAACATTAGGAATCACCATGTAATTGGTCAGCCATGTTGCCTGGCCAGTGTTTGTGGGTGTAGCTCAGGAAAAATTGCGAGATGGACGTGCAGGAGCAGCTAATTCAGGTAAATAAAATACTGATTCGCCTTCATGGATATAATGAGTGCAAAGTATTAACCTTACTGGTTTTAACAGATGACATCACATCACCCCAATTCTGGCATCTCTCCACGGGCTTCCTGTAAGTTTTAGAACTGATTTTAAAATTTTACTGATCACTTTTAAAGCACGCCCATACGAGCCAGCCCGCAGCCTTAGATCCTCAGGTGAGTCCCTTCTGGTTGTTCCAAAGTCGAGGCTTCGATCAAAGGGTGACCGTGCCTTTGCCGTTAGGGCCCCTCGGCTTTGGAACGATCTGCCTGAGGAGATAAGGTCTGCGGAATAGGCCACTTCTTTTAAATCACTTCTTAAAACTCACTTTTACAGACTTGCTTTTATGTGATGTTGTCCTTTTAACTGTCCTTTTATTGTCTTTTTATTGTTCTCAAGGACCTTCATTGTCCCTCCATCTTTTGATTCTTCCCTTAATTTTGCTGTGCCTTTGACTGTTTTATGTACTTTCACTTTTGTATTGTTTTGCTCTGCCTTTGCCTTGCCTGTCAAAGCACTTTGTAAACTCTGTTTTTTAAGGTGCTATACAAATAAAATTATTATTATTATTATGTGATCGTAATTAACTTCTTGAATTTTATCTGATTTTTTTTTTTTAAGTCATAACTTGGAGAAGAGACAGACATGGAGCTTAACTGATTCGATAAAAGTTATCAATAAACATATAGGATCGTGTTGCCCTTTTTATTGATTTATCTAAGGCTTTTGATGCTGTGGATGTCATGTCAACACTGAGATCAGGAAACTGGCTCTAAAATAGAGCTGGCTCTTTTTTTGACACAAGTGGAATAATCTGTAGATACTTAAAAAATAACACAAACTGATCATTTTTAATTACTATAAATTAGACAATGTGAATATATGTTTTTTTTCTGTGAACCTATGTTGTCTCTAGTGTTATATAGATTTATTTTTCTTTGGAAGCAAGAGAAGCAAAAGATGTAAGAATAAAGTTTCCTCTGATTGCATGAACAATAAGATACATATCAAATCACAGCCCTTTCATATCACTGCTGTGTCCCCAGGACAAGAAAGTAACCGTCCTGGTATGACCCAGTAAAAGCCTGGTATTTAATGCCTTTGGAAAATCTGTGGAAAAGCTGCAGCACAGCTGCTCCGACACTTGTTTTTGGCTTGATTGAACCAAAGTAACTTTGCTCTGAAAAGTGGGGCACAGTTGTATACATATTGACAGAGATATTGACTTGAGTGATCAAAAACAACTTGGATCGGATGCCTTTATGTCAGCATATCTGGCTAACTGTTCTAAAAACACCTCAATCAGGAGAGACAAATGATGTGATAATTAGTCTGTCCGACAGTCTTTGGCGCCTAGACTCTTCATGGAGATTGTAATCCAAGGTCATCTGCCCTGAGGAGGGGCGAGATAAATCCCACTATGGCATCCAGACACTGGCGGTGGTGGTGATGGCTGAAAATGATAAGGCCGATGAAATTATAAAGTTCGGAAATATGCAAAGACTGGGTGGTGATGGGGAGGTGGAGGGAGTGTGTAACAGCAGCATGAAAGAACTAGAAATAGAATTGTATTTCTCACCAGTTAGATGATTGATTAATGAATGTGTGTCACTGTACTGTTGGATCTACAGTATGTGGCCAGCTGATGAGAACAGCTGATATGTCATTTAACAGCCACAGACAATAGCCAGGAAATTAAGACTGAGAATGCCTGAGAGTTGTGAGTGACAAGATGGTATGAGAAATAAACTGTGGCCTAAGTGTGCTCAGGAACTTTCGGTAGAGCTTCATTTTTAGTATGCCCCTGCCAAAGGGGCCATATATGGTTACCCTTGTCCATTTGTCAGTCCGTCTAGACGGGCGTGATGGGGAATATTCTATCCACATCTCCTCTGGATGGACTTCAATGAAATTTCACACATGCTTTGTAGGGGCCCTAAAGGAATGCATCTCTTAATTGCTCTCTTCGCTCTGCTTATTTTTACACGTTTAGGCACATTTGGACTTAGATTATTTTCATATCGGTTTGCTCACATTTATCTACGATAGGGGGCATGGTCTACTCACATCAGCACAGTTGAGGTTTTCCAGCAATGGGGATGTCTGAGTCCTGGGACACAAATTTTCTTGTTTGTTGATTGTGTCCAAAAATCACCATATTCTATTTTCAGATTATGCTGCAACACCATGAAGTAGTTGACCTAGCAGGAGCAGTCTAAATGCACCGTATATCTTTTCAGCTTGCCAGTGTGTGTCTCAATTAACTTGGAGATACAGTGGCAAAAAAAAAAAAAAAATGCTCAGATTGGCTTCAATTATATCTAAATCTGTGTGAAATTGGTTAAAAGTGTGGAATTGCAGAAATGGAGACGGGACACAACACCAGGCCATATGAAAACTCAGAATATTGCATCACTCACAGGACGAATCACAGTGACAGAGACAGTGAGTGAGAGTCCAACAGCCAAAAGAGCCAGCTGCCTGTGGGCCTTTAATGGAATGACCTAGTCAAGGTCAAGGCTGTTAACACAGAGTGCCTTGAGTTTAGAATCCTGTAACAGGGCTGTTACAGTGAAGAACAGCCAAGGGAGGGAAAAGGAGCCCCTTTAAAGATGACATTTGCACATGTCTCAACAACTTCTTTGAACCCAGAAAACATGTTCTCATTTTTCAGTATGCACAGAGCTTCACTACATGCAGCCAGCCCTGATCTCTGCACACACACATTATCTTGTTATTGTCACTTAGGATGACCTTGCACTGTCTTACATTAATTGCATGGAGACCTTTAACCTGAACTATAAATACTACACCCCCAACCCTAAGCTTCCCCAATAACTAAGCCTCAACCATACATTTCAGCATTTTATTGTGTGGGGATAGGTTGTTTGTCTGAGAATGAGAGTTGAGTCCCCATGTTGGTGCTATGTAACATTGTCCTCTCTGTATAATCAATACAGACACAAGTAAACACACACGTTTACTTTCTAATTCTGAGGACACATATTGACATATTGCATTCACCTACTGTAATCTGAAAGCTATGCTAATCTTTTACTTAATGTAAACCAGGGATGAACAAGTACACCATTATCCTCTGTTTTTGTATCTGTTCAACTAATTAAATTATCTGTATGACGTTTGAGCTAGACTTCTGAAATTTGGTAGGCATATTAAGCATATGGAGATCTACCAAAAAGCCTCTTGGTGCTATGCCCTAAACCAAACAAGAAGTCCCCCATTTTGAATCAAATGTTGGATTTTTTTTTCCATTTCCACCCAATGTAATGTGAAAATTCCCTCCTACCTCATGTTCCCAGTGGTGTGCCTGTGCGCTCTGGCGGTGCTAGTCGGGGGGTTTCCTGGCCTCTGGGCCTGTTCGTTATGCCTAGGTCCCTGTGGTGCTATTGGTTCTGTGTCCTGGGTGTTCTCACGGCTTGGGGGTGGGTGGGCTGGGCTATCTAGCCTCTGTTGGACTTTGAGGGGGGACTCTTTGCACTGGTAGGGGTCTTGCTGCTTGAGCCTGGCCCAACACTCCAGCAACCACTAAGACCTGATCTTCAGTGTTAATTTGGCCCACCAGTGGCTGCTGAGCCAGTGTTTGTGGCCAACATCACTACTCTGTGATTGGTTCTTGGGACTCTTTAGGTTCTGGGCTGGCTGGGAGTGATTGGAATATAAACCACTATCATTACTGCATGTCTTTTCATTACTGCCTGTCCTTTTGTCCTGTCTGTCTTGTTTTGTCTATGTGTTTCACACATGGTGGATCACAGCCTCTTTGATGAGAGACAGGTATTCATTCCAAATAAAACGTAATAGGCTAGTTTTTCAAAGAGGGCTGGTGTAGGTCACACGCACACGCATTGCTGCAAGATCAAACTGCATATAATTTAAAAAATAATGGTTTTTACCAATTCTGGCATAAACCTTAAATAGTTATGCAGACAGATAAAAAAAAATTTTTTAAAAAGCCTCTGCTGCCATGACCTCAACCAAACAGGAAGTCCGCCATTTTGAATCAAATGTCGGATTTTGTTCAATGTTCCAATCTGGCCCAAACTTCATATATTGAATAAGAGTCCTGCCCTGAAGACACCGAAACAACAATATTCAGTTACAGTGATAGCGCCACCTGCTGGCAAATGTGAGTTTGTTTAGGTTTTTACTCAGTGAACCCTAATGTTAACAGTTCATTTAATCATTTGTAATGTGGCGGGTATCTCCTACTGATAACCCATAAGGTGACCGCCATGTGTCAGTTCTATTTTTACCAGTTTTGCCACTTCCCTGTGGCCAACAGATGTCAGTCATCAACAATTACAAAGGCATCCCATTCAAATATGATCCGTCTAAAATGTATCCTCTCTCAAGTTCCCCACAAAGATAGATAGAGAAAAGCACACATATGCATACGTGCAGTAAAGCTCTCTGGCAGCCATGAGATCTTGTGACAACAGCAGGTGTACCTAATTCCCCGTAGAGGGCAGCTGAATGACAGATATGAAAGGACACATTAACAGCTACATGTGATCCTTGACTTTAGAATGGTTGGAATGTTTTATTGGAGATAACAGGCCACCGGTCTGATTAGTAGCATGCTTCTGATGCTCAGGTGAGACTGACAGGTCTGCCTGTAGATCGGGGGAGTGTGTCTGATATTGACAGACCAATGTCAGTGCGGAAATGAAATTGCCTCTCGCACTGCAGTGATATGATGCGCTTAGTCCTCATCTGACACAAATGTATTTGATCATGTGTGACGGGGTGTTTTCACAGGTAAAAATGGACCTGGATATAGATATGCATTGCAATGGGGTCCAGTGTTTCCCCTGGAAATGTTTTTAGGCCTGGTGGCAAGATCTGATAGAGACTATGAAATTTTTATTTTTTTTATTTTCATGCAAAACACTTAAAACAAAGTGATCACAAGGAAGGGATGACTCAATGAACTGCATTTATTGCACTCCAGCACACTTCACCTCACTGGAAGGAGTTACAGCAAATCAAAGAAACACATTGTAACCATACCGGGGTCCAAAACTGAGCTTGCTAGTGGGGTTAGGGGCATGCCCCGAATAATTAAGTGAACTAATTAACTGAATTTCTATACACCTTATTCATTTCATCTTTGTGTTTGAGTTTGCATCATTTTGGATTTGAATTACAGAAATGTGCCTCAAACAGTACATAAACATAAGATGTGTTACAATAATACAGTCAGACAATAATAATATACTGTTATTTGCTAGATTTGTGTTGTTGTTATATTGAGCCTATAGGTTCCTCTGTATGTACCAAATAACATAAATCTCTGTGATAATCAGGCCTACATTGTTTTAATGTGAGATCAGTTTGTGTTGAGCAGCAGAGGAGCATAATGCTGATCCTATCCTGGCCACAGTGGGCAGTACCTGCTCTTCCTCTCTCATCATCTCCATCACCTTCTCTCTTTCTATCAGTCTCATCATGTTCTGTCTCACTTCCTTTCCTAAACCTGAGCCACAGACTGCTGCAGTCTTTTCATTTTAGTTATATGTAAATGTCACTGCCTCCACTGTGTTAATTCTGCAGTGTAAGCAAAAATAAATAGGGGTACCTCATTTTAACACGCATTTCAAGAAATGCAAGCATAAAGAATTTCAACTTTTGTTGTACTTTACCAGTCCACTCACGTGAACCAGCTGGCATCATGATGGATGGCCTCTCCTGCAACCACACAGGAGCTATTAGTCAGCTGATGTCTGGAGATGAATGTCATTAAACTACCAGCAGTCCACTAGTTAACTTCTGTAGTTACCTGTGTCACGTTACGGTGGATTCAGCCACCTGTCGGGTTTGTTGACGTTGTCAGAGAACTGCCGTGTAGAACAAAGAGTCACGTCGAGTAAGGACAAGATCATTCACTCCAGCGCTTTTCAGCACAGCACAGAGGCAAAACGCCCAAACACAAACAATTATTTTCGAATGAATGAATATTTGACGATATGTGGCATAAAAAAAACAAACATTTTGGCCTGTTGTTGGCCTGGCGGAGGGTCTCATTGGCCTGGTGGCCTGCCAGGCCTGTATAGTGGTGGGGGGAACCCTGGGGTCCTTACTACAATAATTATGACACGGTTTTGAAAAACGATTCATGTTCTTAACCTCCGACATCCTTATGACAGGCCACTCTACATTAGCTAATGCTAAAATGAGAGGCAGGAAGATATTTGTCATATTGTCTCTTTTAAATGCACATCATGTCGAGGTTGAGGATCTGTCACCTCTGTTCATGCAAAAAAAGTGTTCAACAAGCCATCTTTAATTTTCCCATCAGTTAGCAGACAAAGAAAACACTTGTGTGCCCTTGATTACCACCCGGCCTGTGTATCGCGTTTGCCCTCAATGCACAATGTGAATTCCTTGCTGGCAATTAAAATATGTCATTAAGGGACATGGACTCCCTCCCTTTCATTATTACCAACATCCAATGGTGACAGCTGAATTTAAGATGGCTCACACGCGCCAAATCATCAGGGAGACTACCAAATGTGCCTGTGCATTCGCACAAGCACGTAAACAAACAATAAAACTCCTGTGGATGCATTACTTTCCTCTCAGCATCCAGCCTTGAGGCCCTTTCTCTGTGGCTTATATAACAAACAGCAACAAAAACAAGTAGATATCCCTAAAGGTTGGTGGTGTTTTTACATGTTTTAGCATATTTACAAATCATGTACACACAAATTACTGACAGTCGTTTTCTAAGGCACATTATAGCTTTTTGGCTCTGGGATTTTGCCTGGAAGGATTGTCCTTCCTTCCAGGCAACTTTTGTTTTTCTTTTAAATGTGAGTGTGAAAATGAAAATCCGTGAACCTTGATTTAGGTCATAATGTGGAAATTTTTCAGGGGGATAATTTTACATCTACCAAAGTTATGTTTTTGTTTATTTTTTGGGGGTAATTTACCACAGCTGCTTCACTGGCCAAATTAGCAGTTTCTGGCTCAAGTAAAGGACAAAGATGGCCGAGACTAATAAACCTTAACCCAAGTTTTAAACTGAAAACACACTGGGTGACATTACAAATCTTTTTGTATGATGTTCATGCTTTTCTACTGTCTTCTGTTGTGTCATTTGATCTCTACTTAAGCCCCTTTTCCACTGCGTAGTAGCGGGTGACTCGACTCGCCTTTTTTGCGTTTCCATTGGGTACAAAGTACCTGGTACTACTTTTTTAGTACCACCTCCATTGTGCTTCCAAGTGAGCCGAGTAACTACTAAAAGGTCATGTGAAATGTTACAGACCACTGGTTGGTCAATGCCCAGCACGCACAGAATATCCTGCACAGTACAAATCACCTTTTTTTTTATTGCGGCCGATAAATTGAGGAGGTACAGACGTTCCTGTCTTCGATAGCTCATTAGAGGATCACGAGAGGTGGAAGAGAGGTGTGTGTTGGATTGAAGACTATGTCACGGCAGTACTATCCCTTAATGGAAAACGACCTGCATAAAAGTACCCGATACTAAGGCGAGTCGAGTTGAGTAGAGCCGCTACTACGCAGTAGAAATGTGGTTTTATTGTACTTAATCTATGTAGATTCCTGTATACTGAAAGAGAGAGAGCCAGAAATATGGGAAAAGTGCTGAAACAATCAAAACAGTGGTACACACCTTTTTTCCATGTTTCTGAATGAAACATTTCGTGTTCTCTTGCCACAAACACTCATGTTTTCTTTGTTTATTTGGATGACCCGTCTGCTCTGCCTGTGTTGTCAGTGACTCATGTGTCCTCCCTTGTCTCTCTCATGGGTATGTGCTCTGTCTCTATAGGGAACATCTTTGTGGTGAGCCTGGCAGTAGCAGACCTTGTGGTGGCCATCTACCCATACCCTCTGGTCCTTACCTCCATCTTCCACAATGGCTGGAACCTGGGTTATGCACACTGTCAGATCAGCGGCTTCCTCATGGGTGTCAGCGTCATCGGCTCCATCTTCAACATCACTGGCATTGCCATCAACAGATACTGTTATATCTGCCATAGCCTCAAGTATGATAAACTGTACAGTGACAAAAACTCTGTCTGCTATGTGATGCTAATCTGGGTGCTGACTGTGGTGGCCATCGTGCCTAACCTGTTTGTGGGTTCGCTTCAGTATGACCCACGAATTTACTCGTGCACCTTTGAACAGTCAGCCAGCTCAGCGTACACTATCGCAGTGGTTTTCTTTCACTTCATTTTACCCATCATGATTGTCACCTATTGCTACCTGCGCATTTGGATACTGGTCATACAGGTGAGGAGACGGGTCAAGCCAGACAATCGGCCCAAGATAACGCCACATGACGTTAGAAACTTTGTCACCATGTTTGTGGTGTTTGTGCTCTTTGCTGTTTGCTGGGCACCTCTCAACTTCATTGGTCTGGCTGTAGCTATCAAGCCAGAAGTCGTGGTTCCTCTCATTCCTGAGTGGTTATTTGTGGCCAGCTACTTCATGGCTTACTTCAACAGCTGCCTTAATGCCATTGTGTACGGTATGCTGAACCAGAACTTCCGGCGTGAGTACAAGCGTATTGTAGTATCAGTGTGTACAGCACGCATCTTCTTCCAGGACAGCTCCAACGATGCAGGGGAAAGGCTCAAGAGTAAACCGTCGCCACTCATGACCAACAATAACCAGGTTAAAGTAGACTCTGTCTGAACCAGAACTCAGAAGAATGCCAAGCAACACAAACGGATATGCTGTGACTGAGAATTAAAAAAGAAGAAGAAAAAAGCTGCGTGTTAAAAATACCAAATATAAATGTAAAAGAGCTTCTATCCTCCGAGCTGTCCACAGACTCTCATATGGTGCTTTCTGACCTCTGAACAATCACAGTAAAAACAGGGGTGCATATTATCTTTGTCTTTTATCAAGCACTTTGGTTTGACTCTGCAGTACCTGTAGTACAGTACATATATGATCTGTTTTGTTTTCATGTTTACAGTGATTATATAAATGTATCTTGCATTATAAAAGTATTTATTTTGTATCAAATGTCATGTAGTTATATAGTAAGATATATCAGCTTCCAGTTAAATTAGGCACATTTTTGTCAGGCCAATAAAAAAAAATAAAAAAAATTGGTTGAAAATATAACCAGAAGTTGAAAGTTGAAAGTTGAAAGTTAATTGATTTTAATAACCTCATTTGTGACACCGACATTGCTTCAGTTCAAGCATTGTGGGTTGCTGCTCTCTCTCTCTCTCTCTCTCTCTCTCTCTCTCTCTCTCTCCTTGTGAGCTCATTATACTGTATGCATGGATATCAGGAATTGTTCATATGCAAAAATAAAAGCTGATATTGATGAATCTACTTTAGTACCGTTTCCAATTCACACAAATGCAAGTTTATTGCAAGTCTGTAAATGCATTCAGTGGTTTGTTTCCAAGAAACATCATCGAGCCATTGTACAAAGTTGCCAGTTTACTGGATACACCGGGCTAAAGCGAACGCAGATTTGAATAGAACAATCCTGAAGAGGTGTTTTCAAATAAAAGGTTTAACGTCTCAATAAGTGTGGGGTGGATGAAATAAAGAGTTCAACAGTGAGGCATTCCACAGTCCCCAAAATGGCTATAAAGCTGAATCAGCACAAAATAGAAAAGAAGTGAGTGGGTGCTGGCAGTTGACACACCTGTGATAATTTCCACTGACCACAGTGAGGCTGGGTCCAGAAAGATAATTGAGACACAAGCTGGTGCAGGCAGGTGTCAGGCACATGGAGGAAAAGGAGCTAAGAACCATGCATGGCAATGGCTTACCTGCATCCTCCTGTGCGGCAGCTTTGTTTCATTGAACCAAATTTTGTTGAAATAAACGCCTGTTTGCCTGACCATCTGTGTCCACTCTGTTCATCTGAGCCGCCCAGTGACATCACACTGAACACTCTTAAGTATGTGAGTGATGTGTTGTAGGGCTGTTGAAATGAACTCGTTTTAGTCAGGTGTAAAGTGAACTGGCATCATGTTATTTGGCTTATTCTCCAGATTAGATACTGTATTTTTTATTTTTCATCTTTTTGTCAACGATAAACTATACTTGACAAAAAGCTCTGCTACACTACAAATCTGTCTCTTTAATGGGATTTTATCCTAAATGGAACATAACCCATCAATATCACAGCGTTTTCTCCTGTGTCAAGCATTTTCTTTCTGTATTACATATCTGACAGTCTGACTCGTGTGGTAGTTGCACACACAAACTATCAGGTTCTCGCTGTAAACAAATTTCAAGGTGAGCGTATAAAAAGTGCAGGTAGGCATTATTGTTCCTCACAATGTGAAGGACTCTGCAATGATTAAGAGGTAGGGACTGTATAGCCAACCGTACGTCAGCGTTTGCATGTGTGCTGCAAAGCACGCACGGCCAACCCGGTTTAGTGGAACACAGACAAAGGCATCATGCATCAAAGAGGAGAAGGCTCAACTATGCATTTGAAATCCTCTTGGCTTACATAACGTATACTGACCATCATCCTCAAAGCAAGAGTTGAAAGAGCCAGCTCCCAGCGTACTCCCTGCCCCCTTCACTATCTGTTTAATCCCAAGAGCTGTGTGTGGTAGAAAAAGACTGAATGGGATGGGGATGAGCAAATGTAAAAATCCCTGGGATTTACACTGCCGCCAAATGGAGTTATAATGTAATCCAAACATTTTTTTTATAGCTGAGGATGTCCAATAAAACAAAAGAGGAAAGTCAGGTGCTGCATGGTCAATGGGTCCATCTTCCATTACTGATTCAACACCAAGACAAGAAAAGAAAACGTGTCCTTCACTGCGAAAAGGCCATTGATCAAAGCTCCTAATGATTACTGTATGTCCTCTGAAAGGCAAAAAACGAGAAAGCCCACAATTGTGTTAGTAAAGTTAAACATTTCAATGTTAATTTTGACAGGAAAGGTTGGAATACCTTAATAAATGCCGGCAGATAAATGGAAGAATATTCATACAATGAAGACAAATACAATATCTGTTCACTAAGCTTCTGGAGTGCTACTCTGTTAAACTACATGATGTACTCTTCATGACTTATGCAAGAGGGGAAAATGTTCATTCAGCTTCTTGATTCATTGACCTTGAGAAGACATACAGCAATAAAATGTTCTAACATCTAGTTACTAGCTTTTGGGGGGGGGGGTGACAACACCTGTTGCAGTGTCCAGATGATGATGGTGACATCACATACCAATCCTCGTCTCTGCTGCATAGAGGAATGGAGAGTTTATATTGTATTATATATTTGTGTGACAGTTTCATTGATTCGCTGAGACTTGAATGAAGTTGGTTCAATGTAAAAAAATATTTAAAAAAAAGCTCTCATGTAGTCAACTACTTTTGCCGTGTCACTGCAGCTTAGCTTGCTACATTTCTCTGGGTGGTAGTTTCAGTGCAGTGAAGCTTCATTTAATGTGGAGCTGGTAGCTTAGCTCACTACACTTTCTAAGTAGCTTGCTAAACACTGGTAAAAGGCCCATCAAATCACAATAATGTGATGAAAGCTGTTTAAAGGCTGTTTAAAGGCAGAGCTGAGGGGAACTGTAGAGTTGGTGTTAATTATGTGTGGGTTCATCACTGCAAACAGAAACGTTTACACAATAATTTGATCCACTGTGAGTCTGAAAATATTGACTTTTGCGACTTGAGGGAGTAAAAGTCAATGAGAATGAGAGAAAAAAACTCTTTCCAACTCTCCAAACTCGACTCCAATTTTTGCCACCATTTCACTAAAAACATTGAATGCTTCCTTTTTCTCACTGGTTAACACTGCTGCACAGTTTTGTGACTATGACACTGTAATGGCCATTCCATAAAGAGACCTGCTATCATGTCACCTGGAAGGTGCGGCTGTGTCTTGTTGTGTTTGTTTGGTTGGCTTTGAGTCTCACTGAAAGATGACTAAAACTGCTAAGATGCTGCATAAAGCAGCTCTGTCCTCTCATTTTTCTCTCCCAGAGACATAATCCACCAGGGACTCAGTGCTGCCACCTGGGGCCTTGACGTTTCCACAGAGCTGCTGAAGCCTGGTTTAGGAAACACTGCACTAGATAATCTGAGGAAGGCAAAGGAAAGAAGAAGATGATGATTTCACAAGACTAAATTGCACGTGATGACAGGACGATGGTATTGAAAAGAGACGGAGACCATTAGCCACCTGGTTACGTTCTATCCAGGTTGTGACAAAGAACATAATGTTCATACTGCTCTTCAACAAAACAATCAGTCATCTATTTTTGTAGAGCAGGATGATAATGAGCCCCTTGTCCTTGAAGAATTAAAAGAAACCATTTTAGCATCATATTGCTGTTATATATATTTATTTCATTCTCTCAGCCAAGAGCAGCACATTCACTACTCGCCTCATTCAGTTTATTTTTCTTGTTTTTAATTGCAGGATTTCTCTTGCTTTTTTTCAGCTTTCATTCAATAATGAAAGTTGTTTTCATGCACCTTTTATCACATTTCCCACTGGAGCATGTGAGCCCTGGTTTCTGCTTGACCCCACAAGAATGATATGGACTTCAGCAGAGCAAAGAGGGAGAAAGAGAGGTGAGCTGAGAGTAATGTACCAACAGAAAAGAAAAATAGTAATCATGCTTGGTGCAGAGGAATGGAGATATTAGAGACATCCTCTTTTACTTCATCAATCTGTGAGACTGATGATGCACTGCAGAGTTGCAGCTGGCATTCATTTTTCTCATTTAGATTTGTGCAAATTTTCATTAAGGTGCAAATCGATAGAATTTGCAACAATTACTCAGAATCTCTATTTGTTGTTAAGTCATGTAGTTGTTGAACTTGAATTGAACTGAGATGGAACAGGACTATAGATGATCCTTCTTCATGTATGGAGTAAGTGACCTAAGTCATCTTAGCACCACATAGTCACATGACTTTACTCCCAGTGAGTGCATCAGCTGTGGTGTCAGTCTGTCACTATAATGTCACAGTACTGAGAATGTTGGAGTGAGATATCTTAAGTATGTCATAAAATACTAATTAATGAAATTACATATTTTCTCTGGACCTAGTCTGTCTATAGTCTCTTGCTGCAACACCGGAACTTAGGTTTCCTCTTCCTGGTAAATCTAACTTTAACTTCTGGGTATATGGGGATCCCTAAGGGTCCTTGAAGAGATTCCAGGGGGTCCCCAGCAAAAAGGTGAATAATTTATTTTCACTATGATACCATACATATGTAGCACAATGACTAAATGTAGGATTTTATTTTTGTCATGGTTTTCAAACACTTTCTGTAATAAAACATCTAAAACAAAAATCTTGTCAAACGGTGGACCCTGACCACTAGTATAGAGCAATTTGTAACCAAATGCCTGTTAGTAAAGTATGGAGGTTTCATTTAAGTGCATTAGGAAACCAATGGGCTGTTTTTGTCCCCAAAAAGTTTGTTGTTAAATACTTAACCTAAATCTCTCATCATTTTTCTTTCAGATAAAGGAGAAGTCAGTATCAGTTGCCTGATATTTATGACAATTTATTGCTGCCAACATGTAAAAAAAATACGTTTTTTTTCTCATTCTATTGATAATAATTAACCATTCAAAAATCTGGATTGACCTGTTTAAATTATGTTTTTTCTGCTTCCATTTAATAATGGGTTTTTAAATATAATTCAATCATCAAAATATAATTTTTTTAAACATTTTTTGCCCCAAAAGATTAATTAAATGATTGAAACTTCCATTCTGTCAATCTCCCCACAGCATTGCACGACATAGGAGAATACTGCTGTATTCATTTCTTCCCAAGAAACTGTTCAGTGTTAAATTAGTTTGAGTGTAATTGGGCTCTAAACATTTTGGGGAGCTATTTTCATTGGTGAGATCAAATAGGTTTAAACTGGGATTTGTCAGTCCAGAATATGTTCAGCTGACTTTATATATATACACATTTCTTTTTTCAAATGATTCAGTTTTATTTGTGTTAATCCAAACAACCCTTCTATTTTGGTGTTCTAAGAGTAGCTTTGCTAAAACAACACACATTATTTCCAGCTTGTTTGAGGCATTAACAGAACATTTTCTGCTATAACAAGATACTTTCATACTAACTGCACAGATGACAGAGCAGCTGAAAAAACACATGCAAATGCCAAAGCACAAGTAAAGTAAGACAAATCTTCATCATATGGTACAAGGATACAAAAGCACTACAAATATGTACAACACAAACAAATAGATCAACCTGCTGCAAAAACACATGCACAAAAAAACATGAACATGCTGCAAAAAATACCCATAACACATTGGTGCAGTATTTCCAGAGGACACTAACACTGCTGAGCACAGCTTGGACATGCCTATCCATGCTTGGTTTGTGAGCCGTACACCAACCCTTTTATGTTTATGTTTATGTTTATGCTCTGACATCAGCTGCTGCTCTACTCAACACATTCACAGAAAGTAACTGCTGCACGCACCCACCTGATTTCATCTTCATGACTCACAAACTGAACTGTAGCAGCAACAAGGTTGTCCAAGCTGTTGTATTGTTTGTATTTGCAACACGTTCATGTACTGTATTTTGCAGCACATTTCCTCAATGCTACAAATGTGTGGTCAAATCGATGTAGGATGTTTTATTTTCATTTCTTTTGTTTTGTCTATTTGCTTTGAGTTGTGCTGTCTCTGCCACCATATAATTGATAATTTTAATTCAGAGAAAATTGGAATTGAAATTGAAAGTGGCTTATTTATATTCAGGAATATTTGATTGTTGTTAGTAAATGTGAACTAGTTCAGTTTAGACTCTTGTAAACTCTTCATTATACTACATGTATTTCAACAAACATATAATTCCATCAAACAACAAAGCAAACAAAAACACTAAAGCTGCACTTTGTATAAGAATCCCATGACTATGTGAACAGGGCTGCCTTTAGTCAGCAGGCGATTCGTTGATTTTTATTAAACTGATGGACGGGATTTTTAATACATTTTTAAAAGGTCCGGTCAGAGAAAAAATTCCCTGAATCATTACAAAAACATTACAGAACATCATGACAGTGTGTTCAGAAATGAGGCGTACCCTAGCATGTCAGTAGCAGAAACACTATGATTGATATGAACAGAACCAAAACGAACTGTGCTTTAATGTGCACAATGTAATGATTATTGAATGACATCATCAGTGTTTGGATTGGCTGCCTAAATAAAAAATTTGCATTTTTTTTTCATTTTGTCTGCCACCAGGCACAAAAGCTCCAAGAAAAATGAAGGTTGACTACTTACCCCATCTGCCTGGCAACCTGGTATCACTTCTATCTGCTGCCATGTCCCCATCATAGACTAAATAAATGTTTAACTATGTCATGTACATAATGTAAGCCTGTTTCATGCATTACTTGGGTTGCATAAGTAATATGCTTTGGTTAACACTAGCCATTATTGTTTCCTAGCCAAGTCGTTTTTGTGTCTAATCTTAACTAAACTGATCGTTTTACAGTTTCAGGTCTGGTACGCCTGTTGTTGGTACTCTCCAAAGGTCATATATATTGTTTGAGATTAATTGGCTAAACCTATTCAGTTGTTTAGGCATGAGGATGTACAGTAATGCTGTGACAATCCATCAATGAGGATGGATCACATGAAAGTGCATCTTATCTAAATTTGATGTCCGTATATCTCAAAAGGATTTCAAACAGCATGATATCTGTACACATTTAGGCATCAATTGTATACAATTCAATCTCTGCGTGACACATTTTACCTCTGATATGAATTCAATATGAGCCACAGTGGGCTGGGGAGTTTTGAGACATAACAGGTTGCATCTGTGCAGCGACAGATAAAGAGTTTAGCTTCGGAAAAATTAAAAGGTTTCAAATTGGAGCTATATCAGCAAAGTAGTAGTAGTAGTAGTAGTAGTGAACATAAAGCAGGCATCATCGTTTTCATTGTCAAGAGTGTGTTCAAGACTGTGTGTGAGCGCTGGGAAATTTCATCAAAGGATATTGCCAGGAAAGGCACGATGATTACTCATATTTGAGGAAGTGGGTCACACCTGAAGGTGGCTCTCAGCCAACTCTGAATTTCTTTCAGTCCCTCATCCTTTTTATTACTTTGAGATTTTAAATATCCTGTGCAGTGCATGTGCACACGTGTGCTACATAGAACATGAGTTTGGTGATCCAGTCATTTGTGCATGTGACTGTGCTTGAGAGCCTTTCAACCACCTTTAATGTACTCGAGGAGATTGCCAGGTGATTGTGAGCCTGACATCCAAATAGAATAGTCTGTGCTCTAATTAGAGTGATTCTATATTTATTTTATGAGATAATTACATTTTTTTTAAAAGTGACTTTGCAGGTCATTATCTGCCATGAAACACTGACTTACTGTAGGTGTGTAACAGACACACACACACACACACATATGCATGGGCGGTGTCTTCTTAAAGCCAATGGGCTCATTTGAGATGAATTGCACCTCGCATGGAAAGTGGACAAGGTCAGAGGCAGCAACAGCAGGGGGGAAGGGACAAAAAACTGCTGTCAGGCAAACATTTTTCAACAGTCTGCACAGAAAGTTATTTCCCTTTAGATCCAATCCCGATTTAATGAAACGACATCATACAAATCTATTCAGCTTGCACTCACTCTCCAGTAATAGTTGCTTTATTTATTTATTCATTCATTTATTTATTTATTATTTTGAACCCGCAAATTAAAAAAAACTGATTAATAAATAGAGCAAACAAAGCAAGAATAACAATGTTCGAAAAGGAGTAGGAAGAAATATTTACTTATAAATTCCTACCCCTTTTCCCACTATTCTTCCGATAAATCATATACAATTTATAATGTTTTTAACACAAAATATTCACCTGGTGTCAAAATAAGTGAAACCAACCCATTAAAACAACCTTCCATCATCCATGTACCTCTAAAAAATATTGTTTTTGTACATCCCATGTTTCTCTGTATGACAGCCTGTTAAAATGCAATAAGTATAAATACAAATCTATCATCATCATAACAGCATTCATGATTTAAGTATGTAATATAATACTAATTAATGTGTCAAATATTATGCTGTATTTTGTTTTACATAAACATTTAGTCGGGCTATAATTCTCATCTCAAGACACCATCAAATCTGTTTATTGGGCTGCACAGATTCTTTCTCATGCTGAAGAAATGCAAAACATGAATCAATAGCCAGAAATACAGAAATAAAAGATAATAGTTTTCATTTCTGATCTGTCATTTACACATTTAGACTGTCAGAACACTTATACTTGAGAATTAGATAAGTATTACTCATATAACAGAATACGGTGTTTTAAAATGTCATTTTTTAGGACTTTATACATGTTGTTCTGATATGATGAGGTGCACTACAGTACAGTATGTTATTTTTTACAGTGTCCCCTATAATGCATAACATCAGTCTGGAATTATATCACCATGGTGACATTATATCACCTATATCACCATGGTGACATTATATCACCATGGTGAGTCACCATGGTGATGTAATGTCACCATGGTGACATTATAATTTAATAATATAATGTCACCATGGTGATATAATGTCACCATGGTGATATAATGTCACCATGGTGATATAATGTCATGTCACCATGGTGATATAATGTCATGTCACCATGGTGATATAAAATGTCATGTCACCATGGTGATATAATGTCATGTCACCATGGTGATATAATGTCATGTCACCATGGTGATATAATGTAATGTCACCATGGTGATATAATGTCACCATGGTGATGTAATGTCACCATGGTGATATAATGTCACCATGGTGATGTAATGTCACCATGGTGATATAATGTCACCATGGTGATGTAACGTCACCATGGTGGTGTAACGTCACCATGTTGATGTAATGTCACCATGGTGATGTAATGTCACCATGGTGATGTAACGACACCATGGTCATGTAACGTCACCATGGTGTCACCATGGTGATGTAATGTCACCGTGGTGATGTAATGTCACCATGGTGATATAATGTCACCATGGTGTCACCATGGTGATGTAACGTCACCATGGTGATGTAACGTCACCATGGTGATGTAACGTCACCATGGTGATGTAACGTCACCATGGTGATGTAACGTCACCATGGTGATGTAACGTCACCATGGTGATGTAACGTCACCATGGTGATGTAATGTCACCATGGTGTCACAATGGTGATATAATGTCACCATGGTGACATAATGTCACCATGGTGTCACAATGGTGATATAATGTCACCATGGTGACATAATGTCACCATGGTGTCACCATGGTGATATAATGTCACCATGGTGTCACCATGGTGATATAATGTCACCATGGTGATGTAATGTCACCATGGTGATGTAACGTCACCATGGTGATGTAATGTCACCATGGTGATATAATGTCACCATGGTGATGTAATGTCACCATGGTGATATAATGTCACCATGGTGTCACCATGGTGATGTAATGTCACCATGGTGATATAATGTCATGTCACCATGGTGATATAATGTAATGTCACCATGGTGATATAATGTCACCATGGTGATATAATGTCACCATGGTGATGTAATGTCACCATGGTGATGTAATGTCACCATGGTGGTGTAATGTCACCATGGTGATATAATGTCACCATGGTGATGTAATGTCACCATGGTGTCACCATGGTGATGTAATGTCACCGTGGTGATGTAATGTCACCATGGTGATATAATGTCACCATGGTGTCACCATGGTGATGTAACGTCACCATGGTGATGTAACGTCACCATGGTGATGTAACGTCACCATGGTGATGTAACGTCACCATGGTGATGTAACGTCACCATGGTGATGTAACGTCACCATGGTGATGTAATGTCACCATGGTGTCACAATGGTGATATAATGTCACCATGGTGACGTAATGTCACCATGGTGTCACAATGGTGATATAATGTCACCATGATGACATAATGTCACCATGGTGTCACCATGGTGATATAATGTCACCATGGTGTCACCATGGTGATATAATGTCACCATGGTGATGTAATGTCACCATGGTGATGTAACGTCACCATGGTGATGTAATGTCACCATGGTGATATAATGTCACCATGGTGATGTAATGTCACCATGGTGATATAATGTCACCATGGTGTCACCATGGTGATGTAATGTCACCATGGTGATATAATGTCATGTCACCATGGTGATATAATGTAATGTCACCATGGTGATATAATGTCACCATGGTGATATAATGTCACCATGGTGATGTAATGTCACCATGGTGATGTAATGTCACCATGGTGGTGTAATGTCACCATGGTGATATAATGTCACCATGGTGATGTAATGTCACCATGGTGTCACCATGGTGATATAATGTCACCATGGTGTCACCATGGTGATATAATGTCACCATGGTGATGTAATGTCACCATGGTGATGTAATGTCACCATTGTGATATAATGTCACCATGGTGATATAATGTAATGTCACCATGGTGATGTAATGTCACCATGGTGATATAATGTCACCATGGTGATGTAATGTCACCATGGTGATGTAATGTCACCATGGTGATGTAATGTCACCATGGTGATATAATGTCATGTCACCATGGTGATATAATGTCATGTCACCATGGTGATATAATGTCATGTCACCATGGTGATATAATGTCACCATGGTGATATAATGTCACCATGGTGATGTAATGTCACCATGGTGATGTAATGTCACCATGATGTCACCATGGTGATGTAATGTCACCATGGTTTCACCATGGTGATATAATGTCACCATGGTGATGTAATGTCACCATGGTGATGTAATGTCACCATGGTGATGTAATGTCACCATGGTGATGTAATGTCACCATGGTGATATAATGTCATGTGACCATGGTGATATAATGTCATGTGACCATGGTGATATAATGTCATGTCACCATGGTGATATAATGTCATGTCACCATGGTGATATAATGTAATGTCACCATGGTGATATAATGTAATGTCACCATGGTGATATAATGTAATGTCACCATGGTGATATAATATCACCATGGTGATATAACGTCACCATGGTGATGTAACGTCACCATGGTGATGTAACGTCACCATGGTGATATGTCACCATGGTGATGTAACGTCACCATGGTGATGTAATGTCACCATGTTGATGTAATGTCACCATGGTGATGTAATGTCACCATGGTGATGTAACGTCACCGTGGTGATGTAACGTCACCATGGTGATGTAACGTCACCATGGTGATGTAATGTCGCCGTGGTGATATAATGTAATGTCACCGTGGTGATATAATGTAATGTCACCGTGGTGATATAATGTAATGTCACCATGGTGATATAATGTCACCATGGTGATGTAATGTCACCATGGTGATATAATGTCACCATGGTGATGTAACGTCACCATGGTGATGTAATGTCACCATGTTGATGTAATGTCACCATGGTGATGTAATGTCACCATGGTGATGTAACGTCACCATGGTGATGTAATGTCACCATGGTGATATAATGTCACCATGGTGATGTAATGTCACCATGGTGATGTAATGTCACCATGGTGTCACCATGGTGATGTAATGTCACCATGGTGATATAATGTGATGTCACCATGGTGATATAATGTGATGTCACCATGGTGATATAATGTAATGTCACCATGGTGATATAATGTCACCATGGTGATGTAATGTCACCATGGTGATGTAATGTCACCATGGTGGTATAATGTCACCATGGTGATGTAATGTCACCATGGTGATGTAATGTCACCATGGTGATGTAATGTCACCATGGTGATATAATGTCACCATGGTGATGTAATGTCACCATGGTGATATAATGTCACCATGGTGATATAATGTAATGTCACCATGGTGATGTAATGTCACCATGGTGATATAATGTCACCATGGTGTCACAATGGTGATATAATGTCACCATGGTGTCACAATGGTGATATAATGTCACCATGGTGATATAATGTCACCATGGTGATATAATGTAATGTCACCATGGTGATGTAATGTCACCATGGTGATGTAATGTCACCATGGTGATGTAATGTCACCATGGTGATACCATGGTGATGTAATGTCACCATGGTGATGTAATGTCACCATGGTGACATTATAATTTAATAATATAATGTCACCATGGTGATGTAATGTCACCATGGTGATGTAATGTCACCATGGTGATGTAATGTCACCATGGTGATGTCATGTCACCATGGTGATATAATGTCATGTCACCATGGTGATATAATGTCATGTCACCATGGTGATATAATGTCATGTCACCATGGTGATATAATGTCATGTCACCATGGTGATATAATGTCATGTCACCATGGTGATATAATGTCACCATGGTGATATAATGTCACCATGGTGATGTAATGTCACCATGGTGATATAATGTCATGTCACCATGGTGATATAATGTCATGTCACCATGGTGATATAATGTCATGTCACCATGGTGATATAATGTCATGTCACCATGGTGATATAATGTCATGTCACCATGGTGATATAATGTCATGTCACCATGGTGATATAATGTCATGTCACCATGGTGATATAATGTCATGTCACCATGGTGATATAATGTCACCATGGTGATATAATGTCACCATGGTGATATAATGTCACCATGGTGATATAATGTCACCATGGTGATGTAATGTCACCATGGTGATGTAATGTCACCATGGTGATGTAATGTCACCATGGTGATGTAATGTCACCATGGTGATGTAATGTCACCATGGTGATGTAATGTCACCATGGTGATGTAATGTCACCATGGTGATGTAATGTCACCATGATGTCACCATGGTGATATAATGTCACCATGGTGATGTAATGTCACCATGGTGATATAATGTCATGTCACCATGGTGATATAATGTCATGTCACCATGGTGATATAATGTCATGTCACCATGGTGATATAATGTCATGTCACCATGGTGATATAATGTCATGTCACCATGGTGATATAATGTCATGTCACCATGGTGATATAATGTCATGTCACCATGGTGATATAATGTCATGTCACCATGGTGATATAATGTCACCATGGTGATATAATGTCACCATGGTGATATAATGTCACCATGGTGATATAATGTCACCATGGTGATGTAATGTCACCATGGTGATGTAATGTCACCATGGTGATGTAATGTCACCATGGTGATGTAATGTCACCATGGTGATGTAATGTCACCATGGTGATGTAATGTCACCATGGTGATGTAATGTCACCATGGTGATGTAATGTCACCATGGTGATGTAATGTCACCATGATGTCACCATGGTGATGTAATGTCACCATGGTGATGTAATGTCACCATGGTGATGTAATGTCACCATGGTGATATAATGTCACCATGGTGTCACAATGGTGATATAATGTCACCATGGTGTCACAATGGTGATGTAATGTCACCATGGTGATATAATGTCACCATGGTGATATAATGTCACCATTGTGTCACCATGGTGTCACCATGGTGATATAATGTCACCATGGTGATATAATGTCATGTGACCATGGTGATATAATGTCATGTCACCATGGTGATGTAATGTCACCATGTTGATGTAATGTCACCATGGTGATGTAATGTCACCATGGTGTCACCATGGTGATATAATGTCACCATGGTGATGTAACGTCACCGTGGTGATGTAACGTCACCGTGGTGATGTAACGTCACCGTGGTGATGTAATGTCACCGTGGTGATATAATGTAATGTCACCGTGGTGATATAATGTAATGTCACCGTGGTGATATAATGTAATGTCACCGTGGTGATATAATGTAATGTCACCGTGGTGATATAATGTAATGTCACCGTGGTGGTAAGATGACATTATATCACCATGGTGATATTCACCATGGTGACATTACATCACCATGGTGACATTACATCACCATGGTGACATTATATTACCATGGTGACATTATATCACCATGGTGACACCATGGTGACATTATATCACCATGGTGAATATCACCATGACATAATTCCAGATAGGTTAAATTTAATTGACTTAATTTTGTTTAATCAATTTAATTCAGTTACTTTAACATTAAGCACTTGAGATACTTCTACTTCAAATGTTTAAATTATTTGAGTTAATAAACTTTAAATTGATGTAAGGCAATCGGCAATAACTCCTGCAGGTTTTACAGTGTATATTAAATATTCTAACAGTCAATTCATTTTTCAATAGTCAAGTAGTTTTTAGAAACCACATGAACATCAGTGGAATATATTCGTCTTGATCTGAGAACGCACAAATTATATGCGAGTCTAGAGGACTATGTCTTCAACCGCTCATTGCATTATTTACATTGAAGGAAAGTCATATTTCATTTAATGTTAGCAGCTATTTTTAGAACTCTGAGGGAAATGCAAGCACGAAAAGGTTATATGGGTCATGTTATTCCAAGTATTTGTGTGTGTGTGTCTCTTATTGTGTGTGTGAGGCAGAACAAAGCTAAGATACATCTCCAGTAGTTGCAGCATTCATACCACACAGATAAGAGAAGATAAAAAACTAATAACCAAACTTTGAAATAAGATTTGGCCACATTGCAAGTTAGAATTATAAAATAATGACAGCCTATTGACTTCTTTTCACCTTTTCTCACCAAGTTCTCTTAACACTGTCAATGTCAAATGAGTTTGCTGAGATGAATTAATGTGTCCTCACGGTTACATGGATAATAACCTAAATCAAGCAGCACCAGTAGGCCCCTTTGAAAAAGCAAAGTCAGGAGTTTCCCTCCCCTCCAGGTGTACTTAAACCATGTCCCAATTCAGAGGCTTGATCCTGAGTTTCTATTTCCAGAGCAAATACACTACATCACAAGTGTTTGACGTGGACTGCCCCATTTCAATGGTTCCTCCAAAGGCAAGCAAGCAATGCAGAAAGGCTTCTTTTGCACAGGTGGTGGATCCTTTGCATTTCACGGTGTCTCATCATTCTTAGCACATACAGTATGTCCTTGGTGATTTATTGTAAAAGAAACATTAGGCAATCATGAGGTTCTTATAAATTCAGAAAAGATTGACAAGATTATGCTTAGTGAATATTTGCATTCAGGTGCCAGTGTGAAGAAGACACAGAAAATGAGAAGTTGTATGAACACACAATCAATCTAACATGTTGTCTAGTTTTCCAACGTGTATAAAACAGAAACGACATGATATTTCAAAACGTTTCTGCTCTGTTCCTCTATTGAATGTACCTGAAGGGAAGGTTCAGCTGAGTGCAGGCAGGCTTTGCTTCCTGGACAAGTGTTGTTGGTTGGTTGCATCCAGGAGTATGTTTATGTGACTGTTGGTTGGAGCTGACACTATCTTACCGCATTGCAAGCCACTGAATGAGATAAATGCAGTTGCAGTTTTAGGTCAGTGATCATCAGCTGAGATACTCATGAACCTGATAAAGGTGATAAAACCTCCAAACAAATACTGATTGAATAAAGCTATGAACACTTCTGTAGGTAGCAACACTGTAACCTGCACAAATTTGTCTTCGACTCTGTAAGGAAGTGTTTTTAAAAAAAATTTAAATTGCTATCAACCTTCACCACATACAAGTGTAATGACGTAATAAAGAAATGGAATGACATAAGGATACAGTTATTATAATGACAATTAAGTGATGCATTTAAGGGATATTTGGTTTCTGGGGACCTTTTTTCCTGCATTTCTTATTTACAAATTTTCAGACAAATTCATTTACAGCCTTAGATTAGCCTTGTTGCTATTAGATTAGCCTTGTTGCTAAATGTCTATGGGATCCAGCAGTAGCCACTTCAAAAGATACACCTTTAGCCTATATTTCCTCTACCTTTTTTGTTTTAAAGCACTGTCTGCTCCAAATAACCCCCTATACATGCTTAAATTCTTTGCTAGTTTCACCTTCCATTGTAGGTTATGTCTTGTTTGTTGCATCCATCCCACCCCCTGCCTTACCTATTTTGACTTTATTATGTACGGTATGTAAAAGTACAACTTAGCTGTTGAGCTAACTGCAGCACTTTTGCACTTCAGGCATTTGAAGATGCACCACATGGCGCGTTATAGTGAACGTAATAGTCTGTTCTACTCTGTAGGCTTCAACAAAGAAGGCAGTGCAGCACTCTTAATATGTTGTTGGCTCTATTTATGCATTTTTATTTATTTTTAAGATTATGATACACTGATGTTTTCAGTTGAAAACATCAGTGTATCATAATCAGTAAACATCAGTGTTCTGTTCAGTTGAACAGAAAAGGTCACAATCACACTGACAACAAAATATTAAAAACCTGATTTTAGATAATAAGAGGCTCATTCAGCCATAATAAAATTTCTTATTTAGAAAGAAATAAGTAGATGCACGATAGAAGCTTAAAGCTACTGTGACTGAGTGGTACTCATATATAGTGTACACTCCCAAGGTTAAGTAACTTATATGTTCTTTGTAATTAAAAAAAAAAGGACCAATTTCATTTTGTTTTCTACCATCAATTTCTGAGCGTGAAGCAGAGAGCTGAGGGTTAACCTGTAGTAATACAAAACACCGGAGCAGGAGGAAACAGTTTGCCTGGCATTCTCCAAAAATACATCTCCCACCATCTCTAATGGTAGGCCTACACTGTAAAACTATTATATTAATGGAATACAGTGACTGTAGATTGCAATGCAATCTGGGAGTAATAATAGGTGATTATCTCTTTTCACTGGTGCAATGGAGGATGAGAGTTAGAAAATGGTTCGGAAAGCAATAGCTTGGATAATTAGCCCTGTGTCACACTCGTCTGCGTCCGTTGTAAATAACGTTTCAGCCTTAACATTTCCGGGTCAAACCCACGTATACACAAGTAGGATGTTGCCCCAAATGTTAACCAGTGTAAACACAGATGTCGTTTATGGCTCACTTTTAAAAGTAGATGTAAGCAAGCGGTCAAAAAAATCGGATATAGGCAACAAATCGGAAATGGGCATCAAGACCTGTAGTGTAAAGACTGCTATAGAGATCAACCTCAGCTGGACTCTCTGAAGCTCTTCCATCAGCCGTCTGCAACTCCACCAAGGACAATAAACGGTCTTTTAAACACACTCACTGGTCTCTGAGTCAGTTTCTGGGTCAGAATCCCCAAATAAGCCGTAACACAGAACAATGTACTGTACTGCACTATAAAACCACCAAATTAGCATACTTGAGGTCAAGGCATCAAACACATTTGATCGCACTGACAAAACTTTCTTTGTGCTTCATAAATCTTTAATTGTTATGATGAGATATAGACATATTATGCAAAGAGGCCTTCCATAATCCATTTGGAATTACTCAGTGTGCTGGAGCCCATCATACACTGTTCTCATACTTTATGTATGTCATCGTTTGTTTGTTTTTTACCAGTTTGAGGGTGATTTTAAAAATGGGATTATCAAGTATTTTGTATCTTCAACTCTTTCTCTGCTATTCAATGATGTCACTAAATATGATGAATGATACGATAACATCTTTGAAAATAAGCTAATAATTGTAGAAAAAAACATAACTATGTAATCAAAAACAGACAAGTAAAAGACATTTTTCGAAACAGACCACACACAATAAGGCTCAGAAATTACACAGAATTTGCTGCTCTTGAAAAGGCAGGTCGATCATGGTCCTTACCTGGACACTCCTTGGTCTTGTGATGGAAAATGTAATATCCCAGCAGCTGACAGGTCCATATGACAAATGTATTTGTTGAATGAATGCATGGACTTTCAGTCATTACTCAAGAACAGTTTTCAGTAAAAGATAATTTCATTAGCAGATAATTACAGTAAATACTGTTGTACACCCTGACAGTACTATAGGCCTGGTAATGGCGATCCTCTCATATCCAGTGTTGCATCCCCTTTGTGAAAATTCTGGGAAACAAAGTAACACAACAACCGAAGAACTTGAAGGAGTAAAAGTAGAAGTGAAAAAGAAAGTGATCTATTTCCATCTTAAAATATTTTCAAACAGAAAGGCTCTGAAATGAAGGACGGGACAAGGTTGTATAAACAAATAAAATCAATACAGCAAAACCTGGCATGACTAATTCCTAAAGACTTTTCCAACATGAACACAGAGGTGGCATCAACCCATAAACCCAGAGTTTCTAAATTTTTAGTATGCATTTTTAATTATTATTATTTAATTATTGTAATTTTAGGTATAGCCTATCTGTAGGTTATTTAAGAAATAAATAAAAGCTCTATAAATATTATAGTATTTTTTCTTTAATAAAATGAAAAATAAACGTAATTTGTCAGTGTTGGCATTACACTTAGTTTTGTAAGAAATAAAACAAACAGAAAAGTTCTTCTCTGTAAAATTTGTGTAATTGATGATTGGCCAGCTTTGTCATCTAAGGAAATCAATGAGCAGCATGGCTGGCACACACAGGTGGAGACCGGCCATGCTGTTGGCACATGGAGAGAAAACAAAGGAAGGCCAGAGACAGAAATCTCATCTGGCTACAAAACAAGAGTGCCAAATGTGGTGGCACGGGCCCCCACCCGACCCTCTCCATCCGCTCATCCGGCAGACTACCAGGGGCACAGAGCCCCCACCCCGAGAGTTGAAGGAGGGGTTTGCAAAGTGTCAAGCGGACCAGTGAAGCAAGTGTTAGCATCGATGTAAAGATGCAATACAGCTAAGAGCACAGAACATTCTCTCATGAGAACACTGAACATTCTAAAATTAGAACTCTGAGCATTATATAATGGGAACACTTATTATTATATAATGAGAACACTGAACATTCTATTATTAGAACATTAAGCATTCTACTATGAGAACACTGAGCATTCTATTCAGAGAACACTGAACATTCTATTATATAATAAAAAGGAAGCTCGCCATCTCTAGTCTAGAGCCTTGTGGGGACCTAGTGACAGCGTTTCTCTTGTTGTCGATGTGCCGAGTTGTCTCCACATCCATCCTTCTCAGTGCTGCTGACATCATGGTAATTGTAGCTGTTTAAATACAAACTATGTTTTATTTCATTGTAACTTAAGGCAGTGCACATGCAAGTTTATTAGAATAGATTAGTAATACTGATAACACAGTATCACCATCACTTCATCTCTGCAGTAGTTATGTTAAATGGGCAAATACTGTAAAAGTGCTGTGACATCTCTAAGAGAATTAAGGAAGTTGATGGGTTTTCAAATGGATAAGTCACTGTATTAAAATGAGTGGATTGCTATTTTTAGCTCTTTGGCATATTCAGACCATCTGATCCCTCCTTTCGACGTAAGGATGATGGCATCTGAATATGGAATGAGCGCCTGCCTCCACAGCATCTCTGTGAGATTCTTTACTTTTAATGATTGCATTAATTAAGAAGTCCTCCTCGGGAGCTGGATAAAACAGGAAAAGCGATGATGGATCGGTTTAAAGACAAAGAAAGGGAGTCGAGAAAGAATGAGAGAAACGCTCCAGTCCAGCCCCAGGAGATAGAGGCCAGCTCTCTGTTTCAGTTCACGGCAGGGGGTCCCTTTAAGCAAAGGTCCAGGCAGTGACACTTCCCCCTAATGAGGGAGCAAGACAGCTTATGGACATGCTGGGAAACCATTAATAGTGTTAACTGGGCTAGCTGGAGGAGAATATATCCACCACGACATAGCATGTCTCTTTATCCCTTGGTGGAAGGGTCGCACACACATATTTAATACAGTAATACCTCAAAATCAGACATCTAAAGCAAAGATGAACAGATGTGAAGTCATTTCTTCACCTTGACCTAACATTGTCAAAAACTGTCACGAGAAATGATCAGTGAACATAAGCTGGTCTACGGATATGGAATTACAATCTGTTAAATACAGCCTATGAATATAATTAGGTCTGATACTTAAGGTCATTATATGTTCATTGTCAGTCTTTACATCGTCCAAGGCTGTAATGTAACTGTTAATTCACGTGAGAGAGGGAGCCATAAGTGCAAATGTGATTTAGGTTGAAATAACATCCTCAAGAATTATCTGTAAAGAGCTTAAAACTAAAATTCTTAATAAAATGCATACAAATTTATATGCTTGAGCATTTCTAACAATTTTATTATGATCCTCATTGTTCAAATCTGTGTTCAAAAATCAATAAATCATATTATACATACAATTATTAATTTTTCTGACTATATGCACACCATGTTGTTTTGATTCAAATTGTGAAGTAACATACAGAGTGCTGTGGTCACAGCAGTGCTCATGCTTTTTTATTTTTTATAATTTCCTCTCTTTCTTTCTCGCTACTTCTATGTATTTAATTCTATTTTCAGTATTTATGCGTAAGTACCTGTAAAGATATATGTGTACATGCACATGCAGGATGACTGACGTACTGTTACTTACTGTATTTCGAACTTGTTAACATGTTATAGAGACGTACCTGTGTCTTGGTAGAGTACATAAATTTCAAATATCGGCATTTATATTTAAGAATATTATATGAACACGATATCTGGCAGGGTGGGTGGGTCTGAGGAGGGTGAATTTTTGTTTATTTGTGTTTATTTGTCTGTCTAGTGAAGTAAATTCTGAAGAAATCACACAACCAGGTGCATGAGAGTGACACAGCTTCACAAGTGAGCGACCATTACTTTGTATAATGTGGGATGAGCAGAGCACTGAGTGTGTGAGAGGTCCAGATGTTGGACCAACTTAAGATAAGCAACATCTACTGAGAATCACTGTTAATGTTAGCAAGCCAAACCAACTAGGCTCAAATAAACTGTCCAAGCGGCAGCATGATGGGTCATTCCATCGTTGACATTTAAAAGGTTCAGATGCATCACATTGTTAAAAAGAGGGTAAAAATGCCAGCAGTCAGATATCAGTCAACTTCTGCCAGGAGAAAAATCTGTCAAGACTTGTTTCCTTTGTCATTAAATAAATGTGCACAGCTTCAGTATCATTATACTCCAAATTTTCTTATGCAGTAAATGAGGAGAATTCTAATTTTATCGCTACTTTAAACAGCTTTTGTGGTTCATTTCTCTGTGTATTTTTCTTTATTTATTGTAATTAAAATGTCACTAAAGGTAATGTTTGGTGATTCTTAAATCACATCAAATATGACAACATTGAAGTCTTGAGCAATGAAAATTAAAGTTACATCTCCTAAAACCCATTTCTACACTCAGTTCCTCCAGGCTGTTGGCGTTGAGATCACATGACACGTAAACATCTCCATTCATCTGCAGGACAGTTTAACAAACAGGCAAAGCAGGCGAAGACAAATTACTGCACATCTTTTCCAAAAGGTGTCAAGGAAACAAATACAAGCATCGTACCCCTGCCAGGCTCAAGCTATGCACACTCACATGCGAGAGCATTTCTCAAGGGTGTAGAATACGTATGGGGCTGCCTAATCCAAAGTCACCTTGTCTCAACTTAGCAGGATCTGACGTGTTACACTGTTTTGTGACACAACTTCTTAAAATACCTTCAATATCACATTGATGTGACTCTATCTGCTGCTCAAACCGTTGCCCAATTATCGGTCATGTTCAAGGAGACGATTATTCTTTGCCATTTTCTTTGTCTCTGTTGAGCTCATTTTACTGTATCCGCTGTCTCCTGGTCACTGTATCACCCGACGGTGATCTTGATGGATGTTATACGCCTTAAAGGTCTCATCTGTGAGTGTGCAAGTTAGTGCCAGGGGGTTATGTATAATGTAATATTTACTAATCACTTTTTTTCATTGGGTGCTAGAATGATTACAGTAAATATTAGGGTCACATAAAAAATGGTTATTTTGAGAATATAAAGTCAAAACATTAAGTTATTGTTTATAATAACTATATAGATATATCTATATATCTATATATATATAGATATATATAGATATATCTATATATATATAGATAGATATATCTATCTATAGATAGATATATCTATCTATATATATAAATATATATATATATATATATATATATATATATATATATATATATATATTAAGCTGTGATTTATATGAATATTATGAAAAAGTCACAATATTATAAGAATAAATTTACTTGAGAGATGAATAAATTTACTGCATTCATCCCACAGGAGGAAATTCTTTCTCTGCCTTTGACCCATCCCTGAGGAGCAGTGGGCTGCCACTACATTGCGACGCCCGGGGAGCAAATTGGGCTTCAGTATCTTTGCTCAAGGATACTTCAACTTGTAGACTTACAGGGGCTGGGGATCAAACCACCGACCTTTCGATCCGTGAACAACCGCTCTACCTCCTGAGCCACAGCAAGTTTCTCACACAATCTTTCCAAAATCCTGATAATTACAATAATGTGGTGTTGACTGGCCAAAAGATTCAATATTTCTTTATTTAGGAAACCTAAACTAAAGTATAGCTTGACAAGAAGCTCCACATTCCTCATTTTGACACTGGCGACACGCTTCTGATTTTTCCCCTCTAAAACGACGCGTAGTTTAACACTAACGAAAGCAAAAAATGTGTTCTATATTATGGAGTATACGTAGAAATAACCAAGGCAAAACCCGACCTGAAGCTGTATGCGACAGAATTACCCAAACCTGACACAAACCCTGATGCCTTGATGAGATCTGTTGGATTGAGGTTGAGTGGACCTTCATGGTCATCAACACAGAAGGTAGGGAGTCTGTTGAGTCCATGCTGAGATGCAAATGAGAACTCGACAAGGAACTGTGTTTTTTTTTTTCGGTCACTGGCGGTGTAAATTGAGTGTGAGACTGATTGGGAAATATTACCCAAATCATCTTCCGCTCCCTTTCTTGGAGAAAACACTTGCAGCAGTATTCTACACGTGTTTCTTGTGTGTTTGCATACTTAGAATTAAAACAGTAAAAACAAACGTTCCTCTTCCTCAAACCAGTGAAAGGACATGCCACCCTATGACACCCTGTGAGTGTACCAAGCAAACAAGTGCCCATGTAGGTTACTCTTACAATCTGAAAAAATGCATTGTTTAAATAACAGGAAAACACTGCACCTCTTTACTTTAGAATAGGTTTGGTTGAACAATGGTGCATTCACTTTCTGACGTCATCTTTATTATTTGAACAGATGCACGGCACAAGCAGATTTGCTACCTGCACAATGTGGGAGCTGGGCATGACAATGCCACTGCATTGGTCAGAAGATAGCAATAACACTTAGTGTTGCGGGTTTGTTTATTAAGAGTTGTTTTAGTAATTGAACCTCAGCTAATGAGAAATTCCTTTAATTCTCAAAAACACTTACCTTTACCTTTGCAGTACCTTTATTTCTCTTCACACGTATCATCCAAACGCACCATTCTATCCATATAACAACTTCACACGTATCATCCAAATGCACCATTCTATCCATATAACAATGATAAAAGAGAGCCACACTGAACCAGCCTGTTTATTTGCCATTGACAGGAGTGCGTTGTTCGCTGCTGGGATGTGGTGTGTTGCGCTGAGGGTAACATATGGGATTAATGAACTGTGTTGTTCAGGACATATGTCTTCTCCTACTCTGCAGAGAATGGTTCCTCCTTTTTTTCCAACGTGCCCATGTCTGAGCTATAATATCCCGCTGTGAATGATGACACTCCAAAGGTCAGTGTGTTATGCTTTTATACATAATCCTCTATGTGTCCATGACTGTGAATGGGATAGATGAGTAGCACTGGTTTTTGGCCTTCAGTGCCACTCTGTCGAGACAAAGAGCCAAAAAAACATCATTTTAAAGCATGAGAAACTTCTCCATTTATAATATACAGATGAAGCACTATAGATTTAATAATTTGGGCCAGTCGTGATGGAAATGATCATGGTTCTTTCCATATTTAATGGAACTAGATTACCACTGCTGTCTTGAGAGCAAGTACACATCAGCCACGAGTGCTAGGCAGTAGAATTAATGATACTAATTTAATTGATATTATATCTCACAGTGGGTGAGCTAATTCATTTTTGTGTCTCAAGTTCCACTGGACTGGTGCACTGGAGCAAAAAATAGCCTGCATGGTCACAAGAACAAGATGAATGTACAATATGAGAATGCTACAATGCATGCTAATGCTAATTAAAGAGTGATTAATAAGTTCTTGCTGGGGAGCGTGCTGCCTTACCACTATTTTAAGTTATTATGAGAGGTGTCACGGTTTTTCCATGTCTGTTCTAAATATAGATTAAATAGACTAATACCCTTTTTTCTACATGTGCATCTCTCTAGAACTGTGATATGGCATGGAACTTCACACACATCTTTTTACAGAGTTTATGCAAAACATTCTTATGCTGCGGATCGGATGGTCCATTTGTGCTCGAAAGTGAAGTTGACCTCGCATTATACATCAGCTCGAAAGTGAAGTTGACCTTGCATTACATATCAGACACAACTGTCAATGCATCTCTGCAGAGATGGAGAAATTGCAATACCCGTGTATCAATTTGCTCCAGCAGGTGAAAAGCCTGAGGCTCACTTGTTCTTGCTGCAGCTATACATCCAGCTCAGGCGAGCAGCCCCTCTGCTCCTCACATAACTGACAGAAAAAAGAAATACAGAGAACCATCTTCAAAATAACGTGATCTGATTTTATTTGCTTGTTTGGCGAGATGTCTCTGTGTCTCAATGTCTGAATATTTAAAGAATTAATTAATTTTTTTTTGCATAAGACAAATAAAAATGCTGAATTCATCAAAACTAAACCCCTAAAACAAATTTTGCCTGAACACTGCTGTCCTACAGGAATACATTCCCCTATTATTAGTATTTCATACACCAAACAGTCATCTTATTAGAAGGGTTTGGAGATTTTACCCCATATCTTGTCACTCCCTCAATAAGATATTATTAAAGTGACTTTTAGGTTCACTCAGTTTGTTCATGAACATTCTCATTCCAGAGGTAACAGCCTGGACTGAAGTGTCAGCCCTGGATATCTCTTCTGTCTCATCTGCAGTGTTGAACCACATAGGGATTAACTGTTTGTGGGCCTGCTTCCTTTAACAAGAGCAACTGAGTCTAAGGAACATTTCACTAATCACTCAGTTCACTCAGTGCTTGCTACCCTCTTTGATTCTGTTGCACGTGTCCACCAAAATGAGACAATCAGGGAAGTCTACACCCTGGTTTAGAGATGAAACAGTGAGTGTTTCATCTGGTTTACAGATGAAACACTCACTGTTTCATCTGTAAACCAGATGAAACACAGCGAGTGTTTATAATCCACACACTGAATTATAGAAGTCTTCTAACTGCTACAAAAATAGCATATTTCTCTCACCTGATCATAAACAATATACACAATCCTAAATTTTTTTAACTGCTAAATAGCTTAAAAGTGGCCGTCTTTCAGCTATGCAAAATAATCTCATCTTCATCTCTGCATTATTGGTTGTACAGGATTTATATGCTGATTCCAAGTTAGTGTCACTTCTTAAAATATATATCCCCCTTGAGATATTGTCAAATGTAGTTTCAACCTTTAAATCAACCCCCTGGGTTGGGAAAACTGGGAATCAGCTTGATGCTGTCAAGCCTGGTGGAATCAAGCTGTAATTTTCTCTTCACACACATTAACATGATGGTGTTCAAACAAGCCACTTCTGTCTCAACATGTAAAAAATCTGGAAAACATGAGGTTTTTGCAGCTCTTACCTCAGCAGATACTCCTTTTTTTAGCTAAGCAAGTCAAGACTTTGGGTTTTACTTCAGGGAAAACACTTTTACAATCTCCTCTCTTGGACTTCTTTACTCACACATTTTCATGCAGCGAATACCATAAATTTAATATTTTTGTGACACTCATTTTGCAATCTCAGTAGTTAGTTTTTATTTTATTCATTTATTTTTTATATTGTATTTACATTATTTATTTTTATTTATGAATTATCTTCTTGAATTATCTTCAACAAAGATTTTTTAATATTTAAAGTTAACACAATAACTTAATTTTAGATAATAAAACTGCAGCATCTCTCCTTCCATGTTGTTTTTCATTCTTAAAGAATGCAAATTGATTATATAAAACAAAACATCAAAGTACCCTCATTAAAATATATAAAACATATAAAAATATAAGACAGCAGTCATTAAAAAACTAATTAAAATTAAAGAATGCCACTTTAAATATATGACATTATAAATTCTACTTAAAGAAAAACTCATTTGATTTATCATTGCACAACATTTTCAGACTACACCAGCAGCAACATCTTTTTTATCCCTCACATTCCTCTGCCTCATCAAAACCTGCCACCTGCATTACCCACAATGCAACACCACTGCAGAGCGTTTGATTCGATATTCAAGAGTGTTATGATAGCAGCTGCTAATAGCCTTGAGCTACTGGCCTCATGCAGAGATAATAAGCAGGTACAGAGGTCTGGTAATCTCACATCCCCAGATCCTTTTCATTTTTAAACTTGTAAACTGCAGAAACAAACAATATCATGTAGCTCAGCTTTCCATGAGGCAAAAATTATTATGTACGTGCAGCGTGAGGATACAGCTGTTCCAAACAAAATATTAAAAATTCTAAACCAACTTCTGGATAAAATGAATAAAAATATACAAATCTGCAGATAATCCAGTAGAAAAAAAAATCATCCACAGGACAAATGTTACTCAAAAGAAAATTTACAAAATTGGAGCACACAAAAATCCCTCCCCACCAACAGTTTGTTGTGTTAGACAACATGCAAAACAAATACAAGAACCACTCATTCATTCATCTGTCACCAGGAAAACAATTCTCTTCAAATGGAAATCTAAAAGTGCTATAAATATTAATCATTGGACCAACCTATTAGAACATGCATGAATGGAAAGAATCACTTCTTACAATAACAACATTGCACTTTTCAAGGAGAGATAGTCCAGATTCTTGACCTTGCTGGGGCATGACTAATGTCAGGGACATTTCCACACTCCCACACACTCAACACATCGTGCATCTATGTTCTCTTTTTCTTCATTTGCTATTCATTGATTTATAAAATTGTCATTACTTTTGTCACCTTTATCAGCTTTGGTGGAGGTGGGCAAGGGTCAGGGTCAGTGCACGTACCTCCCTCCCTCTTAAGAGAAAAAACCCAAAAACAATACAAAAACACTAGGAATATCACTCCTTGGACAAACAGACACCCTTCCAAATAGTCTAGGAGTGGTCCAAGTCAGGAGAAGGCAAAAGACCTGGAAAGGGCCTTTGCCCTCCTCTGGGTCTGGGATGGCCCCATTCCTTACTTAGTTACTCGTGGGCTTATCACATACAACACGGTAACTTCATGAAATTGTCCATATTTCTGTCTTATTTCTGTTTTATGTCACTGTTTATGCAATGGTTTCCAGAGTGTAAGGAGGTGAAGAGAGAGTCTGTCACCTCAAAAGTACAAAAGCATAAAAAAAAGAACAATTACACTAGACAGCCAGTTGAAATGATAAACAACTATCAACACATGAACTCATAATTCTTTTGAAAAAAAAAAAAAATAATAATAATAATAATAATAAATTACAAACAGCGACAAAATTTATAAGTGAAAATGGTAAAATATCTAATGTTAAATAAATGATATACTTGATTGACTCTGTTCACACTGCCAGTACACAAGTCTGACATTTTTTTTCTGGTGTATCAGCCAATATTCAGAACTTCAACAGGCATAATAACATCGCACTGGAAAACAGGCAACCGCATGTTTACATGACTGCTGATTGGAGCTGGAACTGATAAATGAACATGAATACTGCACAGTCATTTGATCTGGGAACGATGCCAATCATACCCTTTCCCATTGAGGGCAAAAGCCAGATGCTGGCAGGAGTTTAAGCATCTTTTTTTCTAGTGTGAAAGGAATCATTGCCATCAACAGGAGTCCTTCAGGTTAGAGCATTTAGCACAGGGTGGATGTTGGTTTTAATGTTGTCACTGACTGTTAATAAGCACTGATATCACTGGCCAATACCAGTGATAGATATGAATGATTACATTAAGCAGTGTTTTTTGTTTGCTGTCATTACTTCACATTTTAATAGTATCTGCTTGGAATTGTCTGAGAAGAATCATCCCTTTCTGCAGATTCAAAGCCTACTTCTTCATTTTTCTGCTCTAATGCCTTAATAATGTGAAGATGTGCATAATTGATGATGTTTATGTGCATGCATAATCAGAATGCATTACTTGCTTAATAGTTGGAACAATCTCTTGCATGTTCATTGGATCGATTTTGAGCATAGAGACATTCCTGGGACAGAATGTGTGGATTTAATTAGGTGTGCTTTTTCTCACATGAAGTAATCAACTAACCTCTGCTGTTGTGTAACTGTTACCACCAGCCTTCAGAACTGCTTGGGAGAGCACCTTGCTTTCTCCCAACCGTCACAGTGATGAGACTGTCCACCTACTCTCTTCATCTCTCCCACTCGCGCTCTCAAATCAAGGGCAGTGATGGTTGCTCCGGCCCTCTGGGCTTTGCCAGTCCAGTTTTTTTTCCCAGCACTGCCTTGTGGGCAGAGATGCTAATTTGAAGTATTCCTGGATGAGACAGCTCTGTGTGAATATAAGCCGGAGTCCACAAAGTAGGATTTATAATGCCTCCATGCTTTAATGCACTTCTATCAGAAGTGCAAACGTGAGAGCTGGTTTCAGAAAGCTAAATTGGCAGCATGTGCCATCCAGGGAAAAAGGTAGCTTTTGTGGGTTGTGGACCCCAAAAATAGTCTCACAAGGCACAGACTTTGTACATTTTTAATGCCAGTGCAGCCTGTGACGGGAAGCCAGACAAACAAGTCCAACAATATATACGAAGCTGATTTTTTTTACAAGCCAAAATGAGGCAGCCTGTCTTTCCTGAGGGTTTCACACAACTTAAGAGAACAGTTTCTTCTAGCCTGGTGATAAATTGTGGGTATGAGTTTAGCAGTTCTCAACTGATATTTATCCTGTAGCCACACTAATGTCCTTCTCAATATCATGCCTTAAGGAATAATTGTAGTCATTAAAGTATTTTTAAACTGAGAAAGGAAAATTTTTTGATGAATACATTTCTATTAAAATGATGCCTTGGATGATACTTGGTTGCCGGTTCGATTCAGAATTGATTCTTAAGGGAATGAACAAATAAGGGGCACTATTTTCAGTCTTTTGCTCCAGTATACTGTGTGCCAAACTAGTCACTAGTGCCCTTAGTTCACTGAAATACTGTACTGAAATATAATATATTTCATATATTCTTTTTATTTTGAAAAGTTAATTACATTGATGAATTAAGTCATTTGTTTGTAAGCCAATTTAAGATTCTCCTGCCTGTTTTAAAATAACAAATGTGGGTGGGTGGGGGTGGGGGTGGGGGCACTCCGCTGTATAATTAGTGTAATGTCTCAGTGGTGGAGAGCAGCCTCTCTGCTGCAGCGTTAGCTCTGGGGAAAGCCGTCGGTGTCCGAGGCACTTGGAGAACTAGCTTATGTCTTTTTTTTTCTGCCAAACTCTAAGTCGAATGCCCCTGTAGCACATTTTCATTGCAAGCTTCAAAAATAACAAGATTGCTTTCACTGCGTATGTGCATGTGCGTCCACTGTGTTCACATTGCAGATCAAAACTTTGTGGCAAGACATCTTGAAAGTACTTTGCAATGTGCTGATCTGCAACAATTTGAAAACTGGCCAGTTTACACTATAATGCCACTAGAAGAACTGTGTATGATTTCCATAGCAAAATCTCTCTGTGCTTCAGTTCTAACAGCCAACTTTTCAGACTTTTTATTTTCAATCAGGAGAGACCAATAAGAGGAACAAATAGGATTAAATGTATTTTGAACATAAGGAATAGACTTTGGCACTTAGACCCTGGCAGGAAGTAGACCACCAACGGAGGCTGTTCGGCAAATTCGATCCATTATGAAGGATTCCCCCCGGAGCTGAGACACTGGTGGTGGAGTTGAGGAATGGAGCTCGATGTTGGGATGACTTCATGAAAGGAAAATTGTCCAGCTGTCCACGGTTGAGGTGGTGAAGGGGTGGAGGAGGGTTGCAAATCTTCCCAGTAATAAAACGACAGCTGCATGACAGCAGCGAGAGGGCTAGAAAGAGAGTAAATTTAAAGTTTGACAGCTTACAAATGATTGGCTGTAGGAGACTCGACAAAATAAGTCACTGGCGACATCATCAGCCGGCCTGAGGTGAACTGAGATGGGCTGGTTTCCGCAATTGGAAAATTTCACATACTTAAGGCAAGGTTCTCTAGGTCCCTCCGAACTTTGACGCCTTTCTGATTGAATTTAAATTGTATATAAACACATTGACTCCTATGGCAAACACAGAAAGTAAACCCACATTCATGTTCTATAAAGAACTATTTTCTAAAGACCATGATTAAGATTAAATTTCTTCTTTTTCTTTCTACATTTGTTTTTGTTTTGTTTTTTGTTGTTGTGCCTTTTGCACATTATTGCTTTTAATGATGATATTTATTAATTATGTTTTGAGTTTTATTTTGGTACTTATTGAGTTTGATTTATGTAGGCCCTACTTGAGTTTGTCTCATCTTTGTCTTTGAACTTCAATATTGAATGTCTGACGACCTTATTTTTATATGTTCTTAAAGTAAAAAGAAAAGGATGGGCCAGTTCACACTGATGCAACGTCTCCCTGCAAGTTTCTGAAATGGTTGCTCCTCGTTGCAAAGCTTTGCCAAGATCTCAACAATCACTGACCAGAGTCCCAATGAAAGCAAAGCAAGGATTTTGGTGATCCCCCAACCTTTATTTAGGCCTAACTATCACATTAAAATTAGCACTTGTCAACTCAAACGGTTGATCCATGATAAGAAATATAACAAATTAATCGGTGGAATTCCATGACCGTTTACGTTCATGGTTCCCAAATGATGCATCAGATTGATTTTGTCAAATCAAAATCTGATATACATGGATTTTTTTTCATATAATGTTTATTCTTCCCACCACTTTTATTTTACTTTTTTGATGTCAGATGCTTGTTTGATAGTCAGAGCTGCCAACAGACCGCCATCAATCAAACACGCAGTTCCTTTTACTTTCTCCCATGTAATTGAAATAAATGAGACCTCATTTGCAATATGATAAATAAACATAAACTATTTTAAAACAGCTTGTGCTTCATGGTCTAAGTGTAGCAACATTGCTGTAGTACTGCAGTATGATTACATTTCAGGTTCCATCATTTGTGTTTGCTGTGCTGGAGCACAAAGTCAAAACCATTCTTTAGTGACAAACAGACTTATTCCATTGCTTTTTTCAATTAAAGATAGCTGTGTCTGCTCCTTAGAGGGACCCTATATGTGCAGATAAATGTATCATTTCTGTCCTGTTGACAGTGCTGAGTCGGCCAAACAGGAGAGTCTGCAGATGTTGCAGTCACACCTCAGGCTACTTTCCTATGCCGACTTCTCAATAGTAAGCTGGACAGTCCAGCAACGTTTATGTTAAGGGCCTGATCAAAGTCATCTAAAATGCAATGGAAACTTTAAGCGTAAGTAAGTAAAGCCAACAATATAATAAGATCACAGTTTATGTTATTAATGCAATATAATTTCTAAACTGTAATGAGTTTACAGATTACACTCTATTACTAGGACAATATTTGTGTTAAATGTTGTAATAAAATAAACATGTTGTAGTTTTTTAGTGTATGGATCAAAAGAGGGAAGCAACGTCTCCGATGTAAATAAAAAATACTGACAGAAATTATCACTCATAAATGATCCAAACTTAAGTTTGGATTTAAATTCTACAGAATGTTGTCTAGACTGCAAAATAACAAAATTGGTTAAACTGGCAAACATGAATAAGCAATGTTTTACTTTAAGGTCATGTTTCTCACCTTGCATTTAATGTGTACCTCATCATTTCACAAGCTATCTCATGAAAATCATTTGTTTCTTAATCTGAAGTATGCATGATACACATTCTCAACGCGCATTCTTCTGTTTCTGTGTGGGGAAGGACATATGCATATACTGTATATATAGGGTTAGGTTTAAAAAAAAAAAAAAATAATATATATATATATATATATATTGCATTTCATTACAGACAGATAGTTAGAAAGACGTTATTTGTTAGAAGTTGTCCCTGTTAATTGCAATTATTGTTAATTGCTTATCTGAAAGTTATTTTTTTTTTTTTTTTAATAATGAAAATGTTAATAAAATGCTCAAAATTCCCAAATTACCTAAGGGCAACATTCCAGCAGGAAATGTGTACATAAACGTTTGTGAAAAAAATATTGAGCATTTTTTGAGCTATGAACTGGAAACCCTCGTCTGAGACAAATCCCATTCACAAAATGAGCCTGAATCCAGAATGAGCCTGAATTAATTTTGTAACCACGGAAACAAAAACATAGTAATGTTCCTGTAACAAAGTTCCTAAATAGCAAAATGTACCATTTCAGTGTTTGGTTGTTGTGTGTAGAAGCTTTTGTGAAAAAATATTCAACTGTTTTTGAGTCATGATCTGGAAACTAAATGTGACAGACATACTGATGGAATCGTTCCTCTATCCTTCTCCCACTTTCGGAGGCGGGGTAGGGATTTGGAAAAAATGAAACAAGACTTACAGTAAAGCCCTATCTGTAAAATTAGCACATTTTACCCTCAGTGCGACCAACTGTTGTGGATAAAAGTCTTTGACCTTAATGCACAAACCGAGCCCTTTTTACAGATACTGCAGCCGTCCAGTCAACCGCTAGGTTTGGTTTTATCTTTAGCCAGAGATGCTGATGTGACCACAATGCACACTCATCCCACAGCTCCTGTACCAAATTGTTTCCCTTTAGATTCAAGGTCATTTCATGCCCACTGTGTGGTACCCACCTCGTGTCTCCAGCTCTCATTTGGGCAAATGGGTGAGGGCTTGGATGCATTTTTCACTTCCAAAGCAGCAAAGGATTCAGAATGCCATGTGTGCGCTTTACACACTTATTTGGCACTGACTTAGCTTTTTTTTTTCACTCATGTAATCACGTTTTTGTAAGCTTTGCCAGCTCAACTCAGGGGAAGCTGTTGTCATGGCAACACCTGTCCCTTCAGATTATAGAGGCTGTCACTGGAGCCAATTCGGAAAAGGGATTTTAGCTGCCTGGTAACATTTGCACCTATTTCACCACATATTAGCACCTTCTTGCTATATCAGTTTTAGAAAACCAATGAAGAGACTCTGCTACAGATGGTTGGAGAGACATGCATGAAGTTCGGTCAGATCTGTCAGCGTCATCTGTGGCATATGCTGCACAGTCTGTGGGGTTATGAGAGATGACCCACATTTGAATTAGTGCCACCTGCACAGATCATTAGAGGTATATGAGCATGTTTGATGAGAGAAAGCAGCAGAGCAACAGTTTCTCCCCTGACACCCTTCGGAGAGCTCTATACCATAGATTTGCACTGAGAAAATGTGCATGTGCAGTGTGTGCAGTGTGTGCACTGTCGGCAACCTTCGATGACCAATCACTCAAAGTATGAGAAGTCTGAGAGATGTAAAGAAAGAAATGTAACTCTTTATCTGCGTTTAGGAAATCAAGTGATATGTATCCTATCAATTAAATCATTTGATTGTGTAACTGCAGTAACCAGTGAAGAAAAAAACACATTTCATGGACAGAAATTAAACGGACGATGCTTGTTTTCATGAAAGAAATAGCAAATGTACCCCGAGGCTGTTAAATATTAAATTATGTAGTAATATTACAATATTCTTGGTATGCTTTCTGTTTTACGTGTCAGTCAGTTGAGCATTTTTAGAACATTCATCTATATCCAACTGGAAAAACAACAGATTTGGGGGGCTGGGCGGGTGGAGTTGATGAATTGAGAAACAATGCTCGTGACTTGATAAACAGTGAAGTCTAGAGTGCTTAATCTCATGCATATTCAATGAGGTGATATTAAAAACACGCTCACTCATATTGGACACACTAAGCTGTGCGCTGCTGCTATTTTTAGATCCTCCTTCAACTGTTTCTGGCTCTGCACGTGAGGCTTTGGGAATGTCACAAGAAGGCTGCAGATAACAAGATGGGAAATGTCAGAGATGACAGAGCCGCTCTGAGTATCTTTGTGTATTTTTATTTACGTATTGTCAGTATGATTAGCGTCAGGCTTAGAGGTGAAACATTGGCCTTTTGCCTGTCAAAGGCATGGATGTTTAGGTTTTTAACGCTCCTTTTTCCCTGGTGAGGAGACGATTTGGGGGCTATGCTGCTGCTATTTATAGCTTAGCATAATCATATGTGGAGAGATAGAGAGAGACATAAAGAGGAAAGACAGAGAGAGAGAGGGAGACTTAGTGATGGGGGCGATCTGGCTCAAGTGTGAGTGCATTAGCCAGAAGTAAAACTGGTATATGGGTTGGTATATGGGGTTCACAGGGGTCATCGTGTCCTCAATTTTCCGGTGGGAGAGTGGGACTCACTTTTGATGAAATGGTAATAACCTTATGTCTTAAAAGTTTATTATATTTTCCCAGAATACATAAATGGAGTCTATAAATGAGATGAGCTCATTACCCTCACCAAAGTGGTTCAGTGCTTAAACTTGCATAGCAGGGTATCTACAACAATTTCTTGCACTGCACTGATCGATAGTTTTACATGAATATGTGAAGGTGGTTGCTCAGAGTGACGTCAGCAGGGAGCGGTTTCTTAGAAAACATTCTCTGATAAGCCTGCTGCCCAGCACGAAATGGCACACAAAGCAAGCAACTACCCAGGGAACATATTAGAGAATTCATTTACGACAGATAGTCCTCTCAAGATGGAGACTAACTCAAAGGATGTGCTAAAAGGAAAGACTAACATTTGGCCAGAAACAAAAGGAATGCTAATGTTAAGTGTTTGCTAACAGTTTTAAAGCTCATTTTAAAGCTGTCTATCATGATAATTGTTGTGCTTAAAGCTTTTTTCTGCAGCCCCCAAGCTGCCCAAAAAAATTTATTGAAGCTGTTTTGACAGATGAGGAGACATTTGTTGGAAAGGTCATGTGCCAAAATGAGAAAATATTGTTATGGACAAACAACTCAAACCACTCCCAAATTGCTACTTTGGAAATTAGTTCCACAAAAAAAATGACAATCAAGATCAATTGTTACATTGTTTCCGAAAGACAAACATAGAATATCTTTCTCCATCAGGATGTTAATTGGTTCAATTTGTTTGGCATGCACATTTTTGAGTGGATCTGTCAAACGGGCAGAGTCAGGAATTTTTTCCCACTTTTATGAACATTACATGTTAGAACTTTTGACTGTTTTTTCCCATTATGATTAAACTACTTCACTGATACCATGAAACTGTGGAAGAGTAGGCATTGTCCCAATAAAGGAACCATTGAATTTTGGAGTAGATCTGGATAAAGGGGTGGACCCATAATATATTCTGCTTAATATATGATAATGATAGTTTGAAGTGATAGTTTAAACACCGCCTATTTAAAGAGAGATGTAACAGACAGACTACTAAATTAAATCTAATTTATTTATTTGAATTGTCTTAGGCTCATAATTTAATTTGTATCCCTTGGTTGGTGTTTATGTGTGTGTATATGAAGGACCTGCACATTAGAATAAAAAAAAGTTGTTTCAAGAGAGTTGAGATTAAAATATATTCCCTGTCAAAAGAAAATGGCCGAGTAACCGTTCAAATTAGGCATTGCAGTTGTTGTGTTGTTGTTTTTTTAGACTGGTAACTGCTAAATTAACCCAACAGGGCATTGTATTGTAATAATATATTGTATATATTTTTATAATTTTTTATAATAATAATAATTTATTCCACAGGGATTCTCTTATTATGAAAAAGCCAGACCACATCTATAAATATTTATTTACATAAAATGTCTGAATTCCACTCATCTTGGGACACATTTTATTGCTTAAAATTTCTTGTCAAATGACAATTTCTGAAAATGTAAATCATGTTCTCAATAAGACGAAGGGAAATTTATTTCGGTCATTTTCACCTTCCAATCAGCCTGTTTTGATGTGATGTGATGTGAAATGAAATTGGTTGAGTGGTGATGTCATGATTAGTGTGTGGAAATCGGCTCAGCCTGTCAGTCATCTTACCATCACAGCACCCATCAAAGCGCCAGAGAAATGACAGCCAAGGGCACAGCGATAAGACTGACAGAGGGGGGAAAAAAAAAAACGTCCGAGGGGGGGAAATGGGAAGCTCAGGAGGTGGTGGAATTCATGCGATAAATATAAAAAAAAAATATAAATTCATGAATTTAAATTGAAATTAAATTATACACAGCACATAAAGGCAGAAAATTTGAATAGCAAATTAAAAGATATAGTGATTACAATATATAATATTGAGAATCAGTGGGCTGTCAGTCATATGGTGCTTTAACTCCTAATCTGATCCCAAATAGAACCCTAAATCCACTAATCTTCATTCCTCTGCTCACTCACTAATGTAGGCCACTTACTGTACACCAGCTTACATACTGCTGGTCTTGAGCACTGATGGCTGACATGCAGTTAAGCTCATTCCTGACCTGGAAACAAAAACTAAACTGTAGCTGTGTACCATGTGATGAAATAGGAGATCTGATTTTTCATGTAACACATGTGCAAAGCGTATGTTTTTGCCCCCAGCACCATGTGCTTCACTGGGTGCATGCTGTCTCTTACATGCAGCTCCGTTGGGAGGCAAACTCATAACTCAGCATTAGCCCAGTGTTCTGGATGGAAGGTGACACGGGCATCAAGAACGGAATGACACAATGTGACGCTGCACTCCCAACTGGTTGAGAGTGTTGAGAATGATGTAAGGCAAAATGACAGGAGTCTAAATGTGTTGATGTTTTTATGTTGTCTTGTGACTACTATGACCTAATTTATTTTTATATCTTTGATTGAAACAATAGAAAGCAGAAAATCTATAATTGTCATGGTTCTGTATTTAGGTTGCATGTTTCCTGTTTTATTTTGAAAGTATTTTCCCTGCCATGTGTATTTGCTTTGCATTTCATGTGTATGGTTGTGATCTTTACACCATTTGTTCTCCTGTCTCTGTTTCGGTCTTCCATGTTTTTAGTTCCAGTTTGCTCCCTTTCCCTGTATTTGTTTGCTCTGTCTTATGATTAGTTTATCCTCATGTTTTCCCCTTAAGGTTTTCCCTTCTCTCTATTTTCCCTCCTCTGTGATTGTCTGAGTGTTTCTACCTGTCTCTGATTCTCTCCTCCTCCCTGTCACCTGCGTGTCATTGTCTCGTCACTCTGTGTATTTAAGTCTGTTTGGTTCTGTCCTCTGTGTCAGTTCGTCCATTATTCCTTCTTAGCCCTGCGATACCTTCCTAGCTCTGCCTCGCCCTGTTTTTGTCCTGTTTTTTGCCCTGTGTCAGCCCCTGTGATTTCCTGCATTTCTCCTCAGTAAGTTTCTTCATAGTGGGTTTTGTTTATGTTTTTCATCGACCTTACTTGACTTTTGGATTTATTATTGTTTTTTTTTCAGTTGGACTCTGTATTTTTACTTGGACATTATTGGTATTTTTTGTTATGCTTCGTGCCTGCCGCTGCTCACCCTGACTTAGATTATTGAAAGTATTTTTCGTTGACTTCAGCTTTTGTCTTGTTCCTGTTGTCTGCATTTGGGTCCTATTTTTGAATCACACCTTAACAATAATGTTCAGGCACAAAAGAACAATTTCCCTGTCTTTTTCTCAGGTTTCATTCAACTTTCATAGAAACTACACCATATAAACACAATCAAGTGTAAAGGAGCACGCTCATAATTTGTATCTATTTGCTTGTCCATTCATAACATGCTTGGCTTCTTCCCATAGATGAAGACCAAATATAAGAGGCACCTTGACTCTTGGCATGTTAATCAGTGGCCAAAACAGCGATGCAGCATTTGGATGATGACTCCTAAAGTTATGACTTGATTTCAGGCCTCTCCTCTCTATCCTGCCTGTTACTCCACTGTTCAGTGGTGACAGCCCTGTGTAAGTCCTCTGTCCTCTGCTCTTGACTTCAGGAAGTGTGAATGATGAGCTGGTCAAACTTCTAATTTTCAGCCCCTGGATGCAGAGCTTTCCCAACTTTCTTTGTGCCCCTGGTAGTCCAATTCAGCCCAACTCAGGGCCTCCGTGTCTCTGGTAGTCCGAATAAAAGAAAATAAAACTGATGGAATAAAATCATATGGGTACAGTGCAAATTGCCATCTCAGTGGTTGCATGCCTCCATGCACCTCTACATATGTGGCATGACAAGCTCTTTGCCTATAGCTCCTTGATGAATAGCCGCTGTGCTTCGGTCACACCACCCATGTAGTCAGGGTGTAGTGCAGTAAAGCTGGTGTAGGCATTTAGGGTGGCAACATCCGGCACATTGTACCAGAGCACCATGGGCCACCTCTGTGTTCTCTGCTTACATGAGTCTGTGCAAACCATCTGATCCATTGTGTCCACTCCTCCTTTTGTTTTGTTGTAGTTCTGGATCACTTCTGGTTTCTTCTTCACACTGTTGTCATCCACTGTTTTGTCATCGTGCATGGTGCTTAGGAGGACAACAGCCTTTCCCTTCTTCGGCTCATAGCTCATCATGGGCATGTTGCCATTGAATCCAAATTCTGAGCTGTACATCTTCCTCGATTTGGACGGCTTCATGACAGGCGGTATGTCCGGTTTATTCTGGTGAAGAGTCCCCACAATGGTTAGGTTCTTCTCAGGGAGCTTCTCAGCCAACTTCTTCAAACTTCTCAACAAAACAATTTACTCAACATGGATCTCTCTAAATTCTAACACTAAAATAAACTGAATGCATTATCTATTCTATTGGATTGCATTGTATTTTATTCCATTCTACTCTTGTGCTTATGAATAAATCAATTTCTCACAATGGTAAAACATACACACTATGAAAGATTGGGGTATTTTCTCTTCAGTATTGTATAATCACCTGTCTGTCTGATTCCGCTACACAACTGTTCAACGATGTGCTCTCCCAAGGTTCCTCTGAACCTCCTCTCCCAGCTGTCTCCATGTATAGACCATTCCATCTATTGCATAAGGGACCCTCGCATCACACATCCAGAAGATTTTAACCCCATATTTTAAAGGCTTGCTGGGCATGTATTGCAAGAACTTGCACCTCCCCCGGAATGGCACAAGCTGCTCGTCTATGGTGACACAGTCGCTGGGGGATAAACCGTCTTCTGTATTTGGCCAGGAAACAGTCCTACGTGTATCTGAAGGCCGCCATGTGGTCTGTTTCCAGTCTACAAGCCCTGGTCCTCTTGTCATCAAACCTGCGGATATACTCATACCTCCTGAGCCCCATGGCAGCCTTCTACATTGGATTTTGCAGCGGATCTAGAAACGACGGTCACACCAATGAAGGCCATGAATTCCTCTTTGTCGATGCTTTTCCACTCTTTTCCTTTTGGTGCTGATGCTCCTCGTTCCCCTAAGTTGGTGCATTGTAGAACCTCCTCAATGATGATGTCACTGATGAACATATCCCAGGCATCTTTTGGTGAATGAGCTGTTGAACCAGGTGCAGGTCCTGGGCAGCTCCTCAGGATGTTGTGGCTCCTTGTTCTGCCCTGAGTGGGGGGATGCTCATGCCAGTAAGACCCATTTTTACTCAGTCTATTTGACTGGGTCTGAGTTTCCTCTACAGACGACTCATCAAATGAGTCTTCTATGTCATCAAAAGAGTCTCCTTCATCTAGGAGAGCTGGACTCCGAGACACACCGACAACTCTAGCCAGACCTTGTGGCACATAGACTAGATCATCAACATTAGAGATTTCAGACTCCGAATTGCCTCCTCATCTTTCTCATCCTGTTCTACAAACAGCATCTCGAGGACCATTTCAGTTGTATATCTGACACGACTAGGACCAGCCATACAAACACTCTGGATAAAGAAAATCAAAAGCAAAAGAATATTTTCACACATCAATTCGTTTAGTATATACTGTTCAAGATAATCTTAACCTATTTTCTGAGGTACAACAATTGTAAAATAAGATTTACATGCGTCGGATGTGCAAAAGCAGCCTTGTTGAGCTGTGAAATGTTTGGCAGGTAAATAATCAACAGAATCAATTCCACCTGCTTGATTAGGTGCAATGATTAGGTAGAAGCAAGACCACGCCCAAAAAGGGAGGAGTTTTGCAAAAGGTCTAGCAAAGAAACACTCAGTCATGTATGAAATACATTAGGGAACGGATTAGGGTCATTTTTTGACCCATGTTGTGCATTAGAAGGGTAGTGATACAAAAATGATTTTTATTCAAAAAGTAATAAAGGAAAAATAAAAAAACAAGATAATTTAGGAATACCTGGAAGATTGAATGATGAAATAAATTAATTGAAAAGATACAGCAAATTAAAAACTTAGTGGGGTCACCCATTTAGTTTATCAAAGGGTTAAAGAACTGAAAATCTAAAAATGACACACTTGACTGATAGCTCTGGAAAATGCGAAGTCAACTGCTGTAACGACCAGCATTTTCCTTCTCTAAATTACTGCAAAAATCGAGTGTTAAAATTCTGACTGATGTGTAGTTAGTGTAACATTTTACTCAAAAAAAAGTAGTCCATTGATTTAAGATAGGCACTAATTTCAAGACATTCTTTTCTTATACATTAATGCTATGATCTCTATATTATGGCTTTTTCTTTTGTCCATACAGTTGTCTAAATATATATTCATTTTTGAACTGGTTAGACAAGAGATTCACTGAGAGGTGACATCCTTGACATTGCACTGGTGACTTCTACTCCTTTTTTAGTCGCCTATATTGAGAGTGATGGGATCTGAGCGCTGATGTCTGAACCTTTGTGTGAGAGTTTTTAATGGTACCAGGCAAGCAAAGGGCAGAGACTTTTTATTGCATTACAGATATTTGGAAGCGGCCACGTGGAACGCTGCTCTATAGGCGTGGGTTAGTGGCTTCTCTGCTGCATGCTGTGGCCTGTACAGTATTGCTATGGGTCATAGATGTGACATTGACGTCACAGGACAGAGCGCGTCAGAGATCCATGTGCTGTATAACAGTGATAAAGGAGACACACTGAGCTCATGGGAGTGGAGGGACCTGCTGACAGAGCTGTTTTAGACACAAATGTAAAGCAGACATACATGTATTTATTTATTTACATCACAGTTGAACATCTGCAGTTAGTCCCACATTTTCATGATTTTATATCTTACATAAAATAGGCTCTCTTCTTCTAACTTTCATGGCTCATCTGATCCCCTACTTTTCACCTTCTTCCTAGTGATTGTGGACCACTAGACCATTAGACCACTATGAAGAAATCTGCTGGTGCTACAGACATGTTAGTTGGGGGTTGTACACGTGAGGGCCACAGTTGCTCACATATATACTGCTTTGCCAGCCATTTTATATTTGCACTGATGGTGACTATCCCTGTCTGTGTTATGCTGTAATGAGAGAGGTAAAGCATCCTTCTCAGATAGGTCATGTGTCTGTCGACCATCTCAAACCCACCTTGCCGGAGGTTGAGGAAGGGATGATAGCCATTATCTGTATTACTACAGTGCCACACTTCTTTTCTGACTTTAACCTCCTTTGTCCTTGATGGAAGAGTGACACTGGCAGGCCTCTCAGTGAAATTTTATTGTATTGGAAGTGGCAAATTAGAAAACATTGAATTCTTTTCATCACCTTTTTTATCCTAACAATTCCAACTAAACTAAACAACTGAAATCTAACATTCTCTAAAACAAGTTGGTTAGGGTTGAGTACAACATGGAGATAATATTAAGTTTCAGCAATATGAATGTAAGGAACCAAAAGCAGACACAAAGGCAGGTCAGGGAATTGCAGTTTAGTGATTTAATAAACCAAAAATCAAAACAACAATGCAAACAGAGTCTAAAAGCAAAAGACAGAGCCAAAGCCCATACAACAAAGAAAATAATCCAAAATACAAAGACAAAATCCCAAAAATTAAAGTTCTGAACTTAGAAAAACTTACCAGGAACACGACAGAGAGCACTGAAATGTATGGCGATAACAAAACTAAAAACATTGTCCAATGATTAATAAAGTCTGGTGGCCAGGCAGAAGGCTGGCAATGAAGACAGACCCACTCAGGAGGGCAGGCAAGGGGCCGATGACGAAGACAGGCCCTCTCAGGAGGCCAAGCAGTAGGCCAACTGCAGAGTTGGAGGTCTGGAGCAGGGATCGGCGGGACCACCTCCAACTGGGAAACGAGGACATGAGTTGGTGGGACCGCCCCTGAATGGACACGTGGAGCAGGAATCGGCGGGCCACCATTGACAATCCTGTCGATTATACAAGATTATAGTTATAGTTTTGAATAAATGTATGCATATGTTTTCTGTTTCCCCGACCTCTTACAGACTCTGTGGCTCTATAATAACATGACCTGACTTTGCAAACAAGTTGCATGTCCTTATTGGTCATTTGCTGAAACAAATGTCATTTTATGTGTCTAAGCACAGTTGTGAAAGTGCAGCTTGTCTATAAAGTTTCTCAGAACTAGTGACACACCATAAAGTGGGCAGATCTAGATGTTACATGTGAAACGAATTACTTGCGCCAAATTATGCATGCCACCATTAGTCACTGAACGTGTGACAGTATCACTGCATTAGCTTTGCAGTGCAAGGCCATCAGACGAATCACAAGAAACTGCTTATAAAGTCTGTTTGTAAAGCATGATTATGTCTCACACCTTTGTAAATGGCAAAAATTAAGGAATCAACAGTAATAATCCAATAATAATCCTGGATGAAGATTGATAGTCTGGGCATCAGCAAGACATGTCTCGCGAAAGAGCAAATAGCAAAGAAAAATCCTATAATTTTCATCACTGACTCAAAGGGCTCCTATCTGAAATCTAAATAACTACAAACGTTAGCTTTGGGAAGGCTGATTTCCAACAAAAATATTCTTGTCCTGCAGTTTTTTGTTTTTTAAAAATCTGTGCTTTTCTTTGTTACTTTCCCAAAAAAGTTCACCCAATGCAGATTATTTCTATCACAACCACATGAATCTCTGTCTTTTGCAGTATACCAGAGTTTTTAAATCTAATGCCTGAGGCAACTTTGTCATGCCGCCACACAGGCAACTGTACACAGCTGAGCCTGCACATCAGCAGTGTTCAGTTATCACTGTCACTGCCAGAAGGGGTAGACAGAAGTTCTGGATTTTTGTTCATTTGTCAGGAACCATCTGATGAGTAATCTTGGGCATTTTTGAGAGGCTTGTAAAAACAGTCATGCCAGTGTGCAATTCAGAATATTATTATAAATGTCATTGCCCACCCACACCAGTCAAAACAATATAAAACTATGCAATGCCATAAATATGCTTTTCAGTGAAAGGCAATTATTATTCTTTGATTGATGTATGTCACAAATTGTACCTTTTACTTTAATATTAATTAATGTGTCATAAATGTCAGTGACATTCATTAATCTTATCCATATAGTTATCTAAACTATAATGTTAATTCATATTCTAAAAGTTTCCCTGTGTTGTCTCAGATCTGCCTGAGTTGAAAGTTAATTAATTCTGTATTTGTTATTTGAAGTTGACAATGTTTGTCTTAAATGGTCTGTTTTATTTCTATTTCTGTTTTTCTGAAATGCTGTGAACACTTTGGTCAGAGGACATAAGACTGCAGACTAAAACTACATAATCACTATATTAATGGTCAAACTCTTATTTTTGAGAACTCACACTGCATATTTTATTATTATTATTTTATTCATTAAAAAAAATCAAATGTGCATTATGATATAGAACAATCTTTGGAAAGATTGGCCAATGACAATCTGAGGTTTGAGCATTACTAATTCAGAAATTGCAGTGAAGTAATAAATCCTCACAGTGAACAGCTTATTAGATGTGAGATCCATTCATACAATAGTAAGATGTGGTTAAAAATGTATTAATAACAATACAAATTTAATAAGAATCAAAAATTTCATGTTGACAACTGGATTTTATTACATGGCTTTGCAATTCCCCAATGCTGACCTTAAGCATATTCTAAATGAACTGTTGTTGTGGTTCAATCTCAGTGTTCTCAACAACCTTGTTTCCAGTCGCAGCTGGCATTGACAAAGCTCTGACAAACCCATTGTGAGCAACCTGAATGTTATCTGGCTGTCTAACTGTTTGCTAACATATCAACCTTTAAGATGGTAAAATGTCAATGTTGCCGTAAAAGTGTCCTATAACTACTGCGTCTGTGTCAACAATGTCATTACATCTACCATCAGTGTGAAGTTAAACAACATTTTTTCTTATGTCAAGCGATGGCATGAAATAATGTCACCTAGATCCGCATGTATTTTTTAATTTGAGTTTACTTACATTTTTAACATTGAATGTGCTTATTATTTGTTGGTAATTTTAAACTGTATTTATAGTCATATAAATTCTCATAGATTACAACATCTGGGGACTGTAGAAGGAAACCGACAGAACATGCAACCTCCACACAGATATCACAGAAAACACGCCTCGAGAAGGAAGTGCTGTCATACAGTATGTCTACATATGCACATATGGAACCTACATTGCACATACATTTTTTTATGATTACTTTTGATTAAAATTAACTTGTTTTAATCAAGGGCACTACATTTTAAAATGTATTTAAAAAGATACGATATAATAACACATCTCTATTAAAATAAACCAGATTAAAACATTTAACATTTACAGGGGTTGTGTTTGTTTGAAAGAGATAAAGACATATTAAGGACTTAGAACACTGTGAGCCACCATATTACCACATGTGCTTGAATGCATCTGCTAACCACTCACATTTTCTTTCCTTTTGAGTCAAATTTATATGTTTTCTGCTTACTTCTTTTGCCTGTCAACACAGTGTCCATGTCCGAAAATAGTTTGATGTCAAGACCTTGACATCATCCAACCATTTTCTTACACTTATCCGGGTCCGGGTCGTGAGGGCAGCAGTCTAAGCAGAGAAGCCCAAACCTCCCTCTCCCCAGCCACCTCCTCCAGCTCTTCTAGGATTACACCAAGGGTTTTCCAAGGCATCTGAGAGATATAATCCTGCCAGCGCATCCTGGGTCTACCCCAGGGTCTCCTCCCAGCGGGACATGCCAGAATACCTCCCCAGGGAGCATCCTAACAAAATGCCCGAACCACCTCAGCTGACTCCTCTCAATTTGGAGGACCAGCGGCTCAACTCTGACCTCTGACCCCATGTGGCTCCTTCGGGCTGTGTCCGGTCGGGCCCCATGGGTGAAGGCCCAACCACCAGGCGCTCGTCGATGAACCCCTCCCCCAGGCCTGGCTCCAGGGTGGGGCCCCGGTATCCTCGGTCCAGGCGAGGTAATCCGCTCTTAGTCTGGCCTGTCACCCAGGACCAATTTGCCTTGGGAGACCCTTCCTGGGGCACATTGCCCCCGACAACACAGCTCCTAGGATCATTCAGGCACTCAAACCCCTCCACCACTATAAGGTGGCGAGTCATGGAGGGCATGATTGTATGGATGTTAAATGCTGCCATTGTAAATCATAATGTGCTCGGCATTAATTAGCACCTCATCATCTGTTAAAAAAAAACAACACTTTTATTCATTTTTTGGGATGAAGGTGGAACAAAAATAAAGAATTCCTTCAATTTTCAGAATTCCTTCCTTCAACACTTTTCACGTGAGAAGGGCAGAACACTGTCCTTGACGACATCTTAGCTTCAGATTAGATCAGTGCAGATTCATATCCATGCGTTTCATTTCTTTTTCCTCCTTTCTATATTCTGGATGCATACACACATTTATATGCCGCTGAATGAACCAGGAATTTAAACAATGGCATAAATAGTGATGAGAGCACATGATAGTCCATTCCAACCAGCATGATAATCAACACTGTAAATGTAAAGAGAGCCATGAAAGCCGCACAATATTTGTGAAAAGGCATATTCTTTGGAACATTACATCTTCTGTTTGTGCAACTGCCTCAACCTGTGTTTACATTTACCAAGGGCCTTTTGTAGCTGTGTGTACTCTTGTCGGTCAGAAACATAGCTGAAGGAAGTGAGATGTTGTCATCACTGCTGTAAAAGCTCCTACGGAAGAGGTTACAGTGAAATCAATAATGCATGGGACTTGGATAGGCAGTGACACACAATGCTTCAGTCAGAGCCATTTAGCTGAAAGCGCTAATCATACATTTAGATTTCAGGCCATGCTCTGCTCATTCAGAGAGTTCTCAACGAATCCGAACAGCATCGAGGCTTCAGTTGAACTAATAAACATACATGGATACTGAATCAATTATTAAATTAGCAATAGTTAAAGTATAGCACATAAAAAGAAGATGACAGTGGAGGCGGCTACAGAGAAGAACAGCGTTGGCATGAGCGTGGACATTACTCGTCAGCCGATAGTGACACAGCTGTAAATGTGCCTGCGATTGTGAGGCATGAATGAACTGATGCCAGTCAGCCAATGCATGTAAATTTGATGAAATTTACAGTGAAATCTGAACAGTATTCTCTGTATTATTGTCATACAGGGACATGGTGTGAACTGCAATGCGATCTGGGAGAATTAATACGTGATTACAGCACTTGAGTATGATTATTTACAGCTGAGAATTGTTTGAAGGTGAGAAAAAAGTGAGGGAATAAAAATTTGAAAATGACACGGACACACTATAACCTGTAGCCTTTTGACACAGATGTCCAGAGCTGCACTGATAAAGCAACCTACACTGAGACATGTAAATCAGATTAATAAATAGGGTTACCCTTGTCCACTGTTCTATCCATAGGGGGTATGTTTTATCCACATCTCCTCAAAAATAGATGGACAGAATTTAATAAAATTTCACAAATGATTTGTAGGGGTCCTAAAGGTGTGCATCTCCTGGTTGGTTTCTTAATTTTGCTTATTTCTACAATTTTTGGCAAATTTGAACTCAGGCGATTTTCATACCTTCCTGCTATTATTCTGCTATGATAGACGTTATGGTCCATCCACATCAGCTCACATTGAGTTTTTCCAGTAGCGGGGGCATCTGTGTTCTTTGGACACAAACTTTCTGCTTCTCCCCCAAAATGTTAGCAAGTTGCTTAAGATTATCTTTGTCAAAGGGTGTTAGTATTTTTTTCTTCATTATTAATGTTAATAATACTTTTACATCATTGGTATTATCATCAGTAGTAGAGGTTTAGTAATTTAGAAAGGGCAGCAGTGGCCCAGGAGGTACTGCCATCATCCACATACTGGGAGGTTGGTGGTTTGATACCTGGTACCTGCAGTCTATGCGTTCTATTGGTGTGTGAGTGATTGTATGAAGGGTTATCACTCCTGATGAGCAGGTGGTAGCTTCTTTGTGTGAATGGGAGAATGCTGGCTTTTGTTGTAAAGTAGTTTGAGTGGTCAGGCTGAACAGGTGCTCTATAAGTATAACCCATTTACCATGGTACTATTAATATTACAGTAACATTCTATAGTCATTCTTAAAAACAGGATACTGTAAACCATACAGTGACCAGTATTGTGTCATAAATTTACAAGAATACAGTAATTAACTGTACGTATTTTCAAGTCATATGTGATTCTTAACTACAGAAAGAAACTGTAGAAGCCTCAAACGCTGGTTGCTCCTCCATGGCATCATTTATACCAACGTAACATCCGTGTCCTTAAGTGTCCATGTCCAAGTTTGAAAGTCGAGATGTCACACAAAGAAGGTGTCAAAATGCTCAGCAGCTGAAAATGAAGCCTTGTGGGCTTATCACTTGCAAAGTGTGGTGTAAAGCTCAGGTCCAGTGGCTTTTGGGGCACAGAATAAAGGCAGAGATGACACTGTGAAGCGGGTGAAACACATAATTCTCAGGGGAAAGATTCTAGACAGGTAGCATAAGCAGAAGGTTTAAGGAGTATTAAAAGTCTTGGGACTAAACTCAGTTATTGGGTGTGTTGCTAATACATTAGAGATCTAAGATATGTGGTGCTAATAGGCTTCAGTTGTGGCAGTATCTTAGAGAACTGTTGATTTTAAAATTGGACGTTAGATTGATGGGACCCGCCATAGTTTGGACAATGCTGTCATTGACGTCCTGCAGAGATCCCTCTCACCTGGAGAAGCCTGGTAGCACAGTGAGAATATTTGATTTCTCCACTGCCTTCAACACCATACAGCCCATGCCTCTGAGGGACAAGATAGAGCACACAGGGGGGGACCACCAACTCACTGCATGGATCCTGGATAGTCTTGTCTGGACCACGGGGTCCCTGAAAGGAACAGTTCTAGCTCCTTTCTCCTTCATCCACTACACTTCAGACTTCTTATACAACTCAGCTAACAGCCACCTGCAGAGGTTCTCTTATTGTCAACATTGTAGTGTTGTCTCAAATTGCACACTGCTGCGGTGTACTTACCGGAAAGGACAGCCGCACCATTTGACCGCGAACATCACATCACTTTCAAAAATATCTGCTGGCTTTTTCATTTGACTAAAATGATGAATTAATGCTCTCCATCCGACTTTGTTTGTACTTTTAATTATATGTTGCTGTTGTTTTCCATAATCGTCTCTTCCTCTGCCTTAATTTTCATAAGCTTGATAAGTTTCGTAAGACCCTTCCTCTCCTGCTATGTAGCCAAGGTGGCGATCATTGAGGGTGAGGAGTGTCTTTCCACACTCAATGTTTGGTCCATTTTGAGAATGCCATCCAGGTACTCATAGTATACTGCATTTTGGCATACTTAGTGTGAATACACTTATACAACCCAGCCACAAAGGGGTCACAAGTCAGTGTACTTCTAGTGCCAGTCCAAAGCCCAGATAAATGGGGAAGGTTGTGTCATGAAGGGCATCCAACGTAAAACCTTTGCCAAATCAATATGCGGAATTGGACACAGATGATCCGCTCTGGCAACCCCTAAAGGGAACAGCCGAAAGAAGAAGAAGTGTGAATACACTTATGCACTCAAACTGGCCAGGTTGAGTATGGATGTATGTGATTTGGGACACAGCATGTGAAAGAAGTGAATACACAGGAAAATAAACCTAACAACACCACTGCACCCAGTGCTTTACATTGCTGTCTAAGTAGACAGCTTTATCTTACGTATCTTCCTGTCACACTTTATTTTTATTTTATCATACTTTTATTCTGAGTACTTCATGCACCAACTCTATTCCCCGGCACTGCTGTATCAAATTTAATTTCCCCCACGGGGGATCAATAAAGGTCCATCTTATCTTATGTCTTGTCATATTTATGATGATGGAAGTAAAATTGGGATTTGAAGGAAAATATGAGATAAAGAAAGATAAGAAAGATAAGTATTAGAAATGACAGTTATGAAAAAAACCGTTTGAAGACAACAACAATGAATAACAGCATTTATGAATGAAAAAGTCGGGAAAAAAAATCCTGATTCTGGAACCACTCCTAAATGTAATGAGTCCCTCCTTCCTCCATCCATCAGTTAGTTCATGCCTAACAGATGGAAATGGTGAAAAAAGCCCCACCCAACGTTAAAGAAAGTTTTTTAAAAAAGAACAGTATTTCACTTGCCTCAGGTTTGATGAAAATCTGTCAAATAGTTTTATGTAAACCTGCTAACAGCCAAACAAACAAACAGAAAAACCTCCTCTGCGAAGGTGAAAATGTAGACTTCAGATTTCACTTGAGACGTGAAAACAGACACATTAAATTCTCCATTGAAACGAAAGAATAACTTGTGTGAGGAAAGCTAGGCATCATGACATGACATGTTTTCACATGAACTGTCATTCTAGTTCATGCTCAATTGGAGAACCATTTGTAAAACTGCATTTCTTTACATGCATATAGAACGAAATCTAGGTATGAACATGTGTGTGGTGTTTGTTTTTAGTTGCCAACATGCTGACCTTACAGAGCATTAAGCACATCCAACAGCATCATGCACAACTGAAACTGCTCTACATTCAACCTGCAACATCCTGCACTATATGACATTAAACAGCATTACACCCCTTACAGCAATATATACGGCTGTCACATTTCATCAGTTTAAAGTAAAGCCAAAGAAAATAACAATGTTGCTACATTTCAATGTGGCAGCACAATGAATAATTCTGTAATGTGTAAATGAGACGGACCCGTCATTGATAAATGGGATGAATTACGGCTGTCTTGGCAGCAACCTATCAGTAAGATGTGGATAATTCATCCTCGATGCATCATCCTTGTTCATGGATAGAACAGCCCACACAGGCTACTGTTCATTTTTTCCAACTCTGAAAAGCTTTGCTCTCTCTATGCCATAGTCACTGAGACAATAACAGGAATTTTGAATGTAATCTCGCATTTGTTTACCAATGCTTTAGAGGAAACTAAGCATTTGAAGGTTGCGGTCAGTACCATTGGAATGTGCACTCAGTATGCTCAGCTTCTACGTGTTCATGTCCTGATTTGGAAATGCTCAATCGGTCACGTCTTGATTTCATTGGCCACAGCTCTATGATGTCTTGCCTACGATGCAGTTTTTTTTAATCCAATCCTGCACATGGCCTCTTACTTCAGTGGGAGATTTTAGCCTTTCCTATTTTGTTGACTTTTGTGTACCATGGGAATGTAGGCTACATAGTCGAATGATCTGTTTTTTGTCTGTTTTTATGATCAGGAGTTTGCACAGGTTGTTTTATTTCACTATGCCATTTGCAGCTTGATGCGGCTTTTGTCAAAAACAGACTGGGTGCATATTTCAAGGAGAGCAGAGAGACGATGCTTCTGGTACGCTGCTGTGGCGTGTCTGGTGAAATCGCAAGTATTATCAAGACAAAGAGCCTGTGATCGGCTCTGGTGATAGAGTCACAGCCAGAGCATAACAAAGCTGTGCCCGGTGGAAACAAGCTGTCAGTCTGTCGTTATGTTCTGAACAATTCAAACATGTTGTTTCCACATTTGTGTAAATTGAGGTGTGGAGAGCGGTGAAAGCCTGATGACTTTAAATTAGTCTGTTGTATTTAATTAGCAATACACAACATACAATGTGCAAGATGACAACATCCCCTCTAAGTCATGTTGACACTAGTAGTATTGGTGTGGACGCCTGGAAAATGAGCCTGTGATGTTGAAATGTAGTGCGTGAGTGTAAACTGCATTCATCAAAAGACCAGAGGTTAAAAGGACTCCAAACAGCATATTCCAAGTGTTTTAAAGCTAAATGTCAATTTGAATGAGGGTGAGAGTATAATGATATATAATACAAATGCTTAATGCATAAGCTAAACAAATGTAGGCCTACCAGTCTGATGGTACCTGCAAGTTAAAAAATAACACGAAAGGGTTTTGTTACCATTTCAGAAGGTAAACATGAATGAAAACATTTGTGTGGATTAATTTTTAATGATACCAGTACAAATAAACATGCCAGCAATGCTGTTCTCATCCAGGATTAGTTTGTTTGATTCAGTTTGCCTCTTGGAATTGCTGAGTATTGCTTTGCTTTCAATAAGTCTGGAACCCTCAGACACTCAGGACCAGTGCTCTGTCTCTATTCAATAGTTCATGAACTGTTTCTTCAAACAATAACACAACACAACTTTAAGAACAATTTATTCAAATATACGAAAAAATATTTTAAAACGTATGTAAAAACAGTACACATAATAAAAAGACACAAGACACAAGAATTAATCATTACCTTTATCCTTTGGATGTTTAGATTTTATTTATTGTGTTTACCACATAATTCTATTGTCTATGAATTTCATTTCCCAACATGAAATATTGTTGGTCTGAATGCACAGAGCCCAAAGCCCTTGTAAAGAAAAATCTCATGTGCACAAGTTATTTATCATGATCCACAAGTTATTATGCTTTGGGAACAAGATTATTATCTATATTTATCTTATATGTAAAATAAATCCAGTGTCACTGTATGTAACCTCAGCTGCAGGCAAAGCCATTGGACTGACTGAACCTTTAGGGTACATTTTAAAACTTAGAGTTATTAGTTATCTCTGCTTTTGCCTGCATTGTTTCGTTTGTTTGTATGTTAAGATTACTCAAAAAGTTCTTTAAGGATTTTAATGATTCTTTTTTTTTAGAGATGTAGGGTATAGCCCAAGGAACAATCCATCAGATTTTGGTGGGGATTTGGATTATCATCTGCATCCATGATTCTTTTATTGAATAGGCATTTTATGCCTAAAATCCTTAGAGAAAATGACATCCCCATAAGACACTACCACACATCAAAGTACTGATTGAGTTAAGTAGAAATCTGACTTGGAATCAAAAAGTACTGAGCCTATACCTGAAGAAATCACCCATTAGTGAAATATTGGTTTTCTTGAATAACTATCAAACAAATAAAGATATCAATTTGACCCTTATAATATGACTTCTTGACCATGAAAACCTGTCCCTAGAATTTGGAATCAAACTATAATGGGACGACTGTGTTCAGGTACAAGCTGAGCTGCCTTGGTGGAGGTTTCTCTGAGTGATGCTGTGAATGCAGGATGAATGCTATTGCTTTTTGTCATATTTTTTGTACGGCCAGTTTTGCCTTGTTCTCCCACTGAATGGAGAAGTGAAGACTTGCTTGTCAGTGAGATGTTTCTTAATGGTTTGTGCTGCCATCCAACAGCTAAATGTTCTTTTCACACATAAATACACAATATGAATTTTTTGGGGACAGACCTGTTAACTTGTCAGAGGAAAAAGCACAAGTATGATGACTCCTCTCCATTTAATTGTGCCAGTGAGCCATGAAACTGAGCCAGCTTATACATTAGGGCCCTGGAACTGGGACAAATTACTGGGATGTAGCCATTGTTAATGGTGTACTCCCACTCAGTACTTTCCTTCTCAAGGCGTGTGAAGAATTTTTTAAGTAACCACGATATATTTATTCAATAGGACGAATGCTATTCTACAGCCTGATATAACGGTCATATTTTTAGCACAGCGGAATACAGAGAACAATTCCGATTTAAGCTAGTGAAGGGCGAAAAATACTAAGTAAACAATGCGCCATTTAGAAATTTGGGAAAGGCATATGTCTTCCTAAAGGGCTTCCCCAGAAGAGGATCACTTTCTCTTTCTGCACTCTGGCTGGTTGGCGTGTGTTTGTGCATAAAATAACAGATAGTGCGGGGAAAAGGTGTCGAGTAGCTGACGATAAAAAACTGAGAGCAAAACTGGTAAATACTGGAGAGCAGAAGGATCGATGGGAGCTACTGAAATCAAAATCTGGACACGCACGGCTGGCTTGCGCAAAAGCGGCGGGAAGCTGCGGAGAAATGGCTGCCAGGTAGGAAATCCAAAACAAATCTACCCACAGAATTCCCTTTCGTTTGGCATGTTTTTGTTTGAATTATGCATCGAAACTTGACCAAATAATAAAATGACATTTATTAATTGATATGCTGCATTTTGGGTGGAATGCATTTTGTACGCCTAGGCTGTTAGTTGAGTGGGAGTCTACCTTTAATGCTATTTATTACATCTCTTTTGCCGCTATAATACATGTTTCTGAAAAGAAGTATTACATACAATTCTGTGATCAGAAGAGAGTTAAACATTTCAAACCATGAAGATCAATGCAGCAATTTTTTCCCTCCTCAATATTTATCGCTGCAGTACTCTTTAAGTGGCATGTGCTTCCACAGCACTTACGTCTTACCTGTTTGCCCACAACGCTAATACTCACAACGTCCCTTTGTGCTGTGTAAAGTTAATTAGCACTGACATATTCAGTCCATGCAGTCATGAACGTAGTGTTCATTTCCATTCTTATTTTTAGTGATCTTGACATTGCTCTAAGCAGCACTGCAGACACGGTCTCTCGCTGGCCTGTGGATTGCTGCCTGAATTAAATTACACATGTCACTTTTTTTAGTAGCTCTATTTACAGTTGCCTGTCTCTGTTCTCTTGTTGCAATGAACACTACCCGAGAGTTCACGATGAAAGATTTGTGTGCACATATGTGTGAAAAACACAGATGGACACGCAGAGACAGTGTTCATTCTTAGGCATGCATGCACACAAGTGGATGTTCCTGTCACTTCGTCTTTTTGATTGTCACTGTGACGTCTCAGAGCTGTCAGTCCAAAAGACACCAGAGATCACATGAGGAACATAGACTATACTCTTGGCATAATATTTCATTTTGTGCCATCTTATATATTGTATCGATGATTGAATATGAAGGTCATTTTGTTTCTTATCCTAGGTGTTAAAGTCTTATGCAAAGACAATAGGGTAAATTATGTATGACAGCAGGATCCCTGCCCTGCATATTTGTTTATCTGTTTACCACTGGGATATAAAAAGAGCAAAGGATTATCAAATGCAACACTACAAGGCCCAAAGGAGCCAAATAAGATCCTTGTATCATTTATGTGACATATTACCTTTTGCAAAACAATGTATGTCTGCGAAAAGAGGATGGAATATACTGTGCTTAGCATAAACAGTAAATATTTTAAGCATTGCAGCTCCATTGAGAGTTAACTTTGACATACTTTATAAAAACAACACCATATCTGCAAACAATGAATAATTCATAAACATGTAAAAGCACACATGCATGTTTTAGAAGTCAAGGTCTCATACTACATTCTTGTTTGGTGTGTTAGTCACTATGAATGGTGGTTAGAGTGGTGGTGTACAGTGTGACTCCTCAGTATGGAAATGTTCAGGAGTACAATATATTCATTTGAAAGGATCTTGAGGATTAGATTGACTTTAAACTTTCCGACAAGGACAAGCTTATTTCTTGCACACTAACCCCACTACTCCACAGCCTTTTCGTGTTCCGCAGACTTTTGACCAATCAGATGTACAAACACATATGCTTTAAAAGGTGCCATGTGTAAAATATGACCAGAACTCTAATTTAAAATAAAGACATAACTACCAATATCTTGATGTTATGTCAAAAAATGGCGATGTATTATGTTGTGGAGATAGCTACTGATGTGAACGTGCTACTCAGGCTTTACGTCTTGTCTCCTGATACCGTTTTATACCTCTAGAGGCAGTAGTCCGATCGTCCTCAATAGTTTCAGCTGGGAGATGTATATGAGCAGTTTGCTAAAATCACAAGGTCTCTTCCTCATTAGTCTGTGTTAACAAAACAAACAAAATGTCAAGAAGGAAAATATTCTTCTACTAAAAAAAAAACTACAAAAAAAAATCTGGGGTTTGTCTTTCCAATCCCCTCTGGTTTGGTAAAAATAGATCTTCAATTCAAGTAAGATGTAAAAACATCCTGGCTTTTCAAATTGTTTTGCCCTGCTGCTGATGCCAGCAGGGCAAAACGCTCTCTCGCTCTTCTGCCGCTTCCCTTACGATTTTCAGGTGCCATCCAGGCAGACTCCGTTGAACTACAGGCCCACCATCTACAAGAGTAACTGAGCTAACAGTAGCTATACCTACAGTTAAGCTACAGTAAGGTAAGTGCAGGAGAGAATAGAGTGAGCAGCAGTGGGTGGTTACTCTGGTGTTATGCTTCCCTTAATACTTTTGGAACTTCTTTTGAATTCTTAATTTACAAGTTGCTGAACTTGCAATACAGCTTTTATTGAGTTCAGTTTTCAATAAATGTGTTTACTGGTGCAGAACCAAATGTAAATGCCTATGCTTGAATAAAAAACAACCGAATTTTAAGTAAAGGTGTAGACATTGGCCTTATAAAAATCATTAATCTGTTCAAATGTCACAAATGCACAAAAGGAGATCATTTTTAAAACCCCATTCTTGTTTCAGACAAAGTCAATTGTTAATTGCAGTGGATTTAAATAGGAACAGAGCCATGCAACACAGAAAATGTTCATGGCAGGAGGAGCAGTTCATACTTTGTTATGCAGATGTAAAATTAAGATTAATTACCTTGCCTCACTGGGATTTCCCAATTTCCCCCACTGTTTTTCTGCTCACGTAGGTGACATCGCTATTTTAAGCCTCTGTGCTGGTGATAGGCAACCTAAAGCCATAATGCCTCTTTGGCTATGTGACCAGAAACGCATCCATTCTTTTTGAACTTGTTATATCTCAGGAATGAGCTGAAGATGTTTGTGAAGCATCCCAGCTTTAGAATTTGCGGTTGCTTATAGCATTAACATTCCGTTCCATATTTCAAGTGTATTAGTTCTACTGTAATGGCTACAACTTTGTTATCTATCTAAGATTTATCTTCTATCAGAATCAGCCTAATTGGCAAACATGTGAACACATACAAGAAATGTTACGCTTTTTAATATATTTTAGCACCAACACTCATCAGATGTCATCACATGGTGCAACACCAATCACTTGAATAGCTTTTGGTGGACTACTGCTAAGTGAAAACAGCATTTTTTTCTCACTGGAAATTATTCACTGGAATCATACATGTCAATATAGTGATACTGTAACTTTAATTTTACAAAGCCAACACTTTTGCTAAATTAAAGCCTTAACTACATGTATTATTTGTGGATAGACATGGGTTTAAAGTGAGGTGGAACTTTTTAGTCATAATCAAAATGTGGGGGGTGATTTTTAAAGGGAACGTTTAGGGGTATATTGGAACTCTTTGGCAAATGAGGATAAAAGGGAGGGCTTTTTGTTGATCCAGGTGGTGGTTTCTGGAAAGTGTTGACTGCAGGAATTAATAAATTCACATTTCAGCAGGTTTTCGCTGCAAAAGAACAAATGCGGTGACCTACGGGCTTTCAATTACCTTCACCTTTTTGACCTTTAGACTGTGGTCTTGCCCGAGGAGGGTAAAGTTGATGGACTTCTGCTCTGTCATTGACAGAGGAGCTTCGTCCTCTAGACTGCTGCACAGGGTGGTGTAGAGATTTTGTTCCCCTGCCATGGCCAAGAACCATGTGGAGCACTTTAAGCTACATTAAAAAATGTTAGTATAAAGTGTGTGTACCTGTGAAGGAGTCACACGCATCAATAGATGTGAAGGTGTACAGGTAAACTCAGCTTTTAGGTCCAGTTTCTTCACAAACACACTTTACTTTGAATGTCTGGGGAACTCATTTCCCCCAGAGACAGACACTCCTTTCTTCTTTAAGGAGATCAAGGTAACATAGTTGTGCTGCTCCTCCTCTAGATTGGAGTGAGCTTATGGTCAACATCCATCATCTGGTGTAAGACAACTTGTACGGCAATCAGCAAGGATGAAAGCAATGGTACTTCATATCCTTGTGACAGTTGCCTGAGGTGAAGCCCATGGTTATACAGGGACAGTTGATTTTCTTCAGCCTGGAGTGAATACATACTGGAATTCATTTTCCCTTGTCCTTGGACCTGCCTCCTGGCTTTTGATAATGACAACTGTCATTATTTGCTTGAAGGAAAAATGGAGGACATGCTGACCAAATAGAAAATACTGAACAGTAAGGAACCAGGAGTAAGAATAACCACGGTAGCTTTTTACTGTTTCAATTCCACTGACTGTATTCATGGCATGGGTATCTACCACTTCATGGAGTGCTTGGTGCTGCATACAGCTGCCTGGCCTTCCTGTGTCTGGGCAGTTTCCTCCAGAGCCTGCATCGATTCACATTGTCTGAGCTGATTCACATTAGGCACAAATAAACATAATGAATAAGTTAGAACACCTACATTAAGTTGTTTCACAAATACGATCACAGTTACTTGTTCTGCAAGGTTTCCTTCCAATCAGTCGTCTCCAGCACTTTTGAAAACATAGCTGTAAATTTACAGTGAACTCTGGACAATGTTCCACTGTATTAATGCCCTTATTTTGGGCCGCAACAACCTTCTACTTGGTGGCAAGTACCGGGTTCTATCTAAAGCTGTGATTCCTGGCTTCCTTCCACCATCTTGAAGAATATGGCCATTCCATTAAATGGGATGAAGAGAAGACAAGCTGCACAGTACCAGAAGGTCTCCTCAGGGAGACAATACACAAGACCATCTGTGGCAGAAGCCTTTTACTGAAATGATACATCCTGGCGTCCTCTGTCTAACAAACAATATGTGCAGATGGACATTTGTGTTGCAATCAATCTAAGATACAGATAAAAGACTAATCACTGTTCAGGCTGCAAATTACTCTGAAAACGTATGTGACTGTCATTTTAAGCAATACTAGATGGAGTGTCTTATTCTTTTGCAGCATTGTCAGATTTTGACCTTTTTTGTGTCTGACATTGTCATTCATGCAAAACATGATCTTTTTCTTAGACAAAAAGTTCTCTATAGAGGTTAGAAGTACAACATGCATTATAGAACTGCAAAATTGAAAACTGAAAGGTAGAACCACGGTCACATAATTAAAACTTATATCCTTCGTCTTTCTGGGGTTATACTTTGAAACCCCCAGGAGGCACCCGCCCGTGACATTTAATAAATCATGTGTGATTGAATCAACTATCATCCCAAATGTTTCTCTTCTGTCTGCTTTCTACATTTGCTTTCTTTCTGCTGTTTCAGTGTACAGACTCCTGCATAAACATTAGACAATGAATGCAGAAAAAATCTCTCGTGGAGGAGATGGATTTTGCTCCACCAGCTGGTTCCTTGCAGGTCAAAGATGGTCGCCTAATACTCTAATCTACTGGCTAATGCTGATTCCCTTAAGATGACAAGCTCATAAGATGGTGATAAGGTCTGAAAAATACCAGCAGTCTTAGACTGAGTGGACAAGTCCAGAAGATATTAAAAGCTAATAATAATACCTCTCTCTTTAATTTGGGAAGTCCCTCATTCCTTTTTGTTTCGACCCATGTCTTCTATTTCAAGAGTGTATCATGTTTATGAGCTCAAGACATCTGATTTACGAAATAACATGGTTTCCAAATACCTAGCAAATAATAATATATTGTTCTAAAATCATTCGACTAAGGAGGTGATCACATAATATGTTGCATTAGGACACAGGGCTCTCAACTAACTTTTTAATCCGGTGCCAGTTTGCACTTCACTTCTTGCTTTAGGTGCACCATCACATAATTTATGTGCACCCAATAACACATTTTAAACTAATTTGATCACATGAAATGTAAATGACTGCCATGAATACTTATACAAGAAATGATTTCCTTTATTTAAAGTACAACACCCTCAACAAGATGTGCTGTTGGTGACAGTGCTTGACAAAGTGAAATAACTCTTATTAAAACCATTAAAAAACTAACTTAAACTTAGTATTCAAACTTAGTGTTAAAACTATAGTAGTGGGGGTGCAGATAGCGTAGTGGTTAGAGCGCGCACCCCATGTACCGAGGCTATAGTTGTCTAGCAGTCGGCGCGAGTTCAATTCTGACCCGTGGCCATTTGCTGCATGTCTCCCCCCCCCCCCTCTCTGCCACATTTCCTGTCACCTCTTCAGCTGTCCTACTAAATAAAGGCATAAAATGCCCAAAAACAAACAAACAAAAAATATATAGTAGCTTCCCCTCTCATACTGGGATACTGGAAATATGTGCTGGAGAGATGACGATTATAAAATACCCTGTGATGCTGACTCTGATCACATAAAAACTAAAATATGTTTCAGAGGCAGTTTTTCAGAGTCATGGAGTCAGGAAAAAGATGTCTGTGAGATGTGATTACTGGTAAAGAAGGGCCATTCTGCTGTGATCCTCCAACGGTCTATTTTTTTCACACTCCAATCACCAAACCATCTGGCACGTTTTGCAGTTTTATCCAGTAAATTCAATAGTCCTCAACTAAATTGTCACTCCCTCTTAATCAACTACATGCTTTGGACCCCATCCTGGGCAACCTTGCAAGGTATATATACATGTGCACTGTGATGCATTTATTGATGATGTTGACAAGAGGATTTCAATCAGTTATTTTACTGTTCAAGGTAATTCAAGGTCAAGGTAATTCATTTGTCCTTGCACAACACTAAACATGAAAGTTGGTCATCCCCTTCATGCCACATACATAGACCATACACGCAGAACAGACTTAGATAGGAGGAGATGAACATGAATAAAATACAGCAATACATTCAGTTATTACATACATATATTCTGTGCATGTTTTTATTTGCATCTGGGTGAATGTAAACAGCAGCAACAAGATAGTGATGATTATATCCTTTGCCTGGCCTTCCCGATTCCCATTTCATCCGTTTCATTTTCCTGTAACTGGACATTTGCCAGGGACAGCTTTAAGTCCAAGCTGGCCTTGCATGGGCAGTGATTATAAAAATTAGATTTAAAAAAATCCACCGCTCTTAATCTAAAACCTGCACCTCCTTCTGAAATGACAATGAGTAAGTTTCTCTCATAGGTGTTACAAAAAAATGGAACAAATTTCAACGAGCCTCCTGGTGCTGGATCTGCATAGACCAATCTCAAATCTTCCCTTCATGTCCACACTGCTAGATAAGATAGTTGCCAGCCATGTCACTTTTCATCTATCAGTAAAAAACTTAGTAATTAGTTGAAGTCCATGTTCAAATTCAAACACTCCACCGAAACTGCTCTAAGGTAACCAACAAACCAATTGCAATGGACTCCTATCTTTCATTTGTCTTTGACACTGAGGACCACAACATACTCCACCCTTCGACTTGAGAACCTCTTGACGCTTTGACGCGAAAGCCTATCAGTGTTTAGATTTTCCGGACATCGCACATTTGGACATCCGTAGGACGTTGATACGGAAGTGGAGGTTAAGCTTAGCAAAGCTGTACATGGACACCCAGAGACAAATTGCACAAAGGGAGAAATGAAGAAATTCAACATGAAACATGTTTGAAAATGCCCCTAGGTCTCATTGAATAAAATTTTCAATGACCGATTGAAAATATATAGTTGTTCCTAAGTGGTTCAGTAACTTAGCAGATGCACGTCACTTTACACTTCTCATTTCACTAAAAGCTGAAATTCCTCTGTAGAGCAAAAGACTTGACATTTATAGGAGTCTTTGACGATGAATGTGTGTTCATTAAACCAAATCGTACAAAAAAATGACAGCTGCATCAATCTGCAGCTGCAACTGTGACGTTTCAGACTGACCAAATAAGGGTCTACCTGTGCTCATAGAATCGGAGTTGCAATCTGCATCCTTCTCTCTGTTTCACACAAGCTTTGCCCTTTGATCGACTCTCCAGAGCCAACAGACGTACTGCCTATCATGACACTCGTGCAGTATCTCCAGGATGGCTTTTGCCTTGTTTGCCACTTGCAGCCATACTCCAAACTGTTATATGCAGTGCATGAATCAAGTCAGCAACACCCCACTGCTGCACACAATGAAAATTGCATGCGTGTGTCCAGATGTAAACCCAGAGACACACACACAAACACCACATCCTTTCAAATGGAACAGGCTTTCAGCAAGCCCAGGGAGAATCAACAGACCAGCACTGAACAACAGGCCCAGTCTTATCACCTTGAGGAGATATGAATACAGTGACAGTGAAAGGTGGGTGGGAGGTGGCACAACTTCATTTACAACACTGAATTCCTTAGAGAGAAATGCACACACAGGCAGGGCCCATTGATGGGGCTTCTCATTTTGCTCACATGGTGGAGATCACAGTTGCATTGCAAAGCTAGATAGCATTTAGATAGGACTTCTATTTTTATACAGAACTTTTAAAGGTGTACATTCTTTGAGAAAGTCATGCTGGGGGTTGTGTTTGCACTGTTTTCATAGAACACCAACTCCAGGAAATTGGCTTATGTTTAGAATTTAAAGTTAGAGTAGATATTTTTTTTTATTAAGCAAGTATCAGATCACAAATTGAAACTTACTGTAGAAAGCATTAAACCTTTTGAGAAATATGGTTATTTACTTCTGTAGAGTCAGATGAAAAGATTGATACCAGTCTGTGACAACCTCCTGAACACTCTCTCCAAGAGCCTCATGGGTGGAGTTGGCTCATCAGGGTGTATTCAGTTTGTCTTTACCTGCCTTTAAGTTGTGTAACATAAACTTATTTTTAATTACAAATAATGCATGTTCTGCCTTCCTTTATCCAACCTGTCTGTCTTGTATATTTGTATCTGGAGCTAGCAGTTCTTATTTTCGATTAGCATGAATCTGAAACTCTGTCCAAAGGTACTAAATCCTCAAATCAATATGTTGTGAGGCAACAGGAGGCTTGTAAAATCTGTACTTTGCTCCTATAATAGGGAGTGGGTGCCTTCAGGGGCAAAGCTACGCCCTGGCAGGCATATTGGATTTCTAATTTCAAACATAACAAATTCTACAATGTTTTCTGCAGTGACATGGAAAGTTTTGAGTTGGTCTTTTTTTTCTCTTTAAGACAGATCTGGGAATCACATGCACCCCATTCCTCCAGCCACGAAACAAACGGACGCACATCTACTACCCCTGAGCAGAGTGCACTTGATTGCACTTTACACTGTGCACATTGACTCATGGAATAAGTGTAATTTCCAAAGAGCAGGTCATGTCAGATGTAATACATTTATAAGGTAATGCATTCAAAAAGGTATCTGTTATTATTGGAATTCTGCACCAGTGACTGTGAAATGGTTTTATTTTACTTTAAGCTATAGTATTAACAGGTTTTTATTTCTAACAAGTCATTTAGACGTAGTCCCTTAATTACAGCTAACAACTTGTAAATCTTTTAGGTACTTTTTAAGCCACAGTTTGTTGCTCTTGTTCTGCTGTTAATTATCCAACCCCAGAAAATAGTTCTATATTTGTATGTAAATTATCTGATTTTTTTCTGGTTGCTTGTCCTTCTGTTGCATCAGGACAAAGAGGTAATTTGATCATCCATGCTGATTATATCAGTGGCTTTGCAGCTCTTCCAGTTTTGAGGTCTTTTGTTTCCAAACAGAACATGTCAGTCTGTCTGAAACCACAGCCTCATCTTAATTTAGCTCTTACCCTTGAACTGAATGTTCACCGTTTGATGTGGGAACTTTAAGGTGTGTGTGATGACACACTGTGTTAAAATCTGCATTTCAAGAAAAAATACAGACAATTGTTATGTAAGGACTTTAACACACTCAAATATTCACTGATGTATTTTGTAACTCAATACCTCTTTGGCTCAGTTTTCCTACCCAAATGGTTTGTTAAATTGTTTTGACGATCTTTGCTCCCCAAACATAAATCTTAGTACTCCATCTAAAATCATGTCCAAACCTGTCAGCGTATCCCTTAAGAAAACAATATCATATTCATGGTGCCAAGTGAAAGCGTGAGTGCACTAAACTCTTATTCACTATTTGCAAAAAAGAGTTATTCAAGTTAAAATATATTACACAGCTCCTCTCCAATAAAACATGCTTTATTGACAAAAGGCTTTTTGCTCTTTCTTTCATCAGCGTGGAGTCTGAGGCTGTTTCCAGTTTCCTTAAATAGAATCAACATTATCATCATCTTTTTCTTTAGTAATTACTGCTAACAGAATTTACTATGTCTTCATGGTTACAAAAAATGCTTAACAAATATAAAATACCATAAATGAATAACATTTTATTTCACAACTAGACAGTGCAAACCTTGCCAAGGCAACTAATTGTACCATTTCACCTAAAAGCAACAGTCCCTTGATAGTTTAGCCCTCATATAATAATATAATAATAATAATAACTCCATAACCATGAAAAACTATCCCTAGAATTTGGAATCAAGCAAGTCTGCAGCATTATTATTATGTCACAGTGACACATTTTCTGTGAGCCCTATCAATTTAATATGGAATATTGCCTGGATCCAGTTCAGACTTTGATGCGTGGTTGATCTTATGGGGATATCATTGTGTAATCTTTGTCCAAGTATTACAGGCTTTATCCATGAAGTTGAAAGCTGTCCCTAACCCGCAATGGTAAAGCATCCTTTAAAACATGTCTGGATCCAAAATCTAATGGATTAATCCTTAGGCCATACCGTACATCTCCAAAACATTTCATGACTTTCATTCTAACATCATTCTAACAGACATCATTCTAACAGACAAACCAACACCAACAAGAGCATGATCTCCTTGGCAGAGGTAATAATCACCTTAACCCATCAACAATGAAAAGGAAAGAAAGGAAGTTTCTCTTCCTCAAATCTGTTAATACTTATAAATAACCCTAACAAATTTCAAATCCAATCCATGGTTGATATTTCCAAATGTTCTCAAAAAATATGTCTTTACAGAACAAATAGAATCCATTTGACATCATAAGTTTAATTCCTCACTCAACCCTCTCTGGTTATGTCCCCACATGAGTCATTTTTTGTTTTTCCATTCCATCCTCATATTCTATTTGATATTTTAATGGACTTGCTGAAGATGCCTCTGGTGAGAAGCATAACCAAAGGTTCCTCTTTACACTTTAATTATCTGTCTACTCAAATGCAGAGCTGGAGACATTTTGAACTTTCTTTAGTGATAACAGTAATGACATTCAGTATAAAATTCCCTCCCTACGTGATTTACTTTGTACCCCTTTCACAGTATTGAGTCTCTTCTGGTTAATCATTCCTAGATATGATTCAATCTTTTCACTCCTTAGATATTTCACAAACCAAACCTCTTTGTGAAAATAAAAAGACTTTTTAGATACGGGTCTGCTCTATGGTCTCTCCTTGTCTTCTGGTTATATATATTTTAAGATGCTATACCCACAGTCAGAAAGTCATTTAAGGACTCTTCTGATCACATCAACTATAATCCACTTAGAAATTGCAATTTATTTCCAAAGTTTTGAAGAGAATTGTCTCTGTACAATTTGCCAAGCAAAACAGGATATAACCTGCTTTTGTCATGGTTTTTTAATTATGTCTTGTTGATGCTGATTCTTACAAGTGCCACTTGCTATCCTTGATCTTTGTGCAGCTTTTCATTATGTGGACCATAGCATTGTCACACAGACTGAGCTGGTGGGTCGGTACGTCAATGAACAAAGATCTAACAAATATTTATTATCCCTTAGGGGCAATTTGTTGCACAGTCAGCAATATCCACACCAGCATCATAATAATACAGAATTAATACAGAATTAAAACCTATAGGGTAGAGAGAAAGCCAGAGAACAATGACATCAACATAAAAAAAACACAAGAAATTATTTAAAAGGCCAATGGCAAATTGGACAATCAATGTTTGTATCTGTTTATCCTGCAAAATCGCAAAAAGTACCTAGAGCTAGGGGGAAGCAAGTTGAACTCCCTGAGCAGTGAGTGGCTGGGATCAGCCAAGATGGACTGGGCTGTCTTCAAAGTCCTAGCCTTATGCTATTTTGCTGCACAACGTGACAATATCCTGCAGCCTGTTCCTGTTTGTTACATTCACCCGTACAAAATGATAAAAGCAAAAGATTCAATAAAACAAGGATAAAATATTTTCATTACAGTTATGTCAACATAAAACCTCAGAAGCTTACGATAAAAATACATGTGCTGGTGGGCTTTTTACACACGGACTCCACCAGATGCAGAAAACTCAAATGTCATCAATATCAGTTCCCAGATATTTATAGTGCTGTACACACTGGTCAACAGCCTGGTCATCACTAACTACAGGGGAGGTGATTATTGGAGTTTTCTTAAAGTCTATGATCATCTCCTTAGTTTTCTATACATTGATGTCCAAGAATGACAACTGGCACCATTTTGTAACCTCTGCCACAACAGGACCACGATCAGGATCAGTGCTGCTGTAGGGACACAGAATCACTGAGTCGTCTGCAAACTGAATCACGTGACGCCTCATATGTTTGCTTTGGCATTCGTTGGTGTATAAGACATATAAAAAGTCATGAACATTAGATAAAATGTCATTGACCCCCATATGTTACACCTTTCCAGTTAAAACATCAATAAAATTGACAAATAAACAGTCCAGGGTCAATGTTGTGGACTATCGCTAGCCCCAATGGATCAATGGATATTAAAGGCACAAGTGTTTGCATCCTCTAAGTATGACAGGATCATATTTAACAGAGTGACCGCTGCATGGTCCACACCTCTGCCCGACTTATAAGAAAATTGGAATGGGTCCAAATTTGCCTGCATTGTGGTCAGAAGCATAACCTTCACAATCTCCTCAAAAGGTTTCATAACCAGAGAGGTAAGGGCTACACGCATTTAGTCTTTGGGTGACTTTGGGGGATTATTTTTTGGCGCAGGTACAATGATGGAATATATCAAAAGATAGGGACCCCGATGGAGGTGGAGTGGCAGCTTGAAAATGAAGAGTACATCCTTCAGTGCCACGGTTGGGACTTTTTCCTTTCCTTCACCCACCAGAAGAGTTTCATGACCTTGCCCCTATCCACATGTATAATGTCCTGCAACATTTATGAAGACTATGAAGAGTGTCTAACCGGGAAAATTAGCGCATTGAGATCAAGGATCTCTTTTACAAGGGTGACCTGGCCAAGAAGGCAGCAGCACACGTCAGATTTTACATCACAAAACAGTATGCAAAAACAATACATATGTTTACAGACAGCAATACAAAATACACAATGGACACACAAATGGAATGGATTTAAAGTCAAGTAATCAAACAAGTCAAGTACAACCACACTGTCCAACGGTCTCACGTTCTAGATCCCTCAGGTTCACAGCAAAGTCATTCATAGAAATTAGAGCTGGCAACTTTATGTCCTTTTGTAGGGTGTTCCAAGCAGTGGGGGCAGCAAATTTAAAAGCTCTTCCCCCCAATTCAGTGCAAGCATGAAGAACAGTCAGGTGCAAGACATTTTGTGAGCGCAGTTCATATTTATAAAAATATTCAATTCATTTGCCAAATCAAGATAATGTTTAGCATTTAAGGACTGCATCTCCATCATAGATTTCACACCCTCCCATTCATTGCATGAATTATATCTATTAAGCATGCTCTGTATTCGTCCTTGTAGCTGCCATTTGCAAGTTTTGGTTCTCTTTTGACTTGTTTTTTTTTTTTAGAGTCACTGCATTGAGTCAGATATAATATTATATAATTATGTTTTTAACAACCTTTGAGATCCATGGCTTATTATTTGAATAAATGCAGCCTGATTTGCGGAGAATGGTTAAATCCTCACAGATTACATATACCGACACTGTCTCAGTGAGTTTCATCAAGATCACAGACATTTTTAAATAAGTCCCAGTGTGTGCAGCTGTAACAGTCCTGAAGACGTTGAACAGCAAATGCATTATGTTTTTCCTCCTGTGTGCAGATAAAGGGCCTGTTCTCTCAGCCTGGGTTTGTCTTCCAACAGTCCTTGATTACATTTGAAGTGGCTCAAGGCCCAGTCGTGAATCTTTGTATATGCACCTCTGGTTCACTTAATCAGGAAATGGGACATCACAAATGTAAGCACGACACACTTAAAAGTCTAATGGTCAAGGAAATTGTTAGCATTCATTTATAACATTACTGCTATGTATAATTTGGAACATGGGGACTGTTTTTAACCATTAGACACATTCAGTTGAGTCTTAATTCCTAAAAAAAAGGAGATACAGTGATGTGAAAAAGTATTGGGCAGGCTCCTGGTTTCCTCTGTTTAGAAAACTGTGTCAGATCTTTTGCATACATGAAAAGCAACCCGAGTAAACACAAAATGCAAGTTTTAATTAATAATTCTATCTAATAAGGTTCAATACTTAAATCACCTGCGTGAAAAGGTATTGGCCCTTTAGAAACAAGATCCAAAAACTACCAAACTGCATTAATAACTGGTTGCAGCTGGACTAGACACACCCAGGCCTGATTAACACCAGCCCTGTTCAATCAAATCACTCTTCAGTAGACCTTTTTCAGAGGCATGAAGTTGACTAGTTGGTCTCACCAACACACTATGCCAAAATCAAAAGATTCCTGAAGAGAATTCCTGAAGAATTCCTGAAGAGACGGGGGGAGAAGGTGGTTGAAATACATCAGTCTGGGAAGGGTATTAAATCTATTTCTAACGTTCAATAGTGAACCTTCCCCGAAGTGGCCGACCTTCCAAAATCCCTCCAGTTGCTGGGCGAAGACTCATTCCTGAAGTCACAATAAGTCCAAATAAAACATCCAAGGAACTGCAGGCCTCTCTCACCTTAATAAAGATTGTTGTTCATGGCTCCACTTGTCTACCATTGCTGACAAAACATTGATGTGAGCGTGCTCAATGGGAGAAAAGCTACATGAAATCTGTTCTGTTTATACTCTTATCACATCAGCAGGGATCAGATACAATATACAGTATATACAAAGGTCAGACACACATCTTAACATAGAGGAGGGATAATGGTATGGGTTTCTTTTTCTTCAGGCATTGGACTAGACCCCTTAGTTTCAGTGAAGGGAAATCTTAGTGTTTCAGCATACCATGACATTTTGAACAATTCTATTCTTCCAAATTTGTGGGACCAGTTTGGGGAAGGCTCTTTTCTGTTCCAGCATGACTGTGTCCCAGTACACAAAGCAAGGTCCATAAAGACATGGTTTGATGAGTTTGATGTGGGAGGACTTGATTGGCGTGCACAGAGCACCGACCTCAACCCCATTCTTTAGGATAAACTGGAACGGAGATATCAAGCCAGGCCTTCTCGTCCGGCATCGGTGCCTAACCTCACAAATGCTCTTCTGGATGAATGTCCATTGTTTTGTAATAACTATCTTTTTTGGACAGTGATATTCTTTTCTCACAAATATTTTTGTTGAACTCTGAACCTATAAAGAAAAGCTGCACAGGAATGACCACCACATGGTGTTACTGTCAGTAACGACTCATCATAGTGCTTTTGAGTCAACGGTAAACATGTGACCTTAACGTCTGTCAGTGTGTTGGAACTGAGAAAGCCTCTTGGATGAGAGGCGAAACATCTTTAAACCCTAAATGTCCGGTTGCTTTAGATTCAACCTTCAAGGAAGGCTGCGTAAACTCTTCTCTTAAAACGGAGAACCAGATCTTTTCGATTTTTACATGTGACATAATGTCCCTCAGCTGCTGAGTGTGAGCGGGCAGGACAGCCTCCCTCCATCTAGTAATGCCGCATGTCTGTCGAAAAGAGAGGCGAAGGACAGCGTGCAGCATTTGACTTTAGTCAGGTGCATGTCGTCCTTGGTGCCAAAAAGGGTGATCAGAGAGTTGAGATCTATTGGTCAAAAAAAAGGGGAGTCGGGATTAGGTTTGGAAAACTTCTTTCCAGTATTTTTCCAGTGTGGGGCGTGTCTGGAGCATGTGGATAAGAAAAGCCTCCCATCTTCTACATTTGTCACTGCAGGGATTCACATCCAGGTAAATATGAGGTAGTGTCTTGTCTTGGTCAGAGCAACTGCCTGCACCTGATATTTGCCTATACAATTATAGATCAAAGTACATGTTTACAGATTTGTCTACAGATTTACAGATCTTTATACAGCATGTCAATGGTAGCATCACTGAAAACTAAAAACAGTGACGTCTGCAGATTATCCTGAATTAGCGGCAATTAAGTTTTAGTAGGTCTAGTAACCATTTCTTATATTCTTGCATTGACTTCCACCATTTTTCGGATCTAAAAATTGTGCTGTCCTTCCTGCAAACAGTCCAAAGACAAAACTAAAAACCGATAAAAGCTATTTAAACACACGCCTTCAACACGGTGTTAGTAATGGTGTTGTGGGGTGTGTCTAAATAAAAATACACTGTGAAAGCCAGAAATGTCATTAGTCTGAATCATCTAGGCAGATTATATTAGAGACATGAAACAGATAGGATGGAGATATCGTGGCCATTGGTCATTCTGACAGCAGAAATCAGACCAGAGTCTATTTATATGCCGTCTATTTTTAGCCACAATGGTGCCACAGAAATTGACACATCGAGACCCGCTGCACGTGACACGCTCAGCCCGTGCCGTTCACTGCCTCTGCTTCCCTGCATGCTGTACATCTTTCATTTCTATTTTGTCCCATGTTTTACCCCTCTCCCTCCCTTGCATTATGTCTGACTCATTTCTTCCCCCATTCTTTCTTTACCTACCCTCTCATTCAATCACCATCTCACGCTATCTCTCCCCCAACCCCCTCTCCATTCACTCGTGAAGCACTGACTACACAGTCACGTTTTGCTTCATACTTCCACAAACCCCTGAAGGCAAGCCATTTCAGGATATTACACAGCAGAGCAACACACAGGCTCTGTCACTCTCATGGATGTGAGGACACAAACCAGCTCACGGACACTCAACACACACCGAGACGCATGTAGTCGCTTCTTTTGACTTCACACGTGTGTCCTTAACCTGCCAAAACTGATCGGGTTCCTCCACACCGAGACATTTTGTGTGTCGTTCACAAATAAGTCAAGCAGCAATAAAAGCGAGCATGAGATTCACCGAAGGCAAGAAACAACGCATTTCATAAATGTATGAATGCAGCAGTGCTAAAAATAAAAGCAGCTTTATTTACCTCCCCTAACTTCCACTCTCTGCAGCCAAAATCATTCAGCTCATGCTTCTGCTTTGCTCTCTGAGGAGATGAGCTAAAAATAGAGGTGTTTCCCGTGCACGTTCCAGAATTATTCCCCTCTACCCCTCCCTGTCTCTTTTTCTTTAATGCATCCTCCGGTCTCTTGCAGCTTTTTGTCAGGCGGATACGCAGACGCACAACAAGCAGTCATTTAATTTGGCTAATTAATTCACTCTGCTGCATGAACAAGGGAGTGATGTTACACACACACACACACACACACACACACAGATAAAATGAATCAAATTTTTCACTTGATAATAGCCATTTGTGTTAATAGTTTTTTGTGTTCTAACAACTTACATACTGTAAGAGGTTTGTTCATTTGTGCGATGGATAAGCATCAGAAAACTGCAACACCACCTTTATCTCCTAGAATTCTGTTTATATATTACTAATTTGTTTCAGGGCTTACATTTTGAGGTAAATGCAATGCCAGGTTGTAATGTTAAAGATGGTGCTGCATGTTTTGTACCACATGGAAGTCAGAGAAACGTGATCAGTTTGGATGGTGGGCATGTGAAGAGCACAATTATGATACTGAAATCTGTTTCAAATTCTGAAAAATGCATTTAATTAAATTTAGGCAACAAAAATACACGACTTAAGACAAGGAGAAACATCGTGGTTTGGGTTGAATAAAAAGTTCATACAGTAAACACCTCCTGCCTAACCATAAAGAAATAAAGAGTTATTTGCTTTGTGATCAGTAAGTCAGAAGTGTTCATTACGTATCATTAGAGGTATTTTTCGTGTGACAGTGATCACCAACAAAAGAGAAAATTCAATCTCTCTCTTACTTCTCTTTTTTGGTTTTACTTGCATTTGTGAAGCAGCACTCTTTCCAAGAAATAAACTTTAAAATCAATTTTTTTTAAAGTAACACTGCAGGACCTGAACATCTGTTAGGTCAAGTTAACTTAATTTATATAGTGCCAAATCACAACAGAAGTTATCTTAAGGCACTTTCCATGAAGAGCAGGTCTAGACTGTCTTCTTTATTCAACAGAGACTCAACAATCCCCCATGAGCAAGAACAGGGAGACAGTGGCGAGGAAAAACTGCCCTTTAACAGGAAGAAACCACTAGCAGATCCAAGAATCAAGGTTGGGGTGAGAGAGATAGAGAGAGAGAAAGAATGGGAGAGAGAGAGAGAGAGATGGGGCAGAGACCGTAAGATGGTTCCACAGGAGAGGAGCCTGACAACTGAAGGCTCTGGCTCCCAATCTACTTTTGGAGATTCTTGGGCCCACAAGTAACTCTGCATCCTGGGAGCGTATACACACAAGCCCTTGCTAAATGAGTAAGGGCTTAAATGGACCGGCAGCTGTGTCTATATGTATAAAAACATTTCTTGAACTAATAGTAATTCACTCTTGGTTTGGTTGCATAAAGCAGTCACTTCCTGTCTTGAGTTATTACTGCTCTCCTCTCTTTCCTAAGAAGCTGTTATTTTATATTTTATCACTGATTCAGTTAGGATGCTCCTGCGCACTATTTTTGTGATGCACTCACCCTTTTTGTGGCTGTAAAGTTGATTTCTATTCGGCAGGTTAATTAAAGTTTCTCTTTCCCACCACCACCAGCCCTTACAATATTTGCAAATTTGCAGGTGAACCTTAATAAATCCGGCAGAATGTGCACTCACTCCAACTTATTCTATCTACTTGGTATTTGATTGCTTAATGCATGAGCAGTAAAGAGAGAGGTGCACTCATCTGATTACTCGCAGCAGAGTGCACAACTCTGCAAGTTGTCTATGTTACAGTGACACAAAAGAAAACATAAAAGTTTTCAACTTAAAACCTTCAGATAACTTTGTGTTGTGACTGGTTGCTTGAACTTCAATGACATCATGGCTTGATTTGTGAGTAAAGCAAGGAAATGCCATTACAATAAACATCATACAGTTGGAACATTTTAATTTTCTGTTTTAGCTGCACTTGTTTAAACTGAGCCATGATCATTCATTCATTTTCTGTGACCACTTATCCTGTGTAGGGTCACGAGGGGGCTGGACCCTATCCCAGCCGACTTTGGGCGGGAGGTGGGGTTCACACTGTACAATTTGCCAGTTCATCTCAGGGCCACATAGAAAGACAAACAACCATTCACGCTCACATTCACGCCTACGGTCGATTTAGAGGCACCAATTCACATATATTACATGTTTTTGGTGGTGGGAGGAAGCCGGAGAACCTGGAGAGAACCCACGCAGACACGGGGAGAACATGTAAACTCCACACAGAAAAGTCCCAGGTCCTCAGGTGGATTTGAACCCAGGACCTTCTTGCTGTCAGGCAACTTTACAGCATTTACTTTACAGCATGGGATATCTGTGCTGACCTGCATTATCATGATCCACCCCATGATGATCTCCATCCTTAGCCAAGCCCAAGCCTTGTCTATACAATTGGCTCAACCTTAACTGTAACTGTTTATCATGCAGCACTCACGCTACTGCCGTTTGTACCGTAGTATAAATACACGGCGCTCCTATTGCAAGTAATTTAAAAATACGCTGGCCTCAGGAAAAAATGCTTTGGTGGACACAAGCCCTAACAATTATGTCGAGGATTGTTGGGCCTTGGTGGAAGTTTGAACTCGCCGAGTGCTCTTGTATTGGCTTATGCAAAGGCACTGACCAGATGGTTGTATCACTAAGCCAATGAATCATATAATCAAACATGAATCATAGTTCTTGTCATAAAAAAAATGATACAAATATGCATCAGGTCACTTTGCTTCTTTGTTGCTATTGACTGCTACCTTTACTGACGTCGGTCCAAAGTTCAAGTCACCAAAGGTAAACAATGTTCTCTGATTTTAAAGACACAGATTCACAATTTTATCTTGAATTGTCTGCGTACAGAAAAGTACAGAAAAACGCATGTTTATAATAACATTCTTTTACACCTAATAATGGTTTGTCATAAAACTCCAGTAGGACTTCACATCCATAATGTTGCTCATATAAGGAAAAAAAAAAACAATCCCACATAGATCCTTTTTCTTTATTTATTTTTTTACCTATGCTATAGCTTTATAGGAGCTGTACTGCATGAAGAGTGCAGGAAATACAAGTTGCTGTCAGTGCCATGTTAGTGCCAAGGTATGTTTTTTTACCAGTATCGACGTAGCAACACGGTAACCTGACAGCAGTGTGAGGTAGGACCTAATGGAAAGTCTGTGTAATTTCAAAGCTGATGCTCTTGAGAGGAATGGAGGTGCTGTGAACGACGGGATAGTATGAGCAGAAAATGGGAGTTGAAGTGTTTTACGATGACATATATTCTGCCTCGTGCACTTCAGGTGGTTGCAGAGTTCCTCCAGATCATTATATGGGGCTTCTTGACTAAAAGCTGTCCTGACAAGGGGCACTTTGGATGACTATTCATCTGAGACTATGGCTATACATGTACAGTAGTAGTTACTGATGTTTATTTTTAATGTAAAATCTTAATCTGTACAGTAACTACGCCAAATAAATGTGGTGGAATAGAATTAACAATATTAAATACACCACTGTAGGAAAAACTTCAAGAACAAGAAGTCAACAGACTGTAATGGAATAGATATTAGAATGGTTAAAAATATCATTGAATGCATAGCAAAACCTCTGACTCACATCTGTAATCAGTCCCTACAAACCGGTGTATTTCCAAATAAAATGAAAACTGCTAAAGTCAAACCGATATATAAATCTGGAGACAAACACATTCTCTCAAACTACAGACCTGTTTCCCTGCTTCCACAGTTCTCAAAAATACTTGAAAAAATATTCTTTATGAGACTAGATGACTTCATCACAAAGCACAATGTACTATATGATCAGCAATATGGTTTCAGAGCAAACATGACAACTTCATATGCACTTATTGATTTCATTGAAAAAATAACAACGGGAAAAGAAAATAAAGAATACGCAGTTGGGGTTTTCCTAGATCTTAAGAAAGCATTTGACACAGTAGACCATAATTTACTCTTAATAAAACTACAAAGATATCTATATAGATATAGATATCTATATATATCTATATATAGATATCTATATATAGATATATAGATATCTATATATAGATATATATATAGATATCTATATATAGATATATAGATATCTATATATAGATATATATATAGATATCTATATATAGATATATATAGATATCTATATATATCTATGTGTGTATTAATGTCTATGTATGTGTGTATATATGTATGCGTATGTGTATTTATGTATATTATGTGTATATCGACATACATGTACACATAATATACATTTACATACATACAGTACATAGTTTTTTGGTATATTTGTTGATGATTATATTTGCTAGTTTCGTTTTCTTGCTTATACTTTTTATTTAAATTTAATTTTAAACATGTTGAAATAAAAAAAATATCTATCTATCTATCTAAATGTTCTGGTGCATCCACCAAAATTAAAATTGCAAAGCCATCATATGTATGAGAGGGTATCAGATAATTAATCAGCTATTGGCCTTTTTCTGCTCCATCCTATCCTAATTATACTGCCTTTTAAAAAAAAACCACTATCTGTTAACATATAGTTGGAACAGAGTTGAATATAAGGACTTAATTAAACGTATTAAACATCACCTAATCACCCCTAAAATCAAGCAATAAAGTAAGTGTGAGCACAACATAGATTCTCTTTGGTGTACCCTGGGTCCACATACGTAAATCTTTATGTCAGTGACTGTGCAACATTTAATGCACAAATGGTCTCTGGCTCTGCAAGATAGGACATCAAGGGATTGCAGGAATAGGAGTCGAGCAAGTGCATTACATCTTTCACAAGTAGCGACATGACATGAAACAATTGGTAACGCTTCGGAGGTGGTGAATGCCTCACATCAATACAGTGAGGAGCAGATCTGTGATGGATTCTTTCATTTTAGAGAATGTCCAATCCCATTCTCGGCTGCTGAGTAGGGTGATGAGATCTGCCACCCGGGATCTCTTGAGAAGAAAGACAGGGCTGAAACTCAAAGATCAGGGAGCACATGGTGCGGAACGCTTTTTGCAACCCTGGATAATCATTCCTGCAAATTGAGCCAAGGTTCCAATGTAGGCGAGGAGCGAGTGGGAGCGTTGAGCTCCACAGATGCCTCTGTAGACTGGCTGGTGAGTGAAAGCAGCTAAAGTTGGTCACAGATGGCATCACGACTTCATTTTGACAAGCAATATTTTCTTAGAGTGCTTTCTGAGCAATGTCCAAAATCTTTCATCCATTTTTCAGGCAGGAAGACAAATGAGAAGGAAAGTTGTCTATCCCTTTTGTTGAAATTGTTTTACTATGAAATTTTGGAGGTATTCTCATTTGTGAGTGACACCACTAGGCCCTACACTCAGGCTGTTAATATACTCATTAATATGTGATTCAGTTAGACCCACACAAGCACCACATTAACCTCCTCTCTGGTTAAAGCAGAAATCGCAACCTTGGGTTCTGACCCTTTTTGTTACTCAACTCATTCTATTATTCACTGTTCCATTTTTTTCTCTCCAATTCATTAGCGTCAGACACTTTGATGAAGTAGGGATATACTGAACAGGACACTCATAATTCTGAGATGTACTAGCTGTTCCCCTTATATTGGATAACAAATTAGTTTTTATGCTTTATGTGGCCTAGTTGTTTGATGTTGCGTGTCTGTTGAGCCTCTGAGAGGTATTAGAAGTTTACTTGGATAAATAGCAATGACCCACAAAAACAAGTAAAATTGATGAAAAATGTTACTTGAGTAGGAGGTTATAAAAGCATATTACAATGAATGGCATGCAGGAAAATGACACACAAACATGCATTATTGGAAGTGTGAGAAATCATTTAAATTTACCAGACATGGGAATTTAATCTACATTGATTTCTGACAAAATGCTTATGTTTAACACTGATTAAAAATCAGATTTTAAATCATCACTGAAAATCTATATTGATTGTGGAAAAGATGCCTTAAATTGAGTTTTGTTTATTTCAAATGTTGTTTTTATTTCTATATACTAAAACATTTGTTTGAAATTATTGAAACTCTAAGAAAATAACTTTTGTTTGTTTTTTATATGTATCGAGGAACTTTTCTTGTTTATATGAATGTTATTGCTGTGTTGAACAGAATTTCACTCCCATGTACGTTGTATGCCATGTACTGTATTATGACAGTGACAAATTAAGAACTTCAACTGAAATCCCCTTTTGATTTCATTTCAAATCTAATACTGGGTGACTAGATAAGTTTAAAATAAATGCACCTTCTGAAAAACACTGACGGTTGGGTGATTTCTTTTCAGCCACAATAAAGCAAGCTTTCACTCCATCTTTTTTTTTGTGTGTAATTTCTGCAAACTGGGTTAAACTTAGCCTAAAAATTGAAAACAAGGCAAACAGCAATCCTCTATTTACTGTAAAATGGTCAATTTAAATGTAAAGCCCAAGGCCCAGGGCATAAATCTGACCCAGCACCTTGACTTTTGTGGCCCGCAAACACTTGCAGAGATAATTATTCCCTCCTACCTTGGAGACACAAAAGATGCACTTGATTGTCTGAATGTTAGTATTTTGAACCAGAACAAAAATATTAGTCTCTCTTGATGTGGAAGACTTGCATTCCCCATGAAGATGCTTTGAACTCTGCTGCCTACTACCTATCCGAGAGAGAAACAACACAAAGTCTCCCAAATGCATTCCTGTTAGAACTGCTACATCTTGTTCTGAGTAGGAATTATATGCAGTATGACTCCAAATGGTTCCTTCAACAACCTGAAACTGCAATGCGGACAGCAACAGCGCCCTCTGTGGCTGGACCTGTTGTGGGAAAAAGGGAAGAAGTTGTTATACATGACCCCAATAACAACCCATACCACTCAAAGATTAAACTATATAAATGTTACATTGATGAAATTTTGTTATTTTGGGAGGGGACACAGGGTGAATTGATGGACTTTGTGTCATATCTTAATGAAAGCTCATGTTTCTTAAAATGCCCCTGTGAATACAGTTATACTGAACAAAAATATAAATGCAACACTTTTGTTTTAGCTCCAATTTTTCATGTGTTGAAAGCAAAGATGTAAAACTTTTTCTATGTACACAAAAGGCCCATTTCTCTCAAATTTTGTTCACAAACTTGTTTAAATCTGTGTTAGTGAGCACTTCTCCTTTGCCGAGACAATCCATCCACCTGACAGGTGTGGCATATCAAGATGCTGATTAGACAGCATGATTATTGCACAGGTGTGCCTTAGGTTGGTCACAATAAAAGGCCACTCTAAAATGTGCAGCTTCATCACACAGCACAATGCCACAGATGTCGCAAGTTGTGAGGGAGCGTGCAATTGGCATGCTGACTGCAGGAATGTCCACCAGAGCTGTTGCCCGTGAATTGAATGTTCATTTCTCTCCCATAAGCCGTCTCCAAAGTCGTTTCCGAGAATTTGGCAGTACATCCAACCGGCCTCACAACCGTAGACCACGTGTAACCACGCCAGCCCAGGACCTCCACATCCGGCATCTTCCCCTGCAAGATCGTCTGAGACCAGCCACCCGGACAGCTGATGCAACAATTGGTTTGCATAACCAAAGAATTTCTGTACAAACTGTCAGAAACCGTCTCAGGGAAGCTCATCTGCATGCTCGTCGTCCTCACCGGGGTCTTGACCTGACTGCAGTTCGTCGTCGTAACCGACTTGAGTCGGCAAATGCTCACCTTCGATGGTGTCTGTCACTTTGGAGAAGTGTTCTCTTCACGGATGAATCCCGGTTTTCACTGTACCGGGCAGATGGCAGACAGCGTGTATGGCGTCATGTGGGTGAGCGGTTTGCTGATGTCAAAGTTGTGAATAGAGTGGCCCATGGTGGTGGTGGGGTTATGGTATGGGCAGGCATATGCTACGGACAACCAACACAGTTGCATTTTATTGATGGCATTGTGAATCCACAGAGATACCGTGACGAGATCCTGAGGCCCATTGTTGTGTCATTCATCCACCACCATCACCTCATGTTGCAGCATGATAATGCACGGCCCCATGTTGCAAGGATCTGTACACAATTCCTGGAAGCTGAAAACATCCCAGTCCTTGCATGGCCTCCATACTCCCCGGACATGTCACCCATTGAGCATGTTTGGGATGCCCTGGATCGGTGTATACGACAGCGTGTTCCAGTTCCTGCCAATATCCAGCAACTTCGCACAGCCATTGAAGAGGAGTGGACCAACATTCCACAGGCCACAATCAACAACCTGATCAACTCCATGCGAAGGAGATGTGTTGCACTGCGTGAGGCAAATGGTGGTCACACCAGATACTGACACTTCAGTGCCTATAAATGTCTCTTTTCAAGATAACACTGCACATTTTAGAGTGGCCTTTTATTGTGACCAGCCTAAGGCACACCTGTGCAATAATCATGCTGTCTAATCAGCATCTTGATATGCCACACCTGTCAGGTGGATGGATTATCTTGGCAAAGGAGAAGTGCTCACTAACACAGATTTAAACAAGTTTGTGAACAAAATTTGAGAGAAATAGGCCTTTTGTGTACATAGAAAAAGTTTTACATCTTTGCTTTCAACACATGAAAAATTGGAGCTAAAACAAAAGTGTTGCATTTATATTTTTGTTCAGTATATGATAAAATAATTTTTTTGGATTTAACCATGCGCAAAGATGAAACTGGAACCATTCATACCTCTATCTACCGAAAAGATATGGAACGCAACTCTATACTGCATGCTGCTAGTAACCATCCTAGACATCTAAAGGATTACGTTCCAGCTGGCCAGTTTTGGAGGCTCAAGCTCAACTGCTCAGATCCCGATGACTTTCACTCCAAAAAAAACTATCATGGCTACTCAGTTCAAGGAAAGAGGTTATGCCTCCAAATCCATTCAGAAAGCCGTACAACGTGCCAACATCACCCCTCGTCTTGATCTCCTCTCCAATACACAAAAAACAAAGAATCTAAGCCGGGCTTGTTTCTCCACTGAATATAATCATTGTGCCTCACAGATAAAAGAGAAAATCATGAGACATTGGCATGTACTCCAAACAGAACCATCTTTGAAGGACTTTTGTAAATCTCCACCCCTTTTCTCATGAGGAGAGCACATACCATCAAAAATATTGTCATGTACAAAAACAAATATAGAAACCTAAATCATGAAAACAAGACCACACGGCTGACTACAACTGGCATGTATGGATGTGGTAACTGTGCTGCAACAACACCACAAATACAAAATCATTCAATCATCCCCACACTGGAAAGAAAACTCCTATTCGGGAATTTATAAACTGTAAGATGACCCATGTGATTTACAGGTTATCATGTCCCTGTGGGCTAGTATATGTGGGACAGACCAAACGGCCCCTTAAACAACGAATATCTGAGCACAAAACTGCAATCCATACAGGCAACATGGAGTATGCCATTGCAAAACCTTATGCTGAAGCAAATAATGGTTCACCCTCTTCATTAAAATTTTGTGGGATTGAGAGTCATGATGCCCACCAGAGGAGATGTTCTGAAGAAACTGGCCCAGAGAGAAATGTTTTGGATACACACACTCAATACTATGGCAACAAATGGACTTAATGATGATTTCAGCTTAAAATGCGATTTGAATTGAGATGATCGTTTAAGGATGTGTCTCTTTAATAGTGAACGATGGCCAGGAATAGTGTGTTGTGATGCTTCATGTTGTATGGAATGGGGTTATCTGTGATTCGTCTTTCAACCTATAGAAGCATAGGAAAAGGAAAGTGATTGGATCCCAAATAATTGGGTCCAACCCCCAGCTGAGTGCTCTCTCTGCCCTTGTGTGTAAACTGCAAACGCTCTGATGAAGGCTTTGTGCCGAAATGCCTAAGAGTTTGTTCATTGTGATGTGAGCCAAATAAATAAGTGAAATGTGAGTATTTTGTCCTCCTTGACTTGAAGACTTGAGATGTGCTACCTTTTCAATTTTTTGGAATAAGTTCAAGAATAATATGCCTCGCCTGACAATCTTCATAGAATAACAATGGAATTGACAGGCTTCTGTCGGATTAAAGAAGCCACATGCTTATATTTTTCTTTTGCTGTGAATCTGTCAAGTTGAGCTTGCCTGTCTGTTGGACTAATCCTCTCGCAATCATTCCATAGATCCGCCAATCCCTGTGAAGCTATACGGCTGTTAACATGTAAATAAAAACATGCTTTGAGTGCAGAAGGACAGATTTAAGGTGAATTTGGAATAACTGAAAAGATGTATGGAGGCCCCAACGTGACTTTTTAGAGGGAAAATAAATAATTCAACTAAATTCTAAAACAACATGACAATGAAATGCCTATTTCATTATTTTTCCAATTATAGCATGCTGTTCCCAGCATGTCTTGAGACAGTGTGTTTGAGGCCATAAGCCCTGTGTTTAGATGTGCTCTGAATAACTGCCACTGTTACCTGTTATGCAGTAATTAGTTTACAAATGGTTCAGTAAAAAAAAAGAAAAAAAGATATTATTGTGTGAAGACCGTTGGCACGACGAGTTAAATCTGTTATACGGTTAGTGACCTCCTGCTTTGGTGAGATATTTTAGGGTGTGAGAAGTTTAGTTGTATGCTAAAACTGAATAAAAGATCACCTCCTGGTGGAGATATTGTATCTGCCATGACAGAAACCCAAGCCTGCTATATTGGTGTCACAAGTGGGATGTAAGATGACAGCCATGACTGAAGACATAGAAGTTGTCGACATGCCATTGAACATGCTCGAGCAAAGAAGAATGTAATCGCAAGGAAGATTCATCCTTGGGATGATACAGCTAACCTGCCTGATGGAGCCAGTGAACCCCGGTCAGTGGGGGAAAAGCACACCCCCACACATGGTGACAGCCAGCGACAGTGCCCCACTCAGCGCTTCACTTCGGGCCATACCAAGGGGCCCCAACAGAGTGTGATGAAGCCGACTGCTCAGTTTAATGCCTGGTCAGCAGAAGAAACAGCAGTACAAGTCGCCTTCGCTCTTGAGGACAAAGCCCTGCAGATCCTCACAGATCCCCAACTACAAGTACGGCTCAACTGGCCGGCTATTGAGAGAGCGATACAGCATTATTTTGGCCGCCAGGCCTATGCTGATGACACCCGGGACAAGCTGATCAGCTGCCAGAGGGAAGTTGGAGAGAGTCTGAATATATTATATGCTGATTAGTCAAGTAAGCAGGCTCCGTTTTTGTGATCCAGTTTGATTCAAGTGCAACAACACTGTTTGTAACAATTTCAGATTTAAATTCATTCATAGGATTTCTCTCCAGTTTCCTGTAGGTGGGGCTATTCAAATGTTCCAGCATTTTATGGTGATAGTAATCAGTGTCTAATACAACCACTGCACGAATAATGATCTCTGGATTCTTCTCCAATTCTTCTAATGCACTGTGCTCCTCTTTGTTCAAGTTTGAATACTCCTTTTTTAGCATTACTTCAAGATCCTTCTCCACTAATTTGTTAAAAGTCACATTCACAGGACTTAAATTAGTTGAAGGGCAAAATGATGACTTTGGTGAAAAGAGAGAGGGTTTTGGCTGATTCAGTTTCAGTCTCCTCAATTTTTGGTGACCGTTCAGCGGAATATGATTTTTTTTTTTTTTTTTTTTTGGAGGGGCGAAAAGAAATGTTTCAATGCAGTTGTCTCATTAATTTGTATGTGTCAACTTTGAGATTGAAAGCATTAACTTTATTAGTCAATGCAAATAAAAGACCTTCACTTAGAACTGAGATTTGGGAAGCATTAAGTGGAACGTTGGACAGACTCACTACTGGTGACTGAATTGTCTTGGAGATCTCACCTGGGCTGTGCCCTTCCCTCAATTGCCCCACCTCGTTTTCCTCTTCCACTCTGTTGTGGGCGGGGAAGATCCTCTGTGGTTGGTTGGAGGATCCTCATTCTCACTTTGTGTGCTTGATTTGTCACTTGCAGATAAGGGATAATGATCAAGCTGACGGGAAATACCTGCTTTGGCTCTGGTTCTCAATCTCCATTTGTAGGTTGGTTTCTGCTATTGTTAGATTGTTCCCTCTTTGTAGTCATTCAAATCACATTGGAATTTTCTCATCTTGTTCACTTCATAATTTTCTCCTTAAATATGCTCTCTCTCTCTCTCTGCTGTCATTCAGCTGTCATTACGGCAAGATCTGCAAGCATGTTAGATTATAAATCCGATCCTCTCCTAGAGGACTTCAACCCAAGTGGCACCAAATATCATAAGGAAAAGCACCCACATGCTTCCACCAGCTCGTTTCAATCTCAGAGAGAGCGAGCTGTTAATTTCCTAGCTATGAGTTGGAAGGCTTCTCTTCAGCCCCAGGTCTCCAGCTGTCTCAGCTTCAGGAGCTGGCAAGCCTTATCGCACACAGCGATTCACTACTCGCCTCACTGCCTCCAGCACAAGAGACGCCAATACCAGATGAGTCGCAGCGAGGTCATAAGCGAACCAGGAAATCCACCGCATCACAACCAAAAAGAAGGCAGTCCTCATCCAGACCTTCAGCATCTACCACACAGGCTGCTCCTGCGGTTGGCCGTTTCAGCAGCGCCTGCCATCCCTACAGCCCCAGCAGCCTCAGCTACGCCATCCTCTGATGTCCTCCTACCCACCATGCAGTAATGGGAGAGATCAGTCCAAGCTATTGATTCTCGGCTCCAAACATTTGAAAATTCCTCCGCCTCGGCGTCCTTAACCCACACCGCCCCACCTCAGCAAAGCCTCTTCCCTTGGCTTGCAGTAAGCTCCACAGAGGCGTCACACCATTCACTGCGCCGTCACAGTGCCCCTGCCAGGCTGTCATTTCTACTACCTGCACTACAGACAGAGAAGCAACTCCAGTGCAAACTTTTCCACACCACGCTCCATGACCGACAGTCGCGGTCACAAGGTGGAGTTATTCAACATATGCCCATTTGCAACTTCAACTTCTCCACATCTGCTGCGCTTGCAAAGATGCTCATGCAAATCAGAGTTCCCCTGGCATGTAACTCCTGCACGTCTATTTTGCTCCAGCCAGACGAGTCAGCGCGGCTCAAACAGATCCAAAAAAAGAAAAATTAATCCATCCACTCCAATAAATATCCATGCTCTAGCTGCTGAACCGTCTACCCATCCAGTCTACGTGTTTACTAATCACCTGCTCATCAGCTCCCTGCGCCGGCCCTGTCTCGAGCGTCATTAGTCTCCGTACTATATATAATGCAATCAAATTATTCAAATTAGCAGGTCCGAGTGCCTGGCTAGCAAGCAGACATCACTGACGCCTTCAAAATCGCATCATTTCACCCATTCAGTCCCTGTGCAACTCAGTGTCGTTTTGCAAAAAGCCATTCATATTCCACATGGTATCAGAGGCTCTATGCCATATGTAGTTATACAACTTCAAAATCCCAGCCGCGCCTCATCCTCAATAATTTATGGCTGATCGACCCACCACAAGACAGCTCCGGGTCGTCCTTATCAAAAGTAAAACTCCTGTTCAGCCACCTCGGTGTCACACTCAGAAAATGAATGACTGGATGAATGAATGAACAAAAATAAAATTGGATAGAGAGCCTGGATCCAGGACACAGCTGTTGTCTCTGATTTGTTTCACAAGAAATGTAAAAATAACAATTCATTATTATAAGTCAAAAGCCAGTGAAAAAAGATTAATTGTGATTTGAACATTGGTAGAGACATTAATGACCTGATCTGTAGGGGGAAATCATTCCAAAGTTTAGGTGCTGCCACAGAGAAAGCTCAGTCAGCCCTAAGAGCTAGTCTTGATCTAGGCACAACTAGGAGCTGCTGGTCCAATGACCTAAGCAGGCGTTGTGGAATGTGAGAATGCAGCAGGTCTGAGAGGTAAGTCGGGGCAAGTCCATTCAAGCATTTAAAAACCATCAATACAATTTTGTAGTTAATCCTATACTTAACAGGAAACCAATGTAAGGATTCCAGAATGGGAGAGATATGCCTACGTTTATACGTGCCTGTGAGAAGTCTAGCAGCAACATTCAAAACCAAATCCAACCTGGATATGAGAGCCTAGCTCATTCCTGCATAAAGTGAGTTACAGTAGTCAAGCCTGGAAGTGATGAAAGCACGAGTTACCATTTCAAGGTCTTTAAAATAAAGAAAGGGTTTGACCTTAGCTAAGAATCGAAAAAAGCTGGCTTTAACAACAGGCTTTATCTGGACATCAAATGTAAAAGATGAATCAAAAATAAATGTAAGATTCTTCACATTAGGTTTACAGTGGGCTGCCATGGGACAGAGTGACAAGGAAATATTGTCAGGAGACACTGATACATAGCGAGAGGGATTGACAACTAGAATCTCAATTTTATTTTCAATGAAGTTAAGGAAATTTTGAGCAAGCCAGTTTTCTAATCTCAGAAAGACAAGTGTTAAAGGGTAAATGGGTAAATAAGTATTGGCTTTCAGTGGTAGGTATATCTGAGTATCATCTGCATAAAAGCGATATATATTTCAAAAATACAAAATAGCCTAACAGGCAGCATATACAAAGAAAATAAAATCCGACCCAAAATAGACCCCTGAGGAACACCACTGGATAAGGGCATTGATCGAGAGGTACAAGCACCTAGACTGAGATATGCATCTATCAGTGAGATAAGATCTGAACCACTTTAGAGCAGTGCCACAAATACCAACACTGCTTGAAACGAGAGATTAAAATATCATGATCCAGTGTCAAACGCAGCAGAGAGATCTATGAGTATAAGCACAGCTGGATCACCACCATCAGAAATTAGTAAAAGGTCATTAAAAACTCTTAAAAGAGCAGATTCAGTGGAGTGCTGTTATTAAAAAAACCAGACTGAAAAACTTCACCAATACCATTTTGATTAAAAAAAGTTTGAAGTTGTTGGAGGACAACTTTCTCCAACGCCTTAGACCGAAAAGGCAGGGTTGGGATCAATCTGAAATTAAGAGGGATCGGTTGGGTGTAAGGTGGCTTTCTTTAAGAGAGGGCGAACAATTGCAGCTTTAAATTATGCTGGGAGGGAACCTGTCACAAGGCAGCAATTAATAATTGTTCAAATGCAAGGGCCGATCACTCCAAAAACCTCTTTAAAGAGTGCAGATGGAATTATGTCAAAGTTACAATTAGTCTGTTTCATCTTATCAACAATTTCAGTTAAACCTAATAGGAAAACAGGTTCAAACTGAGATAGAGTTGTGGGTGAGGGCCAGCTGATAGGATCACAGGGAATTGATGCAGAACATGACCTGAGTTTGTAATCTTATCTTGGAAGAATTTCAGGAAAGTGTCACACATTGAAAAAGAAATACTTAGATAGGGATAGGAGGATTAACAACATAATTTATAACACTGAAAAGAATTCTTGGCCTATGACAATTTGAAATTAAATGTGAGAAATATTTGTTCCTTGTAGTCTTAATGGCATTAAGGCAGTTAATTAAAGTGTGATAGGACACATGGAGTTTATCTTTTTTTCCATTTGCGCTCTGCTGTTCTGCATTGCTGTCTGAGTGCCTCAGTCGTCTCATTTAACCGCAGCTGGGTGTTAGATTTAGGGCAGAAAGACCTAATGTGGGCAACAGAGTCAAGAATGGAAGAGCAGATTGCATTTAATGAAGATAAGACATCTTCAGCACATAGATGTGATAGAGGAATGTCACTGTGATATATAGGTGGAGTCAAAATAAGCAGTAGTAAAAGGATCAGCTGTGTTAGAAGTGATTAGACGAGAGCTTCTGGCAGGAACACTAGTGTCAGGGTTCAACAAAAGCAGGACTGAAAATGCAGACAACACAGGTGGCAGAGTGCAGTTCAGGGATTTAATGAAACAATAGTCCATACATAACATAATAGTCCAAAATCAAAGAACAGGGCAAAATACACAACAAAGGCAAAATGGTAGGAACACAGGAGGTAACAAAAAATCTGGAAAAAACTAAGTACTAAAAACAAGCAGGCGAAAAATGATAAGATAACTGAGAATTCACAGAGACAAACTGACACAAGGAATAAGATCACAGGGGAAGCACCAAGAACACGCAAAGGGAAACACAGGGGAGCACACAAAGCAAAACAGATGAACTGACAATGAACAGGAGGAATCACACAGACTAAATACACTGAGTGACGAGACAATGACAAACAGGTGGCACAGGGAGGAGCAAACAATTGGGGCCAGGTGGAAATAATCACACACTCACAGTGGAGGGAAAAATCAAGAGGGGAAACTTCTGGGGAAGACACAAGAAAGGTGCAGCAATAAACTGAAGCAGACAAAGAATACATGAGCACAGAAGGAGTGAATAATCTGAACTGAAAACATACACTTAAACAGGGGGACCAATAGGACAACACAAATGACACCAGAATGCTGCTTACAAAATAAAACAGGAAATAAACTCTAAACCCAGGACCATGACACACTAGTACTGATAATTAAATTGGGAATGTGGGCTTCGAAGATAATGGGCAGGTGGTCAGAAAATGCTGCATCACAGATTTCACATAAATGAACAATAAGCCACATGAAAGCAGTGAATCAAGAGTATGACCCAGCTCGTGGGTATAGGGCCTGTAACCAGGTTCTCCAGATTAAAAGAGTCAATGAGGTTTCAAATATCATATACGATTGGTTTAGAAGGACAAAAGACATAAATATTAAAATCTCCAAGAATTAAAATTATGTCACATTTTGGTAAAGTATCAGCTAAAAATTCAGAAAACTCCTGGATTACAATTACAATTGGTTTTTGGTGGGCGATAAACTGGTGCACAGAGTATTCTGTCTGATGGATCAAGTTCAAAGAGCTGTAGCACAAAGCTAGAAAATGAGTTGTTTTTCACCTGACGGCAACAGAAATTATTCTTAAAGACTGAAGCCAGTCCTCCTGATGTATCCACAATTATAACTAGTTTAGAGAAAGCACTTGGCTCAGTGACACAGAGGAGATCCAAAACATGAGAACAGAAGAAGTCATTTAATATGAAAGTCTTACTGGTGAGTGATCTTGCATTTACTTTGGGCGATCCTGATTGGATTAGATTTCCACGCACCATGTTGTTAGGTTTGAATGAGGTGTCATAATGCCTGGGAAATCTCTGTGAGATAATGGTCCTCATGGGGAGCTGGGCCACTGGAGGTAGAGATGAGCGGTGACTGTCGGGGGAGCTAGCGATCTGGGTGTTTGTCGGCAGAGCAAGCGTAGAGGAAGAGGGTGAGGCACACGTGTGAGATGTAAACAGTCAGTCCTGGTGTGAGGACTGAACAGTATACTGGAAGTTGTCGGACAGCAATATAGAACTTAGTTTATTAAGATGTAGCCTGTCTTCTTTGAAAAGGCTACAGCTGTTCCATAACAGGTTGAAATTATCAATAAAACTGACACTGTGAGACCTACATGCTGACTGCAGCCAGCTGTGGAGACTGAGGATCCTGCCGAAGGGGGCAGCTCCGCGGCCAAGAGAGGGAATGGGACCTGATAAAAAATATAGATTTACCACACGATTTAAGATGTCTATGAGCTGGTTAAAATCAGATTTAGTCAGTCAGTCATGCAATCCTTGCTTGCTGTCTGGCTTTGTCGGGGGTGCAGAGACCAGGGAAGGTTGCACATTAAAAATAAAATTTCGAGACATGTACTTTCAAGTAGAAACATTCCGATTCTTCAACCATTCTCGATAACGTATCGGTGCGAAATGAGCTTTTTACCTCACACGATGAACAAGTGCAGGGAGCAACTGAGGACTGTGGACCAGGAGGCACGTGCCTGCCTCTGCAGGGAGGCACGAAAACTCAAATTTGTTGTATCACAATGCGAGGAAGTAATGATCTTGAAGACCATGTTTCATGCTTTGGTGCACCTATCCAATGAATACAGTACATTTAATCTTCTTAACTGTCCAATTCCCTCTTTAATTTCAGTTTCATTTTTTCCATTTGCCTGCCATAGAGCTGATGAAAAATTACGAGTCACACCAAGACAGCTCTATATTTAATTTACTTCTGCAATGTCAAGGACAGTAGCCTATAGCCATCAGATGACGATTTATCTTTTCTGCCAAACATTAGCTAAAGACCCACATTGTCATCTGTAATAATTAGAATAGTAATTTGTTTAGATTTTATGAGTTAAAATGAGCTGATCACCACCAAGCTGCCAGACATCCCTTTTGCGTGCATCATGTGACATCCAAGATGGACATGGTTTTGTTCAAATTCATGTAATCACTCTCAATGACACACATTGACACACATTTAGTCAAGAGAAAAGCAAGACCACTTGGACACAATCATAAGAATTATGCAGTATGTATATGAAAACCTTTATGCTAATGTAAGAGAAAAAGTTGATAACATGCTACAATAAAACTCTGCCTGAAAGTAAACACAAACGTGTCCCTGTTAGAATTTACTGTGTATATACGAAAAATATTAGGGGTGTGACTCTTTAAGAGTCTGACATTATGGATCTGAAATGATTCTCATTTCAAAAAGATCCACAATTCAAAGCAGGTTTTTTGTTAAATGATATAAGAAAACACAATTTTTTGTCTCTTGCTCCGGAATTCTGTGTACTAAACTATTCACTGGTATCCTTAGTCCAATATGAAATACAACATGAAAGGCAACTGGCACTAATTCGACATTAATGAATTAATGAATTGATCTGGCTTAGCGGCAGTGAACTGGCTACTAGTGTTAGGAATCTGCGGACCTTCATCTACAAAAAAATAGATTTCTGTATTTGCATGCCACCACCACAGAAACTGAAACTTAACATAAGCGTCAGTGAAATTTATTTAGGAACCAATTACACAGAATCAAAATTAAAATTTCTTCATGATTCCGATGGAATTGGAGTTTTGGGACCGGTTCATGCCCAACCCTACCTGTTTGTGAATACCAAATGAGTGGGAGGCAATATGCGCCACAGTGTTGTTATTAAAGCAATGTCTCCAGCATTGGTGTGCCGGCTTTCTGCTGCACTTTAAACTCCAGAGGAAGCCGCTGCTGTCCAAGATGCTGAGTGGGCGCTATCTTTTTGAGGTGAAACAAAGAGGAGCATAGAGTTCTTTTCTGCACCACAGAGCTAGTTTAAGTGCTGCTGTATGTGTTGTTCAGATGGTCTAATTTGTTATTACTGATAACTGTAGTCTCTGAGAGGTGGAGAAGAAAGTATTCATAATATACTTCAAATTCATCTTGCAAAAGTTTGAAAGTTTGAAAAGTTTCACATTTAGATTTAAAAACTCTTACAAACACTGCCTTTATCTAGTGCCTGCTGTAGAATGTTCAATATCGTTATTTTATAATATTGAGAAAATCTTTTCTTTTTTTTACATTGGTTAATAGCTGCACAATTTTAGGTACTTCGTTTTTTAAATTCACCGCTACTAATTATGCTACAAGAATTTGTAATTTATCAGTTTAATCATGTAGATATCAGATGAAATCATCTGGTTCAACATCACGTATGACCACATCAGTAGGCTTAAGTGATCCTTGAAATATATGAGAAAGAGAGAATAGAAACAGATTTCTGTATTTCACTAATAGTGGTTTCCTTCAGGATCTAGCTCAGTGACTTTTGAAGCTATGTCAAATTTGACACCAAACTGAATCAGCACAGTTTGAACTACAATTTGATCTTTGTTGCAAGTGTGTAGCATCATTATTTGATATCTCACATATTTTCCATGAGCCCTATGAATTTAGACATTCTGGATCAGATCATCAGATCTGTCCCTTGATCTGATCTCAAAACAAAAGGACAGTGGCTATGCAGATACCACATGGAGGCTGCAGGAACTGTGATTGGTCAGTTCGTGTGTTTTCTCCCACAGGTTTTCTGATGCTGGTGTATTATTGACGATGCAGACAACACAAGCAAGTTAAAGTGAGGCCTCTCCTTTTCATGAACACTCATCGTACAAAATCAGCACGAAGGAGGGCAAATCTACATCTTCATTGTGACAATACAACTCACACTCATGGTGGTGGAAAACTGGAGACAACAAAGAATTGCAAACAAAGGAATCTGAAATCAGCAGAGCAAACTTGAATCAAATAGATTCAGTTCACACCTAATTTATCACAAGGGATTAAGGGCGATTCTGAGAAAGACTCAATGTTTTCCTTGAATACAACAATCCTTGAGAGTCTTAGTTTGGTGTCATGTGGTTTCACTTATATGCCTTACTGGCCTTTTTCAGTCCCACTTTTTTCCTCCCAGCAGTATTTTTGTCAATTATACAGTATGATGGTTTTCATACTATCTTAGGTTTTGCGAAAAGCCTTTTCTTGGAAAGACCAAATTAGCATATGATCCCTCACCTTGATGAAAAAAGTGGTGGGGATGATAGCAATGTCAGTGCATAGACTACTGTAGGTAGAAAACTCCCAAGATATAAATGCAAAATCATTTTTTCCATAGCTTTTAAAGACTTGATTTTATTCTTCATTAGAAACAGGCAAAAATCATGAACTTTAATCAACACATAATTACATTAACATACTGTATGAATTCAATTGATAATACAGTTAAAAAGAAAGTTTATTTTTAATTGCAGTGACCACAATTAGAGTCTGCCTTTCTTTGATATTAACAACTGTCTAATGTTCAAAAATCAATAAATATACAAATAAGAATTTGTTCACTGTTTATTGGCTAGTGCTGTGTACAATCACTGCCCATGTTCCTAACTCTCTCTGATGATCTGCACGATCCACTGTAATGCCCATGAATAATATGTCTGTCATAACACAAATGTGTATACTGCATGTGTGTGACTAACATGTGTGCATAAGCTTAATATTCATAATACATCAGTATAACACTATTTTGTACGGGGGCCTTTGTGTGCTCTGTATGTATGTGTATGGGCACAGTGAAATGACTGAAGTTAAACGACCCAGCTCACTCTATTAAAATAAAAAATGGCCCGAACCCAGCCCCCATCCCGAAAGGCTTGCAGACCTCTGATCACAAGTCCACACAGAATATCATTAGAGTTATGTCTCTTGCTGAAGTCTGCAGATTATTCAGTTCAGTTGCCCCTGGATATTCTAGCTCCCCTGACATGCTGCAACTCTTGGTCGCCTGCAGAGTCAGGATTAAGACGGCATCTGGGAACCCTGGTCCTGTGAAACCTGTAATTGTTATGAGATCGGCTGCAACTGTGTTGGTCAAAGAGGAAGCTTTGCCTGCATCAGGCAGACAACTAGACAAAAAACAATTTCAATTATTTCACATCAATAGTTTACAGTGATAATGGAGGCAGATCAGCCAATTGAAATTCATCTTCTTCTTTTTTTTCTTTGAATAATGGGTCTTTGATTTTAGCCAGAAGACAACAGCAGACTTTCAATTTCCAGTCAGCCACTGCTGATTTTGTCAGCTGAAAAACACTTGTCACTAACACATGTTATCAACTGTAACATACAAATGATGGTTACATGGTGTTGACCTAAAAGTCTGAGGCTACATCCCAGGGGAAAATTTAGCATTTACCCATGAATGATTTGTGTGGAAGACGGAACTAAAGAAGCAGCATCATTCTTATAAGTGTAGTGGAGATATAGTTGGTGTCAATGTGAGGAAAAATGCAAGATTAGGCTGTTACTTCCTAAAATAAGCTTGTTTAAATGCCCAGTTTTCATATTTGGGCCAAGACAAAGCTTAGATTTCTAATTTGCTTTTCACTCTTTTCAGACTGTATATTTCACTTTTAATGCTTGAAGTAAGAGGGATTTTAAAATTCAAAATACCATTGAAGTGTATTATACAGTATCTTAGTATCGTAATGTCCCCAAAACCATTGGAGTAGGACAGATGTCTTAGCATCCAGGACCAGCAGTGGAGTAATACAACTAGTTCAAAGTTCGGTTCAGACCGATTAAAATGAGTTCTTCTTTTTAATGATGCCCTGATGGCTGCAAACCAGTGACTAATTTGATGAACGATGATTTTTCAACCTTAGTCAAAGGCTGCACTTCTCCTGCAATGTAGTTCAGTGCAGGACTGTCTACTCCTTAAGAAATGAAAACCCATCCTTTACAAAATGATGTGTTTGACTTGAGTGGTGGAACTTCGCAGCAGTGACACATCGTCTTATTACTTCTCGTGACTTCATTCATTCATATGCTTCGGTTGCCTGAGTTCAATGTGTCGCATCAAATTTCGGGATGAAGTTGGGGATGCTCTTGTCTGCTCATTTAGTACTGGCAGGCATAATTTGGATGAAAATGTGATATTTTTCTTGTCTGGATTTGCACTGATGTGGTCATAAAACTCAAATGTTCAAATGGGGCAGGCTTCAGATGTCAGGAGCTGCGATGTTTGAACAAGCCATGCTGCATGTTGTCGTGAATCCTCGGCCTACGGCATCGTAAAACAAAACAATGCAGTCTGAAATGATCCAGAACTTTGATGCGCTCGTGTTACTGGTATAATCCAGTTAGCCAGATATGCCACACATTTGCAGCCTATGTTACAGCAAGCAAACCCACTCTTTAATTAATTTCTTACACTTTTATTTTGAGGGGGGGGGGCAACAACCGAACTATACAGAAAGTGTATCATTGTTACTACAACCTCAAACACACTGCTTCAACATTTAAGCCTCTTTTGCCTAGTTACAGCTGTTTGGCTAAGTTAAATTGGACAAACAAAAAGGGTTGTGGAAAAATAGAAAATCAATAATAGCTCGTTATCCCAGCAAAATGGAAGTGACTGCATTTTACATTCATAGCCTTTCTCTAGTGTGAGATTATATTAGGTGTATCCATCAAATGAGGGGATTTATGGAATTAAAATCAGTCTCAGGTACAAGCAGAGCGATCCACGGATGCACCAGGGGAGGTCATCTGTTGAAATGCACACACACACACAGATGCACACACACAAGCCTTTAATACCAATTCCATCACTGTCTCACCCTCGGCCTGCCTTATCTATTGAAGGGCAGTTCCTGTGAGGAACCTTGCGAGAGGTCAAGGATATCACTGCCTTTAATCTCCCAGGACAGAAATGATACGATTCTAGTTAACTATCTCTGGCCAATAATGACATTGCAATGCCTTTAAAATTCTGACTCATGTGCGTCTGATGAAATGCCGGTCTTCATTCTTTCAATGGCGGTCACTGTGGCCTGACACTGGCACTGTGAGGCAATGTGATTCACTAAAAACATGAATCCCCATCCACCACGGCAATTATCCGCTTTCTAATAGGGTGAGTGAGATATTGATAGAGATCACACAGTAAAACAGTAAAGTGGCCTGGAACACTCAGAGCCCACAGGAGAAAAAGACATGAAAAGGAAGTAAGACTTCAACCTGCTCATTCGTTTATTGTCAGGCTCTAAATCAGACGAGTGGGTATCAGCATTGAGACAGTATAGATAAACAGAGAAAATCCCTCTTATAGTATCTACAGGCCTCCATATGTCACCATGGAGTTGATTACAGAATATCTGTCGTGACCATTCATTTAATCTGGTATCAGTGGTAAATAAGCGTTGGCAAAATGAGCAATTCAAGACCTTTTAAATACGTGTTTTAAGAGCATGCATCATGTTTGACAAACGATAAATTTTGTATTGCTGCTTGGTTTCAAGTAATTTGACATTTGCACCATTTTTAGAACAAGAAATGTTAAATATTTTATCCACTTTACAAATATATACGCATAAAAAGAATAACTTAATGTTAAAATACTACATGAAATGGATTTTATTAGGAATAGCTATGAGCACTTTTGCAGTATTCAGTGGAACATATGCCTGTTTTATAAATAACCTTACAAATTGTGTAATTTCAAATAAACGTGTTATTACACTGCAGTAGAGGGTTAGATTTTATTCAAACATTAATATTCCAGTAAATAATCCTATTTTTATGAATAATATTGGTTAAACTAGTTGACACACACCAGTTACACCATCTGACCATGTTGCTCCTACAGTCAGTTGATGAAACTGACAATGAATGACAATCAACAAGGTCAGTTAAATATACTTTATTTTGTTGCATCTATTCATTCATTTTATTTGTCTTATCTGGAACTGGGACACATTGATAGAAGGCTTAGCAATATAGTCCATACTTTCCTATACCTTATATCCCCAGCTATATGTTCAGATCCCTCCTGGGCAGGGCCGGACTGGGATAAAAAAAATCAGCCCTGGAGTTTTGCCCAGACTGGCCCACAATCAATCGGACACCATCCATTCTTATTAGTTCTAATTTTCGCGTGTGTGTCACACACGTATCAGAGTCTTGCAGGGTTGTCCCGTTTCATCGGAAAATATTTCAACTACTACCCCTTGTAACTCTGTTTCAAGGGGGGAGGCAAGGCTAAGGGGCAAGGGGTAGGGATAGGGGTAGGGGTGAAAATAAGAAATGGGATCGGGCCTATGACTTAGTTAACCACCAGGATGCAGCATAACAGCTGCCCATTCATTTACAGGCAGATTTCAAAATAGTGTCCAAAATCAATTTATCAAGACAAAAATAATTTGCATACTTAATCTAGACAACATAGAGATGTCTATAATTTTCTTTTTCTTTTTACAAAGATTGATTGGTCCATTAGTGGAAAAACTGATGTTTAAAGATGCTCTATTTCCAATGATGTCTACAGTTTATATGAGTCAAACATGGTATAATTATTAGTTATGAAATATCACTTCTAACCAAAAGAAAGCTAATTAAGAAAAGCAATTCTTGCACATGTAGGGAATCTTAAGAATATTGATTACTTGCTATTTAGAAAACATGAAATGTATTGATCAGCTGTGTTTGCATTTAAATCTCTTCATTCAATCTTCATTCATTTTGAAGTTGGAAGTTCTTTGGATACAATGGAAAGTGGTTGTACACAGAAAATTCTGGCCTGATGTAGTACCCTTTAAAACCGCGATGGTATAAAGGTGGCTACAACAACCAGGCAGACATTGATATGTATAACAAAACAATATGCTTAGCATCAGCAGTACAAGCACATTCCATAAACACATACAGCATTGCTTTGGAATTTCATTTTATTACAAACGACATAAAATTTCATTTCAGTTTGAAAGTAATGACATCGCATGCGAAGGATATTAAGACTCAATAATGTCACTATACTCACTACAGCTTTGAGAATCCTCTGCGTTCACATTTATTTGTTGGCTTTCTTGCTCGCTTTTTGAGGGTGTAATCAGCAGATCTATCATTTGCTCCATCTGTTTTCTTCTTTACACAAGGAACTGTTTGTTCAGTCTCAACACTTTTCACTTGAGTAGCAGCTGCTGAAGGCAAAGTGCCTGCAACTGCCTTGCGTCTCCGATTTGGAAACAATGGGCTGACTTTGTGCCTATACTGTAAAAGCCCTTGAAAGGAAATTCATCTTGATTTTCACCTCGTCCCTCATCAGCCTGTACAACATCGATATGTCTGCCTGTCACGTCTTGAATGGGATCAGGAATGTTTGTCCAGTTTCTGACAATCTGCATGTATCCTTGAAACATCCAGCAAATTGCAAACATTTTTATGTGAAGTAATCCTCAGCTTTTCCCAAAAGCACTTCTATGATGTCATCAAGGCGTCTGTGTCTGGAGCCACCAAGAAACTGGTATTTCAGCCTCTGGAAATAACTGAAAACCAACAATTGTTATCAGTGTTCTAAATTTGTATTGAATTGGATGTTGTTGGGCAGTACACACTATCAAGTGTATAAAACAGCTGAATTGTTGGACAATAAATGATTAAGTAGAGCATAGGGTGGTCAAAATAACAAACACTGTTCAATTCATACCGTTCAATCACATTGTTTGTTTCCGAATCCATGTGGTTGAAGCGTCGCCCCTAGTTTGACCACATGTGCCCAACATCCTCCCAGTGTTTCTTGAAATACTGGGAGGATATTGGCAGAACTCCTCCAATGTCGCTTTGTATTCAGCCTCCTTCAAGAAATAGGAAGTACAAAAGGTTTAAATGTAATATGGTTCACATAGTTTCCAAATACACACACACTAACTGGCAGTTTTACCATGAATTCATAGCCAGGACACAACTGAGACTATACAAGAACCACACAATTGAATTGTGCAGTCACATATGACAAAGCGCTGATTTCAGTTTACCTTGGAGGACACAGAAACTGCCTCCTCAGTTCAACACGAGCTCTCTCCAGAGTGCTCTGACATCCATTACATGTAATGGTTTACGCCACATGAACCCCTCGTCCATCATCATCTCTTACAAGGAGCGTGAACAGAGGAAAATCCTACTGGTTCACACAGTGGGTGGCGTCCACAAACACTAGCTGCTTGCTGTATTTTTTTCCAAAGTTAACTTCATCCTCTGGGTCCGTAAAAGAATAATCAGCTCCTGAGATGATGTGTATGGTTGGTAGAATAAAAGATGTTCTTGCAGGGGTCCACACAATAAAGCTTCAACACTCTGGCTGTCATTAGAGTGAAAGTGTTTCATTCTCATGATGGTGGTTCTCACATTGTCTATATCTCGTGGTGTGACAGAATACTTGCAATCATGTACATCACTGTGTCCTTGGCTTCTGGCCCACTTACGACACTCAGTCTGTATCATGTCTGGTTTTGTTCCAAGGGCAAGGAGTTCTTCTATCTTCCGTCTCAGGGTTGATACAATGTGAGTTTGCATCCACAGCGTCAATAGGGTCATGGTTATTATGTTGATCATACACACGCTGGACAAAGCCTGTGTAACTTTTTTAAATGACACACAAGCCTTGCAACCCACTGATCTATAGCTTTTAGGCTTCGGATTTCCAAAACGGATGCAGTTAAATTTGTATTAACCTTTTTCCTTGTTTTCCCTGGAACTGGAATTGAAAGTGCTGTATTGTCCACCCAGGCTTCCCAGTTTTCCAAGGAGAACACCAAGAACATCTTGCTGACGTGTTATGACAAAAACATCCAGTTTATTTTTTTTCGCTCCAGATTTTCTTTGTTCTTCTTTAATGACAGCTGTTTTAATAATGTTCTCCAATTCTGAAATAAAAGAGAGTACATGGTTTTACTTGCACTGACTTTACTCTAGATATTCTCGGTTAAAGAGTTACTAACATTAAATGACAGCCCAGGATGAATGTGACTTGGTGACATTACACTCAGTCCTGTAAAATCTGTTTTTCACACATATTTCTTTCCCATTAAATACAACCCACAGAGGTTTAATACATATAATAATTCCCCAACCCCCAAAATGTGCTTAAAATCAAAGCAAATCTTATCTTGTCTGCGATATAAATGCTGAACTAAGCAGTTCCTGCTTGAATGGCTGCGGTTCCTGCTTCAATGGCATTGAAATGGGCGTTGTTTTGTTTTTTTTTCTTTTCCCCATGGATGGTTATCTGCACTGCGTACTGTGAATGACATCACAATCGAGAAGTGCTGCTGAGTGGTTGATTGCAATGTAAATCCTGGACAAACAAGTTAGTCATCGATCCAGGGACCACACTTACTTGGTGATATCAGATCACCCAAAAATCTTAACAATACAATCTCTTAGCTCTGAATAGCTAATTTCAGTTAGCGTCCATACGCCTATCCTAAATGACATTTGAAATAGGTCAATAATAAATAAATAGTCAATATCCTTTTTGATAAATTTGAGTTAACTTTGCAATGACTAGTCTACGCTACGTTCACACCCACCCACTCCCTCCCTGTGTTGCAGTTTACCACTTCACCTCTTTCACCTGGCAGCCCTTCCCCTCCTACACTGTAGCTGTCAGCCTCCTCTGCCTGCCTCACTCTCCTGATCTCTGCGGCCTCGGGGGAATCATTAGCCTCCTCCTCCTTTCTCTGTCCCTCTCCATCATCGTCATGGCGCACCTGTTGTCTAGCAGCACTCGCAGCAGATGCGCTAGCACCACTGGTGCTTGCCCCGCCAAACAACTGTGTAACCTTAATACACTTGGCGGCCTCCGCCTCAAGAGGCTTACTTTTTTTTTTCTCTTAATTTCTCTTCGCCCCCTTTGTGGTTTTTTTGGGGGGCTTTTCCTTTTCCCTTGAATCAAATTTGCTCGTTCGCTGACTTCTCTCTGACCTCTCTCTCTCTCTCTCTCTCGATCTCGACACACAAAGACAGGTGTGTGTGTGTGTGTGAATGTCGTGGGGGCCGTTAGGATCATGTGATTGGCCAGTGTTCAGATGCTCCTGGGTATCCCATAATATTCCCATGCCAGATAAGATAATCCCTCCACTAACTTCTGGGTCTGCCTCTGGGTTTCGTACTAGTTGGATGTATCGAGAAACCCTTATATATCTGATCAGGATGGATCCTGATGTTTAATTATTACAACCCAAATTCCTAAAAGAGTTGGGACTTTATGTAAAATGTCAATAAAAAGAGAATTCAATGATTTGGAAATCCTTTTAAACCTAAATGCATTTGAATACATTTCAAAGATGAGATAATATTGTTTTTTATATGCTCATTCTGAATTTAATGCCTCTAACACAATCTAAAAAGTTGGGACAAGATCATGTTTACCATTGTGTTCCATCACATTTTCTTTAAACAACACTAAATGTTGAAGTTTCATAGTGGAATTATGTCCCATTCTTGCTTAACATATAGTTGTACAACTTCAGTGGCTCAACCGTCCAAGGTCTCTGTTGTCATATTTGACGCTTCATAATGTGCCACACATATTCAATGGGAGACAGATCTTTCATTTATTGAATGTTTTAAAATAATACTCTGTCCATATCTTACACCTTTTAAACTACTGAAAAAAGTGACTTCCTTACTGCCCTAAGTTGTCTAACGGAGCGTTAGACAGCTGCCAGACTATGCGCTACCATGAAAAGACAACCTATAATCTCATTACAGGTAGAGCAAAGCAGCGATGCATAACAAGCATACAGTACATACAACCTTGTAAACATATGCTCAGACATGTAGTCATAAACACACAACACACACACACACACCTTCACAAATAACTCAGTCTGTGTTTAATATGACTTTGTTGGCAGGTATTAATAATGTTAGACAAGAATCCATAATTATAATCATGATAATAATATCTGTTTGGTCATCAATCTCTTGATCTAAGTGGTAAATTGCACATAATAACAAAAGCAAAATAATGTAACCAGTAATCATATAAAAGTAAATTAAACAGCGAGGAGCCCTGTCTACTAAACTGTGAATGCCTTATTGTTCTCATTCACTTCATCCTCAGGGATGGGTCCAATGCAGAGAAAGAATTTCCCCCTGTGGGATTAATACACTATCTAAAATAAAAATAAATAAATCAATAAAAAATATTTATTACATGCACACTTGTGGATAGTTGTGATGTTCACTTTCACTAAGAGACTCATCTTGCAATCATCTCATACTGCATGAAACAGGTTTGAAAAGACGAGGCCGTACTTATGAGGTTAACACTTCTCCTTTCATCCGTCAGCAGCCATTAAGCGCCAACAGAAGACTGACGAGCTAAACAAGGTTGGCTCCCTTCTCACTCTATGCAAATGTGTAGCTTTGATGTTGAACCAACAGCATGAGGAAGGATGGAGCGGGGAAGAGAAGATAGAAGAGGGGAGGGGGATAGGAAGATGATGAGATGGGCTTGTTTTTAATCAGCATCTGGATCTAATGAGGACCAATGTCAGCAAAACAACACGGCAAACCTGCTGACTGACCCAAGCAGAATTCAAGTATTATTCATTACCTGGGAATTCAATAAAAATGCCTCCTAGACATTTTTTTAACATTGTTATTGTGTCCTCAATGTTGTTTTGGGTTTTGACTGAAAATCAGAAGATGGGCCACAGTTCATGGGGTCATGAGAGGAAAAATAGGTGATGCAAAGTAACTAATCTCTTCTTTTGTCAAGATAGACTTAAGAAACTGCAATACAACTTAGCACCCTCACAATTATGGGCCCTGCTGCATATACATTTTTTTCAATAACCAAAAGTATTTTTCCCTTCCTTTCGCCGGTTATGAATTCTGGAAGCTAATAAAGCTTGTTATTAACTCGTGTTTCCATTAGCCACACATTATTGAAATGGCAAGGGGGCAAATGACTACATAGACAACTGCTTACATACAAAGTCAGAATCTCATTCCTGCATATGCACTTGCACACAGTATCATCTTACCCTATCAGGTAATTGTTGCCCGCAGTTTTTTTTAATTAAAAGTCAGAATGACTTGAATGAAAGCTGCTACTGTGGATGCAACTGATACTTAGTTCCTGCAAGTTATTGCAATTTAATTGAAGAATTAATGATAGGAGAACTCAATTTTCTCCTGACTGAGGACTGTGCAGCTGAAGGAAAGCAGTATGAATGCCACCCATACATATCTGTCGTTAGGGAGATAGATAAAGATGTGACAGGCACAAAGATGCCGCGTGCAGCAGAAAACTGATGGAGAATGTGTTGAACGTGACGACATGTTAGATACATCGGATGTTTTTCCTGAACTAAACAACATCACTACAGCAGACGTTAATGAATGAATTGTGCAACAATCAGCTGCTACTGACGTCTACCAAATATGTCATGTTATATTACATAGACAGACTTTGCTGGTGCAGCACCCTGACGTGCTAGAGATGCTAGAATACAGATCAAATGGATCTGCTGTTGTCAGTGATTGTCTAAGAAGAGCTTACAAATACTCTCATCTCATCATCATTTTTTTTTGGAGCAGCCCCAATTACGTAAATGGATCAAATGAATACAAACGAAATGAGAAAACATCTTATGAGCTAATTTGTGGGCTGCCCCCGCTTGCTTGTCAATCAATTTTAGACATAGATGTATTAGTCATCTTCGTCTTTGTATGCGGCACACAGAAATGTTATATAATTGCAGAGAGGAACTCCTTTGAGGAAATAGTTTGTCTATAATTAAGTTAATTTGTGATGGTGAAAATAAGAAAAATGCTAATTACCGAGATCCTACTTGAACTTACAAAAATGATAATTAAACAAGCAGGTACTGAGTCATCATTACATATAATGCATAATGCACTTACTCAGCACTGACAATGCAATCTAGGTCGGAAGTTCAACAGACATTTAGAAGGAAAATGAAGACAAAGAAAACACCTGAATCATACGATGTAAACTCAAACCCCTGTCGCATGGTCTCAAAGTGGCAGGCGCTCTCAAGCCTGAGGCTTGTGGGTGTTTAGCATAAAAAAAAAACATACTCATTCTAATTAAATAGCTAATTTCTATCTTTGTTCCTATACTGGCCAAAAAAGAAGCTGATTATCTCACTAGTGGTGTATTTCTTTTGTTCTTTTAATTTAAGTCCCACAAGTTTGTGAAAGATTTATCACAGGGAATGAGGATGTCATCGACCGCAATGGTTAACTTTTCCTTTTGTTTTTCCTCCCCCCCTTTTTGGCATAGTTTCGTTGGAGTCAAAAATAAACTGCTCAGAGTGGGATATTGTGTTTCAAGGTCATTTGTCTGGTCATTCGTAAGTTTCTCTGTTGAACGGCAGATGAGTCTTTAGTATTTTTGGTAAAGATTTAATTCCAGCGGGTGAAGAAGGGAACTTGAAATGCCTTGAAGTTGACATGTGTTGTTCACATCACAGTGTATAAAATTCCAGGACAACTTTTAAATATTTTTTTTTATTAATTCTAAAAAAAAAAAGAATGCACTAAAAAAAAATTCCTAAGTGACATGACCTTTATTCAAGAGCATATTTGTATGAATACTGCCATATTTCTTAGCTGCTGGGACTAATGCAGTATTACCACAAACATATGGGTTCAGGAAAGAGGAGAAACTTATCAGTGTATCAGCAGCTGACAGGTCAAATATCAACAGTTTGTTGATTTAAGCCAGTTTGGTTGGAAAAGTTACACAAGCAGTGAGGGACTGGGGGCCAGGGTAGGGCAACCAAGGGCACTGCATTGTATGTTGCCCACTGAACTGGCACCTTAGAGGGCACATTATCTGGTTGCCTGGTATTCTGGGGCACCATAGAGGGCAATATTTTATACTCTATCTGCAACTGAGGCACCCAATAGAGCACTTTTATTTTGTTTTTTCAAAACACGGGGCCATTAGAGGGGGCGATTGCGTCCTCTTTGAGTCCATCAGTACCACAAAATATACAATTTTGATTGTGTGGATTAAGCACTGATGGGTCTAACAGTCCCAGTTTGTTCCCACTGGTAGATTAGACATTTGTGTTTTCCATTGGTTGGAGCTGTCACAAAGTACCACCAAAGCAGCGGCAGATTGTCTGTGGCATCTCTGGGCAAGAACGAGCATCAAACATTACTGAGGGATCATATGCATCTGCCGAGAGGCTAATTGTGCTGCAGCTGATTCCGTCGATTAAAGGCAGTTTGTGAAGTGGCAGGGACAGAATCAGACATTTAACATGTGATTGGGGTATCCCCAACACCCACTGAATATAGCACATTTGCAGTCAGAAGGAAAGGATCAGACACAGGCAAACACTCCTTTCATCAGCATTATTTATGTTCATTTTAGCTGATATTGAAAAATTACCAGTCGATTTATGTTCCAGCTCTTGCTGACAATCTCCAGCTCTGATCTGAATGAAATTCAGATTCATACAATATGACTGAAATGAGTTTCCTTGCAGGATTAGCTCATTAATAGGGACAGATTAAACATCTTGCATGTGCAGAGTACAACTGCTGCTGCTTTGCATTGAAAGTAGCCAGCATCAGATTAAGATGGGCCCAGGGTATCTATGGAGATATGCCAAGCACATCCAACTGGGACAAGAATCAGGGGTAGAGCCAGCACAGGCTGAGGGGATTAAAGGCCCTGTAAATCTCCCTGCATTTGTGGACAAACTCTCCACAAAAACGAAATCTCAAAGTACCATATCAACCAAAACAAAAGACAACCTCGGTTATTAAGAAGCCAAACATTTGGAAGACTATTTTTAAGATATGAATACCTTGATTATACTACACATTGTATTGTATTTGTCCAAAAAAACAACAACTCCTCATCTTTGTGTAGTACACACTTCAGCAGAAAACAAATCCCACGTTTGTGTGACTTGATCTTTGGAAGCGTCCTTAGTCAGCTGTTGGCATTTTTAGGCCATCATTTTGAAGTCCTTTTAATTTGTGACACTGGCATCGAAAGCCAGTTTGACAGATGATGCAGTCAAAGATGCCAGATGATAATTTCCGATCATTGTTACTTGAATCGACCTGCTGTGGGAAGAGAGGCGCAGTGCTGGATGCTGTGATGTCAATCCAAAAATGCACTGCAAAAATGAGTGTGTTTCACATGGTCCTTTGCCCTCCTGCTCAGAGCAGATATCTATTCCATCCGCAATCTTTGACTTAAGTGATGCTGCACACCAGCCGGGCTTGGTGCAGCCTAGCATGTCGTTTCAATGAATTCTCAAGTTTCTACTATCAATTAAGATGGAGACTGGTGCAGTGAAAGCAGTTTAAAATTTTGCATATCTCTGTCCATCCCTCACAGTCTGGTTATCAACTAAGGCAATAAGCTTTAGTGAGTGAGATTTGCCATCATTGTCACAGCCTCTGACATAGCTATCTACAATGTTTATAGCTGCAGAATGTTAGAGGAATCTTTTTGATTGAGCGCCAGGCAACCCTTGTGAAAACACCAAACGTGCATTCAGCATACCTCCAATGCACTGTGTAGGGAACACTTGATTAAGATCTGTGACTGGGTCTTAGACTGATCAACCTACATAAAAACAGAAGGTTTATTGCAGGGAGAAGTAACACATTTTACTGAATGACAAATATTTATGGTTTCCAAAACCTGGCCCTTAAAAGCAAGATGAACTGATTTAAACCAAATGCAGGGTATCCAACTGCAATTTATCGTACCTACAAATTTCATTCTGTCCTCCCATTGGCTTCAGACAACAGCCTCAGGCTCACACACACCTCATGTTCAAATTGAGCCAAACACTCGCTACCGGCCAACAGCTTTCAGCCATTCATGAGGGCTGCATTTGCTGTGCCATGTTTGAAGATAGAGCCCAGTGATGCAAGCTGCCAAATTTCAAACTCCATCGTGGATGAAAAAACGGGCTGTCATGGTATCTATGGGCTCTGCCCACAATTGCATGACTGATGAGAGCAGACTGGCTCTGATTGCCGGTGTTGGGGAGAAGTGAGCCGTCAGTTATTAAACTAGTTAATACTATTTTTTTCAGGAGTGTGCTGGTAATTCAACTCAATTCGTATTTGATTGGTGATTCAAAGAATCAAAGTAAATTTTGTTTTAATTTACCACTTCTTGCTATTGTAACAGACTCTCCTGTGTTTTGGTTCTTTTCTGTTGCCGTAGTGCAGGAAGACTTCTGTTGGCGGACGTCTGCCGCTGTCATGGTTCAGTATTTAGGTTGCCATTTCCTGTTCTATTTTGAAAGTATTTTCCCTGCCATTTGCTTTTGCTTTGCATTTCCTGTGTTTTCTTATGATCCTAGTTTTTGGTTCTGCTCATTTTGTAGGTTCATTTCATGAATTAGTGCCACTGTTTGCTATTTTACTTTGCAGCCTTATTCCGTGTCATTTGCTCTTGCTTTGCATGTCCTGTGTTTCTTATGATCTGTTTTACTCCTTTGGTTCCTGTCTGTGTTTTAGTCTCCTGTGTTTAGTTCCAGTTTGCTCCCTTTCCCTTTGCTCATGTATTCTCTATTAGTTTATTGCTGCATCCTTGTGTCTTCCCCTTTAATATACTTTCCCTCCAGTGTGTGATTGTCTGATATTCTCCACCTGTTGTTGATTGTCTCCTCCTCCCTGTGTCACTTGTGTATCATTCCCTCCTTACCCTAGTGTATTTAGTCTGTGTGATGTGTGTGTGCCACATCTACATTTCGTTGATGTTTGATCCCATGTGTTTCCAGTGCTTCCAGTGTTTTTCCCTGGTGCTCTTCAGTAAGTTTTCTTTCTGTTATATTTTGCCTGTCTTTGGATTTTGTTTTGTTCTGGACTTGTTTTGGACTTTGATTTAATAAATTATTGAACTCCACTCTGCCCCTTGTGTTGTCTGCAATTTTGGGTCCTGCTATTGCTGAACCCTGACCTGCTGTATGTTGTTATGTAGAGAGAAGAAGAAGATAAATTGAACTGGCAGTTGCTGCTCAACATGTTGTCTACATGTTTGTTTTTTTCAATGTTTAATAAATTTAGGCAAACCCAAGATGCTCAGGTACAATTAATCGTATTGATTGATCGAGGATTTATTAATTTAACTGTTTAGATGCTTGCTGCATGTGATTGGAAAAGTTACTGCTTGGTTCAACGCCCCCAATTCTATTGAATGATCATGATCCAATGATGGTTACACATTTATCATGACCTATTGATTAACATGTCTTGTAATATTTTGTGATTGGGATTTGTAAACTTTCAACAGTGTAACATAATGTAACATAATCATAATCAGATCTTCTTCCAAAATTCACTACACAAATTTACAGTGTTTGAAGCAAATTCTAGTGGAAACTGAAAGCAAATTATTCAATGACTGAAGGTCCGGTGTTTAAGATTTAGAATGATGGCAGTGCGGCTGTGTATTGGCAAGACTTTGGTGGACCGATGCATATCACAATTCAAAATATTGTGGTATATATATTTTGATGATGTAAGCAGTAAAATTCCTTTACCACCGTTCATTCTCTAGATTCCCTATAACAACAAACAACTATGAAGTCAAATTCAATACAGGGTTTTTGACAATCGATACAATATCACAAAACATACATTTGTAACACTAAAGTGAACATGCAAGCGTTGTTCCCGTTATTACTCAACTGTAAAGACAGACACAAAATAACTACATCACAATGGTTTGGACTTGTTGACTGAATATCTTTCAAGGGAACTAATCACAGCAACTAACAATAATTAATCAAATAACTTCCATGACACGGAAACACTGAATCTTCTGGTGAATTAGAACCTCAACTTCCTCTTTTCTCCTTCCATTTATTTATTGATCTATCTTTATACCTTAATTATTTGTTTTCTTTCTTTTACCTTTCGTTCTTTTCATAGCTATATTCACATAGTGCTCGTTCGTGTTGTACACCCAATCCTGTTTATATTAATCGTAATTCTGTGGAGTCTGTCCGTCTGTGCATCTGTCTGTCTGACTGGCTGTCTTTCTATATCCATCACTAGCAGCCATAATGGGGGTGGGGTGAGGAGAATGGGGTGGTCCTGTTTTTCATTTGTTTATGTTGATTAACACTCTGATTTTAGAAGTGGTTTCACCTAATTTGTAAATGCTCAATTTGAATAAAGAAAAGTGTTATTCCCCTCACTAACTGGAAGAAATCTAATCTATGTTAATAATTATGTTTTCCTGGGTGGACTTTTATTCACCTGAAACTAAGAATTGCTTTCATAACCTTTGAATGAGCCTTTTATATCTCCCATGGAGCCAGTCCTATTCACAGACCCTTGTGTTTTTCTACAGAACCGATGAACCAATCACTGCCTTTAAAGAGGGCATATTACCATTTTTCAGCCCCCGCCATAGATTCTGTTACATGCTTTGGAAGGGAGGGTGAGGGGAGGAGTCTTCAGTTGGTTAAAATCTGAAACCTCACTCCTAGGTGCCTCTAATCCTGCTCACTGCTACTTTAAACTAATGGATTAATGACACAAAGGTTGTTATTGCTCCAACACTTTCCTGTGGAGAGAAATGTGCATAACATAAATGAGTAGTCCACAAAAACATTTGCGTATAGATTTCCATAAGCTGTCTACCAAAGCAAAGCTCTTCCTCATCTGTTCAAGGGGATATAAAACTGGCTTTGAAGCTTTCAACCGTCTGCTTACTTTTTAGTGTTGGTACGCAAAATCTATATTAGGCTTCACATCTGTTTATTCATAACTTCTTCATCCTCTATCTGTTCTTTGAAAAGATGCATGAGACATTAGAACAATGCAACTCCCCCCCAAATCAAAGCATAACCAAGGAGCTGTAAATATACACAAATACACATGGTTTGAATCAAAATGGGACGGATGTTTACACTGATGTTTGCCAATCTGCCGTATTAGCGTGTATGTCACTGCATATCATATAGCAGTTAGATAGATGCTATACAGGGAGGGATTGGAGGGAAAATAACATCAAGATGTCCCCTGGAAATGTTCATTTGAATGAACACAAAATACAAGTAAATAGAAAAGCAAAACAGAGACAGACGATACCGTATGGTTAAGAAAAACAGTTTCATCATTACATATGGTGTTTTTTTGTCTATCAGCATCTGTCACTGGAGATATAATGTCTGTTATTTGTCACTTTTCTACTTCTTGTGAGACGTCGCTCCAAAAGAATAGCCCGAGCAGCACATGCAAATCATTTCCCCAGCTGCAAAAAAGTTCCCTCTTTAATTTCTCCATGCATATCAAATAAGAGAAAGTTTCGCTGACGCTCCTAACAGCAGAAAGCCAAATATGCTGTACTTTCAGATCATTCAGCAGCGCTTTGAATCCACATGAATAAAAGTAAAAAAAATAAGAACACTCCCCTCCCCCACCGCTTCTTTTCCTCCCACGGGCTTTGCTTGTGATGTGCAACTGACATGTTCATTAATTAGCTAGTTAGGATAGCGACTGGCTGCCTTCTGTAACGCTGAGCAGAGCTCCACGAGAAAAAGCAGAAGCCTGTCTCTTCACAAGATTTAAGCATTAAAACTTGAAGCAAATGACCAGCCGTGTGTGCAGTGTGCATAAATGGATGAGTCATTAAAAAAAAAAAAGGATTGTCACTGCTCTGCTCAAGGTTGGCGTGTTGTTGGTGTATGAGTCATTTTGCACAACAGTCACTTAATCACCAGAGGGAGAAAAGGGACCCGCTGGGGTCCCTTGGGCTGGGTCTACTGGCGTAACTAATGTAAATAATGTAACACATAAACTTTATATTAGTACGCTACATACACACTATGTCAGAGGCACAATGCGCTATTTGTATTTATTTATTTGACAGCAATGTTATTCTTACTGAAAAGGAGACGATGCGTATCGACCTATGGATAAGAAGTCAAATATCCATAAAATAAAACAGCCGAAAAAGTAGTAGTATAGTATAAGATGAGATGAGATGAGATAAGATAAGATAGAACTTTCCCAAATTTCCCGAAGGAAATTCTTCTTCCAGACATTGCTCCATCGATGTTATGCCATTGATTGGAGGATGGATTTGAAGTCATACAGCTCAGAAACTCAATCTCACCACAGACGGTGCAGACTTGTTCGTCTGACAGACGTCACAGACCCCGACTGAGGTGCCCCTCAGGTGGTGACGATGCTGGAAATGAGACTTAAAAAGGTCAGATGACATTTCTGCTTAGGCCCTTGCTCTTGCATTGGCAAGATAGTGTGTATGCTGAGCTTCTGTCTGTAGGTGCAAAGGGAGTGAGTAAAAATATCTGCAGTGTGTAATTCTTGTCTCCTTTCTGTAATTAATATTACCAGCATTTTTAATTAATGTAGTGTTAATTTCAGTGGAAACTCTTGTGAAACATCTACGTCAACAACCTTTTTTTTTTCCATGATTAAGATGAGACAATGATGAGATGACACTCATGTCATTAAACAATAACATTGATGACCAAAAATCTCTCTTTGTTTTTGGTGTCTAAAAAGAAGAGACAAAATATTTGAATTGCAATCCAAATATTCTATTCCCTGGATGACATGCGCAGCAGTTTCTTTTCCTGTGCTGCATTGGGCATTATTGGAAAGGTGGACCGTTAGCGAGTGTGATAGGACCTGAAAGACAGTGAACTATGCCTGGGCTGAATGAAGCCAGAAGAAACTCGAGGCCCGCAGTGGTCCTGACGTTTAAATTGGTCGTCTGACCTAAGTATAGGGGTGAAAGACTAATGGAACCATCTAGTAGCTGGTTTCCTCTGAAGTTTCCCTCAGGATAGCTGCAGCTCAGAGTATCAGTTTTATCTGGTAAAGCTAATGATAAGAGGTCTTGGGACCTAAAGCGACCTCAACCTCTTCTCAAACTGTGAATGGGTAAGAAGCCCTGCATGCTGGCCTGGAGATGGGCATGCTTTGAAACTGAATATGCAAATCAGAACATGTTCCATGTCTGGATGTATTCTATACGTATCAACCCATATGGAACGCCTGTAAATCTTTTGGATTTTTTGCATTTTAAAGTCCCTATGGATATCCTATAGATTTCTTATGGGAAAATAAAAACCTTCCTTTCAAATGTATTAATCATATAAGTGTGAGTTATTAGTGTAGAAAATAGTTTTTCCACGTAAATATTGCGAAGGCGAACAACAGGAAGTTGTTAATAAATCTTTCACGTGATCTCGTATGAGACTACGTTCGGTCATCCTCAGGCGGGACATGTCATTTCATAGATGACCGGCTTTGAATGAACAATCGACACGGTGTGTGGAAAATCAAACAATGTATATGGCGACAAAGAGGGTCAAATAAAAAGGATGCTTTCTCCCTGAATGGGTAGAAAGGTTTGGAGGGGTAATTATACTTTTGGAAGTACTGCTAAATTTGTTTGTGTTTGTGCCTGAGACATGAAACTGGCAGCATCAGGTATCTGTGACATTGAGGAACACTTTCAATCAAATCTACATGAAAGGAGCTTAAAGCTGAAGGATTTGGGGAAAATGTTATTGATTGTTATTGTAAGTCTTGCTGTTGAGCATCTGATGAGGTTGATGTGGGGTATTGGGGACCTTAAAGTGACATCAGACCAGACAGAGCTGCATTCTTACTCATTCAACCTGTTTTTCATCAGACAATAATAAGATGATATTAAGTGAAATAAGAGTAAAATGACAAGAAATACTGTTTTTTGGCTAAACTAGATTGACTGAAACATTAATAATAATAATAATTATTAAAAAATAAATAAATAAAAGTCTAAAATAAGACAAAAATGCCCAGACTGTCAACTAAATTTTGACAACCAAAACAGGATGTTGTTGACTGAATATGATAAAAAAAACAACCAATAAGGACATCTGTCACAGGACTAAGAATGCATTTTAAAAAATAGCTGACAAAATTAATGGCATTAACGTCACCAGAGAAGTTAAAGAATTTGCAAAGACTCTTACATATACTTTTTCTAATGGAGCTGAAACTACTGTAGTGGCTTTGCTCAGATTTTCTGCCTCTCCTGCAGCTTATAAGAACATGTCACCCATGGTCTAATACAGGCCATCTATGGGATGAGTCAAGGCATGGTTCCATGCTGTGTGGCGCTGACTCTTGGCACCCAGCAGTCTGCATAGGCAATGTACTTATAGGAAGAAACAGCAGGTCCGACCTCCTCTGAAATACTCTTTCCCATTGGAAAGTCCTTCTCAGTGGAGTCTTCATCTAATACCTCGTCTAATAAAGGACACACTATTAATACTGTAATACTTGATCAATATAAGAGCTGAAAAGCTATTTGATTCAGAGGACAGTGACACCACCACACTACTGAGACATGTAGTTGAACAGTAACACCATTACTTGTATTGCCACTGCTGCCCAACACTGGTAAAACTAGTAAATGTCAAATAATTGTAATGTGAAAAGTACAGTACTTCAGTAAAGTACAAGTACCTCATAGACAGTACTCTTACTCATTCACCCAAACTTCAATAAATAAATAAACATATTCTGTTATAGTTTAGTTTCATCGAATCTACCACAAAGAGATTTTAGACTGGTTCTGAAACGATCCCAATTTAATACTGATGCTTCTGTATGACCTCAGCAAGAAGTTATACATCTATCAACGGGGGCCTGTTCCAGCTCATCCAACCAGACGAACTCTAGATGGGTTCAGATAGTGAAGGTAGGTGTGTGAGCATGCTATTCTCAAAAAGGCCCGAGAGGTCGAACATAGATCAAATCGATCTGCCATATAGCAAACAGCAGGGGTGAAGAGAGAGCAGTGATGCTCACAGCACTGAGCAGAAGCTTAATATTAGAAACACCTGAAGAATGCAAACACATAGAAACCTAAAAAAAAGGTCATACAGCTGCCATAAACAAATCCAGAGATGAGTATGTAAGTAGCAACTAAATGTGTTAGATAGGTAGATGCATTATATCATCACAATCCATCCTACAAACAGCTACAGTAGTTTAAAAAGGAAAGAATAGTGTTAAAATTCCCTGGAATCCTCTGGGCTGCCAAAATCAACAACAAATGAAAATTCCTCGCAGCTGCTTCAAGTAATGGACTGTACAAATTAATTAAACACCAGAATTAGCCAAAAGACTGTTTTCCATCTTTATTTCCTGACCACGGTGTTAAAAAGGCCTCCATAGCAAGAGAGTTTAGCGCTGACATGTTCATCATCCATTGGTGCAATTGGTTGAAACATCTTTAAAAGTGTTTCGTTGTGTGATGCAGTTTGGAATACCAGAGACCTTACTGTCTGTCCAAGGAACAGCATAATCTCTTGTCATTTAAATGGATTGTAGCAGTTGACTCTGCTACCACAGTGTGGGTTCTCTCAGTGACGCACACATGATGGTGTTTGGCACCAGGCTTTATTTAACAGAAACTTAAACTCAACTGACTAACAAACATAAATAAATACTTAAATAATAAGATGCTTTTCAGCGCCATATGTCCACACATATCCACCGTGTCTCCAGTCTCACGCACTGAAACTCATCCAGTTGGCCTTTCCAGCCCGACTACAGCAGACAGCCTGCCTTTCCAGCAGACTGCAACGGCAGTGCTTTTCCAGGTCCATCCCCCTCCCATGTACTAGGGAGAGAGAGCAATCAGTTCTTAACACAAAACACCTGGAATAATTATCTCTCTCCCTCCACTAAACACAACCAGGCTGCCTCATAGATATTTGTTGGACAACCTTATTGCCAAAAAACGTTACAATCTCTCTTGACGTGAGGCAAATACGGGATCAAGTAAGAGCAAGATACATTTATCACCGTCTTCTTCCAGATGCCTCCTGACATTTGCTGAAATCTGCTGCTGCACAGATTATCAAAGAGGATATTTTATCATTTTAGTCTTGTCCATCTTTGAAACACATATGAATGTCAGAATTTTGTGATGATGTAAACCAAACAACGGATGCAGGCAAATGGCATCTACTGTCTCTATCATGTCACGATTTTGTACAAGGGCAACGTATTGCCGCTGCCCTCCGTCCCGGTCAGCTGTGTGCGTGGTTTACTGTAGCCCCAGACTTCTCTCAGCCTCATGATGCACTTCAGTTTGACAGTTGTAGCGACCACTTATCCTTCCCAAAGTCATACATGTTTTGAGTCAGCAAATCTATGTCACCGTGGAGGAGAAAGCAGCTGCAAGGAGTGCATGCTAGCTGTATTTTTAAAGCATGACGCTCCGTTGAAGGGCAAACTGCAGGGGTGGTAAAATGTAAGGTAAGCATGTCGATACGTGTCACGTTTGAGTGACCGTGTTTGACCCTCCAGACATTGTGTTTTGCATCCTTTATTTTTGCATCCGTCCAAGGGCACAGAGGGATATCAGTGTCGTATCTGGTCTCATATGTGGGAATTGACGAAAAGGACACTTTGCTGTGCTCATCTTTTCTTTTTTTATTCAGTATTTGAATTGTGCTTAAGATAAAGCAGCACAACTGATCACATTAATGAATAATTTGCACTCATTTCAGAGCTCTGTTTGAGAGTCTGCTGAGCCAAATAAAACTGGCTCAAGGATTCATACAAATTCTCAGCACATGATATCTCAATGCTCCAGGGCTCTGGCACAGGACTTAGTATGGATCTACTTCTGTCAGGATGCCCCTTCTGTTCGGGTGTCTGTGCATGCAACTGCATATGTGTGTGTGTGTGTGTGTGTGTGTGTGTGTGTGTGTACTTGGGCATGCATGTGCAATTTAAATCCAGAATAAATAGGATCCTGGCTGCACAGATCTCTGCAGAGCTTTAGCCATGCTGTCAAGGACACTTGTAATACCATACCATCTAGTTTTTTAACATTTTTGGATATAATGTGGAAAAGCAGTATTTTCTCTGTATAAGAGTAAGAATGGATTTTCAAAAAAGATTCAAGCATAGCAACAAAAAGTAAAATCAAAAGAAAATAGTTCTTAAATAATCATACCTGGCATCTAGTTCTTATTAAACATCAGTAAATGATTTATTAATCACTTCAACTTAAGTATGCAGATTGCATTTTCACATAAAACAAATAACAACGATCAAGGGTGAGTTAATCATGAATGTTAATCTTGAATCATCATGTCACACATCTCTTGGGATTTCAGGAGATCGTTTCAGAGGTAAGAAGGAAAAATGTGTACGGGAAATGTATCAGTTGGAAAAGTATCCGAACGTAGCAGCTAATTCCTTTTAAAGCAGTGTTATCCCTGCTGTGATGACAGGAATGGGTCGGGAGGAGAGACTGAGCCAGGTTCTCCTGAGAGGAAACTGATGCTCAGAAAGTAGAGAGTCCCAAGGTGATTACATGTAATACCCCAAATATGAAATGTAGAGTGCAGCATCATTTATGTTCATTAAGATGATGCACACTGTAGGTAGCGAGGATTCCACCCTTAAGACAGCCATTACTTTCTATACATTTCCATATAGTGAGTGAAGTGTCTATGTTTGTGCAACAGCAGGTCACCAGGCATGGAGACATTCATCTTAAGGCTGGGATATTATCTTATTTTCTACAGCAGTGTTTCTGAAAGGGAAGGATAGAGATCCCCACGGCTGCTTAGTTTTGAATGTTAGCAGGCTCACTCACCTATCCATGCTTTGCTTTTATTTTTAATATACTTTGTTTACATGAGTGCTACCTTGGTTTTAGCTAGCCTTCTTTTGTCATTTTCATTGGTTAGTATTCTATTTGTATTGCATCTTTGCCTTCAGTGTTTGGTTTTCTGGACTGCTTTTAGTCCTGATTGATTGAACTCCTTCTGCACTTAATGTTTTCTGTTTATTTTACAGACGTCATTTTAGAAGTGCTACTAACTTAAAGTTGTTGTGTGCACAACCTGTAATTGTATGTGTGTAGCTGTTGTAGCTATTAGCACGGGGGAGTGTTGTGTAGCATGCAACTTTGCCTTTCTTTTATTTTCCTAGTATGCATTCACTTTAAGTGTGCCCTTGTGCTTTTGTTTTATTAATTGCCTTGCTTGTGTTTTTCATGTGGAATCAATAAGCCTTTTTACAAACATACCCCCCCCCCCCAGATGCGGCCCCCCCTCATGTTAAGTGGTAGTCCTTTCATTTAGATTCCATTCTGTTGTGATTATTTGTGGGCTATTTTATAATTTTAAACATTATGCATTTATATATTAGCAAAAGGAAGGTGTAAATCCATTTCACTTATTGGAACCATCTTGTTTTGAGGCTGATTATTTAAGAGACAAAGTGAAATTGGTGCATTTAATTAGTGTATATCTTGGGGTGGAAGACCAGAGATGGCAATCTTTATAATTTGGCTGGTAAAAAAGACGTGGTTGAGGCTCCTCAGGCTCAGTCACACTGATGTTTTTGGATAAAAACAAAGAATGGAGCAGGATGTTTTTCACTGCTTCCAAGTTCTCTGAGATTACGAACTCAACATAGAATATTGTGAATGAATGTAAAACCATACAAAATGTACTGCATTCAACACCGTGCCACATTCACTCATCCATCCACCTATTTATTTTCTATAACCGCTTATCCTTTACAGGGCTGCTGGGGGTGCTGGGTCTTATCCCAGTTGACAATGGGCCCGAGGCGGGGTTCATCACGGAGCTGACTTACAGAGACACAACCAACCATTCACACTCACATTCACATCTACAGGCAATTTAGAGTCACCAACTCACCCATATTGCATGTCTTTGTACTCAGGGGAGGAAGCTGGAGCACCTGGGAGGAATCCAATCAGACACAGGGAGAACATGCAAACTCCACACAAAAAGGCCCCTGGTCTGGTTTTGAACCCACACCTGGACCAGAACAGTGTGAGGCAATAGTTTCAATGCTGGCTCAGTAATCAATTTCTCTCATGCACCGTTCTGTTGTGCATGGTGCAATATTTCAATTGTGTGATAAACATAGGGCCATGACTCTTTTCTTGACACCATCCAGTTAGACGCTGGAAGGAAGCTGAATTGTCATCCAATGTGTTTCTTAGGTGTCCCTTACTACATCTCTGTATCAGAGACCAGGAGGTGATACTTTAGAAAATGAAAAAAAAAAAAAACATTAAAGGAATGCTTCACCCAAAATATGTCATTTTAGTCATGCAGGCTTGAAAGGTTTAAGGTTTATAAGTTGGTAGTTTCATCCTTCATAGAGAACAGCGACTGTGGTCAGCCTGAAATATGTTAGTTTCATGTTTCTATGGCAAGAAGGATCAAAAAAGAAACCAGTGAAACCATCCCTGCAGCACAATCCACCTACTGTATTTGCTTCCCATGCATATGCTCAGTGTGGTCCACTCTGTTTTATCATTATATGTCCAGAATGTCTGTGTTCTTCAAACACATCCACCTTGTATTGAACTCAATCCGTATACAACTGTACAATTTTCTGTGTTAATGTTTCACTACAACATAACGATGATCAGATTTAAATAGTTTTACTCATTATTCACTCGTCACAGCATTAGCAGTCAACAACCGTCCGAGCAATTAATATTAGCAACATTTCCCGATACATTTATAGCATATTAAGGCTGGTAATATATCTCCCACCTCATCTAAGTGCTTTATTGATTTTTCCTGTCAGACATTTTTAAATTGCTGACGTGTGTTACCATGCAACCCCTTTGTCTGACTGAGACCTTGATGTTTCAGCATTTATGAAAGTATAGCTAAGTATAGCGAAGTATACCTAAAGGGAAAGCGGGAGGATCAATACACAGTTGAACACTTGATTGAAAATGCAAAACTCTTCATATTTACAGACAAAGAGTAGTCACCTGAAATCATAAGCAACAGTGTTTTTTCAGACAGCTTTGGTGTTGCTTTCAATATGAGAAATGTTTTGAAGAGTTTTACCCAGAGGTGTGGAAAATGTTAAGTGTGAGAGGCTGATGTAACAGCACAGGTCGTGCTTGGTTTGTATGAGCAGTCGTCGATGTAATGCTGCTAAAGACGTGATGTGAGCAGGGGGGGAAATGGGCTGAGTAGCATTCTCACTCAGATTTTGAATATATATTTACATTTTTTTAATATGGGGAAATCCTTTTAAAGTGTGTTCAATAAATCCAACATAATTTATTGCACATTGGCATTGTAATCACTACACAGGACTGTGTTCGCATCTAGCTTATGGCCACCACCGATTCAAATGAAGAAACCTCTGAGACCAGCAGGAATGTATATAACCCCAAATATCACGTTGCCTTTAGCGCTTTATAACTCTGTGGTGGTTTGAGCCAGAGACAAGACGTTTTTTCCCCATTAAACTAGAGAATCAGCGCTTTTGATGGAGCCCCTGTTTGTGTTTGTGGGTCATTTACTTCCGTCAATAAACGTAATGTGAACATTTGTAAAATATTTACATCGTCTCACCTTCTGCCTTTGCGTACTCCAAAACGGCTTGTATATTCATCAATTTTCAGTCGCCATCTTTGCTGGTGAAGAAATTACCAACTTTCCAAATAAAGCTAGCAACTTCAAACCACTTCTGGCTTATGATGGTTTACAGTGCTTTTATCAGTATAATTAGTCAAAAATGTTTGTTTCTTTTTGCTTTATGGTAATAAAGGGCTAATATCCCATCTAATGGTGTATAGAAGAGTTAATTCAGTGACTTTCATAGTTAGCTGAGTTTGTGCTAATACTGAATCTGTGAAGCACTTGATGATACTGTAAAAAAGTACAACTTTATAAGGCAAAACACAAAGGTATGCAAAGTGTGTCTCAGAGGGAGGCATAACGCAGACAAATAGCAACCTCATTGTCTTTCCATATGCATATTATGTATTGGCAGTCTGCAAGTTAGAAATCTATTTTTTACTCTTAACACATACACACACCCCCACTTATGTAACACTGTTATTGCATAAACACAAAAAGCCCGGCTCCTATAACACAAAAAAGCAAGTAGAAATAAGTTAACATTCATTCCTAACAAATAATAATGAAAGGCAGGGAACAGATGTCACAGCATGTTCAGCTCAACGATGGGGGAATTAAAAATATCAAGCAGATGACTGACAGTATTAATGATTATTTTCTGTTGAGAAGGTGTTTCTGCATGCACCACATTTTAAAGATTAAAGATTAGAATGAAATGAGGCTTGTGTCTGTGTAGAAGACATAAATGAACATGAGGGTCCACGCTGTCTCTTGCTCATCACCAATTGTTGGTCGCATGCAACGGTGCAATTATTTGCACTTAATCTTTTCAAAAAAATAATGATTGAAAAACGATTCAACTTTTTACAAATAAATTAGAGAGCTGATTTTCTGTTCATTTTCTCACTACCATTTTATGTTTTTGTCTGATCTGCTGATTTGTGCTGTTTTTATTATAGAAGAGGTTTCTTACTGTATCTTTCCACAGAATAAGTTGTTTAATATGAAGATGAAAAATGTTAGATGTGTGGAAACACTGTCAGCTCACTACATTGTATCTGAAAGACAAACAATCCCTCAGGCTAAATAAAAAACACCAACCATTACTGCATATTTTGTCAAATCACCAAATAGATTACCATCATCTAGACACCTACTGTAGCCAGCAAAATTACACACCACATGAAAACTAGGACTCTCCATGGAAGCATGGAGTACAGTGTATGCAGCCAATGTTGTATGTTGTTGGAGACATTGGAGACAGTGAAATAGGGATTAATAAAGCATGAACACCAGTCAAGGACTTCAAAAAGCAGAAGGCATCTCAAATCGAACCATATGCTCTCTCGAAAATCAGCCCAGAATACCCAGGAGTTATGTTTGTATTGGATGGTTTAGCAGCATAAAATTTATGTCCAATGCCAAATTCAGTGCCAGCCCAGGAAGTATCAGTATGCAGTGGGGTGGAAAGTTATGGCATGGAGGTTGGGGTGGAAGGTTGAGTAAAACACCCAACTGTCATACCAGAGGTTCATTGAAGTGTGTGTGTGCATGTGAAACACCCTTGTGTGTAACTTTGTGTGTGTCCTGCTCTCCTTGTTAATTTTGTCGGTCTATGAATGTTATTTTTATGACTTGATTTAGCATTTCTGCTTAAAAAATATCTAAAATCAACTAGACCTTGGTTGTATTGGCTATTTCGTTGAGTCCCATCCCAATATTTTTCAAACAATGTTCAAACCCAGAGAAATTTGTAATTTTATTCACTATTCATTTGGTCATCTTTCACCATAACCTCCAGGAGAAAGACAGAGACTATAAGCACTTTTCCACTGCGTAGTACCAGCTCTACTCAGCTCTACTCGGCTCTACTCGGCTCTACTCGAGTAGAGCTGGTTTGAGTGTGGTGGCCATTGATTTATGCTGTGCATGTACTCCATGTGTGCCGGGCATTGACTAATCAGTGGTCTGTAACGTTTCACGTCACCTTTTAGTACCTGCTCGGCTCGCTTGGAACCGCAGCAGAGCAGGTACTAAAAAAGATGTTCCAGGTACCAGGTAGTACAAGTACTTTTTACCTAGTGGAAACACAAAAAAAGTGAGGCGAGGCGAGCCGAGTCGAGCTTACTATGCAGTGGAAAAGGGCCTAAAGTCAGGTACTCTAAGAATTTGACATAACTTATCATGAATGAAATTTAAAATTAAAATATTACCTTGTCTGTTCTGGCTGAGTCACACAGATAGATTTTCATCTGCTGTGGTGGTTGTTAAACAATTAAGACAACAACTCCCATGATCCTACACGTACATGTTTTATTTTGATTAAAATATGACTGGAACAACACTTTTATTTTCATTTTTCAAAAAAAAAGAAAAAAAAAGAACTTTCCCTTCCCATCACCACCCAGTCTTTGCAGATTCAGCAATTCATCATTCCATCAGCCTCATCAGTCTCAGCAGAATCATCAGCCGCCACCACCACCAGTGTCTGGACTCGATGGGGGATTTACCTTGCTGCTACTGCTGACAGATGCCCTACCATCATAATCTCCCTGAAGGGTCTAAGTACCAACAATTTTCTGATTCTAATATCACATATCATCTGCTATTATGAAGAATTATCTCTACTTCATTCACTTGTCTCTCCTGATTTAAAATAATAATAATAATATTTGTGATACAGTATACATATTATTTACCTATCATATACATATTATTTACCTATTATTTGCCCTTAGTCCCATAGCCATAAGGAAATGTCTCTTCTTTTTTTTCTCCCATGATGCACCAAAGCAGATGAGAGATTTGTGGGTAAATAATATTTCTTCTTTTTTTAGGTAGTCGTGTTACAGTGTTCGGTTTACGCACTTGTCTAAATCACTCAGACATGATTGCATCGCTGACATTTTGACAGCAGAGTTAATTATTTGTGCATTTAAAAGCAGAAAGTTAATTATCATGAGAACACATTGTTTATTTGTTTAATTTGATATATTCTAATATTAGTTGTGCCTATTCTGTGGGTAATTGTGTTTTTCTGCTTCAACAAACCTCATCATCTCTTTAACTGCAATTACATACTAAAGTGCTTTTAATTTGTCTGTACTTAAAAATGCTTCTTGTCCTGATGTTACTGATTCATTATGCTGGTCATGGCATTCAATTCTTCCAGTACAACAGCTGAGGGCTGGGGCTGAGGGTAAGGGTGGGAGTGGGTGAGCGAAAGTATCTGTATCTGTGTATCGCAGTGTTTGTTATGTAATGCTGTAATCTTGATTTTGTGTTTATTTTTTTTGTATTTGTGTCTATTGGACCCCCTCGTAAATGAGATGCTACATCTCGAGGGGCCATCCTTTCAGTAAAGTTTCTGAGGAAAGTGCCTGGCAGTGAATATTACTCACCATGCATTGGATGGAATATTCAAAAGCCTTGTATTATGTGGTCTGCTGGTGTGCAACCTGCTGCTCTGTGGCTACATGATTGGAAGGTTCAGGTGCTTTTTGCTCACCAGCCAACCCATCAGATGGGACCTGCTCAGGTCTTTGCTGCAGATATTGCAGCAGGATATGCTTCATGCATCCCCTGCTTACACCTTTTCCAACAGAAGGTAAAGCATATCAATTTACAGATGAAATTAAGTTATACTGACATACATTAAATAAAAAAATGTTGACTTAATTTCTTTGTGTCTTTTTTTTGTATAGTGCACAGTATGTGTTATAGAAAATGACCCACATTGTAGCTTGAAAGTTGAAGATGAATGTGGTTACCGTATTTGTGAATAGTATGATGATATATTTAAGTGCAGCTCAGCGCACACTAGTAATGGACAAAGTAAAATCCCTGATGTATTGATGGACATCAATGCATGCATTATCAGCTTCAGCAGCTTCACTTTCACTGCTTGTATTATATTTTTGGTAACATGCTGTCAGGCCTGTTTTCATTATAGACCTCTGCCTACATTGGAGGAGCAATAATATGATATGTTTGCGTTTTCAAGCCCGAAAACACCATTGTCGTGTAAAAGAACGGCCAAAACACAACAAAGTTGTGGTGTGAATGGCTCCTTTGACGATTGGCCCTTTCGTATAAAAAAAAACAAAAAAAACTTGCCGTCCAGATATCTGAACTTTACAGATAAAACGGTCTAAACTAACCTGCGACAGTATGACTGAGAGGCCATGCCACACATCTGTGAGGAGAAGCAAATGATTGAGGCAAAGCATTATGGGACTTTTAGTGGTACAACTGGGTGAAGCAGAAGGAAAGGTTTTATTCAATCAAGTATAAAATTGTGACATGGCAACCAACTACACTTGAGAACTGACACAGAATAGCTATATGGGAACACCTCTAGCAATAGGTGTTCCCATGCAGAAAAAACCTGATGTACCTGATAGTAATAATCCAAATGATTTTTAATATGTATTCCAATGTTTCAGAGCTGCAGAATCTGTCAATCCTGTTTAAAAATTCATAAATTCTGAACCTGCCTCATCTACTATGTCATTTTTACATATCCAGAGTTTACAATATCCAAAATGTTTCCTGTGGAAAAAAATGCAGCTAAGACAATATTTTTGCTGCATGAAAAGAGAAAATGGTTTTTCCAGACTATATATAATATCAATGTATTTGTATTTGTTATTGTATGTTTTTCATTTTTTTATTTCTGTATATTTTTTGTGTTTTGTAATATAATATTCTACATGCAGCTGACCAAAGTTGGATTTTTACTATTAACAGGTAAGTCCATTAGATCATCCCTTTGGTGTAAAAGGCAAATGTCAACTGCGAAAAATGTGTCCTGAAAGGCTCTTGCGATACTACACAGAGCTTCTTTTACAAACAAACAAACAGAAATGGTGCCTGTTGCAAAAGCATTTACAGTATCTCAATCAGTCCAAAAGTGGTGGTTGCTGCTTTTTTCTCATGTAGATCTGACTTTTTTCATGCAGTGTTTCGCGCCAAATCTGTGAAAACAGCTAATACATTTGGATGGAAGATGGATGGCAGGACTCAAATTCACCCTCGTCTTGACAAATTCTCTTATGGTGTTAGTTAGGTTGAGTACCTATCAGACTGTCAGTTAGAATTAGTATTCACATACTTCATACATCATTATATTAACTGTGTTTTTATGGCCATGTGCATTCCATGTATGAGGTCATCGGTGCATCAGCCTCAGGGTCTAAATACTAAAGCTGCTGGTTGAATTCAAGCTGTCTAAACATGACATCACACACCTATGCTCTGCTGTTGACACTAATGTGTCACACACACAAACTCTGCTCTATTCATACTCTGTATGAACTCAGATGTGGGGGACACTCTGCATTTGAGGGGGAGGGTAGAAAAACAGGTAAACTATGCGATGAGCAAGAAACATCAACATGCACCTACATGTGACATCATTCCAAACAGTCGGCATGGCTGATGAAATAGATGCATGTACTTTTTTAACTGACTGTGCTATAGAAAGAGCAGCTTGCAAAACAAGTCACCTCAAAGTTATTTTAGTGGCTGTGCTTGTCATAAAAAAAAATGTCTCTCAAGAATTTTGTGTAATTAATGGCTTAAAACATGAATATGAAACATTTGAAAGAATAATTAAACATACTCTTACTCAGTATAGAGTTTTTGCTATTGATTTTGCTATTTGATTGACCACTTAATCTGGTTAGAGTAGCTTTTGGTGGCTAAACTTTAAATTGAAATTACAGACATTACAGAATCACTTTGCCGAAGCAATGACTTCTCTTCATGCATTTATCAATATGGCACAATTACAACTTGTGGCCAAACGGGAGGCTGTTTTATCCAAAGTAATCTTACTTTAATATGTAATTAAAGTTTTTAAAAGCTTTTTTATGACAACAGGTCAAAACTTCATCTGCTAAGGAAATGTATTGTTTTATTTGTACACTTTATGATGCATCCATGCTCCTAGATCCTTGCCATCTTGAAGGCCATCTCAAAGCTTGTGTTACTTTCACCAAGGAGGCTATGTTTTCATCAGTGTGTGTCTGTTTGTTTCTTAGTTGTTAGTATAATGTCTCAAAATGTTTTGACGACTATCAGTGACATTTTGGATAGAGGTGGTCCTTGGAAAGGAGAAGGGGTGAGTAGATTATGAAGTAGATCCTGATCAAGGTGCAGATCGATTTTTAAGCCTTGATGGAGGTGTGCGCTCTCTGAGTGTCCTTAGGTTCTGCTGTGAGGAGGAATAAGGATCAAGATGTAAGGAGGGATCTGAGGAACCATGAGCTAGATATGAGCTTAGATATCAGTTATTGATTGGACCCTGCAGCTGATGAGAGTGATCTAATAACATACTTGAGTTTCATGCTGGAGTGAAGAGAGATAACAACTTAAACTCAAGGATGTCACTCCTAAGTTTAATATTTTGTATTCTGATCACCATCTAGTTACAACCCAGATTACAAAAAACTTTGGATGCTGTTTAAAACATCAATAAATCAGAAGATGATGATTTAATAATTCTTTTAATCTGTAGTCAATTGGGGAAAGCTCAAAGAAACACCTGTTTGGAACATATTCCACAGGTGAACGGGTTCATTAGTAGCAGGTGATAGCCCTGTCTTCATGCCATATCACTACCTCTCCTGTCATTTCAGATCCTGCCTCTCCTGCAATCATCTCATTCCCCTCACCTGCAGCTCATCCCCTCATTCCCTCATTAGTCTCTGTGTTTATATAGGCCCAGTTTGACGTAAATGACTCCATGGACACTTAATTGGAAAGCAGCATGCTTGCAAATGATTGTAATCTGTTTTCATTTATTTATTACACTGCATCCCAACACCTTTTGGAGTCAGGGTTGTAAAAATGATTTTCCTAATCTGTTATTTCCCCCTTATAACTTCTATTATGGATACAATTCAAGTCAGACAGAGTACGGGTCTGTCAGCATGTTGCCTAAATACATTTCCAGTATTCAAAAGACAACATATATATTCTGGGTTATTAAATAATGAATTCACCATTAGAATTTAAGAAAAATATATAAATGCACGGTGGTACAGTGGTTAGCGCTGCTGCCTCATAGCAAGAAGGTCCTGGGTTCAAATCCAACTTGAGGACTTTTCTGTGTGGAGTTTGCAAGTTCTCCCCATGTCTGCATGAGTTCCTCCCACCACCAAAAACATGTAATATATGTGAGTTGGTGACTCTAAATTGACCGTAGGCGTGAATGTGAGTGTGAATTGTAGTTTGTCTTTCTATGTGGCCCTGTGATGAACTGGTGACTTGTCCATGATGAATCCCGCCTACCACCCAAAGTCAGCTGGGATAGAAGCTCCAGCCCCTCCGCGACCCTACACGGGATAAGCAGCTACAGAAAATGAATAAATGAATGAATCAGAGGGTAGAAATGACCTGTGCCTCTGACACAGTGCACAGTAGAAATGGAGTGCACGTTGTTTTACAGATGCAGGTGTTTTGTTAAAACAGCTGAGCTGGTAAAAGAGATGCTCCACAATTTAAAACTGTGAGTTAACCGCTTCCTCAGGATAAAGTCCTATCCATCCTCACCCAATGCTGTTTCGTGTCAGGTAAATTCAAGCAATGCGCTCTCCCTGCTGCATACATGTGCTTCCGTATGCTATAAATGTACATCCAGGTTACCGGTGGTGTCATTTTCTGATCCTTAGCAGCAAAATTCTGTAGGAAAATGAGCCTCCTTTTCCAATGGTGGTGTGTGTGGAAAATGATTATCAGGCCATTATTTGTTGCATGATGAAGTCACATGCGCTACCTCGTGTGGCCACTCTCTGAGGTTATTTAAACCACCACAATTCAATCCTGGGACAATAACAATGTGCAAATAGAGGCAAGGCAGAACAGGTGTCTGTGTAGACAGTGGATTTTTATTGAGCTGCAGATTGCAAAATACTGTTTAAAAGACAAATGCAGTGGCTCAGAGGGATACACTGGAACACTCTCATTATCTTTCATCCCTGAACACCTGTTAGAGGCAGGACCAGCATGTGCAAAACAAAAACTTTCATATTCATGTGCTTTGCAAGCTTCAAGGAGCACGGCCCATGCAGATGTTGTCATTTAGAGACTGAGTGAGAGGAATTGGTAATGTACTCATTAGAAACCGGTGGCAGAAATCTCATTAGTTTTGGTCATTTCATAAATAGACAAGGGATTTATTATTAATCTAGCCATTAAGCACGGAGAGGCTCAACCTTGTCCCTGGCCCCTTCCCACTCTTCATCCCACTGCTCCTTTTCACATGGGCTTGATTGACACTGCCATGGATGTGAATTATGAAAATGAGACCTCTGCTGCTTGACCTTGGCGTAACGCAAAAAGGACGTGATGCATGCATGGAAATCCCACTTCCTTTACAACGGCACAGGAGGAGGTTCGCTTTTAGACTCTGCACGAACTTTACCTGAAGGTTACCTGCCTACTGTATTTTTCGAGTGGACAAGCTGTCCTATCACTCACTTTGACCATACTTAGAAAACTCTGGCAAGGACATATAAGCCCAGTGGCTTTTCACCACCCTGCCAGCTCAACTCTGTTGTACATCTTTACCCAGAAGGCTGTGCTGTTATCCAGTTATACTACATTATGATTTAATCCTCCTCAGCTGTCTGACCCAGAATCTTGCACCGGCTGCTTTCTGACCTTTAATATTTGTCTTATTGGTGACCCTCATTAGCCTAAAGTGGCCTATCAAGTTTTTAAAACCCTCAATCAACTGTAACTGTGCCGCATAGCTGGGTCAGGAATATGTACTCTTATCTACTTCCACTTTGCTATTGTTTGATCTTCTCTCTACATTCTGAGTAAATCTTTATTTTGTATCATTCTTTGCTTACTCAGCCAAGCAATTTTCCTGTAGAACCTTCCACAAATAGACTCTTCTTTGCCACTGCTTAAGCTAACATTTGTTCTGTAATTGCTTGATCGATTGATGACTTTAAAAAAAAGGAAAAAAAAGAAAAAAACATCTTCCCTGTAGCCTCTCACTGTAAAGTATCCATTGCTCTGGCTGCAGCTTGTCTAATTTACTAATTCTAGACAGTAATTGACACTGTGGGGATTTAGCACTACTTACCTCCATATCCTCCAATCTCTATACTCACAGCCAGGTTAGGATTAATCAGGTGCATAGTATTTGATTTTGACCATCGATTGTGCATGCATAGAAGATTTAGTGTATAAAAACAAAACATTGTTCATAAAAAAAAAAATTCATTTTCTCTCTCCTTTTGTACTTCTCTGATGTATGAGTGCATATTAACACAACAGAACAAAAACAAGAGTCTATACACTGATAAAGTCTGGTGGCCAGGTAGGAGGCCAGCAAAGACGGGCTGGCTCAGGAGGCCAGGCAGGGGGCCGGCAGTGAAGACCGGCCCTCTCAGGAGGCCGACAGCTGAGAAGGGACCTCTCAGGAACAGGAGCTGGCGGGACCACCACCGACTGGACACGTGGAGCAGGGGTCGGCAGGACCACCAGCGACTGCGAGACAGGAATGGGCCGAGACTCTGAAGCCCTGTGAGTAATAGCCTCTGGGAGGCCGTGATGCTCTGTGGGGCTGTGAGGTGACATGGGCCTTCATGGCGCTGGGCGGTGAGGCTAGAGAGCTGGGCACCGATACAGCATGACGTCAGTGGGAGCCTCGCTTCCTTCTGGGGGCTGTCTTGAAGGCTAGATGGGTTCCCCTGAAAGGAGACTCCTCATCTCAGTTGGCATTGGGCTTGCAGCCAGCCAACTCTGGAGTCAGAGCTGGCAGAAAGCTAACTGGCTGGTGGCAAGCATGCAGTATTCACTTATAGAATGCCAACTGGGCCATATCTTTTCAAAAATGGTAAGTAAAAACAAACAAACAACAACAACAACAACAAAAACGTTAGTCTTTATAATGTCCTTGGTTAAACAATAATCTGCAAAAGAGGCAGGGAAGCAAAAAAAAGTCTGCTGGATCCAGTGTTGGTCAGATGGTTCTGTTAAGATTCAGTTCAAAAACAGGACCCAAATGCAGACCAAACAGAGGCAGAGAGTTCAATTCAGGGATTTAATGAACAAACTAAACAATTCAAAATGAGATACAAAGGCAAAAATCCACAACAAAGGCAAAAAACAAACAAACAGAGGAGGCAATGAAATCCAAACCATAAAGTCCAAAGCAAGAAGTAAAAACTAAGGTAAAACCAATATGCAGGAAAGGTCCCCAAAAAATACATGAACCAACAAAAAAACAGTTAAATAACTTCCACAAATACCGGGCTGAAAAGTCAGGGAATGATCTGGAAGGAACGCAGGATATCACAGATGAAACACAGACGATCTGAAACTGCAGAACAGAAAGCACACAGACTATACGGTACGCACAGGGGTAAAGATGGGAGATAGGGAACAGGTGAAAACTGAACACAGGTGTGGACAATCAACAATCTCAAAGGAGGGAAAATAGGCAAAGATAGGAAGTGTAAAGCAAAAGAGACAACAGTGGAGAACATGACTATCAAAATAAAACAAGAAACAGAACCTTCAAAACTCAAAACCATAACATTGGGCTTCCATAATCAAATGAGTCATCAGCCCAGTTCATACAATAAAACCCCCTCATTGAAAATGTATTGAAAATTAAGTATTACTTAACAAAATTAGTTTCCATATCAACGCAGCTCACAGTAGAGCCGCTGCTTCCTCGACTCAAAAGGGGTAAAGGGAGTTTGTTTGGGCATCTGGTTAGGATGCCCCCTGGTTGCCTTCCTTTGGAGTTTTTCCAGGCAGGTCCAACATGAAGGAAAACCTGGTGTATGCACAGAATTTGCTGGAAGGATTACATATCTTATGTGGCCTGGGAACGCCGCATGATCCCACGATTTGGACACCACTGTCGGGTTGAGGGACATCTGAAATTCCCTGTTTGGCCTGCTGTCACTGAGACCCGACCAGAGATAAGCAGAAGGAAATAGGTGAATGGATAAAAAAACAGTCCTGATACTACATTAAGGTAACATATAGGTTAAAAAATGACCATGTTTGTTTCAATCAGAAAGATGCTGAAAATATCAATCAATCAATTTCAATCTTTTTATATTTCTAAGTTTGTTCATCCTTCTTCTAAACGTGTCTGACAAACCTGCTGATACATGAGATTTATTGTTTCCATATAATGTGTTACATGAAATTTAAATAATTCATTATGTAATAAAATAAGTTACATTATTTCAAAACAGAAAAGTATTTGGTGAAAGTATTTTGATATTCTGTATGGCGCCCATGGTGAAGCATCACTCCAGCTAACCATAGCAGCCAATTAGGTATCTACTTATAAACAGTATAAATGAAAAACCAGTGATGACACGGGCTGTTCTACAGTCAGACCATTAGGGCCTCAGCTCCCATGCTTGTAAAAATTTTATTTTCTTAATGTTCTTGTTTTGCTGGTTCTTCCTGCACTCACTCTCTCTCTCCTTGTCTTCTTTAATTCCATCCTCATTTCTGTCCCTTTTTGCATTGAAAATCACACAAACATAAAAGTGTTTAATGCCGCTAGGAAATTACATATAATTTGATTTTCTTCTTTTTTTTAAAGCAAACACAATATTCATGATTTAGGCAAATTTAAGAGGAGGTTGGTAACCGTCTCTAGAGCCTCCAAATTTATGCTGCATCTGAAACAGAACACAAGAGAGAGTTAATGAGGTGTGACACACACACAAAAAAACAACAACACTATCTTCACCTGTGTTTCCTCACTCTGTTTGTGTGGAGGAGTGTAAACGACAGCAAAACACAGTGCAGACCTTAACGTTTGAGCTGAAATGAAATAAGGAACAAATAAAACAAATAAAATATTAGAATCCTGAATGTTTATAATTGCTCTTTTTACGGGTGTGTTTACCAGTGTGTTACCACTAGCATGACACAAAAATTTGCTGGCAACATAGAAACCAGGCAAAAATCATTGTTCTTTCCCTACTCCTAATTAGCTGCCCTTGTAAACACTGTGGATCACTGTCAATCACTGCTTTTGATGGATATGAACGGACTTCAGATTTGTTCACGTAGCCAATCCTCTTGATGCACACATCATCGGATGACGGGGGACATTTCCAGCCATATATGTGCATTTTAAAATTTTGGGGCTGACGTGAAGATGCCAGATGGAAAAAAAGAAAAAGGCAAGATGTAATAAAGGCTGACAGAGACAGATTGACAGATTTCTGTGACTCACGGTAATGTGATAGTCAAACCATTCGACATTAAAGAAATAAAGGTATGGGGGTGTACGTGATCACGATGTCCTTGTATCAAGTCCAGACAAGGCCCCCTGTTTCCTCTTGTTACCTTCCTCTCTGTCACATTAGTGGCACACAGTACACGAGGATCTTGACAGACAAATGAATTCATGAAAAAATAAAAAATGATGTCATCTTTGTCGGAGAGCCAAGTTTTTTGTATTTTTTGCAGTTCCTGGCACAGCTGCCTAAACCTATGTGCTCATATTTAGTGTTAATAAAAATCTCTCAAAAATATCATAACTGTTTTCTCACCGACTTGACATGTTTTCACAACTTTCTTTCAACTAGACGACGCAAAGACACTGAGGCATATTTTCTAAAAGAACAATGACATTTGCATCTTCAAGAGATCATTACAGGAAGAGCTCATTTCCATTGATTTATACACTTAGGGGCTCAGTGGAAGTCTAAATTAAGAACACCTAGATTAGATAAAAAGTCATCAATTGTTAAGCCCCCTCATCACTTAATTGAGTAAACATAATCTAGGTTAGCATTCTGTGGACCATCCTCCTCCTACACACATGCCCACATACACACATTCACACAAGCGACCACACACATCTGGAGCTGTCTGACGAGGATTAGTGATTGAAAGGCAGAGGCGTGGGAACCATTTCTTCTCCCAGTGTTTTCACAGTGAAATCAGGTCTCCTGAGGGAAATGACATCAGTGCAGTTCAAAGAATGATTGGTTTTGAAACAATGGATGTACATCGCGGGGATTTGCAGCAGGGCGTTCCATAAGCTACGGGGTCGATGTGCAGAGGTTAAGGAAAAATGAGTTTCAGATGGATGCATGTGTCCTAATCAATGACAATGACGGCACATTTTCGAGCTTTCTCACTAACACTATATGACCATGCTAATAATTAGCAGGGACTGAATAATAATTGCTATTGCTGTCTCCCAAATCACATACTTCCATAATTAACCTGGCCAGGGGTGGATCTAGGATTTTTCTAACTCAGGGGCCATGAATGGGCCACATTTTATACAGAGGGGCCAAGTATATGTCCAACATCCATGCACATTTCCTTATTCAGTAAGATGTATCATTTCATTCCTTGTTTGCCATTGGCTCTATAGCTTTGGGAAAAGACACACATAATTAGATATATTTAGCAAAATGTGCCTTATGCCTTGTGCATTGTGTACATCAAAAAAGCTCTTAATTTTCATATTTATTGAATTTTAAACTGGGGTGCAGAAAACAATTACATAAGACACTTTTTGTCCCAAATACAATATGTAACACATGAATTTATTACAGTTAATGTATATTATAACAGCATATAGAGGAGATTAGAACATGTAAAACTGACAGCTTAGCCACTGAGGTGAGGGCATCTTTGAATGTTTACAAACAAGGACAAATCGTGCTTATGACTTAATCTAGACAATGTACATTGTGTTCCTCTCAAACTAGAACAATTGTGTGTTTTTTTATGACTGGAATTGAAATGCCTCACATGGGCATTGCCCATTTAGACTCAAATCAGAGGTCTAAAAAAACTTTCTCTTCTTTGTTTTGTTTTTAAGTCAGAAAGAAAAGTCAGAATTCTGAATCAAAACTTTAATCTCAGAATTGTGGCTCTTCTCAGAATTCATGCATTATCATGAATGGCATGCTGATTTCAAGCCAGGACTTACTTCCATCATACTTTTTCAAGCATTAATTTAATTTACTGAGTGATGGTTGTGGCATGGCTTAGACCGAAAATAACCGTGTTTCACAGAGTGTAACATTTTAGTGTCATATTTGCTGTTTCCTTGTTTAGTTTATTTCGTTTCATACACTGGGTGCCAAAAGTTCGGACCTTTTGGTCAGTTAAGATACAGCATTGCACCCATTGTCCTTTTTTTCTCTTGTTTTGTGTGTTATTTAAATTTATGTTTGGGTACAAAATAACCTGGTCCTCTCTATTTATTTTGGGTTATATTGTCTTGAGTTAATTTGGGTTTGAAGAAGGATTTATTTGTTTCTTCATTTTCCCTAATTTTGTAAATTTATTATTTATTATTTTTTATTATTTAGAATTGCATTTTGATATTATTGGATTTTAACTCTCTTTTCTCTCTTCGGCAGGACAGAAGCTATAGGCTTACATGGATGGCAGCCTGTCTCCATGGTGGTGGTTCCCCTCACACATCTCATTGTAAATACCACATAGGATATCCATTTATTGGTGTGCAGTGTTTCTTTGGATCCCTTCCCCTCTCCTCTACTGGTTGCCATGGTGAGCCTTCGCTCTGTCTTCGCCCCACTCTATCTTTCCTTTTATTTGAAGTGTCTATTTTTCAATAATTTATCAATAAAATGTAAATTTGAATATGGAATCACGTCTCCAGCCCCATGTGTATAACGAACCTTTGCCACCTTAAATTTGTTTGTGTGGTTAAACCTATTTACTCAAAATTCCCCAGGTGTCGTTGTCAGCGGCACTCATTCATCGCACACCCTGGCTCTTCCTCTTGCCACACATGCATGCTATTTTTTGTACATAGTGCAAAGCACTGATTTGTCAGATTTGCTCACATGGCTTGTAGACTCTTATGATTTTCTGATAAACAAATAATTCCAGTTTTAATGAACTATTACTCAGAACTTAGATTTGTTAATTTTACATATTTTTATCTAAAAAATTACAGATAGTCTTTAATGCCTTCACAATATACTGTTTTGACCTTTCCTGACCCCTCCTTATGTCCACATCATCATCATCATCATCATGATCATCATCATCATGTCCTTGGCCAGCTCCATTTTGACAACTTCACATTATCGCAAATCTTCAGGCTCTTCACAACTCTTTTTTTTCCCCCACACTGTCTCATCACCTCCACTTGTGTTTCTTCTTCAGTAGAGAATTGATGCCTGGAGAATATTCTGATATTCATCTTTTCAAATGAATGAGGATTTGTCAGCAAACAAATATATTTGCCAAAATGTCTGGCATTTCCTTTTACTGCCCAGAAGCATTATTTCTATGGTGCTACATCCTTCTCTCAGTACTGAAGAGTGACTAATTTTGAGAACATCTCCCGGCTGTTTTTACTCTCTAGTCTGTTATATCTGCTCACTACCTCCTGCTGTAACCCCACAGACTTTTACTTAAGATGTCATTCAATAGCCATAATTTAGAAAAAAAAATTAAAATTTTTCTCAGCATGATGTCTCCCTGTTCCCTCCCACTGTTCCCTGCTTGGTGCCAAATGCACCAGTCCAACATGCAAAGAACAAGCTGCGATACATCTTCCCACACAGTGTCAGGAAGTAATGAAAATAAAATAAAATCCCACTTTCATGTGTAACAGCTTTTTATTTTTTTGGCGAATCTGTGCTTTTTGTCATTGCTCTGCCTTATGTGACTAATTACTGCAGTTTGTATGGCTCTATTTTCAGGACACTTTGGCTTGGCCCTTTTTTCTCCTAATAGAGGGGAGAAGAATTCCCCATTAACTAGCTCATTGTACTACAAAGCTGCAGAGTTGAAGTAATATTCCTAATCAATCACCTTCTAGGCAGTCTTGGTTTAGTTCCTTTTTTCCTTTGGCCTTCATTGATTTTTTTTTTTGATTTTTTTTTTGCTGTGCTGTCAATTAGTCACACTGGCTCTTGTTTACTATTAAAAACTTATCACACAATTAAAAAAGAGAGCCCTAAGACATCTTCAGGATGATGCTTGTAAGCTTTATTCAATCTTTGCCTGTCATTTAAAATTGAGCGAAGAAAGCAAATGTCAGGAAAAACAGAGGAGGGAGGAGAAAGTGGAAACTGGGACAGGGACAGAAGAGACGCCAGATCAAAGAAGAGATGCCACAAGAGAGAGAAAAGGATATTTCTCTCTTCTGAGTCAGTCTGCCTATATGGAGAAGACAGCAGAGAAGCAGGGAAAGCCTGCCATCAAGTGTGACCTATTGATTAAGCCTTGTGGCACATCCCCAGATGGAGTTTAGATGACCAGTTTAGGCAAAGCGAGAGGACAAGAACGAAGGATGAGAGCATCCACCGATGGCAGACAGTGAGTCACTGGGGAAAACGTGACAACAGTTAGGACTTGCAATTACGGTGACAACCAGACAGAGAAGTCCAAAGCTCTGAGTCGTGCTCAGATCAGAAGAGGCGGGACCAAACAGACAGACATTTACAGGATGTACTGGCAGACAGAAAGATGCACAGGAGAGGTTTTCTCATGTGGCGCTGCACATCTGTTGTCAGCTTCATTAGCGTTGATGACACGTATGTGTGCAGCAGCATTACCGCTGCTCTGTGATATATGAATATATTTTAGATGCACTGATTACCTTTATTATTATGACAGCAAAGGTTATAATATTTCATCACATGGCGTGGAATACTAATTCTATGGAAACAGGGCACATGTGATTCACTAATGGCTGTGGTTGAATATAAATGATGGCTGGTTTCCTGCTCCAAGCTCTGATTAAATCTACTGTCTAAGTAATAGAGTTTGAATACTGATAATGATAAGGAGGCTGGGATGACTTTTTTTCAGTGGTTAATCACATTTAATTACTTAATCAACACATTATGACAACATTATAGGAAGTGATTAATGAGGTTCGCATTAAGATTATATAAGAAAGCATTGAGCTGACTATTAAATGTGATGATTGAATAAACAGCTACACAACAACTTTGCATAACAGTGGACGAGGTGGAGGTGTTCCTCTTGTCTGATGTTTTCTGTGTTGTTTTCTGTGTTCAAACACTGTATTTTGTAAACAAATTATTTAGCACAGAAAAAGAAAAGTTCTGCTCTGTCCTCATATGTCCTCACTCAGTTAACTCACATGTTGTCTCAAGCAGCAGTGCTGTTGCTATGGTTACTTGTTTAATAGATCTGTGTACCGATTTACTGTGTGCTGGTTTAACTTCATCCCCTGGAACATCATGCTGGTCTGAAATACGGTTCTGGAAGATTTTGTCGGAATTACAGCTCGAGTGATGCACACTGACCGCCAACAGCAGTACTGTTAGAATGACTGTTATTGAGAAATACAGTTCTGTGAGCCCCATTGATAGACAACTCTTTTCATTCTTAATTTGGACTATCACTGGAGGCACAAAAAAAATCTTGAAGAGTGATGTCAGTAAATTTTCTTCCTTCTATTCTTGTGACTCTAATGTGGATATGAATTTATGGACTCAAACACTCAAAAGCCACAAAATCCCTGGAAAAATATTATGGCATTTGCACACAAATCGAATTTAATCAGAATGAATATAGTCATGGGATCCAATTCTCTTAGGCTACGTTCGCACTGCAGGAAACACGTGGCCCAGGTCTAATTTATTTTGCTCATATGTGACTTTTTCATGGCAGTGTGAACAAACCACATGGAATCTGATCTTTTCCAATTCTTTTCCAGATCGGAATTCACGTGACTTTGACATCTTCCATCGAATAACTGCAATTATTGTTTTCAATACTGCAATTGAAAACATTGCAGCATAACATTGAGCTGATGGCTACCTCGAGTTCAGTAGCGTCAAGTTCATCTCCTTTGGGCTATTTAACGTAAATAGGCATAAAGACATGATGTAAATTCTCGGACAATCAAGCAAACGGAGGACTTTGCAATGCCAAACAAGTTAGTCAATGTGCGGTAACACGCACCTGTCAACCAAATACAACACAACTGCTACACACTTTTTCAGGGAGATTGGTCACCTGAGCCGAGTATGATTCCGTGCTGCATGCGCCTTCTTTATTGTTCTTTTGTGCATACGGATCAGTTCAGGGAGGTTTTTGTGCAGGAATTGTGCATTAACGCTGGCAGTGTGAATGCAGCCTATTTATGTTTTGACCATATATTTGATTGGGGTGGCCTGGAATTTGCCATACATTAATAATGTCTGTCTTTAATAGTCTTTAAACAATGAAGAAATTAACAAATATTTCAATTGGATTGCAAAATAGTTTTTAAAAATATTTTTTGTTATTACACTTTGTGTCCTCATGTTATATTCCGCCATTTGTGTTACATTTCAGGAAAAAAAAAATCAGATGAAGACCCAAATGCAGACTCAAATGCACAGGCAGAAGAACGCAGCTCAAAAAAAATTTTAAACAAAAAAATCCAAATAAACTGTGCAAACTCTGTCCATGAATGATAACAAAAAATAAAAATAAAAACTCAGTTGATTATACCACATGATCAAATAGTCTCTTTAATTTGAACATAAGCATACTTTTATTCAGGTACAGCATATTTAATCTGTTTGTACTAAGTATATTCTGTTTTACTGTGTGTATTATACTTTCATGTACATCAGGTTTCAATCACATCACTGTCTTAGCTTCCATATAAGGTAGAGATGAGTCAGGGGCAAGTGAACTTGTTGGTCATTGTTTAAAAAAAATGTGCCAGACTTCATATCAGATGTAGCATTATGGGCTAATCCTTTTCACTTGGCTCATAAAGAAATGTAGCCTTACCATCTCCACTCCATTACATCCCCTTGTTCATATAAATCCCAAGAGCAATTGTGAGATTTGTATAGTGACTGGATTTATGGAGTCATTCCACCACTTGGAGAAGCAGGATCAAGAGGAGATAAGATGACCTGGTGCCCAAAAGCATCTTAAGCCTAAGAGTCTGAAGGCTAGGATCATCTCACCTGGTGATGGGAGGGGTGGTCGGGAGAGCAAAGGCTCAAAGCCTGTCAAGTTAGCTTGTAGGGTTGGATCAAGATAACAAAAGCTTAGGTAAAGAGTAAAAACATTCATCTCTCAGGGAATGTTGTTGCCTGGCTCACGATTTGTCCATCAAACTGCAATTCTCAAGAAACAAAACTAAGCCGTGATGCTTGGAGTGCAAAATGTTCAAACTTAGGTAATGACATGTCAAAGAATAACTAATCACATTGCAGCTTTGTACCATACTCTGGTCTTACTTCAGCAAAGCAGCAAACCACAAACAAACCATCTAATTACTTAACTTGTATACATGCATTAAATGACCTTTTAGTCATTTTGGTGCAGGCCCACGCACCGTTAACACAACATTTACATATACTGAGCAACAGTAGCAACACATAATTTTTAAAACCCAATATTTTCCTTTCACTAGCCCTAATCTACTGAAACAAACAAGCATGTGATTCACTGAAATGGCTTTTTTAAGTACCCACAACCAAAACATGTTAAATTATGAATAACCATCATTTAGTCATTACATAGAAATAACAGTCATTGGTGCATTTCAGAGTAAATGATGATGTTGGTGAGATTTTTTTTGTGCATGATTGAAAACACCTGGCCAAGGCAATAAAATCCTGGGTCTAATTAATGTCTTACTGAGACAGCTGATGATGCCATGGATTCCACAAAACTTATGTGACCAGGCAGTTGGGATGCTGATGATGCTGATGGTCGGAACTCAGCAGACACATGTAGCACAGATGTTACAGATGTTATGGCGCATTGCACATTTAGTGACAAGTCCAGATTTAACTTGCACAGAGCTGATGGTCGTAGGCGTGTGTATCAACGTCGTAGGGAACGCTATCCTGCCGCATACATCCAGGAAGTGGACTGTTTTGGTAGTGGTGTCATGATGTGGGGAGCCATTGCTAATGGATGGCGGTCAGACCTGGTCTACATCCATGGTACACTGACAGCTATCCGTTACTGAGATACAGTCCTAGGTCCACATGTCATTCCCAGGATACAACAATCAGGCATCACCTTCATGCATGACAATGTCAGACCACATGTGGCTCATGTCAGTCAGGAGTCGCCTACCTTGGCCAGAACAATGTTGCTGTCCTTCCTTGGCCAGCATATTCACCAGATCTCAACCCAATAGAGCATCTGTGGGATGTTCTGGATCGCTGGTTGAGACATTGAGAGATCCTGCTCCAACAACACATAAACAACTTGTCACAGCACTGCAAGAAGAATGGCATGTCATCCCTCAAGTCCAGATTAACCATTTTATCAATTCCATACAAAGATGTGACGCTGTGATAAATGCTGGAGGTGGTCACACGCGTTACTTACTGTTGTTGTTCTCTGTCCATCCACACTTTTTGACTTGTAAACATTAAGGTAACAATCACTAATTTGCACAAAAAAGATTTTTCTGAATGTCTTAAGGGTGAATAAAGCTGTGTGAACCATAATTTGCCTTTAATATATAATATGAACAAGATGGCATGACATTAAAAAACATGCGTTTCTACTGTTGCTTGGTATATTAACCTGTACCAAATGTGTTAGGAAACAGTTGCCTATTCACAAATCTGGCAAACATCCAATTAATTTAATTTTAGCTATATTTTGGTCTCCACAAACTCTAGAAAAACATAGGTACATATACACTACCAGTCAAAAATTTGGACACAGTTTCCCATTCAAGTGGATGGGTAACTGTGTCCAAACTATTGACTGGTACTGTACATCTTCAGGTATTTACAGTATGCTCCTCTTGCTAGTTCATGACTTGGGCTATCTCCAGTTCGGTTCTGGATAAAGCCCATTAAGTGGTTTTATCAGAGCATTTTAGATGAAAACACATTAAATATTTTTAAGTGCTGAAACAAACTAAAAAGCTCTACGTAGCGAGAAAATGAATTGTTTAAATCAGGTGATAATTCTCTGTAGGAGAATTCCCCACTAATATGCTACATGATAATGATACCTTTATTAGTCCCACATGGGGAAATTCTTTCTCTGCATTTGACCCATCCCTGAGGAGCAGTGGGCTGCCACTACACGCGGCGCCCAGGGAGCAAATTGGGGTTCAGTATCTTGCTCAAGGATACTTCAACTTGTGGACTTGCAGGGGCTGAGGATCGAACCACCGACCTTTTGTTCCGTGAACGACCGCTCTACCCCCTGAGCCACAGCCGCCCCCATATATATTTCCCATTTTGCATAGATATTGGAACCGTGCTTTATGAAGCATAATGATTATTGCAGTACTATTAACCGTCACTAAGGCTTTTATTTAGCTTGTTTTACTCCAAACTGCATAGCTGGAATATGTATGAAATGCTTGGTGGTGTATAAGAAATGCATTTTAAGGCGTTCTGAAATGGTTCCCACCAAATTGATAGGGCAGAAGAACACATTATGCATGCAAATGCATGCACGCATGTATGTGTGCATGCATACAGATAGTGTTTGGCTCATGTTTAATGATGAAAGAATACTAATTGTGTTTATCTCTGTGTTATTATTATAGGTGGATGACAGTCTGACATATCATAAAGGCTGATGTTGTTTGATAACCTTTCCCTTGGCGTGATTTGATTGGGCTAAAATTAATATGACACTAGCTTTATCACAATATGACAATGTTGTCACAACTATCAATACGTCAATACAGTCTGATCAATTTTTGTATTCTCATTTCTGATATTCAGTCGAGACCTGGAGCCTTTCTATGTGGAGTTTGCATGTTCTCCCCGTATCTGCGTGGGTTCCCTCTGGGTGATCTAGCTTCCACCCACAGTCCAAAAACATTCAATACAGTTAACTGGTGAATGTGAATTGCCCAAAGGTATGTATGTGAGTCTGAATGGGTGTTTGTCTCAATGTATCGGCCCTGTGATGAACTTGTGACCTGTCCAGGCTGTACCCCGCCTCCAATCCAATGTCAGCTGCTCAGAAATTCTGAGTCATTTATGATAATAATTGCTTTACTTTACATGACAGACATCTCTGCTTGCCTTGTATTATGACTGAAGTATGGATGGCTAAAAAAGAAGTTTATTCAAGTGTGATGTTAGTATACTTCTTTTAAATTAAAAATAAAAGCGTGTACTTTTTATGTACATACCAGAGATATACTTCACAGAATTATATTTAGGTATACTTGGCTTCTACTGGACAAGTATACTGAAAAGTCTAAGTCTAATTGAACTTTACTTGTACCTCATCTTGTGACTGAGATGTACGTAATAAAAGTATATTGTTGCCTTATACTGAAAATAAACTAAAAAGTGGAGTAGAAGTATGTAACTACTTCACTTATAGTATAGTTCACAGTATAGTTGTAGTACAAAATAAAACTTGGATGTAAACTAGTTATGTACTAAAAGTATATTTTTGTAAAACCCAAAATTGGGCCAATTTAGTCCCAAGAAGTAATAATATAGTACACTTGCAAGTACACTGTTATTAGTGCACTGATATTGGTATACTGACAACATAAAGTATACTTGGAAAATATACTTGACCCTTACTTAAGTATACTTGGAAAATATACTTGACCTTTACTTAAGTGTACTTAAAAAATAACTTGAAGTATACTTCTTTTTTTTAAGGGTAATCATGATAAATCAATATACTTTGTGTCTTGGCAATGTAATGATCATATTTAGCAATAAGGAAATATGTGTGATATTCCTTAATATGCCAACTTAAAGTGTACCCACCACACACTCAATAAGAAAGCGAGAGAGAGAGCATGCATATCAACAGAAGTTCAGATGCGAAACAAAAATTGGTCATTTGATCATGAAGCCTGATGTAAATCTGTATAAATTCCAGGCAAATGTGTGAGGTGTATGAATCAGGTTGTAGAGCAGACTGGAGTCTCTACAGTATTTTCAGAGTGACGATCAGAGTGACAGTTGTCATATACACACAGATACTCCCCGGGTACAATGTTTGTTCCTGTCTCCATCATGAGAAGACTGTATTCTCACTGTCTGTATTCTCACTGTCCTGCATCATTATGGACCATGAGAACCTGGTTATGGGTACAAACGTATAGCCTCACTTCGTCTCCTCGCTGCCTGTGTATTTGCTGTGGCTGCTTCAAAATGCAGTCTTTGCTGTTCTGTGACAGTAATGCAAGCATTCTGACACAGAGATGGCATACGCCCAGCAGAGCAGCAGTTAACATCGTTCTAATGCATTTATAGTGTCATGCTATGCCAACAACCATGGCATGCTCATAAAGCTGTGTCATATAAAGTGAACCGAATGTACAGTGCTATAAATTATCTCAGGTACAAAATGAGATTACCTTGCCTTTGTATGTACAGTCTTATTGGCTAAAACATGACGTTCATCCCTGCGTGACTAGCAGAGACTGCATAGCCATCGGCCACTATTGGAACCAATTCCCATGACCAATAGTGTTACATAAAATAAAGTAAATACAGCAACAGGCTAATAAACATCCTAATAGATCTAACAAAGATGCACTTAATGGGATCCTCACACGTTAACGCTTAGTTTAGCCAAGGTGGCGCTTGAAGCAAGACTATTACTGTCTGTGTCCTAATGGCAGCATTACTCTTACAAAGATAAGATGTTGGACAGGCCTCAGGCTCGGAGACAGGTGTTCCTACATCTTAGCAATTTGATAAGGGAGCAGAGGGAATGTGATGGATCACCGATCACTTTGTGCACATTGTTTTTTGACCATGAGGGAAGAGTGGCATCCAGTGATCTTAAATGTTGTGCATTAAGCTCTGCCCAAGTGTTTGCTGCTGGGTGGTCAAGTTGCAAAAACACACTGCAACTGAGAAGATGAGGAAACTCCTACCCATTCATCCTAAACAAATTTTGCTGCCACATTAAGAAAAATCTCAAGTGCGCTTAAATATGCAATAAATATACATACTGTGTATATATTTCCCCTTTCCTATGATTGCATTTGTTTCTTTTTCAATTGGACAAAGAAATTGCCATTTAAACTCATGGCTGAAGCTATGGGGGAAAAATAGAAATAAAATGTACTGTATGTTCTAATACATAGTTTTTATTAACAAGGCTGCATGTTGGTGATATTAGGTACTGATGATTGGTTTGGCATATTCTGGGTCCAACTTATATGGAATACGGACACTTATCTACAGCACTTTATTGTACAGCTATTGTATTAACAATTCCTCCACACAGTCATTTCTTGTTATGAAAATTTATATCCAAAGACATTGTGCCCCTTTCACAAAAGACATTTCAATGCAGTGTCTGTTGATTAGTAAAATTATTCACCACTTTAACTTGGTGGAAAATGGAAATGGTGAAACGTGACCCAAATGATCTAATTCTCATCATCCCTGTCCAACCCTGCACTTTGAATTACTTCTTATCTTTTTTTCCATTTTACAAGTAAATTACAAACAAAATCACATTCACGCTCATGTGTGTCGGTTTATTATCAGTGAGTGGAACCATCTGTGGTTGCTTAATGCTTTGTTTCAATTCCAATAAACATAAATGTCATGGTGCGTTCTCCGTACAGGAGAACCGACTGACCTTGAAGCACAAACGTTCTGACTGACTGACTGAGTAGATGTGTATCACATATGGATTTCTGCGTGGCCCTGCAGTCTTATTGGAATGTGAAATCATCCTGAGTTAAGAGTGTCTGCTTCATCATAACTTGAGGCTTGAGTTCCCATGCGGTAAATCAGATCCGATGCATATGTGTTCAACCCCAAAGTGATCAATGAAGGTCATGTGACAATGACCCAAAAATTGCATGTAGAACCCAAACGGCTGAGGATATTGTGCACACATTAATAAACTTTCATTTAAGGTGCAAATGTGTAATCATTTTATCAGTGTTATCTCTGACTCACTCAGCTGTTCATATTATTAAAATCTGTTGAATTGCCTTTTATTATTTGGCCCCTAGATTCTGATTACATTTGATATTTTTACTTATGTTCCAAAACTAGGAGTGAAAACTCTCCTAATAGCCAAACAACACAAGAAATAGAAAGCCAGATAATATTACTGAGTAGTCCTAAAGCAAGAAGGTGCACCCACTTCTTAAAATCATTAGATTAGACCGTCTGCAATTTTTCCACGTTGAAAATGCATTAGTCTATCCATTCGGGTCTCTTGCTGTGTCAGTGCTTCATTGACAAATCTCTTCCACTTGCTTACTGAGAGAATGCCAAAATCAATAATATTCCATACACAATTTCACTTCTACCTCAGAGCCAGGAGGGAACTTCAGCTCTAAGTTCTTATCTTTTGTCCTTAAATCCTGTAATTAAATATGTATTTTTGTCCAAAAAAACCCAACAATAATTATCAGGCGCCTGTGCCACAAAGCTATTGTGATGTTATTCAACTAACTTCATGGACACATTCTCCTCAAACCTATGGCATATATACTCACCAACAGTAGAAACGCATATTTTCTTTTATGTCATGCCATCCTGTTCATATTAAATATCAAAGGCAAATTATGGTTCACACATCTTTATTCACCCTTTAGCCATACAGAAAAAACATTTTTGTGCAAATTAGTGGTTGTTGCCTTCGTGTTTACAAGTCAAAAAGTGTAGATGGTGAGACAGAGAACAAAAATAGTAACTACCGTGCGTGTCTACCTCCGCCATTTATCACTACTTTACACCTCCTGACTAGATAAGATGTTATTCTGGACCCGTGGGATCACATGCCATTCTTCCTGCAGTGCTGTGACAAGTTATGAATGTGTTGCTGGAGCAGGATCTCTCCATCTCACCCGGTGATCCAGAACATCCCACAGATGCTCTATTGGGTTGAGATCTGGTGAAAATGCTGGCCAAGGAAGGACAAGACATTGTTCTGGTCCAGGTAGGCGACTCCTGACAGACATGAGCCACATGTGGTCTGGCATTGTCATGCATGAAGGTGATGCCTGATTGCTGTATCCTGGGAATGACGTGTGGACCTAGGACCATATTTCGGTAACGGATGGTTGTATGTGTACTGTGGATCTGAACAAGTTCTGACCGTCATCCACCCCTGCGGCGATGGTACAAACGCCAGCGACCACCACCTGTGTACAGGTTAAATCCGGACTTGTCACTAAATGTGATCTCTGTCCACTTTGCAATCAGCCATAACATCTGTGCTGCACGTGTCTGCAGAGTTCCGACCATAGCATCCCAACTGCATGTTCACGTCAGGTGTTTCTCTAGGATGTTAATTAGACCTGGTAACTTATCGCCTTATATATATATATATATATAAATGTGTATCGTATGTGTGAGCTACAGTCAACCGCTTCCTCTGACTGAAACTACAAGATGTAACCATATCTTTTCTCATGGTATAAGATAGATAAAAGTATCAAACCACCAGTTAAAAGGCGCCAGAATACAGGAAATTACATCTACTCTGTTAAAGATTTTCCCAGGCCCTTGGTACATTGTCCCACCCACATCCTCAATACTTCCCATGCCTATGGTGTTAGTTCATCTCTCAATACACTCTCCTTACATGTCTGTAGCTCGAAGGCCATTTGTTGCAAATCTTCAAAACTGGGACACTAAAGAATGCATTAATTAATAAAGAGTTATGTAATTTACATCAGCTGGGAGATGTAATTATTAGCATGTATTCCCCAAAATAATGAATTCTGTTGTCAGGGACTAATTTCAGCTGTGGGCTAATGAACATTTTATGCTCCAGTGTGTATAGAGAAAAGAACTACAATGCTCATATTTATGAACTAGGGAACAAACAAATAAGCTTTATCAGGCTTTACACATGCAGGCAATAATTGGCAGTAAAAGCAATTCCTTGTTGGTTTCCAGCTTTTCAGGGGATTTATTTACAGCAATTAAAAATATTTTCTTTAAATAAAAACATGAAAATATCTTGACTTCATTTCTATCATGTTAAACATTTAACAACCCCTCAGATTCAGACTCCTTGGTGCATTAAGGACATTGACTAGTCAAACCTGAAGCAGTCAAGTCAACTTTATTTAAATAGCACCGAATCACAACAAAAGATATCTCATGGCACTTTCTAAAGAGCAAGCTTAGACCACACTCTTAATTTTACAGAGATCAAAAATTCCCCAATGAACCAGCACTTGGCGACAGCGATGAGAAAAAACTGCCTTTTAGCCGACCTAAATCTTGGAGCAGATCCCGGGTCTAGGTGGACCATCTGTCTTGACAGGTTGAGTTGAAATAGAGAGGAAAGAGAGACAGAGACATGGGGAGCGAGGAAGAGAGACATAGAGAGATGTACAGCAATAACAATAACAGCTATAATACATCATTTAAAATATTGCAAATTGTAGTTGTAGCTCACTCTGGTTAAATGACAGTAGTACTAGTTCTCGTTTACCAGCACTTTATTGCCTTTTCACAATAACTTAAACCGTGAGAACTAAAATAAGACAATAAAACGAGTTGATACACAGATCAAATTAAATACATGTCAGACAAACACAAAATGCATATCATAAATACATAAGCGTGCCTCATTGGCCGCATAACCAAAGGGAGTAAACAAACGCTCACTTGAAATTTCTTGCTGTATATGTCATGGTCATGTATTTTGGTTGTCTGTTTCCTGTTTTATTTTGATAGTCTGTGTTCCATGTTGTGTGTTTTTGCTTCTCACTTCCTGTCCTATTGTCTTGTGATCTGTTTTATCCCCTTTGGTTCCTCTGTCTATGTTTCAGTCTTCCATGTCTTTACATCTAGTTTGCTCTTTTTCCCTGTTTGTTTGCTCTGTCTTCTTAGTTTATGATTAGTCTATCTTCCATGTTTTCCTCTGCATGTTCCCTCCAGTGTGTGATTGTCTGATTGTCTCCACCTGTGTTGATTGTCTCCTCCTCCCTGTGTCACCTGTGTATGATTCCCTCGTTACCCTAGTGTATTTAAGTCTGTTTGGTTCTGTTCTCCGGTGTCAGTTCGTTAATGTTGCCTCAATGTCATGTTTCTCCTTGTCCCGTTGCTCCCAGTGTTTCTTCCCCCGTGCTCTTCTGTAAGTTTGCTTTCCGTTTGGATTCTGTTTTTTTCCCTGTGTTCTTGCTTTTTGCCTTTGTTTGGATTTTGCCATTTATTTAATTAAACCCCTGAACTGCTACGGGTCTCTTGTCTGCATTTGGGTTCAACCACTGCTGAAACCATAACAGTATACTTTCTTTTAAACTTAACTCATCTTAAGTTTCGTAGATGTAACGTTTGTGTTCCACTAAATGTCTTCCCTTGCAACCCACAACATAACACATAACCCTTTAGTCTGTCTTATAGAAGGTGAATATGAAAAAAACCAATATTATGAAATAAATTAGTCCAAGTAAAATAAAATATGGAAATGTGCAAAACTTCACAAACATTTTACAACACATTGTCTGACATTTACAGTAGTAATACATACAAAGTGGAAGAAAGCTATAAAAACCATTATATTTGTGTATAATAATAATAATGATGATGATGATGTTAATAATAATAATACTGGCAGTGGGCATAAACCAGGACACAGAACATGATCCAACCAGATTACATTATAAAAACTTTTATTAACCCTGTTTCGGATTCAGCCTCCCACAAGTGTTAGCTTGCTTTTCACCTGCCGAAAATCAGATCTCAGGTTGTTTTGGGGGGGTTTTTTTAGTTCTTTTTTGGCCAGGTTTTGCCTTTTTATTAGATAGGACAGCTGTAGATGTGGGACAGGAAACAAGGGGGGAAAGAGTGAGGGGTAGACATGCAGCAAAGGGACGTAAGCGGGAATCAAACCCATGGCCACAGCGGGAGGACTGCAGCCTCAGCACATGGGGCCACATCTGCGCCCCAGATCTTAGCTTTTTTAAGGAGCTTTAAGAAACTCTCATATTAGGACACATCATCAATGGTCACTCTGTTTTCCCAGATAGCTTGTTGTGTTTGCTTCAAAGGAAAACTGATCCTGTGCTGCCTGTACATAAACTTTATGTAACATAAATTCAGAGGAATTAGAATGTATCCATGTACAGTGAGGTATCCAACCTGCTCTGCCTTTATAACATTAATTACAGTGTGTTCTGACAGTGGACTAGATAGATATTTCATCCTTTTGTTTAGTGGACTCTAGTTTTCTTTCTGTATCTGTTACTGTGAGGTATATAACAAAAATAAGTGATTCTGTATGACCCTTTTAAAAGTATTGTGATCAAAGTACTCCAGCATTTACTTAAAAAAAAACTGTACTCACCAAGAGTGTTAAATATTGTTCACATTTATCTCCAGGTACAGCTGTATGTGTTTATGTGTTACATTCGTTACATACGTTCTTGATGGCACAGATACCGACTGTCAGAGCTTGTCTTCCTGATGTTATCTTCAGAGTCACGCTGAATCGTGCAAGTTCTTGTGAGCTCAGAAGTTCTGACGTCAGAGGAGTCAGCAGGATAATCTCAGTTATTATTAGTGAAAGCCCATCTTTGCCTAATCTTCTGCACTGAGCGCATTTATTACTGGGGGGGGTCTGTGTGTGATACATTACTGCACGCACTCAAAATTGGTTAGGATTGGAACAATGGCAGCCTTGTGGACTCATCAGTTCATGATTACAAAAACAGTAGTTCTTGTGTAGATATGCACATGGTCCCAGAGCCCCAGTTTACAGTCTAGTCAGGACTGTTTGCGCAGTTTCATGCAAACACCTCTTACAGAAAACTCAATAAAAAGAGCAATATTCATTTTTGAAGGGAGAAATGTGACAACTACAGTTACTAATTTAGATTTTTGAAAAATAACAGATGGTTAATGACGTTTCATTAATGAAAAATACTTAATTCAAATTATTGAAAGAAGTTCAGGCTAATATATAAGAAAATTCGATAATATTTAATTAAGGAAAACCAAGGGTTTAAGTTGATGACCAAATAATTTGACAAAAATATTGACATAAAATGATTAAAAACTGGTCTTTAATTGAAGCAGCAAATACGCATAAAGAAATTGTGCAATGTAGACAAGAAAAACCAATGGAAAGTAAATGTAAGTAAATTATGTTAATGTGTGTGTTTCTGAGTCAGGGTAAAATGAAATTTAAAGCAGGGTCACCATGAATCCAAACAGCAGTACAAAGGAAGATGGCTACATTTAGAAAAAAAAACATCAAGACTGGGCAAAATAAATGGCACTGTATTAGTTTAATTCAAAATGAGTCACGATTTAATTTCATTTAATATCACAGATACATGACGTCAACATGAAAACACACAGTGTTGATAACAGCATATCTAAGGCATGACAGACACACTTTTAGAGCAATCCATTTTCAACGTTACAAAACATACTTCATGACACCCTCATCATATTTGACCAAGTAGTCTTGTGTCCTTCGCACAGTTGGTGTTGGTCTCGGTGTGGTTTCTGTTCTGCCATCACTCTTTCAAGCATGAGTCATTTTTTGAATTAATGGACCACTGCTCTCTCTGTGGACGACCACATCAAACCGAGGACACCTCCAGAGCATCGAATAGGGTCGAGGAGTTTCAGGACACTAGATGAGTGACTTTAGACACTATAGTTGAATGACAAGCGCAACCACTTTTTAACACTTTCTAAATAACAATTCTTGCATAAACATATATGGTTAATGAAGAGCAGCATACTGTATGTGAAAATACAAAAGTACTCATAAAACTTCATAAATCAATATTTCTACAATAATAATGGATCATATTCATAAGTAACAGATAGAATGGGTCACCTGCAGGGTTGAGTAGTAATGGATTACATGTAATTAAGTGTGCATAAGCGTATTACAAATATAAGTACCATAACACTAGAACTATAATCATCCCAATTTACATTTGAAAAAAAATTGTAATTGGATTACAGTAACATTTTCAAGCATTATACTTAAAAATTAATAAAGTCTTAAACTAGTAGATTTAGAATTTAATTATTATGATGACCAATGCTTCATAATAACTCATGAGAAGCACATAAGAGTTTTATACCTTTCTATGTATGTTTAAAGAGGAAGAAGAGTTACAAGAGCAAACATGTGGCCTTCAAAGAGAGCAGCAACAAAATTCTACCCAAAATAAATAACATCCCATGTTGTAGAGATTTGTCATGTCAATTTGATATCATCAGCTATGAATGCTTAATATGCTAAATGCATTTTATTGAAAGAGAATTGGAATATCTGTTGGACTTGTGGCTGTATTTTTACTAAGGTGCAATATTTTCAATGTTTGACTTTGAAGTAAACATAAAGTATTCAGATTTGTTAATTACAAAAATTGCCATATGATTTGTATTCAGTACCTGGTTACATTTATCTGACTACAGTAATCTGACCCAACCCTGGCCACTCTTTTATGTCATACATCATCCCTCAGCTCCAAGGAGCATTTTAGCATCTTTAAAATTAATAATTTGGTTGTGTGGCCTGCAACTTTGTTTGTATTGAGTGTCATTGCTCTAATTAATGTAATTATTAACGTTGCAGACAAATGTCTAATAAAACAGCTGTAAACACTCATTGACTGCACAGCACAAAACAGCTGACAAAGTTAGACTAGCCAGCCAATACAGTCGAAGATTTAGCAGCTAAAGAGCCAGATATTTCCTTCTGGGGAACGCTGAGCAAAAGGAAAAATGAATATTGGAATAACATTCAAACATGACACTAAACGAATGCTGTTACAACTGTAACAGCTAAAATGTTAGCCATGTCAACCTAAAAGGTGACAATCTATCAGTGCTTACAACAACCAAATATGTTGGTAGATTTTGTAGTCAGTATCTGAAACCCTCATGGAAAGCTTGAGTTCTGCATAAAATATTTCATTAAGGCCCAACACAATATTCATTTTTCACTTAGGGAATTATAGGGGCCCATTTCAGCTAATTATGGGTGTTTTTTTCCATGATTTTAAATCTTATTTAACCATATCGGAGCAACTATGGTTCAGGAGAAAGAGCAGGTCATCCATTAATCATTCCTTGATCCTGAACCGCAAGAGGCTCTTGATGGGCAGGCCACTGTCACACACCATTGGTGTGTGTCGGTGTGGCAGGTGTATGAGGCACAAACATTGCCTGTTAATGAAGAAAAAGTGCTACAGTAGGTAGCTGTTCCATAAGAGCAGTTTCCAAATGTCACAAGGTTCGGAGAGCAGTTGTTTACTGTACTATTTAGTCAGCTGTAAAAATGTTTTATTAAACCCTTTCTTTTTTTGCACATACAGGAGCTCACTGAGAGCAAAGTCGATTTCATATGAGCCCTCTTTACTTGGCAAATTAAATGGCATTTCTATTATGTAGCCATTTCTTTTGGTACAGGACAGACAAATGGCGGCTACATCATGATCCTATCACAAATGAATAGTTGACGTTACGCTTTCTTGCCATTGAGCTAGATGAGGAATTAGATAACACTGTCATGTATGCGCAGTAAATATAAAGCCCAAAATATCAAACTATTTCTCTGCAAGATATTCCATTTTCTAATCATATTGGAATGACAGATGAAGCTTTTTACCAGCTTTGTTTAGCCTTTTATAGGAAGGCTATTGGAGTGCTGAAGAATTAGAATCGAGATGGATGAGGTTACAAAAAGGCATTTGAAGTTTTTTATTTATTTATTTTGTTGGTTTATTGTTTCATTTGAAGATTAGCCGAGAAAGGATTTTTCATTATCTTAAGTCCTGTTAAAGATATTTGTAAGTGGAGTGATTTGAATGATATGAGTGATATGAGTCGAGCGTCTTCAGCTAAGGTCGCTCTGATTTTGTCCAAGCAAGGTGACGATGGGTAGAGCATAATAAATATACATAGGTTGCTTCAATCCAAATAGACAGGGCATGTTTGCTTTCCCATCAGACACAGTCAATATTTGGCCAAAAATTGCTGCTAAAATAAATATTCCATGGCAGGAATTTGGGTTGTTTGGTCAGGCAGTTTTGAGCCATCACGTGTCGCCCTGCTTCTATCCCTGTTAGGCAGTTATGTGAGGTTTTACTTGACCAACCTGTCATGTCAAATAAAGGTAAGACAAAACATATGCATTCAAAGTAATATGATTTTATTGGTGCATGTTTGAGTTAAAAAAAACAAATAGCACTGAACCTTTCCAAGGCTCGCAATGAATGTAATTAAGTGAGCTCTACAGACAGTGAAACGTGGGAGACATTCCAATTCAAGCTCTGTGATTAAAGAAAAACAAATTGCACATCAGAAAAACAAATTCACTGCTTAGAGAGACCCTGAAGCTGATGTTTTAATATCCATATTTGGACAACATATTCAGCTTTTGGACAAGAGCGTGTTGAAGAGAAGAGGAGCAGACTTTATTTATTTATTTATTTTTTGCTGCGCTCGCTCACTTAATGTCTTCGTCATATATGGAGCTGAGGCTGCAGAGGATTCGGTCCGACTGTATCCACGCTGAGGTTTTAACCTTGGCCCCTTTGCATGTTGGGAACGGCTAATGATTTTTTTCACTTTTCCACTCCTATGCCCTCAAAATGGTAATCACACAATAGTCTCTATGATTCTGCATGCAGTTCAACTCTCTATTTTTTCCCTTTTTATACGTACTTTGATCCAGAGGGACTCATGGAGAAGCCATGAGGGGCCTGATAAGATGTGGACTTTGAGAACCCTTCACTTTCTTTCTGTGACTGTTTCCCTCTTCCACTTCAATAGGTATAACTCAAACAGAGGTCAATTATCAGATGCTTCCATGTGTCCATCCTCCTCTGTATTCCACTTGAGCTGCATGGATGGTTTGATGGATAACTACACTGACTGAGCTTTTGGAGTAATACTGGGTGACATTTTTAAGACAGTTCTCAGCCTAACCTTGATATCCCAGTCATGCACAATAAGCCTGTTGTGCTTCAGCTGCACACGCTCCTGTACAGACCATGACATCCTTTTGTACAGTGATAGATGTAAGGATGAGCGAAGAATTAGAGCAGAGAAATACCGTTATGTTGATGTTTGATACGAGAGGTGACTGAATGGTTTAATGGGTATAAAATATGAATCATGTGATACAACCTTCAATGTCTCCAAATCTCAATCGGAGATCAACACCCATGGGATATTATGCAGTGGTATGTTGGTCAGTGCTCTCCACTCATCCATTCATTTTCTGCAACCGCTTATCCTGTGTAGGGACGTGGGGGGGCTGGAGCCTATCTCAGCTGACTTTGGGCGTGAGACAGGGTACATCCTGGACAAGCCGCCATTTCATCACAGGGCTACATAGAAAGACAAACAACCATTCATACTCACATTCATGCCTACGGTCAATTTAGAGTCACCAATTCATCTATATTGCATGTTTTTGGTGGTGGGAGGAAGTCGGAAAACCCGGAGGGAACCCACACAGACACAGACACAAGGAGAACACGCAAACACAGAAAAGACCCAGGTCCTCAGGTGGATTTGAACCCAGGACCTTCTTACTGTGAGGCAACAGCGCTACTCTCTACGCCATGCACCAAAATGGAAGACTGGGGAAGAATGGCGTTTATCCTGCCATCCCAGTGAGAGTCTTTGTCTATGTTTTTGAGGCTTTTCTAGAAGCCTCATTTAGACTGTTTATGTTGATTTTTAGTTTAATTTATTATCTTCGCCTTGGAGGTTGTATTTTCACCCTGGTTGGTTGGTTGGTTGGTAAGCATACTAAAAAAGCTGCTGGATGTATTTTGTGGAGGGACAAGGCATGGTTCAGGCAAGAAACCAGTCATTTTTTTACAGATCCGTATAGAGAAGCTGATTCAGCAATATTTTTTTCTTTCCTTAACATTGCATTTTTCCAAATTTTTCCAAATTTTACTAAATTGATTTCGGTAAATCTTTGAGGAGGGGTTGGGCATGAGCCAGACAAGCTAAGGAGACATATAGTATTCAGTCTTGGCAGACGTATGCACTCTACTGAGTGCCATCGCCTTTGTGCGAGGAGGAGTAGGAGGAAGAGTAAAGCCCCAGCCCTTGCCAAAGTCCCAGGGCGTGCTGCTAGAAACAGTAAGAGACTGGCAGCTCCTGGTTGACATCATTGTAGCTCGCACAGTCTAGGCTAGACTTGGCCCTGATGTCCATGGTGACCAAGCACGTGATTTTGCTCCAGTTGGCTGTCCCCTGAGAAGAAAGGATGAAAAGGAAGCGATAGGAAAAGAGCCATGTATGCAGATCTGGTGGCTGAATGTCAGAGGAATGGATGGCCTGCTGTGCCCTGCTGTGAGCCAGTTGAAGTGGGCTGCAGGGGCTTCATATTAAATATCAAAGGCAAATTATGGTTCACACAGCTTTACTCACACTTTAACAGGACAGAAAAATCAGCTTTGTGCAAATTATTGGTTGTTGCCTTAGTGTTTACAAGTCAAAAATTGTGGATGGTGAGACAGAGAACAACCGTCACAACCATGTGTGATCACCTCCAGCATTTATCACAGCGTCACATCTCCTTTGCATGCATGGTAAAATGGTTAATCTGGACTTGTGGGATGGCAGCCATTCTTCCTGCAGTGCTGTGACAAGTTGTTCATGTGTTGTTAGAGCAGGATCTCTCTGTCTCACACGGTGATCCAGAACATCCCACAGATGCTCTATTAGGTTGAGATCTAGTGAATATGCTGGCCAAGGAAGGACAGTCACATTGTTCTGGTCCAGGTAGGCAACTTCTGACTGACATGAGCCACATGTGGTCTGGCATTGTCATGCATGAAGGTGATGCCTGATTGCTGTATCCTGGGAATGACACGTGGACCTAGGACTGTATCTCAGTAACGGATAGCGGTCAGTGTACCGTGGATGTAGACCAGGTCTGACCGCCATCCATTAGCAATGGCTCCCCACATCATGACACCACTACCAAAACAGTCCACTTCCTGGATGTATGCGGCAGGATAGCGTTCCCCACGACGATGATACACACGCCTACGACCATCAGCTCTGTGGAAGTTAAATCTGGAAGTTAAATCTGGTCACTAAATGTGCAATGCGCCGTAACATCTGTGCTACACGTGCCTGCTGAGTTCATCAGCATCATCAGCATCCCAACTGCCTGGTCACATAAGTTTAAGGACATTAATTAGACCCATGATTTTATTGCCTTGGCCAGGTGTTTTCGATCATGCACAAAAAAATCTCACTAACACCATCATTTACTCTGAAATGCACCAATGACTGTTATTTCTATATTATGACTAAATGATGATAATTCATGACTTAACATGTTTTGGTTTGGAGTACTTAAAAAAGTCATTCCTATGTATCACATGTTTGTTTGTTTCTGTAGATTAGGGCTAGTGAAAGGAAAATATTGGGTTAAAAATATGCGTTTTTAAAGTTGATCAGTATACGAATTTATAACTCATTTTAGTGTTTCCTATTCACTTGAGTGAATAAGCTCACAAAAGCCATTTAGTTAACAGTAAGTTCCTCAAACATTCATTTAAAGTATCCAATCCTTCTTTGGACTTCAGAAAAGTGTTTCGACCCGTATCCGACAGCTTTGTTTACCTGCGGCTGCTCGTAATTGAAACTTAACCTGCGAAGCATGTCCATAAACTCCTCTGATGAAAGAGAAATGAATAGAGGAAGATTATTTTCAAGTCAAAGTACAACAGGGACTAAGCGTTGATATATTTAGTCGTGGCTGTTTTTTTAAGTCTTACTCTGTAGTAAAATTGGAGCCATGACCCATATTTCAAACAATTTAGCTGTGAGATTAAGTATTGGTGTACTTCAAAGGAAGTGAAGAATGCATGGCCTTGGCGCCTTGAGCGATGCGTACCCATCCACCTCAAACTTAGCAGTTAACTGACTTGCATGTTTTGAAGGACACAGTGAAGATAGCAGGCAGATGGGTTCATTCAAACCCAGAGAAATCCTTCCTTTGTTGTAACTGTGATATCCGACAGTTCTGGTCATTGCATCTCACTGATCCTCATTTTCAATTTGTCCCTCCCTCAGACTTCTGCACTCAGACTTCCACTCAGCCTGATATTTAATTTGCTTTCCCTCAAGCTAATCTCATTCACTTCCTGTTCACCTCTTTGTTTCTCTCTCTTTTCCCATCACTCTCTCCATCCACATCTCCTTGCCTCCTTCCATATTGGACGATCCTGATCTGAATTTGGTTTCTAATAGGAGCCTTCATTTAATGTGAAAATAGACTGAACTGAGGCTGAAGGAGAAGGGGGAGCAAAAAGAAAAAGGGGGCTAGAAATGAGTGGGTGGTTTAACTGTGAGTGTTGGTGTGTTGTTGTGCACACATACTGTGTGTGTGTGTGTGTATGCAGGAGGGTGAATAAAAAGAAACTAATAGAGATAGCAGTGTGTCATGAAGCTCCAGCATGGCGCTCAGTCAGATCGAGCGATACTGTCACATCCTATCCTATCAACACTGTACTTTGGGCTTTGTGGGTCGGTGAGGTGTGTAAGACACTGAGATGTAGATATACTACATCATCCTAGTTACACCTTCTTCTGGTGTCTTGTGGCAGATGCAGCTTCAGTGTACTCAATTGATCCTAACAGGTCTTTTAAGGTATTTAGCTATTGTTGTAAGCAAACAACATCAATAATTTGAGGTATTAAGATGTGCATATTCATGGTAACATACAAGACTGGACTCAAAAATTAATGTTGGCTCGGTTATCTCTGATAGTACAAAAAGATAATAAAATACTTAATTTTTTAAAAATATTTTGACTATGAAGAAGACATTTTCCTGTTTTCTTCATTGTCAACAAATCCCATTAAAAAGCTGGAACTAAATGTGGGTTATTCTTTTTTATGTACTCTTTCAACTGTATGTACCTTGGCCACACATGTATCTCTTGTCTGTGTGTCACTGTTGTCAAAAAAGTTCAGCTCAAATGAATTGAATGGAGTGACACATAATTGTGACTGGAGGTAGAGCGGCTGTCCACTTATCAGAGGGTCGGTGATTCAGCTGCTGCTCCTGGGTCAAATGCAGAGAACAAGTTTTTAATATATGTTGTGCTGAGTATGATTGTACATACAGTATGTGAAAATAAAAGGTTTCTTCCTCTTCAAATCAGTTGATAGTGAACTTGAAAAACACCCTCTACTGGTTTGGAATTAAAACTTACTGTATATATATATATTGGGGTTTTTTGTTTTTTGTTTTTTTTTACAAAAACTGACAGCCCTACTAATAATAATAACAAAGTTAGATTGATGGTTTTGTTTGTTTGTTTTTGTTATTTTCTATTTTAATTTTTTTTGCATTTTTATGGTGTTTTTTGTTTTGTTTTTTACAGCAATTTAAATGTCGGAAATAACCAGGCTTATCCTTAAATTCTCCATTTAATCTTTTTAATTAACTTCTGTGTAAAGGTAAGCTCCATGCAGATCAGGGCTAATAGGAGAAGGAAAAAAAAAACAGCAACCTGCCAACACGTGGCAAACATGGTATAATACTAGAGTGAATGTATGTCCATGTTATTACAGTTTGATGACTGCACAGTGTGAGTAAATGAAACAAAATTTTTATGTGATACGAGTTAAATTCTGTATAATTCTTTTTCAATTTCTTGCCAAATGAGAGCCAGTAGGATGCTTTCTGCTGTGTGGTTTGAGCTTGTTATATGAAATCCGTGCCAGTAGAGATTTTAAGTATGATTAGGAAATTATATTTTAATAGGAGGATGAGATGATCTGTACTCTATCTGGCATAAACACTGTGAATCGGAGCAACAGTGTTTGACACATGAATTAACCATTTTTAAAGGGACATTCCATGTTTATCATCATGTGTCATTCAAGTGTCAGAACACTGAAAGTCTGAGACTCACAGGCTATGCTGAAAGCAGCTGTCACTCACATCAATATGAGTCTGCAGGGTGCTGCAGACACATTCTGCTGTTTGTGCTGTTCCTCTATCCCCCATCAGTCCCTGTCTGACACACATACACACACACACACACAAAACACAGCACAACTCAGGCTTATTTTTCTCCTTGCACATATTTAGAAAAGTAGACACTGCTGCCTCTCTCTGGGCATTGATATGAACTACACCTTGTTTGAGAGCGAGACAATGTAATGATGGTCATAGTGCAATCAAACTGCTACTTACTCACATGTATGCCAAGAATTATTATTGTGTCCTTTGAGCAGACGGCTCATTTATTTTTCTATGGAGTCTCTGTTTTTCATAATGAATTCGACTATATTTCAGTTTTGAAAGTAAGATGGGAAATCTATCATCATTTTGTGACTAAAAGAGGTTTCATTTCATTTCATCACACAGCCCATGGGCATGTGTCACGGGTGAAAGTTACTGACATTAAAGTCTGATTAAAGCCTTTCATGTTATCATTGGTATTTCAGACAAATCTGGTATGGTTGTCTTAAAGGAATAAAAAAATATAGATTTTCAGCACAAAAAGGCAGCAGCATCAGGCATATTGGCTAAATATCTCAACATTTTGACCTTTGTCGTTGCTCCCTGTGGTGCAGTGGATCCCAAACATGGCTTCAAAAAAATATTTCCTGATAATATAAACTGGAAATGAATGTTACATTTAGAAAATTATACTTGGTGCATTTTCTTTTTTAAAGGCAGATCCACCATTTTTTTAGACTCAATGAAAAATGCATCAATAAATTGAGTCATGAGTGAAGAACAATCATAAGGAAGCACAGCAAGAACTTGAACAGTATTTTTTTTACACTACACAGTACTTTTTTTGTCTAACTTAAGGAACAGTGCACAAATCGTTGCTCTCTGGTAATGGTTACACATTCTAATCCGTCTATTCCAAACCCAGTCCACAGACTGCCTGCTGCAGTATAATGGCATCAAGCCATTAAAAACAAATTAACCATGGTCAACCTCTGGTATACTGCAGTGAGTTTTATTTTTGGAGCTCTGGACATTGATTCTATTTATTATAATAACATACTCATACTTATTAATTCCTAAGTTCTGGGAACAAGAGTTTGACCAATCATGGATTTGGTAAGGCTGACATAATAAATATAGTAATTCAATAAATAGATATATATTTTCTTCACAAAATTTGGATTATGAACTGTAGAATATGATTCACACTGGATGCAATGTGTTACAATTTTTTTTGAGCCATCGGTAAATGTGACCTGAGTTCGATTCCAGTCTGGACCCTTTGTTGCATGTCATCCCTTCTATTTATCTCTTGCTTGTCACTGAATAAAAATAGCAAAGAATATTCTATATGTTGTTATTTTTTCTGTTTAGAAAATCATAGCATGACCCCTCAGATTTATCTCATGACCCCTTGGAAGATCCTGACTCCAGTTTGGGATCCAGTGCTTCAGTTTTGGGATCTGAAATCACACCTTTACAAACTGCACTCCTGCCAACTGGTAAATCTGCATTAATAGGTGTGTCAGAATGTGTCATGAATTTGCATTCTGTCTTCCTTGTGTGACTGTGGAACTGATACTCCTGTGCACATGAAGCTTGAAATTGTTGCTGCAAGTATATCATAGTTATTATTGAAAAGATGACATAACTGCAGTGCACAGTAAAATAAAACCAGGTATGAGTTGATGAACCCTCAGCAGACTGGTGGGTTCAGTCTTGCACTCCCTCACCTTTTTGCATTTGAAGTAGTTTCTTATACTGTAGAAATATTTTCAACAAAATGAATATTTGACCATCAAAAATGGCTTTCTGTGGTTCTGTCGCTCTCTACAACCTCTGCAAGTAAAACATTCTGAAGGCATCAGGACTCACAAACTGTATGTTCCACCAAACTGGATATTCCACCAAAACAGGAAACAAATCCGTGTACCATTCACACAGAATTTTACAGTACATTTCAGATTTTGATGGTGTGAAAATTTTTGCGAAATCCTGACGATATTTTCTAATGATAAAGCGTTTTATCTCGTAGAATAAATCCAAACAAGTGCCTGATGTCTGGAAATTGTATCTCATGGAATCCACCTCCTGTAGCCAGTGAATCTAGAAGCTTCTTTATCCAAGTCATTTATTAGAAAGCATTAGAAAAATGAACTCTTCCTGCTTCATTTGGAGTTCAGGCGCCTCAGCTCCATCCTGCCATTGATTGTGCTCAATAATTCAATTTATAGCATTGAAAAAGACCATGCAATTCATCATCAGTCATGTCATTTCAGTGTTAGGCAATGACCCTTCAAGGCATGCCCGCTAAATCATCTTATGACATTATGGATGGGGTCATTTGTAAGTATGTCATGCTATGATTACTACTCTGTTACAAGGGATCCTTCTGGCTTCAAGGAGATTCAAGGAGTAAAGAGTTTTGCTCCTAATCATAAAACTGAATGCATTCTCATATAAATACCAGCTCCCAGCATGATGAGAGACGAGGCGTTCTACCTCCATGGTTTTTAAGACAACATGTCCTTCAACCTAAATGATTAAATGGGTCAATTGCCAAGGACTCCCAAAATGACATTCAGTTTATACAACAACAGGCTTTCATCATACCAGACTTTTGATATGATGTGGTTAACATTGTTGAATGGTCACAGTTTGATTCGGTTTAGCCTCCAAAAATAAAGTTGATCTAAGTATGTTCATTACATAACTTAGTTATAGGCATAATGTACATTAAAGTACTTAAAATAAGTGAATGCTGACTTTTGGTTTCAAACCGCACTAACCTGAGTGAAAGTCTGGGTGTGTTTGACTCATCCATTCACCCCTAACTCCACCCAACATCACCTGACTGCTCATTTGTTTCAATGTATGGCCAGTAGAGGTCGCCTTGGGGGAAGCATCGGCCCTGCCCCTTTGGTGTCACCGTTGGTCCGTTATGGGCATCGTCCTGCTCCCTTGGGGGTGATGGTTGGTTGGGGGGCTCCTGGCCTCGCCGGTGTGTGGCGGGCTCTATGTCGGGGGTCTGGGCGGGTCTCGGGTGGGCGGGGTCTTGGGGCTGTGGGCTCAGCTCACACTTGGGGGGGATGGCCTCTGGTCGGGCCGGGGGTCTGCCATTTCCTGTCCTTCTGTGGGCTGGCTCTTGGCCGGGGCCCTGGCTGGCTTTCCCTTGGGGTGGGCATGCGGTTCACCCAGGGGCACATGACCTCTGCCTACCGCTGAGGGTCATTGTGGTAATATATATATATATATATTAGTGTGTGTCTTAGAAATCTCCAGTGGCATGGTAATCTAGTTCTCCATCTGCTGGATGTGGTAACTATATATTTTTGCAAACAGCTTTATAAGTCAATGATTGATTGGGATTTTGTTTATGGCTTTTCTGACCCATTGTGATCATTTGTACATCAACTTAAATTTTTTTTTTCAAAAGACAAAGCATGAGCGCTGATATTGTGGAATATATGTTTACATTACTGAAAAATCCTTGTCTTTAACATCATACAGTGATAAAGAAAACAGGAGGAGAACTGTGTCATAAAAGGTAAAACTGCAACTCATGGTTGCAGAATGCAGAGAGGACATGTTTGCAAATGTAATAAATCTGCAGGTTTCTCTCTTTCTCTTATTGTGAGGGCAAACTGATGGGTGACAATTGCCCTGTTGATGGCCACATTGCAGAGCCAAAACAATTTTATTCAAGAAGACATTTACAATAAACTCCTGTCCACAAATACTGTATGTTTTCATCCAGTGGTTATTGGTGGTAATATTATATTTGCTAACCAGCAAAAAACAATTGTTCAATGCACTGTGTCAACTGTATCATTAGCAAGCTGTTAATTTAGCCATTTAGTGGATCATCTTAGCCATCATCGCAACAACAGAGATATTTGACTGGAGCTTCGATTGTAGCTCACAGCATTTTAAGACTTAAAGATAGCACCCTATTTATTTTTTGTTCAAACGTCTTTGGAGTACAAAATTAGTTCAGAGTTGTTGACATACAAAGCTGCCATTGCCATGCAGCCATTTTCCTAAAACTAAAAATGTCAAGAAAACATACGAGTTTATTTTCATAAGGATTACTGATTGTAATTATGATGTTGAGAAAATTCTAAAATGCAAACACCGAGGTCACTGCTCTCCCTGACCTCTCAAAGGGGATTTAGAAAACACTGCAGCACCACAAAAGCAGGATGTATTGTTAATAAAGACCACAATAGATATTTTTGGCCAGTAACTCCTGTCATCCAGAGCAGGTGCTAGTTTGATGAAGTGGGGGATTTCCTCTTTTCTAATTTGATCCAGATGCCCTTCTCAGGTCGCAGGATGAGTTCTCCCGTTGGTCGCAGCTCTTCACGTTTCTGACAAGCTTCGACGTTAAAGTTACGCATAATGGCAGACAGAATCACTTTTTCTTCCATCAGTGCAAAACGCTGGCCTGGGGAGAATCACAGTAGAGACAGCAGAGATTACAGCAGTAATTCCGGATGTGATACACAGATTTAAGAACCTCACTGAGGAAACTATGCATGGAGACGGATCAAATAAACATACCGATACAGTTGCGAAGTCCAGCAGAGAAGGGGACGTATGCATATGGAGGCCTTCCCACTGAATTCTCAGGAAGAAAACGTTCAGGCCTGAATTCCTCAGGCTCAGGGAAGTATCGCGGGTCACGGTGTAGGGCATAGGTAATGACAATGGCATTAGCACCTTTGGGCACCTTAAAGCCATCTACAGAAACAAAAAACCTCCATTTCAAACATGCATTATCATGACAGAAAGGTGAGAGCTATTTAAGTACTAAAAAAGGAAAGCTGAATGAAAGATAAGTCTTGTGTTTAACAATTTGGGTTTCGTTTTTGTTCACATGAGACTAATCGCCAAATTATTATGGGCAAATACAAGCTAACACATCAAACCTCGCTGAATGTCTGACCACTGTATGTCATTATATTCCAGATTTCAGCTGATTACTTATCCGCCAAGGAGGTTACGTGATCGGTTCGGTTTGTTTGTTTGTTTATTTGTTAGCAGGAGCGCCTCTGCGAGCGCTCTTGTTTTATTTGAGGCCCTGTGACTGACACCACACTGCTCTGTAATCAAAGAATTCCAACATTACTTGGCTCCCCATTCCCAGATTATTTGTTTTATCACACAAAATGACTATCACAGTTTGTAATCCATAGAGGCCCCATTTTATTATTTGAAGAAAGGAGAAACCAGGGAAGAGGTGGCTACATAAAAATTTATACAATAAATAAAGTATTTTTCAAATGGAATTAATAGGGGAAGCGTGGCTTTCTTGGCTTCCTACAAAAAATATATCACTGTCTTAGGGCGATTTGCACTCATTTAAGGAATGTTGCATTCAAGTGTCATCATTCATCTGTAACTCACTGATATGACAGTCTTCTCCGAGGCTGCGGGCAAAGAAAGGCACAGACGGAAACAGTCGCAAGGCCTCTTTGATCACGTATTCCAGGTATTTCAGCTTTTTCAAGTCCTCTGTGGTCACGGGCCTATCAGATGTACCTTTTGACATGTAAGAAAAAAATGTTTATTTAGTGTGCACTTTCTCCTACTTCTGTCCTTTACATATTCTCTTTGGTTCCCACCTTCTGCAGTAGATAAGCCTGTAAAACCACTGTGTTATTTAAGTGACACGCCCCATGTGTTTACTCAATAAGGTGCAAGTTCAAGAGTCAAGGCTTTACTGGAGTCATCTGCTGGCTACTAATTATTATTAATGGACAAAGACATTTTTGACGTTAGACAGCAAATCAACAATTGTTATCAATGATTTAATGATTCTATGCCTGAGGGCAAATGTATATTCTCAGACTGTTGCAGACTATTCTGTAATTACTGCAAGGCCATCTGGCTGACGTCATGGAAAAATATGCATGCAACCCACGGTAAATCCACACAGCAGCGAAAATAATTAGATTATTCTCTGTGTTTTGGCAAGGATTTTCACAGCTGTCGGCCTTGTATAAGTTCCTCTTGACTTGTGAAGAGCAGATGACTCTAAGCAAAGATGAGTCAAAGCGCCTTTGGGCAGGAAAATAAATGATGTCATGAAAGTGAGAAGGTGTGCGGTGACGGCGGCGAGGGCATGTTGCTGTTACCGAACACTTCCTGAAGCTCTTGTTGAACTTTGCTGTGTGCCTCGGGGTGAGAACCCAGCAGATGCAGGACCCAGTTCATAGAGGCTGCTGTAGTATCATGTCCCTTCATAATGAAGTTAAATACAGAAAACAACACATTTTTTTAATCACTTTAAAGCTGCACTAATTGGTGTCTTTTATCGGTGGGAAAAGCTGCAAACCAAACAATACAATGTGAAGTCATCATGGTGAATGTGTTAGCAAATGGTTGCCTATTCACAGTACATGTCAAACAGACATGAAGCAACATTAGCATTGATTTGTTGTTGGCTTTCTGGTCACCAAACAAACACCAAATAAATATGTCCAATATTTACTCTGCCTTTAGCTCTGGTTTGGTAATCATCGGCTCCAAAGGGAAAAATGTGGTCCCTCGAATATGTTCACCTGCTAATCATTAACTTTGCATGTTTGACAATTCTCTTTGGGTTCATCACCACGAGCAGCTGCGTAATATAGAAATATTGAATAGTGTAGCTTTAAGAATGTTTCCATTTCATTTCCAACTACCAACCCTGAACATAAAGGTGTCCACTTCCTCCTGAATGTCCTGATGGTTCATCCTGTTGCCCTCATCATCTGTGGTCTTCAACAGCATGTCCAGAAAGGCCCGTCTTTTTTTGGGGCCCTGGTCCGAGTCGCTGTCCGATTCATCGTTGGAAATGTTTTCGGTTCTTTCCCGTATCACCTGAGACAAAATTAAGGTTGAAGTCTCTCATCTGCATCATTTTATTTTAATAAACACTGAACACACAAAATTTTCAAACCAATGGCTCAGTTTCTTACCTTGTAAGTAAACGAGTGCAGGATCTTGAGTGTCTTGTCGTGCTGCCGGCCCTCACCGAAGTAGTAGTACACAAAGTCAGGCCAAAACCAAGGTTTTCTCTGTCTGCGGCTGATAATGTCACTCATTCTAAGGATAAAAAAGTACAAAGAAAACAAAAACATTAAATTATTGATCAGATATTCCATTATTGTCTGTATTTGTGTGATAGAGAAGGAAGGACTCACTTGTACACACTCTGAACATACTCAGACTCAGAATTACTCTGAGCGTAAATTTTCTTTCCCATTGCAGTTTCTGAAAGGACATTGTTTGAGATGTAAATTCACAGCCTAATAAAAGGCTCTGGTTGTCTTTGTTTTTTGTATATTGATAAATGAATGCACAGAGGCACCTTCACTGTAAATATACCCACCACAAATAATGTCCAGGGCACAAAGGGTTATGTGACTAAAGCAGTTGAACCGGCCCTTCCCTGCCTGCTTCTCCAGCTTCTCCACCAGGATGTCCGCCTGCTCGTTCATCACTTCCAGAAAGTCCTTCAGGATGGAGAAGTGGAAGGTGGGAGTCAGCATCTTTCTCCGCTGACGCCACTTCGGCCCAGTGCTGATCAAAAGATGAAGGCATCAGAGAGGGTTTACGACTGAGAGAGAACACAAGACCATGTACATTTTCTGAAGAGGCAGAGATAAAGTTAGTCATCGCTTCTGAATTTGACATTTGAAAAACAACATTTTGGTCTGTAACAAGGTACCTCGACAACAGATAAAGATGAAATCCCCTGGACTTTCCCTGGATCTACCACCAGGACAGTATTTCCACTGAAATATTAACCTTACGAATAGATTGCCAGGAGGCGGGGCTTTGCTTTTGTGGCATCATCAGGTTAAATAAAGTAATGATTAAAAATATTCCCTGAATTTGAACCATATTGATTGTGGTAGCCTTTTCCCATGATTGGAGCCTGTACACCTGTATGTAAAATGCAGAAAATCAAATTGCCATAAAATTCACTTTTTCACATGTATTTAAACTTATATATTCTTATTCATAATTTCTATTAATTTTGAACATTACATAAGCTACTTGCCTGCTAGTATATCATTCTGTAACGTTTTCAATGTGGACATAATGAGAACCTGTTTACACTTAAGACTACAATATGCATTTGTTTCATCATTTCATGATGATTTCATCATCCTGTTTGTTTTGTTTCCTATTTTTTTCCCCTTTTTGTTGCATGGCTTTGAATAGTGGGACTATTTTTTTTCTTTCTCTTTATCAATGCAAGACTCATTTGATTGTTCAATGATTTTCACTAGCAGTCTTTTAACGTCATGCAAAAGAGAGCCGAATGGACATACCTGGTAAGAAGGCCAGTTCCAAGCCAAGGGTGGAGGAAACTGTATGACTGGGATTTTTCCATATGAACAGGATTGGTTAGAACCGTCTAGTGGAAAAAAGAAAACACTTAAAGAAAACAATTATTTCAACAGAAAAGCTGTTGAGATGTGATTGTGAGTGGTGCTACAGTGGCTGCAGTCTGAGCATCAGCACTGTGTGTAAAAGTTGAATGGCATCCTAAAGGTGAGGAATTATGAAAGAATGTAATGAGGGGTGTTGTAATTAGGGCCCGAGCACAAAGCGCGCGAGTCTCGCCCTGAACACATCAATACAGATAAATTTGGTAATAGTCACAGCGCCACTTAGTGGCAACAGGAAGTTATATACTTCAGAATTTGACATGCTACTATCAGTAGCATTTTATTTCCAGAGGATTACAGTAACATTACAATGGCTGAGAGTGAGGCTGAACATACCAAACCAGACGTGTCTTGCCCTAACAGCTCATTCTGAGCTTAAACACAAAGTGCCTTCATTTATTCACAACTTATTGTATAATCGTTATACTAGAATCAATGCAGTCACTGCATTCATCTGCAGTAAAAAACAAAAAACACTCTCTTTGTAACTTACTTTCACACATACACACTATACATATTTATAAACATTCACCACAATTACCTCAAATTTAGTCGGTAAAGCCATAAGGCCTTGATGAAGCATTATTGTAAATATTGTGTGTTTTGGGTCACATGGAGACATTTGATGTTCACCATCAAACAGGAAGTTGGTGTTGAGAGCCGAGGGAAGCTCAGATGCTCACCAAAACTCACACACTCGTCAGAGGTGGTAGTACTAACAATGTTATATGGTTTAGAGGATCAGTTGAAACTTGTATGAAACTTGGTAGACGTGTATCATATCAAGATCTACGAAAAAGCCTCTTGGTGTCCAGCCCCACATAGTTGACAAAATAAGGTAAATCACAATCCCTCCATCACTGTACATAATGCATGCAGATACAGAGCCTTGCATTTATCCAGGTGTGCAGTAGTGAGGCCAAAGTTGGCGCATGGCCCGACAGGCACACGCCCCGACAGGCACCGGGGTGCGAGGGCCCGTTCAACACTGCTTGCAGCTTTAATGTTTGTTTGGTTTTTTTGTTTTGATGTCTTTCTTTTCATGAAATTAAGATGTTTTAACTTTTGTATCTGTTGCATGTTTTGTGTATTTTGTTGCATGTTGACCCCAGGAAAAATTGCTGCTACCTTGGTGGCAGCTAATGGGGATCCTAAGGAATAAAGAATAAGAGACCATGTTGGAATAGCAACTTGAAATGTTTGAAAATGTTTCAGTATATGGGCCTCATAATTATTCCTGTAAAACAATATGATTGCAATAGCTTTCCATATCACTGAAAATTAATTAGAAATAAACATTTTTAATGCTTGATCAATTGCTGAGATGACTTTTGTTCAATCATAGAGATATTTACAATACCAATCATGTGGACATTGACCTACTGTATGCACACTAGGTGTTATTATACCTCAACAGTTTCAGAGTGAAAGAGAACAACAAATGGGAGTGGTCCAACCCAGATTTTAAGCAGCGGTGCATCATAGAACTGTTGTGTATAATCCACGATTTGACGAAAGAAATCTGCAACAGAGGTTAAACAAAATCTATGTATAAGATATCAGAGCATTAAGTAGGCAATTATTTCACCAAAAACAAAAAATTTCATGCCATATGAAGTCTATGCCTTTGCAATCAGCGCATAAATCAGATTGGATAACAACATGTCGATAGCGTCCTTACCTCCTGTATTGGTTTGGAACTGGAGAGCATTTCCAATGAAGGGATACGTTCCTTCCAACTCTGGAATAGGCTTCATCTCAAACCATTTGTGCAGGTAACTGCCAAGCAGCTTGTATGTGATGTAGGTCAGACCAGCAATGAAGACGCTCCCCCCAAGTAAAGGCATTGTGTAACTACTGAGTAAAACAGACATCTTTGCGCTTGTGTGTACTGTAGATGTGGTGCATCCGTGTGTTTAAGCAGCAGTAACAGGTTGTTTTCCTTTGCCTTCACTATGCTTGTGACATGCCTTCCCTGCTTTTTCCCCTCCTCTTGTCTGACGTCAGTCCATAGCAAACTACTGGGTTCAAGGAGCCCACTGTGTCCTTTACTGCACTTGAGCATTTTATAGAATGTTTTAGGATGAAAAAGGAAATATAAAAGATGAGAAATAGATAAACGTGAACACAAAAATGTGCAAAAAAAACAAACATATTGAGCAGTGTTGTTGAAAATAGTTAAACAATTATATAATAAGGATGTTAATTATTAACTGAATGACAACTGACTGGCCCTGACCAATACCTTTGTCCCATTTATTCTCCACTTGTTTGGTATTTGTCAGTGCATTTTAATATCACATATCCAAAGTGATTGGTTAATATTTAACAAACTTGTCTGCCTTATCAGCCTCAAGCTTTTACTGCTGTAAAATGAATCTGATTTACATTCACACTAGACACACTTTACCATAAATCTCTTTTCAGAGGCATTTTGGTTTTGACTTGAAACGTCACATGAGGACATTGAAGCCATTCGTTTACAGTTGGTTTCATTAAGTTATTAAAATGTGAATAATTATTCTATATGTTAAATATAAATATGAAATCGTTGAGTACTTATTCCCTTTATATAAAATTGGTACAAATGTTTTAGTAAATACTTTTTTTTTATTTATTTTTTTAAGCAAATTAATGTCTAAAATTCATTTAAAAAACACACATTTTCTTTGTGCTCCTATTTTTCATTAGTTGAAGTAAAATATTTGAGATTTCTTTAATGGACACAAAAGACTTTCTCTCGTATTTTCAGCAAAAATTTAATAAAATCCATGTTAGTGAGCATTTTTTTTTCTTTGCCAAGATGATCCAATCACCTGTGAGGTGTGGCATGTACTGTTGACTAAATACTACATGTTTTGCCATTGGATGGTCACAGTAGAAGGCCACTTTCAAAATGTCCATTTTTGTCACAACAAAATCCCACAGATGCTGAAAGTTTTGAGAGAGTGTGCAGTTGGCATACTGGCTGCTGATCATGTCTAACCAAGCCAGGCCAGGACCTCCACATCTGGCTTCTTCACCTGCGGGAAGTAGCTGGTTAACAAAACCAAACTGTCTCAGGGATGCTCATCTACATGCTCGTCGTCCTCACTGAGGTCTTAAACTTGATTTCATTTTCAATGGGGCCTGGAAATGTGGACTGTGGTTTCTTCAAAGGTGAATCCCAGTTTACACTGGTCATGATTGCAGTGGTTATGATATGATATATTTTATTGAAGGCAGTTTGAATTTGAATGCGCAGAGATACCGTTATGAGATCCTGAGGTCCATTGCTGTGACGTTCATCCACCTCATGTTGCAGCACTATAACGCACGGCCCCAAACTGCAAGGATCTGTACTAAATTTCTGGCAGCTGAAAGGATATTGACATTGAGGAGGATCGGATTAACATTCCACAGGCCACAATCTGATCAACTGAATGAAGAAGATACATGTATCAAGCAAATGGCCAACGGCAGATAATGACTGCTTTTTCTGTCCGAGGGTTTTAGCAACCCGGCAAGAATTTACATTCTGAAATTGAAAAAAAAAACAACGGACATATGGTAGAGATTTGTTGAACTGATTCGAGCATTTCTTCGGATGCAGGTCAGCATATATAGCCAAAATAATAACAAACACATACTTCAGCATGCTTCCTGCATGATTCTCGATCTGGCATTGTGGAGAAGTAGAAGTCTTTGAGCCATTTCCAAACATGAGGATTTTTCCAAAGTATAACAGTCAACTGAATACATAAAGTATTAAAACTATTTTGTAGAGACCTTTTAGGCAGGACCGATGACCTCAATAAATCTACAATAATGTATTCTGCAAACTTCAAATGTTTTTTTCAGGGATGTTTGGCTTGATCTAACCTTTATCTTGCAGACTGAGTTAGCTTGAAGCCTTGAAAGCATGTACCTGTATTACTGTGACCTTACAAGACAGTGTGTAAGTGGTGCTCACTGCAGAACCAAATGGATGGCCCAGCTCCATCTCTCTGGACCTACTAGTTACGTTATGTTTATGATTCAGATGTGGGGCAGGACCTTACAGTGGAGCTAGACTGGGCCGGGCTCTGCCATGAGCACCCTTTCCTAATATTTTAGAAGCTAAGAAAGAAAACACAACAGGACTGGTAACTGGATTTACACTCATAACATACAGTAAAGAGGAATACACTGCTGCTTCATCTCAAGTCATGTACCTTTGAATTGTAGTTTTAAAGCATTTATACATCTTACAACATTCTACATTTTCAACATTTGTACTGTGTGAACACAGAAAAATATGTAGTTTCCCAATACAACCACTAGATGTCCCCATCAAATAACAAGACTGAGTTATGTGTTCAAATAACTTATACTTCATATTTGACACATGCAGTAGATGCCTGAATAAGGCTTGTGTTATGTGTGTGTGTGTGTTTTCTTCACCTTTGCTCAGAAATGATGACCAGATAACATATTGGAGTGAAATATATTGTGTTTAGATCCTGTACACTTAATTAAAGAAAACTTATCAAAATGTGACTGTGTAGTTTAAATTTAAAACGACAGAGAGCATGACAATGTTTACACCTCCGATGTGCTACAGTGCTTGAATGAATACACAAAAACCCATACAAAAGCCCAGTTATTGTGTTGTAAAGATAGTCAGAAGACACAATTCACTCATTATGTTTAAGTATCAGTGTTTCCATTTTGCTGAGTCATGAAATGTTTAATATTCAGGTTGAAACTGGCACATGCAGTGCCAGTCAAAAGTTTGGACACATCTTCATATAATTATTATTACAAAGGCAACTGTCCATCACTACCAATGGAATACTGTTATGGACAGTTCAAAAACAGGGCCCAGATGTACAGCGAGACAAAAGATGAAGTGAACAAAAACACATTTAATGACTAACCCAAAAATCAGTACAGGCAGGCACAATGCAAAACAAAAAAGTCAGTAATGTCCATAAGGAAAATAATACGTAGTCCAAATACGTAATAGTGAAACAAACACCCATAATGAATCCACAAAGAAAATCCAAATGGCAAGCAAAGTCCATAAAAAAAAACATTAACTAACAAAACCCACAATGAAATGACCTATAGGGGAAAATAATGCAGTAGATCACAGGAGCAGACACAGGGCAAAGCAGACAAACTGACAAAGAAGGGCAAAAAAAATCTGCCTTAAATACATGGGGTAACGAGACAATGAGAGACAGGTGACACAGGGAAGAGGAGGGGGGAAGACATAAGGAGGTTACAATAATAAACTATTAGACAGAGCAAACACAGAGGGAATGAGAGCGAACTGGAACTAAAAACATAGAGACCGGAAACAGACAGAGGAACTAAAAGGGTAAAAAAGATCACAAGAAAAGAAGGCAGGAAGTGTAAAGCATGGGACATGACATGGGGAATGAAACTTACAAAATTAAACAGTGATATGGCAAACAAAATACAGAATCATGACAGAATACAGTCATTCCTGCAAACGATTAGTCATGCCAAGTGCTATGAGGAGCTTCTGGTGAAAGGCTGGCACCATCTCCTTGTGGACAGGCCAGTCCAGGACACAGCGTGGACGCAGCATGCCTCTACGGAGGAAGAGCGAGCGAGATAACTTGTAGTCATGAACATCCTGTAGGAAGACCAGAATCACAGAGTCCCTGCTGGCTTCAATGACCTGGTGAAGTGCATGATGGGCTTTGAATCTGAATCGGTAATAGGGCAGAGAGACATCTTTGAGGACTAATTACATGACAAAAATAAACAGTGTTAATATACACATCACAGAATTCTAAACTAAATATTTAGATTTTTATTTTGCTTTAACTTGATATATAATCAATAATAATGTATTAATCAAGCAATGAATGTTTTACTTACTGTCTACACCAGGGATCTTTGAGAAGAGTCTCAGTGACAACAAATAAGATTTTTCGAGAATTTCTCATATTCTCTACGATGGATTGAAGCTGTGACATGCCAGCGACCGCATCTCGATCCTCCAAACAAAACGTGCAATTTTCATTCTCTAAGGGGGCCAGCCTTCTCTCAACCCAGCTGCTGTCTTCCTCTGCATGTATGACATAAGCATCATACTCAAATTCCCTGCCCTCTTCAATTTTGGCATAACTAAATCCTAATGTGCGATTGATCAATATGTTCCAATAAAACTGGATCCTCCAGCCATGGAACCGCACCAGAAGTGCAGTCACAATCAACATGATGACAGCTGTGCTGCTCGTAATGTAAAGAGCTTGAAATGGGGTCTTATCCTTGCAAGAGAGGGGATCGAAATGTGTGATGGAGTGGTTAAAGTAAGCTAGTGGGGTGTTGCACTTATATTGCTCCCTGAGGTCTTGCACTCTGGTCATATTCGTGTTATTCAACCAAGTCACAAACCATAGGATACTCTCACATGTGCAGTCAAATGGATTTTTGCTCATTACAAGCAGGCTGAGGTTGGTCATGGGAGTTTTGAACACTTCTGGCCTCACAGTTGTGATCAGGTTCTTCTCTAAAAATAAATTACGCAGTGAGTTTAGATCATCAAAAATTGAGTCCTTCACTCTATTAAGGAGATTGTTGGACAGACTTAGAACACGGAGGTTTCTCAGCCCTCTCAGAGCCGTTGCTGGGATCTCATCTAGTCCGTTACTATCCATCAGTAAGGTTGTCAAGTTCTGGACCTCTTTGAGAAACAACACTGGCCCACCTAGGTTGGCATCCTTCCACAAACGGGCTAAGTTATTGTGTTGGAGATTCAGCACCTTCAGATTCACAAGCCCCTCCAACATATTCTCTCTGAGGTTAGCAACGTTGTTGTTGCTGAGATCCAGGATGGTGAGGCTGGACAGGGGCTTGAATGGAGATGGATCCAAGTTCAAGGCTGTGGCATTGAGACTTTTTCCCAAAGTCAGGATGCTAAGGTTGGGTACATTAACAAACGAGGTAGAGCATAGATTGATTTTCTGGAAGTTCAAAGACAAGTGAATCTCTTGAACTTTACCCAACCCTTCAAACTCTTTGCCAGTGAGCATTTGGTTGATAAAGTTGGAATTTAGAACTAGAATGGTAAGGTTTCTGAAAACGGAGAAGCTTCCGGGATTAATCCGTGTGATAGCTGTTCCTGTCAGGTCAAGCTTTCTGAGAGGCGATCCGGCTAGTGAGACAAGGGTCTTGTTGGTGATGTTTCTGAGTGAGGTATAACTACTCCAGCTCAGGTCAAGTTCTTTAAGGCTTGTCAAGCCTGTAAATGTGTACTCTGTGATTTCCCGAACTGCAGTTCTCTGTAATATCAAACTTTCCAAGGTACTTAATGGTTGGAAGGAGAAATCATCAATAATGGGGGTGGAGGACGTATGACTTTTCACCAGAGCCTTTGTCAGTTGGAGTTTTTTCAAACTTTTCAGGCCCTGAAATGTGTCCTTGGTGAGATGCTTGATGTTGTTGTCTGCCAAAATTAGAGTCTCAAGTTTGGACAGCCACTGAAATGAGCCTTTTTCAATTTTACCCATGCCATTGCATGAAAGATCAAGAGAGGTTAAATGTGTTTTCTGTAGCCCTGTAAAGGTTGTGTTTGTGAGTGTGACCAGCTTCACTTTCCGAAGAGACAGGGTATCAATTGCCGTCCCTGACAGCTCGGAGCAGAGTTTAGCAATAACCAGAGTGCCCATATTGCTCCTATCCATGATTAATGTATGTAGGCTCGAAATAGGCTTAAAGCAATCAGGCTCCAACTGCAACAAAACATAAGGAGACCCGTCATAAGCAGTGAGACAAAAAGGGGAAACAAAATGGACAACTGAAAGTGAGGTGCTACAATAACTATACAGCCAATTTTGACAATACTATTTCATTTCCCATTTCTAAGTAATTTTCTTACTGTTTTAAGAGACACAGATGATAGGTTGAGGACTTGTAGAAAAGAGGAGTTGAGGAAAGAAAAGTCATCTTTCTTCAGAGTGCTGAAGGCATTGAATGCCAAGCTGAGTTTCACCAGGTTGGGCAGCTGAGGCTGAGAGCCAAGCTTGGCTGACGGCAGATTATTCATGGAAACATCAAGAACTTTCAGGCTCTGTAAATTATGAAAAGAGAATACAAGAAAAATAAAGTGTTATTTATGCAATACATGAGATGCATAGGGAATGGTTTCTTCATTTGGTGTATAATCGATCCACCATCAGTTATTACCCCTTAGGTCCAATTCTGTAACATCTGTACCTGTAGAACAGAGAAGGGCTCCTCTTTTAGCTTTAGCCTGTTATTAGCCATAATCAACCACATTAGACTGGTGCAGTGGCTCAGATCCTGCTTCCTCAGAAAAAGCACTTGATTGTGTTCCATGTTCAGTGTCTGCAGCAGAGGTAGCGTCTGGCACAGCCTCTCGTCCAGCTTGGCGATACTGTTGTAACTGACATTAAAGTGGAGGAGGCCTGGGTATGAGGCTAGTGACTCCGGGGGAATCCCACTTAATCTGTTGTGAGACATGTCCAGGCTGGTGAGGTTGTTAGGAAGGTTTGTGGGAATCACACTGAGGCTGAGGTGGCTGCAGTCAGCTCTGCCGTCTTGCACATGGCAGGAAGTCTTCTTCTGGCAGGACACGCAATGGTACGGTCCCGTCATAAAGAAACATATGATGATCGCCATCGGGACGAGCAAGGAATGGGGGCTGCGCATTGTTTCAAAAACCTTTAAAAGAGAGAGGTTTTAGGATCAAATCTGCATAAATCTTAAACATTAACTTATTTTTTTTTATTTTTTGGAACGTTACAGGCAGCATAACAATAATAAGACATCAACACAAGGAATTAGTCGTGTTTCTGTCAACATGTTAGTCCAATATTCACTCCCCATTTAGCTCTGCTTTCATGGCTGTAACTACCATTGAGGTCACTGAGGTCCGGACCTCAGTATTTTTTCAGAGGTTTACATAATAGAAGTCGTGAAATAATTGCCTTCCGCGTCGCATCATTGTTTGTGTATGTGTTTGTGTGTCGCTGCAAGGAGTGAGTGCCTTTACTACAACTCTTTGTTCAACAGGGTGTTCTCTGATTATGTCAACAAACCGGAAATGTAGCTGAATCCATCGAAGCACAACACAGACATCTTCTCCAGACATCAGCTGACTAATTGCTGCTGTGTGGTCGGTCGTCCATCATGATGCCAGCTGGTTCACTTGAGTTAATTAACGAGCTCGTTAGCTAACATTAATTCATGCATCAGATGTCAGACTGGTAAACTTAAACTTAGGTTTTAATGCTTTTCTTTTAATTCAGTCTGTGTAAAGGGTTTAAATGCATGTTGAAATGAGGTCCCCATATTATTATATTATTTTTAATTTCACTGTAATATTAACCAACTAGAGGCCGGTAACATTTACTTATAATTATCACCTGACCCTGTGTTTACTTTGTGCACTGACACAAACTAACATGAAAAGAAGACTGCAGCAGTCATAGCTCAGGTTTCATAAAAGAAGTGATGCAGGACATGATGAGACAGAGAGAAAAAGAAAGAGAGGAGGTGATGAAGATGATGAGAGAGGAAGAGCAGGTACTGCCCACTGTGACCAGGATAGGATCAGCATTATGTTCCTGTGCTGTTCAACACACTGACCTGATCACATTCAAACAATTGAGGCCTGATTACCACAAAGATTCATGTTCTTTGGTCATTACAATGGAACCTATGGGCTCAATATAACAACACAAACCTATAGGCTCAATATAACAACACAAACCTATAGGCTCAATATAACAACACAAACCTATAGGCTCAATATAACAACAACACAAACCTATAGGCTCAATATAACAACACAAACCTATAGGCTCAATATAACAACACAGACCTATAGGCTCCATATAACAACACAAACCTATAGGCTCCATATAACAACAACACAAACCTATAGGCTCCATATAACAACACAAACCTATAGGCTCAATATAACAACACAAACCTATAGGCTCAATATAACAACACCACAAACCTATAGGCTCAATATAACAACAACACAAACCTATAGGCTCAATATAACAACAACACAAACCTATAGGCTCAATATAACAACAACACAAACCTATAGACTCAATATAACAACACAAACCTATAGACTCAATATAACAACACAAACCTATAGGCTCAATATAACAACAACACAAACCTATAGGCTCAATATTTGAGCTTTTCTTGCTGAAGAAACAACTGCCTGGCACTGCTGGAAAGAAGGTCAATGAAAGAACGGAATAAAAACAGTTAATTCGGCTGTAAAACCAAAACAATGAGCTCAAAGATGCTAAAAGAAAACTAGGACAGGTGGGACAGGAGATAATTATTGTGAACCTTTCACTTAACAAAGCCATTTGTGTTATAGTTTCCTAGTATAACAATAATGTTTTTTTAGTACATAAAATAGGTATAATTAATTAAAACACATTTTGATCTTTCAACATATAATAGAAATTTGAATACTCCAACATACATTATGATTACTAACATGAGTATTACATTGTAGGCCTGTAATAATTAAAACAAAGTCTTATCTTCCACATGCTCCATGTTTGGTGGTTTTGGATATACTACTTTCAGAGTTTTTACCAGATTTTGCTTTTTCAGATTATCTGTAGACTTCAAATAGAAAACATTGACTTTCCACACATTTTCACAAATGCTGACAAGAATGTCAGTGGTAACTTAGGAAACTGGAACTGCACAGACAAAATAGGAAACAGGGAAATGAGAAAGTTGCAGCTCTGGTTTCATTTCCCAGTGTCTATATACACTACCAGTCAAAAATTTGGACAGTTTCCCATTCAAGTGGATGGGAAACTGTGTCCAAACTATTGACTGGTACTGTAGATCGAGTGAATATTTAACTTTTTCTTGCATAAGGATAAGCAGAGGTTGGCCTATTCTATGTTTGAATGAAATTCATACTCATATTCTATGAAGAAGACAGAAACCAATGTGTTTACAGGTTATTAAACACATTGCCTATTGAATTTAAGTAAGGCTGCAAACAAAAAAGATCTGCTAAGGCATGCAGTAAACAGGACAGGTTCTGACATTTTGGCACAGTCAAAGTAGGACCAACATGTACTTGAGGTGACTATTAAATACATTTTTGCACATTATTAAATAAGTGCAAGTTAATATCAGTTTTCTTGGGTGTTTCTAATCACCAATCCAATGCTAGACCCTGTTAATATGATTTAATAACTTGATGACAGAGTAAGACATTGATTCATTTACAATCCCCATCAATTATCATAATAAATCAGGTAAGTTTGTGTTGTCAAAACACACACAGTGTGGAATTTAATATCACTAAGTTACACTTAGACATGCAAGACATTAAATGCAAAATTAGTTGAAATTTTCAGAATCTGCTTTATGAGCTTAGTAGATGTGTAATAATAATAATAATAATAATAATAATATTATAATAACTTTATTTATATAGTACCTTTCGAAAAGAAAGTTGTTTCTTGCTTCACACAATAAAATATGATAAAATAATTTACCTCTCTGTACATATAGCCTTAGTGGTTGTCATTGTGGCCCACTTAAACACAGAACAATTTACAGGAGGATGGAAACAGACATACAGCTGTGAACAAGAGCAACAAAACTGAGCTAAGACAGGTAAAAGTAAAGATGGGTGTAAATACAAAAAGCGACAATTACCAACAACATACAGTGTCTATATACAAGAGTGTCAGTGGACAAAACAAATAATGGATAAAAATGAATGGATGGATATACATAAAGTGGATAGTATATATATTGACAACGATAGATGATATGTAATTTATATTTTGTGAATATAAATTGTTTTATTTAGTAGTTAAAAGCCTCTGTTAAGTCAGAAAGAACATATACATTTATTCTCTGTGCTGTTATAGGCCATATGTTGCATTTTTAGACATTTTTAGACATTGTTTTCACAACATGTATTCTCTGGAAATGGAGCGTGATTCCTGACCTCTTTTATTCGTCTGACTTCCTGCTGCTTTAGTTGACAAGAAAGAACTTGTGATGTGTCACTAACCACTTTGTAAGACAGATAGGCACAGTCTTCAATAACATGAAGTACCACACTCCAGTCCGCCTTAATTAAAAGTTACATTTGAAAGACTTTCACGTATTATTTTTCTACTGCATTAAATATCATAAATGTTTTTCCTTTGGTTGCATATTACTTGTATAAGGTAGAATTCAACACTCCAACAGCTCCGCCATTCAAGATCAGAAAGGTAGATAAGATAGCACTTTATTTGTGTAGTCTAAAGTTCAGCTATTTGGTGACGCACATTTAATGCCCACCATCCAAAGTAAGTATGGCCATTTAATAAATGTTTCCATTCTAAGAGCAGTTGCTGTCAAATGTGCAGAATATAGCTTCTAAAAGTTTTTTCTCTGGCAGGTAGAAGAACGAGATTGACTCACCTGTGCCATGCGTTTCTGTCAAATACACGCTGCCACAGTCACGATCCACATACGGGTCTCTTACTTTCCTGTACCCTCAAAAGTTGTGAGGCAGTCTACTATCCATGTTTGTTCATCTTTGGGCCATCCACTAAGCTGAGATAACAGAAATCCTTCTAGTCATACCTGAATTGTTCACTTACTTGACTTGTGCACGCAAAACACCAAGAGAGGAAGTGAAACTGAAACATGAACTGAAAGTGACAGCATTACCTTGAAATAAGCACTAGAGGGAAATAAAGTACTGTTATTAAGCAAGTGAACGTTCCACTGTCACTTTATGCCACAGTATTATTTGTGGTACAGTTGTACAGTTTTATTACAAAAAGATGAAACAAAAATACTCTTTTTTGATACTGTATACATACTGTGGCATATCAAGTATTCAATATTATATTTTAGAATGAGACTTATCACTTATTTTGGCAAATGGAAGTACAGTAGTTTTTGCCTCTACTTGATAACAGAAAGTAGAGGTGTGACCAGAAACGAGAGGGCAGACTCCGCCTCCTCAGGGGACATGTACTGTAGTACTTTTGGTATGAAATCCCCCTCGCTGCCAGAATTCATATAGTCATTTTAACTGTACAATATGAAGCCTCAAGCAACATGAATGTTACTTCATAGCAGTGGGGTGTCCCGGTGTCCTGGTGGCCTGGGCGTCTCACCATGATGCCACAATATGCACCAGTTTGGGTCCTGTCGTTGGGACCTTTGTTGCATCTCTCTAGATGACTCAAATAGGGAAGCTGGAAGTTGCTGTACCTGAAAAACAACAGATATAATTCTTGTTAAGCAGTCTGTTTGCATTATTTAGAGCTGCTGTGCAAGTTGGTCTGAACCATTTAGAATTCTATATTTGTCGCCCTTTTTAAAAAAATATAATTAAATGAAATGCATCTATCCCAACATATAAAATGAGAGTAAATGGAGATTCATTTATTGAATATACGGTAGTGTGTCTTTACATGTGCAGTAATAAGTGCATTTCTGAAGCAGTCCAAAAACCAATAAATCTAAAATAACCACATGGCCAAACTGATTTTCAAAATCACCCGTAATGTAAAAGCAGATGTGATGTGCTGATTGTGCTTAATAACCACAGTAAAACTCTGCATTTCTGAAGCAAAAACAATTCATATATTTTTATGGTTTTTTTTTTATTATTATGGGTTTATGATTTTCAATGCATTACAAGTCTTTTGAGTCAATTGAATTTCACCTCAAACATAAACAGTTCCCTAAGTGAGCTTTTAGCCATGCCAGCAATGTGGTTCTAAGAATGGCAATGCAGGTCTGTCTGTCTGTCTGTCTGCCCACCACTGTAGGTATATCTCTCTATATTTAATCCTGTGCCTTTGGCCTTTTTTCATTCATCCATTCATTTCCTGTAACCGCTTATCCTGTATAGGGTCGCAGTGGGGGCTGGAGCCTATCCCAGCTGACTTTGGGCGGGAGGCAGGGAACACCCTGGATAAGTCACCAGTTCATCACAGGACCACATAGAAAGACAAACAACCATTAACACTCACATTCACGCCTATGGTCAATTTAGACCGACCATTTCACCAATATTGCATGTTTTTGGTGGTGGGAGGAAGCCGGAGAACCCAGAGGGAACCCACGCAGACACGAGGAGAACGTGCAAACTCCACACAGAGAAGTCCCAGGTCCTCAGGTGGATTTGAAGCCAGGACCTTCTGGTACACGACAGCACTGCCCACTACACCACCATGCCGTGTCTGTCTTTTCCCAGTATTTCTTTAATTATATCTATATATATTGTAGATTTCCAAGAAATTTTGCTCAAACATTCTTGGTCCCCCATAGAAATTTTAACTTTGTTCCCCTGAACTTTCTTTTAATGTCACCATCAAGTCAAAACATTTTAATTTTAATTTTAGATTCAACTTTAACTTGTTCAAAACTATAGTTTTTGACCAAATGACTGAGAAACCCATGGAATTCCAACATCTTGTAGTTTGTGTTTAGTGCTATTTATCAAATGTTAGCTTTAAACTAAGACGATGAACATGTAAACTGTATACATGTTAAAAGTCAGTATGCTAGCATTATCAATGTGAGCATGTTTCCTTACTGATGTAAACGTTTAGTCAAAACACAGTCACACACACATGAATTATGCCTCATTCAAGTATTTGCCATTCTTGTCTGGATTTAATTGTAGTTTGGTGTCATAGGATTCCCTGCACTAACACTAACATACGTCTAACATGGGCTTAAACAAAAGTGGTGACGACCCTTTTTTACTGTTAATATTATTTCCCTATTTGACATAGCGTGTTAGCTATTCCTCCTTGCACACTTTCTTTGCAATGTATTGTTTTTGTGGAGATTTGTGGAGGGGGGACATGACACTGTGACCCTTCATGATAATGATTCAATGATATTGCGCTAACAAAGAAAAAGAAAAATTCAGCATTTAACTCCCCCCCGTCATCCTCCATCCATAATCCATAGTGTCACCGACACAGACATGTATGCACCTTTCTCTCCTCTCTCTTTTCCCCCTTTATCCTTCCCACAGATTAATGGAGCTCGTCTTTCCGGGGATAGACCTCAGGCCACCAGATTGGTTTAGCCCGGTGCTCAGTCGAGGCAGCTTACAGGGCTTTGTGCCAATGGCTGGATTGGACCTGTAAAAAGTTGAGAGAGCTAACATGATCTGCACTGTGGCGGTGGTCAAGCTGATGAACAAAAACAGATGAGATTCATGGTTTTTCTGCAAGGAATACAGTAGATTCTCTCAGGAGAAAATAAAATGGCACTGGAGTGAAGGATTAAAAGAAGCACCCTTACTGTACTGTTGACTGAGTGGCAGACACTGCTGTAAATAGACTATTTCACTTAGCCTGAGAGTTGCTAGTGCGTGCCATGCGTACGTGTGACTGAATGCACTCATGCAAATGGGATTACTGTGGGAGGCAGTGGCTCCATCAATGGGAGTTTGTGTGCCACATTCTTCATGTTACTGGCTCGGGCAAATCTCCTCTCCCTCATTTGCAGATTGAATCTCTAGAGTGTTGGAATGCCTTGAGACAAAAGGTGAGTTTGCCCTCTTGACTCTTCACTGCTATACAGTACATGCTGGATAACCTCCGTTATGTAATCCTGTACATTAACTCTCACAGTAACTGCACTGTCAATTGTAAAATCCTCATTATACTGGAAAGCTATGGTACACTGTGCTCAACTCGGCCCATGTATTTACCCACAGTTAGCTATCTCAGAGCCTTGCATTGCCATCGTTTAATGTAAGGGGATCTATAAGTGCGCAGCTGAGGTGTAAGGAACAAAAACTAAAGCAAGTATTCCTAAAAAGCAGGGACGCGGTGGTAATTGTGGTCTTTTCACTTCGCTTTCCACTCATATTTCAAAAAGAGGGGCGACATATTCCCTTTTTCATCTTTACATGAGGCTCCATGGTGAATAAGAATAAGAATTTCCCCCTGTGGGATGAATACAGTATCTAAAAAAAGAAAGAAAAAAAAGAAACATGGAATATAGAGTGAGATGAAGATGGTGAGATGTGGAAGAGGGAAAAGGTAACATGCATACAGAGAGTGGTGCAGGCAGTAGCAGCAATGTAGCATGTTCTCTCTGCCCTCTGCAGAAACAAAGACAGTGCAGTACTGTATGTCTCCCCCTCCCCAGTTTGCTGACCAAAGATGTTTAAAGGTCAGACGACCAGCTCCTCCACTGGAGTTAGTCACTGGCACAGTGGCAGCCATCAGCCACTTGTGTAATATTGAACAGTGTGTTCAATGACATGGTGGTTGTTACACCTCAGAGGAAGCGAGGGGTAAATGGGTGTGCATTTTTCATTTCAACCCAGGCTGGAGAGAATACAGAATAGAGCAGACATGTGGTAGATCCACGTCCTCATCAGATTGTGTCCTTTATTTTGCCCTTGATTGATGACATGCACACAAACACACATTACATGGATGACTCCCCAGTGTGTCACACTGCACAGAGAATGACATTTGTGTAAGACGAGGGAGAATGAGGAGTCGTCGCCATTTACTGTCGAGAGACGTGGCATCCTGAAGAGTTGTGGAAGCTCTTACTCCCGACTGAGATTATTGCACCTACGTCAGAAAAAAACAAACTACATTACTGAAAATACGTTTCTTTGAGCATCATCTGTGAGAGCTACACAGTCAGCTGCTACTGTTCTGCATTTATCGGCATATTGGTTGCTTTTTTTTTTCTTTCTTTTTTTGGAGCATTAGCTGATGGTATGTGCCTCTCATCACTGGCTACTGCTCACTACATACTGACTCAAGTCTTTTTTCACTATAAGTTATCCCCAGGGGTGACAGGACATCAATACTGAACTGGGATCAGCAGCACGGATCTGCTGCTAGACTTTTAACCCTCTGCAGTGCAGCTCAGTAAAATGCAAGGAGAGAAATGTCAGTGTGTTGGGAGTACAGCTGGAAATGTGGCAGATACATTGACAACAGGGGGCTACAATAGACTTTATACTATAGAGTTTTGCAGTTAATCTCAGTTTAACACTAAGAGAAGCTTTAAAACGTCCCATTTCATTGACAATTAAATGTTTGCAATAGGAGAAGCTCACAAATCTTAAAAATCTGAGGCATAATTTGGTTTACATTTATCTTGAAGGGACTCTTTGGCTCTTTAGCTGCAAATTGTAGAACTATGTATATCAGCTAATCATTGATTTTGTCTGTCTGCTCCTTGACGTTAGTGATCTGCCATTTTATCAAAGCTTTTTCAATAACAACAGCTGCCTGTTATTACTAGTGAAAGCAGGCAGCATGAATCAAACCAAATAAAGTTTCTGGACCTAAAACAAAACAAAAAAATAAAGAACTGAAACAGGCTGGAAATTTAAATTACCATATTAACAAAATTTTAGTTTCACATCCCCTTCAAAGGCTATTTGGTTAGATCTAGTGAAATCTTTGTCTCCAGTCTGCAGGGACATTGTGTGTAAAGAGTTGACACTGCATGGCTTTGACCATTTGCTAAAAGCTGTGAGACAAATGGTCTTTTCAGGGGGAGATTACACCTTTTTTTCTAGCACTAGCATGAAAAGCAGGCAGAACTTTGAGCCAGCATCTTAAGATTTGGCTACATTAGTCCAGCAGTACGAACAACCTAGCCTGTCAGTGATAGTTTATGGCACTTAATACCTTATTGATGAAAAAAACCAAACAGATTTGTTTGTGTAATTGATCCTTTCATCATACAAATAGGATTTCAGAGAAACTTTAGGCCAGCAGAATTTATCTGTCTCTCATAATCCTCATTTTGGGAGTTCCTAAACGATGTTGCAGATTACTCATGTTACTTTTATTGCAACTGGCTGCATGATTTGTATGTGCTGCCTGAATGTCACCATTATCTGACGGAGCACATTAGGAAACAAGCAAAAAAAAATGAAGTAATAGTAGTCATCATAGATCTGAGAGTCTAAGCAGATTTCACATGAAAAATGTAAAAAATAAACACACAACATTTTTCTTCCATTTTGTCCTCTAAAAGTACAACACACCCTCCTTTTTTTTCTTTTTTTTTGGCTAAATACACAAATATTTCTCTGGGTCATGTGGTCAAAACTGATTTAGCAATTCAGGATGCTTTTGATGAAGTGGAGCAGCGCTGCTACCAAAGAAGGAAGAGGGAGATGCAGTGGTCACATTCCTCATCCTTCAACATTCTCAGCCTGGACAGATTGTTCTGCCTCAGATGACAGCAGAACAGTTTGTTAAGGTTGCTACCTATTTCCATTGACATTTGTGCTTAAAAGGTATGTGTCATGCGTCACATGACACAACATTTTATGACTCAGAACTTAACTGAAAGGATTAACAAAATTATTTAGCAGCAATTTGTTTTCATCCTGTATAAAGGAAGCAAACACTACTGTGAGATTCTTTTCACTTAAACCCATTTTGTCTTTTAAATAATTCTGTATGCAAATTTTTACTATACTGTTCAGGACTCCTTACTGAGTTATTTATTTCCCTTTCTTAACTGGTAGCTGCACCATCATGTGCTTAATTCTACCACAGCTGTTGTGTGTTCTGTGTTAATCTCCTCCTGTTGGCTCTCAGTGAATGTCCCTGCTCTCCCCTCTGGCAGTGCAGGTTTGATAGGATTAATCGAACCATTACTTAATTAACAAGCCCGAGAAGAAGCTGAAAATCGATGAGGATTTACAGCTTTGCCAATAACTCAAGTACAGAATTCTGAAGCAGATCCTTTTTTTTCATAAATTCTTTAGAGTTACAGGCTCATTAGCAAGCTGATGATGGAAAGGATTTGTAATGTGGTTGATTTTGCCAAGCAACCTCAGCTGGTTTCTGTACTGCTGACATGAAACATCAAAATAATTACTCAAAATCAAAATGTGGACAGAGATGGGCAAAAATGCATCGAAATATGAGCTGCTGTGACTTCAAACGTGTTGTTAAATGTAGAATATGTAAGATATAATGTATGTATATGATATGTAATGTCGATAATAAGAGATGTCTTAATTTGTGATATTTGTGCGTATCCCTACATGAAATACAAGTGTGAGACATTTATTTCTAACAAAGGTTTTACTTTGACATTTCAATTTCCCATGAAATTGGAACTTGGTCTTCAAAAGGTGTCAAATTTATTTCTAATAATCATCTGGACAACACTTTCCAGACTTTTTTTTTTAATCCCCCAAAATTGCAAAGTTCTAATGTCAACTCTTTATAATGATAGATGCAATATCATTTCTTTGGTAGAACAACCTTGGAGGGAACAACAGATGATCAGTGGGAGGCAGGGCTTATTGTACATACCTCATCCCCCTGTGTTAGGCACAGCCTGATACAATTCAAAACTGTTTTGAGCGCACATTTGACCAAGGCGAGACTGTAAAAGCCGAACAGTGGATTAAATGCTTGCACATGCTCTGGTCCTGCCACAACCTTACAGCACATTTTGGGTCAACATCTTCTGTGCTTCTACAAAGATGTTGGTTTTTTTTTTGCATCCAATCAATGGCTCAACACCACTCAGCAGTCACACAGGAGAGTCCTGCCCACATCAGTGCGAAACATCAAGAGTTACGTTGCATAACCAGCATAAGCTGCTCTGCCTTTGCTCCAATGATAAGGAGAAATAGAGAGGTGCATGAGGTGGTGAGCTCCAACAGACAGATTCAAGTTTTAATAAAAGCATGGGGTAGTCACAGATCATACTGCACTTAGTGTCATCAATCAATCACATCTAAACCAGTAATCAGGTTATCAATATTCTTTTTCCTCAAACTAACCCAACCTCCTGAGTCAGGAAGGTTGAATGCTAGGAAACATTCCTAATATCTTGGGGATATATAAAAGCATGTGAGGAATGTTGTAAAATATTATAACCGGCTGGCAGTTGAATGTTTCATTACATTATTTTTTTTCATCATACATAACATTTCACGCTATTGTAACACAGATTCCATTTTAAATTGAATTGTATTGACATATTAGAGCCCTGGGGTCTAAACACATTTGCTGCTTGCGTTTTAGAGATGTAATACTATCTGTGCAGCTTCACACTTCAGCAAACAGACGGAAAGAGAAAGGCATAGACATAAGCTGATAATAATAAGAAGTATCCACATGTCCTGCTGTTGTAATTAGAGTGTATGAGTCATACAGCTACAGCTACAGCCCCTGCTGGTGTGAGCTGCTGACTCCACATCTGAAAGGAGAAAAACTGCCTTATTTTATCCCATGCAGGTGTGCAAACATGAAAAAATAGTCACTAATTTGACAGTAAATGATAATGCTGCTTGGCAATTTGGAAAGGAAGACTCCTAATTATTCTAATTAACAAAGACAAATAAGTCTGAGTATGCTTTTGATTATTACATGTGTTTTGTATTGTATTTTATGTACATTTTAAATGCAGGGGGTAGCTAGCTCCCAGTTAAAGTTTGATGTGAATTGTTAAGCGTGGTCAACAGAGAATCCATTTACTGAGGAAGTTCAACTCCTTTAATGTGTGTCATAAGATTTCATGTATGTTTTACCAGTCATTCATTGAGAGTCTTTTCACCTTCTCATTTCTATGCTGGTTTAATGGTCTGGGGGGTGAAGGACAGCAATAGCTTGAACAGCATTGTGAAGGTCTGCTCCAAAATAATTGGAGTTCAGCAGAGAGACTCGTGTTCTCTCTAGGAGAAGCAGGTGGTCCGAAAAGCCAAAAGAATTATTGACCAACACGATCACATCATGTCCACTGAATTCATATTAATGCCTTCAGGCTGGCGCTTTAAAGCTCCTTCCAGGAAAACAAACCGCTTCTCTAAGTCCTTCATTCCGTCTGCTGTCGGGCTGCTAAACCTTGACAGTAGTCTCTGGGAATGCACATTTCATTAGGATTTTGATTCAACTTGTGTGTTTCTTATCATTTTTTTTATTATTATCTACTTTTTAGATCTTAGATTAAATTAGATTTGAGACTTTTTATCTATTTATTACTTAGGGGACCAGTTTTCTTTACGTATTTATTTATTTATTATCTCTGACATAGCCCACTCATGTCTGCTGTCTATTGTAAGTTTGTAAATGTATGTCTGGTCTTCGTTGACTGTTTAAACCTAATTTTTTTGGGATAAATAAAGTTGTTTGAAACTTGAAACTTGACTCTCAGATCATACTGTTTACAATTGTTGTAGCAGTAATAATGATTTCCATTTCAAACATCAGTTACAGAGAGTTATTGGCATCCAATAGGAGTCCATATTTGTCCATATGATGAATTCTCTCTTCTTTTATTTCGTTTTTGGCCTCCAGAGAAATATCTGTGTTTTTTATTTGCCTGCTGTTTTACTGTCTTAATCAGCTTGGCACAGTCTGCGTCTCTCTGCAGTTTGGTGCTGAACATGCAGGTATATTAGAGCTTTTATGATTATGCCTGTTTTGATTGGAAATAGGGGTTTATGGGAATGGAATTTGGGCTTAAAAACAAGGAGTCACAAGAGGCCAATCAACCCTGTAGGAGCCTGCAGGAGCATTAACACCAAATCTGTAGACTATTAAGTCAGCAAATGTATTTGTATGAGATAGAAAACTTATTTATTCCTGCCTCTGCTTTGTCTGCCTGCAGTCTCACCCTTCCAAATGTAAAAGAATTAAAAAAGACAAGTCCTGGCTACATATTACACATATAACAAAAAGTTAATACATTATTTAATACCACCGCCAAGAGGGTTTCATTGTTGCTTATCTGTCTGTCTGTTTGTTTGTTTGCAGCAGAATATCTCAAAAAGGTCTCAGGAGATTTGAATTAATTTATTATCTTAACATTATAGATCCAGATTGGATATATTTTTATTTGGCTTGTGAAATACACTGAAACAGATTGTATAGTGAGTCTGTGTTATTACACAGATATAGATGCAGATGTATAGATGCAGATAATAAAGCTTGCAGTTCTGGCCCTTTGGCGTTTCCTGTGCAGAATGCATCCTGGTGAGGTATGTGCTCTCCATGTGCTGTTGTAGATATGATATGAAGGGTATTATGAGTCTGACATCAATGAGAATGCTTCGGCTATATTTAAGTTAATTTCAGTGATTAGATAATAATAACCTCACCAGCAGGATTTCTGCCCAGCATTTCGTCTCCATATACTTTTCATATTGTGTTGCAATTATGCAACTTGGGTCAAAGTTCATCTTCTGTCACCTACAGATGTTACAGACATTAACAGGAAATGGCAAGGTAGACAAGCGACAAAGTCAAATTGTATAAGATGAAATTTCACCAATGACTCTTCACTGATGTGTCATTTCTTATTCTGTTGTCCCTCATCCTCTCTCTTCCAACATTTCTCTCAGATCTGTTACATCAGCCTCTCCCTAGTGTCCGTCAAAAAACTGCGGTGTCAGTTTTTGTCTACAAAACTAAGAGCCATGAATGACTCTGGCAGTTTCAGTGGACAATGTTGACTCTTATTGATTGATATAGCTCAGTAGGAAGGCAGAGGGCAGGGTGAATTTGGGTTACATGAGGAGTAATTACCTCCACCAAGGAGGTTATGTGATTGGTTTGGTTTGTTTGTTTGTCTGTTTGTCTGTGTCTTAGCAGGATTACGCAAAAACTAATGGAAAGCTTTGCATGAAATATGCAACAATAATATTAACATGAAAATACATGCCGCAGCAATAAACAGAAGGTCAAGGACTGGCTTGCACTCTCTGACACTGCTGAACTGAGATATTATGCAGGACTCTGCATCAGCAGCCTTGTTCTCTGTCACACTTGATTTGGCATTTCACCTTGTCACCTCTCATACTTTGAAGCAAGTCTGGAATGTCACTGGAAGTGGCATGATGTCATTGCAAGACAATGTCCCCATGCGTGCACTCATATGTCAGCCACTCATTCAGCAGCACTATGCTACTTTAACACTGACCAGACAAGTGAACCTCAGTATCAGCTGTTCAGAATATGAATCTCTTTGGAAAGCAATAGTGGAAAGATTTGAGACAGTGTCACTGCTTGGATAAAAAAAGTTATTTTTTCATAATGGCAGTCTGTTCTCCTTTATTGTGGGCGATTCTAAGAGAGGCCATGAGGGCATAGTGGCAGTGTAAGATAGGGCTTGGACATTTAATAATTGCAGACATGATGGGGATGAGGATCATTGTCTGCAGCCATAAAGGCTTGAGACATCATTGACGATGTCATGCCCTCTATGATAAGGTTCATATTGCCATCTTTATTATGAGAAGAATTATTATCCATTTGCATTTGTATGAAGGTCTGGCACTGATCCAGATACTTTGTATGAATTTTAAGGTGGTGTTCTCTTTTCTTTTTTTTCTTCTTTTTTTGACCGAGGTCAGCTTCAGCATATCGTCTATCCAAGGACAGCTTTTCAATTGAACCCACATCAACACTTGACTATGTTTCACAGTGGTGGCACCTCTACTACCTCTACTTAAAGCCCATTTTTAGCTCTCAGAGGAGGTGGGAAAGGATTCCTGTGAATAAATAGACACGGTGCAGAAGACCTAGCTGGCCCGGTTGTTCATTTAGCCACACTCACGTCATGGCTCTATGCATGGCAATGTAGGATCAATTTGGGAAAGATGTTCATGACGCCCTTAGCAATGACTTTGAAATTTGCTAATGCCTTAACTTTCTGACTAACATCATCAGGTCAGTATTCTATTCAAAGCAACAAATTCTACTTTTTTAAATTAATGACAGCCTCAGCAGTGCAGCACTGTCACCGGGCAGCAAGATGTTTCCTCACAGACCCACTAGCGTGGCTGTATACACTTCTACACATCCCAATATGTAAGAAAATAGATCTGAAGTGTAAAAAGTATGCTTTGGGTCGAGGTCACATGCATAGAGCACAGTGAATGTGGTCCGTTATGCAGCCTGTGCAGACAACTATTGATTGCATGTTCTGCCAGACGTGCTTGAGACGGATGACTGAAAAATGCATCCTAAATGCCTCTTGTGTAGACATGTAGTTAGTCTTGCATGATAATGTGCTGTTACGTCCTAAGCTCTGCTGTTAGTATGTCTGCACCTATATCACCAATGGACTGCTGCATACCAGACATAATGTCATCATCATTCTCACTGCCCCTGTCAGAAAGGATTGCCAAAGTATGTCTGTGGATAACATATCACCTATAAAAAGGCACCTACTTGACAACAATAAGATTCAGTAAGGGCTGTTTATACTGCACATAAGAGCTGGTGATAAAAGACCAAACACATGCATGTATGCATGCGCACACATTCACAGATGTGGTTAGGTTGACACTTCAGAAAGGTCAACTATCAATAACATTCTATATTTGTACACCTTTCATGTTGACAGAAGAGAGGTCTCTTTATGCATGTGTTAACATTGCAGCTTTAAGACTGCTCATTATGTATTTGTGGTTAAACTAAAGGTATTATTTATATCTAAGATGACATCTTAATTAATCCCTTCCAAAGGTTCCCTCATCGCACAGCTTTAAACAGTAAATATGGTCAGTAATATTCACTACACTAGATCAACTCACAGGAAAATCAATAATAAATGTAATTAGAGTGATTAAATATATTTTATGTAAATGTAGAACCAGGTAATCTACAGATTAGAAGCACTGTGTCATTGGTGTTTAAGCACAGAAGGTTGTTTAAAAATTGTGTGTATGGTTTCATTTTCAAACATAGAGCAGTGGAAGCTGTGCTGCTGCTTAGCTGATGAGACAGTATAAGCTCTTTGTATCACAAAGCTATTAACAACATCACAGAGCTCTATAAGTAACACAAACATCAGAGTTGATGTTTCTTTTGTTGTTTGTATTTGTCAGGTTTACAAAAGAGTGGATGCATTCCTAAAGTTTTGTTTACATAAATTGAAAGTGTCACATCTTTTTTTTTAAAATTCCATTTCAACTAATTAGAACTCGAACATCTCGAACAGCCCTCTAAATGTTTTAAGAATTCATGAGCTTTTGTCATCAAATGTATGTCTCTGATGTTCACTGAGACATTGCATATGTGATTAGAGAAAATGATTGAAGGATAGATAGATTTTATATGTTTTATATATTATAAAAATATTATATATTTACATATTATATATATATATATATATATATATATATATATATATATATTTATATTTTATTCTAATTCTAAAATTAGTTTCCTCACTTCCCTCAAGTGCAGAGAACAGGCTACTCTTGCTATACTGCTTAAAACAAAAGCAACAATGTGATAAATGTTTAAAGGCCATGTTTTCTGCCATGGTCACAGAACACCTATATATCAATACCACCGAGTCTGTAAATAATTTAACAGTTTAGTTTGAGTGTGAAAAAGGGAGACAAACAGACACACGTGGGAAGAATTTCCTATTTAAGTCACTAAAAATCAAGACATGGTCCAGTTGCTTTTCTTAAAACAGAGTTAAAACAAATACAAAAGTCATAACTCAATTTCTGTCATTTATCAAGCAAGGGCAAAAATGTCAGTTTTACTTTAAAATGTTGTATGTTAAACACAAAATGCCAGTGCTAATATAAATCCACACCTATGAGAGTTTCACAGTGTCAGATAAGATTTAGCTTCCATGAAAATCATGTCAGCTCCTGTCAACAACTGAAGAATCAACACTTGTAGTGAAACATTTGTGGTGTAGATACAAAGCTATGATTAATGATTGGTAGAAGTAAACTAATTTATCCAAAACACCTCACAAAACTTTAATTGTGGGCCTATGATGTAAACATTTCATACCAGGGAATAAATAAAAAATAATACACTTTTTTGAAGGTTGTCTCTACAGAAATCTGCAAGGAAGTCAAGCAATGATCTACTGTCTACAAACGAAATGTCTGTGGCCCAAAAATTTGAGAAGTATAAATATCCTTGTTTAACCTACTTCCTGCAGTGCTCCAGATAATCTGTATTCAGTAATAGATAGCACATCTACCGTGTAAGGATAAATAAAAGGTCTTATATTTATTTCGCAATTCTTTGCAAAAATTTGTATTCTATTCTCAGAACACAAGCGAGACCTACCTGTCCAATAAGATAATTCTAGAAAGAGAGTAATCTATAACTTTATATATGGCTCAGCATTTCCCCTGAAACAAGTTTGATGACAAGATGATATGCTGCCAGGGACACACACAGATGCAAATGTTGGCACAGTTCTATCTTATTCCTAGTGTGGGTCCGTGGATCACTCACTAAGCCTGAATGTATTATTATCATGTCCTGACCATTAACACGTTGCAGGGGTGAGGGGTAAGACTTACAGGGGCTCAGCTTTCATGCATGTACAATTCTATTGTGAATTAAAAATGTATTCTTGCTTAAACATTTGTTGTTTTGCCACTATAACAACCTTGAATTCATTATCTATCCATTTTCTTCTCATTGTCATCCTATCTATCCACACCTACATGAAATTTAAATAGAGATAATCAGTTAATCAAAATCTGCTAACAACTTTCTGAGATGTCTTGCGAACAAACAAACAAATCACGTCACGTCACATAACTTCCTCCAACTCTTAAAGGTGGAAGTAACAAGTTGCCAACTAAAGCAACATCAAGTCTAAGTTATATGGCTGTCTTCACCTCTCCTCTGTCCCGCTCCTGTGTGGAGGACTAACTCGAAGGAACTAACGAATTCTGAGAATAAAGTCATAATTCTGAGATTAAAGTCATAATTCTGAGAATAAATTCAGAATTCTCAGAATAAAGTCATAATTCTGAGAATAAAGTCATAATTCTGAGAATAAAGTTATAATTTTGAGAACAAAGTCATAATTCTGAGAATAAAGTCATAATTCTCAGAATAAAGTCATAATTCTGAGAATGAAGTCAGAATTCTCAGAATAAAGTCATAATTCTGAGAATGAAGTCAGAATTCTCAGAGTAAAGTCATAATTCTGAGATTAAAGTCAGAATTCTGAGAATGAAGTCATAATCCTGAGATTAGTCAAAATTCTCAGAATTAAGTCCTAATTCTGAGAATAAAGTCCTAATTCTGAGAATTAAGTCAGAATTTTCAGAATAAAATCAGAATCCTGAAATTAGAGTAATAATTCTGAGAATAAATCAGAATTCTGAGATTAGAGTAATAATTCTGAGAATAAATCAGAATTCTGAGATTAGAGTAATAATTCTGAGAATAAATCAGAATTCTGAGAATAAAGTCATAATTCTCAGAATAAAGTCATAATTTTGAGATTAGACTCATAATTCTGAGAATGAAGTCATAATTCTGAGATTAGCCTCATAATTCTGAGATTAGTCATAATTCTCAGAATTAAGTCATAATTCTGAGAATAAAGTCATGATTCTGAGATTAGAGTCATAATTCTAAGAATAAAGCCATAATTCTGGGATGTAGTCTTTCATAGACGTGCTGGCTTCCGTGCATTTCTACCGCATATAGGAAGATAAAGCGGGACTTCCCTGTTAGCAGCTAGATGCACACAGACAGACCCGCTTGTGTCCTTTCCAAGCAATGATTGAACAGCGGGCGTTGCCATGGCTACACGCAGACCCAATGAGAAGCAGCTCACGGTACACTGTTGCTGAATGAAAATAACAGAGGCCATTTTGCGCACGAGGCTACAGCATCATTCAATAATAATAAAGACTGAAAACGGAGGCTGGTTCAGTCCATTTCTGGACAGACGGAAGCGCTTCAGAGCCGGTAGACTGGTTTGTGACCGCGGAGGGACTGGCGCTTGAAGTAAAATAAAGGCATGCGGTAACTCATTGTACCGCCGCGCTGCTCCTTCCGTGGAGGCTTGTGTCTTGGGGAAAGGGGATAGGACGGCCCGAGCTTCACCGCATTGCTACCAGAGCCCCAGTAACCCCGGAGAGAGGGAGTAGTCTTATGTTAGCTGGCCAGCAACATCCATGCGCGTCGAAAAACAGGTGTACTGTTTCATCACACGGACACCGCTCTAGCTTCCTAGCTGTCGCTCTTCGTGTTTTTGTTTTGCGCCTCTTCGAATTAGTACTTCTTACATGGAGGAGACTTTTTTTTCTTACCTAACGAAATGTTACGGAATTAGTCGAGTGGGACGACAGTCGTTCTAAGGTAAGATACACACAGTGTAATGATGGGGCTGTAGCGTCAATCCCTTATCATTCCGCGTCTATTTTAGCGGTTGTGCAGCAGATCTGACATTCCGTGCTGTTTGAGGAGGTGAACAGGCTATTTAAAGTGTTTAAAGTGCGTTGCAAACTACAATGACCCTGTAGTTAAAATCGTCGTGACCAGGGCAATTTGAATGAGTTCATCCGGGATGCGGCAAGATAAGTGCATTCCAATGGTTTGCTGTTTCCAGTGCTTAAAAGGAAGATGCGGTCAGGATACAGAGTAAATATTAAAACCACAAGCTTTAAAGCTGTGGAAAAGGAATTCCTTAAATCTGCATTAAAACCCATCAGAATGAGAGACAACAAGGAAAAATGCTTGTCAGTAATGAGTCTGAATTCAGATATCCAAGGTTAATTTACATCCTAAATGCTCTGGATAATCTCTATTGTTAGGATTATATGTATTTTATGTGTGATGAAAACAAGTGGGTTTAATTTGGTCTCTTATGCAATACTTCAATTCTTTAGCAGTTTAGAGAAAATAGGACTGCGGTTTTGCATTTTGCCTGTTTATGATGCCAATTTATGTGCTACGCCTAATGAGGATAGTGTATTATGAATGCACATGCCTGACACAGGCACTCTAAAGTCAGTGTTGAAGTACAGTTTCCTTGTTTCTACCATTGTGTTGATTCACATACTATTAAAGTCTCTCATCAGTCTGAGAAGGCTTGAATAAAAAAAGAGTGGGGGCCCTGAGTGCTGCTGCAGTTGTGCTTTTAATGCCATGTTTTGGGTCTAATCTGTTGCAGCATTATCTATATGTTATCCTAGATCTGACAAAAAGTAATAAGGAATACCCATCTTCTGTGTTTCCTGCATGTTATCATCTAACAGGTATAAAGGGATGATTTAATGTGGAAAAATAAAAAAAAATAATAAAAAGGCCAGCAGACTATCATAGCATATCATAGCAGTGTCTATCAGACCAATTTGAATGCTGGGTGAACAGGTAGAGTGGGAGGTATCCAGGATGCACAAAGTGTAACATTATCACTCTGGGAACCTCATACCTCTCCCAATGTGACTTACCTGGCCTGTGTGTGTGTGTGTTGTTGTGGAGGCTTAATAACTTGGACTCCGTTTGTGTCTAGGGAAGAGGATGCAGAGCGGTTTGTTTGCTATATGACATGCAACAGTTGTCTCTCTCTGTGTCATGAGGGGCTACTGCACCAAGAAATAGCCTCTCACAGAGGCTTAAATGTGGGAATACAAAGGTATGGGCGATCATAGCATTTTGACTTGATTTATGAGCCAGAAAGAATGTCTCTGTTAACGATAGCACAGTTGCACCTGCTAGTTTAGTGTTACTGAGAGAGACTGTGTGTGATATCTAGGCAGTGGAAGAGAGGAGGAAAGGGGATCAAGGCAGGCCATCAGGGAATGGGAGAATCTAATGCATTTTCTCCTTGTACAGAACACAACAGGGTTTTACTACAATAATTCACTTTCCTGCCCTCTCTATTACATGCTGGTAATCTCCCCATCTCACGCACACAAACACTGCTTTTAAATATGTTTATTTCTTTGATCTGGTGGCCTCTTTTCTCATTGTCCTTCTCTTCCTTAATCCCCCCCCCCTCCCCCTCTCTCTGCCCTCCTTCAAAAGCTGATGTCATGGCTCAAGTGAAGAGCGACATGCGTACTTAATTCTTGGTCTCGCTGATAATAAGGGTTACGTGCAGGCCATGCTTGCTCCCTGAGCTTTTCTCAATGACTGTGCTGTTTGATGATGGGGACTTTTTTTTTTTTTTTTTTACCATACCTGCTGATTCAATTAATTAGTTTTTTTAAATAAAAATATCAATTTATTGTCGACATCGGAAATTGATTAGGATGATTGTTGATTCTGGGTCAGTTTTAGCCAAGGATGCCACTACAATGTTGAAAATATCTATTAAAAATTATTATGAAATAATAGACAGTCTGACCGTAAAAGTAGCTAACAGCATATAATGTGATAACAAAGCTCAGGCCTAGTTTGCATTATTAATTTAACCCCCTGTGACCCTGCACAGGATAAGTGGTTACAGAAAATGGATGGATATATAGAATGATAACATCTAATATCCCTGTTTTTGCTATAGTTATAATTGCAATACCTGGCATTGAACACTGGGGGAAGGACCTCATGTTCTCGTGGGACAGTGATATTCTGCACAGCGACATTCTGGTGTATGCACATTAACGATGATCCGATGTGTAGAACATGTCTCTGTAGTACATACAGAACAGATTTAGATGCTAAAAGAAAATGCATATTGTCTTAAATAAGATACACATTATAATGCAGCCTTTCATTTACATTCTCTTTACGTGGTAATCTTCAAAATATTCAGTTAAATAAATGTCTGTTATTTATTTAGATATATGTTAATATGAGAAAATACTAGCACTAGCCCCTCCCAACCTGAATCCTATATATTTTATCCTGGCCTGTAATTTCTATCTCAGATGTCTAACACCTTTCGATACTGTGGTTGGCTGGGTTCAAATGTATGATTGGTTGCTTATATATTCGTGATTTGCATCTAAATATTGTATTAACAGTGTCAACACAATACACATTGAGTTTCTAACCGATATTCTGTTGCATTCTGTGCTGTTCTAAAGCAACAAAATGTTGGCATCATCTCTGTGGGACAATATATATTGTAGTTATATTTTTACAAATATAATCTGTTCCCAGATTTAAGTGTTTTCCAGTAAGTGACACAAAGTAATGTGGACAAGCCACGGCTCTTCTGCTTTTTATAACCAGCCACTTACTTGACTGTGAATGGCAGGACCTTGCAGAAGCTGATAATGAATTAGGTGTTGAAACCGTCGGGGTGAGACCATGTTGGCACAGCCACTGTAGTCCAGAGTGGCTCATAGGTCAAAGTGTCTGTGTTTCAGAGTGAGCGTGTCTATAAAAATAGTCTGCTCTTTAATGAGCTGCTACTGTGTCATGATGGTTTTAATTATTTTATCAACCATCAAGTGCACAGCTTGATAGTAGATGCTTAGCAAAGCCAGAATTTAGTTTAAATGCATAACAAACATCTTAGACTTTTTGCTGATGCTGTTTGTTCAGATGTTGAAGGAGGTCTTGTGGGCCATCTTTTGCAAAGCCCAATGTTTATTAAATAGACCTGGAAAGAACTTATAATTATAATGGAGAACTAAACTCAGGTGCTTTTACCCACAATACTTTATTTGTCCCCCGATACGCCCCTTTTCACCATATCTTCCTTGATCCTAGACAAAGAGTGAAAAATGTCAAACCAGCTGTTGTTGATCATGTCTGCTGACACACCAGTCATTATCATGGGCTGTGGAAACCCCAAAATATATTACGCTGGTCTTTCAAGACATCTGTACCCATGTAGACATGATTTATCTAATACAACTTCATCATTTGAATGAGAGGAGACAGATAGAGCTGTTCTGGGACAGCCAAGTCCAGCCATGTTTGATTTAAAGGTTGACAACATATTGGTAGTTGACTAATGTTGCTTATGATTTTCATATTTTGGATTTACTCTATGCTTTAAGTACTTGCCGCTGATTTTGTTTGTTTGTTTGTTTTTGATGGTTTTGCAATAAGAGTCCTTAAAATGTAGATCTACAGAAGGGACTGTTTTGAGTTATTTTGCCATGTCATCTTAAGAAAGGCTGTGGACTGAGGTGATGCCATAGTTAGAATCACAATCATTTGAATGATCTGCATGGACCTGTCCTATTATTCGACAAAGGTGTGAACCATGGATTAATCACAAAATATGAGAAACTTTAGAAACAGTGGACTTTGGTTTAACACTCTGTTCACTCAAAAGATAACTTGGAGCAAAGGGTCTTTTAACATTAATAATTAACAACTTGAGCTCTATAGCCTCCTAATATTGAAACTAGTCAACAGTAAGGTAGTGTACTCTTTGCTCATAGTAAAAGATTAGATGGCACTCAGAGAGCGCAGGCCTCCACCAAGTCAGCTCTCTCCCCAGTATGTTATTGTACCTAAAAGCAATAGTCCCATAATAGTTTGACCACCATAATATGACTCCTTGAACATGAAAACCTTCCTAGACTTTGGAATCACATTGGTATCATTATTAGTTTGATAATCATTCAAGAAAAAACAATATTTCACTAACGGCGGTTTTCTTCTGGATCTATAGCTCTAATGTTTGGAGATGCTTCAAATCTTCGTAGTGAAGTTTCTGTGAGCCCTATAATCCTAAACATTCTGGATGACCAGATCCGGAATATTACCTGGATCCAGATCAGACTGATGCGTGTTAGGTCTTACTGGAATGTCATTGTGCAATTTTTGTCCAAGCATTGAAGGCATTATCCTTGAAGTTAGAAGCAAAAATCTTGTAACTGCCCCGATTCCGCAATGGTAAAGAATTCTTAAAATAAATTCTGGATCCAGATGACGATCCAGATCACCACCAAATTCTAATGGATTGTTCTTTGGGGCATGCCCAACCAGACAGACAGAAAGACAAACAAACCAACAGCAGCAAAAAACATGACGACCTTGTCGCAGTTGATAAGTACAAACTAACTTTGCATTAGACAGACCACCAAGGCAACAAAATAAATTGTCTTAGAGATGGAAATGGTGCCAAATGTCAGAAATATTTTATCTGAAGATTCAAGTTGTACATATATAAAAATGATATATATATGTATATGTACATAAATACATCTTGAATCTTCAGATTTTTTAAAAAAAAACATTCAAGATGTCCAGTGTTTGAATTAAATCTGAAAAAAAATTTTTAAAAAAGTATTTGTTTATTTTTCAGATTTAATTCAAACACTGGACATCCTCTGAATGTTTTTAAAAAAAATTCTTTTATCATTATTAAGACATCATAGTAAAAGGTACTTGATTGAAGTGTTTTACAGAATAAATGGAAAATAAAAAAAATGGAAAGCAAAGTTCTATTTGTTTTTGAAATTAAATTTCAAATTAAAATTAAAATACAAATGACTCCTAACTGTGATAAGATTCAAACTGTGAGTTCTTTGATCAATTATACCTTCATTACATTCACTTTCCACTAATAGAGCTGTGCTACTACAAGTGTATGGATCTCCTGAATCTTCCTGGATCCTGCCACCCAGTTGCTGATTTTTCTACCTGTTTTGTTTGTTTTGTCAAGTATGGGTGTGAAAAAAGAAGGTGGAAGTGCTCCAAAAACCCTATTGCACAGTAGCTGCCTGGTTGGTTTTAGGTATCTAGGCTCTAAAAATGAGATGCTAATAGCACTAGTTACATCATCATTCTGGGAATGGCAGGGAGTCTGGGGTCTAGAGGTGCTCCAGGCTGACCTCTCTGCTGTGTATATTCAGCCTGTGTGTGTATGTGTGTGGTCATTTCCAAAAATATACATTCCCATATGGATTACACAGCAGTTAAGATTATTAATGACCCAGATGATTGGACACATATTTTTACACCGCGATATGACACTGACTGCACAGGGTTTATTTGTGATGAAAAATTGAGAGTTGGTCCATCTGCTCGTACATTTGCACATCCCTGTGTGACTCTTCTTCACAGGCAATCAAAGTGTCAACAACAGAGAGTCAAAGAAAATCTCAATGTGAGAACAATTTTACACTTGTCAGTTTCTGTGCGGACAACTCCACTTTACATACCTCCACACTGACGACACTGGCTACTGTGTGACATTAAAAGCAGGGAGGAGGGATGGTCCTGTAACACCCCTCTCTTTCTGCTCACTCTCACTGGGTATCCTTACCCTGGTTCATTTAACCATCCATAACATGTCAGAGGTATACCCACCGTTCCTCGTGGATTTTGCAGAATTGCAATTTGTACATCACCGTATTGATGTTGTGCAGTATGTGAATGGGCGTATACATATAGTCTGTTTTTACTTGCATAAGTATGTGTGGTATGCATGCACGCAAACATGTGTGTGTGTGTAGGTAAAAAAGAGATAGTCAACCCTGTCACTTAGCCCCCACCCATATACTGTGGGGGGTAACTTTCCAGTCTCGTAGACGAGCATGCCTGATCTGAAAATAGCCGTATCTGATCACTGCTTCATCCAAACAGGGAACTCTTTCTCTGTCACTCCCACTCTTTGGCTAACTTTCTCCTTGTTCTGTTGTCTCTGTGTGTCCCAGGCATTAAAACATAGTAAGATCTGGGAATAAAGCCTGACTGGAGGAGAAGATTACCCCGACCAAAGGGAGCAGGAACGAAAAATCAGAATATAAGAAGAGAAAGAGGACGAAAAAAGGCACTTGGTCTGCCAGCTCACCTACACCTGACTCTTTTTTTTTTTTTTACCAAGTTGCCAGTCCTTTTGGTTTTATGACGGTAAGAGTTAAATTTCTCTGCTCGGCTGGTGGAGAGGTCAGGCTTTTAGCATCAGAAATCACAAAATATCATCGGACTGCAGGGCGTCGTGCATATTTTGTACTCATTTGCACTTTCTAACCAAATAACAGGAGAACTTCGTTTATTAAATTCCTTTTTTTTTTAAATGGATTGAATACAATACACACAAACGAATATATGAAGCTGTCTGCGCAATTCTGATGTGGCTTACTTGGTATGAACACACTGATGCTTTAAAGGGAATGCACATGAGAAGAGATGTGAATAGATTTTACAGCCCAAACACCAAGAGGGAATTGTATTTATCTGTCATGCCAAAGCCCACAATTATAGACTGATAGTAGGATTTTTGTCTTTTGTGACAGTGGACAGAGAAAAACATTACTATCATTGGCTGCTACCACAGACACCTCAGAAATGGCATCAAAAAATAGCTTAGTTTACAGTTTTGTAGATTTTATGTGTCAGCACCAAAAGTCCTGAATTTTAGCCTCAGCTAAAAGATATGTTTGTAGCTTTTTAACTGAAATGGGTTGAAATTAATTATACATGCAACTTAAATTCACCTGTTGAACATAATCTTTTCTTTCTGCATTTTGTAAGTTTGATTCAGTCCCCAAAAAACTCTCCCTTTATTTCCTCCCTTCATTTAATTTGGCCCCAGAATCTCATTTTGCTCCCTGCGTCCCTTTTACATACTTCCGTCTCTTGTTACAGACTTTGTCATGCTCTCCTGTTTCCCACTAAACAAAAGCCAAGCACAAATCTCTCCATTAGGCCAGTCTCAGAGGTGTTGTGGAATGTCACCTTGACCCCTTGGGTACACAGTAAGGGGTGGTTCCCAGCCGCAGTTTGCAGCATGGCTTTGCTTGGTTCCCCCCCTTCCGTTGGACCTGACATATGGTTAAGCACTTTGTTCCCTGTAAATGTCACAGGAAAACAGTTTTATTTCAGTAAATGTAATGTTGTTGATACTTAAAAGATGATTTATTCCAGTCTAGATCTGTAAAACCTGTGATGTGGGTCTGTGAATTACTTTCATTTAGTAAATAATTTAGGTTTTAACAGGGATATTATATTTCTATGTTCAAGTACAGAAAGGTTTGATGTATATTTGTTCGGCCAATCAGGGAGCTCGTCAGAGCTCTACAGAAATACTACTTGGTGCATTTTGCAAACTATAATTCCTTCAACACTGTCACTCTGTTTTGCCTGGTCCTCTTCCTCATTCCTTTCTCATGGAGTTTTTGTGGCTACATGCAGCGTTTTTTTTTCAGTGACCATCATGGGAAAAAGAGGCGTTACTGAAGCCAAAATCAATAGGACTGTTTAAGACTGTCTCCAAGTGTTGGTGTTTGTGGTTGACGTATGAGCCCCTAAAATAAATGTAAAGAAAAAGTAAATATATGAAGATCACATTTCCTGCCATACACCATTCCACAATGACTGGGACAACCGTAGAGAGTAAAGGGCCCCGTCTAATGGCAGCTAATCAAGTTCCTCTTATCTTCGTGCTCAACACTCACCGCTGGTACCTGGGGAATCCAGACTATGTATGGGGAATGCAATCTTAGCCCCAGCTGATAGCTGTTCTGTTTTAGTGTACCCCTTACCTCAATGATAGACTCTTTTCAAGATAGTTTGTGTGCATCATTAGAGAAATTTATAGAAGAATGATTTACAAAGTCTTTACAAAACACACTTTGTAATGCAATTTGCAGTTAATTTTTTTTTATCTCTAAGGCATCACATCTTTCTGCAAGATAACAATTTTGTTCTTCAGCCGCTCATTTTTTTACCTGTTGAGCTGCGATTATACACAAGGCTCCTTCTCTGTCAGGCAGTATTTTGTACATAACAAACACAAGAGTGAATAAGCGCTGATTAGAAAGACTGAGGTTGGAAGTGCAGAGGATTCATTTCTTCACCACTATTTCACCATCCTCCCTCTTTCTCTAGATCAGAGCGTTTACTATCCCACTATTTATTTCAGCTAAATCCTAGATTCTCCTGAAAGTCTCTTCTCCATTAGCCCTCTTAAAACATGGTTTAGGCAGGTCTCTTATTTATCGAATAGTATCACATTTAGTCATCGTTTTACACCTTGTGTGTTGGCACCAGACTGGATTAAAATCTGTGAAATTAAAGGCACTACTATTGATTTTATCTATGTAGTCTGTCTGGGCGTCCTTATATCCTTACTATAGGACAGTTCAATCATGAATATTCTTCCTCACAAGTCTGAACATGAAACTCCTATATTCATTAGTGATGTGCATGATTATTACATGAATGTTAGCCTTTCTAGGTTCCAACGTTACTTGTACAATTGTTGAGTGTGTTGTCTTTCTAATCCTGTATTTTCACAGTTTTATACTTCAATACTTTTGTGACAAACTGCGATTTTCTTGCGTTTCAAAAAATAATTTTTTTAAATTGACATACATCATGTAATGATGTAACTCATATATAGTTCAAGCACTACTAAAAAAAACTATTTTTCTCTCACCATTTTCTACTGTATGTATTTTATCTGAATGAGGTGGTAAGGTAATCATCGCCGAAGCATCTTAAGAAATGACTTAATTTGTTGCTTTGATAGAGCCTCACTATTCCGTGAGCAGGGGGAATCATCACATGCGGTGGATTAGCTTGTCTTCAGCTGACAGAATCCAAGTTTAACCATCACATTTTAAACTGAAAGTGGTTGACATTTTGAGGTGACCAACAGTTGTTCTCCTGTCACTCAACCATTTGAGAAAGCTAAAGCCATAACTGGGGCCCAGCTATAACACTATGTCAAAGTGTCCAGGAAGGAAAAGCTCAAGCTTGAACTTTGAGATTGCTTTGGCTTTTAGCATCATGTATTATTATCCCTCCATTTCTGCGTCCTATCTTTTCAATGTAACTCTGCTTACATGCTTATATTATGTTGCTTTGTTTGTCTCACTTTGGAGCCTGACATTATTTTATAGTGGTTGTAATTATTAGCATCTAGTGCAAAGCTTTTACATGTGTTTGAATCTCGGAGGAGAGGAGAGGAAACAGTGGCAGCTGTAGAGATGTTGTTTAATGATGATGCCGTGTCCCCAGATGACTTGAGCCAGACAGCTTACATAATACGACATGCGGATATCACTTCCTTCCATTGTCACTAATGTTTGCTTCTTTGAATTATCCCTTTATGTAATCTCTCGTCTTCTCTGTGGGCTTTATCTTTTCCTCTGTTCATCTGTGTTTTTTTCATTAGCCTTTTTCTTCATTGCTTGTCCACAAATTTGTGTTTTTCATCTCTCTATCTCCATGTATTGGTACAGTATATACAGTGAATGCATCATTATTTCCGCAAAGTAGTGGTAAGATAACAAACCCACAAATTGTCACATCTAATTCATTCTTCTTCACTAATAGCTCTGCCTCACAGTGCCGGGGCTTGTGTTGCATAATTGCATTAGTGCTCTCAGGCCAATGGTTGTGCTCGTTAGTAGGGTTGTGATGCAATCTGCAGAACACATGGCCCTCTGTTGTTTGCAGTATGGGCAGAGAGTGGGCATGCAGGGCCAGTATATTGACCTTCCCTATCCATTCATACAGCCAGAGAGGGGTCTGCTAATGAGTGGCAAGGTTGAACAAACAAAGTTGATAACTCAGACTTTGTAGGAAGTGGTTGTTGTTCAACCAGTGGCGTGTGTGCTGGTAGAACATGGTGCTTATAAGAAATTCTCTATAAAATGGTCAGCAGCTAACAATAAGCAGCTTTGTATTTGTGTGAATGAGAATTTTAAAACAGTGCACTGCACGGAGACTCGTTTGTTTGAAACTGTTTGTTTTGCACTTAGCTGTCAGAGTTTTTGGTAATTCATTAAAGACCAGATACTGTATATCTCGTATTCATTTTTATTTAAACCGCAATTTGGCTGCAGACTATGACCCTAACTGTTATCAAAGACCTGTCCAAAAATATCAACAAATGTACAAATGTTCTTTCTTAACATTGGCAAGAGGCTGGGGTATTAGAAGGACTAACATTCTGATGTCATCATTCAAGGATTTTAATGCTAAGAGGTACCATCAGCAAGGATTGAAACACCCTTAAGTACTTAAACACACCTTGGTATGGATTAGAACTTAATATTACATTCTCAAATTAATTTGGATTTCAGAGATCTTACAGAATAATGAAACCATCATGGTGGAAACTTGGTTTGTAATTTCTTCTCTTCCTTGTAAAGAAATACAAATTCTAATATACAGACGTACATATGATCCACCATTAACTAGCTAGTATGTAGCACCAACCATTGCTCTTTCTTAGTACAGCTTAAAATGAGAATCACCTTATTATTTATCAATATACAATCAAGAGGAATATTTCCACTTAGGTTGACTGACTGCTCAGCCACTCTATTTTTTTTTTTTGACTCATTCTAAAAGGAGGTTTGGGAATGGAGAAAGTGACAAGTTGTCTTTGTCTCATAAAAATATCAAGTTTCTTCTGGTCATACATAATTTAAGTAAAGCATTATTAGTATCACAACTGTCGGTGCTGCAGTTCCAGACCATAAAATGAGGAAACGTGAGGATGAGAATGCAATTTATTTTAAGATCACTTTTGAAATTTGAACCTCTATTCACAAGATATGACAATTAGGCCAAAGCTTCTCCTGTTTATTGCATTATATCACAGGAGTATGTGCAGTCAGAGCTGTTTACTATAAGAGTCTGTCACTTTTACATAGTCTGTACATAAACACTTTACATCTGTATATAGTGTTACAATTTTCTTTGCTATTTATATCATTTATAAATAATTATCTATCTTGTTATTCAAGTGCCAAGCTGACCTCTTTCTCCCATCAACCACATTTCATTGTAATGTTGACCTGTGTTAACTTATATCTGACCATTAAACTTGAAACTATTTCCTTATAACTACATTTTGATTCCCAAGCCTTTCTTTTTTTTTTCTAACCACAACCCTGCACTCCCTACATGTCTACCACAAAAATGCACAACTAAAATAACTTGTTTCCAATTCAGGAGGACTCTGGCTGTCAGTTGGGTTTCAGACTAGAAGTGTCTCGACTGGGATTTATGTTGGATCTCTGGGGAAAATCCGGGTGCCTTGTTTAAAAGTGTATGTCTGTCTCGTGTTGCCAGTAGTGGTAATTGCAAAGCAAATGCCAACTACATGGTAGCAGGAGTTGATTGGGCTTGACGTGCCAGGGCAGCTTGTACACTGCCTCAAACCTGTCTGGTCTCATGTGGTATGAGTCTCTTATCCGTTACCTGGAGGACAATAGGTTGGAGGGAGAAGACTAACAAATCAACTCCACCACCCCCTCAAACAAGAGGGTTGGGCATAGGGTTAGCACCCCTGCCCCATAAAACCCTTATTTTGCTACAGAAACACAGACAAGGGAACACAAAGAGTACTTAGTCCCGGGAGAGAAAAGTTCTTCAGCTTGAAGACTTATGACGTCATGTGGTGAAAGTCTGGAGGCCCTGGAAGCCTTGAGTCATCCTTGACAGAATGAAAGACACAGCTGACCAACAACTAAGAGACCAACAAGTGGGATTCAGGAAGAATCTTTCTTGTGTTGACCAGATTGCTACACTTCGCATTATCATTGAGCAATCATTGCAGTGGACTTCCTCACTGTATATCAACTTTGTCGACTATGTGAAAGCATTCGACAGTGTGAACAGGGAGACCCTCTGGAAGCCATTATGGAGTTCCATCCAAGCTGGAACCACTGGCTAGACAAGATCAGCAACAACGATCTGTGGATAAAAGCAAAACAACTACCAGCAACAGATGAAATTGGAGGACGAAGATGGAGATGGATCGGGCACACACTACGAAAGACGGTATCAAACACCACCAGACAAGCCCTGATTTGGAACCCTCACGGAAGGAAGGAGGAAAAGAAGCCAGCCAAAGAGCACGTGGCGACAGGATCTCCAAGCAGACGTAAAAGAGACTGGGATACACCTGGCATCAGATAGAACAGAAAGCAAATGACCGAGAACCCTGGAGGTCCCTTTTCAATGGCCTATGGCCTGGGAAGGGTGTCAGGCATAAGTAAGTAAGTTGTTTAAAAGTAATTTGTTTCCTTGATTCCTCCGATAAGATTAGTGCTTCAGTTATCAAACTCCTGAGACGAGCCTTATAACTAATGTTCATTGCAGACCACCATTGCAGGTAATACATTGAGTTTCTTATAAATGTGCTCCAAAAATTGCACCAAAGGTCCATTGATGCTGTATTATAGACTGTATTTTTTTAAAAATCGTAAGTTTTGCGCAGCTGACAAGCTTTTGCAAATAAGACTCCTGGACTGAAATTGTCTATCTATTTGGTTAGGTCTTTAAATAGATTTGCTCAGGAGCTTAATCTGTTGCCATCCTGTGAGTGTGTCTCAGTCTGAGTGACCACTTCAGGGTCAGGACCCTTTAGGCCATAGTCAGCTTATCTCCAATGGCTGTTCACTCATTCCTACACACACACACACACACACAAAACAACACAACCTGTAAAAGTTAAAATGTCATTCTGATAAAAAATGATTAGAAAGTCGTCATTTGAAAATAACTAGTTTAAATTAAATAGATATGAATGATGAATTACAATAAAACTGTTCTTCTCTACTGAAATAATGTAGAGAAATATGTTGGAATAATGTTCTACTGAAATATTAAGTTTTGATAGGTTTTGATTAATTTAATTAAATTTTTTACAGTTTATCACATTCTATGATCATTGATATACTTTGCTGCATTCATTGATGAGATTCTTTCCCCCTTATGGCTCATGTATGTATTTTGTGTCAGTAATTTTAGAGTCCTTATACTCTTACAGGGAGTCCGGTAACTCTAATACCTAACTATCATAAGTAACTAAAACTTTTATGTCTCGCTTGTCTTGTAAAGAGAACAAGCTATGAATGGAGGGAAAATATGCTAGTGAAACTGGAATTAATTAATCAGTGAGAATTGGATGACCTTTGTGTCTCATTCACCATTACAAGCATTTCCAGGGTCATGGGCTCGTGGACAGTGAAAGAAGGAGGTTTACAAAAGTATTTGGAAAGTGTCCAAAGTGTTCTTGTTAGGCCTCCCTCCCTACTTCCTAGAGAGATACTGCAAAGGGAAGCGCTTTAGTAAAAAGATACACAAAGATGGAGTAAATGAACATAGCATTCATTTGCAGTCGTTACTTCTGTCCTCTGCTGAACATCCCTGCTATGTGAATGGTCTCTACCACTGATATTCTGCTGATCTGCAGGTCAGACTGGGTCGTTTGATTAGCTTGAAAATAACTTGTACTGTAGGCACAAGATTGAACAACAACCTCTTGTGGTTGTGAGCCAATCATACGTCACATTAAGAGGAAGAACACTTGCAGTGATTAGCTGCGAACAACACCGTACAGATAGCATTTTTTTTTCCAAATGCAGTCACTGTTTGACTGAAGAAGTTTCAATGCTACATGGTACAGGGGTATTTTGCCTGATATGCACTGAATACCCAGCCCTATGGTTCCTGACATTTTCTGATGTGCTTTCACCTCATACTTTAACAGCATTAATTAAGCTTTGCTTTGTCATCTAAGTGCTGTCTCCATATTAATTTTTCCAGATAATTTAAACAGCGTCATTACTCATTGAAATTCCCATATAATCATTGTGACATTTTTTCTGTAAATCCGGAGTTTCGTCAAGAGCTTTGTAAAAAGGTCAGTAATATTAAAACCCGTCTGTTTGAGGAATTTGCAAGTTGTCAAGGGACATAAATGTATATGATATGATGGAAACAGTGTCTGATGATGACCTCAAATCATTGATAATGTTCTAATAAAGACACTGAAGAGGATTAGCAACTATAGTTGCTATAGTGTTCTGGGTTTTAAAGGGTCAAAGCTCAAACCCTATTAGTCCTCTGATATGAAAGGAATGGTCCCAGTGGATCACTCAACAGCTTAATAAGACTTGATGGGCTTGTGGTGTTGGACGTCATGGCTTTCTTTGGCTTATAGCTCTGACTTGTGTATTTGTAGTCCCACAGCTATTACACTCTGTAATTATATCCAGGTACACACTAGGCCCACCAACCTCTAAATTACAGTGACTAAATAAACCACGGCAAAATGAGAAAGTAAAATCACACGAGACAAACCTAAGATACCAAATATTTTTGGTGAATAAAACTGAGGCAGCAATTGAAAAATAACTCTTTGGAAATAGTCTTTATTATTCTTTTATTCAGTTTTATTCAGTAGAATTCAATGTAAAGAAAAGTTCTAGGAATGACATTGGTGTTTAGTCATTATTAGAAACTAGAGGATAACCAGCCTTTGGGCTGTCAACATGTATTCACATTATTCCTTTGTAGCACTCACTGCATATTTATGTAAACATTAGGCACCTTCATTAATATGCATGCTGAACTACATGAGCTCCCAATGGTCATCAGTCAATCAATGCTGCTCATTTTGTGTTTAAAAGCTTTAAAAAAAAAAAAACGTCTATCTGGAGAGATACACAGAGTTGTTTGGAAAGTGGAGCCTGATGGGTTTGCTTGTGTCCAGCCATAACATTACACCATGGCCACAGCTGCTGTGTCGCCGGTGATCTGTCCCCAAGAAACATGATCTTGTTTATAATCTGACCATCATTTGGATGCCGACTGCCTGCGACGCCAGGCCCATGACTTACCCCAGTGCATGTGCGTGTGTGTGTGTATGTGTGTTTCCCAGAGATAGATTTATGAGGGTATACTGTATGAGGGTGAGGATTAGGTCTTGAGGGACTGACGCATTGCTTGATGTAGTGCCATCAGTCATAGCACTTCCTCCTCACCAGCATTAATATGTCTGGGAGCACATGGCAACAAAGTACACGTATATGTAGGTTACTTACTATATTGATTATTAATGGTATGGAGAGTGATTTACGGTACTTGCATGATAAACTTGTTGAGCTCTTTTGAGGATTTTTGGAAGAAAATACAGCTTAAATTCTGCACTGTGTGCAGAAATGAGAAAAGAGAAATGTTCCCTACTGTATATGTGTGTCTGAGGCTCTGTAACAAATGCTTAGTAACAAACCAAAAGCATACTCTGTAATGCAGTTACACTTCTTATAGCACTGTCAGGATTATTAGGAAAAAGTTATGAATTGATTTTGCTGAAAATCTTTCGGCCCAAGGAACAATCCATTAGATTTTGATGGTGATGCGGATCATCACAGGCCCACAGTACTGTTCATGATTTGCTGCTTGCTCAAGGTGTTGTCAGGGAGATGAGTGAAGAAGAGCTGAACTTGCATTTATCCTAGAGGGCAACAGGCTCCGGTGGAGGTGAGCTCCATTACAGATTTGTTTAGAAGACGAAGGTGTGCCACAGGGAGACTGAAGTGTGGCCACAAACTGCATTAAGAAGTGAGTTTCACAGTGGGAACTGTTATGTTATGTAATAAAATGTATAATTATTACATAGCTAGACCAATTATATTTACCATTTTGTCATTTTTTTCTATTTTTTTCTTTCAGTTACTTCTCTGGTTATTAAAATAATGAATAAAATAATCCCAGTCATAATATTTTAGGCTTGTTAAAGAAATGTGTAGCTTTCTATACTAACATTCAAACAACAGCTATACCTTACATCACATGTCCAAAACGTCACAACAATGACTCTGTGTGTAAGAGAAGGTTAGCTTTGTGTATGTGATGGTTACATACCAGACAGTATGATGCTCACTGCAGTCACTGTAGGCTGTCACTCGTAGTTTCTGTCACACACACAGTGTCCCTTGATGACACACGTGTATCCATTCGCACAGCAATGTAACAGTCTGTGTTGTGCCTTTGGCTCTTGATGTGTGCATTACGAATATCAATCAAATAAATAAGTGTCATCCATGTGCCATGGAGTGTTTGGTGAGGTCATTAGTCTCTCACTCAGCTGGAAGAAGTTGTGCTCCCATATTTGGGTTCAGTGTTTCTGATGGATTCCTAATATTCTTGTTCAGGATCTGTTAGTCATTCATATTCATGCCAAATAGTCCTTGTTTCCATTTGATAAACCCTTTATCTTATTCAGAGTGCTGGGGTCATATCCTGATACACTTTGGGCAAGAGGACAGACACATCTGATTTTGCCAATTAAAAAAAAAGATCTATGCCACATTAGCCTGGTAATTAGACTGAATTGCCATTGCATTGCAATTCATATGAGTCGGGGAACAACTTAGAGATATGAGTGCGGTTCACAGTCCCAACACCTTATTTTGCCTGGGAATTCAGATGTGCAGTTTTTTAATGCAGTTCTTCCCTCGGTTTCTCACATTTCATATCTAGGAGATCTATGGTTCAGCCCATGGGATTTCTCAACATTGGAAAAATGAAATGTGTGAAAGGAGTTTAAAATTTAGCTGACTTGCAGTCTATTGCAGTACGTCAGCTCTCTGCATTTCTACTCCTAAACATCATCAATCTCTTCAGTGTTTCCTTGCTTCCTCTTTAACTGGTGATTTGGATCAAAGTAAAGCTAATGACCTATTAGGAGGAAAGATTTAATACATGAGAGTTTACACGAAATAATAGGGGTGCATATTGTAATTGCAATAAGTCAATTATGTATTGTACCAGTTTAAGGAAGATCATTTTGTAAATGTAAATCACTGGGGGAAAAAGCTTTTCCTGTGTTTTTACAGGGTCAGTCAATTGCTCATCATGACAGGTATTCGTTTTAAAATGTTGAATTCTTTCATCTGAACTACTTTATTTTGTTTTACAGGAAAGCGTGTCTCTTTGCAGTGGATCAGTAAGAAGTGCTCTTCAATATGAATACAGGTATCTGCACCCACATACACACAAACCATGTACTGGATGAGATTCTTGGGGAATCATCCATCCAATCCATGGCCATTCTTTTTGTTGAGCAAAGTTATACAATAGTATTTTCATTTTTTTCTTCACATTTTAAAGTTAAATGCATCAGTCTGATGCACTGAGAGAAAACCTTCATGCCCAAAGTCAGCTGGGATAGGCTCCAGCCCCCCCGCGACCCTACACAGGATACTACTGTTGCTCAGTATACTTTGGTCACAGACAAGCCCCCCCCACATGTCACAAACCTGTCACAGATTTTAAACCACATGTATTGTTCAGCTGCTTGAATGGCATTGATCTAAGCCTTTACTACAGAAGTACAATGCACTTCTATTACAAAATATGTGTGGAAGCATTTGTTCAGAAGATGTGCTTACATCAATACCTTCACTACATTAGTGAAGGTATTTCACTACAATTTAGTGAAAAATTGTTGTTTTTTGTGGTTTCCATGGAGACAAGATAAGATTAGATATTCCTTTATTAGTCCCACAGTGGGGAAATTCTCAATATTACAGTAGCACAATGGGGGAGGGAAAAATATAAAAAATACAAATACTATAAACGATGGTTATAAAGTGTCTCAAGAGTATTGCACAGGCAAAATATACAAGATATTGTGTGGTCTACTGGGAGCATATTGCTGTAGTTGACTCTGAAGGGTGGTCCTCTTGCTCAGAGCATATCTTGCAAACTATAAATGTTACTATGGCTTCACTAAACTTTACACATTAATGAACCATTATGAGTAATTGTGCCTTTTTTAAAATTTTTATTTTATTTTGTGAGTTTTCCACGGAAAGGTGATTTTACGGTGACTCTGAAGGTTGATCATCTTCTCCATAGCATATATACTGTATCTAAAACAATATACACTAGTCAATGCTCACAAATGGGATGGAGGATATATCTGAAGCATTTGTTGTACATTTTTGGGGGGGGAAGTTGGGGGGGACATGTCTTCTCCAGATGACTCTTGTTAAACAAACACTTGATTTCTCTATTATAAACAAATGTCCTCCATGTTATTTTCACATATAAATACTCAAGATTCCTGTCCTCATAAGCATATTGTATTTGACAGAAATGGCTAAAGCAAAATAATGAAATTGAACTTCTTCAAACTTCTACTTTACAATGAAACCTTGTGATACATCACATATCCCGAGCTCCCGAGCTCATGCAGTAAAAAGCAGGTGGTTTAAATGTATGTGCTTTGCATCCACTTCTTTGCATTATGTTTCTGGCTGGATGCATTTGTGTGTGTACATATATATATATATATATATTTATGTTTTCTTAACATGCATGTGCATGAGAGCTGCTTCTTCTGCCTCTATGATCACTTGCTTGGCTGTGATTTCTCAGAAAGCGGAGGATTTACTCGCAAAAGCGTCGCCTTGTCACTCATACTCTCTCCTATGAAGAGGGTCCAGAGTTCCCCAAATCTAAGCACAGGTACTAACACTCACAAAGACACTGCTGCAAGTTAACGTGTTTGAAAAAGAAGAGTTATATATGTAGCTGAAATACGAGCCACTTTAGGTATTGGCTGAACTAAAGTATCAAAACATGAGGTAAGTCTTTAAAAAAGTGGCGAGTTGCTTTTTAGAGTCATGTTTGGGCTTCATCAACCTCCTATGGCTTTATATTCCAATGCTTTTTAATAGATTGTGGCTGCCTCAGTATGCTTAAGCAATGTTTAGACTACAGGATGCTAAATTTTAGCATCAGTTCATTGTATAAATCTTTTACTTCTTTTTGCCTCGTCTCTCTCAGCTTGTTTTTCCTTCCCACTGTAAATTGGTCATAAGTCATTCTCTATTTAGTTGATGTTGCTGTTATGTCATTTCATGCTACTCTATGCCGATTCCCATCTCTTTATAACAAGTTTTTACTTTTCTTCCTGTTGTCTTAGTTTTTCCATCGCTTCTTACCCCAGATCTTTTTTTTTCCCTTTTTATTCTTTCTCTTCTGTCAGCATGGATGGATTAGACATGGCACAGCTCCCTTTACACTGAGTTCTTGAAGAATGTGATATTCTTTTATGGGCCTACTTTGTCAACTAAAACAGCACCATTCTGCTTAATTCTCAGTGCAGAGTGTTTCAGTGTTTATGTATAATAAATTGAATCCTAAACTTGACTACTTACCCTTGTGATTTGAAATTACTGCTCAAGTTAAGATCTACACGGAAAGAGAAAGAACCGAGAGCACTTTCTCAGCTTCCAGAGGCTGCAGCTGGCCATCCCCATCTGCCTATTCTTTTTCTCTGCTGAAAGAGTGTTTGTGCTTGAGCCGTGTCAGCATCCAGGTTAACAGCTGCACCCATAAAGGCTGTTCAGCACTTTCAGCTTCCTTTTAACAATATCAGGGCACTCAGAAAAGTGTTGTTGAAAAAAGTTGAAACAACTGCTGTCATCAGATCCAGAATGTCAAGATCACAGGACTGATCAAACCACCACTCCTAGGGCTTTGGGATCCAATGCATCACCACTAAAGCATTATTGTGAATAGACGCGCAGATGCCAGCTTCTGAGGGGCCTTCAGCCTTGACAGGGGTATACAGTACACCCCCATTGCTGTTAAGCATGGAATTATACTAGCATTCTTCACTCAAAAATCTGCAGTAGTGTTTCCTCAAAACACAGAAAGCATGCTCTTGTGTGTTTTCAACTGTAAACTACAGAATGGTTAACAAGTCAGTTCAGGGTCCAGCTTGATCTCCACTGGTAAAACTAACTGATGACATTGATGTGTGTCAGCTACGATAACCAGACACATAAATAGACATAATCATTAACCGTGTGTGTGTGTGTCTGTAAATGCTCAAGAAGTTTTTTTATGCAAAGTAAAGTAATCTATTACTTTGCCATTATTTTATACTGGTGATACTGTGTAAGTCTTGGTGTAAGAAACCTGTAGCATCTGTTGCAATAATATCTTAACCTGAAATCCTAATCCCTTTTTACTTTGCCCTTCGAATTTTGGTGCGTTTTCACTTTTCCATCCTAAAATGTTGACAGTAAAACTAAATTTCTGTAGATTAATCTGGGAAAGAATCCGTATTATCAGTAGTAGAAGCATTTGTTATTGTAAATGATTAAATGTTAGCCCAGCTGGTGATGTTGCGTATCACTTTAGGATAAGTCATGAAATCCTCACAGATTGTTTTCTGTGCTGTACCATCTCTCCTCAGTCTGTCTTCTCAGACCTGTTTCTACTCCTGTAACCCCATCAACAAGTTCCTCTGTGTCACATTAACCACAAGAATTTTGCGATGTGACTTTCGATGCATTCTAATGCAGTAATATTGACATCTGTCACAGAGATGAATGTGGTCACACATTCAGTCCTGTCACTTATTGCTGTGTCTTCTGTGTTCCACAGGGAGTGATCCTTACTCATCAGATTTGGGTAAGTCTCGGTTCCTCAGAGTGAGTTCAGGTGGAGAATCTTGACTTTGCACATGATGAATTAAGTGACCCGCAGGAGACATCTTAATCAACTTAATGCATTGTGTGATGTCATATTACGAACTTCATCTGTAGATTCTTGGCGGTCACATAGTGTAACGGATGGCCTTAAGAATGGAGACGCCAGCAGCTCATCTCTTGCTGCCAAAGGCTTCCGCAGTGTCAGACCCAACCTACAGGACAAAAAGTCACCGACACAGGTAAAATGTCTGACATATACCACACTGACAGATGTTGATATTTATTTCTTTTTTACTGGTAATTAATCATTTTGGCTTGTAAAGGTCCCTGGAAAATGCTTTTCTTAATGATAAAAACCTTGATAATTATGGATCATTTACCCAGAACTATACTGTATTTCCAAGTATGAACTGCATTTGAACAACTTGATGATGATTTCAAACTTTGTACTGATGATTTGTTGTTGTTGTTGTTGTTGTTGCTTGAACTCCTCTTGGCTTTTGCATTCTAATTGGTCAATAAGGATATCAGTCATGTGCCGTTGCCACCCCCCAGGAGAGAGAGTTTCCACTTCTCGCCCACTGGCACTAATCCACCAGCCTACAGCTCCCTCAATGCCCTGGCTAATGAGTGTAGCCCTGGAACTTTAACATTCACTCAGAATGAGAAAGCAGTATTGAAAGATTCCCACACTATTAGAAGCACGTCTTCTTATTCCTACTCTAAGACCAGCGCAAACTCAGTCCAACAGGCTCACCAGTCCACTGTCCCAAGTAATATTAGCAACTGTAGTGCATCTGCCACCACTAATACACAGGCCCAGGAGCGTAAGGTGTCTTCCCTCATACTAACCCCTGTCACCATCCCTGACCCCCCAGCTCACTGCAGCTCTTACCTTGACCCCCAATCTAAGACCACAGGTTCCAGACTACCCACCTCCCCTTCTCCACAAAGGGATCCCACCCTGTCTCCGCCCCTGGCAAAGACGGCCTCCCTTTCCGTCCACCTGGGCCAAGGGAATCAAACAAATCTAGAGCCTTCAAAAGACACAGTGGAACTCAAGGTCCCAGATCAAGCCTCATATCAAGCCCCAGCTTCATCCCAGGTGGACATAATGAAGGCTCCTCCTGCAGTTCCACCAAGACCATCTCCTGCAGAATTGTTGGTACATAAGTGACTACATACTGTAACAATAGAACAAAAGAGAGCAGTGATTGTGTCCATTTTAAGGTCACTATAATACAACTTCACTGTAGTAGTCAGGACAGCATAGCCCGGTTCCAAATTCAGAGCCTCAAAATGATAAAAACACCTTTTTTCTTGTGTGTTGACACACAAACAGGGATGCCTGATAGTGAATTTCCTTACAACCTCTGGTATTTGGCCTTCTGTAGAAAACAAAGTGCAAGTCTTTAAATGCACGTCATATGTTGCTTGTATGTGTTGCCTTTTTACGTCGTTAGTTTTGGTGCTGCAGTTCAAGCAGCCAACCAAACTAAATTAGTTTCTACATATGTGTGAACTCATATGTGTGATAACCAACTGTTGATTTCATACCACTGTTGCTGTCTCTGTATTTGCTGCCTTCCACAGAGTGTGAACTAACAGAGTCTCTTCGATTCACAGCATCAATCATGTTTTGGGAGATGATGCTGCAGCATCATGACACCTCAGTGTGGTTTCACAACAGCATTTCACCTTCTGTTAGGCTCAGGTGTTACTTCCACACATCCTATTTGACAATATGACTAATGAGTGAATCACTAAGCACTCTCCTCCTCTCCTTTTCCAATCAACTCCCTCTCCCTCCAACACCAGGGGCCTCCCTCCCCAGACCCTGCAGCACGGCACTCCCCCTATCGCTGCCACAGCTCAGAATCACTTGACTACCTGTCAGGCCTATTGCCCAAGACTCTATCGCCCACCCCATATGTTCCTAGCGGCGCAAGCAACACAGCTGGTGCAGCCAGCGGGCCGAGCCTTACCACAGTCGGCAGCGCGAGCATCGTCGGCTGCGTGTCACCCTCAGCTTCCCCTGTGACGATATCAGCCCTCAGCCACTACTCGTCGTCCACGGCGGGTCTGCTGGACGAGCTGCAGATCTGTAGTCTGGACTCACCTGGCGCTTCACCCACGCCATCGCCCACCCTCAGCCATGTCTCTGCGTACACATCCACTGCTGGCATTGATGATATGCTAACAACCTCAGTGGCCTACACTGCTGCAGCAGCCACTTTCACTAACGTAATTATCCCAACAAGTCACTGCTATAACACATGTCATTACCAAAAACAAATGGTTCCTTCCTTTCCCTCCCCCCCCCTCCCCCCCACTCATTTGGATGGCTGAAGCAAACATTCACAAAATGTAGTAACTACATTTTTTTTTACCTTTCACTAACCCCTGACTACAACCTACCTGTCTGATACTAAAATTAAAATCAGCCCACTACGTTGCTTCATTATATCAATGTCTCTAATCATTAGAACTGTATGTCTACGTTTGCTTGTCTGTGGTTCTCTAAGTTGTGTCTTTTTTTGCAGTCCAATGCAATTACACTGTCTCTGAAAGGCCAGTTCATGTAAATGATTCATGCTAAGACAAAACAATTTTTCAGAGATGTTGTAGCAGGCTGAAACTGGAAGCTGTTGGCCAGACCTTTACAGGGAGAGGTGGAGGGTTTTATAATAATAAATAATAACATGCATGAGGACTGTAGTATATTGCCCAGGGAATCCTTGTAAAGGAGCCCTGCCTCAGAAGGGTCCATCTCTAGATGATGACATGCATTTCCATGTGTAGTTATGAAGAAGTTCTAAGAAAGGAAAATAGACTTGAAGCGTAAAGATTCTCTTTGGTTTGCTGTTTCGTACGTAGAGCTTGAGAAAATGCTGTATAGCTGCATTGTTAAAATACAAGTATAGATAGAAAATATCTGTTCTGTCAGACCAACTGTACGAGAGACACACATGAGATGGACACGCCATTGGATGCACTCAAAAGAAGTGTTTTTCAGTGTTTGTGTGTTGCTTCGATATGAATTCACTTTAAGACTGATGCTTTGGTCGCTAGGGACTGTAGTTAATGGTTTTCAAGCTATCTCAAGTTTCGTATTCCTTGTCAGATGAAATCATATGCTCCTGTGTTGAATGGGAGAGCATTCTACAGAAGAGCCTCCCACTGTAAAATGATCATTTCCGTTGTCTTGTTTATGTCTCATCTGATTTATGATGGGAATCCGCATCTGAAACAGCTGTGTTTGTTTACCATCTCTGTTTTAATCTCTTCTGTCTGGTTTGAAGTGAAGTGATTCAATAAGTGTCCCTTTTCCCTCACTAACTTTTCTTAAAATGAACAATCACTTCAGATTCAATTAAAGCCCCAATATGTGTCTACATTGTGCATTCCTTTTAGGTTTCTCTCCCTTTTTTAAAAGTTTTGTAACAATACAAATACTAACAATGGATTTTTAAAACTAATTACTGTCTGGTTTCCTTAATTGTATTTTACATGTCCACTCATTATCTAATGTTGTAGGGCAGAGCAGAAACATTCTCCACTATTAGTAGCAAATGGACATTTGCACATTTTGCTGACATTTGTGATTAGTAGTGAGTGATAATCTGTGTTTATGGCTTTTGGACCACTCCTAGGGCCAGGTCCTCAGTCACGCTATGAATGGAAGTACTAGCCATCCACAGAGGCCCCTCTCTCCCCCATCCTACTCGCCTCCCTCCTCCTCACTCCACACCGGCCTCCAGAGACAGAGCAGGAGTTCAGGTGGGCTGCCCCTCCTTTGTCCCTTTATTTGAGACAGTCACACCTCACGTTATTAAAAGGACCTGCTGAAATCATTCACATGCATGATTATGATTAAGTACAAGTACAGAACCTCCTGCTCTCCATAAGAATAATTGCATGCTCAGAAACACTCACATGCAGAACATGAGGGACCTACACATTCAGTGGTTATATATAATATCCCAACATCATCCTCTAATTTTTCTCAGTCCTTTATACTTCATCAACACTGAAAAAGTCACACACACAATAATTACTCACACTTTATTGTCCTGTATGACACCAGTGAACAGAAAAAAAAGAAAGAAGAAACAGCTGTGTCCTAATATTATTATTATTTTATTATTTCTGTTTGCATTTTGTTAATAATAAAAAGAAAAAATGAATCACAATGAAAATAAAAGTGGTTATATACTGTATAATATTAATTAAACCTTGTCTTAACTTGATGAAGGACTCATATCAATGACGTAATTAATTGGTGTTTTGGTAAATGGTGTGTTTACAACCCCAGGATATGATATTTTTTTCTTATTTGTAGATAACAGTCATTATGTTTTGGAGCACACTAAGCTATTAATTAGTACAAAATGGAGGTAAAGATGATGTTTATTATTGTGCTACTTAAATCTTGAAGTCTATGAAAGAGCAGTTACTCTTTGGATGATTCAGTTTTTACTTGTACAGCTTGGGTTGGCGCCCAAATTTGGTTCTCTGACATTATCTCTTCTTCTTTTCCCTCCTCTTCCTCCTTGTATCTAGAGGGCAGCGAGTCAGTTACCAGAGAGTCTGTGGTGTCGGGCCACACCACCGTCAGCAGCACCGTGCCTATCGCCCGCTTCTCAGAAGAAGAGAAAAGGGTGTCTGTCATTAAAGCTCCTCATTACGAAGGCATCGGCCCCGTGGACGAGTCTGGCATCCCTATTGCTATCCGCACAGTGAGTTCAACCAAACCCAGAGCTGAACAGAGTTGGTTTACCTCAGACTGGCTCTGTTAGGTACTGTTGTGTTGCACAGGAGTGTCTTTTAACCCATTTGTGTTGATATGTGATCAAGCACACAAGAGGGAATTACTTTGAGCTGTGTGGAGCTTTTGAATCCGTATTAAAAGCCCTTCTCTCTCGCTCCCAGTATCTCAGTATCAATTTTATTCTCCCCCTTTTGTGCCACTTCTAGTCAAGAGAAGCTCAGAAAAGGTCTTTGCTTTAGTACGGCAAGGTTCTTGCTTTCTTCCCTGTCAAAGTGTGTGTCTGTGTGTTGTCTCCTTTAAGGTTTTCATGTCAGTGTCACCCAGTTATCCATTTAATGAAGAATGTCATTTAAAAGCTGACATGTTAAACTACAGAATCAGTGAGCAAGAGAAAGTTAGAGGAAGAATGAAGGACGGGCAATAAAGGCCAAGAATAAAGGTGAAGGGTAAAAAAAGAAAACAGATGCTCCTTGTTGTGAGCAGACAAACATTTTTGTGGGCACTTTATTTGGTAACCATGGAAAGTGAAGTGGTAATTGCCCGTCTCTTGGCTGTGCCAGTTCCACATGCTCAGTCACACACACTCCTTCACTGCGGAGCCAAACTTCTTCTGACCAGAGTCCAGACTCAGTGTTTAGTGCTCCTGAATATAGAGAGGATTAAGTTTCTCTGCCATTTAATAGCTATCTCTTGAAGCCACTGTTAGATCTATACTGTACACACAAAGACACACATACCAGGGTTCCTCCTGGATTTTCAACGCAGAAAACCAGGAGCTCCCACATTGATTTTGTTGCAACATGGCTTTTATATCCTTTGCCAAACCTCATGTTGACACACACACACACACACACACACACACACACACACACACACACACACACACACACACACACACACTCATAGCAATGATATCCTTTTTTGCTGGCTGTTTTGTCATAGACTGACCAAAGAACACAAAAAAATACACTACTGCTTTTTGAATATACTTGTATTGAAATAAAAGCAGAATTCCATTGCAGTTTCGTGTATTTATTATTTAAGTGAAATATATGAGCAGTGTCCAAGTGAAGCACCATAAGTACGCAATATAGAATTATGAAAGTGATTTTAAGCAAATCCCTTAAGTTTTGGTTGGATCACTCAAAAATGAGTGAACTCTAAAGCATATAGAGATACTGGATTGTACTGTAGGCCTCCACCTTTCCCTCCCTCACCTGCTTGTTAGATCAGGAGGAGGAGGTGGAGGGAAGAAAGTACAGTATTTCAAACACACATCCTACTGTGATGTCACTTTGCTCGCTACTACAACCCAGTAGCTAATAGATGAGTGTGGTTTTATATGATGGGCAATGGTCACATTATTTTAAATCACATTGCTTGACTATATATATATATATATATATATATATATATATATATATATATATATATATACAGTATATACATTCATGAGTTCAAAATGAATCTTGGAAAAAAAATACAAATTTTATGCATTCAAAAAGAAGAAAAAAATAGCTTATCTTATAGCAGAGATAAATTAAGAATTAACTAGGGACAATATTACTTGCAAAATATATTTTTCATTTCACTGCATTTTTAATACATTTCTTGGAGTCCATTTTTCAGACTTGTTGCCCATCAGTTAAAGCTAATAATTATATCAAATATCTCACTAAGACAAATTAAGAGCTGTACCTTGAATGAAATTAAGTAGTCTTGCGCAAATGGTTCTTGTCAAGATTGTTTATCTTGGAATATAAAATCTTTTCTCTGAACTTTGATTACCATTTCTTAAAAGCAACTCCAATCAATGTGTCTTATAAATAATTTATTCATATCCCAGCATAAGTTAAATTCTCTTTGAGCAAAATGTAAATCTCTAGAAAAGCTGAAAGTATGTTTTTATGTCCTATAAATCAGTGGGAACGCTTTCTACCTTCTAACTTCAGCTCTCCGGTTAATTTAGCATTTTGCAGCACATGAATCGTATGAATATTTCTCCCCTCCACAGACGGTGGACAGGCCAAAGGATTGGTACAAAACTATGTTCAAGCAGATCCACAAGGTTCACAAAGCAGGTAAGGCTGTACGTAATTACACTGGATGGCAGAATTGACCCTTTATTTAATGTGAGTTGATCATTAGACATTATGAAGCAGAAGTCATGCATGTGTGCATCATTGTGTGTCTGTGCATGTTGTTTCTTGTAAAAAAAAAAGAAAGTACCAGAGGGGCTCAGAGCCAGAACTCATTAAATGAGAGCAAAAGAGACTGGAGAGGAGAAGGAATTGAGAGGAGCCTCTAATAAACCCTGGGCTGTCCTGGGAAATCAAATTTTGTGGGCTTGATAGAATCACAGAGTCAGTACAAGGCTTGTTTGTCCATAACTGCTCCGGCTGCTTCTGCTGCAGCAGACACACATAAACGCTATTTATGACGGTGTGTGCCTGAAAAACATCTCTTTGATACGTCTTGGAGAGTGTCCATGTTCATTTCCATATTCACATATTCTCAGGGAATTTATAAAGCAATATTCCACTAATCCCTCTGCAGAACTCAAGAGGGAAGGGAATATGTAGTTTTTTTTCATTTGCAGAAAACAGCATCATTCAGCCAAACTCAAATACTCAAAATATGACTAACACCCTTCTTAAAACTAAAAAAAGACATATTGGAAAAACATTTGTCTGAAACGTGCTGAGCTAATGCATGAATAGAGAAGTGGTTTACAGTGTGGCGTATGGGTGGTTTTAAACTTCTTCTCTGCTCTGACAAATGGTCACAATTTGGAAATTAGCTGATGGAAGGTGCTGTTCTTCCTAGAGAAGAAACTGTAAACGTGTACACTCTGTAAAAGTATGTTTGTGTGCCTCCCGATTAGTCTTTGTTCCTTTCCTCTACAGATGATGACTACTCTGACACTTACAGTGCAACATATGCTGTCATAAACAATGGTGAGAGATGATCTATGTATAACAAACGCTGTGTTTCATCCAACAAGTGATTTCTTCCCAATTTAATTTGTCTCCTCCTGTCTAGCTTGTCCTCTTTCATTACTCTTACAATACGATGAGTCCTCTGTCCTGTCTTTACAGATGACTACAGCATGTCCTCCAGTGCCACCATGGCCCACCCTGCTCCCCGAACACATACGTACAGGCCACTCGCCAAAAGCCCTTTGGACAGCAGGGGTCATCTGGGGCCTCGGGAGCCTTCACCATCCCCTGTACCTCCACCACCTCCGCCGATGCCGTCTCTTCTCCAGCTGAGGGCCAGAGAGAGTGAGAAAGACTCAGCTGACATGTAAGAGGAGTTTTATCTCATCTGTCATTTAGTACACCTTATTAGGCCTTCAGTTGATATTGTAATCCAGCCACCTTTTATTTATACTAAAATACTCTTGAATAATGAGCAAAGTTAAGCTGTTTCCTTAGAATCATGTTTCTAATTGTCGTGCACCAGAAATGAATGGGGACCCCCCAACAGGAAAGTGGACACCAGAAAGTACCGCGCAGAGCCCAAGAGTATTTTTGAGTATGAACCTGGGAAGTCCTCTATTTTGGAGCATGAAAGACCAGTGAGTATTTCTTAAAATGTTATTTGCATTTCATCATAATGAATTCTGACATTTGCCTATTAGACTGGACTGTAAAGTTGGTATCTATCATCACGTTGCTGCCTTCCTTCATGTTTGATTAACTGTGGGGTCTTTAGGAGCCAATCTGGAATCAGCTCAGACTGTAAAATGTATTCTGTATAACAATTACAAGCTGTGATGCGATGTTTGCATAGCTGGCTTCACACGGGGGGTTTTGGAGATTGTGTCTATTGTTGTGACAATGAAGTGGTTTCTGTTACTATTCTTTTGTTTAGTAGTGTAGTTATTCATTCTGTTCCTGCTCTTCTTTGCTTTAGAGCTAAATAGAAAGTCCTTTAATGAAGAGTTAAACATCCAAACCTTAAACAAGAACACTGCAGAGATGGAGCTACAGTACAAAACACAATTAGGTTGTAAAATTGAGAAAAGCAAGCATGTTCACCTTTTTTTCATGGTTTTCTCTCTAGACATTAATATTTTCTTAATATATTTCTATTGTATGTGTTTTTGTTTGAGCTTCTTTCAGTCAGACACAGTGTGGGCGTTCAAAAGCAAAGGTTTCCAGCACCGCAGCCTTTAGCGACTATGCTGGCTGTTCACTCCCTGACAAAAATGCATGAGTCAGTTTGTGATGAAGCAATAAAAGGAGAAAGCTGTAGAGAGCACAATTGAACCCATGCTGGTTCATCTGCTGTCTGACACTCTTAGGGCTCTATCGTCATTTTCATGCCCAATTTTCAGAAATGATTTTAAGTTAATAATAATGATGATGTTCAAACTGAACTGTATTAGTTCTCTGTTTTGACATTTATAAACCCTGTGTGTTTTACTGAGTTTTCAGAATTCTTAGCCTCTGTGGCACCTAAGTGTTGATTTATTTTATTTTATTTTATTTTATTTTATTTTTACCAACCAAGTTATAAACATTGAGTCCTACAGTCTTGTCCAACATGTGCAGGGATAGTACTCTAGTCTCCTCCTTAGATATCTTGCTGTCTCTGACTACAGGTGTGTTCTGCTGAATACAGTTATCCAAACTACTGTAATGCCCCAAAATAACAACTGCAGTGTCATGTCTGCTTAGAAAAAAAGCTTATAAGCTTATCAATCTGTCCATTTAGGAAGCACAAGTGATTGTGAATCAATTTCACCTGCTTCGGTGCAAATGAAAGTGAAATGGAGAGACAAAAACAAGACAACCCCCAATAAAGGGAATGGTTTTTCATGTGGTGGCCACAAACAGTTTCTCTCTTCTTATCCTTTCTGACTGATTCTTCTCTAGTTTTGTGTTTTGCTAGTGTCCTTGATTCAAAATGACACTGAAAATCAAAGTTCCTGTTCCTGTGTCCAGTGCAAATTTTTGCAAGTTGGTGTTGATAAGAAAATGTTTCTCTCTGATAGAAAGATCTGTGTGTTATAATCCATCATGTTGCATCTTCAGCAGAGATGAACTTGTGCTTCCTTCCGTCTGCTATTTATGTGAAGTGTATAGAGATTTTTTTTTCCCATATAATAATGGAATCCATACAGTGTTTTATCATTGGATGGCAGCTAAAGTGCCTCAATATACATTACAGATCTGACATAAACTGCCTAGTTTAGCTGTTTAGAGCTCAATGCACAGAACACCTCAATAAACAGTATGTTAACGCTGATCACATATTTTTACAGTTACGATTCAGAAGAAAATTGACACTCGGCATGATTGTGAATTTCAATATGGCAGTTTGGCCTTGTGTGTGTGGGCTGGCTGATACATACCATACCATGTGATACCATACTGCCCTCAACAATGTAGAAATGAACCTCTCTGTATCCCCATGTGTAACCCCTTATGTCTTTCTTCAGTGTGTGGCCTTTAATGTAACAAGTTCATCTGGTGAGATGTATGTTATCCACTAGCCTGTGGATAAAGGTGGGGATAATGTCATTGGGTGCTCCATGGCTTATTGTGCTATGGCTTAGAATAAGGCAAGAGTAATGTGATTCTTTCATTGGATTCACAGCTCTGTTAATTTATACATTTGATTTTAATGAATATTAATTCCAAGGGATGAAGGTCTTGAAACAATCTGTCTCTTTGGTCCCCAATGATGACGGTTGGACTTTGCATAATAGATCATTTAGTTCATACAAGTTTTGTTACTGTCTGATAATATAATATTAGTTTCAAAACAGTGGAAGCATTGAAGCAAAATTGAATATTAAGAATGTTTCAATAGTTAATGGGTCTTTTATCACTGCTTTCGTCCCCATGAGTCGCTCTGTATCTTCATCCCGGTTCATCCTGTGCCCATCTCCCTATGCCACCGTTGCTCATTCCTAACCATGAGGTCCATGTCTCTTTTTGTGTGTGACTTCTTTCCACACTTCCTTTCTTCTGTCTGTCTTCTACCTCCTCTCTTTGTCACTGTCATGCTTTCCCAGACCTATGATGACATAGATTTAGAGAACGAGCCTTGGTATAAGTTCTTTTCCGAGCTGGAGTTTGGGCGGCCGGTAAGTCAGGGCCATAGCTGCTCCCTCCACCACAACCCTGCCATTGCCATACACCCACTTTTTTTTTTTAAATGTCTCCACCAATAGTACTGGGTGGGGCTAGTTGTTTGGGCATGTGGTACTTGTCGGGTGCTGTGACTCCCCCCCACCCTCCCTCCACCTTTGTGACAGGCTATGTTATGTCTCTGCTTTGCTGGGTTTTTTGGTCTGGTGGCTAGTAGGCACTAAAATGTTCTCATACAACCCTTTCTTATTGATTATTGTTCATTATAGCATCTTCCCAACTAAACGGCAAAACAGGGTAAAAGACGGTGTGCTCCAGATGCTTTAGATGACTTAATTTTCGGCCGGTAGAACTGTACAGAACAATCAATCATAACGCTGATAAATATGTAATAGATAAGTTTCCTATATTATCTTTTTGTTCTGCTTAACAACCTGAGTCTGTGCAGTTGTTCTTCATCTTTTAGACATGCTAACATGTATAAATCAGCCTTTTTATTCAGCCCATGTATTCATTTGGTCAAGTATTGATTTCTACTAGAGGTTTTGCTCACTTTTGGTAGAGGAATGATCTGCATATCATCAATCTCAATGTTTTACTGCCCTCTGCTGGATGTAAGTGGTAATGATGTCCTAGTGGCTCAGGGCAGGGATTGCCTCTAGCCACAGTTCTGGGATCAAATTACCCTCAGCTGACTGATTTACAAATTGTGCCAAGAGAACATGCCTCTGTCCATTTCCACATGACATAAGGTGATGGTTTGTTTGGGCTTATTCGAAATGTTCAGGTGAAAATATCACATTTGGAGCTGCCACGACTTCCCAGAGTCATGTTGGGCCGATTGCTGAGATTTCTACCTGCAATATTTTGAATTTTTCACATCACCGAATAAGCCCTTAGAGTGTAGATGGTTTCCCCACATGCACTGACTGGTCCAGCTGAGAATCTCACAGTATGATCAGAGTTTGGGTGCTCATTGAGGCGACACAAGAAGTCACAAGTTTTGACCAACTGAGTGAACTGTAGTTTAGCTGCACCCCAAACGAGCACCAAATCACAGCATTCCTCAGATAAACACTGCAGCTTGTGCCTCACTCGGCTTTCTGCTCCACAGCTTGCTCTTACATTGCATGTGTGTGTGGTACATGGACACATTTCTGTGTGTGTGTGTGTGTGTGATGTTGTAGGCCTTCTTTTTATTTTAACATGGATTATACTGTCATTTAAATGCTACCATTTCAAGATAAGCATAGGGATAAATCTATAGATGACATAAGAATGTGTATAGGAGTGAAGTTGTAATATGTGCAGGTGTGTGTATGTGCTTGTCAGTAAAAGTGTGTATTGATTGTGTGCACATGTATGCATTGTACATGCAAAGTGCATGTAAACTAGTCCTCTGATTTCTAAGATTCTCTAACGGGTGTCACACTCTCCATATGTTTTTTTTTTGTTTCTCCCCATGATGTCACCACTGCTTCTCCTCCTTCACCTCATTTTCACCTTCTACCTATTCCTCCTCCTCCTCCTCCTGCTCACTGCTGCTGCTTGGGGCTCAAGCCTCCTAAAAAACGGCTGGATTATAATCCAGACATCTCCGCTCGCCAGCGCATTGAGGTAATCTCACATTCATGAGTGTTCCAGTACTGATGTTAATCTCACAGTTTCTAACATACAATAATCATAATCTTAGGAATCTAAATCTGTATTGATAAGAATAATGCAAGCTATGATTGCTTAAAATGAGTGTAATCCAAGATGAGTAAAATGTTGTTTTTTTTGAAAATTGTTGAACAAACAGATTTGAAATGTCATCCCTCCGTTTGCTTTGCATTTTACCCTTTTTTCACTGTCTGCTGACATCTTTCTCCTCAGAAATGTATTACAGAATTTACATATTTATATATATCTGTATTGTTTTTAGCTCAAAAAATAATTCTCTTAATTTTTTTTAATGTTTCCAACATTATTATGTGACTGCATATGATGTTTAGCCTTTCCTCAAAGAGACCTTTGCTGATCAAGCATATTGAACATCCTTAACTACTAAGACCATTCCAGCTGGTCCATACCAGGTTTTGCAGGACACCATTTGCTCCCTGAGCTCAGTTCATAGCATTCTTTGCTTTATTACCTTTGCCATCATCTTCCAGAGCAACCCAGAGCAAAAGAGCAGAGGTTTTATCCTTGCTGCTAACACCGTTAGGCCTCTTCTCAGTTAGGTGTGACACCGGAACCGGCATTCATTGCACCTTAAGCTGGGGGAGCGTTTTGAGTGTGACACAGCAACAATCGCACACACGCTGTGCAGTGTGAGCTGCTCTGCCTCCAGTCTTTGTTCTTGCGGACCTTACTTCTCTCTTTTGTTGTCTGCTCTATTTCAGACATCCCTACACATCACTCCTGCTGACAACGCTCCAGAGAGACCTGCGAGGTAACCTCTGTTTCTTTCATTTTCCTCTGCATCCCCCCCTTTCCTCTTCTCCATTATCACAACAATAGTGGTGACAGTGATTCAGCGTGGAATCAAAACTGCTCTTTCTTGCCTCGGCTCTGGTGCAAATAGCCTTTTTGCAAGGATTATTGTTAGTCTTTAGTTGGTTTTGTCACTAAAAGCAGGGTGCGTTGCATCTCCCTCCCACTAACCGAGGCAGAATAAATTAACCCAGCAAATCTATTGATTCAGCCCTTCACCTCCTATCCTTCCCTCAACCCCCCTCCTTCCCTTGTTCTGCTCCCTTTCACCAATGACCTGCTCATTCCATTGCATTTTCCTCTGTGAACAGAAAGGGCAGAAATGGGAGGTGATGTAGGCCATGTAATTCATGTAAGTGACATTGAGTGGGTTTGTTCTAAATAGAAAGCCCATTGGTTCTTTAGACATTGAATTGACATTGAATAAGAGGAGTGAAGTAAGGCTGTTGTCTCGTCTTCTTTGACACAAGGATAATAGTGGGATGAGCCTGGATACACTTAAAAATGCATCCATTATGCCAATTATTCTAATATTCTGTCAGTCCAGAAATGAAAAACTTCAATCTAATTTAAATATGAAAAATAATTCCATAAATCTACTAAATAGAAAATAGATTGTACCCACAAGACATTTACAGTTTCAACTGGCTTTCTCCAAACTGTATTCATCAGTGTGTGTTGTTTGAAGCAGTGGTCATTGATGCCTGACTGTGTTGCAGTGCTGCCAGCGACTACAGGAAGAGAAGGAAGTCTGAGCCATCAAGTTCCCAAGTGAATGCACAGTCTCAGATCAGAGCTGCAACGTCCCCTAAACCAGTGGATTCTTACCGACCCAGCAGCAGCCTAAAGAAACCTGTAATTCGCTCCTCACCATCCTCACCCTCCAGAGCCAAAGGTAGCGCATGCGCACAAACATCTCCTTTTCACTTGATATAGGTTTCTCTATGTATTTCTTATTTCCTTTGTTTTCCCTGGACTGTGAAAAGTGTGTACTGTACCTAAGACATTGCCAAAAAAATAAAAGAAGTTTTGTTATCATTTATTGCTAATGGTGGAAGCCTATGGAAAAAGTATGAAATCATCTTCTATCTTTTTGGAAAGTGTCTTGATAGAACTTTTGTTGTGATTTGGCGCTATTGAATCTTTTTCCTTCTCTCCATCTCCTCCTCCTTTTTTTTTACTGGTTATTATTGCTTAACATGCTTTCCTCCTTCTTCTTTTCCACCACGCTGCTCTCTATTGGATATCTTAAAGGTGGGGACGCATGTAACATGTATTCAAACAGTATGACCTCCCCAGGTCCTTATCAGGGACCCTGTCTGCCCTCTGTCCCCTCTGACCCGGTGCATTGCCTTAAGGATGCCAGTCAGGAAGACAGCTCCTCTTCCAAGACTGACTGTTGTATAAACAGCTGTCAGACAAAATGCTTGGACCCTGAGACATGGAGCAGTGCAGAGGAGGTACCACCCTCCCCTCGCAAGCTCAAGTCACGCAGCTGTGATGACTTACTCAGTGAAGGACATTCTGGCTCTGGTGGACGCAACACCACCCGCTCAGAGAGTGCTGGGTCACTGCTTTGCGATGGGAATCCTTCAAGTTTGACTGAATCCACCCACACACATTCATTACCTCGCCTTATCCGGCGACGAGCACATGATTCACCGGGCTTTCTCCAGCTCTATCGTAAGATGCACCACATTGATCGAGCTCAGCTCATTCCATCTGAAGTCATCCGCTCGGTCCGTGCTCGTATCTTGGATCTGGAACGGCAGCCCCACCTGCATCGGCATCGCCTCTCTCCTTGGACACCCTCTTGGGGCATGGAGGTGCCACGTGATATGGTGCCAAATCGTATTTCTGAATATGAGCTCCTTATTAAGAAGTCCAAATCCATGCCAAACTTGGATGATAATGGGATGCCTTCAGGCACTACCACACCAGGTGGCTCGTCATCTCGAGCCAGCAGTGGTGGTGGTGGCACACCCAGTTTTCCAAAACGCCGTTTTTCCGTAGAGTCTTTACTTGAGGAAGACAACAATGGCAACAGTGGAACAGTACCTCACACCATGGTTCACATGCATCGACCTCGCAGCCCACCTGAGGGCCAGCCTCGAGTTGGGCCAGAGTCTAGGTGTGGGCAGTCCTTCCCTGCTCCTCCTGTTCCTCAAGGCCCTCAAGCCAACCCAGACTACTCTGACAGTGAACAAGACGCTGTTGCATCAGACCTCAGTGACTTCATCCAGGTGGAGGGCTCATCATTTTGTAGTGAGAGTGACTTTGACCATTGCTCACTAACCTCCTCTGAGAGCTTGTACGGCTCTTCCACCATCCATCGCCATCACCATGCCCGTAATCATCACCACCAACACCCTGGAAACCAAAGTCTAGGCCAGAGCCAGGGCTACCAACACCGCCACCTCATCAGCACCTGCAAAGGCCGCTGCCCGGCCTCTTATACGCGTTTTACAACCATGCTTCGTCATGAGAGAAAACAAGCACGGCAGGAGCACAAGAGACCTTCACAGCAGAGTCGCAGCAGCCATTCCCAAGTCGAGAGTTCACAGTCCCAGCAAGCAATGTCCAAGCTGGCCTTCCTGGTCAGCCCAGTGCCTTTCCGTAGGAAAAAGGGCTCACCACCTACCTCAAGAAGAAGCAGTGGTGGTGGAGATCAAGGTAGCAGACCCAAGTCCAAACAGGCCATATATGAAGCATTGGATGCAGCCTTGAGAGACATATATGAGCACATTCAAACGGAGAGAGGCCGCAGAGGAACCAGGGCACCTGATGATAGCATCCTGAGGCAAATACTGGCTGAACTGCTCCCAAATGTGCCTGAACGAAGCTCCTCATTACGAGGGAGGAGAGGGTGCTGGCATGGGGGCCACTCTTCTGCGTCTTTGTACCCAGATGGGAGCCCCACTGGGTATGCCTCGTATAGAGGGGATCCTTCCACACCACAATTACCGTCGCCACGGCTACAGTCACCTATCAGTGCCTGTTATGGACGCCACTCAGACGCCTCAAACAACAATGACTATGGAGAAGAGCAGGGCAATGGAAATGGTCTCTGTTATTCAGGTGGAGATTTAAAAAAAAAAAAAGCATCATACCTCAGTTTACCAAATCATACCTGCACATAGTTTTTATTCACATAAGTACATGTATACATACTGCGAATATGCATCCACATACATTTTCCTCATTTTCTCTTTCAGTGTTGTCTGGGCTCTTTGCCCTATTCCCATTATTGGTCAGCCAATACATCCATCACTGTTCTTTTTGATGTATTTATATGACATTCAGTAAGTGAATTCTCAAGTAAAGCCTATTAAAATAATAGCCATTCTTACATTCTGTGTTAAAATGAATGTCAATGAAACTGAATATTTCCTGCTGATTTCTCATATTGAAGGTCTCTACTAAAATAGAAGAATTGTGGCCTTTGAGCTGCTGGAAGACTTTTAATTTGAAATATTCTAAAAGATACTTTCTTTGATTGTCAGTGGCTTAATGCTGAACAAAGCAATGGCAAAGTACGGACAATTTAAGTTAAATAGCAAGGGAGAATAATGTGTCTGAAAGAGAGAGAAAATCAGAGCAACAGAATGAGGCTTTAATGTTGCAATGATGGAAATAACAAATCAAACAAACAGCAGAGGTTTAGAAAACAGATGTGATGAAATATACTTAAAGCAGGCGTATCAAATTAATCTGATTTCTGTACAACTAAAGCAAAGGGATATTTGAGAATTTACAGTATATTACTGTTGTTGGTAAATAAATCTAAATATTCCCCTGTTTGTTTTTATTCATTAAATTGTTGTATCAGGGCTCCTCCTCTCGACCCACTTTTATTTTTTTCCCTCAAGCCATTTGCTTGTATGCTCATGTTTACGTTTTTTGTCTCATTTCTTAGTCTGTATTCCCTGTGTTTCATTTTGTGTTTCAACTATTTTCAGGATGGCATGTGTCATATTGTGAGGATCACATTCACCGTGTTTTTCCCATGAAATGCAAATAAAATACACATACGTTTGACTCTGAGCTTTCATTCCCTCATTTGCCTGTTGGAATGGCTTCTTCACAGCACCATTCAGCACCTCGCTAAAGCATATTGTTTGTGTTGTGAGCATGCAGGTGACATGATAAAGGCTACTATGGCAAGTCCCGTGACCTTTTTCATGTGTCTCTGCTAATCACAGACCAGGATGTCACCAGGTGTTATTCCCCCGTGGATGGACGCCACACATCCCAGAGTAGAAGACCTACACCTGACAGAGAGGTACAATATTTAAACTGCTAATATTCTCAACACCAGCTCACACTTCAATAGTAGCACAGTAGTTTCTTTTTGTTTTCTTAAACATAATTCACAGTTAAAATCAATTAAAATACTATATGTTTTGCTTGGTAATGCTCGCTGGCTTTCTTTTTCTCACTCTCATCTCCTAGGTCTCCCATAAACAGATGACACAACTTATTCTGTTCTCTCTTCTCCATCAGAAGCAGCCTGCGAGAGCCATTTATGATTTTAAGGCACAAACAGCTAAGTAAGTACAGTTAATGCACAGCACATGCTGCAGGAAGTCAAGCTTTAAAGCATGATCGTCTCATTGCCTTTGAACGCATCTTGACTCATTGCATTCATTGTTATGGTTTCAGATTCTGAAGCATTTCTCACGTAAAAGTTTCTTTTGCTTTCTAAGATAAATTTCTTGTCACATCTTACCACCACACCTGGATGGCTTCAACTTATTTATTTTATGCAGTCGATAAATATATGCAACAATAATGCTTAAAGGTATTCTCCCACTTTGTGTTTTCCTGCTCAAGGCGTGCGAAGAATTTTTAAAGTAATCACGCTATTTTTATCCAGTAGGACGAATGCTATTCTACAGCCTGATATAATATATATATATCATATTTTTAGCACTGCGGAATAAAGAGAACAATTCCGATTTTAATGCCCTTAGGGGAGAATATTCTGAAGTAAACAAAGGGCCATTTTCAAATTTGGTGACGTCACGTCTTCCCCAAGGGCTTTCCCAGATTTCTAGGGCACACAAGGGCGAGTGCGCGGAAGTTTCAAATCTGCGATCAAATGGAGAACATGGAGAAGAGAAAGCAGGGACGACATAAAATAACAGATAGTGCGAGGAAAAGGCGTCGAGTAGCTGACCAAAAGAAACGGAGAACAAAACTGGTAAATACTGGAGAGCAGAAATGGCGGCCAGGAAGGGGAATCCAAAACAAATCTGCCCACGGAATTCCCTTTTGTTTGGCATGTTTTCATTTGAATTATGCATTGAAACTTGACCAAACAATTAAATGATATTTATTAACTGATATGCCGCATTTTGGGTGGATTGCGTTTTGTTGCTGTTAGTTGAGTGGGAGTCTACCTTTAATGCTGTTGTACTTGATCTCATTTGATCCTGTTCAGTGGCTGAGGTTCTGTAGCTGATGCTGTTTACATGAAATGCGCTATGCTGGTTCAAGTGGTCAGTCAATGTCCTCTTCACACCCCCATGCTGGCAAATTGATGACATGAATATGTTTTAGGGAGCTGTCATTTAAGAAGGGTGATGCGGTGAACATCATCCGGCAGATAGACAATAACTGGTATGAAGGAGAGCACCGGGGAAAGGTTGGGATATTCCCCATGTCATATGTAGAGGTAAATGAGCATTTATTAAACTCTTATGTGAGTACTGTAGATGTACACCTGTATGTAATATGTCTTGCTGATTTATCTTCCTCCTGATCACACACGTTTACACACACAAACAGAAGATGCCGTCCGCAGAGAAGCAGCAGCCAGTCCGTCCTCCTCCACCAGCAAATGTCAAAGAGATCGGAGAGGCAGTAGCTCGCTACAACTTCAACGCTGACACTAACGTGGAGTTGTCTCTCAGAAAGGTAGTTTGCTTGTGTGTGAATGAAAATCTGGAATGATGTAACATATATATATAACGGCTTTCTAACGACAGGCTGAAACCTTGAATTTCTTGATGAACTAAACTGTTTTTAGTTTATCAGTTTTTGACTTAAAAGTTGCTGTATAAACTCAAAAGATGCAACATTTTCTCAAATTCTAGAGAGACACGTAATCATCCACATTTAGTTATATGAAAATCACCAGCGACAAAGTTTCCACCAGGCAGTGATGATATATTTTATGTGACTAAAACTACTAAGTGCACAAATTGAAAATTTCCTCACTCACCCCCAGAGCTGGAGACAATGATGTGAATGGGCTGAAAGTACTGTAACACATAAATGCAACAGCTTTCTCTGGGACTGTCTCCTTTAATTTGGGAGTCTGAAGATGCTATGATCACAAAAGATTTCTACACAGTGCGTATAAGAGCTGTGCTGTATTGCAGTTCAAAATCCTGCGTACATTTTGGGTGTGGTGTATGTCTGTGTGTGTGTGTGTGTGTGTGTGTGTGTGTAGGGTGAGAGAGTAATTGTGATAAGGCAGGTAGACCAGAACTGGTATGAGGGGAAGATCCCAGACACAACCAAACAGGGCATCTTTCCCGTAGCTTACGTTGACATCATCAAGCGTTCTCCATCGAAGAGCTCCGCCCACCACATCGACCCGCATGGTTACCCTGGCAACAGGACACAAAGCTCCACACCGATCAAGGTAGGGTAATCACTACACACACATTGTGTACAATAAACATACATAAGTAATTATGTATGAATATATTTAAATAAATGATACATCCTATGTGTAAAAGAGTTACCGCAGCTCTTTCTTTAGACCTCAGATGACATAGAACACACACAAAACACCGTACTCTGTTCTAGATTTATAAATTACACTGTTACTTCTTTTTCACTTCACTTTCATGGAGCCTTTCTACCATCTACCCCCATCCTCCACTACTCATGACCTCCCATCCCCTCACCCCCTGTTGAGAAGGTCTGACCTTCAAGCTGTCACCAGCGAGTGGTTGTCCCTCACAATGGACCCATCAGCGTCCACTCCAGCTCCCTCCCTCGTGACCACCCCTGTAGCACCCATGCCACCCCTTCTCCCCACTGACTTTGCACCTTGCCTAAATGCCCAGGGGCCGAAGCCATCCTCACCTGTGCCATCACAAAGAGGCTTTGCCCTGCTGGCCCAGACATTTTCCAGAACTCATCCGTTCAAAGATGGGAGACACAGTTTAGGTCACACCCCAGATGCACTGCCCATCGTCCAACCTCCACCTCCTCATCCTCATTCCTTATTTACGTCTCCATTGCCCGACTCTTCACTGCAATACAACAGCGACAAAGGAAAAGCCCAGACATTACACATTTCTAAACCAAACGTTTTGTCTTGCACCGTGCCAGAGCCGATGAAGTCGCCCACACAAGTTCCTCTGCCGCACAAGTTAAATGAGCCAGTAAACGAAAGCAACAGCAATATCGAGCTGCACGTGAAAGATCCTTATGATGAGCTGTTGTCCATGGTTCTGGATGGATGTACCAGTATAGATGATGCTGACTCCTCAAGATTGTCTTCGGTAGATTCCCCAACGGCTTTTCTACATGATGAATCCCAGAGCGCGTTTAGGCCAAAAGCAGAAGAATCCTATCAACCAGCGGTGAAATCACCGGAGGTCCCTCCAGCCAGCGACTCCGCAGGCAGTGTTCAGTTACCCGTGCAGTTTCACAAGCCTGTGACAATGGAGCCACTTTCCATCACTTGGGGAGGGCAGTCACAGACTCAACCCGTTGAGTCTCCTAGACAAGCATTGGTGAAAGAAAGGGGATATACTGAGTTGTTCATTGAGGAAGAGGAAGAAACTAGAGAGGACAAAGAGGAAGACATTGAAAGTGTTAATAAGAGACTCGGTCCACAGGTAGAGAGCATGGTGTGAGCTGCATCTGTTGAGTTTGCAAAAAAGCTACAGGGCCCTGGAAGGGAGATGGAATGAAATATTTTAAAGGTTACTTTTGCATTCTGCTCTATAATTTAAACACAAAGATATATGTAATTGTGTCCCTAAACTTTTTTTTGCAGAGAGTCAAGATGTTATTCAAATAAACAGCTTGAATAATTGAGGATTATAAAAATAGTTATGGTAACAGATGTTTCATGATCATAACAGAGACTGAGGAGGGCGTACGAAGATAGCAGGAAGGAGCAGCACATCATCTAAATGACTAGTGATAAGGGATTATGGATGAAAGGTCTGGAGATAGGATTAAAGGCTTTTAAATAGTGTTTAGTCATCAAACTCTTTGGTTGAAAAACAAATGGAGTACAATTAGTATCATTTATAACTAGAGATCAATGGACTGACAGATTAAAGGTTTAGTCTGAGATCACTCGTTCCTTCTTCCTGTATAATAAACACAGTATTGTGTTGCTTTTGCTGTCCTTCTTTTTGAAGGATTTATACAGATACACAGGCAGATTTGTATTTCTTGGAGTAATGCTAAGGGTTTTTTTTTTAGTATACAACTAAAATTAAAACATTTTTAAAAATCATACATGTAAATAAAATATTTTCCTCCATGTCTCCTCCAGGCCTCTGTATAATACAGACATTAGAATTTTATTTAAACATTTTTTCAGCATTTCTGTGATTTCACGTTATAATGGATGTGTGTGTCATTACCTCCATAGGCTCATGTATCACCTTCCACTGTGACACAGCCTCCTCACCCTGGCCTTCCCTCACACTCCATATCACCGCCTCTGACGACCTTACCTCCCCCTCTTTCTTCTTCTTCTACATTTTCTTCTTCTTCTTTCACTCCTTCTACGTCTTCTGTCTCACCACCACAACAGCAAGACCATACCGCCATACCTCCCTCTCCCCCTGTCTCCCCTCAGCCCCCGTCCCTTCCTCGCTTCATGACATCACCCCTACCTCCAGTCTCTCCAGCTCCACCTGTTTCACCGCCTCCCCTCTGCTCTTCTCACCCGGCTCCAAACGTTCCCTCACAGGTGTCCGTCTCAAACTCTTCCTGTCTTTCTCATTCGGTTACAACCCGCCCAGACTCAGAGTCGCCTATTCCCCTCCCTACACCTAAACCCGTCTCTCCTCCCCTCACCACTCCATGCTCTCCCCCCACTCTACCCCACCCAGGATGTCGATCTCCCAAGGTGAAGGTAAAACTAGACCGTGGGGATGATAGCATTCGTTTAGGTCATGTTTGTGGTGCCAAGGATAATGAAAAGACATAATGACGTAGACATTTGTAATGCTGAAACGGTGGTTGAAATAATAAGTCAACTAATCGACTGACAGAAATTATAGGGGCAGTCATTTATGCTGTGTATGCATGAAAAATTTCCATCACAATTGGATTCTTTCTCTTTTTTAAATCAGTATAAATTACCAAGATTTTGAACTGTTATAAGACAAAAGTACAATTTGAAGACATCACCTTGCACTCTGGTAAATTGTGATGGGCATTTTTCACTATTTGAAGACCTCTTAATGACTAAATGAAAAGCGTGGCAACAGATTCCTCAGCTGAGATTCCAATATCATGTGTACACTAACCTCCATTATCAAGTAAGCGGTGTGCAGTGATGATATACCAACAGCAGAGATTCTTAAATTAGTGCGCTGCTAATGCTGGTTGTACTGCTGTGTGTTTTAGGTGGATTTTCAGTGGCATCGACATGTGTTGATGGGTGACGTTTTACAGCATGTTAGTATAGCCTTGGTGTGTTCAGCTCATAGTGAAGGCTGCTGACTCAGTTCATTTTGAAGTGTTGCTTCTGGTCTTTCTACCCGTTAAGCAGGATCCAGTTGTTGGTGGCAAACCTCCTCGTAGCCCCATCTTGTCCCGGCGGTCCTATCTGTCCCCCATTAGAGGTCGAAGGGTAGGGGGGCGTGTCTTTGTCATGTCTCTGTGCAAAAAGACAGTCTTTAGAAGTACCCATGTCTTTTATGACTGATCCTTACATATTCTATAGCATGCATAGTAAAGTATGCTCTTTTTCGACAACAACCAATAATTTGCACAAAAATGATTTTCTGTATAGTTAAAAGGTGAATAAAGCTGTGTCAACCATAATTTGCCGTTGATATTTAATATGAACAGGATGGCATGACATCAAAAAATGTGTTTCTACTGTTGCTCAGTATATATCTCTATATATGTTCTTTAAAATGATACCTTATTCAGCATAAACATGCATAAACAAGCCATAAACATGCTTGTTCAACATAAACAAGCCTTTCAATAAAATCTCATTATCTCAAATTTATTTATTAGGATAAACCCCTTGATGTGTACCTCAGCCTATCATTAATGCTACGTAACAACAGAGAATGGATCAAATTAATTAGAATGTCTACATACTGCATCATAAAGACACAAAACAGACAAACAAAGAAACACGTTGACACGATTTCAAGCACCACGTGGCCAACAGTCATGTTAATGGATATACAATCAGGTATACACATAAGGTACGGGCAGTCGGTGTATATATAGATATTATATATATATACAGTATAAATCAAAAATCTCATGAATGCCACATTTTGACTGTGTGTGTTTGTGTGTGTCTCTCTTGTTCTCACAGCGATTAGTACAGGATGCACTCCATGGTGGAGGAGACCCGTAAGTCATATTTGTTTTTATTCCACTGATTTCCTGTTAACTTAAAGATCTTTGTGTTAAACTGTGGGCTTAGCAAAGTATACAATATGTGTCAAGGTTAATATTATATTATATTATGTTAGATTAGATATTACACATTACAGAAAAACTAATATTACTGTGTGTTACCATTAGTGAAACATTTCATATTTCCTGTTCACCATCTCTCACACAGGTACCAGGCCATTTACAACTACCTGCCTCACAACGAGGATGAGCTGGAGCTGAAGGAGGGCGACATTGTGGATGTGATGGAGAAGTGCGATGATGGTTGGTTTGTTGGTAAGAGGAGGAATACAGGGTTGTAGTTGATGTGTCTCTTAAAGCATCATATTGATTGTTATAGAACTAAACAGTGTTCACTAGTACAAAACCAGGCAAGTAAGTAATTTGTGTTCAGTAGCCAGGTTTCCATCCACATGTTGTGTTTCTCAAAAATGCACATTCATCTTTCATAATTCCCATTCATTAAACCTCAAATTTTAGAAACCATGTTGGAATTATGGGATTTTTTGATACATGTATTTTTTTGAGGAATGTTACAGTATCCTCATAGCTCCTCGTGATTAATTTGACAAATCATCAACACACCATCCTTTCCTCCTCAGTCAACTACTAAAAACTTCCTGCAATTTGAGGTGTCATTTTTTTATATTCTGCTCTTCCAGTCCAGACTAATTGGAAAATAAACATAAAAACGTGCATAGAATAACACGATTTTCTCTCATGTGGACATTGTCACTCCTCAAGTCAAACACCTTTTACTTTTTATCATGCCTACATCATGTACAGCTTCAGTTTCTCCATGAATGCTCCCCTGTGAGGCTTCTTAATGCAATTTGCGGCCGCACTTCAATCTCCCTGTGGCACGCCTCCCTTAAAAGCAAATCTCACCACCACAGCTGCCTGATGCCGTTTCCTGTCAGCAGAACTGCAGGTGCAGCTCTTCTCTCGTCTCCCTGATAACCAGAGAAACATTAACAGTACATTGTAGGCCTGTATTGATCTTGATCACCACCAAAATCTGATGGATTGTCTCTAAGGCAATACCCTACTTCTCAAAAAAAAAAAAAATAAATAAAAGTCAGTTCATAGCTTTTTGAGTAATCCTGCTTCCAGACAAACCCATTCCAGAAAAAAACACAACCTCCTTGGCAGAGGTAATTAGATGCTGTAACTCACTATAGCCTACAGGGTTTTGGTCCTACTGGCACTACAGTGCAGAGGTGCTTTACTAATATCAAAGTGAGACCCATAGATGGCACTGTGATCCAAGCACATATAACCACTACATTATCCTGCACAGCTGAGCACAGTTCAAGTCTGATAGCCCCTTTTATGCATGTTTATCTCTACATTCATTTACAAAACACTTTGGCCTCTTAAGACGCTTTCACGGTGTTTCAGATTGAGGTTGAGTTCCAGCTGTGGCTGATTTCCAGACTGCAGAGAGCTGGAGTTGGAAGCATTGACCATCTCATTGTATTGCTCTTTGTTTTTAAAGGAACCTCTCGGAGGACCAAGTTGTTTGGAACCTTCCCAGGAAACTATGTAAAGCAGCTATAATGATGATTCCAGACCCCACCCCCCCAAAGCCCCGCCTCTTCCTGTGACACGTTCATCGCCCTCAGCGCAGCACCCACAGGACACCGCCACACCGGCCTGAGTGATGTCGCACGTTTATGTCTTTGCGTGTACGTGGGGCTCGCCAGCCTCACACAGACAGAACATATAGCTCTAACTAGCCATCTTTAATGGAAGACTTCTACGAAGTAATGTTTTTTTTAATCTTGCCTTTTTATCCTTATTTTTCTATCACTCCTATGTGCTCCAGTGAATGACCTCTAACTTTTGAGAGTAATGGAAGGATATTAAAGGAACTTTGCAAACACTCAGTGATAGAAGACAGAGCACCGCAGTGATACTTCTGTTTCTAGAATTTTTTTTTTTTTCCTGCAATATCTCACATTTAAAACATGTCAGTGTTCAACTACAAATATCCCCAAAATATATTCAGTACAGAGTGTCGTACAAACAGTATTCTGTCAGCAGGTCTGTTGTATATGAACTGTTATGAAGCCATGCAGCCTGTGTTTCAGGTAAATGAATTGTACCAGAGTTACAAGAGGAAGTGTGCATGTGTCAGTGTAAAGTTGGAGGAGAAGAACTTGTGGATATATTTGTCCTGAAACACGTCATTAAGCAATTATTTCAATGATCCCAAATGAGGACATTTGAGAAATATAATACACTGGTGTATTTGCTGTCTAGACCTAATATGTTAGATTTCAATTATAAGATTAGAAAACAAAAAATATTTTCAATGCACTTTTAACAAAACTTTAACTACATTTCATGTTTGTTTTATCACAGATTTCACTTCATATTTTTCACCAAGAGGTTAACATGACCGGAGGGGCTTCAGGATGTATGATCATGTTTGAAAAGTGTATGCAAAAAGGTTTGCAGCCTTTTTAGGTATTATATTTATTAGAGGACAAGTGCTGGTCAAACTGTTACGAGAAGGTTTCAGAAGGTATGGAAAGACGTTGCTTTTTTTTTTTTTTATATCTTTGAACAGATTGTTGTTTTATTGTCAAGACTCATTGTCCACATGGGTGATGAGTGACAATAACACAATATGATCTATAATTATGCTGAGTATCATGATGTTTTATGTTGAATTATTTATGTCAGATTCAGAATGAGATAGCATTTTATTAAAAACTTCAGTCATGTCACTGCAGTTTTTCCATGAGACTTTATTTTAATACTGATTTCAGTGAGTCACTGTTTCACATAGTTATATACTAGTAGGAATTATTGGCAATTTCCATCTTTTAATGCAGAGTGGATGTGATTTATGTTTGTTTTTTTCTCATTTTATGTTTCACATAGGATAGACACTGATGACAAAAAAAACAATTGTTGAAGCACCTTAAGATATATTTTGTTTTATCATTCACAAATCACGTCACCCCCTGTCATCCACTATTTCAGCTGGTGTGAGAACACGTCCATGAGTGTGTGTGTATGTGGTGTTTTTTGTAAGCCTTTTGTATGAAAGCTGTAAAATGGCCAACATCCACTTGCTTTATAAAGTCAGCTTTTTCTCACCCACCATTACATTTGGTTTCCTGTCCTTCTTTCTTCACATGATGCTGCTGTGGTGCTTATTTCCACTTTTTCAAAGTTATTATTGTAGCCAGGCCTGAAGGCCTTTTTCCTCCAGTTATTTGTTGTTTTAACAGCCAGTGACATATTTAAACTGAGGTTAATGTAGGTAGAGTGAGTAGAGTTGGTGATTACTGCCATATGTCCAACTCACTAATTTAATAGCCATGTACTGTATATGTAAGCCTCTTCTGTGATGCAAAAAAATAACAAACGTGCACAAACATGATCACAAACTCTAGTCTGCCTTTGTTTTTTGGGTACAGATTTGGACTGAGATGAATTTGACTCCTGATATGTTTATACATATGAAGAAAATGTAATTTTTTTTATTTATTTTTTTTTACTCATGTCATAACAAATACAATACACACTCTTGGACCTATCTATTTCTACAGCGTAGATCATCAGAATTGGTTGATGATTTATGGGGCTGTATTGCTAATATAATCCAGCTGGTAGGTGAAATATTCCAAATAATTTTTTCCTATTATCATATGAAAAAGATGCAGCTTTGTTGATGACTGAACAAAACAAAAAAAATCACATTTATGGTGTTTTCCCACCATTTCTCTCCTAGCAAGATGGTGAAGTGATGCACTGTCATGTGTATTTCACACAATTCCACATGGTGGCAGTAAAGAGCATCATAAACCAACTAAATGATGGACTAAATAATGGTAAAACATAAATATCAACCCAAAAACAGGTGAGACTTCTTATTTCAGACCTCCATTTGTCTAAAGGATAAACCTGATGGTGTATGTTTTTATTTGTCCACAAAAACAAAACTAATAGTTTATCAATCTATCTCTGAATACTTGTGACTTCACTATTCTGTCTGTTGCACTCAGCTCTTTGCCCAGTCTTCCTACTGAAACTGATCACAGGAGTGTTGTCAAAAGAAGCATTTATTTTCTGTGGAATTGGGTTTTGTAGCAACAAGAGTTAGTGGTTCACAAGGGTATTTTTGGAAGGGCATAAATAAGGAAAATAAACTAAAGTGTGTAGTAATGAAGGAGCATGTCCCTTACTGAAGTTATTGTGACTCATTGTGTTTTTAATGTCCATGGCAGAGCAAGGGGCATCCTTTGCTGTAACATAAGCTATTTGTATCAGGATTTGGCAATACTGAATGAACCTGATAACAAAAATAGAAAATGTCATCATACTTGTCCTTTAACCTCTTGGCCTTAGTGATGTACTTTATAAGTGTACTTCATGGTGTGTCAGTACACAGAGAGGGCATTTAAGCACCAGACCTACTTCAATGAAGTCTACAAGGTTTTAGCAAAGCGCTGGATTTAATTAATGAATAAAGGTTTGTGGAGTTAAGACTTTACCTTGACAGATGAAAAAAAATGCATTATTATTCTTAGTTTTAGTGCTAGTATTTTAGTTTTTAATGATGCTTTTAAAACTCGTGCAGGTAGAAAATACCAAAACAGGCCCTTCAGGTTACCTTAGTTGTTCAGCATTAATGTACATATATCTTTACAGGTTTAGCAAATAAAGCTAAAGGGGAATGTGCATTTTACTGGCTCAGATGCTGTATGTGAATGCGATATGTGCTCTCATGCAGATGTGGAGTAATGGCAGAGAGAAACTGGGGTGATGAATGAAAAGGGATACCGTATGCAGGCACTCATACGTGTCTATTCAGAGGAAGAGAAAGACAGAGTGGCTTTGCAATATACATACATCATCGTCAACTTCTCTGACGTGTTGGAGATTTAGAGTTACATCACCATGGCAACTGCAGAAACAAACAATAAATCTGGTCAATTTGAAAATACTTGCATTAAGAGTAAGATTTTCAGTGCTCTGTGCTGATGATGGATTTCTGTTAGGATATTTAATTTGCAAAACTGTTTAAACTGGAGGTTTTTTCTTTTATTTACACAATAGACACACTCAGATCAAAACTTTAAACCTTTACTATTTATTTTTTTTAATTGAAGCTATAATGAAGGGTAATATCCCTGCTGGAATAAAACACTGTGATCATACACAAAGCACAGTGAATAAGATGTTTGTAGGCTTAATTTACCAAAGAAAACGGACCTGGTTTCTGGTATAAATGGAGAAATATGATGATGATGATGATGAGAATAAAGAGTGACGATGCCTTGAGCTGGATCATTAACAAGCTCATGGGTGAGAGTCCTGGTTCCCATCCAGATCAATAGTGGCTGGAATGTGCCTTTGGGACCTCCAGAGTGGAGCTGCGCCTCCAGACCAAATAAGGAGAGGAGCAGCAAGACCCGTCAACCAGAGCGAGAGAAGGACAGCCAGACTCTGAGCTGCCAAGGGATGAGAAGTGGTGGTCGGGGGGGGGGTGGTTTACATCGTCGCTCTGTTTACAGACTGTGATTTGAGTTGGACAACTGAAGTTATGGTAGCACATGGTTGAAGCTAAAATATTCGCTTTTTTTTCTTTTTGAGAGAGAGAGAAGTAATAAGAGTAGAAATAAATAATGGGAAGTAAAAACACTGGTGCTGATAAAACAGCCTGAGAGTTAGTTCCCAAAATCTGACCAATTACTTCACTCCTGGGGTGGTGTCTGTCCATTCTCCTCCCCCTGCACCCACCCCCATGATTCAAAGTCTCCATCACTTTATATTCCTTTACTCTTGACTTTTGTTCCCCGCAGTGCTGTCACTGTCCATCCTGTTGTTACCTCACAGCAGGGGAGGTATTGAAGGGTCATGCCACACAATGTCGTTTTGGATGGTCCAGCCCCCTGGGGGTTTCGCCTGGCAGGAGGAAAGGACTTCAGCCAGCCTCTTACCATCTCCAGGGTGAGTAAGTGGTAGGATGTCTCTATTATAAGATATTATTTTTATTATATTAAGAACAGAATAAAACTTATAAAGGATTCAGTGTGCAAAAATATTACCTTCTTTATTACACGGTCAAAACAATACATTTACTCTTGGTACTCTTGGACAATATTTATATTGTTGTAACATCAGCCTAGATTGTCTCAAATGTGAATATGCTTCAATCCTTTTCATGCTTCAGTCCAGAAGAGTCAATGTTTGTATTTCCAGGAGGGTTAATTCTAGAAACAGTCTGGGCTTAGTGTGGTATGGGGCTTGCACCTGTGCCACAGCAAATGCAGGAGGCTTAGATACAAATAGCAGCTTACATCATACTCTGACAAATGAACACACACAAATATGCTATTGAGTGGATTTCAGAGGAATTTAGGAGCAGAGTGAACTCACAATATTATAGTAGTCCTGCAGAGTGTAGTAATCAATTCTGAGCATAACCCTGGTGACTGAAAATATGAAAGGAAAAGAAAGGAAGAATCCGCTTAGTATCTTTGAACACACTTCCACATAGTCCAACAAATGGAAGAATATATTTGTCAGTGAAACTGTTCTGAGATCTGCAAGACTCCAGAAAGAGCCACACATGAATTAAAGATTATTTGGGACAGTGAAATATTTATATATAGAGAATATAGCGAAATATTTGGTGCTTGATATACCAGGAGTCTTGTTTTAGGAAGGACAGAGTAATAGGGAGAGGAGGATGAATTTTAATATACATTAGAGAATCTCAGACATAGAAATATAGCTGGACTGTATCTTGAAGGGAGTGAATATTTTTTCTTACCCAAAATTAATTTTAATGTTTGTGAGTTACACAATCCACCTTCACACAATATAAGTATTTTTCTAAGAATAATATGTAATATGTTTTCTGAATGTATTTTGTTTGGGAATAATAATAATAGCAATTGGATCGATAAAATCACCAACTGGAAATCGAAAACAATCATGAAAAAATTCAACCTGCAGCAACTGATTGATAGACCAATGGGAATAATGAGGGGAAGCAACAATCTTATTGACCTTGTTTTAACAATGAGGACAGAAAGAATGATTAAAACATAAAATCTGATCACATATATGACACTGACGGCGAGAAACCTGTAAAGTCAGGGGTTCCAAAATGTAAATGGCAGAGTTTAAAAGAGAACCGAAACAAATATCGCACCATATTAGAAAGACATCACTCAAACACCAGTTGTGATCATTTCATGACAGCCACTAATAATGGAAGAGCAGACCTAAAGGGAATTCACTTCCATGGCTTTGTCAAGATATTTGGGAAAAAATTTACAAATGTTACCCACAAAAATGACTCACAGGCCTAAGAAAGTAAAGTTGCTATTGAACTGTGCAAGGCTAGAATAAATTATTTTTCAAAACATATTGAAGAGCCTAAAGGTAGAGGCTCCAATTTGTGGAAGCACCTCAACCAATTCAATAACAACAGACAAGTGAACCAAGTAAAGACAATAGATTATTGCAGCAGATGATAATTGATAATTACTCTGTCAGAAAGTCCTCGGCTCTTAGATTCTTCAGGGAGAAGGGAGTCTGCCCTGCAGCAGCAAGATAATACCCCAAGGGGTCCAGACACTGGTGGTGGTGGTGGCTGATGACTTTGCTGAGACTAATGAGGCTGATAAAATAATGAAGTTGGTAAGTCTGCAAAGACTGGCCAGTGATAGGGAGGTGGAGGTCTTACATACAGTAACAGCAGCATGAATGGACTAGAGGACTAGAGGTAGAGGGAGAATCATATTTAAAAAGACAGCAGCAAGATGATGGGCTAACGATGAAGGTGTGTCACAGTCCTATTGGATAGATTTGACCAGCTGATTAGCTGATTTCTCACTTGACAGCCCCAGACAATCACAGCAGGAAATTAAGAGTGTGCATGCCTGAGAGGTGTGAATGACAGGATGTTATGGGAAATAAGATAAGTATGCAAACGAATAGTTTTCCTGACTGCACCAAGGGTCAGAGTACAAAGGAGTTGAGAATCAACAACAAATATACCTCTGATAAAGATGAAGTCAATGCGGCTTTCTGTTGTAGAGTCAGTACAGGAACTTGCAAACCACTTTAAACCAGTAGAGATTAGTGCACACAGTGGATCTCAACATGTTTTACATCAAAGTGGTTAATCATGAAGAAGTTAATGAAAGTCTAAGTTACTTTAGTAACTCAAAGGCTAAAGAACTCAAAAAACTTGATTCCACACTGATGAAGAAATACAGAATCCAGCTATACTTGAGTGAACAACACTTTTTTTTTTATCTAGTGAAATCCCAGAGGCATCATCCAAAGTCTGAATCTGATTTGAATCTTTGGATACCCGACGACCATGATCTGGTGCTCATGTTGTACATTAAAAAAAGTCATTAGTCCAATTCTTAAATCTGTTGAAGCCAGACCTGACATGCGTATGAAAACCCGTTGTTATTCTTCCAGTTGCTACTTGATACTTGATCAAATTATAGCAGAGCAACTTATAATATATTTACAGACAAATAAGATACCGTATCGGCAACAACTTGGATTCTGAGACCGGAAACATTTATCTCATTAAAACATAAAAGGAGCAGAACTTTGGAACTGTTTACCGCACAATTTTAATAATTTCAATAGACGTGACCCTCAAAGGTTGAATCAGAAGTAACAGGACTTCTATTTCAGGGGCTTCTTCACCTCTAACTGACTGAAGGGAAGTTTTTAGGTATTTAAACGTCAAGTAGTTGCACATCAAGAATCATTAAGCTCACATGTTAACAGTTGACCCGCCCTGCACTATTATGGGTTGGTGGGGTTGCTGTGGACACAAGTGGTTTGTTTGGAGCATAATGTGAGTCATCAGCATTAATATCAGTTTCACTTGATTAAAAGAGTGACTTGTGGGGAAACCATCTGGGGAGAGATGCTAAGTCTGCCATGTATGTGGCTGATATGTGGTGGTGTGGACCCCCTCCTCTGTTCACACATGGCTGTTCCAGTTTCACATAGATGACTTCCTTTACTCCTGTCTCAAACCATCTGTCCTCTCTGTCCAGAATGTGGACATTGTTGCCTTAAAAGAGTGACCCCTCTCCTCAGCAAGTAGACTGCTGAGTCCAGAACTTTATTTTATTTTATTTTATTTTATTTTATTTTATTTTATTTTATTTTATTTTATTTTATTTTATTTTATTTTATTTTATTTTATTTTAAATCTATGCGTTTGTGTAGATAGGTAGACAAATAAAAAAACAACAACAACAAAAGTTGGAATAAACAAAGAAACACATAGAAACACATAACATATAACACGACACATATATATAAATATATTATCTTAAAAATGTTTCTTCAGAACAGTAACAACTCCTTTAGATCTTTTCTTTAATAGTATGTTTTCTTTATCCACGCATTTTCTTTTTTCTGTCTCTATCATTTCTGTTCTGCAGTTTGCAGAGTATTTATAGTACAAAAGTAAACATTCTGAAAATGAGCAGTGGTACTTTCAACAGCATTCAGACCTCGTGTGCTGTATGCCCCAGGATCAGCTGTGAGGAGACTCAGTAATCCTGCTCAGATGGGGATATGCATGTCTATATTTAGACGACGACCTCAGGAATGACTAAAAGTATAGTTGGGTCTCCAAACCACCGACTCTGTCTAATGACCTCACACCTGTTGTGTTAGTGGACACTCAGTGGTCCATATGAGAACAGTGATGAGAGATTGGGATGGATAAGGAAGGAGAGGAATGGAGGAAAGGGGGAGAGGGAGGAATCAGGGAGGGCAAATGATATGCAAACAGTAATACAAGAAAGTGCGCGTTAGAACATGTTCATGTAAGAGAGAAGTACAATAAAAAAAAAGAATGTGTGAAGCTCTGATATACCTGACAAAACACCGCATCAACGCATTCCCTGTATGAGACGAATGGAAGGAACTGAACCCCAGTGAACCCTCCTGATTTGTTTAAGCCAGTGAATGCAGTGTCTCCATTCACTGCCATATTTGGTCAGGAACATCCTCCTCTTTATGTCCTGCCGGTTCCCAGCTGGTTGAATAAAGTAAACAAAAGTGCTTATCATCTTTTTCTCCAGTAGACAGCAGCCTTAAAGGGGCACTGTGTTGAATTTATATGTCAAGATCACTTTACTTGATCTTCATGTCGTGGTGAGCATTATAAGGCTGTGTAAAGTGTGACATGCCGTTTTCTGTGGTAGGAGAAAATGACCCTGATGGTATCATCAGGGTTGAGTGTGGAGACTACTAATTTAAAAAAGTTAGCCTGCACAAGTAGTGGCTTTTATACAGTATAGACACAGGCAGGGAGAGTCTGATGAAAGTCAAAAGTGAATTGCATTGAGAGAAGAGTATATTATTATTATTATATTATTATTTTAATCTGTCTTTCACAACTTTCCTCCTTGGGAACTAATTCAGAAAATGCAGAGAAACATGTATCTGGAGTTTTGGGGTCTCAGTGAATGCGAGATATTCTTTGTCCTTTTTGAGGGAAATACATTACTACTCACTAACGTTGTGTGTTTGGCACTTAGCTTACTTTGGGATTTCTTTTTTGCTGAAAACAACTGCCTGTTGTGAAATAGGAGTGAACCAAATGTAAGTGCTGTAACTTACTTGGCTGAAAAGCCAAAGCAATGAGTTGAAGATAATTAAGTGGTGTTGAAGGGCGAAGGAGAAAGAGCTCATTTGAACCATTGTCGATATATAGATACTGCTTACTGGATTCTCTCTTTCCTTTTCTTTTATTTCTCTCTTCATTCACTCTTAAATTGCATGTTTTACTTCCAATAAAAGTGCATAGACACATATCAGACAATATCCAAATATCCAAACTATCACATCTCACAGGAAGAAATAAAAAAAAATTATATTTGTTCTTGAATAAAAAGCATTGCCTTTCTTCAGTTTGGGGGGATTTTAATGCATAAAGATCAGTTGAAGAAGAAAAGGAGGTGGAAAAAACAGAGCCAAGCGTGTCGGGGATGACACAAGAGGAGGCAAACATCTGAAAAAGGAAAGCTGTAAGGCCACAGAAAGGATGTAAGAATGCAAACATAGACAGAAAGAAAAAGGAAAAGATGGAAAGGCTGTTGTAATCTAATCGAAGACAAATGTTTGAAATGACAACGGAGCTGCAAGGAAACAAAAGAATCCAATAAAAAGCTTTGTTGCGCAAAGACTCAGGTAACACAGCAGTAAAGCATACAGTCACACAGCAGTGAATTACAGCTCCCTCTTTGGCAGCATGAGACATCCCCTCGACACTTTCATCTAAAGTTATTTATAGGCAGATAACTTAATTCAAGTTTCAATGTAATATCCCTGTGCAGCGAAGTGTCCTATGTCTGTAATGCAATGCGGTTGAGCATAGGTCATAGCCTGTGTAGTGTAACAGGGAATGAAGCTGGCCCCTAAGCTATTCTTTGTGACCTTCATACCTTTTGGGTAGCTCTTACTAAACACATCCTGGGCAGCAGATTGCATATTCCATCTGGATGTTGTCACAGTGGGAAGTAGGGCATGTTTATTTCATCTCCATGAAAAGGGATGGACAGATATATACATGCATACCAACCAGGGCAAAGCTTCTCTCTGCTGCATCTCAGACAAAGCAGGACAGCAGTAAGTGTTTAGCAGAGTGCATTTTGTAAAAAAAAAAAAAAAAACAACTGTAGATTTAGGTCATGAATGACCTGAATCTTTTCTGTTATGAGTTATATGGAATAGTTTGGCCTCTTAGTGGAGTCTGTTTTGTGTTTTACACCAGTATTTAGGCCAGGTGAGACTCAGAGAATGGAAAAAAGCTGTGATTACATCAATAAGATTGGAGTTGATTTTCTGTATTAACAGATGAGGTGCCAGTGATGAAGAACAGACCAGAATGTTTCACAAGGCTGCCCCCCTTCAACATGCTGGGCTAGTGGAATAGGATTTATAGAGAGGCAGACAGTGAAAGGTAGAGTTTTCTGGCCAACCAAATTCAAAGGCATTGCTCTGAATTCATTCTAATGAGAAATAAAAAATAATAATAAATGTACTAATAAATGTTATTTATACACCACATTTCAAAATAAATGTGCAAAGTGCTTTAAATAGCTGTACCAGAATTTAAAACATGTCACTGAAAATGAGCAAAGAAATGGAACAATTTAAGAATAATACAAAACTAAAAATGTTATTAATTATCCAATAATAATAATAATTTTATTTATGTTGTTTATTTAATGTGTGTTGTTATTTCACTGTATAATTATTTTATTTTGTTATTTTGACATGTTTTAAAAAGAAAACTAATTTGGTGTTTTTGGTGAAGATGTTGCACAGCATCCACACATCAATCTCATATAAGAGGTTAAGATACGGAGTTTTTTAAAATCCGTAGCATCATACTCATCTTCTACTCCCATTCCAGATCACTCCCGGCAGTAAGGCCTCTATAGCCAACTTGTGTCCTGGTGACATCATCCTGGCCATCGAGGGCGTTCCAGCCACAGACATGCTGCACTGCGAAGCCCAGAACAAGATAAAAGAGGCCACCAATAAGCTCTGTCTTACTGTCGAAAGGTTAGATGAAAAGTATGCACACAAACAGGTGGTGGACCCAGTAAAGGCAACACCTGCACAGCATAATGACATTTAATACATTAGCTTAGCAATAATTACTGTCTATGAAGGTTAAATTGTTCCATTTTTGCATCAGACAGTTGTGGGGTTAGTTTTAAATTAAGTTGAAAGGTCATTGTTGTGGTTACTGTTGTTGCCTTCACTGTGTCAATTGTTGTGTCCAAGTCCCATAATAAATACTGGTACTGTGCAGCAATGGTTCCCAGTCTTTTTTAGCTTCAAGCCCCTTTATTGTCCAGAGTAAAAGAAAATGAGAGTCAGGCAAAATCTAGAGACCATATTATGCAAGATATGCACAACATTAAACATGGCACAGTTCTCTCATTTCTCTCATGTCATGGGTTCTATTGCTCCCATGCACACCAATTGGCAATGTGGCTGGTGGGATACCATCACAATGCAGGCCGTGGGTGCACTGTGGACTACTCATCTTCAAAAGTCCTCTGTCTCCTGTCCATAGACTTACATGCATATAAACACCTGAATTCTGTGTGCCTTACAATCATCTCGTGGCCCCTGAGATTTACCATATAACTCCTTTGTGATGGTGCCAACCTTCAAGTTGTGAACCATTGTTACATAGGATGAACTAATAACACTGTTTTCTATAGAAATTAAATATATCATTGGATTGTACCATTAAGAAATTATAAAAGATGGTTGCTGACACCAGTAAAACTTGCATTAACCAATTGAATTGTGTGTGGTTTATCTTTTAGTCACTTTTGTTTAAGTATGGATAGTCTCCAAATCCACTTCAAAGGGTATCCTATGGTTTGACAGGAAAAAGCCAACATGTAGGCAGAAGATGTAAACTGTTGATGTTTTATAGACCAGGATTTTAGACATCTAATACATCTAGAGCCTCAAAAAAGAGTCAATCAACAGTCACTTCATCAGTCCTGTCATGAATCTTCTGAACAGGGTCTGTCTTTAATTTCCAGAAGTGAATCAAGATTGTGGTCACCACGTGTTGTGGAGGACGGTAAAGCCCACGCGTATAAAATCAACCTGGAAGCAGAACCACAGGTTTGTAAGAGTGTGTGAGAATCATATTTATTAAAATTATACCCATTTTCAATCACATACTTATCTTATTATCATCTCAACAAAGACCTCGCTTCTCTCTTCTCCACACAGGAATATAAACCTATTGGCACAACTCACAATCGGAAAGCTCAGCCATTCATTGCGGCGGCGAACATCGATGACACGCATCAGGTGGTCAGTGCATCCTACAATACTCCCATAGGCCTCTACTCCTCAGGCAACATTCAGGACGCCATGGAGGGCCAGATCCGAGGCCTGGTTCACCAAAAGCCTGTCAGGTGATGTTCTCACTCTATCTACAGCTTAAACATAACAAAATCCCTGCACTGCAAAAAACAGCATGTGAGTCTAAGTACACTGATTATATCATTAATCGTGCTAAGAATAGCACTATGGCTCAACACATCATGATGTTAGTTTGCCATTCAGAGGAACAATGATCAGCTCTGCATACTTTGCATAGTGGCATAGCATTCTATTACATCCTTATCTGTACTGGGAATGGGTGTGGCTTGGATATGGGTTTATCTCAAGTATTTATTTATTATTTATTATTTATTATTTATCATTTATAATTAGAACAATAAAATAAATAATAAAATAGCTTCATATTTGATTTTCAATGAGTAAGAGAACTGTTTGCATATCAAGTTATCAAGAAACTTGAATCAATAAACACAAAGCACATGCAGTACTAAGAAGTACTAAATAGCATGCAGGAACAAGTTTTCATAGTCACTGTGACTTTCTCATTTTCATTATTAAATTTATTATTAAATTATTTATTATTATTAAAAAAATTATATATATTTGTCTTTCTTTTTTTGAAGTCCTATCATGATATTAGCCTTTTTGTCACTCCTCACATGGTAAATAATTTCACAAGCTAATAATTATAATTGTAATAATAATAATAATAATAATAATAATAATAATAATAATAATATTGACATACAGAACATTCAAAAACATAAACAATTTACAGTGACATCTACCAGAACACAACCACCTAGAACCAATTTATCTATATTACATGTTTCTGGTGGTGGGAGGAAGCTGGAGAACCCTGAGGGATCCCACACAGACACGGGGAGAACATGTAAACTCCACACAGAAAAGTCCTAGGTCCTCAGATGGATTTGAACCCATTGACCTTCTTGATTTGAGGCAACAGCGCTGCCTACTGTGCCACCGTGCTGCCCCCCCTATTACTGTTCTAGCTTGGAGCTTCATTTATGATCTTTGAAACAGGGAGGCCTATCCATGATAAAATACAGTAAAATTTCAAGGTTCACTTACTTTTTATAGTCAAAATAGCTCTATAAAAAAAAGATCTTAGTTTAGAATATTTTAGCACACAACAAACTGAGCCTTTCCACTTGCAGAGTCCACTTGATGAGGATCTAAGAATAGCAAAGTGTCCATTTTCACCCATCCGGGTTTACTGGTGTGTAGCGATCATGACAGCCTCATGAAGCTATAAAAGTTTTTTGCCTCCGTGATTTCTTAGTGCTTTACATGAATCACCCCCTGAGTCACCCAGTCACACAGTTTGGTTTGTGTGGAGGTGTCAGGTGAAGTTGAGTAGCTTAATACAGCCATGGACGTATGTCCAGTATGTCCAGTATGTTAGCCGTCGTCCCTTCCCTCCATGTAGCTTGTGTTAGGCTACCTGATATGTGGCGTGTCATGCTGAGAATGACTTACCAGAGCTGACAGGAATCGGTATTTGAATGCCTAAACCACAACTTCTGGGCAAGACAGACTGACTGTCAGACTTTAAATGGAAAATGAGATATGTAGATTTAATTGTGATATATTCAAAAAGCAGATTGAATAGAATTAATATTTTATAGACCATGATTATGAAATTAGAATAAATAATGTCAACATGGGTGAAAGAATCAGCCTGTTTCCTTTCTCATGTTCCTCTACATGGTCCACCTCATGGATGTTCTTACTTATCACACATTTAGCATCCAACCCTACTTTCTCTTGTCAAGTTGGACTGTAGCTTTATAATCTACCACTAGTTGCTCTCACCTTATCTGCTCCACTTTGTAACCACAAGTTTTAAAAGAACGCAGGGTACATTTGTGTTCATATCCTGCCCTGTGTGTGTCTCAACGTGCCGCTCAGCCCCAGGACTTTGACGAACATCGAGGATTCTGACGTCTACCAGATGTTACAGAAAGACCAGGAGGATCCCCATGCTCCTCGGCAGTCCGGCTCTTTCAAAGCCCTTCAGGAATTTATTGACAGTGACGGTGCGTTTCTCCTCTTCCTCAAACGATCTATTTTAAACTGGAGTTATTGTTTGTCTCAGTTGTATGTGGGGCATCAAATGAGCAATATTGTAATGTGAATTTAGTCGTTGGTTGTGAATTTGTTGGCTCAATCCGTCGCTCTTCCTGTCCTCAAGTCAATGGCGTTTTGACAATGATCTCCAAAAATGTTCCTAATTTGTGTATGCAAGGTAAATATAAGTCTCTTTGGAGAGAAATGCCTGTCAACCAACTAATTTGCTGCTGTACTTTATTACATAACCCAATTCTTAATCACCGCAGAATGTAATATATTATAACTGAACTAATTGCATAATATTGGTACTTCAAAAAAAAATGGAGCGCCATATCTCTTATGTGTGATCGTTTTGATCTGATTCATGTCTTGTATAAGTCCGGGGTTGTTTTGCTGAGTGGTCTTTCTCCCGTGTGGACAGGCACTCGTCCCATTGGAACCAGGACGGTTAAAGCTCCAACAATCAAACCAAATCCGCCCACAGGAAACCTGCAGAAGCTGCCTGTCTGCGACAAGTGTGGGAATGGGATCGTGTAAGTAAGAATAGACAATAATCATCTGTGATTTACATTCAGAGCCTCAATGAGGCGATACAAAGAGAGGGTGGAGAGGAACAATACAGTCCACAACAGCAACAACACACACTATAGATTGTGTAGAAATAACTCACATTTAAACACCCCAGGAACTCCTTTTCCTTTGAACACGTAATGTGCCTGTTTTTTAAATCTTGACAAAGATCATAACATAACATAATTTTAATGATATATAATGATATGTTTACAAGGTCATCTATAATCACCCTCCGAATCATGTGCACACATGTATTAATAGCTAAGAAATGCTTTATGGCACACACTGCGATCATGCCTGTAATCATGTAGTATCACTTATCATACATTATATATGATAAATTTATCTTTTACTGTCATTAATCCACTGTTTGAGCTCTTGTTACGGGATTTTTGGGACTCTTTTAGGAGAAATGGAACACAATATTCTAAAATTCCATTGGTGTAAAATCACCTGAATCTAATCATTGTGTTTTCGCTGCCCTGGAATTCGTCTCTTATTTCTAAAGATATAAGAGGCATTTTGCACCACCACAGTAGCCCACTTGAGCCTTTCACATTTTTAACAGCCACAATAGGGGAGGGACAAGGGGTCTGCAGCCACACCACTAGATGCCACTAAATCCCACACACTGGACCTTCAAATGGATCCACATAATTGCATGCAAGTGCATGACAGTGTGTTATGTGTTATAAAACATTTATTATGTGTTTATACACTGCTTATAAATGCTGTATACTTGCTGAGGTATGTGCTGTGCGCATTGGCACTGTGGTTTATTCACTTTACTATGATAGTGTCGCTTTTTTTTATTGAAAAATGAGACAATCCCATTGAAAACTGGTGCTGTGTATGTGTTGTTTTCCTTCTTTCAAAGTTCTTTATATTGAATTTTACAAAGTAAACATATACAAACATAAAGAACATCTCTCCCACCCCATAACAAACATCCCCTGTCCCATGCTGTCACTCGGTCAAGCAAGCCGACCATAATAGTTCCAACAGTCTGCTTATATACATTATGATATAGGCAACAAGAGATCAGTTATGAAAAAAATAAATGAATAAAAAGAAAAGAAAAGAAAAGGTAAGAGATTAAGCAGAGGCAGTATGTCCAGACCAGAAGTGTGAGAAATCTATCAAGGTGAATGCCAAGGGCCAGAGCAGAATAATCCCCTATTTATTCCTGCATTTGTGTTGTTTTCAAGTCAGTAACCTCCACTATAGATCCATATTCATTATTGGGAGGGCACTCAGAGTATTTAACAAAAGTGCCCAGGAGAAAAGGAAAAAGGGTGGTTTTATTATTTTGTCCGTCCTTTATATTTGCCAATGTTTCGTATATAGTCATGTACATACTAACAAAAATTAATTTAATCTAAAAAATAATAACATCCTTTCCTGTATAAAGGCTTTACTAATTACTATTCTTGATGTTCGCATCACTTCCTCCCTGTCTGTGTTTTGTGCTACAGCGGGACAGTGGTGAAAGCACGGGACAAATACCGTCACCCTGACTGCTTCGTATGCTCCGACTGTGACGTCAACCTCAAACAGAAGGGCTATTTCTTCGTGGAGGGCCAGCTGTACTGTGAGACTCATGCTCGCACTAGAATGAGACCAGTGGTGGGACACGACCTCGTCACATCTTTTCCTTCTGCATAGATCCAGCCGTTATAAACACAAACATACGAACAGACACGTTTTGGTCACCAGTCGTATGTTCTTCATCTGTTTTACGTGTTTATCTGCAATTTGATGTGCTGTCTGAGTGCTATACTAGTTCAATACACTTTTCTCTCTTTATATGATAGTATAAACCTTTAAATCACATCTGTTTAGAAACATTTGACAGGTTATACTTGAACATCCTGGTTGTTAAAAGAGCCCAAAAGCAGTGATTACAAAACACACCAAGACATCCCAATTTCACGGTGCATTGTACAATTAATATCTTTCCAATAAAGACCTTTATTCTTACTGCACGGCATCTGTGTGTGAAGTCTTGTCATGAAAATACCTCCTGTAGATGTAGACAAACAACGACCGTTGATGCTCACATTCACACCTGTGCAGCAGAGCTAACCACATCCATGTCCCCCCCGCCCCTCAAGATAAATTGTGGTACCTTTAGTGATCTTTGGTGAGTGAAAAAAAAGTGTAGCATCAGGGTAAGCAATCAAGAAACTGTGTTGAAACAGTCAGAAAAAGAATATGCATGATGTTATTATGCTGTATTAAAAACATCAGTCTTTTACATGTTAACGAACATTTCAAACTGGAAAACTTCTGCTGGCTTCCACCTCTGACTCTGTATACTAGGAGAAGTGACTCCTGATGCTGTGGAGAAACCGTGATGAGACAACAGGGGGAGCTAAAGTATCATTTTTTTAGCTCTTTAATATTTGCTCCAATATTCTTCATGTCCATGTCTGCTGGATGTGTAACCAGGATGTTTTTGCTGACATTTTAACTACAAGTTAAAAAGAATAGGTGATATTAACTCAGGGCTGTGTGTTTGTGCTTCAGATCCTTTTTGAGTTATTATGAATAATGAATGCAGCTTTAACATGAACAAAAATTCAATACTCACATACCCTCATTCTCCTCAACCATCATCTCACACATCCTCCCAATTGGCGGACTATTTATGCTGCAACAATTTCCCATCTCCCCCCTCTGCTGGTCAATGCTGCTGCTGCCCTGCAGGCGTGTTGCTGCTGCACTTTCTGCCCCACCACCACTCCAGCATCCACCTGTAGGCTCCAGCTAGGGGGTTCATAAAGTTTGCTCGTCACTCCCAATGCCTCTATATAAACATGTCTGCGGGGAGTGATTAAGGTCGGAAGCCTGGACCCAAAACCCAAACTGTTGCATGTTTTGCTGTTGTGATAATAAACATTTCAAACTCATGAGTTTTCTGACTGAACAACAGTATGACCAGCACAAGTTTGAAAAGTTCAAACTAACAAATGTTGAAATGTCTTCCTCTAAGTGGTCTGTTCAGCATTAGCGTATCCTTATAAATATTATAGAAGCAACATCCCACTTAAATGTACTCAAGCGGTTAAAGAGCCACCATTAACCAAAAGAGTCTATGAACTATAAATCAACCATCTGTGATGAATAAGCTGTCACACTGTGTTCCCCCGCTTCATCATTTCACAATATAACTGATATTAATGGATCAAATTGATACTCAGTCTTCTGTAAGAAATGCCACCGATCTCATATAAGACAGGAAGAGAGATGTGAGTGCTTTCTCCGAACTGAAATCCAAAAGGCATGACCAAAAAGGGGAAAAAAAGACCAGAGCAAAGAGGGGGGGGGGAAAGAAAAGAGCGAAACAGAATTAAATTAGTTCCAAAGCTATTGTTCATATTAGTACATTAGCAACTATCCTCCTCCTGAGGGCACACTTTACGCCAGCTGCTCATTACATTGGGCAGTGAAAGAAACGATTATTGATTTACTGCTGAATAAACCATGAATAGGTTCCTAAAATTGGAGATGCAGAGATAATGTCCCAGTCCCTCGGCTCCTCACGTACACACAAAGTAAATCAGTGAGAACCTGGTCAACAGGAAGGGCTCTTCAAAACCTGAGCACCAGTGTAATCACTCTAAAAGCAAACAGTGGTGATTAGGATGCTCACTGCAAACAAAGGCGAACCGGGGAGGAGGGGGAGGAACTCCTCTTGTCTGTCTAATAAGAGCCTCTTTCAGTTTCCTACTCAGACAAACATCTGCATCCCTTGGAGACTGTACCTCAGACCTCACAGCAAAGACCCCAATTAATGTCAAATCTGAAACAGTAAGTAAACAAAGTGTCTATGTATGTACTTCAAATGTCCGTTTCGTGATTGCACATGCCATGAATTCATGTGCATTTGATATTTATTTCTCCATTTATTTGTATATTTCAGCATGCAGAAAATCTCACCACCGACGTGTCCATTTAGCAACTCTTCTATTAGAATAACATTATTTTCCCAAATGACTGAATCCCAATGAGAAGCAACACAAATCTCTGCAGCTTTGCCAGTTTTCCAGTCAGCCTGCATCTGAATCCTGACTGTTATATTTGATTTTCATTTTCAACAGCCAAAATAAACAAGAGGCTTTAGAGGATAATAATCTCATGCCATATCAAAGATATGCACATATGAATAGGCTGTTTTTAAGAGGTTAGAGCAATTAATCTGTTGATTATTTTGTCAACAAATACATGCATCTCATAGTCAGGCACTAATCAATCAACTAATCATTTTGATAAATGATCTAAATGATAATTACCTTTATAATAACTGACTAATAGCTTTACTTTATTTATATTTTAGCTATAATTGATTAATAACCTCTGTTGTTGTGATGCACACTAGTTAGCTTAAATCTCACTTAATGCAGTTTAAAGGGGACTTTATGTAGCTCAAAGTAGCTGCTTATTTATAATTCAGTTTAATTAGTTCATTTGGTAGCACCCTGCTAATTGCACTAATTGCAATGCATTATTTGGTATTATTTATTTCCCCATTAGCATAACAGGCTAGGTACTGCATGAATAATGTCACAAACAAACATCCAGCATGATTAATATGATGTAACCTAACTAATTAAATTAATGTCCTCATTTGACACATTTCTGATTGTAATTAGCTTCATATTTTTTTTGCTTATATAAAATTTCATGAGACAAAAATTTCATCAACATTGACTTCAGAATAATATTTCCATTTATTCATAAAATCTCCAGTTACTCCCTCATTTCTCCGCTATGAGATGTGACAACAGTATGAGTATAGTATGAAAAACATTCTGAATATTGTATACTGAGCAGCAGTGGAAACACTTTTTTTAAAGTCATGACATCCTGTTCATATTAAATATCAAAGGTAAATTATGGTTCACACATCTTTATTTACCCTTTAGCCATACAGAAAAATCATTTTTGTGCAAATTAGTGGTTGTTGCCTTTGTGTTTTCAAGTCACAAAGTGTAGATGGTGAGACAGAGAACAACAACAACAGTCAGTAACGCATGTGATCACCTCCAGCATTTATCAAAGCATCACATCTCCTTTGCATGGAATTGATAAAACGGTTAACCAGTGCCTCATCTCATTCATTTATTTATAATACTATAATGTATAATGATATATAATCAAGTCTCTTGGTGGGGGTGGAGTTGGGGGGTCAGGGGTGGGGTGCCCCTTGGGCCCCCCCAGCCCCATGCCCCTGGTGGTGTGCCTGTGCGCTCCGGCGGCGCTAGTCGGGGTGCTTCCTGGGCCCTGGGCCTGGTCGTTGTGCCGGGGCCCCTGTGGTGCTATGGGCCCTGTGTCCCAGATGTGCTGTCTGTCCTCTGTGTGACTTTGGAGGGGGCTCTGTGCACTGGTGGGGATCTTGCTGCATGATCCCAGCCCAACACACCAGCATCTACTACGACCCGAACTTCAGTGTTGATTAGGGTCACCAGCGGCTGCTGAGCCAGTGTTGAGGTCAACATCACCGCTCTGTGTTCGGTTCTCGGGACTCTATAGGCTCTGGTTCCGACAGAGAGTGCATGGAACACAAACCACTATACTGCTCGTCGATGTGAACTGCATGTCTGTTATGTTTGCACTTTGGAAGAATCACCGACACAGATGCGTTTTAACATGGATACTCCATCTTTATTTTTTTACTTCTTCTCCTCCTCTTTCTACTCTTCTACACTCCTCACTCGTTATCCCACAGCACCCCCTATTGACCTGACGTTTAACCAGCTCCCCATAACTACATGTGAAAGCAGTACAATATAGTCTGAACACAACAATGTCCTTTCGTCCTTGTTTGTCTTGTGTCATCTCTGTGTTTCACATATAAGGTGCATCTGCATCATCCTCTTTGATGAGAAATATATACTGTATTAGTTCCAAATAAACCATAATAGGCTATAGTCTTTCAAAGGGCTGGTGTAGGTCACAAGCACATACACACAGGGAAAATTCTTTTTAAAAAACCTTATCTGCTGCAAGATCAAACTGCATGTATTTTCTTTAAGAAATGGTTTCTACCAATCTTGGCACAAACCATAAATATAAATGCAGATTTTTTTTAAAAGAAGGGGGAAAAAAGAAATTCACACTGCTGATAGAGGTTTTCATGGTATAGAGAGGTTGGGACTGACCCTTGTTCAAGCTTTAAAATTGCACTTCTGAAACAGAACAATTCCTGAAATTACTGATTCCCAAACCAGAAGGAAGGTAATTATTATGATGCATTTGAGAAAAAGGTGAGCCTATTTTTCTCTGAGGAATCACTACTAGGTACCACGATCATGATTCCACTGTATTCATGGGTTCAGCTGCTTTCCTCGAAACAATCTGTAAAAACGATAAGAGTACGAGGGTACGTATTAGCTGATGGTTTTGCTATATTTGCTGCCTGGAGAGCAACAATAATTAGACTTGAAAGGACTGAAAATGACTGTTTCCAGAATTTAACTCAAATGGAGATGCTTTTAACTATGCATAAAACATCATGCTTTCACATATATTTAATTAATGAATAATAGAGACGCACATGGGCTAAATGAAATGCTCAGGTAATTTAAATGACACACACTGCTGAAGTCAAGGTCTGGCCGTTCTGTTGCCCTTCCTCCCTTTTGTACATGGAACAGCGTCATGCAGTCTCACAACGATGCTAAAATTATGTTACTGCCTGCAAGATTTTAAAGGGACATTTATATGTTAATCCACAAGGAATGTTCCTGCATTTGAGGCAAGCATTTCATTTAAGGCGGGACTTGTATGCGACTCGTTTCACTGATATACTTAATTCTCCGTGCAATTTTTAACTATGTTGTTGGAATTACCTTTAACTGCTGTGGTCTGGAATCACACTTAAATTGTAACAGTATGGGGAAGAGAATTATAGAGAATGTAGAGATAATGCCTGGAAGAGTGCAACAACCTTGAGTGTCTGTAACAGGGTGAAAGCAATACAACTCAAGCGTCTACACAGGATCCGTGTATCCCCCTCCCAATGCCATACTGTAAATTTAATCTTGATTCTTCTCCACAATGTCCCAATTGCAAAATAGAAACAGGTAATCTCACCCATTGCCTGTGGTCTTGCAGGAAAATACAGCAGTTCTGGTGTGTTATAAGGTGGGAAATTGATAAGATCTTATGTAATACTACAGAGTGTGTCAAATGCCTCCATTACTGTTAAATAGAAAAGAAACTCTCCAAAATGCTCACATTCTGTGCAGAATGTATTCTTCTCAACTGGATAACAGACAAAGTCCCATCTAAAACATTTTGGCATAAGATCATACTTGAATATATGTATCTGACATGCATGTTACATAGCAAAGACAATCCCAAAATATGGGAACCTTTTATGTCATACATTGGCTTAGATATCTGTGCTATTTTTGCAAGAGGGTTTGTGTAATAGGAGTGAAATCTGCCTCATATTTGTTACTTTTACTTGTAACTATGAGCCAAGGCGTTCTGTTTTATTTTGTCTCTAGACTGTCTCCTTTTGTTGTTTTTGTGGATTGATTGCTTTGATGCGACCAATGTTTTTTGGGTTTTTTTTTCTGTTTCAGCCAAGTTGTAAATATCAGCCAACATGCAAAGCTGGTATAAACAGTTGAAAAGAGAGAGAGTATAGTTAATTCATGGTCATCTTACAGGTGCATTAATTTCAGACATTTACACAATTAAATTACTATATGATTTGTTAGATATCAATAGTATCAATAGCCATAAATGGAGCTATTGAAAGTGTGGAGCATTTGCCTCCTTTTGTCTGCTTTTCATGCATTTGTTAGCCATGGTGTGAAGATTGTAAACCCTTAATTATTAATTAATAATTAAGTCATTGCTTATGATGAGGGGTCGCCTCAGGACAGGTGTGTAAGACACTATATATATATATATACATATGTGTGTGTGTGTGTGTGTGTGTGTGTGTGTGTGTGTGTGTGTGTGTGTGTGTGTGTGTGTGTGTGTGTGTGTGTGTGTATGTGTGTATATATATATATATATATATATATATATTTGTACGCCTAGGCTGTTAGTTGAGCGGGAGTATACCTTTAAAGTTGAAGTCGTTTAATTTCTTCCAACCTCATACATCATTTTGACAAGCCCACAAACCAAATGTTGCTTTCATATTTCCACAAATGGTTTTTAACTGACTGTGCAACTTATACATTTGTCGATTTACAATCCAAAGAACCCCTGTCTTTGCTTCTGTGTGTCTCTCTGCCTTTGGAGCGTCTTGACCTCCAAGAGAAGGGCTGGTAACACTTACACACAGATAAAAAGGCCATCCTGTAGTTGTTGTTCATCCACCCGTACAGGATAGGGTTGACAAACGTCGAGCACATGGCCACAATGTGGAACACTGTGAAAAGCAGTTTGAAGTCTTTCATATACAACACGGTGCTGTCAATGTCGACGGCCAGCTGGAACGCATGGAAAGGCAGCCAGCTGACCGCAAAGACCACCACCATAGTCAGCAGCATCTTAGTGGTCTTCTTCCTGCGCTGATGACGGTCATTTCGACCCCCACAAGTCTTCTTCAGCTTATTCCAGATGCGGATATAGGCGACAGAGATGATGGCCAGTGGTAGGCCGTATTGAACCAGAAACGTTGATATACTATAGATGCTACCATTCATGCTACTTCCTGGCCACTTCTCTGTGCACACCTGAATAGCCTCGTACGGAGATAAGTCGAACGTCCCATGCTCCCTGAAGATGGCGAGCGGGCTGGCCAACAGGGCGCTGACGGCCCACGTGATGACAATAACCACAACGCACATGTCTTTGGACATCTTGGACTCCATATGGTGGACAATGCTCCTGTGGCGGTCCAGGGCGATGACGTTCATGGTGATGGTGGAAACATGCACGGCCATACCTTGAGCGTAGGGCAGCGTGAAGCACAACACCTGTCCAAACTTCCACTCGCCGTACAGAGTGTAGACAAGGGTGAAAGGTAAGCACAGCGTGTTGACCAGCAGGTCTGCCACAGCTAAGTTCACAATGAAGAAATTGGTAACAGTTCGTAGGTTTTTAAACTTGTAGACAACATAGATCACTAAGGAGTTTCCGGTGACTCCGAACACTATGATTGTGCTGTAAGCGAGGATGAGAATGACTTGAACTCCAAACAGTTTCGTGCTGTCGTCCAGTAGCATAAAGTTCTCGTCTATATAGTCTGTAGGTGTGCAGCAGTTGGAAGGTTTCAGTTCAAGTTGTGAGTCTTCCACTTGAGTTGTGTTTAGTTGGTCCGCTGTGTCCATGGCCAACAGTTCCCATAAGTCACTCTGTCAAAAGATGGTCATCATTTTCACAGTTTCATTATGCACATGTGACCTAGTCAAATATTTTTAGTTAAATTTACAGGCAACAATTTGGAAAATATGTTCTAGCATTAATCCCAAAACTTTTTGTGGCATAAAAAGTATTTTTTTTTTTTTTGGAGCATATGAAAAACATTGCATTTAATGAAAATGTATTAATCCTACATACAGTAGTGACACTCTGGAAAGCAGTTTTTCAACACAGGTGTAGATTTCAAGGAAATATAGATTTTAATCAGGATCACACTGATCCCTACTAAAGATCTAACTTGCATAATGGATGAAGATCATGTGAAAAATGTGTTTTTACCACTGAAATTGTAAATTAAGCCTGTCACATATCACAGCACATTTTAATTTGCAAATATGAGTCTCCTTAAAATGAGGTAAAGGTCAAAGGGACAAACTGCAGGTGAAGCCTTTCTGGACACCTGGATCTGTTTCACAGATATAAGAGCTGGGGAATCTGCCACACATGATTTGCTGCAACATGTGGGCACATATTCTGATCCATATTCAAATATCTATGGGTTATTCTGTCAGTCACCCCTGTTTTCCAGCTTATGTGTCCGTAAGAACAGCTGTTGGGTGGACCTTCCCTGAAAACAATCTAATCTGCAAAGCATTGTTAATATTTTTGTAAAAAGAATTAAAAAGAAATTAAGAAAAAAAAATTTTTTAAAGAGCTGGTGATACATCCTATATTCAAATAACTCCAACAAAACAGAGTGAGGATTGACAACCTGCTACATTGCTTTTCTTGAATTACTGCATGGGCAACGGTCCAATCTCAAATAGGCTCCGTTACATGAAGTGGCTTTAAAGTTGAGCTGTCACTGGGTCCCGTAGCAGTTTGCGATAAAAGACTATTTATTAAGATAACTATATTATAACAGAGAAACGTGAGTCGCATGGTGGGTCGATATATATGCAAGGCTACCGTGAAACATCAGGGTATAGACTTTTCCTCAAATTGTCCGAATCAAAAGAAAGAACTGAAGATCAACATTTTTTTTAATTGAGATCACCCACCTCAATCTGCAGAGGAAGATTTCCAGATTCCAGTGATTGTTTCTGCTTCCAGTTGAGTTTCGTGACAGGTTGTCGTTTCTGTGATATCCAGACAACCAAAGCAACACAAAACACTGGAGCACAGACGGAGTAATCGTCTTCAAGGAGGAACAACGTGCGCACATTTGCCGGTGCGCATCACAGCCCGTCTGGCGTTGAGGGCTTAATACTTGCCCTGTGAGACTTGAGCGACGGGCAGACGAGGCGGGTCGCAGAGAAGGGAGGAAGCTCTCTTTCTCTGTCTTAATGAGACATTCAGATGGACTTCATCCAGAACGAGTGCGCATCTGCCAGTGATGGAACGACAAATGGCATGCCTCGCCTGTCAGTGCCAAATATATAAATATGCATGGTAAATGTTATATAGGCTAAACCTTGATGTCATATTGAGAAATATTTCCAACAAAACAAAGGATCAATCATTAATCTGTTTAATATTATCTGTTTTGCATTAAAGTCTCTGCTCAGACCAGTCCTACTGTGGAGAGCATGCACAACTGGACTATTTAAACACATGCTGTGAATGGGTGTGACCCTGTTTACTGAGAAAAATCAAGGTTTGGATCATAATTTGCTATCGATTAAATGAAACATAATGAAGAGAATCCTCAGCGGTAAAAAAGAAAGAACAACACAAACTGCTTCACATGTCAGACTCAGGTGGAAATTTAAAAAATGATTCTGTTTTGACCTCAAAGAAGGCCTGAATTTAACTGCAGAAGAGGGTTTGAATGAGTGAAGACATGGAGAGCACTAAGTGGAAGGTAAATGAAACACCGTGACCCATCATTCAGTTTTATCTGTGTGTCCTGTGCAATGTCATGGCTGAAGTCTATCCCAGCACAAATAGGGCAAGAGGTACACCTTCAGGCAACACTCCATCTAACCAGAGTGTCCTTTTTAATGGGAGGTATACGTTAAGGCAGAAATAGGTCAGGCAACATCAGCAATGTACACCATGTGTAAAACTCTGAGGCTGAACATTTTTTAGTTTTTTTCTTACAGAAATGTTTCAGAGATGATAATGTGTAATTAAAGCTAACTGCTTGTCTGAGATGGTAAAGTCTGTATGCTTTATTGACTTGACGTTTCATCCCACAAATTGCGTCCTTGTTACAGAAACATCACTTGAAGTAACATTTTACACACACAATGGTCAATGACACAGTGCAGCACAGTGTAACTGACCCCAAACTGGGCTCATAATTTGATTTTCAATGTTATAAACCAAAACACCATGTGGCCAGTGGAAACTCAGTTACTGTCAAGCAGCATCCTTGGCAAAAGCTCACTTCTGCATAGTGCAACTACACAGATGGTGAAGTAATGAGAAAAACCAGGAAGCCCTGAATAGATGGGTATGTTGAGAGCTTCTCCAGTGATTTTTTTTGGAGGTAATCGGATAATGATGACCTTTTTTTTTAATGTGATCATCAGAAAATATTCTTCTGTTTTCATTACAGAACTAAGAGGGAGTGTTTTAAGATTTAGGCTCTTCACATGTATGTATACTTGAAATTTATGCTGACCATTTTCTACACAATTGTATTTTTTTATGTTTTTCCTTCATTTTCAGTCATTGTTTTTCTTTAATGACCTCCCTGCAGTAATGCGACTTCAGTGTAGATTTAATGCTCACTGTGATGGACGACAAAACTCAAGAAACTATCATGACTCTGACAGATGCTGACAGATTTTCATACCATAAAGAATTGAATCAGTGGAGGCCTGGAGTCATAAAAAAAAAGTAACATTATAAGTCTAAAGCAGTAGTAAATGGGATGAAACATGCAAATCCGCTGGTAGCCATTAGCTTTAACAGGGTAGAGGTTGTGTTTCTGACCACCTGATGAATGATAGTCCAATATTTGCTCTTCTTTTAGGTCTGTTTTGGTCAATTACTGACAAAAAATGTCTCCTTAATGTTCCACTATGTTCACCTGGTAGTCACTAACTTTGTCTGTCATTCACTTGCTGCTGGGCAGTTAGCATCCAGAGGTTTTTTTTAGATTATTCAAAGAAAACAGCTGCATGCTGTGGCTCTAAATGAAGTTGATAAGATCATTAGGAGTGAATCATAACAATAAAGTCTGCAAAACCGAAATAATGAGCCAAAAGATACTAAAAATCTCTACAGCAAACTGCTGAGTCAGGTGAAAATCCTTTGTTGGATCATCAAATGATGCCTTTCACATCAGACGTTGTCATCTTGATCTACTGTTGATGTAAATACATTGATTAGAGCAGTTTTAATGCATATTCCTTGTGTTATTGTTGTAAAGCTACAGAATAGATGCATGCATACGTTTAACTTATATCTCTCTTTTATCCTTTTCTGCATTTGTAATCCTTAAAATGCATTTTTATCTCTTTTTTTATATATATATACATACATCCAATCACTTATTTCTTCTGTCCTTTTTTTCCTGTTTGTCTGACCTTACTTTTGTCCTTGTACTGCTATAACATCCAAATTTCCAATCTGGGAATTAATTAAGGCTTTTCTCTTGTTGAGCAAATTAATGTCCCACAAAATTACTTCAAATGAATAATGAGAACTAATTAGGTGGATAACATTGCCATTTGTCTGTAATGATTATTAAAACATATTGTTCATATTAATTCAATGCTTTCAAATGACAAGGTAGTACAGGAATAATGAAATAACTCAATTTATTTATTTTCATTGTTTTATAATCTGTTGATCCTGTTTGGAGTAGAGTTCTAGCAATCATTGTTTTAACTAATATGCTAAAAGTAGAACTTATTCATTAAACAACAACATGCAGAGAGATGGTAACTTATAACAGAGCAGAGCAGTAATGGATTATTGATTTCTTCTATCTGAATAGAATCATTTTCCCGAGATGCAGTTCTCTGAAGCGACTGCATACCTAAGTACCTGCAAGAAATTTTTAATGTCTTACATGCTGTGTCTGTAGAGGACTACACACATTAATCATTCTGAACAACAGATATATTCATATGCAAAGCAACTCAGGGCCTGTCTGTCAGGGATAGCCTATTAAACAAAATTATTGATCAAATGACATTTGTTGTTTTCAAAGCTGCATATCCCTGCATGATGTCAAAATTCATCAACCATTGTCTATAACAGGTGCATTACTAAGTACTCTTACTTCTCAATGGATCCTGTCACTTCCTAGTGAGTACAGTAGGTACCCACATCTGAACACCTAAACAGCTGCATAGCTTACTTTACAATGCAGCTAAACCATTAAAAAGAGTAGCTAAAACACAAGAGATAAACATTGAATTTGAGGATATAATGGCTTAATACTATACTATAATACTATATATATATATATATATACTATAATACTAGTATACTATACTATAATACTTATATACTATAATACTAGTGAAATTATCTGTCCATGAAGCAAGATCATTTATTTGTCAAGAAATCTTAATAGTAAGTTGGTTCAGTCTAAAAATAAATCGGCTAGATTTTTTTAAAAGTAAATAACTTTTAAAACAAGATAATTAATCTCATGTTTCCAGATCTAAGATTTTTAATTCTGGCAAATACAGAACAATTTGCAGTGTAGATTTGCAAGAATGTCTGGCTCATAACTGCATCTCTGTGCAGCCACATAATTAGCCTTGAAGGTTGATTCAGAAGCAACTGGACTTCTTTTCTTAGCTTGAAGACGTTTCACCTCTCATCTGAGAGGCTTCATCAGTTCATCAGTTCTCAACATGAGGTCAGGATATTTATCCTCTGTGAGATGTAATTAGCATTGTAATTATCATCATCACATAATTACTATTATTTAACACTAAGAAAACAGTGCTGAAAATGACTTGTATGGATAAAAATGACAAAAGAAAAAAACAGAGGACTAGGAAAAAAATGGAAGGAAAATTCTCAATGCTGTTGCTGCTGATGTACCAGAGGGATCAGTATAAATGACTCAGACACTATCAATATTACTTGCAGCAGCAATACACCTTCCCTGTCAGCTGCCGACTATACTGGTGCAGCACACTTTACAGCAAGGTCACAGTGGACATGACTGCTGCAAAAAACACCAAGTTGACTGCAAAACAATAACAATGATTGGCTCATTGTGAAAGAAAAGATAATGGAAGGCCACACACACAGAGAAGTTGAATCTTTTGTAATACACCATGGACAAAGCCACACTGTGGTCAAGGCCTGAAAGTGTTGAATGAATAGATAGTGTGTGGTGACACACTTCGGCACTGACTTCCTGAATGCAAAGAATCACTTGCTAAATATAGCAACAATACATGCATTTATCATTCACATAGAAATACACACATTCAGACATATTGACCTTCTTATCCTTGTTTGAAGCTTAGTTAGGAGTCTTTTCTTTTCTGATCATTCATATTTTCAGGTACAAACTTCAATCAAATCATTCAAATGTTCCACACATTTGAAATCACATTCATTTTAATTGGACCATTTTCGAGCGAGGCAGTCTTGTTCTGGTGGTGCTGTCTGGACGTTAGTCACTGTCTACTGCCGTCTATCTACCGTATTGTCAGGCACCAGACACACAGCTGATTGATTAGATGATTAAAACTGGAATCAGTTAATTCCTCTGTCTGGATTGGTCCACTCATGTTCATTCATTCACTGTATATATATTTTACACAGTTAATTTGTTGTTTGTTTATTCTTGAGGTAATGAGACAAAACTTATAGCAGTATTTATCAGTTTGGCCCAAGACCTATATGTTTTTGGGTCAACACTGTTCATCAATGGTTTGATGGGATTTAATTAGCAGGTAGTCAAATTTGAGACATTTTGTGTGCAAGCAAGCTTTTACATTGGAGGGTTGTGAGCAGTCTTTCAGTTTAATTTGCATGTAGATTTAGGTGTCGTCTGCGTATGTGAATATAATATCATTACTATGGCAGCCTTTGCCTAAACACTGCAAGGAAATAAAAGTCTAAGCGCCTGCACCACGCCACAGAGTTAAACATTTTAGAAGACTAAAAGGACTTAAATTCTTGTTTATTGGACAACATCCTATCCGTCTGAGGTGGAGTTCACATGGTCAAGTTCCAATTACAGGCCATGTTGTTGAATTGACATTTTCCATGTTTGACAGCAGAACACTGGAAAGCAACACACTCACCCCGGAATGGGATCTAACTACCTCATCTGTCTGTCTGTGGTATGGGCATCATGTGACACCACCACTATGTGTTACACCTAAATGTATGCCATATATCACCAGTCACAAGGCTGTGACTGTGTTTTAAAATGTCTGTTTTATGTAATCAACTGTATTAAAAGCTGCATTCAAATCAGATAAAGTAAATCTAAAGCAAATATTTGTGTTGTTTTCTGCTTCTAAAGCTAAATTTAAATGGTTCAAAAAGACCACTGCTGAGATAATCAGTAGGCTGAGTAAAGACTAGTCTTTCAATTGTGTGAGAACCATTTCTCTGTTGTAATGTTTGGACTGTTGAAAATAAGGAAATGGACACTTACCGTTGTGCACATATGGCAGAAAGTCGAGTCAATCTCAACTGTAAAACAATAAAAACCATAAAAACTATATCAAATGCATAAATTATATGTAAATTGAATGGAGTACAGTAATGCTTTTGACCCTTTTCAATGGCCCTTATGATTGGTGGACATTGTAATCATGTTTATACTTGGAGCAAGTTCTGAGTAATATACTGAACAACAGTAGAAATGCATTATCATTATTTTTTATGTCATGCAATCCTGTTCATATTAGATATCAAAGGCAAATTACACACATCATTATTCACCCTTTAGCCATACAGGAAAATCATTTTTGTCCAAATTAGTGGTTGTTGCCTTCGTGTTTACAAGTCAAAAAGTGTGGATGGTGAGACAGAGAACAACAACAGCAGTCAGTACCGTGTGATCACCTCCAGCATTTATCACAGCATCACATGTGAAAAAAAAATCTCATCTCACCATCATTTACTCTGAAATGCACCAATGACTGATATTTCTATGTTATGACTAATTGATGGTTATTCATGATTTAACATGTTTTGGTTATGGGTACTTAAAAAGTCATTTCAGTGTATCACTTGTTTGTTTTAGTAGATTAGGGCTGGTGAAAGGAAAATATTGGGTTTTTAAAATGATGCGTTTCTACTGTTGCTCAGTATACAATGGGCCCTTCAGCTGATTACATCAGCCTCTCTTGACTCAATACACTGTGCTTCTCTGATGGACTAGAGCCTACATGTAATCTCAAAGTAATTATCCTTTATTAACACTGGTCTTTGTGAGTAGCAACACCTGTGCTACTCACTTTGAAGGGATGCATTATCCAATTTGACCCAAGTCACTTTTTACATCTCACTATCCTAGATATCCAGCAGGGATATAGTTTGATGGAAAGCATTCAGTCTCCAGTTTCATTTTAAGGACAAGAACCTCTGAGAGAGTGAGATTAATACCTTGGAAACAGTATCAGACAAAAGAATCTTAACACAAGGTAAGATTACCTCAATTAGGCTTCAGTCATATGTGACAACAGGTGGTCATACATGAGTGGTGGGGGGGTTGTAATTCTGTTCTCTGTTCAGCGATGGTCTTTGGTCTAAGATGTGATCTTTCTCCAGATTTTGTGTACAACAGATAGTGTGATCGGTTTTGGTCTTGCGTTCACATTCTGGTATGATCTAAACTAGAAGACTGCACATATAAAGGTTACAAAAAACAGTCAACACAATATTACTGCCACAACCTACACCTATAGGTAAGTCTCTTCTTTCTAAATATCTCTGATGAGCTTGATCTCAGTCTTGACTCAGATCTCAGTCTTCAGGGCCACTGTGCTGAACCATCTATGGGCGGCTACTGTTAAATTTGATTAATGTTGAATATCAGAAGTCCATGAACATTAATCATGATTATACCATGGTTTGAGTGAATGCTTGATTCTGATTGGCTGCGAGGTGTCCACATATTCCTGATGGGACACCTGCTGAGTAGTTGCAATGAAACTGTTCATAATTCTAAATTAACATGCTGGCTGCAGACACCACATTAGACATAAGTTTTGGGGGCGGCTGTGGCTCAGGGGGTAGAGCGGTCGTTCACGGAACAAAGGGTCGGTGGTTCGATCCTCAGCCCCTGCAAGTCCACAAGTTGAAGTATCCTTGAGCAAGATACTGAACCCCAATTTGCTCCCCGGGCGCCGCGTGTAGTGGCAGCCCACTGCTCCTCAGGGATGGGTCAAATGCAGAGAAAGAATTTCCCCATGTGGGACTAATAAAGGTATCATTATTATTATTATTATTATTTAAAAATACTGAGGGTTGTCCTTCAGTGCCTCTCACTATTGAAATAATTTAATTCAGTTTGTTTTTTATGAAACTCTAGCAAAGGTTCAGTCAGGAGGACAATCTCTTTGTTCACTTATGTTATAGTTTATTTCTCACATCATTCTGTCGTTCACACCTCTCAAGCATTCATTCATTTTCTGTAACAGCTTATCCTGTAGGGTCACTTGGGGGGGGGGGGGGGGGGGGGCTGGAGCCTATCCCAGCAGACTTTGGGTGAGAGGCGGGGTTACACCCTGGACAAGTCGGCAATTCATCACAGGGCCACATATAGAAAGACAAACAACCATTCACACTCACATTCACGCCTACGGTCAATTTAGAGTCACCAATTCACCTATATTGCATGTTTTCGTTGGTGGGAGGAAGCCGGAGAACCCGGAGGGAACCCACGCAGACACAAGGAGAACATGCAAACTCCACACAGAAAAGTCCCAGATCCTCCGCTAGATTTGAACCCAGGACCTTCTTACTGTGAGGCAACAGCGCTACTCTCTAGACACATCACCCCACATCTATACAATAGCAAAGTATTCATTGTTATTCTATCAGCTTGATGCTGTCTGCTTATCTTAAATATGATTATCTCTATACCTCTAGTTCATTCTCTCTACTGTGGTGCACTCCTTCCTTTACCCCATCACCACCCAGTCTTCACAGATTGACAGAAAATGCAAACACATTCTCTGAGTTATGAGCCCAAAAAAAACCCTCCACAGACAGTCCTCTTTATGTATACATGTGTTCTTATATTTCTTTCATTGGGCGCTGTAAGAAATTAACTTTGATGACAGTAGAGAAAATGTATTTGATGATTTGTTGAGCGATGCTAAAAGTTATAAAGTTAGTGTCCCATAAAGAAAACCTACATTCTGTAACTTTAGTTGTACTTTATTTTAAACAGGAAGGGGACCTTTATTGTTGCAGAAAGCTACAAGCTTGGAAGATATTTTTTTTCATTGCAACAAAAATGAGGTTTGATGACAGTAACAAGGTAGAAATACTATACTACTAATTTTAACTGACTCACAAAGATATTAAACATTTTCCAGCACAACAAATCAAAATTACTGTAGTATTGCACTTTGTCCAGGTGAAACTTTTTTCACTAGAGCATATGAGTATCACATAGATGACAAACCAAAAAAAAAAAAAAGAATCATATTGAGTATCCATAGGTTGGTTTCTTCTTTCCAAAGTGCTTTATCTAAGTCTTTAACAGTTTTCCACTGTGCTGAGTCACTAAGACTATTTAAAATCTGTAAGCTGCTGCCGTTAATGAGATTAATGTTGAATATCAGAGCCTGCATGGTGAATAATAATGATGAATGGGTTACGAACTCAAACATCTAACAAAAAAGGCTTTTTAACAATATGGTGATGGTTAAGGAAAAGGAAAACAAAACATTAGTTCATAAAAAAATCAACAACTGTCCAAATAAAGTAAAAATTTGTGATATATTTAATAACATGTAGACTTTTTTTTCCCAGTGTCTTTAGTCACTCAGCTAAACCACAGGACTCCATTTTATCTTCCACTAGTGTGTTGAATTGGAGTATTTTCTCCAGATGCATTAGGCTGCCATCCAGATGGTGAATGAGATGAGCAGAGTCGGTAGGACTGTCAGTGGTGTCACGCAGCCCAGATACAGGGTGAGTACTACACCACACAGTGCAGTCAAATAGGAACTCATCCGGCTGCAAACAATCTTCCTCACTGTTGTGCAGAACTGCAAGACAGAGTGTGAGAGTTAGAGATTTGAGGCTACGAAGATCACAAATTAGCAGTGCTTTAGAGGTCTGCTATAAAGTGGGAGGTCTTCATCACCTCCAGAATGGCAGTAATCTGATAAAATAACACTAGATGGAGCCACTCATCTCATGAACAAGTGAAGTTAATTTCCACCCCTGTGGATTCAGGCACACAACTCTCTGCTGTGAAAATACCCTCAAGTGAACAAATGGCTGTACATTTGAATTTAATCATTAAGGAAGCCAATCATTGCAGAGTAAGTTTGCTTTCTTCAGTCACACACCATCATAAGTGCATTTAGATTAACACCGCCTTACACAGAGTGTCACAGGCAAATGTACCATAATCTGTTTTTCACTAAATCCAAAGAAAATAACTGACGGCATTGCAAATGCTGCACGTGCAATGAACCTTAAACCTTTGACTTTGGCATGTGACCTTTCTCATGCAACATATCTCCAGGACGCAAAGATAGAAACTCTCTTAAAACTAGACGAGCAACAACTTGGTGGAAGCTAAAGGGGATCCAAAGAAAGAAAGAAAAAAAAATCTCTTGGGAAGAATTAAAGCGTTAAAGATGACTGTGGAATACCCCATCAACTTTTTTTTACATAAATTTAAGTATTGCTCATAATAGCAATCATGTAAAGGGCTTTTTAGACAAGGTGTTCAACTATGACATGAATAATAGTCTAATATACACTATATTTGAACAGAATTCGTGTATTTAGCAGCAAACAATATGAAAACCACGTACTTTATAAACTAATTCATTCATTATGAATGGAAAGTACTCTCTGTGATCTTATATTAAAGGTTTACCTTAAAACAAGACTCTCATGTCTAATTATTAGTCAATGTTCCTCCTGTCCATATGACTATGGAGGGACTTGTTATAAAGCAATTTCAATGTAAGTGATGGGGAACAAAATTTACAATTTGTTCCATGCCAAAATATATTTTAATATTCAGCTGAAGCTTCAACTTTCTTATAAAATATCTGTCTCCCAAATTTGATATATTTTCAGTACAATATTCACTCAGCAAAAAGCATTTGTCCGAGAGAGAATTGGAGAGAAGAGAGATTTTGCAATAAAAGCACCAAGTCACATTCTTGAAACCTCATATTAGCTCAGGTTAAACTTTGGGGATCATTTTCATACATGATGAGGACTGTTGATTTTGTCCTCCCTCGCTTACATTGTTTAGGAAAGCAACTTTTCACCGCATTATGAGCATAAAACTGTGAACATATCTGTTAAGCTCTCTGTACTGACAGGAGGCCAGAGTCTCTACCTGGTACGTCTGATAGCTGATGGCCATGCCATATCTGCAGTACATGACGTAGTGTTCACAGTTGTACCACAGTAAGCTGTAGGCGACAGAGCCAAGGAGTTTCTCTGCCCTTCTGGCCACCTCATCCCCATCCAAAGCCGGCTGGCTGCACACTTTATCCATGTGGTTGACCAGAATCTCTGATCCATATGCAAAATCTGCCACTGAGTCCACTCTGACACTGGCAACTTTAGTGATAACCCCCAGCACCAGGCGATTATTTGTGACCATCTTGGAAATAGCAGATTTATTCTTGGAAATAACAGGCAGGATGTCCGGAATGAGATGAGCCACACGATTTTCACCCAGGTAGATACCAAAATGAGTGAATAATGTCCTGGGAACTTCTAGTAAATCACCACGCTTGTAGAGGGACAGATCATATTTAGAGTCATCTTCCGCCTTTTTGGAAGCCACGAAGAAAAAGTTGACTAGTTGGAAAAGAAACATGATGGCAGTGTAGAGAAATTTGCCAGACACCTTTTTAACTTGTTGGAATTGGTTGGGGGCGGGGCGATTAGAGAGATTAGATATTGGTCAATGTTTCAATATGATTTTGACAGAAATAAAGGAGCTTTCTCTAATCACTTTGCTGTGTGGTTGGGATTTTGAAACTCAGGCCTTGTTTGTGGTGTATTAAGGTCAGGGGTTCTCGTTAAGAAGGCTGACTTAGCAACAAGTTCAATCCTCATTTAAAAGATTTCTGATATTGAGCCATCATTCACAAATAAAAAGCCTTTGTTTTAGTCTAGAATGGGCTGCAACACTTTAAACTTGTCTCATCATTATTCAGCAATTTCTTGGATAATTCAAAAAATCTATTGACATCATAAAGCGATAGAAATGAAACATGTGATATCAAATTATCCCATAACTAGTAGCCAAAGTGAAAACAAATCTGCAGTCTGATGACACGGCTTTATATTTACATACATAGTGTATTACTGCTATTGAAACCTGAGTCTCTCTATTAGAAAATGAATGAATGTGAAATGTGACAGTATTAAGGCTAAGTTCTGGTTGGAGGTGTATATGTGTCATTTATATGATGTATGTATACATGTATATATGAGTTACACTCATGCAAGGCACACAATTAAAAATAAAATGTTTATTAAACATTTCACATATTTACATTATATTAAGTACGCTACTATAAAATACCCACTATATATACTTTATATACATTAAAATATTATTGTCGACTGTTATTCACTCAAATGTTAGCAAAAATAAAAAACTTATAAAGAATTACTGTATTTCCCCAGGGGGGTAATGAGAGGGCAAATATGAAACTATTATTTCATGTATGATCACAAACTTTTAAGCAGTGTCTACACAATGAAATGAATATTTGTTCAGCAGACTCATAAGGCATCACATGACCAGCGTGCACCGTCCTGAGGAGGTTTCCGGTCAGCTGTTGACAAGTAAAAGTTTATTTTTCAGTTCTTTGTGCTGAACTCCTTTAACCAGCCATCCAGAGTGCAAAGGGAATAAGGATTGTGGGTAATGTGGTTGAAATTGCCATGCCGAAACACACGATGTAGATGATACCAAGAAGGACTGTGACAATCACGCTGCGCTGGTCTCTGATGATTGATTTCAAGCACTCACAGAACTGCAAAGGAGAGAAATAGAGTTGATTATTTCACACATTGTTGTTAATACATTATTATTACTTTATGTCATGGTTTGGAGGGCTGTCTCCTAGAAAGTTTGTGTTTGTCTATGTACACCTTTATTCTGAATCAGTGTGCAAAGTTAACCTGGAGGTGGCCATAGGAACAGTTGCTCTCAATGACCTGTGATGGTTTAACAGCTTCAGTCCCGTTTTAAACTCAAAGCTGAATTACCAGGGACTCCTAGGGGCCCTAAAAGCCCATGTCCCCTCTCTATTGGTTTGTTGTTGTAATCTGATTTGCAGATCTGCGAATGTGCCCTACTCACTTATACTTAGTACAATATGACCTAAGTTAGGATCAGCATTACCGGGTTTCTTGCAGTGCTTCATATCAGAGAAGAAAAGTGAAGATGATATATATTTAAATGGATAAAGTGATCACAAAATGAGATGTGTCAGGATCTGGGTTACTTTCCACTCTGGCTAAATTGTGCAACTGAATTTTAGAAAGGTTCAAAATCTGATTGAATGACCTTATTTTTTATTCTACACTACACAACTTTAACATGACTGATTATTTGAATGCAACATCTTTTCTGTGGTACTTTAAGTCTGCGCTCATTCACAGATAAGTTTTAAGGACTCTACCTTCTCTGTTTGGCGGCTCACTGCAGATCCGTATCTGCAATATGTCACAAAGTGTTCACAGTTATTCCACAGCAGACTGTATGGAATTGCTCCGATGAGGTTTTCAGCTCTCTTGGCGACATCTTCGTTTGCAAACGCTTGATTCTTCATCGGCTTATCCATATGGTTTACCAGTATCTTGGAGCCATACGCAAAGTCCTCTAATGTGTCCACGCGCACCGTGGCGCGCTTGTAGATGCAACCGAGGATGAGTCTCTTGTTGGTAATGACAGAGCTGATGAGCTTCTTGTCGTTTGTGAGCGCAGGGAGGATGTCGGGGATCAGATGAGCGACTTTATGATCGCCTAAATAAATGCCATAGTGGGTGAAAATGGTTCTGGGGACTTCCAGAAGGTCTCCCCTCCGGAGGGTCGGTGGGGGGCAGCGGTGCGCGTGGCGCTCCCCATGTTGATCCTCACCGTCCGGCCAGCTGGACTCAAAAAGTTTGAATTTGGAGAAAAGAGAGAGCTTCTCCACCAGGAATGTCAGCAGCTGCAGCATCGTGAGAGTTTTCTGGGAAAATATCTCAACTTGCTTGAGTCGAATGAGCTTTTTATCCTTACCGGCACGAGGAGGAGAGAACGCTGGGAGGAAATCCCGAGGAAACGATTGGCTACGAGTGACCGTGCGCACGTGCACATTCTCCTACATTCACATCCTCAGATGACCCACCTGGCTTTTTTTTCCGCTGCATTTTTGTCTAGTTGCTTTTCTCACCACTTAATACTTTGCTTTAAATGAACTGCAGCAAAGAGGAGAATTAGGTCCTGATGAGCACATGTCACTCTGCATGCTGGCCTTGGGTAAATTGGTGAAGGGTGGCTTGTGTTGTAAAAGTCGTAAAGCTTTGATTGGTCACAGCAGAGGGGCACTATTTAAGTACAGTCCATTTGTCATTTTGGCACGTTTGAACATTAAAATAGCCATAAAGTAAAGATTTGTTTAAGATTTAGTGGATTAATGGCATCCTGAGAATGAGTCTCGGATCAGTGTTGGGGGGGGAAAGCTGTGTTGGATGGTCTGCATGTTCTCAGGGGAACCATATGATGAGACAAAACATTCCCAGATCATCTGTGGGATGACGACCCAAATAATCCATACAAACAATGAATGGAACTCAATAATCTTTACGTTTTCTTTTGTTTGTTTCATTTTCTGGTTTATTTCATATATTCTCACCTCTCTCATCAGCATCATTTCCAGCCAAAGTTAACAACAAACTTGTGGGCATTTAGCACAGACTTACACATTTGCCTCAGAGGTTGTGGTGTTGACCCAAACCAGAGCTAAACAGAATGTTGGACTTGCATTAGTCAGGTGCTCAAATTAATGATAGATAGAGATGTGTATTGTAAAAAGCAAACTGCATGTTAACATTCTAACTATAACAATTTTATACAGTGTGAATATGTAAGTATTGTATTTAGAGGTTGTTCTGCTGCCCCTAGTTGGCCTCAATCAATTAAGTTTAATAACATGTACCATGACTGATGACAGCTGAGTGGCCATTTAATCATTTATTCATTCATTCATTCAGTCCTTCATTTTCTGTAACCGCTTATCCTGTGTACTTGAGTAGGCTAAAAGTACTGGTGCTGTGCTATTAGAATATTCAATTACAAGTAAGTCCTGCATTCAGTATTCAATTTCTGAAATCTTCAGTATCAAAATGATGCCTTATGCAGAATGGTCTCATGTCAGTACACTTCTTTCTGTAATTTAGTGCAGAGTACCAAAAGGTTTACAGTGGAAATACTAAAGTGTACTACAAAGTAGTCAAAATTATACTTAGTTAAAGTACTAGAGTAGCCTACATATACTAGTAAATGTATTTAGATATTTTCCACAACTGATATTTTAACATTTGTTTTGATCTGAATTCTTTAACTTGTGTTTGCCCTCTGGGTCAGCCGAATTAGACTATTAAGCTCATTACTCTCCATACAATGACTTGCAAATAAGTTTTTTGGGGGTTTTTTGCTGACTAATTCGTTCTGCGCCCTCATCAGTCTCGGATCAGTGTTCGGGGGAGAAAGAAAGCTGTGTTGGACGATCTGCATGTTCTCAGAGGAACCATATGATGAGACAAAACATTTCTTTGACCAGATTATCGTAATCCTGTAGGCTTCAGTTACAAGCTCATCTTTTAACCCAGAAAATACCTTTAGAAACACTTCAGCCTTTTTGATCTTGTCTTTGAATCATTTGTGGCAGACATATACTGACCTAGATACTGTTAAGTATTGCTGGTATTTAACTTAGGCTGGCTGCTTTTTAAGAGTCTGGGAAAACCAGTTTGACCCATGAAAGGTACATACTGTACCTTTCTTTTGAGGAGCCGTGTGTGGTTAATGGGTATATAGCACTTTACAGCTCAAATCATCAACTTCTAACCAGCAAATACTTTTCAGTGATTAATGTCAAGCATACATTATAATTAAATAAACAAACACAGTTATCATTGTCTGTAAAGTGTGTGCCAATAGTGCGAACACTCGTCTTTAGTGAATCTTGAGAAAATTAACTGACTCTATAATAAATGTCTATTGAGTTTCTACAGTATGCATCTAATGCGCTTTATTTTTTATTTTATTTTATTTTATTTTATTTTATTGTTTTTGTTGTTTTTTGTTTGTTTTTTCTGTTTTTGGATGAGTGAACATGACCATAAACTGAAACTAAACACATATTTACTATCACACATCCTAAATTCAAAATGTTGCATGAGATGCATGAGTATAAATAGAATAGCTTACTTTAGATTTCCATAGTATGTTAGCTATCATATGAAATATTACCACTCCAGTATTACTAAAGCTTTTATGTGTAAGCAGCATGCTATAATGGGTTCAGGAGTTTATTTAACTTCTTCATGTTGTGTTGGAATTTTGATTTATAACAATGCATCATAATTTATAAGATGTTCAATTTGATATGAATCTGCAGGGAAACTGACTCCAGTAACTACAGCTATCAGAAAAACGCAGTAAAAATGTGCATGCAGATCAATAGAAGAATATCCATCCATCCATCCATCCATCCATTTTCTTCCGCTTATCTGGATCTGGGTGATCAACTGGTCAATAGAAGAATAAAATAACATAAAAATGGAAGCTTAAAACAGTTCTATAGTGGAGTACTTTAGTAAATATACTATTTTTATTTGCATCACTAGCATTATTCATGCTGACTATGCGGTATCTGAAATTAGAAAACCCTTAAAAGAAATGAAAAGGATGGAAATTCCTTACACTAATAAATGAGTTGTAATCAGTGATCACCAAAAACAACTATCAAGCATGTAAGAATTTGCTGGGTTACGATGGCCATTAAGATACATTAGCCATTAGAATTAAAAATCCAGTCTCAACTCATATCTTTCTTGCTACTTTATCATTATATGTGGCAGAGACACACAGAGCAAGTCCTTACCATGTAAATCCACCAGGGCAATAAATGGCCAATGACCAAGTCAACAGATGCATGAAAGAGGCAACTTAAGACAAGTGTTTATATACCGATAACATGAAAGATATGACCTCCTGCTTTATTATGGCACAGCTACTGGAAATAATGACCCCAATCCAAACTGGTTGTAGGCAACATGGAGGCAGAGCAGATATAATGTAACATCATCACAGCATGATAGGAATGATTTTCAGATGATATACTAATTACATTATAATTGTTTGTCATGTGTGGACAACAAAACATCAACCTCTGTGCACATTTTGCCTCAGATCTATGTTCAGCTGAGTCGACTTACAGTCTGTGACCACAGGTTGAACCCTGAGGTGGCATTATAACAAACCTTTGGCCTCTGTTCCAGAGAGATTTACACCATAGTCAAACTGCTCCAGACTTATAGTTGTGGCCAATGGGGGCTCTTGAAATTTAATTCCTGGTCAGACCACTTGTAAACTATGCCGACCATGTTTTTCACCCTTGTAACTTAAGTTGATTACTGATTAACGTACAGTATTTCCTATGTTTTCATGAAAGAAAACGATTCAGAACCGTATGCCTTGATTTACAGGATAAACATTTGGGAGTTTAAGCCGCCACCATAATAAATACAGCTGAGAACTTGGTTTTGTGTTGCTTTGCGTCCTGGTAGAGAACAAACAATGTAAGAGTGTCAGCCTGACATCGTTGTCTGGATGTATCAATAACAACAACAGTCCTAAACACATCTTAACATCGTGGACACAGTTTTCAGATAGACTGTCTTCATGGCACTTAGAGAAAGAAAGAGACACTTTCCATCTGGTGTTTCGACACAAAGAGGCCAGTTCAGCGAAAGTTCAGCACTGTTTAGGTTGATGGGCCCAGCAGTTCATTCTCAGGTCAGCAAGGCTTTATATCCATCCTGGGCCTGTTTTTTTCCACGTAATAAAACCAGGTCACACAGAGGTACATGGGGTAAGATTTATCATCTAATGTCAACAGAAGGCCCACAGATGAGGCCTTATTCATCTTTATTTTGCCACATGTATCTGCACTGTTTGTTTTAATGTAATAAAACAGAGGTGTGTTAGGCTGCAGCATCCTGAAGAACATTCACTTGCTAGCCATTAATAACAGCTGTGCATCATATATAATACTGAATTGATAAGAGGCCTTGACCGGTACGGAGCTGACTGCAAACATTCCTCAGTAGAAGAAGAAGGATGTAGCACTCCACTCATCTATATCACTTCAATTCCCTTTCACCCATCAAGGCAAAATAATTTATAATGTTGAAGTGATAGATTCCTTAACCCACTGACATTTTGACCCTAAAATTTCCCGTACATCTCTAACAAGAGAAGAGCTGAACCAGTGTTTCCATTAACTGTGACTGAAACAAGCACAGTAGAGTAAAACAAGAAACCAACCTTGACTGCCTGACTTTGAATGATTGATTATTAACAGCAGCATCCAGGATTTTTAGAAATACAGGGATTCTTAGACCCACAGACCTGTCGCTGGAATGAATGGCAGGTGATGCATCCAATTCAATGTGTGAAAATCCATGGTGGGTCTGTGTGATTTCTTCTGTTAGTTGCCAGATTTCTGTCGGTTTGTTTTTTGCCTGTTTTTGGACTTTTGGTTACTCTTTTGGATTTTTTTTGGCTCACCTTACCTGTGTATTAAATCTTTGAACTGCTTCCTCACTGTCTGGACTTAGTCTGCATTTGGGTCCTCATCTGAGTTTTGCTGAAACTTGACAATGCACCAGTATTGGTCAGCTGTGCCCCAGTAAAATATTACATTCAAGTTTTAACATGTTCATGTATTTGACAGTCAATTAATTTACACTATTAATAACAGGGAAATAATGATAACAAAAACACATTACCAAAAAGAAAAGCTCTGAAATGTGCACCATGCCATCCAGTGGTCCATACACTGCAGTGTGCATGTCATAGCTGGGGCTCTGCTACATGCTAAGCCATCCAGGTATCAACACAAGGGGCGCAGGATTCATTTTAGACATGGGGTGGCAAAAAAAAACAGGTGGATTTGACTGAAAATACAGCAGATACAGTCAGTCATAAGATCAATATACTGTAAGCCAAACTTAATACACAGAAAACAATCTCAAATAAAAAACCACAGCACATTGTCTACACAGACCACAAAGTCCAATTCAAATCACATCAGCAGCAGATTAAATATGCTTCGTAAGATTAAGTTATAAAACCACTGTGAACAAGAGTATTATAGAATTAGTACAGTTTCCAAATCGACCCCATCATTAAACCCAGTTTAGCTGTAGTTGTTTCAGCAGCAGTAGTAGTAGCCCAGCAATATGGCAATGATAGTAATAGTGGCCAAAGTAGTTTGTATGGTGCATTGTATGCCGCATTTAATTCGCAGCAGACATTCAAGGAAAAAAATATGATTTGAGTAATGCAGGCCTGCGCCCCAGTAGAGCTTTACATCTGGCAACGCCCCCGAGGATACTGATCATAACCAGATCAGGAATGCTGGGTTCAGTTTTTAATTGTTGAAACTATTTTTTTTTTATCATTACTGCAGAAAAGAAAAGAAAATGTTAACTGTAAGAATTTAGCCTTCAGGCAGGTTAGCGTAATATTTCTAATGAGATTATTGCAGATGGATGATTACTTTTAATTTCCACCCATCATCTGACATGTTTATGGTCTGACAGAGACGATTATGACTATTCAATTAAAGCATAATAATAATAAATTTATAGATCTACAGCGGTTCAGCTGAGGAGCTTTCTGTTCCTCTGCTCTCATCTATTGATCCATCTTGTGTTCAATTAACAGCAGCTCAGGTACAGATGAGCTTCTTATCAATTAAGCCTGACAAAACATACTTTGTTTAGAAAAACATGCTGAACCAGATTTTCCTGCAAACCAGAGAAAGCAAATGATTAATAGTGTTTTTTTTCTGAACTATAATGAACTAAATATAAAAAGAACAATTTTAAGAGGTGTGATATTCATTATGCAATAATGACTCTATACACAGCTTTCAGTCTAACATTGTCAATGTACCAATATATATTTCAGTGTGGTTGCAAGTCAGATTAAGCTTTTTATGGGACATTTGTTAAAATATGTCTTGTTGCACAGACCTCACACAAACAGTTCAGTTTATCTCATTTCTTTTTCTACTTATTTTTTCATGTCTTCTCTTAACTCAACTACATACAGTAGCTGTGTCCTACAGTTACTAATAAGGTCTTCAGTCTGAAGGTGTCCTCACTGATTGTGAGACATGTATATTTATTTGGTTTAGTGTGGTTCCACTCCCACTAGTGGTTTGGCCGACTAATGCAGCCAAGTTTGAAGTATAGGTAATCATCAACTAAACTACACTACATCAGGTGTAGAAGAGAGACTTTTGGGTATTGATATGATGTCAACCCCATAGCTGGATCCATCTCACAAGTGGTAACCTTACTGTTAGCCAATACAGATGGTAATGAGTACTGTTGCTATTCAATTTAATAAACAATATACCTTGCATTGTATATTTTTATGGAAGCCCCTTTCTGCCAGGAAAGGAAGGATGGCTATTTAGGAATGATAAAAAAGTAAGAATTACACAAAGTAATGAGATATTAAATAAGAGTTAAGATATGAAAAATTTTAAATTTTAACTTATGAAATAGTTGATATTTGACTGATGGCGTCAAAATAGTAAATCACCTTGAATGTTATATTATATATTATATATCATCATATATATATATATATATGATGTATTTAGAGGCCGTGTTAAAAGGACAGTGTGTCTTTAAGGAGTGGATCATACTGTCATTTGTCTTTCATTTTACACTTTGATTATCAGGAAATGTAAATAAACTGTGTTCCAGTCCCAGTTCTTAACTGGAATGATCCCACTTTGAATGGCAGTCTGAGTTCAAAAGAAAAAAATGGCATCACGTACTTGTCAACTTGCTGTGTCAGCATTATTGACAAACATACGGTTCATACTAAAGTCACATATGGCTGTGTTCTTACTGTGAGTCACAGACGGTGTCAAATCTGGGAAATGACTGCTGTTGGATGAGTCACAGCTTTGTCCCAACAAAAACTAAGTGGGATGTTTGCATATGAACCCCTTATCAAACACTGAACTGAGGACCTTGTTCAGATAAATATCGCACACAGTCGAGCAGGTCCTCAATCTCCAAGAGGACACAACTGGTGGCCAAAGCAACATGGTTCCATCATTTCTTGCAGCCGCTGGAGGACTTCTGTTACTTTTCTCCATCTCATCAGCAGTGAGTCACTGAATTTACATTTTTTCACTGATGCAGCTTCCATGCACACAAACACTTAAATACATAATTTCTTTTTTGCGCAGCAAACCAGAGGAGACAATATTGCAGCATGCAACCAAAATGACGGTTTTGTAAGTATGCAACAATCAAACTTTCTATGTGGATTATATTTCTATGGCCACACAATGATCAATGTTTTTCTCATGTCCTACAGGGAAAATACTGTCCTACTACATGTGGAGTGGCGGATTACATGCTGAGGTATATGCCAAACGTTGACAATGATTTGGATGATTTGCAACATGAACTTGAAACGATTGCAAATTGGACCCAGGGGACAGAAGAAACAGTTGTCAACATGAAAGATTCTGTTACCTCAGCTCAAAAGAGCTCCCAAGGTAACACTGCCTTTACAATCCTTATAAATATAATGTAATACTTTACTGTCTTATGAATGTTTACTCATTCACCTGCATCAAATTCCTCTGTAAAACACTTAGACACACTTATAAAGTCATTCAAATTGGCTTGACTCGTGCAAAAACTGTAAATATCAGTATTATTATTCATGAATGTTTTGATGTCACTGCTATCACTGACTTTTTATTACAGATTCATACTTCAAAAAGTCCACAAGTGTAATGGATGATATTCTTCGATTTGAAAAGGCCATCACTGTACAGGAACAGCAAATATTGTAAGTGAAACATTGAGATTATAATATTGACATGAAACTTTCATAATGACTGGTGGAAAGTAATTAATTCCATTTACTCATGTATTGTGTTTTAGTACAATTTTGAGCTCCTTAAGTATTTCTATTATATGCTACTTTTATTTATATTCCACTCCATTTTTATAGGGAAATATTGCACCTTTACAACCCAATATATTAATTTGACAGTTGTAGTTACTAATTAAATTCATTTTTTATCCATAACACATGAACATTGTACAAGTCATGATGCGTTGTTATAGATTAAATATGTAACATATATCAAATTTGTTCCATTATGCCAGGTTTAATGTGAAGGTGCTTCATACCAATCAAGGCATCAGTAATAATAATCTACTGTTCATATAAAATAATATCCACAGGATGTTGATATGTTTAATATTTTTGATACAGGCTTTTACCAATATTTCTTCTTAATTCAAGCAGTGACTCAAACCTTTAGGTCTATGCCCTCTAACCCTCTCCACCCACACACTCAGGACTGAACACAGATCAAGGGTCAATTTGCCACCCACTCCTCTTCCCTCCCACAGTGAGACTCAGACTCACTCATGAAAAACAATTTAATGTGATTGTTTCATGGCATTTTGTGAATTTTTGATTCATTATTTGTGTCTTTTTTCCTTATCTTATCTTCTTATTCTTGCCCTATCTTAAAATATCATTGGTCTGTGTAAAATAAAAACTGAGACATGAATTAGTTAGGATACAGCTCATGCTTGTTTCCCTCTCCTCAGTGAACTTCAGAATTTAATCTCAAGCAACGAGAGGAGAATGGCAGATTTGAAACACCTCTCCATTCAGCTGCAGCAGAAATGTAGTGAACCATGCAAAGACACTGTTGAGATCCAGACCACCACAGGAACAGGTAAAAAAAAAAAAAATCAATTCTTTGACCCTCAGGCCATTCCTATTTCAACAGAAGTTTCTCAATCTTGCACATCTGAACATTTGTCCTTGTCCTCCTTCAGTGTTTAGTTACAGACTAAAATCAATAAGGTCTATCAATGTACGGCAAACAGATTCTGGATTTAGTTTTTGTGACCTCGTTTCAACTTATTACTAAACTTTATAATTAAAAGAAATATTTTTTTAAAATGGAAAAACATTCATTTTGATTTTGATTTACAGCATTTCTACATATTTTACCTATTAGGCTTTGTTGTAACGTATTTAATAATAATAATGTTTTTTTATCAGATTGCCAAGATATTGCAAACAAGGGCGCCACCACCAGTGGTCTTTACTATGTAAGACCAGCAAAAGCCACTCAGCAGTTCCTTGTCTATTGTGAGATTGACAGCTTTGGACGTGGTTTCACCGTGATACAGAGGGTATGCTTCACCTTTATAGCTTCACAATTAAGGAAAATACTTCTTATCTTCATCCCACACTGGATGATTCCTATATTTTATTTTGTCAAAGTAGAAGAAGTTAATGTCCAGAAAAATAGGTAGTAATTTGCCTATCCTGAAATCAGGATTACATGTTTACATGTAGGTATATGAAATTTCTCTCACAATGTTTTATTTCCCTATATATTATATGTACCTTCCCTTGTCAAATGTATTAATTGGCTAGAAAGAGTTGTTTTCAGATCTATCATGATTTTAAAAACGTTCTGAAATGTCAGCACTGATGTGTTAACATTTTGCAAACTGATGGCTTTTTCTGTGTCCACAGAGACGCGATGGCAGCGTGGACTTCCACAAGGACTGGGTCCAGTACAAGGAGGGCTTTGGTTACCTCTCACCAGACGACACCACAGAGTTCTGGCTCGGCAATGAGAAGACTCATCTGCTGACCACCAGTTCGAGCTTCCCAACTGTGCTGAGGATAGAGCTTGTAGACTGGGAGGGAAACACAAGGTACAAACACTAATGCACACACAGAGAGAGAGAGAGAGAGAGAAGATAACTGATGACGTAAGAGGAGAGCAAAGGGACTGACTGACGGAGCAAACATGACCCTAATGATGCAGAGGTTACTAAAAACTAACAATAACTCTCTCTGTGGCCTCTTTCCTCCAGGCACGCCGACTACAACATGTTCAGAATTGGATCAGAGGCCGACATGTACCGTTTGACGTACGGCTACTACCTAGGCGGTGATGCTGGAGATGCTTTTGATGGCTTTGACTTTGGTGATGATCCCAGTGACAAGTTCTACACGTCTCACAATGGCATGCAGTTCAGCAGTTTCGACAAGGACAATGACAAGTATGATGGCAACTGTGCTCTGCAGGACGGCTCCGGCTGGTGGATGAACAGATGCCATGCTGCACACTTGAACGGCAAATACTACCAGGGTAAGACCACATGGCTAAAACCAGTGCCAACCCCTTTAAATTGTGTTTATTTGCATGATTGGTGCTGTTTAAGGCCAAATGATTATGTTTTTATTAACAAATCAGCTGGTGGCTTCATGCCCATAAACAAAATTGTTATCCAGACACAAATATTAGTAAAAATCATTTCAGGTCTGCTCTAAATTTGCCGTGTTCTCTTCATCTAGGTGGCAGGTATACAGAAAAGGATGCAGGTGAATTTGGTTATGACAATGGCATCATTTGGGTCACATGGCACAACCGCTGGTACTCCCTGAAAGAGACCACCATGAAGCTCATTCCCCTCAGTCGCATCACAGGAGGTGGACAGCAGACGGGTGTCAAACAGTTTGAAGGACTCGGAGTTTAAAAAGTAGACTCATAAGACTGCAGTCTACTTAGATTGCTGTCAACGTGCTCATCACATGTTTCCATGGGAAATTTCTGACTTTATGATGTGTCTTGATGATCTGACTCGACAATGATGCTCATATTTTCCTTTTCTTCTTTGGTGTTGTTTTGAGCACGAAATAAATGTCTTTTCCTAACCAAACATGGTGTTACTTTTAAATTACATTACAATGAATTAAGTGACTCTTTTATTAAACAATCACGGTCCAAAAATTGCAAAATTGACACATTTTCATCAAATAAGCTGAATTGAAGTGTAACATTTAGAACAATAAGAGAATAAGAGAGATGTATGATTTAATGGGGCAAGGCGCAGTCTTACCGCATGACTTTTCACTTTTCAATGGAAGTTGTGTAGAGTTGCTGCTGTCCCAAAGTCAATGGGGAGCCTGTTCCACCATAGTGGAACCAGGGGAGCAAATAGTCATTACCTCCACCAAGGAGGTTTTGTGGCCCGCTCTCATAACCCACTTTAACAAGCCCATTTTACATGCATAGAGCACAGTGGATGGATGGGCTGTGGTACATGGTTTGTCCACATCTTTGATAGGCCTGAGCCATTCTCTACACAATAGAACAGCCGTATTATTTTCATCTAGAGGGCAAATAAACAGAAAAGGATGCAGGTGAATGAGATTATGGCAATTGCATTATTTGGGTCACACGGCACAACTGCTTGTGCTGCTTTAAAGAGACCATGCAGCTCATTCCAGGAGGTAGCTAGAGGGCTGTGGTGCAACAGTTAGCCAGACTTGGAGGAGCCTAAAAATAGACTAATATGATTGTGGTCTGTTGACTACAGTTAACATATTCAGCACAACAGCAGCCACTTCATATGAGATACAGTAACATGCCTCCAAGGAACATTTCTTACTTTAAGATCTATATAATGTAAATATTTTGTCCCTCTGATTTGCTTGCTCAGTGGAAATAACTATTTAAATAGATTAAAGTTTCATAAATGTACAGTTTGTTACAGAATCTGTGATTTGGATTAAATAGTAATCCACAGGTTTCTTTCTTTCTAATCACTCAAACTTAATTTTCCTATATACCTCTGCACACATGTGCACACAAGCATGGGGAAATAGCAACCGATTTGCTTTACATTAAAATTAACTCACAATAAAACACTGTCAACCTTGCAAAAAGAACTTTGCACAGACTACTGCATTTTGTGGCATTGAAGGACTGGATAATGATTTATGAATGTACTCTGGCCTGGTATGAGGTGGAAAAAACAGCCTCAGCTCACTGTTACTTACACTCATTCAAATTACATTCTTTGTATATTCATAATAATTAATAGCAGTGGTGAAGGAAGTATTCAGATCTTTTACTTAAACCGGGACATTTTTTATACAAACGAACATCCATTACATTTAATAATAATAATAATAATAATACATTTTATTTATAAAGCGCTTTTCAGAATACTCAAAGACGCTTGGCCTTGCTAGAAGAGTTTGCACAATCCTGATTAAGTTTACCACAGCAAGGCAAATCTTTATCTGTTGGCTGTGACAACTTTGCCATGCTGGCGCTCAGGTAGCAAAACGTTACCCACTGACTGATTTTTGTGAGTAGTCCTGAGTCTGAAAACAGAACTTTTAGAGAAATATCCACAAGGCCTTTTTCCAACTAATCCCAAATGACCACTCCCTTGTTTCTGATGTTGTTATTGTTCTGTCTCTTCTTTTTTTTTGTTACTGATTTAAATTTAAATTAGGATGATAATTAAAAGCTAATAAGGAACAAAATATGGGTTGCTATTTTCATTCGGCACAAACCTCTCAGGCAAATGTTAAAATAAAGTCTTAGATGCATTTTTAAATGTCTTGAGTGTGCTATATACGCAACTATACAAAGTAAATAGTAATGGTTGTAGGAGTACACTCTTTCGAAGGGCTCAAACATCTGGTACAGGTTTGTGGATTGCATCTCATTAACTTTCTTCTCCTGGCCGCTAGGTGGCGGTAAACAAATACTAATTGCTTTGGTGTCGTTTACTTCCGGGGCGTGGAGTTGTCGGTCTCTGGTGATGGTCATGTTTTTACCGATGTGATATTTGTTTGACTGCAACCAAACTGTAACTTTTGAGAAAATATCCTCTTCAACTTGAGTATTTTTTACGTTCACATATCTCCACGATGACAGAGGTAAGTAAAAGCTTGAAATATGTTCGCTGGTATTTTTTTTTACTCCCGCTCTGGCGCTGCTGAACAAACTCAGGCCCCGGCTTATTGCTGGATCACGTTACGTGGACCATACGATTTATTTGTGGATACTTTATAATCAAAGAGTGGAGTAATGTATAAACAATACCTTCTTTTTAAGTGGTACATATATATATTTAGAGCATGTTTTGTCCTCTACAGGATGTCCAGAAGCACTCGGTCCACACGCTGGTCTTCAGATCTCTCAAAAGGACGCATGATATGTTTGTGTTCGACCATGCGAAATCCATCGCACTCGATGACGGAAGGTAATACTGGCTACTTGGCTTCACTGTCACCGTTCAATTTAAGATTCCTAAGAAAGGCCTTATTGCATCTTAATTGGATCCAGTACTGTTCTAGGTGTAGGTGTAGTCCATCTTTGACCCGTTTAAATGCAGCTATTTATATAATTCTGTGTGCCTGATGTACGAAGTACACTTTGTCATACTTATTATTATTGTTATTATTCCGTACACTTATTCGCCGCGTAACTAGTCTCGCAGCGTTGGTGGCACGTACACAAAAATTATGTATACAAAAAGTGCGCAAAAAACGACGAAAAATGTTCCCATTACAAACAATGGGAAATCGACCGATGGCTCTGATCGAAGATGATCACAGTATTGATACGCACCAAGCATCAGGCACACATCCACATTTCTCCAGGAATTAATCTGTTCTTGTTTGATGTAATGAAATATATCGTGAGACTACAATATGGTAGTATTTATCCTTTGTACTCTATGGATGTATCAGGTTCTTAATTCACTGGATTAACCAAAAAACACATCAATTTATATATATATATATATCAGTATCTTGATATAAAGTTATCATAACATATTTGTCACCCCTAGTAAAATAACATTACTGATGTTCATAACAGTCTTTTGTCCAGTATTAAATCAGACAAAATCTTTGCTAGTGAAATAATAACATGACATAATCATATCAATGCTATATGATTAGAGTGAGCACAAAAGTAACTCTGAAGGCGACGTTTTTATTAATAAAATGTTTGTTATTGGCCCCTTTATTTACAGCTACAAGGTAAAGATGGATGTGAAACTGAAAGCGGAGTATGGTGCCGTGTTACACATGCCTGTCCTGAAGGAGGGGAAAGACAGAGTCTCTCCGCATCTTAGCAGCATGCAGAACCAGCAGAACTACACACAGCCAGGTGAGAGTATTTCCATTTTATGCTACTTAATACATGTACACCACTACATTTTAGAGGCAAATATTGCACATCTTGCTCCACTGCTTCAGCCAATTAATAGAACATGTGGAGGAAATACTTGAAATCAATTTTCTTGTTGTTTTTCCTGACACTGAATAATTTATTTTCCCCGTTGTCTATCAGGGGATGACCCAGAATACCTGATCACTGGGACACATGCTTATCCCTCTGGTCCTGGTAAGTACCATACTATTAATGTAACCATACTCCATGCTTCTAGCAGTGTTGTTCCATGCCTATCCTATATTTTTCCTTCTAAAGGAGTAGCTCTTACAGCTGACACAAAGATGCACAGGAATCCAAGTGAGGCAGGGGTCCACTCCATGGCCCTGGCTTTGCCACCCTCACAAGCCAGGTAAGCCTTTTCTTCTTTTGTTTCCCCTCCACAGTGTCTAGGTTGATTTTAGTTATAGTAAGTTATTGGTAGTATTTAGGCTTAAAGATTAAATATGTGGCACATTTTGAGAGCTTTTTCGGGATTTTGACACCGCTTATTCCTGTGCATTACAAACCATAACAAGTTGTTGAATTTTAGGCAAGATGCTAGCCGCACCGCAGCCAGCGTCGGTGACATCCATCGGCAGGCAGGAGCAGCAGAGAGATCTCTTCCCCAGTCCATTGCTCTGGTCGGTTGTGTCGTATTTGCCCTCAATGTGATGTCTTGTTTGCCATTGCTGTGAAATCTCTGATAAGGAATGTATTTATTTTAGTCACTTATGGAGGGAGGTGGCACCAGAAATTCCTCGCTTGTGAGGAAAACCCCAACAATGCCCAAACCCCAGTGGCATCCACCGTGGAAACTGTTTCGGGTGACTATGGATTGTTTTGACTCCTCCAGTTTCTTCTGTATTTATCTGGTTTGTAGATACACTTGTCACACTGATACTAAACTGAGGCCTTTTGTTTTTATCTGACAGGTCATCAGTGGTCACCTCGGCTGGGTGAGGTCCATTGCTGTGGAGCCTGGGAACCAGTGGTTTGTCACAGGATCCGCTGATAGAACAATAAAGGTGAGCAAAGCTGAAAATAGTCTTATGTTTTTGTAATGAATATGTAAATGCTATCTCTCAGTTTATCTTTCAGTTGTCCTGATGTAGCAGGACAATGAAGTTTGCACATAAAAGCTCTGTTCTGACTCAGTTTGACAAAATAAGCTTTCAGTTGCCTCTTGTGGTCTTCATCAGCCAGTTAAAGCTGGTTCAATTGTTAATGAATCATCTGAGTTTGGTAGCACAGTAACAACTGAGACAAGTTTAACTCTCTGATCCAGGCTGAGATGCAGCTGAAAGGGAAAAAAATTTGCTGATCGCTGAGCACTTCTTCAAATTATTGTTCCATTTCCCTCTCACCCGCCCTGGTTGGGTATTTCTAATCGCTATTTCATCTCTGTTTTTGATCAATTCCTGCTTTCCTTTAATCCAATCAGTTTATTTTATCCATTATATTGTAAGAAAAGTAAGCTTATGCATGTCAGAATGTTCATAGCAGTAGTATCTGCCCTATAGCATGCATTTTCTTTTGGAGCTGCAAGCATGTGAAAAGCACTTTTGAGCATCGACGCCTGCCGATCAGCTTCGGGGGGGCACTCTGGACACTATTTCTGGAAATCTTCTAAAATGCTCCTGATATGCTCCTAATATGATCCGAGGGCTGCTTTTTCTTGACAGATCTGGGACCTAGCCAGTGGGAAACTGAAACTCTCCCTGACTGGACACATCAGCACGGTGCGTGGTGTTGCGGTCAGCAATCGCAGCCCCTACCTGTTCTCCTGTGGAGAAGACAAGCAAGTCAAGTGTTGGGATCTGGAGTACAACAAGGTATGACATAATATTAAGGGAGGTTATTATGATGCAGTACTGCAACAACAAAAAAAATATAACTCACATTACTGAATTTCTCTTGAAACATCAATCTGTGTATTAGGTCATCAGGCACTACCATGGACACCTTAGTGCTGTGTATGATTTAGACCTTCATCCAACTATTGACATGTTGGTGACCTGCAGCAGAGATGCCACAGCAAGGGTAAGCTCATACTTTGCATTTAAAGTCTAAAAGATCATGTTGAAATGAGGTGATTTAACCTCACTGGTTCATTTAATGCTTGAAGAAAAGCTTCTCACGGTTGTTTCTTTTGTAGGGTTAGTCATTCAGCGGATTTAAAAATGATCTTTCTGCAGGTCCTGGTTTAATTTAAACTTACTGTGGTTTATCTTTTGTGGTTTTCATTCAGTTCTTTATCTTTTTATATTTTCCAAGCATGAATAACTTGTGTCTATGAGATGTATGAGATGTCTGCCTCTGTCATCTTTTTCCTTTTCAATGGAACAGAAATTCACTAATTAGCAACATGTTGATTCTGCCTTAATGAAAAAGAATGCTCCGTTTTCACTTGGTGTAGTTTTCTCTGCTGTGCACCCTTGTGCCCATCAGTGGACTGTAGTTGAATATGATTCCCATATGATGTGTAACTACTTAGGCGTCTGCGTGCATCATTAATGATTTCTTCTCCGTTCATGCAGGTGTGGGACATCAGGACTAAAGCTAACGTGCACACACTAACTGGTCACACCAACACTGTGGCCACAGTACGGTGTCAGTCTGCAGAGCCGCAAATCATCACTGGTAAATCCTTCTTTTTTCTCTCTCCAATTTAAACACTAAAGACAACCAACGAGTCATTTGTCTCATCATGAACTGTTAAAGTTGTAGCTGATTGGTCGGTCTTTAACTGTTCATCTCAGGTAGCCACGATTCAACCATCAGGCTGTGGGATTTGATTGCTGGAAAAACCAGAGCAACTCTGACAAACCACAAGAAGTCTGTCCGAACTATTGTCCTGAACCCCAGACAGTAAGTTACCTCAACTGAAACTCAACATATATTGTTATTTACAGGTCTGGTCATCAACCATTCAATATTTGATGCATGCATGTCAAACTTATCGGACGCTCGACTTGCATTGAAAACACTTAAATGTTTTTATGCTCTTAAGTTCTGATTGAATGCCTTTAATTTAAGTCTGTAATACACTGCTGGTATTGCAGCTAATGGAGCACAGATAACAAAATGGATTTGTCTGATATTTATCACAGATAATGTTCAATCAATAAAGTTCATTTGCCTTTGATTTGGCCGAGAGCTAAAGTGTTTTCCATACATCCTTCATTATTGGATGATGTCAGACCTAAATGCATTTTTTTGTGTATAAAGTTTAAGGTTTTAAAGTTTAAGAGCTCTGCAATGTGCAGTTGTCACAGTAGAAATAAATGAGGCATTAAGAGATCTGATTGATGTATAAAATAAATACATTAATTTATGAATTTAGATGATCGGTTATCTTCTGCCAGAATTTCTCTTTTGCCTTCGTTTCAGGATCGGTGTTGCTTTTTTTTTCTTCTTCATACCTCTGTATTATAACAAGTTGCTTCTCTTGAGTGAAGTAGGAAGCACAGCATTGGTCCATTATGTGCAGAATAAGAGTCAAACGGCACACCACACACCCCTTTTTGTGGGATTACGCTCAGACAGGCTGGGTTAACAAAGGAAGTGGTAACTACCGTTCAATGCTCGTCATCTGTGACTGCAGTTGTTGGTCTTTACCAAATCCTCTCACGCAAACAAAGACCGGCTATGTTGAACTTGCTTCGCAGGACACTCCCCCCAGCTCGAACACTATTCGGCATGTTGTCATCTTATTTTGTTGTGTTTTACAGATACACCTTTGCCTCCGGTTCTGCTGATAACATCAAGCAGTGGACGTTCCCAGACGGCGCCTTCACCCAGAACCTGACGGGCCACAACGCCATCATCAACACTCTGGCTGTTAACTCTGACGGCGTGTTGGTGTCTGGAGGTATTCACATACCCAGAGAGTTTGCTTGTTTCATCTCCAAAACAACTTTAACTATAAATTCTTTATGATTTTTTTTAAAAATTTGGGATAATAATGACCCAAATATATAAGCTCAGAATGGCGATTGATCGAACGTATTTTTGTTTCCTCCGTAGCTGACAATGGAACCATCCACATGTGGGATTGGAGGACAGGCTACAACTTCCAGAGGATTCATGCAGCTGTGCAGCCTGGATCTCTTGACAGCGAGTCGGGCATCTTCGCCTGCTTGTTCGACCACTCAGAAAGCAGACTCATCACCGCTGAGGCTGACAAGACCATTAAAGTATACAAAGAGGATGACACCGCTGTAAGTTATGCTTTCATATTTAAAGCTAGTTCACGTCGAAATGTTCCCACACACCAGACTTGGACAACCCTGTTTTCTTTCTTACAGACTGAAGAAAGCCATCCAGTCAACTGGAAACCAGAAATCCTCAAGAGAAAAAGATTCTAATGATTTTTTTATTCATTCCTCTTTTGACAGTAATTATTTTATTTTTTACAAAACGTCCTGTTGTAGATACACTAAACAAGTCAGACTTCATCATAGCTAGTGTGTCTTTGACAGATGCAGCCTCATCTTAGAGTCGAGTTCTGTTGTCCTTTTTTATTCTAAGAACCATTTGCAGTCTTCATTGTACGACGTTAGTCCGACGAAGTGGCCGTTTTGAACTGCCAGAAAGCTCCCAGACTGTTTGTTCTTGATGATGACGGCTCTCTGGTGGCTCTGGTCCGTCTGATCCACCAACAGCAGCCAGTCTTCACACACAGACGGCCCGGCTGCAGAGTGGACCCGGTTCCTGATGGGGTCAAAACCTGCAGACGGAAAGACAAAAATTGTTTGTTTTTTTTTAAACGTTTTTGTAACGCCTTAATGGATTTGCCAGTTGTCCAGGCGCAGAAACAAAACGTTGCCCTTTTTTTCTAGCTTGCAATGTGAAGTTTATTTTGCTGCGTTTAATAAAGGCCACATTTTTCACATACTCGCCGTTTGTTTTGTTTAATTACGTTTGGTGTCTGCACTCACCCAGGTATCTGTTGGTGACAACATTCCTGTAGTATTTACAGCCGTTCCCCTTAATCTCCTCCCAGTAACAATGACCCCCAGGCGTCTCACTGAGCTCCACTGTGTGTCTGCTGTCACCAGTCAGGTAGGGTAGCTGCTCATCTGTGAAATGAAGTCATGACACATACAGAGAACAGAAGTCTGCACACTTAAATTTCAATGATAAAAAGAAACAATAACATTTACATAATGTTTTCTAGCCCACCTCAAATTTCACAATTTGCACAATGTACCCGTTAATCCTGGATAATTCCCCAAAATAGAATGTGAACAGTTTTGGAACTACTTTCTTAGAAACGTCATATATATATATATATATATATATATATCAAATCTGAGGGTTTTTCCATCCACATCTACCTGACTCATGGATGTAGAGCTTTGAGAGGGCATGGCAAAACCTCCGGCCGGGTTTCTTCAGGAACGGCTTGGATGGTTCAACTGCTAGGAGGTGGCCGGCGTTAAACATGAGCTCCTCCTCCAGAGACCTGACGCACATCTCAAAGTGTTCCTCATCCTTTTCTGCATTTCTAAAAGATAAATGACCGTAGATGTAAAACATCTGACGACGGGCTGAATCCGATCCGTACCAAATATAATTTTCATTTATTAAGGAAGATGTATGGTTAAAAAATATGACACCTCCCCTTAGAAAGGCCTCACCTGAAGTCCACCCACAGCAGACCTGCAGTGATGAGTCCCAGCCACTCGCTGGCCTCCCAGTTGTTGGCCAGCATGACCGGCACAACGATGACCTCCCTGGTGTCCGCGTAGCTCAGCTCTTTCTTACAGCTGCGGGACGCCTGGTAAGCTGGAGTCATGAACGGGCAAATGACCAAAGCCTCCTCCACACCTGCAGCCATCCTGAGAAACCACAGGATTCTACTTTATCTACCTCCAACATGTTGAACACATGTCAAGCATGAATTTACCCCATCATTGATTATAATAGGTTTAAACATTTCTCTATACTCACGAGTCGTTTATGTTCCCCGTCACCCCTCCTTCGATATCCATCCACATTTGCAGACCATCGTCTTTGAGACGGTTGTATATCTTTTTCACCAGAGCCTGGTCATCCCACTGGTAGGAGAGCATAACGTGACCTGGCATCTCCCTGCTTTTTCAACAAAATAGGAAATACAAGTTTTCACAGTTCGAGGAGTTGCTGAATGAAGCGACCCACACGAAGGGAGACTCAGTTGCTAAGCTGTTTGTTGACTCAGAAATGCATCTCAGGTTACTTCTGTTGCTTGGTTACGGTGCTTGTTATCACTGATGGGAGGAGTAATTCCTGCAGGACCAATTAGACCTTTCACATTTTGTGCTGTGAAAAAAAAGTGACATTTTTGTGCACTGGTCAATGAAATCACCTCCCACTTGTTACCTCATTTTCAGTGATAGGTGTTATTTATTAAAAAAAAAAAATATATACAATACATTAATATTATACAGATAATGTATGAATAATATATATAATGTTATTTCAGCTGATTATTCCACTTAAAAAATATGTTTACTAAACAAAATGTTCACATGTTGAGCAATTATTTAAAATGTGTTATAGTGACATAAACATTTGAAATGTTAGAGCAATCCTGTGTAATTAATTTGAAAAAGCAAATCAGAACTGATGACATTTTAGTTCACCATTTATGTCTCTCTTAAAGTCCTTGTGTTCTTTGCACATTTCTGTATAACTGGAGCAAAATAAAACAGTTTAAAGTTTAATGTCTCATACACAGAAAAGGTGTTGCAATATACAACAAAATTCCTAGTTTGTTGTCCTGTCTGATTGCCCACTTAAAAACAAAGAACAGAAGAAAAATGTAAATGATTAATAAACAGTAAGTGTTGCATTTAGATAAACCTTTTGTCCTTTTGTGAAACATGTCTGTTTCACATGTATTATGAGATAAGAGTGCTTAGCTAACTCTTACTTACATGTTTGTGTGCATGTAACACGTCAGTGTCGCACACGTGTAAACTTTGAGCAAAAGCAATGTAACTTGAAAACAGGTTTACAATATATGATGAACAAAAGGCTTTGAAAAGCTTCTGAAATCTTAAAATCTTACTTGAGTCCGTGGTTGAATGTAACAAAGTACATTTCCTCAGGTACTGTGCTCATAAAAACTTTTTAAAGATGCAAAGCAAACATATGATAATATTATAGAATATGATGCTCTGCTGTATATTAAACTAGCCAACAGTATATAAAGTAGTAAAACTACCCCAACCTTAAACATATTACAGCGGTAAAATATGAAATTAATCTTGATGCAGGAGTAAAAAAATATCCACAAACATCCCATGTAATATTAAACCTGCAATGAGATCTTTACTCTTCATACTTTAAGCAAATCTTGCTAATATCACCTAAGGTTTTGAATTCATGACTTGTAATTGTGGAGTATTTTCACAATGAGGCATCAGTACTTTAACGTAAAAACACCCACACATGTCTGGACAGCAGAGGTCACCTCAGGAACTCTCTTCACTTGGTTATAGAGTACAACTAATACATGTGATAAAAAAAAATGCAAATCCACAGCCACCACACATTTAGCCAGTATGCCAGTAAGAAAGATGAAAACATACTAGTTTTAAAGTTGAGTTAGGGTTATTGTTTACTGTGAATACTTTTATATTTATAGCAAAAAAAATGCTTTGTATTTCATTTTTAATATACTGTATACATTTCTTTTTTATTAGTGACATATTCGTGCAATATATAAACAAAAACAAGTGACGCAGAAGATGCATAATAAACAGACAGACAGACAATTATATACACACAACTGGGTAGCGTGTGTGTGTGACACTATAATATAATACAATATAATATAATACAATATAATACAATACAATATAATATAAGTGATATATCTGATAATAATAATATATTATAATTGTTATTACCATTAATAATAATAATAATGATGAAAATAGCAATTGCAACAATCACTTCATACAGCGATGAGGGGTGAGGCAAGATCCAGGCACCAGATGGGCGAGTAGCATCCCCCCAAACCAAAACCCCCAGCAACACAACAGGAAGCCCCAGCGGGAGATGGGCAGGGGCGGGTCCTCTTTATTTATTTATTTTTTATTTAAGTTTTGGGGAAATTTTGCATTTGAGTCACGCCCAGACCCAGGGGAGGGCGTTGGCCCATTGCAGGGGTCTTGTCCTGTGGTGGACCACTTTCTGACCCTTTACGAGGAAGTCTGTCCACTGAGGGGTGACCTTCTTAGTTTCCCTTGCTTCCCTTTCCCTTCCTTGTTTATCAGGTTGGATTTCTATCTTCATTTATTGTTATTTGAAGAGGGATGGGGACCAATTCCCCCTACCCACCCCACCAGAGCCCCTACCATGTCGACAGGGGACAGGGTGGGTAGCTGCCATCCACCCCCATCCCAGCACCCCCATCCAGCCCCACACTCCCTCCGCCACTACCTATTATGTTATTATATATATATATATATAATAATATCACCTATAGTATTCATTGGTATTAAATATATATCCATGCATATTGAGATTAAAATGATGTGTAATAATAGTTGCAATAATAACAATAATTATTATTATTATCATTATCATCACTACCATAATAATATACTGTATACATGACTAATTTTTTTTTGGATGTGCTTGTTTTTTGTTCTTGCTATTTTTATTTTTGTAATATGTGATATATAAAATAAAAATAAACATGTTGGGGATAAAATTAGTTTAAACATATTTTCTTTTATCAATGACTGATTTTATAATAACCAAATAAGAGTTATTTGAGTTTGATTTATTTTGTTGATTGTGCTATGATTTAAATAAAGTAAAAGATTTATTTACACCTTTATTGTTTACAATCATTCACATAATGTGTTTAGAATTTACCAATATGCATAAAAGGGTAGTACTGTATTACGTTGTATTGGGGCACCTAAATTATATGCATCTGAAATGAATACGTTAGGCACACCAGTGCCACCAGTATAAAAGCTTGATTTCGAGCCCTGTTAGACCAGTGACCTCTTTAAATGAAGAAGCAGTAAATGTGCTGTTTAAATTAGTTTTTTTTTATTTAAGTAACGAATTAAAGTAATACCTGTGAGAGTCGAATTCTGTGTTGTGCTTGCATTTCTCACTTTTCACCAGCAGAGAGCAGCACCAGAGCATTTTATGGACATTTGCCAAAACCTCATTTAACTTATATTTCACCAAAGAGCACAGATTCCTTAGCTCAGTTTTACCTCTACAGTTCATTCTGCATGAGTTTCACATTTTTATTTCCTCTACCTTCCTGCACACCATATGATCTTTAAGAAGTCAAACAGCCACTGCCACCTGTCAGCACGCAGCACCGTGATAATCTCTTGGCCTAATTAAATCTTAAACAATCAAGGCCACAGATGGAGCAGACCAGCGTGGGACGTGCCGCGTGCCAGGAGGTGTGTTCAGTGCGCGCGGTGGCTGCTCTGTGGCCACTCAGCTCTGCGAGGTGTGAAGAAGCGCAGGAGATTTGCAACACAATGTCTGGATATCTAATCTCCAAAATCACGCAACAAGCTATGATGCGTTCTTGGCCGTTTTTCTAAAATGGTGCCTTTATCAGATTTAACTTTTTTTGTTTTGCTCTGAAATTTGATTGAGAAGTGAAACTTTGACATGGAAATATGTGGCCTTATTTCGACCGACAGAAGCCATGTGTGAAGGAGGAATGAGTCGCCAAAATGCCACTGCCTCGGCTCTTTGGACGCTCATCCTGTCGCTGCTTTGCGCGCAGTCGCTCGGACATGTGTTCAACCTGACACTGTCTGTTAAAGAGGGCCTGCCTGCGAAAACCATCGTTGGAGATCTCGGAGCGGGTTTAAACAGGCCAAGCACTGGATTCTTCATCTCAGAAAGTAGAGACTCTTACGTGTTCAGAGACTTGGAAATAGACGCAGACACGGGGATCATCTCCACTGCTGTGATCCTGGACAGAGAGAGTCGAGATAAGTATGAATTTGTGGCTGCCACTCTTACAGGTGAGATGATGAAAGTGAGAATAGAGGTGAAAGATGTGAATGACCATTCACCCGCGTTTCCCACAGAGGAGGTCGACTTGGAAATATCAGAGCTGAGCCCCCCAGGGAGTCGATTTCAGCTTGAAGGTGCTAAAGATGAGGATGAGGGTGAATTTGATACCCAGGGATACAGGATCATAGAGAGGGAGATGGGGGACTTATTCCACCTGGAGTATCGTAATGGATCTGAGAACCCCCCGAGCCTGGATCTCATCCTCACAAGCAGACTAGACAGAGAGACACAGGACTTCTATTCCCTCACCATTGAGGTCTTTGATGGCGGCATCCCAGCCCGGACGGGGACGCTTCAGGTGAACATCCACGTTCTGGATGAGAATGACAACCCTCCTGTGTTCAACCAGAGTGAATATCACATCTCCCTGCCCGAGAATGCTCTTGCGATTTCCCCCGTGTGTCAAGTTCATGCCACCGACCTTGACCTTGGCGACAACGGCAGAATCACCTATGAGATCAACAGGCGTCAGAGTGATCCGAATGAGTTTTTCTCCATCAACAAAACCAGTGGGGTGGTGTTCCTCAACAAGCCGCTTGATTATGAGACTCAGTCTTTCCATGAGTTGATCATCAAGGCAAGAGATAACGGGGCTCAGCCTGAGTACAGCAGCACCTTTGTCGGCGTGAAGGTCCTTAACATCAACGACAACAGTCCTGCCATCAATGTGCTGTTTCTCAGTGAGACAGGAGATGCTGTGGTATCAGAGGCAGCAGGGATTGGGGACTATGTCGCTCGGATTTCGGTGTCAGATCCTGACTTTAAGGAGGAGAAGATCACTGTCACGCTTGAGGGGGTTGATGGCAAATTCACCCTGAAGCAGACAGATGATTGTCTGTATGCATTGTGTGTTAGTGCCGAACTAGACAGGGAAGAAAAGGATCTGTATGAGGTGAGGGTGCGAGCATCAGATTTTGGGAACCCACCCCTCAGCAGTGAGACCGTCTTCCTCTTGAAAGTGGTCGACACCAATGACTGCTACCCAGTTTTTGAGAATGATGTATACACCATCAGCATTACTGAAGACGCACCTCAGGGAAGTTCCCTCATCCAGATTCAGGCCCAAGATGCAGATGAGGGTGTAAACTCAAACATCAGATACTCCATCATGTCCAACCAGGACAGCCTGATCAGCATAGACCCAGAGTCCGGCCTGGTCACAACAGCTGCAGATCTGGATAGAGAGGCACAGATGCATGTTTGGTTCCTGGTGGTCGCGGTCGATGGAGGGGATCCGGCTCTGTCATCCACGGCTACAGTGACACTGCTGGTGGAGGATGTCAATGACAACGAGCCTGTGTTCAGGCAGCAGCTGTACAACGTTTCCATACTGGAGCACAGTGAGATTGGAAGCTGCTTTTTACAAGTATGTTGGAAAATATTTAGCTTAGGCTCCATTTATTCAAAGTATAACATGTTCTTACTTACCCGTAGCGGAATCTTGCCGTTGTGTTTAATTGTCCGGTTTTTGAGATTTCGACCTTAAATTTCTGCCCTCTCCAAATTATACTTCTAGTTTCCTGAGGGGCATTCTGGGGCAGGTATTTGAGACGCTGACAGGAAATGCAGAGGGAATGACATGCAACAAAGATATCCAGCCAGACTTCAGACAGACAGACTGAAACGTAGGCACTGAATTTACGTGGTCAGTGTCTTTTTTGGTGGTCAAAGCACCAAAAGATGATATTTGACAGTGGAAGCATATTTTTCATATAAAACTGCCCTGCTCACTCTTGATAATCCACAGTGCACACCCTAAACAGCTTTCCAAGAGACTATTTCTTCGGTAGAAAGTAGTTCTAATGGATTATAACCCCAACAATCATCCTGTGATGAGATGCTGTTACTGAGTGTTTTTCTATGCTGTGAGCATCACAAACAAAGTTCCATTCAGTTCCATTGTATTAGAGTTCGTTAGAAACCTCAACATCTTATGCTGTCTGTTTTGCCGTCTCTTACATCTCATAACACAAAAGTAGCCTTCAGTCTCTTTGCACAAAGACACCAGTGTTCCTTTTAAACATACACAACACACACACTCTTCCCAGTCCACCACTGTGGCTGAGATATGGCAGATGTGATGCCTGGTACCACGAGCTGAAGCCCATTACAAAGATATCTTATTTGCCACTTAATCTAGTGAAAATGTAAGTGATGTTTGACATTAAATCTCGTTAAATAGGGATTTAAAATCATAATAAATGCTTTGAAAAAAAACAGAAAGCACTCAGAGAGCCCGGCCTCCAACAACACCACTGGAATAGGATCCGGATTAGGATCCAGATCTAGATCCAGGTGTGCATTGTGGTGGAGCATCATTAGATATCCATCTACCCAAAATGTCATCAAAATCTTTTGACAAAACTTTTGAAATGTCTTGAGGACAAACAGACAAATGAACAAATATGTGCGATCACATGACCTCCTCCAACTGTTGGTAAGGTAAGGTAATTAACCTTCAATAATATAAAACAGAGAAAAGCAGTACATTTTTACAATATAGGAGCTGGAACCAGATAATGTTGCATATTTCCACATAAGATATTGACTTAAACTCACTACTGACTGAAACAATCATCGAAAAGGTTGATTATTAAATTCCGTATGCAATGTCAAGTAAATTTGTCAGTTGTGACTCCGACCAGTCGCCTCCATTTAAGCATCAAACCTGCTACAAAGACCTTCTAGAGCTATTCAACTGAAGTCTTTTGTATTTTTTCAAATTGCAAAATGTTGCAGAAAATCCTGCAGCTCTAATTTTAACACCACAATAGTTGTCTGTGGTCCAGTAGCTATTGACACTCAGTGTAGCCGACAGATTACATGTCACAGTGCATGTTATTTAAAAGCGTTTGTGATTAATGTGATTTAATTATAAGGGAAGAGAACAAATGGCAAAGGTCTGTGCAGAGTGCTGTCAAACTAAAATCAACAGTTATTTTTATTGTCTGTTCCTCCTATAACGTCTGGTGATCAAAAGTGACACACAATTTACAGGTTTCAACTTCACAAATGCAAAGAGTTAAAAATAAATGCAGTTTACTATGAGGTCAGGCTAAACAACAGGAACACCTCTCTGTATAATGCAGTACAGTTCAACTGTGCCACAAACTACATACCATACATTATTATTATTATTTATTAGGCTTGATTGCAGGACCGTTGTATTTGACTGCATTAATTCCAGCTAGGAGTTCAGTGCAGTCATCAGGAGAAATGCAGGATTTTAAAATGATCTTCTTGGCAGCCGTAAAACCAGAAAATAACCTTTTCCACTATATGAACATGAGACCAATATGACAATCCTCATTAAGAAGACAAAGACTAGAATGTGAATCATAGACATTTTTTATAAGATCAGATAACGCTGATGACATGAAAGCTAACAACTTGTAACCATTACTGTATGTTGTGGTTCCTGGATGTTCGGTCAGTTAAAAGCTTGGAGGGTGTGTTTCGCATTCAATCAGACCTTCGCCCATGTCTGTAAAATTCATGTGATCAAAGTTCATAAAGTGTGAGATGATATCATGTTTATGGCTGGACAGTGAGTGCTCTATCTATAAAATGTGTCTCTTGTCACGGGAACAGTTAGACATGAAAGGTTGGATCTGAGGCGTGTCTTTACCCGGCAGTTTGGCTGTGGCTTGTTTTCCATTCTAATGATAGTCTTCACCCTTTGATTGGGGGGATTTTTTATGCTTTTATTTTGTTGACCTTCTCTGGCAGAATAAGACAAGCATTATGATTCACTACTTAACAATGGTATGACTACTTTTAGTAACAGATATGTAGTATCTGTTTAGTATATATATACTGTGTGTGTGTATATATATATATATATATAGTATGTATAGTATGTATTATAAAAACAAAATGTTCATATCATATTTAAATCACAGAAGATCTGAGTTTTTCTTAATAATACAAAAACAATAAACTACCACATTTGTCAAGTGCTTGTTTTTATATTAATTGCAGAAGCGGTAGGCATAGACTGTCCCTTCTTTGGCAACCTTAACATTTAGAACTATGTTTAGTGTCAGGTAATGCTGGTATTATTAATCTAACCGCTATTTCAGTCAGACAACTCACAAGTTTGAAATATTTATTATCACTACAGCAGAACATGCAATAGTTTGGGTTTGGCGTCCAAGCTCCGACCTTAATCACTCCCCGCAGATGTTTACATAGAGGCATTGGGGAGTGATGAGCAAACAAACTGCAGCATACAGGTGGATGCTGGGGGTGGTGGCGGGGCTGAAAGTGCAGGCAGCAATATGCATGCAGGGCAGCAGCAGTATTAACAAGCAGAGGGAGGTTGTTGCAGCTTAAATAGTCTGCCAATAGGGAGGGTATGTGAGATGACGTTTGAGGAGAATGAGGCCTATCGTGTGAGTATTGTGTGTACACAGCAGAGCTCGAGTAGCTCGCAGGCTTTGCATCATTTAAATAGAAAACCTTCAAAAGAGAAATTAAAATAGTGTCTGTTTCCTTTCTTTAATTTAACTTTACTTACTTGCGCCCTGTAAGAAGCAGTGCTTACAACTGAAGCACCACAATATGGAGGTCTCCTTCTTAAACTACAAAGCCCTCACTAAAACCTGAACAATTGGGAAATACTTTCCAGGCTATGTCAAAATAAAGTTCTGTGCAATTTGCAAGGTGATACTTTTTGGATCACGGTGAAGAGATCATCAGTTGTTGTATCAGTGCACCCAAGGTCCTAGCACACACCATGGAAGTGTCCCCATGATGGTGCTGCTTTACTCAGATCTGCCTCATACCAAATTAAGTAATACCACCTAAAACCTACTCCTGGTTTTGGATGACAAACACCTCCAATAAGAACAAATCATGGATGGCACTGTAGCACAGTGTTAGTACTGTCAAATCTAGACCTGGGGCCTTTCTGTTTGGAGTTTGCATCTTCTCCCCGTGTCTGCGTGGGTTTCCTCCAGGCGCTCTGGCTTTATTCATCGTTTAATCCGACATAGTGGGGTGTCTGAGCTCTCATGAAAGTGTTTTTCTTCTTCTTTAGGTTATTGCCACAGATGCAGACAGCCCTGAGTTCGGCACACTGCTCTACTCTCTGACTGACGGCTTTGACAGGCAGGACAAACACCCTCTCTTCAAAATTCACCCACAGACCGGAGAGCTGTGTGTCTCTCAGGATATCGATCGAGACTCAGGACAGACAGTCTTCGACATTCTAATCAAAGCTGAAGATCCAGTGAGTGGACTTCGTTTGTTTTAACATACTGTGTACCAGACCTCCAGTTTTTGAGCCGTCAAACTTTATCAGAACAAAACTTCACATGTTTGTCTCCTTGTTAATTCAAATTGTGATTTTTTATTCACTTTTCAAATGCCAGGGAGGCCTGAGCGCTCAAACCTACGTGCACATTGATGTGGAGGACCTGAATGATAATGCTCCAGTGTTTAACCCTGACAAGTACACCATGAGCATCAGTAGCCACGCACAGCCCGGCACGGAAATCCTCAACGTTATTGCTACCGACCGAGATTCTGGCAGGTTTGGACAGGTCACCTATGACGTCCTTCCTGGTGACATGATCAGCTTGTTTGCACTGGACAAACAAACAGGTATCTTTTACTGTTATGTTTCCAAGTGGAAGAGTGCTTGGTTGCAGTTGAAGAACAAAAAGAAAATGTGCTGAACAAACCAACCGCCCCGCAGCACCTTCAAAAAGAGCAACAGATTATAAAGACAGAATAATTATATAATGATGGCATAATTAATCTATTTTTCTGTCCTAAGTATGGTGGCCTGAAGGGGTAAAACACAAAACTAGAATTTTTTTTTTGTTTAGTTTCGTTAATATGTCTTATTGTCTAAAATATATATTTAATATTGTCTAAAATGTAGTGTTTTGTCCCTCAGGGCCACCGTATAAAATGTTACTATTTTTACTTCCCATGTTAACAGAAATTAACATAATTCACTGGAGAATTAATTGAGTTTTAAACTCTTTCTGGACGACTCCTCGAGCTTCACCAGCTTGTCACATAGATCCACTCACTAGTCTTTAAGTAACATGTGTGGCTGGCACACACAGGTCCCAGTACTCAGGGATAAACAACTACTTACTTTGTGTAAGTCCCCATGATATGAATGCCAGTGTCACCACTCAGCAGGGGTGGTGCCCAAAGCCCAAAGCTTTATGTCCTCATGGAGCTGAATGTAAGATAGGCCTGCACACAGCCGCAATGTGATACTAAATAAAGTTTTAATAATAGAGAAACTCTTTATTTGATTATTTAAAGTATAGTTTAATCTGCACATAAATACTTTTCCAGTTTTGAGCAGACGTGTTGATGATCTGAGGTAGTTAGTATGAGTTCAAGAGTAATAGTTGCTGCTATGGATGGGATTACAGGGTAACTTAAGGTAACAAAAATTAGAGACATTCCTGATCCGTCTGTCATTTTCATATGTAGAGGTGGTTATTATCAATATAACATATTGGAAACATGGCTATGTTTTAAATTAATCTAAGGAATAGCACCTTTTAGTCATTGTTTTAAATGTAAATGGTGTTTAAGATTAAAATACCTGTATGTTCATCTCAGTATTGTTCATGCTGTTTTATGCAGTTTGTCTAATTTGTCCATTATTGGTCAATCTGGTGATTATTTTCACAATTATCTGATTAATCATTTTGTCTATAAAATGTTAGACAAAAGTGAAAAATGCTCAGTATAATTTCCCAGAGCCCAGAACCACAGAAAAAACACACAAAAAAATCACTTTACATTGATATGAAACAGAGAAAATCAGCAAATGCTCACATTTAAGAGGCTGGAACCAGATGAAAATTGTAATTGTTAAAAATTAAACATTGCTTAAAAGAACAATGATAGACCTTCAGTTAGGTCAGTATTATTGAAATGAAGCCAAAAACAAAGTGAAATGATTGTGTGACCTGACTATTAAAGCTTATTGAATAAATGCTTAAGCACTGACTTTGTTCTGCCCCTGCAGGAATGCTCTTCCTGACCTCCACTCTGACCCACCTGGGTGCCGCCAGTGTGAAGCTCTTAATAACAGCACAGGATGGGGATGGCTTGACCTCAGCCAGGCCTGCAGAGGTCACCATCAATGTTTTACGCAGCGCTCAGGCTCCAGCTATGTTCCAGAGGTCACGCTACACCTTTGCAGTGCCTGAGGACGCACCGCCAGGGACGTCTGTTGGGACAGTGGAGGCCATAAACCCAGCAGGTGAGTTTATGTCTGACCACGTCCTCATTTACTAGTCTGAGAGCAGCTGAATTAGAGGTGACGGTTTGGGAGACGACCGATGATTACCACAGATATGTGAAAGTAATTCACTGCTGCTAGTGATGACCAATATTTATCAAACATATCAAGTCTCAACCAGCCAAGGATCAATCCATGTTAAAATAATGTGTGTTGTGTGGCACAATGTTCACAACGACTGAGGTCAGCCTGGCCACCGACGTGAAGCCAGGAACAGAGGTCGGCTGGGAAACCTGGGACATAGATCAGATGGACCATCAACTGGGGACCAGATTGGGTTGATGCCTCTGGAGCTCTGAGCAAAAATGCTCCAGGAATGTGCAGAAAAGGGAAAACTAACAAGATTTTCCATGTATGCTAGGTTGATGTTCGTCAGTTCGTTCTGTCAGGTTCATTGCAGAGTAAAAAGACCAAGACAAAGAAAGTGAAAAGTTCATGTAAATCAGTCAAACAATTCTAATGTGAGTGGTCCAACAAAGACACAAAATAAATGCAAAAGGTGACCAACGAGCAGAGCGGGAAAGAAGTGATAGCTGAAAGAGGGAAAGTACATGGTCTGAATACACAGGAGGATAATCAAGGACAGGTGAAACTAATAGGGTCAAAAAAGTCAAGATGTGACACATGAAGAGAAAAAAAAATCATACAAGTACTAACTAAACTAAAACCAGTACAGACAACCAACACCAGGTTACTCTGATGATGGTGAAAACCTAAAAATGTGATGATTCCCTGGGATTTGCATTTATTTATATGCTGCATTTATTGGTGTTTTTAAATAAAATGTATACTAAGAGGGTAAACGGCATGTACTCTAATTATTATCTCTACCAACAGTTTAAATGAAAATATAAATAAAATACAAACAAATAGTTTGTCCTGACAGACGAAGGTGACAACGATTATTCAGTGATCCTTATCATTGTTCAAATCTCCTCCCAGACATGAAGAGGCAGGCAGTAAAGAAGCAGGAAGCAGTTTAATCTTTAATCCTCTTTGGCCACATGTACAGATGACGGATGATAAAGGTTCAAAGACAGTCCTACTCATACTGTATCGTTCTTCTTGGAGGTCAAAGATAGTCCTGTCAAATACACACACTTGGACTATTATGGGATTTCTTTTATTCTAAATATGTACAGTATCTGATTTGGGAGAGTTAATTCAATGTAGTTGCAGGTGAAAGTGAGAACAGATAGGATTCTGATGGATGGAGATACAGCAGCTTGTATTCTGTGTAATATTTGATCTATGTAAACAATGACTGGATGGTTTCCCGACTCCCCAGTCTTCCAGGATTATCCCTTCATATTCCACTTGTTACGTTGCCACTAACTCCACTCAGTCCCTTCTACAGCTAAACCTTTCTACTACACGAGACAGTCATTTAGGGTTGTCTAATCAATTAAGAGATTAGCGCATCAACATGAAGCAGAAACCACAGAATTGGGTCTGTTTGACAGGGGTCGGCCAACGTTAAGCTCTCTGCTTGTTTCTTACTTTACAAACACTTGGAGAGGATTAATGAGATCTTCTGACCTGTGCTGTAATTACTTACTATGTCTCTGCTGTGTATTCATGTGGCAACTTAATAGTATATTTGGAAAAATGAATGTATTTCTTATGAATGTATAGTACCAGTCAAACAGTTGGACATAGAATATCGGTATTAACTTTGATATTTAAAACATTAAATACTGATATCATGTTAATAATGCACCTATTATAATATAATAATCCAGTGCAGGCCTTGTGGATCTTTTGTTGATCCGTTCATCTGCTTCAGTTCATCTGATTTTATGCAGTTATGGTTTCAGATCCTCTTCAGTTGCCAAAAATGAGACAATACACAAAATGAATAAAGTTAATGATGAATTTGACTGATAGCATTATTTACTTTCTTCAAATTTTCTATAAATATTGTAATAATATCGTTATGGTAAATTCTTTGGGCCACGATAATTACATATGCATTTTGTGTGTGCTGTTAATGGTCATTATTGTTCCAATTTTCCCAATTGTTGTTTTCTCACTGTGAAATTTAAATGGCAGTCTGAAGATTAAGTTATCATAATTTTTTAATGTTTGTAAACTAACACTATAAACTATAAAAGATCAATAAGTAATGTGTATATATATATATACATACATATATATATAAATATATATATTTATTCTGTATGCTGTACGAAATTGAGACACAGCAACTGTCTCTGAAATGACATATTGAGGTTTGATTTTCATGCTTTCACTGCTGTGCGCAATAAAAAAAAAAGCAAAACAGGATGTCAAAGGAAAATAAAACCAAAACTAAAATTGATAATTTAGGAGAGCCAACCCTTTAATGATTTCTCGTTCTTTTATCAATGTGAACTTGTCTTCACAGACTCCATGGAATCCGTATTCTACCGGATCTCATCTGGAGACCCTCAGGGTTTATTCTCCGTCCATCCAAAGTCCGGCCTGATCAGCAGCATCAAACCTCTGGACCACGAGTCTCAGCCCTACGCCCTGCTGGTTCTCCAGTCCTACACTGACACCTCTCCAGTTTACAGCACCACCCAGGTCAACATCACTATTACTGACATTAATGACAACGCTCCTGTTTTTCCCAAACTCAGCGACACCATCACATTGTCTCAAAACACCCCCCCAGGAACAGTTTTGTTCATTGCTCATGCACACGACTATGACAGTGGCTCCAATGGGAGGCTGCAGTATTACCTAAAAAGCACCAGAAACGGTTCATTTGTTGTTGACCACAATCTTGGGACAGTTACATTAAATCGGAGTTTGCAGGTGGATCATCAGCAGAGATATACCCTGGAAATCGTTGCTAAAGATGAAGGAGAACCTTCGCAAAGCTCTACGCTGATCCTCGCAGTCAATGTGGACCGCACCGCTGCTGAAGACAGCCTGGCCTTCGAGACGTTAGTCTACCAGGTGGAGATAGGCGAGGGCTTCAGGAAAGATTCCAGGGTCATCCAGGTGAGGGCACACCGGAGCCGGAGAGCCCACATGTCAAACTCAGGCATCACCTACTCCTTGAAGGCAGAGGCTGGATATCCTCCTCCCCCATTTCGGATTCACCCAAAGACTGGATGGTTGTATCTTTCACATAGTCTCGACTATGAGACGGAATCCATGTTTCGATTTCAGGTGCTGGCCACAGCCAGAGAGGCCTCACTGGGTAATATGACAGCTACAGCCACAGTGACAGTGCTGGTGCTAGACATCAATGATAATGCCCCAGTGTTCAGCAGTGAGGTCTACTACCTCACAGTGTCAGAGGGGTCGCCGCCTCAAGGCCTGGTGGGAACGGTCAAAGCTTCGGATAAAGATTCTGGGACAAACGCCCAGCTGTCCTTCCTCCTGCTCTCAGATGGGAGATTCTTTCGCATCAACGCTAAAACAGGTGGAGAGAAAAATCACATTATCAACACCATCTTGAGGTTACGTTCAGCTACGCATCCTCAGCAGTCCGTCTCTTTTCTGTACAATTGCAGGTGAAATTATCAACTGGGTGGCGTTGGACCGAGAGCAGCATAGCCAGCACAGTCTGAAGGTGATGGTCACAGACCAGGGTCACCCCCGTCTCAACGCCACCGCCACCATTCACATCCTGGTCACTGACGTCAATGACAACACTCCACAGTTTACACACCTGCCTGCGAGCAAGGAGCTCAATGTTCAGGTAAATATGTTGGGATTTTTCTTTTGCATTGTAGCATAAGGGTATGTTTGATCCTGGGATCCTTTATACGGAGGATTACAATAACATAAAAACCTAATTCTAACAAGGGGGAAACACTTATAGAACAAAAGTATGCCATCGCTCTTTTAATTACTGTTTTATTCTCCTTCAAAATCAGTCTGAGATGATGTAGTAAGACTGAATTGCCAAGTATCTTTATTTTTGATTTATGTATTTATTTTTTTCTCGCACTAATTCCTCAGCAGAAATTGTAGATGTTGAAATTTCCTTTTTTTTTTTTTAACAAACTCCAAAACAGCCACTGAGTAGACCTTGAGATTGTTGTGTCAACTTTCTATATCAACATGTTAGCGTTTTTATCATTGCTACAGTAAGTTTCTCTTTCAGCATGCCTAAAACTTCAAGAAGACTAAATCCCATTGAATGAAAAGGCAATGCTTTGTAAATTATGTATGGAAAAAATGAACGGTGGCACAGATTTTTAATTAAAGGAGACCACAAAATGATTTTTAAAACCACCAGTTAATAGAAGCAGGTGTTTTTACATTATAATGCATAAAAAGTAAGATATTTTTTATTTTATTTTTAGAAAATGGATTGTCCATGCTGCACATGATAAACATGTTTGCATGTCCTCACTAATCATCATTACATTTTCATTGAATATCAAACAAATAAAAATTACAATTAATACCAAAAAAGTTTGTCTTCTTAAACCAAAACCGTTTTTTCTTAAGAAATACATGAATTATCCATTAAGATTTTCACATAGCCTTAAAAGTGGGTTTAATATGTTGTCATATATAATTTAATTTTAGCATGTTCCTCTCTTTAATGCAGATATGGGCTGGTCTACCTGCAGGGTCTTTGGTAACAAATATGTTTGCCAAAGATTTAGATGCAGGAGAAAATGGAACCGTCACCTTTTTGTTGATCACAGGTGAGTTATGATTGTGTTTTTATATTTGTAGAGCTGTGCCATACACACTTTATTCCATCATGTACCACTTATTAATGCGTTGCTGATTATCGCCATCTTGTATTTCTCTCAGATGATTTAGAGGAGAAGGGTTTTGGACACTTTGAAATTGACAGCGAAAGTGGAGACATCCGAACAACAGAGCTTTTCCCCCAGAACACGGAACCATACTACACTCTGAAAATAAGAGCCAAGGATAGCGGAGCTCCACCTCTGGAGGACACTGCAGTCATTCATGTACAGGTGCAGCCATTCCTCCTCTTCAGTGTCAGACATGATCGTTAAATAGATTTCCTTTAAGTTAATGCAGTATATGAAGTATGAGTACAAAATTGCAGAAGATATTTTATTTGGTTGTAGAATATGGGAAACCCACAGATACCCTTTTAAAAAGGTGGCCCTTCTTTCTCAAATAAAGACAGTCATTTGTTCAGTTTATACATCTCAATTTCAAAATATTGTTACTTCACTATTATCAGTGCATTTCATTAATACCACCGAAAAAAAAACGGTCACTGGCTTCTGCCTGTATTTTCAAGAGCAGAGCCCCCCTTTGGAATTTCTTACCAAGGTCCTTTACCTGGAATTCAACCTCTATTTTCTTTAGCTCCTCTCTTTACAAGCATGTTAAGAAAGTCTAAAGAGATAATCAGTGTTAGGAAGCTACTTTGAAAGTTGTAAGCTGCCAATTACATTGTACAGTACTTCACATTGGAAGAAGTAGAAAACTACAGTAAAACTACCTTATGGAGAAATGTAGTTTGGGTAAAGCTACTTAGAAAAAGTACTTTCTTTAAAGATAAAACAGACAGTGCCCTGACCCGCCTGACACTGATTGGCTTGGTATGACAGTGACATTTGTTATGTAGTTGAAATTCTGTCAGTGAAGTGCTACATGAGAAGGCATGAGAGGCAGATCTTTCATGCCATCGCCATAATAAAGAGTCTATTATTTCCTAGTGTTCTGGCCCATTAAACACTTACTTACACTAAATGTATTCCACCTGCAGGTTCATGGAGTCGAGGCCCTGCATGGCCGCCCTGACCACCAAATAGTGAGGCGTTTTACCGTGAAAGAGGACACTGAGCCAGCGACGATTATCGGCTCCGCCAGTGTTGCAGAAAAAGGGAGATTCCACTATTCCATCTCTGAGGGTGATGGGAGCATTCACTTTGGCATCGACAGCTCCTCTGGTGACATATATATCAACCAGCCACTGGACTATGAGTCTGCCATGCAGTTCTTCCTCATCGTTCGAGCTGAAGATGCAGGACTCTATCCTGGAGCGAACATGTCTGTGCTGGTCAGTGTGATGGTGGAGGATGTAAACGACCACACGCCCTGGTTCCCTGAGAAACTGGTGATGTTCGGCCTGTGGGAGGATGCTGCGGTCGGGTCACTGGCATTTGCTTTTCACGCCAGAGATGCCGATGGAACGTTTCCGAACGGTGCCCTCCACTACTCCCTGACCCTTGACCCGAAGCTCAGCACATCTTCATCACGCTTCCCCTTTCAGATCAACCCTTACACAGGGAGCCTGACCGTAGTGGCACCTTTGGATCGTGAGACCACCTCGAGCTTCGCCTTTACTGTAACAGCCACTGACCAGGCAGAGAGGAAGGATGAGCGTAAACAGGCGTCGGTGACGGCTCAGGTCTTCCTGCTGGATGTGAACGATAACCGCCCGGTGTTTATATCGGTCGACACAGTGGAGGTGATGGAGGATGCAGAGATGGGGAGTCTGCTGCATCATTTTGTGGCCATAGATGGAGACCTCGGTGAAAACGGGGTCGTCTCCTATGTCGTCTTGGCTGGAAACAAGAGAGGGTTTTTCACCCTAGAGGAGAAAACAGGTCAGACTTTTACAGGGCATAATCTATTCATTAATTACTATCAACAAAGGAGAGAGGAAGAAATATGACCAAAAAATGGAATAAAAAAATCCAGATCCAGACACTTAAGGTAGTTTGAAAAGTAAAAGGCATTTAATTAAAAGGGCTAGAGTCATTAAAAAAAACACCAACACGTGTCTGTTTATAGCCTCTTCAGGTTGTTGAGACACAAGGAAACAGAGTAAATATAGTTGCAATACTCAGTGCATGCCTCTAGGGGCAACAGCGAGCATATAGTAAATTCTCTCTCATTAATTACTGTTTAGTACGGCTTGATTTATAATTAGCCCAGGGTGATTAGTCATTGTTATTATATCTGTATTGTGTATATGTCAGAGGATAAGAGAGAAAAAAAACTGCATTCAGAATATTTAAAGCTGTAAAATGTACAGAAGGCCTGAGAAGCAAGTGAAGGGAAAAATTATTGCGAAGACTTATTATTATTATTATACTATTATTCAGACAAGACTTATAAATGAACCTGGAGCAAAACATTTCAGCTATGAAAACGTTTTTAACCAGTTTTCACATATGAAATAAAAATGAAAAATGGGTGAAAATAATTTATATTCTCATTTGCTTCTCAGGGCTTTTGTAAAAATCCACTGGTTGGTTCATGTGGGTAAATTCTTTAGAAATAAAAAAACAAATTTAAGGGATCCTTATGAATAGTAGTTATTTATGTAATACATCTGTAGAAAATAATAAATCATCAAAGGAGATTTTTAAATCTTAAATATTCATATTGGTGTTGGCCAGGATTGGTTAAATAATAATCTTGCTATATAAAAAATGTGATTGGTAAATTCATTAGAAAGTTATTATTTGGGACAAAGCAACATATAATTAAAACCATTCAGACAAACTGGCATGGAAGTTTGTTTTGCTACATATCCCCCTTGTTCCATCTTCTACAGGCCTCTTGTTTCTCTCAGCCCCTCTGGACTATGAGACGCAGCGTTTCCACCGTCTGACTGTCCGTGCCGTGGACCACGGCCTGCCCTCGCTCTCCTCCACGCAGACTCTGACAGTAGAGGTGGGGGACGTGAACGACCAGGCACCTGTCTTTAGCCAGAGCATCTACAATGCCAGTGTAATGGAGAACAGAGACCCTGGAGAACCAGTGATCAGGGTCTTGGCCATCGATAAGGATTCAGGTAATTATGAATGTTTTATACCATGTTTAAATAAGTTGATGTTATCGTTAATAGATAAAAGGGGGAAAGGCATTCATTTAATTGTTTAACTCATGTATAAAGTTTAATCTAGGGCTGCAACTAGTGATTAAGTGATCTGATTAGTGATCTGATTAATTTAAAGGTTATTTTCTCAGTGACTTGAATATTCTTTTAGTCCATAAAATATAAAATACATTTAAAAAATGCTCCTCAAAAGGCACAAGATGATCATCCAGATGTATTTTGTTCAGCTAAGGTATTAAGTTTATTATCACAAAAGGAGGAAAAAATAGCAGCAAATCCTCACAGCTGGAAAGCTGTTTCTCTTAGAATGACGTTAACTATTAAAAATAATTAACAAAACAGCCACTCATTATGTTTCTGTCAATTGATTAATTGATTAATAAACTATTTTTTCAGCCCTAATTCAATCAAATTCTCCAAATCATATTTTCTCAAATTGTGATATATCATGAATGTCTCTCATGGATATCAAGACAAAGATTTGAGATAAACATTCACAGATGTTAAAGCTTGAATTTGTAGCCATGACTTTGCCATCAGCCGTTTGACCAAATAATCTGCACTCAAAAGTTAATTTGCCAGGGTTTTGCAGAGCTGTCAGCTCCATCAGCGAACGTCATGCCGTCAAGAGGTCGGATCATTTAGTATGGTTCATATAACTTTGACAGATGTTTTATATAGGTAAAGAACCATCACCATGGTAACTGGGTGAATGAACACACCTCTGGGGAGAAATAATAATTGGAATTTGATTTAATTAGTTAGAAATAGTTTTCTCCTTTTTGTTTTTCCCAGATTGTTTCGTGGGTTGTCTAAAAAAAGTTACGTTTTTACCTGACCTAAAAAGGGCCCCTACATCTGTACTTTTTATAACACATATGTTCAGCTAAACACAAATTCTGAAGAGGTGTGCATGTTTTTCAAGTTGGGAAACTAATGAGCTGATACGAGCCAGGATGACCCAGCGACACCTCAACTCTTACAGATACCAGTTGACTCAAATCTGATCAGACTTCTGGATTTTAATGTCATGATCCAGAGACCAGGACAGTTGAACTTATTCATTTGTAGATATCGCACTTATTGTGTGTCTCTCAACCCTGGTAGATGGACCTCACTTCTGCTGGATTCTCCCTTTTTGCAGAGCTTTTCCTTACTTGACTTTTCTGAAATGAGGATTTAAGCTTTGAGGATGTTACATGTTGTTCAGGTTGTAAAACCAACCAAAATAAACGTGTGGTTTTGGGCCATATAGATAAAATGCACTTGAGAAAAATTACTGGAAAAATTATGATGAGACAATAATAAACTTTCTCTAAATTGTTTTATGTTTGGAAGCAGTCAGGTTTAGACTGAAATAATCCTTCTATTGAAGTATACATGGCAGTGTGCCTCAAATGTGCCTAGATGGCAGCACTAGCATGTGTCCTTGAGACCTCAGCATCGAGGCTCAACAGCCTCAAACTAATACATAAAACCATGACACGTAAAAATAGGATTAAACTCAAAAACAAAGCATCTAAGTGTCTGTATTTCTTTTCTTTTTCTTTCTTTCTTTTTTTTTAAACAAATTTTGTTCCTTTTCTGTGGTTTTTAAACCTCTTCTAATGCTTAGAATAATTAATGTAATAAATGGTCAAAAGAGCAAATGAATTTTTCTGTTTTTTCAGACAGTAATATTATAGTTCCTTTTTATTCAAAGCATAGTAACACAAGACAAACACACAGTTGAGCAGCGGCTCACTTTCTATGTTTAGGTTAAACATCGGCTCTGCAGTGAATCAAATTTATGCTCTGTTTTGTTTCACTCCATTAGCCATTTAATTGAAACCAACCGCTGCCCCTTTTCCTCATGTGTCGTTCCATATGTGTCTTTTCCATGTGCTACATGTTCTTATCTAAGCAAGTCTCATTCATCTGAGTCATATTCACAAATCTACACATCAGCCCTGTTTATTTTCACCTGCTGTGCATGGAGCCTCCCAAACCCCATTTCATCTCTTCATGTTGACTGTATGAGTCCTTTTAAATTCTGGAGATGGAGGGCATGTGGCAGGAGGATCTGTACAGGAGGGGTTTCAATGTGAACTAACATTCTTGGGGGTGAGAATTGTCCAAGAACAGCAAGCACACAGCTCCTCTGGGAGGTTTGAAAGGTCCTCTCTCATGATGATTTCCATAATTTAAGCCATCTGTGCCAATAGGCGCCGTGTTTTCATCCGTCTCCTCAAATCAGCTTGTCTGGCAGCTCGGCCCGCTCTCCCACCAGTCTTATTTGATTATCATTGGTGCTGCTTTTTTCCCCCAAACACTCCCCAAAGATGAACATTGTTTTGCGCCTGTGTTGGTTTCTGTATCCGGTTTCCATGTGTTGGAGCCAGTCAGAGGAGATGTGCGACATCAGCGAATGTGACAGCTAACCTTTTGGGTCTTGGATTTTACAAATGTTCACGTGTTTAAAGGGAAAACAGATAGTTTTATTATTTGGAGAGGATTTTGTCGTCAAGTTTGAGCACTACATCAGACTTACCGTGTATTTGGACGTCATAATGGTTGTTCTTTTTATTTTTCACACTTTGTTTTTTTGCGGAAACTCTTAAAAGTATATTTCGAAGTATAAAGAATCAGCTGTTTATCATATAAAATCCCTTTTTGATGAGACTTTATATGCTGAGTAAAATGCCATGTCTGTGTAGCTCGTCCACCTACCTAGCCTTTAAACTATAAATTAATGCAAATACAATCAGATCAATTAAAATATAATAAATTAAAGTCTGATAATCAAGGGATGCACCTTAAAACAAGGCAACGTGTATGTAATTAAACTTTACAATACAACCCATTTTCCAGAAAACAAACACAAACACATCACATGTCATTAGATGTCCACATGTCAAATTGTAGGTACAAAAAACTCTCTGGACCATATTGACATTTGTAAATTGCACTAGAAATCCCTGCTCCCACATTATTTAATGTCCATGAACATCACATCCATTCACTGTCCAGTAAAGGGAAAGAGAGGCTGATCCAACCTTTTACTTGCATTTCTACAGAGATGATATGAAACTCATGCTTCACCTCCGCAGTGGGAGTGTAATTCCAAAGCTAACTTTTTCTGTTGGTTTATGTGTGGCTGCCAATAGAAAAACCACAAGACCTGAAAGCAGCGGGGCTGTGGGGCTCAGAGATTCTGGTTTTGCTGTAAAGGTGATGCACAGAGCAGATTCTGTTTTCAATTTAATATCAGATGGCCCGTGTATACTGGAGGCATACTGGAGGCTCACATAAACTTATCTGATGAGGTATTTATAAATATAAGCTTGTTTTAGACATGAAAAGTCTAATGGATAAAAAAAAATAATTTCTTATGTGTATATCTAGTTAGAAATATTATTTCTCTGAGAAGGCCCCTTACTTCAGGCAATTAAAGTGGTTGTTTTGCATGTTTGAAGATGAAATGAGTTCTTTCTTTTTGATTTCATTCGATTTTTCAGTGAAGGCAGGGGAAACTGTCTCTTTCACACTAAGTTGTCTGTTACGAATATCGTTTTGATGGTTTCCTCTTTTAATTTGTAGATATGCACATTCTAATTTACTGTGTGACCATTAGAAGTTGGAGACTATGTGGTGCAGGACAGTAAAGTAGTTCAATCAATACCATTGGGGGAAGTATTCAGACCCTTTACTTATGTAGAAGTACTAATACCACACTGTAGCACAAGCAGGTTTAAAGTTCTGCACTGAAAATATTACTTCTGTAAAAGTATATTCTGGACAATGTACTTAAAATATTAAAGTAGAAGTATTTTAAGTAACACACCTGCCCCATGTGAATGTTAAACTATTGATTAATATTACTCATGCATTAATGTAACAGCAGTATTTTATTGACTGTGCACAGGACTGTAATTACTTATTACTTTTATTAAGAATTGATCTCCTGATTATTTTCTGCATTAATGACTTGGTTGTTTTGTTTGTAAAAATTCAGAAAATAGTGAAAAATGTTGTGGATGGGAGGCAGATCACACATACCCATAGCCCCAAGTGACCCCTTCCAACACTTGTTTGTCCAACAATTAGTCCAAACCTCAAAGAATTATTAAAAATAAAACTAATCAAAAGGAAAGCCAGCAAATCATTGCTGTTAATTGACTAATTGTTTCAGCTGAAATTGTACGTTTGTCATTTTTTATGTGCAAAAAAATTGCACTTTTTAATAACTAAAGATGTCAGGTAAATGCAATCAAGTAAAAAGTACAGTATTCCCTCTGAATTGTAGGAGAGTATAAAGTGGCATGAGCCGAAAATACTCGAGTGCAAGTACCTGAAATTTCTACTTAAGTACAGTAATACAGTAAATGTACTTAAGCTACATTCCATTACTCCCAATAAAATAACCATACTAACACAACTGGGACATTAACTCTTTTTTCAGCTTAGTTTTAGATTTTTTTCCTCACACTTCTAACTTAACTCCAGATCCTGTAATACATACATTAACCTCCTGTGCTGCTCCTCCAGAGGAGAATGCCGTCGTGTGGTACAGTCTGCTGCCCGGCCCTGGATACGAGCTCTTCAGCATCAACCCTTACACCGGTCTGATCACCACCACCTCCTACCTGGACAGAGAGCAGCAGGTGCATTTTACCCTCAGAGGTAGGACACAAGCACACGCTGATGTTCACAAATAAACATACTCACAGTTTGAACCTGTTACAAACCTGTTACACGTGAGAGACACAGAAGTGGGAACATAGTGTCAGAAACTCATTGCTACTTTCACCCATGTCTGTTTGTTGGTTGGTTGGTTTGTCAGCAGGATTACGCATAAGCTACTGAACAGATTCCCGTGAAACTTGGTGGGAGGATGGATCCTAGGCCAGATTAGAGTCCATTAAATTTAGGTGTGGATCCAGATAAATAAGCGGATCCAGGATTTTTATTTTCAATTTTATTACTATTGTAAGATATGGCGTTTTTCAACATTTTCTTTCATTTTGCATGGAATAATACACAGATCTTGATGAAAATAATCAGGTATATTTAGGGAGCTGGAAGCTATGAGTGTGTGCATGAAAAAAAAAATACAGATCCTTTTAAATGGCCTTAATTAGCCTTAAACTGTATGCGCTCTACTAAGTGCCCTTCTAGTTGTTTAGGTTATCTTGTTTGTCACTTGAAAGCTTGTATGTACCCGGAATTTAAGAATATTCTAACCTTTCACTGCAATAAACAGTAGTGAAAATCCAAGAAATAAACATTAAATTTGAGGAGAAAATTGCTTCATACTAGTGAAATTATCTGTCCATGCTGCAAGATAATTTTACATGTCAAGAAATCTTTTTGTTTTGTTTTTTAACAGAATTGATTCTCAACATAAACACGTGTTATACATTTTGCCATCATAGAAATAAATAATATACTGTACATATCATATACATACAATTTTCCCAGCTGACCATAGCCTCCCTGTACCACAACGTGGCAGTAGGTGGCTTGTCCTTAATCCAATTAATCAAAAAAAAATTAATCGGGCTAATAGTAGTAATTTGTCACATAATTTGAACTGTAAATAGGTTAGAGTCACATTCTTTGAGGGAAGTCCAAGAATGAAAAATCCTGGGTCTCTCTTAATCCTCGTCCAAAAAATGCCACTCGGTTCTTGAGAGAGCCAGGATCTTTTAATCCATTTAATGCCTTGCCAAAAATAATGGCAATAGGTCCCAGTCTCTCTTTGACACGTGTTACACAGAGGTGAGATCTGACGGTTCATCCTGTTTAGTCCGTGAGGAGTTATATGTAGACGGTGTAGAATTTTATACTGTGTCTCTCTCAGTCTATTACAAGTAAAGTTCAACCAAAACATTTGAATGACTTCTTGCCAGTCATCCTCAATATGCTCAGTGTCAAGATCTCCCTTCCTTTTCTGTGCAATTCTTGTGATATCACCTGTGCTGTAAGAGTATAACAATACAAAGAAGCTGGAAATAAGATGGGCAATATTTTTTCTATTAATGAGGAACCTCTCTACATCATCAGTGCATGGTCATGGAATAAATCTCCAATCACATGTGCCCCATTGTTATGCCAAAGATCAATAATACTAGGAGGGATACCTGGGGGAAAATCCTGGTTCCATATGAGAGGGGTCAAGAATGAGATGCAGCCTCCTCTACCCACATGTTTACAGATTTCCTGCCAGACTCTGATTGTATTATTGTATTATTTTTAATATCCCTTGGCAACTTCTTTCTATCACGCACTACTAAGCTCCACAATGAAGAAGGCAGCGAGCACCATGAGTCGAGACAGGGCTTCGATCCAAGATGAGCACGTAACCATTCCCATAGGAAGCGAGCATGACATGCCCAGTAGTAAAAACTGATATTTGGAAGGGCCAGACCTCCCCTGTCAAAGGGCAGCTGCAGTGTTTTTTATTTTCTGTCTTGATTTCTTACCATGCATTATTAAGTCCCTTAACATTAAGAGAGACTATTTTAAGATCACTCATAACAGGATAAAGACAAGCTTGTAATCTAACAGGAGAAACTTTGCAGCACAGCAGGGAGACTCAGGGTGTTTACAACGAGCAAATTAGTAAATAAGTCACTCTGTGAGGAACAATATGGATGGCTTCAAAAGTATGATGACATAAGTGAAAACAGCTAACAGAACATCACAACGGTGAGACGTCCATCCCCAATAGATGGACTCACAAATAGTTCCCACAGCAAATAACCCCAAAACATCCTCCCACATTGACATAACAGGGTCCCCCCCCCCCCCCCCCCCTCTGTGTTATATAGGAATCTCCCCACCCCACCCCACGCGGCGATCGTTGAAAGCATTATCTTGCAACTGCATGGAAATAAGGGATTTACTGATTCAGCTCAGCATGTGAGTGACTGCTGCGTCACAATGTGTGTTTTCTTGCCGCTAATCAATCACAGCATGTCATAATGTCCAACGGGAAAAAATATAGTATAAACCTTTTTTAAAGAAGTTTAGAAAAGTAGAAATAAACAGTGTCATCAGTCACTCTCAGGTGCTGATGAGTGAGGACAAAAACTCAACATTGCACTGCAGGTCAGACACCAGGCTTTATTTGAAAGCCTGTAATTGTGTTATTTATACAATGTTCCTGCTTTGTTACAATGTTTCAGTGATTACTTGGCTCAGATCTTCCTACAAAGGGGCATAAAGTATAAAATCTGCTAAAACAAAACATCTAAAGCAGCATTCTTCATGCAGTCTTTTTCAAACATGACACATTACTGTTTCTCATTCTCTACTTTTTTGCCTTGTCATGCTTCACAACCAAAGTCATAAAGAAGTCGAGGTCTGCCTTTTGTGTGAGGGCAACATTATTCAGCAGATTGATTTATATTAGGGAAACAGTAGACATCCAAAGGGCCTCTGCCCTCTGAAGTGTTTTCTTTCACTCCATCGTGGGCATCCACTGTAATTACATTGAAAAAACTCAATGTTTCAATGCAGTGTTTGGTGATAAACTGCTTGCAGATGTTCTATAATAATATTTGACCAGTCAGCAGATTGATGAACAATTAAATATAATAACAAAATATAAATAACATGAAAGCCTGCATGTCTTGAAGTTGTACCAGACAGAATCATACTGGTAATACAATTTCCTAAATATGTGGGGACTTTTTTTCTGGCTGCAGATGAATTTGAAAAGAAATAAAATGAATGAAATGATCTTTCACTATGTATTAAAATCTCATTATACTTTAGCAGACAACTTTGATAACTGGAATTTTATTTTCATTCTTGTGGTCTGCAGTGCTATTGAAATTCAACCGATTGGCTCATTGTGGTGTTTCCCCATACCCTAATACTTATCATATTTATTTATTCAATTTATAGAGTGAATAACTGTTGAATGAGCTTTTATATTAGCAGTATGTGGTCTCATTGAAAGGTTTACCCATAGTTGTATTTCATTTTTAGCCATGTTAGCAACATGTCTGCTACTTTGGTTCAGTCTGAATTTTCTCAACAATGATTTTTCATCGTTTTTGGCACAGATGTTGTTCCCAAGTGAACGAATAATGACTTTTCTTCCAGTGCCCTGATCAGTTCTTTCTACGACTAAAGACTATTGATATTCTCAGCAGCCTCAGTTGCCCTTGGTGTTCAGTGCCAATTGGCAAATGTTAGCTCACTAACAAGCAAAGCTAAGTTGGTAAACATTGTATTTACTAAACATCAGCATGTTCGTCCTCTTTATGTTAGTATTTAGCTTAAAGCAAGTACAGCTTCACAGAGATGGTAGCATTGCAGTAGACTCTTAGCCATGTTCACTGATTCCCTTTTATTCACGTCCAAGAGGTGAATAAGACTCAGAGATCAGGTGAACATGTGGTTAAGTCTCATATATACTGTGATCACAATGTCCCTGGTCCAATTCCAGTGAGGGATCTTTTCTTTACATGTCATCGCCAATTATTTCCAGTCTGCATCTGTTATGAACTATCTAATAAAGGCAAAGAATATATAAATATTTCTATTTATAATGAGAATCTTCATGTTTTTCATCAGAAAACATTTTATTGGTTTTGCATGACTTTGAAAAGTAAATAAAGATGATTTCTATAGTGAGCCCATATGTGAATGGTGATTCCTCTCTGCAGTTCAGGGTCGTGACAGCAGCTCACGGCCTCTGTCGGGTATGACCACAGTGCTGTGCTCTGTGCTGGATGACAATGACAACCCTCCAGAGTTCATGCAGTCATCCTTCCAGATCAGCCTCCCAGAAAACCTGCCTCCTGGGGTTGTTTACACTGCTCAGGCCTCTGATCCAGACCACGGGGAAAATGGCACGATACATTACTCCATATTAGGTAAGGAACCCAAATAGTGCTCTTTATATCAAGCTATGTGGATTGTAATTTTGGCCGTCATTTCTACCGTCAATGACGTCATACTCGCAAACTTAATTCTGGGGCTCATCATACATTCATGTTTAAAACAAACCCTGAGGTTAAATCTAAATAAATTTGTAGAAAAAGATGGAAGCAAGCTATAAAATTGTAACCAAACTGTCCCAATTCACAAACAAATAAACCAGTTGAACTTTGAGCTCACATTCGCCATATTTGTGCACATAGTTTTTCTGTGCAATGAGGAGTTTTCTTTAAACAAAGTGATTTACATGGTCTGGCTAAACGGTCTCATTTACAAGCTGTATGAATGTCTGACTACTCGTTCAAACTTAGTCATAGAAATGTTGAGATCTGAGCAATACAATTTTACCATAATGGATAGAAGTAATAATAATTATTTTTTTCTAATGCACTGTCCTTAGGTGATGACTACAGAGGTCGCTTCACCATTAACAGCCACACAGGTGTTGTCAGCACCACACAGGTCCTTGACCGTGAGGAAAAGCAGAATTACACTCTCACCATACAGGCCCATGACTCTGGCCCCACCCAGCTCAGCTCCTCCACTCAACTTCAGCTGGTGCTCCTGGACCAGAATGATAACACCCCATCCTTCACTCGTAAGAGCTACCACGCCTCCATCAGCGAGGGCCTACCTGCAGGAGCTGAGGTTCTGCATGTCAGCGCCTTCGATCCAGACGAGGGGTCCAATGGGGAGGTAACCTACTCTCTGACAGAAGACAGCAGCCTGGGGGGCTTCTCGGTAGACGTTCTGACGGGTGTGATCCACACCGCCAGGTCTCTGGACAGAGAGAGCAGGGCTCAGTACACCCTCAGAGTTGTGGCTACTGACAGCTGCAGTCAGGGCCCACTGAGCTCTGCGGCATCGGTGACCATACAGGTGCTGGATGTGAACGACAATGTGCCAGTCTGTGATCAGAACCCCATCAATGCATGGGTCTCCATGAGGACTCTACCAAACCAGATCATTACCACGGTGACTGCAACAGACGGTGACCAGGGTGAGAACGGGACCATACAGTTTACGTTGTCGGACGAGGAAAATCTGTTTGACATCAACAGCGAAACAGGAGAGATTTCACTGAGAAGCCGCGTGAGAGCAGGTTTCTCCGGGAGGAGGTTACAGGTTGTCGTTTCAGACCGAGGACGACCTACTTTAACCTCCACCTGCCTCTTGTTTATCCATCTGAAGGGAGAACACGAAAGACTACAGTTCACAAACAAAGTGTATAATGCGACGGTCAAGGAAAACAGCAGAGCTGGTACGTTTTACCATCTTTTTAGCTTCTGTTTTTCCTTATACCATTAAAACCCTCATCGATCTTTTCACTTTTTCTTCGTCAAGGCACTTGGATTGCAAAAGTGGAGGCCAGTGACCAAACCAACAGCAGACAAAGGATCACATACACCATATTCAACGGCAACGAGAATCACATTTTCTCCATCAACCGTCACACTGGTATGAAACATTAGATTTTGCAAGAGAAGGATTCCTTTGTCTTGCTGTCCATCCTTGTTGTGGGAGTCCACTGGTTATTATTAGCAGATGACATTCTCTTTATGTGTGTGCAGGAATGGCACGCATGATTTCATCTTTATGCAAATGGTAGAAATTGACATTCACGCATCTATTTTACAGTCCTCACCATTGAGCCTCCAATGGGCTCATGTTATTTCTGTGTCTCTCTTCAAAATGCCTTTTCACTTCCTCAGGTTCATTTGGTTGTGTATATGTAAGTACAGGGATTTCCTACAGAATTATGATTGTTGTTTTTTTAACATATTCCACCCAAAATGCTTTTTTCTGTCCACGTCATAAAGAAGACTTAGTCAGACTCAAACGCACAATATTATTGTGAATTGGGGATTAATATTTTTTGGGGTTACCACTAAAACAGGAACCCAAAACCTTTTTAAAAGTTTAAAACTTGTTTAAAACTTATTCTCGTTTCCAATATTTTCCCTTCATTTTTCCCTGAGCTGATGAAAAGTCTCATCACAAACTGAAGAAACTGATACTAAAGTGGAAAATATATTCAAATTTTAATACATTTTGAATATGCTATTGAATATTCTTTATTTTAGAATAACTATTACACTTTTGTCTTGAAATGTAATGGGTTACAGCCGTCTCTGATGTAGAGCTTGCACAGTTTTTGGGGTATACCCACAGCCCTTCTACATACAGCCTGTTCACTCCGGATTAACTCTGTTGTGCCACAATTGCTGCAATTCACCATAGAGGGAATTCGCGAAGGAGTCCTAAATGAATGGGAGTGAAACGAGCTAAATGGCTAAAATAATTATTTTCACCTACTTCTAGACAAAAAAGCCCAAATTTTATTTTAGTTTGTGCAAATATAATATTGATTATATATCAGAAATGAAAACACACCAATGTTCTCTCGTTTTTCTCACAAGGAAGGCGATTTTGCCCTCAAACCGCTAGCATTCTGCTCATGAATGCTGATTGGTCAGTTAAGGATTTAAGACTGATTGCGACCTTCTTTTCTGACAGCCAAATGTAGATCTTGCAAATGTAATAGCAGAGATATTCCATTGACTATTAACGCCGTAAAGTATAGTCAAAGTGGCTTGTGGTGCTATCAGAGAGAGCTACCAATGCTACTACTATTTTTTTTCTTCCCATAAACGTTTTGTGGGGCTTCTGCTCCATAGAGCCCCATTCATTTGGACTACCTCGCGAGCACCAACTACATACCCAGAAGTTCTGAGAGTGGCATATCTCTATCTATACTAGAATATCTCTGGTATACCTTAGTTTTTTCTTGTCATCTAGGTGAGATCCAGATGCTGAAAGACAATTCTCTGGACTTTGAGGTGAGCCCTCAGATCCAACTGGTGGTGCTCGCTGACAACGGGCTGCAGACATCTCACTGCAGGGTCTCCATCACCCTGCTGGATATGAATGACAATCCACCAGTGTTTGAACACAGTAGCTACAGAACAGCTGTCTGGGAGGGGCAACCGCACAACACCTACATCATGCAGGTAGGTACAATGAATGTTTAAACTCTCTTTGAACTAACAAATCCCAAGCACGTAGCTTGTGCTTTATTAAATGCTACATATGTTTTGCAGGTGTTTGCGTCTGATGCTGACAGCGGGATGAACGGGCAGATTGAGTACTCCATCCTATCCGGTAACCCTAACGAAGCGTTCATTTTAGACTCTGTTCGTGGGATTCTTGCAACCAATGTCGTACTGGACCAAGAAATCACCCCCACATACAAGTAAGCTGCCCTGACATATTAAAAAAGGTTACGATACTAGATATAGAATGTAGGACAGTCATGATTAGTGTCTTTATACTTACAGAGAGACCCATTTCCTGTCGTGAATAGCCTCTGCATCTTATTTTCTATAGTAATAACAAACTAATAGTTGTAAAAATCTAAAACATTAAACTAAAGGTTATATGCATTGGTTGTTAACATTTTTTCCCTTAAACCATATAAGAAAGCAACAGCAAACATTTTAAGATCCAATAAACACACATCCCATGTATGGAATACTAATTTAATGAATTACATGTTACACCCCTGATTGAATAGGGGAAGAGAAAATGTGAATAAAACACAGCACAGCTGTTCGGCTGTCATGTCTGTGTATTAATGACTGAGGCACGAACCCGATGTTCCCCCTACAGGCTACGGGACAGAAGTGACATTGAATGAATGAATGAATTTCCCTGTGATAATTGTCACCTAGATCTTCAATGGTCTTTATGAATTTTATAAAGAGGAAAAAGTTGATATTGCATTAAGAGTCTGAACATTGACAAAACATAGCGAAATACATAGAAATCACTGATAATCGACCTGATATTTCATAACTAAACTCTGCTTATTTTCTATCCACTACATAGATGCTTCTAACATAAGTGAGGGAGAGAACATTTTCTTGTGTTGCAAATTGCATCTTACAAATTTGATGAAATGAGCCCCTGACCCGAATCCAGCAGTCATTTCATCATTAGAAAGTTGTCTGAAAGATTTCCTGTCAAGACAAAATTAATTTAAATCAAAATAACCTGGAATATCCTCATGATTGAGCTGTAACAACATAACTATGGATTACTGTGATTCTTGCTTTTTGAACAGTACAATAATCAAAAACCTGCTTAATTTAGAATATACTCAAAAAGTACAAAAACTAAAATATATGCTCAATTCTATTATTTAGACTACTATAATTAATACTTGTCAAACCTACTGTAACATAACAAATCAATGCACTATTTACTTACTATTTATTTGTTTATTGCCTTCAAATTCAGGCTGATTCTGCAAGCGGTAGACAGAGGGAACCCTCCGCTCAGCAGCACAGCCACCATCAGAGTTCAAGTGGTGGACGTCAATGACAACAGCCCTACCATCCCTCCCATGGAGCCTGTGGTTATACCAGAGAGTAAGAACAACTCCCACTGCTGCTTTCAATGGTTAGAATACAAACACAGCTGATGGTCGTTGTCTATTTTAAACTTATTTCGACGCCTTCCGTTTCATCGTAGATCTGCCAGCAGGTTACATGGTCACTCAGATAACTGCAAACGATGTGGACCTGAGCTCTACCATCACCTACAGCTTTTCAGACAACAGCAGCACCAATTTTCCCTTTGCTATTGACCGATATACCGGTGTGGTAACCCTGACTCAAGCCCTGGACTATGAGGAGCAGACGGAGTACACACTGAGAGTCTCGGCGTCTGACTCCCTCCACCAGACCACAGGAGAGGTCAAAGTTCAAGTGCTTGACGTCAATGACAATGCTCCGATCTTCACCAAGGTCTCCTACCAGGTACAGATGATATATTTATCGATGAAACGGAAAGAGGGTCTATATGTGCCAACTGGATGAGGTCAGCAAACCATTAATAAGATAGTATACATGGTGTCACCACTGTAATGTGACAAAAGGATCAATCTATTAAGAAATAACAGGTTATTCAGGATTTCTAAGTTGTAATTAATGGTGAATAAATGGCTCATAAATGACATTATTAAAAAGATTAAAACAACATTTGGATTTCCACGTTGTAAAAGTCCATGTACCTGATGTTCATTGTCCTGCAACTTGGTCTGACTCTTTAGCCTACCGTTTTATGAATATTGATAGCTTATTAGATGGAAGGTGGATTAGATTCAAATGGCTTATAAACATTAACATTGGCTTAGTCAGTAAAGAGGTGCTCCCGTGATTTGGTCTGTTGGGAACTCGTATAAGACAGATTTTTAGAAGAATGGTCAAAAATTGAAGTATCACATGTTGAGATGTCCTGACTTTTAGTCCCTAGTATGGCTCAGTCTCCAAAAACACTGGATCTTCTACATTTCCCATGACAGAAATGTTTTAACAGAGTTCTTCTGGTGAAAATGTTATGTTTCAAACCCAATGATAATTGAGGACCAGGTGCATAATAATTAAAATCAGTACATTATTGATAAAGGGTTCTTTCACACATAAGTCATAATATATTTTCATATAGATTCTCTGCAGCTCTTTTTCTCAGTGTAATAGTGGGACTGTCCATTTGAGTGGCCCTCCTGATGAAATAAAGTATTAAATAAAAAAAGACTGTTATAAAGCACCCATGAATGTTTATTAACCAATAGTAAAACCTTTGTTACAACTAAAGCATGCCTGGTATCTGACTGTCTATATTGTTTACATGATCTTGGTGCAGATTTGACTCATTTGTTGTCTCTTCAAGGTGGAGCTGTCAGAACTGGTTTCAGCAGATACATTAGTTTTGTCAGTATCTGCTAATGACAGAGACTCTGGGCTCAATGGCAAGATCATCTACAGACTGCTTTCATCTCCTTTACAAGGCTTTTACATCCAGCCAGACAATGGTGAGAGTTTAACTGATGGAAAAGACATCTTTTACACAATAAATGTCTCATTGACTGCAAGTTCTGAATACAGTACTGTGTATCTATAAAGAGGGAAGACAACCGCAGGATTAAATAACGATCCAAAAGGTATTGTAGTTACTTCTTAGAAGACATTTGCTCCAGCTTTACAAGTTTTATGACTTCATTCGTCCCTCTTATTCCATATATTAAAACATGTTTTTTGGGCATAGAAAAGGGAACAGAGACAGTCAATGCCTGGTTATGAACAGCTCAGCATACAGCAGGTCCTATCAGAGATTAATAAGAGTTCTCACTCTGCCAATAGAAGTGTACTTCCCCAGTGGATGTTTTTTTAGTCTTGGATGTGGAAGTGTTCCTCGGAAAGGGAGGACAAGGCAACAAGAAGTCATTGAGATAGAGTGCTTCAGAGGAGCCATGCCTATCCTACTATCTCCCTTTTAAAAGCCCTCATTCCAAGAAAGAAGATAAATCCTATAGAGCTGAAAGGAAACCACTTTTTCCTTAGTTCTGGCTAGTCTAGTCCACGACAGCATGATTTGTGGGCTGCTATCTTGTTTGAAGTCCAAATTGCAATATCAGACAAATGCATTTGTCCTGCTTTGCGGCCAGGAGCCGTAATGGAAAGTGAAATTTGTATCACTGTTGACTAAAGCTCTCCAAGAAGAATCCAAAAATTTAACATGTCACTTTTTGTGTTGTGGTCTCAGTTTTTCCATGCCGATTTGATTCGCAAACAATGAAGGGCGCTGCTTTAGAGTACAGCCTCAGAATTAAGACATTCATCCTGTAGAAAAGTTTAAATGGCAGTGAAGTGGAATCATAAATTGGATGGAAAAACATTTAATTGCCATCCAAGAAGAAAATTTGGTCTTAGTGTCTCCATATGGAATTCATTCCAGAATAGTCACACAGGAAACTCTACACAGCAGTGTCTAAGGGTAAGGACAATGTTGCTTTAAGTCTCCCTATATCATGATACAAGCAGACATTATTTATAGTGATTCTGAATAGAAACAGGTCTGGGAACAACCTGTATATTTGTTTAACCATCTGTTGAATCAATTGAGTTTTATAGTTTAACATTGGTGAGACCAGTTTCATTGTAAGATCAACCTATGTTTGAATGAATATCTATATGACTGACAGCATTGTAATATTTATTATCTCCTTATCACACTGGCAAATGTTTGAACAGTTGTCTGTGTGTCTGACATAAATCCAATGGTCATGTTTTGTCTTGTAGGGTCTGTTTTCACCAATAGCCCCTTGAAGGCCATCACAAACAGCAACCTGGTCCATCTTTTGGTTGAAGCCAGAGATGAAGGCAATCCTGTACAGTCTACAGTCACCTCAATAGATATACTGATTCTGGACACCAACGACCATGTGCCTTTATTCCATCAAGACATCTACACGCTCACCGTCCCAGAAGACACACCCACAGATGTCACCTTACTGACACTGTCTGCAGAAGACCAAGACTGGAGCCCTGAGAATACACATTTGGACTATGCCATCATCAGGGGAAATGAGGAGAAGCGATTCTGTCTGGAAGTGAAAATGGTTCCGGTTGAGAATCAGATGAGAAATGTTGGAAAGCTTGTTCTGTGTAACCCTTTAGACCGTGAGACCACAGAGAGCTTTGCACTAACAGTGAGCGTTTCTGATCGAGGAATGCCTCCATTGAACAGCTCTGCTGTCGTCATGGTGACTGTGACAGACTGCAACGACAATGCCCCCATCTTTTCCAGCTCGGAATACCATGCACAGGTGAGCGAGAACAGCCAAGTAGGTACCAGCCTGGTCCAGGTCACTGCTCAGGATCCTGACCTGGGAACCAATGGCCTATTGCGGTATGACATTATCTCGGGGAACAGCAAAGGTCACCACAAGCTTGACCCTCTGTCTGGCCTTCTGGTGGTCAACCACTCGCTTGACTATGAGGAAGACTCGAAGTACACCCTAACTATCCGAGCATCTGATGGCAGTGAATCATCTGACGAGAGTAAAGTGGCTTTTGCAGTAGTCTTCATCACAGTGTTGGATGAAAATGACAACACTCCATACTTCATGTTCCCTACTGTTAACTGTTCAGTGCTGGAGAACCTCCCAGCATTTACCCACACCTGTTCTGTCCATGCTGTTGACAATGACTTAGGCCCCTACGGCCAACTCACCTACTCTATTTTGTCCTCCTGCTTCATGGACTATGGCAGTGGCAACCCTGAGAAGAAGGAGGCCTTTGCCATCGATCCCTTAACAGGCGACATTCACACCAGACAGACCTTTGACTATGAACGCGAAAGTGAGTATTGCTTTATAGTGGAGGCAAGGGACAAAGGAGGCAAGGCAGCTACAGTGAGAATGCAGGTAGCCATTAAAGGAATGGATGAGTTCAGTCCAATCTTTACCCAAAAGCAGTACTATTTCCTCCTGCCAGAAAATGCCAAGCTTGGAGAGACAGTTGGTTACGTGATGGCGATGGACCACGATGGAGGGGTTGACGGGCTGGTGGAGTACTCCCTTGTGAATTCATCCATCTTTTTCTCAATAAATAAAACAATCGGTAACATTTTTGTGTCAGATCATGTATATCGCACAAGAAGCAGTCATGCCAGTGGGGACATGGTGAAGCTGGTGGTGTCTGCAGGTAGTCCCAGATTGGCATCCAGGACCACCAGCTGCCTCGTTTTCATCAATATCTCCAGCTCAGCTGAGGCACTGAGTGGGGTGCCTCTTGATGCACACATGCTCAGTTTGAGTGTCGCTCTAATCATGTTCCTCCTTGTCCTCCTCATTTCTGTTAGCTTGGTTCTCAGGTACAAAATCAAGGAGGCAGCAATCAAAAAGGCTGCTGCCGTTGCCGCAAACTCGAACAATGGCACAGGCTCATTTCATAGATCCCATGACCAAATTCAAAGTGTCATCTCTCTGCAGGAGATGAAACGGCCCGGCATCATGATGACCAAGAGGGACCCATACAATACGTCAAACTTAAGTGGTCGTGGATCAGCAGAGGGTGAGACTGCTGAGGATCAGGAGATCAAGCAGATTAATGAGTACCCCTGTGAAAGAGATGAATCTGTTTATGGCACACAGACAACAGAAATCCCACAATCTGCTTTATCTGTGGACAATATATCCTGTCAATCTATTGATTTAGGGCCAGAGCACCTCGTCAATAAATGCTTAGTGTCGGGGATGGCCAGCACAGAAAGCCTCTACCACTTCAAAGAAGAGGGAGGAGGGGAAGAACTACTTCCTGCAATACTTAGGTTGAGGGATTTGGAGGAGAGCATGAGGACAAATGGGTATGCTCCCCTCATGGAAGCCCACGCCTCCTCAGAATATCTCTCTTCACTGGCATGTCTCAAGGAGCAGCTGCAGGGCAGCTATTGCTGGGACCACATTTTGGACTGGGAGCCACGTTACCAGACTCTGGCCTCCGTCTTCACTGATATCGGGATGCTCCCTGATGAGGAGCTTCAAAGTAGCCGTGAGGACTTGGCAGCAGAAGCAAGCTGTCTCTTGTACCCACCGCCTCTTATAACAGGAGTGGCTCAGCCTGGCATTAGAACTGTACCTCCACGAAAGCCGGGGCATATGCCAAGCCTGAGCAGGAAGACCTCTTACCGCAAATATGTATATTCTCCCTTATCGAGAAACACAGGACTTACCCCATCACCCATGACACCCAATTTCTCCCCATCGCTGTCTTCTCTTACTATTAGGACACCTAGTGCCTCACCAGTTGTCTCTGAGACTGGCATCGGGGGTATCAGACTTGACTCAGGGCCCCTCACTGCAAGCCTATTGGAGACAGACATCCAAGTGTAGGCAAACTTTGGACGAGTTCATCTGTCACATTCAATTCCATCTTCCATTGAGCATCTGACGGTATTTACCTTAGGATATGAAGGGACTTAAAGTAGGCGTATCCAGTTTAATTTTGACTTTCTATATCAAACTTTGACTTTCTATATCAAACGTTTTAAGAGATATAGCAGTAAAGTCTTGAACTTAGTTCCATTGTTGTGCCTGTTTAGTTGAGTGCCATGAGTTTAATCTCAAAGGAACAAAACCAGGCAAAGTATCCATGTGAACATAATATAGTTATTAGTTTACTTTGATTGGGGTTGATTTCATAACTGGCTTCTGTAATCAAACTAATATGGACAAGCCCAGACTCAGTCTTGCATTATATTTGTATAATGCAGCCCTTTAAATAAAAGCAAACATTTTCATACAGAATGTGGTTTATGAAACACTTAATCATTGCAGTTGTTTGCAGCTTCTAAACGGAAAGTTGACTAGGATTGCTTAACTTTAAAAATAAAAGAAAGGCGACATCGGTCTGTAACTGTCTTTGTTCCTCTGATTTCAATACAAGCCCATTGTTCCTTCCCTCTTGTTTAATATATCCTGACAATAAAATGCAAAGAAAATCCCATATTGGTTAGTCTTTCAAAGCTGGATGAGAGTCAAGGTTTATTCAGACATCAAAAATTAAAAAAATATGAGGGATTTTTCTACTGACACTAATTCTGGTGAAATTATACATATAAATTATCTGCTCGTCACTGATCAGCATGTTGGAGGATTTTCATAAACCGCTGGTTGTTTCACTTTTTCTCAGAAATGGACTCTTCCCTTTATGATTGTTTTTGTGCATGCTAACTCCAGACTTTGGACACCCTGTTAATAACAAGCACTTTGTTTAAGAACTGTATGATTGAGCTTTAATGTTGATACACACTAATTTACAATAAAGAAATTTTCTTCTATATTTTCTTGGGTTCAGCATTTTAAAAGTGGGATGTCGTGCTACTATTGTCTTTCAGGATGATTTATTAGTCAATCATTATATTTAAAGACACAATTTCCCTCAGTAAATACAAAAAGTGAAATTTTCAACAATGGAAACTTTCATTTTAAAGTTGGATTAATAATAAAGTCAGGAAAATGATCATTAGAGGTATTTTTACCACACACAGCAAAGACTTTCCTGCTCTGCTTCCCTTGAAATGTTGCAATTAAATTGTCTCTTTAAAATGATGGAATAGCATTTTGATTTCAATGGAAATCAAATGTTTTATCCCCCCAACATATAATGCAGATATATATATATATACAATACTGTGCAAAAGTCTCAGGCAGGTGTGAAGAAATGCTGTAAAGTAAGAATGCTTTCAAAAATATAAAATTTAATTGTTTATTTTTATCAATTTACAAAATGCAAAGTGAGTGAACATAAGAAAAACCTAAATCAAATCAATATTTGGTGTGACCACCCTTTGCCTTCAAAACAGCATCAATTCTTTACGGCATTTCTTCACACCTGCCTAAGACTTTTGCACAGTACTGTATATATACTGTATATATATATGATATAGCTATTGCTCTGCATGTACATCTGTTCGTCTGTCTGTTAACATTTGTTGTTTGGATCGTAACTTAAAAAACGTTAAATATTTTTTCATGACACTTCGCCAACACATCAAACATTGGTTTGAGTGGTGCCTTTTGTTTTCGGGGTGTAATTTTTTACATTTTTATTTTTCTCGTTTTTTGGGGAAAATATTCAACTTGGGCCATTTTAAGTGTCTATTTAATATACCTTCAACAAACTGAAACCTATTCATAGCAAAAGACTGAGGTCTGTTTTTGAATCACTGTGCATTCTTTCTTTAACAAATTGTATATGTAAACCAGGAATGAAGCTAAATGTATCTTTTACTACTAAGTTATTATAATTTTTATTTTCTGTGTGTCCACGGCAACAATTTGGCGCTAAGGTTAATTTCCGGAGCATATCAGCATATCTTATTATGTATTCTTCCTTTACTAACTTTGCATGCACATGTAGTTTAATTATCAGGATTTTGATATTTATTTCTAAAATGAAAGGGCTTGTATTGATGCAAATAAAAATTGAGCTAGATTTTTCAGTGGCTGGAGGGATATGCCGTCTCCTGATAGCTCTTATTCATATGGCCAACCTTTTCAGTATGTCATGGTTTTTTGCAGCAGTATATCCAAATTAAAACATGGAAACAAGGATTTTAATCAGTTCAGATTAGAACTAAATCTTAATTTCTTTCAAAAACGTCTTAAATTGCTTCGAAATTAGAATAACATGTTTATGTTATAGACAACGTTATCACGGCATCACGCTCAACTGAAATATTAATATCTGTTCATGTTTATTTTTAATGATACTTTTTATTCCCCTGTATTCCCCCTATATATTTTTCTTGCTTGTAACTGTGATCTGAACATTTTAGGATTATTCTTCTCCAAGAAATGTTAAGAAATACAAGGTGATTCAAGATGGCTGGACTTGGTCTGCTTTTAATTTAAAAGTGCTGCCCTCGGGCAACACATGAGCTGAGGAAGCTGAGGAGCTTAAGTCTTTATCAGATATTTCCATGCAAGATAATAAACAGTTAGACCCCGAACCATACCAGCCAAGTGTGTCCTGCATGTAGTCACTGATAGGCGGATAATTATTTATTGACTCAATAAGTCTCTCCTCTGCACCTCAGTGGGTTTTGACAGGTTCTGCGCTCCTCTGTATTTGTGATTTCAGCAGGTCCTTGGCCTCAGGATCACGGTGATGGAACAAGTCTCTCGCTGTATCAGGTGATCTGGCCAAACAAGCTTCTGTGTCTCAGTAGTTCAACAGTCCCCACAGCTGGAGCTGGAGCTACTCAGTGGGAATTTATCAAATACTGTCTGTCAGTCAGGAAAATAAATTTTCTGGGAGGTCAGGAAGTCTCAAGTAAAATAAAATTCCTCAGCAGTTCTGCAAAGACAGTCATTTTTGGATTGTGCAAAACTCTTTTTTATGAATAATGCATGCTTGAGAATATTCAAAGTTTAATAGAAGACATGTTGAAACTGACTTTAATCTCCAACATGGTTGGATTAACCTTCAAGGGAATGTCCGTTAACTCCCTGATCCTCCTTTACTGCACTATGTTTGGAAGGATGGAATACTACCATGTTTAGTCCTTCATAACTCATTTTAAACATAATGTGATGAATGAAGCACAATTAATTTAGGAATTGGGAACAAGTAAGCACAATACTGAAAAAAATTAAGACCCTTAATATAGATTTTGACACAGGGATAGTCTGTTAATCAGCAAATGGCTTTTTAGAAGGGAATCGATAGGGAAATGAATTAATTATTGATTATTATTATTATTATTATTGATTAATAATTAATTCATGGATATACTGTATACTTCAAATGCATACTGTAGACCCTTCTGTTTGCTTCTCTCTAAAATTGCTTCTTTCTTTTTTTTCAAAAATGAATTCATATTTCTTCAGGGAGTGCAGTTCGTGATGCAGGCTCCACGCTGGCTCCGAAAGCTTGATGGGGCAGTGACAGAGTCATTAGTTTCATTCATCCACTCAGCACTTACTGTCCCTGTCTATCATCATTGGCATGCAGATGCATACTTGTACTGTATGTAGCTGGTTAGAAGTCCAGGTACGTGTATACATGGCCAAGAAATTTTCATTTTCCAAAGAAATCTACCTGTGGAAAGCAAGTACCCATAATCCCCTACCCTCATTACACAATCCAGGTTTCTCATTTACAAAACAAACATACAATATAAGAAATCAGCTTTTTGGAGAAGCTGAGTGTAACCCAGTGTAAAGTAGTTGACTCACGTGTCAAGGAGGGTGATAGGTAGGCAGATTCAGCAGACATGTTGGCTTTCCAAAGGTGATTTTTTTTTAATTTACAGTGGTCATCATTGTACGTGCAACTCAGGCAAAACACAAAGAAAAGAGAAACATATTCACATAAAATAAACTCAGAATAATCTTACAACTCAACGTGTTCATGGCAACACGTCCTCACCTTAGTAAGTGGATAGTAAGTGAAACACTGTTACTCTATGGTAAATTAGAACAAAATAAAGGTATGTAAAAAAAATATGGTGTAATCTGAAAGGTAAATGAGTGAGTGGTGAGTAAAGAAGTCTCACCCACTTCGTCACACCCAGACTGATGTATCTGTCACTGCAGTCGTTTTCAGGGTACACAGAGCTGCAGTTTTGGTTGCTAAGAGCTTATAATACTGGTCTTGTTGATCCAAGAGAAATCAGATCTGAGGTGTTCTTCCCATATTAACTTACAACAAACTGCATAGCTGTGTCAGCCCATGTATTTGAATTACTGAACAAACTGGAGATGTGGGCTGAAACTCAGAGATTTGGAACAGGATCCTCAAGACAGAGCCTCAGGTTCAGGTAATAAAGCAGGAGCCATCATGACAGTCATAAATTGTGCTTTAGTGGTAAATACTCACCCCCAAAAATAATCAAATTACTACCAGCTGACATACAGAGAGTCTGGGGCTTGTGGAACCCATGAGAGTCTGTCTATGGGGGTGTTTGCCCCAAGCCTTAATTGCCAAGCATATCAGTGTTCCATGAATAAATGATACTGGTTGGACCGAGCAGTGTTAAAAAGTCACAGACAAATTAAGGCAAATAAAGACCGCCAAGCTGCACAATAACAAGTAATCATCTGTATTAGATCATCACTTGTCAAATCTGGTCACGGGTCACCTCACAACATTTGCCCCGAGTCCTGTTTTCCAGCGGAACAAATGGAAAAGATGGTCTGATCAGTCTGATAGTTAGAAGCGGAGGCATTGAGGCAAATAAGACACAGATGTGTTCTCATCCTGGCTTTGATTTTATATGTACTGTATCTCTATTTGCATTCTATAAAGATAAGTACTGGCCCCTGTACATGTTCTGCATTGTGGTTTCTGGCTTATATCATCGGGGGCTTGAGGCTGTATGATGCACTGAAGGAATTTAGGTTACATTCACTTGGTGGAGAGATGGTTGTGGAGCGGGAAATGCAGTCAGGGTGAAAGCTGATTTTATAACAGTTTTCAAACTGTTCTCATATCCATTGTTAAGAGCTTCGATGGATTGCCACATATTTCTCTTGTGTAAAAATATGATGATGCACAGAATGTTTTAGTGATATTTTTCTTTACTGTTACCACACATATACATACATATTTTTAAAAATGGCAAATGTGAAATCTAACGAAATGAATTGCAGCAGACTGATCCTGGTTTATGTTTGGTGCCAGAGGTATGGTGGGATTTTAAACTTTTGCCTCACTAACAGCACACACAAAAAACAACTTTTGCATGTAATGCTGATTTTTAACTTGAGTTTTTCCATTGCGGATTCCACCTGTTGTGAGTAAAGATACAACAGGAGAGTCTTCTGAAGTTCTCTATAACATGAAAGATGGTACAGATTATAGACTGAACTCAGACTGGATAATGGAAACAGTATAAGCATCTCATTCCAGTGTGAGCGAGCAGCTCTGTCTTCAAACATCATGTAAATTATGCATATATGTCATACCTTTAACAGTTTTTTTTCTTTTTTTAAAAGCATGTGGCCGATATATTCAACTGCACATCGTTTCTCACTTTGCCTCCAATCAAAGCTTCAAAACTTTCCATATAGGACAATCTGCTTTTTACTTTTAGTGTTAACTTTGATAATGCACTGCAGGCCTGAAGAGGCCTTTTTTTTTGGTTCTTGTTGAATCCTCTCCACCAAGCATCAAAAACTATCAAACACCATAAAGCAGGCATCAAATATCTGAGCAGATTCACAACCTCTCGTAGGATGGACAGGCGATTTGGTGCTGTGTCAGCAGTATTGCGGACACTGTTCTCGATTTACCAGTCGATCTACTTTCCAACCCTCACCTGTGGTCGTGAACTCTGGGTAGTGACCAAAAGAATAAGATCGCAGATATGAGAGGCTGAATTGAGCTTCCTCCATAGGGTGGCTGGGCTCAGCCTTTGAGATAGGGTGAGGAGGTCAGAGTAGAGCCCCTGCTCCTTCGCGTCGAAAGGAGGATGCCTCCTGGGCATCCTCTTGGCATATCCACCTGGGACGAGACCCCTGGGCTAGACCTAGAACTCGCTGGAGGAATTATATATCTCATCTGGCCTAGGAAAGCCTCAGGATTCCCCAAGACGAACTAGAAAATGTTGACGGCGAGAGGGACATTTGGAATACCCTTCATCTGCTGCCACCACGACCCGACCCCAGATAAGTGGAAGAAAATGGATGGATGGATGGATGGATGATGGATGGATGGATGGATGAATATTCACAACCTTGTTGAGTTATTAAGATGCTTTTGATTTCAATAAAAATGTGAGCACAACATTTATTATACATCTTCCTATAAGCTATGCTTAGACAACATTTATATTTGAGGACTTTCTTCTTCTTCTTTTTGTTAAATGAAAACAGTCTTCTGTTGAAGAGGCTGCAGCCATGCCAGCAGCACAGCAGTGATTTTTTCACCTGTGTAAAAGATGGGGAAAAAATTAACGAACTTTTGAAAAAATGTCTTAACCTTTTTTCACCTGTTATAAAAACATAAAGACATGAGAGAAAACTAGACAGCAGTCAGAGACTGCAAACCTCCACCATGAGCCCTATAAACATTCTGGATCACCAGATCTGGAATATCCGTTGGATCCAGATCATACTTGGATGTGTGGTAGATCTTATGAGGATGACATCATGGTATTTTTGGACAAAAATTGTAGGCACTATCCATGGAGCTTGTGCAGTTGCCCCATCCCATAGTATAGAAAAACTCAAGATCCAGATGATGATCTGGATCATCACCTAAATCTAATGGATTGTGCCTTTGGCTGTACCAAACCTCCCCAAGATAACATAAAAATCCTGCTAACAGACAGACAGACAGACAGAAAAATAATATAACCTCCTCGGTGGAAGTAATAATTTAGACTAGAAAATGGATCTCCAGATTATTTTGTCTCACTTACTTCTCTGAGGATATTGTTAATTTGACAATGAATTGCTGGAAACGCAGACAGCTTTACAACTTTTAGTGGTTAAAGCCAATGCAAACTTTTATGAGATCATCAACTTTTTATTTCTGAAATATCAACACAGTTAGATTTGTTTGTTCTTGGTGCAGAGTAAGTGGTTGCAGGTGAATCATGTCGGCACCAATGAAACCTTCACTGATTTAAATATGTTTTTGGTTAGAGGAGAGCACAATTCGTATACAGTCTGTCAGCAGGTTTTGGGCAAAAACATAAATCATCATCTTCAGTATAATAAATTACCACTGGGTCCTTTGACTCCAGACAATCAACATATGTGCAGAGTCTTGATATTTTCCCATAAATCTGTAAGTTAATTTAGGCTGTGTTACTGAAAGATTGTATAAACATTGTCACACTGAGAGCATGTGTTATGCTTCATTTGCAAGCTGGAAACAACCCAAATGTTTTCTGTGTTCTCTCTCGTCCACCTTTTTTTTTCCAGAAACAAAAAGGGGGGGGGGGCATTCGAAAGGAGCAGAAATGATGTTAACCATCATGATTTCAACATTCATAATTGATCGATTTAGCATTTATAATCCAAATAAGTTTCCCTCAGCCTCAGAAAGTAATGACAGTGAGCGTCACAGAAAGAATTCATCTGACCATAGCTTTCCTCTTTTATTTTGTCAGAACCATGTGGGACATCCTGTCAATCTATTTCTCAGATGTTTAATAAGTGGGACAATATATGTCTTGGCGCAAGTGTTGTACCTGGTCCAAATGGAAATGAACACAGGCATGATGTGCAATACCTGAGCAGAACTTGTAACGAGGATTTGAAGAGCAAAAGGTAACATGCAGCATGACTTGTAGCTGGGAAGATTCCTTCCAGATTGTTCATCCTTCTATGTCTTAAATACAGTACATCAATTTTTGAGAAAACCACATCCATAACTCTAAAACATATCAAACCAAACAAGGAACCATTTAAAACCCGAGTGAACCACAACAACTATTGTCTTTAAACAGTCCAAATGTGAGAGCAGACAGACACTTTTTGTGTAATTCCGAATGAAAAGGCTCCAAATTTTTCAGATGAAATCTTTTTTTTTCTCCCCAGTTTCTATCTTTAAACTATAAAACCTTTCAGAGCCACCTTTTAAACCTATGGGTGGTTTCATGCTTAAATCATAGCTTTTTGTTAAATAATTCCTCACAATACAGACGGTAATATGCTTGAGCAGGACTCTCTCTCTCTCTCTCTCTCTCACACACACACACACACACACACACACACACACACACACACACACACATGTATTCAGGCCTGGAGCCCCCTGAATGAGACCAGTGGGGAGAGGGAAAAGGAGCTTTGTTTGTGGAGGGCAGCAGAGGGAGGCTCATACAGGCTTTGGATGTATGAAGGAGCCTCAAGCATCACATTTGGGTCCAATCAAATCAGTGATGTTTTTTAACCACAATATATAAAACAGATGGACCAAAAATGGGAGGAGTAAAATTCTTTTGTATAAAAGCTGTTCGCAGTACAGAAGTAGCTTTCTTCTCAAGGCAATTAATCTTTGCTTTGCAGCTTTTCTTCGTGTTTTCTGATGACGGTAGATGTTAGATAACCTAGCATTTCTTTAAAGTGTTGTTTTATAGTTCTCACTCCCAGTAAACAATTAGTTTATCTCTGGAACTAATTATTTTTCATGTTTTGTGTCTAGCTTGTGTGGCCCTCTGTTAACATTAACAATATATCAACCTTTAACCTGTTTGTAATATGAGGCCTAACAGATTGAAGCACAGACATGAGTGTGAGTGTTGCCTTAAGACTGTCTCTGGACATGCAAAGTTGTCTCACACCCTCAAATGACCTCTAACCCCTCAGGAAAGCAGCGGGGGATGAAGTGCAGTCAGGGGGTGGAGTTGTTTTAGCCACAAGGGAGAAAATACGAGGGCAGGTGCTCGCCACTGGGGCCTCTGCTCCCAGTATAAGTGGCCTCGTTCGCCTGTGATGGATGGGTCTGGCTGAGATGCCATGGCCCTTTGGGGCAGAGTCCACAGCAGGGGAGACACCATCTGGGAACAGAATATCAAGGCTGGCCCAAGGTGGAGATTTATGCTCCAACCTCAGGTTCAAACGACTGCGCCTGACACAGAGTAGACGAGGTGGCAGTGACAGCTTTCCTCCCTCCTAGTCCAAAAGAAGTCCACTCATTTTTGTCTGAGGTTATCAGGAGGATGAAGGGGATCAAACAACTTGGGGGTCAAGTTTTTCCAACCTAACCGTCATCCCTTTTTTAACCGGGCGTCCCTCAATGTGTGTGTCATGCAAACTTTAAACAGTCTAGGTAGCAAATGACACAGTGTCAATCTTGGTGGTGCCAGCTTTGAGTCTTTGTGTTTGCCCTGCTCAACAAAGGAGAGCTGACGTTGAGCACAGTGCAAAATGTATGCATAAACAAATGGATTTCTTGTAAGTTCTACTTCCACAGCCAGCGTAATTAAGGGCAGACAGAGTAAAGCAAACCAACCAAAAACATTCTCTCCTATAGTTTTTCTTATCCCCCTAAAGTTTTTGAAACCACTCTACAATCCTCGACACACACTCATATACACAATCAAGCCACGAAAACCATGTGGAATAAACACAGGTGATGAGTAGCATGAGTTCATCCACTGACCAGGGAAATCTCCATCAATTAATCAGAGGCCCCAGCAGTTTCTTGATGGGCCTATTAGTGCCTTGACTGCACAAGGATATTTGAGGGGAGAGGTATTAAACAATTAGGGCCGTAGACACAGATGTAAGGGTATGTGTGTGTGTGTGTGGGGGGGGGGGGGGGGGGGGGGGGGGGGGTCTCAGGCCTGTGAAAGTGGTACACAGCACACAGTCCCATGTGGAGCTCATTTATCCCTTCACTTTGAGGAAATCTGCAGAGTGTAGAAGCATAAAGCATGTGTCCATTTAAACTATTTAGTTTACTGGCATATGTATTGTGTTTCTAAATGCATTTATATACAATGTACAAACATTAAAAAAAGACATACAGAAATTACAGAAACAGGCATTGTCAGCCAAGTGAACATACAGCTATATAGAAGTATACAGTACTGTAGTATAATAGGAAGTACACAGGCTCCAAAGTGTATAGAAAAGTTGAGCATCTTGGCACTGCTAAAACAATCTATTAAATATAAACCTCAGCTCCACAAGGTGACCAAGTTCATAGGAAATACAAACTCTCATATTTACAACTTCATTGAATGTTAGCAATTCAGTTTTTTTAGGCATATCTATAAAATGTACATTTATTGTAGTTTATACTATCGTTAGTATTTATGTGAAGTAAAACTTACCACGTTATTATCCTAAACATTTTCTTTTTTGCAAGAGAGAGTACATTTCGGTGTCGTATACAATATAAACAGGAGTGGGAGAGATTTAAAGTTATGTAATTCATAACTTTGGATAAAAATAAACTTTCTTGCAGAGATTTTGATAAGAAGATTGATATCATTCTCATATCTGCATGGTAAGTACAGAATAGAGCCAGATAGCGTTGAGTGGAAGCAGGAGGAAAAAGCTACTTTAACTCTGTAAAAAATTCAAACGTACACATGATATCTTATTTGGTTAATTTGTAAATACAGACATGTAAAAAAATTATACGGGGTTATATGTACGCTGTCTCATTCTCACAACAAATTGCAAGGCATCGAAACATTAGATACTTTTTTATTAAGGACAGAGCCAAGCTATCTATTTCCCCCCTGCTTCCACGCTCTACGCTAAGCTAAGCTAACCATCCTGTAGCTCCATACTTTAAGTGTAAACAGATAGCTTTCCCTCCCCTTGGTGTTTTCCCAGTGGATCGGATTGCTTTCCCTTTTCCTCAGAGAGGCAACAACACAGGACAGAAGCATGCATTTATTCATCCATTTAATCTATAATGGAGACATGAAATCCAGTCAGCCTTCATTTTCCCGGGAGAGTTTGTGCACAGTGGCAGACAAAACTGCTTAGTGAAAGCAAGGTTTATAGGGAACCAGTCTAAACATTGATGGTTTCATTATTCCATAGTCATTACATTATGAAATCTACATTTACTTCATAATGATATGGTACAAAGCCAAAAACTTGTCTAGTGAAAGTTTAATGCACAGATATGAGCGTGTTATCAACCTTCTCATTACACTGGAAAGAAAGCAAATGAGCATATTTATCCAAATGTTGAACGACTCTTTTCGCGAGGGCCAGCTGGACTCTGTCGTTACATATCTTGAGTCTGTTATTATGAAGCATTGCATGCTTACAGTAAAATACACTATGTTCCTGAGTTTGATGACTGGTGTTGTAAAGTCTGATTTCTGGAGCAAACTAAGTACTGTAGTTCATCAGAGCTTAACCGTAAATGGAATTAATAAAGAAAAGAAAACCTCATTATGATTTTTGATTGATTTTTTCAGCATAAAATTAACATTTACTTTGACTGTCTCTTATTGGTCATCGAATATGGCTTTGGCAGGGCAACAGCAACAGGAGAATCTCCATAAAGAAAAAGGAAAAACAAAGCAGTTTCATCATCTTGACACTAAGCAAGTTTGTCACATCTTGCTTAACATTTCAGCTGTAACAGCAGCCTTAAGCCCCAACGTCATGCATGGAATTGATTAGAATAAATATAACATTCTAGCTTCTATACACTGAATGTGTCATCTGATAGGGCGTACATAACCTCTGGCAATATGAGACAGACTGAGGAAGATGTTTTGGTTGGAACGTTTTAACTCGACATTGTGCCATCACCATAATTCAACCAGGGATGTCAGGAAAAGATTGGCAGAAGGTTTAATTAGGCACCCCATTGAAAGATAAGCATGGCCATGTTTACTTGGCTACTCTGTTCATATGCCTTATGTTAAATGATGATGATGCAAAACACTCTCACAGGGCTTCTGTTTCATCCATCTGCAATACATACAGCCAGAACAGAAGCACGCTGGATGAAGTTGTTTAGCTGAATGTTTGAGGTTGGAAAAGTCCTCGGCGTGTAAGGGGTGCCATCATCTAGTTAATTTAAGGTATAATGTGCGCTGCCTCTGGCTGGTTCCATCTGCCTCCGCACACCATTAAGCAGAGACACAGGAGGTAATGAGGTGACTGTACTACTCTTCTGGTAGTGTACTGAGGAATAATAAAGGGCTTGGTGATTCCCTTTGTTGGCATTTAGGATGTTTTTCCATGGAGGAAATTCAGCGCGTGGGTTTTTAATGTTGCCTCCTTTATATGAAAACAACAGGGAAGTAATGATGCCATGTTGGTGGGTCCATTAGACTACTTAATGTTAATAGTTGGCTCTTTAATCATTTACTTCTATGGAGGAGAAAATGACTACTTTTGGAGAGCTACTTTGCAGAGTAATGAAAGAAGAATGTCAGCCATTATATGATGGAACACTTTTACCCGGGCACATTTTAGAAAGTGAATAAATAGATCAAGAAGTGTAGCTCGTGTGATGAGGTTAATAGTCCTGCTATATCTCATTTAAGACACACTTAAAACTAGACACAAGAGTCATAGATCTCGGCTGGACGGCCAGGGGACAGGACAGAGTGGGAGCTGGAGATCTCAGGTGGGCAACCTAGAGGACAGGGCCCAAGAGCATAGCAGGTCTGGAGGGCAAAGGCCCAGACAATGGCCATGCAGACACCCTGGACGTCAGGCAGGATAACAGCGGCGAAGACGGAACATCTCTGGAGGCTGGGCGTATAGTGGAACCACTCTAAAGGCTGGTGACTTAAGCGTGACCGACCAGAAGACAGTGATGCAGGAGGTTTGGACCAGAGCCTGGCCTATGGTCTGGCTGCTGGGACCGAGAACAAGGCTGCACAACCAGAGACTAGAGGTTGCTGCAACATAAGAACTGAGCATCTCTGCAGCACTGGAACAGGTGGCTGCTTCAGAACAGGTATAGTCAGATGCAGCTTAGGGACAGGTGACTGTTGCAGCTTAGTCTCGGTGGATTGCTGTAGCAGGTACAAGAGATTTCTGCAGCTCAGCAGGGTGTTGACTGGGGAGAAGAGACAGGTATTGGCTGCACTGCCATCTTGGATTTAAAGCAGGTGTTAGCCAGGCCACCTACGGAGAACCAGGAGCAGATGTTGGCCAGACCACCAATGGGAAACGAGGAACGGAGTTCAGCCGGTCCGACTAGTTGGGACCAGAGAAGGTGTTTCATGTGTAAAGGCTGGTTTTCTACATTACTGACATGCTTGTGCTAAAGAAAGGGAACACGAGGAACAGGAGGACCCAGATGCAGACACAGAACGCAAACCTGGTGGAAGGATTTTTATGACACACATTGGGACACTAAATGAATAATACTGAAGCAGGCAAGGGTCAAACCAGAGGAGCAAGCAAAGATAAGCAAACAAAATTCAAAAGGAACATGTAAAAAATACAAAGTCCAAAAAACAGACAAGGTCAGAGAAACAGGGCAAACAACAAAACAAACAATCCAAAACACACTAAGGAAGGATGGGACACCTAAACACAAGGTGAAAAGTAGCAAAGACAAGAGAAGGGAAGACTAACAAGGTACAGATGAAACTAATAATCAGAAAAGGCGGGAAGGAGATAAAGACAGGCAGTGTAAAGCAAAAGCACGACAAGGAAATGAACTTAAAATAAAACAGGAAATAACTAAACCCTGGTGTATCACGACACACCTTCCATATCTGAGATCAGATGTTATCCTGGGAGGGGTAGCATGACATGTATATACTATAAACTCAGAGATGTCTGATGGATGACAATTCAGTGAAAGTATTATCAAACAATGTCCTGTTTCATCTACATTTTATTCTCACCATAGGTTTATTTAATGGACTTCCATTATGTGAGTATGTGCTTTAAAGGAGGGCCTCTGCCAGGAGGTAACACATACATAAGTATTCTTATTGTGGATTGTTGATGAGAATCATGCTTAAGGTTTTTATCTGTTTTAGTGTTGCAAGCTCTGAACTTAATCATAGTTTTCTTGATACCCCTATGCAATAACTCATACTTTTCAATACATTGTTTTTTTCTGACATACCTTGATTTTGTGCTCTTTTTTTGTTACCTCTGGTTGTGTTTTCTCAAACACAATTCAAATATTAACAAAGGGGATAAACATTTAAAACACAACACATATAATTTCCTCTGCTGTTTCCCTTCTGCTCTTATCTATAGATAACGTGCATTCAAAAGTGTGTTAAAAAGGATAATGTGAATATGTTGTTTACTCACGCATGGCTTTTGCTTTTGGCAAGTCAGGCATGTCTGGAAAAAAATATCCTTAATTGCATTAATTGTATTAAAAAGTGAAAATTTTTATCTTGGAGATCTGTTTTCTGTGCATGTTTTTGTATGATTGTCATATTTTGTCAGCTTTTTCCCATTCTTTAAACTATAGGAAACAACTAAAAGTCACATATTGTGCCTGTTTATATGTTTTAGATGTTTAATCAGTGAGAAGAAGTTGTTCAGAGTTTGGGATGAACTTGGTGTAAAGTCTGTTTCTGTTCACAAAATGTGTCCTTGTTGTGGCGCCACGACTGCTCATGATGTGTGAATGCCAAAACTTTATTTACACTTGAGCCCATGTCTGGTATTCCAGGGGTCACTGTGGGTCACTTGCTAACCCGCTGTCACCATTGCTAAAATTAAGAGGGGTGGTTTTTCTTTTTTCTTTTTTTAGCCTCCAAGTTCCTGTAATGAAGGTATGTGAAATTACATTTCACAACAAAATGGTCAAAAGGCAAATGATCCATGACTTCTACTTGAGTGGTAATTTGTTCATGTCATGAATAACTTTGTAGGAAGACTTGACTCATTGGAAAAACAAGCAAAATCTGTTTGAAAATCATTTGTCTTTTTCATCTGCTTAGCTCCAGTAAGATTACAATTACAGTAAATGTGTACATGAAGCCATAAGGATAAATAAAATGAAATCCAAAAAAAATTTAAATAGTACATTTGTAAAAAGTTTGTGTGAGTAAACCCAATCACCCTAAAGGTCCAATTCTATTAAAATATGCATTGTTGCAGACTGAAATCCAAGACCCACATTTATCAAACTTACCTAAATGTTACTGTGGAAGAAGTCTGTGTATGAATTAGAACATTTCTACATGTCTGCAGTTCTCTTTGCCTGGGATGTGGGGTTATCAGGAGTTCAGATGAGGGCAAATCTCCGTGCCTAAGGTGCTCAGAAGGTCAGGTCAGAGGACAGTTGTTGTCTTTGTAAACAGCAAATGGTAATTGTTCTGTGAAAGGCGTGATTTAAACCTGTAATGAAGTTTGCATCTGTTGTCTTGTGGTTCCCTGACAGTATATAAGCTTATAGGGAATCTGAGAGTTGGGAGAGAACACTCTCCCCGGGTCTTCTCTCCATGCTGCATGTATTAAAGAGATCTGATTCATCACATTGAGTCTGTAATTCTTCAGAGAATTAGCAACTCTCAAAATTTGACAAGGAAGAATTTCCCTTACAGTTGCACTGGAAAATTCTTAAAAGCCTATTTAGAAATAAAAAGTTGAGAATGAGACACATTTAAGTTACTTTCTCCTACTCACAGCAAAGTGTGACAGTAAGAGGTTATAGCATGAATATAGTCAAGTCTGAAGAAGAAGAAGTTGAAAGTCTAAAATTTAGATTTTATTTGTGCAAAAATCCTTAATATTCCCAGTAGACACTAATATATAAACAACATTCAAACATGCTTATAGAATATAAATAGAGATGAAATTATAGATTATTGAAATGAAAATAGAAATTTGAGAGTTTAGAAGAGTTTAGTGTTATGGAAAATAACCCATAAATAAATAAATGCAAAAAAGTGATGTAACAGCTCATGTTCAAATATATAATGGGCTAGAATACACAATTTTGAAATTTTGAATTCTATAATATACACTAATGCAGCTAACATACTATTCATTATAACCAACAATATACTGTATTTTAAAATCATTCCAAACATGTCTCAATTGTTTGAAAATAAGACAATCAAAGTGATGAATTTGTATTTTTTAAGATTATAATTTAACATCCAAACCTCCAAAACTCTCTCAGTAGATGACTGCATATTTTAAATGGTTTAATCCCTCTCCTGATTTCCATTTGTAAAATATTCAATAAAAGTTCATCCACTCATTAAGCAGAAAACAGCAACATTCCTTTTGTGAGAAATATGTGAAGCTGGCGAGAAGGAGGACTAGGGCTCTCCATATGGGGTGGAGATCAGGTACGGGTCATTCAGACAACATTTCTCCGAGCTGCTTGTACTTTGCTCGGAGTTGTAAAATATCCCCATAGAGCCCTTCACAGTGTGAGTCTTGCAGCTTCAATATCGGTCAGGGGTCAAAGAGCAGAGCCCTTCAGGAGGATCTGCTCGTCACACTGATCCACGGACATGCCGCAGGCATAAACCTGCCTGGCTCAGTGCTGTGTTTTATGATACAATGACAGTTTTTGGATCCTGTAACACAAATCTGGCTGCTCTTTAGACCAGCTGTCAAACACTAAGTTCCCATCCTGATTACATGGCAGTATTCTGGCATTAGTTTGACATTTTTGGGAAATGCATTTATTGCCTTTCTTGCCAAGAGTCAGATTAAAAAGTCAATACCACTCTCATGTCTGTAAGATGAAGCTACAGCCAGCGACCAGTTAGCGTAGCTTATTACAAAGACTGCAAACAGGGTAAACCAGCTAGCCTGGTAAGGTAACACAAGCTGCCTATGTTCACAAATTAAAACATTTCTTGTTTGTTCATTATGTGCAAACAAACATGACAAATGACTCCCTGCAGTCTTTAGTGGTTTTTTACACTGTGGTTAAAATCAAACAAAATAACTTGTTAATTAATTCATTAGTGAGTAACAGAGGCTAAGCTTAAGCACCATAAAGTAAGATTGATCTTCTCATATAACTCAAGTAAGCATTTCCCAATTATTGCTTTAAGTGACTCATAACTGGATGAATATTTATTAATTACATTTTAATCCATCAATAACAGAAATTACAAATAACGTTGTGCATTTTCTACATATTTGTCCACTGCAGTGTACGGTGCACACATCTCTAATATGTATTTGGTTTTCCCGAAGCCTGGTAGAGACGTCTACGTGTCCCACAGCTGCTCTGAACCCCGTACTGGGTTAATGAGACCTGTACAATAGGAACATTAATTACACCAAGCAGGCACACTCTATATGTCTCTGGAGGTCTAATGAGATTAATTCCTCTTGGTGGAAATAAATTCCTTCCTCAGTGTCAGTGTAGAGGGAGTGATTGAAGTAACGAGCTCATTAGTGCACTTCAGGATCATGTTCAGAGCTTAACTGATCCTTGGTTTACAGTCTAGGGGCCGTGGAAGTATAAAGACGAGTGGTGCTAACAGAGAAGCCCTCTGGATCCTTTGTTTTATTTATTTTTAAAGATATGACAAATTGAAATATTTATAACTTCCAAAGTATTGTGATACCAAGTGCTACCAAGTGTTATGCAGTTATTCAGCACAACCATGTGCAAGAGATGAATTTACCCTCATTTCTATACCATTGTCTTCGCATCTCATTGAAAGATCAAAACTATCATTATATCACAGTTGTGATATCATTATATCACAGCTGTGATATAATATATATCAGTGCTCTCCCACTTTCTCTGCCAAGCCCATTTGTTTCTACTGAAAACATAAATCTTAAGACACATTTAGTGCACTGGCGAGTATTTACTCGAGCAGGATGGTGTATGTGACATTGATAGATTACACTGCCATATACATGGAAACTGAGGAACATTTCACCCCATGCAACAGTGTAGCTCATTGATGTGCTTTTAATCCTTTTTGTTCGACAGGCATCAGACTTTGACTACACAGACGATATGTCTTTTAAACTTCACTTCGCTGTTGGTTTTGGTTTCTTTGTAGACAATGAAGAAGAATACAGAAAATATGGGGACCAATCCTTTAATCTGAAGTGGTCAGAAGTAACTTTGCACAAATCCCATGGTCCTTGAGCTGGGCAGCCTGTCTGCTTAAAAACACGGTTGGTTTGGTTTACATTATGGCGGTCCTGATTGCTTTGATGCTCCACACACTGAGAAGATTCATGAGTCTTCATGAACATTCAATAAATGGATTCCTTTAGTATTTCCACTGGGGGCTTGGCTCTCTTTTGAACCTGCACAATACATTATGTGATTGTTTTTGACAGTTAGTCTAGCCCTTGATTCCTTATGAAAAAAAAAGAAAATGGGTAAAGGATTGAGGGCAGGCAAAGAGAAACAATGTCGGGTTACTGGGCTACAGATGGTCCACTAGGTCCGACAAGCTGGGTCTCATTTTCACACAAAGTTGTAATGAGAACCCACTGGGGTGACTTTAAGCACAGGCCTGGGATCAGCTTACCTCTATCCCTCTGACCTTAACTGTCTCTGAAACCATACTGTTAAGAGAGCCTGCATGTTATCTGTGTTTGGAGAACTAAAGCCTTATGCTTGGTGATGTTCAATCCAATCCTATTTGCAGTCCATTTATCCCCTTTTCATCATCTATAGCCTTTGTTTGCTGTCATTTTAAAAGCTGGGGCCTATCATTTCAACTACTTTACCACATGCTCTGTATCTGTATATATCTGATGCATATCTCATAAGAGTTTGCAAGCGTGCACAGCCCAAGAGTGCATCATGAGTCTGTTTATTGCTGATCACATTTAGTCGTCCAAGAAAGGTTAGCATTTGACCTGTCACACCACAGGTATAGTTTAGCCAGTTGACCTACTGCTCAGCTAAAGGGAGTCCAGTTGCATGTTCATAGGGGGCTCTAGCCCTTAAATGGACATATGAGTCTTTCTGCAGACCTGAATAGAGTTAACATACTTTGAAGGAAAGGGGATAAGGGGGGGGGGGATTCCCTATAAAAGCAAGTTAAACCTTTGACACAGACTGAAGAACCAGTTTGTTTGTCCAATAACACAGGATCAAAATAATGTGAGATGTGTCGCATGTACTGATGAACCCACAGAGAAGAATAAGCCAACACATCAGTTCCATGTTTTTTTTAGCTCTCAGCAGTCCCATAGCTTCATTTTTAGCTGCAGTGGGCAGCCAAACAGGTCTGAACACACTGCTGTACACTACCTGACAAGCACAAAACAGCAGACAGGTAAGTCACTAGCTGGTTGGCTGCTAAAGGGACAGATATTTCCATCAGGAGTTGGTAGACCAAAAACAGAGTGAACATTGGTCTTACATTCTATAGTTGACACACAATTCCAATTGAGTGAAAATGTTGCTCTGTATCTGTTATGTGTGTAAATAATCAACTATTAGCTGACCAGATGAATATCAATTTGAAAGGTAATAATAATCCATCAGTGTTGTGTTAACAGCTTGTTTCCATTGCCTCCAAAGTGACAAATAAATCAGTGTTTAAAGGGTTGGTTCACCCAAATTACAGACATTCTTGTGGACAGTTTTAATTGACATGACTTCCTCCTGAAGAAACAGTCCCTGTGGAAAGTGTTCATAGCACATGGATTACCGATAGTAACAATTACATTGTTTCTGGACAGAGATGATGATGCACATTTTTTAATGTCATTTTATATACTGAGCAACAGAAGAAGGGCATCATTTTAAAAACCCAGTATTTTCCTTTCACTAACCTAATCTACTGAAACAAACAAGCATGTGATACTGAAATGACTTTTTTAACTACCCACAACTAAAACATGTTAAATCACGAATAACCATCATTTAGTCATAACATAGATATAATTGGTGCATTTAAGAGTAAATGATGGTGTTGGTGAGATTTTTTTGTGCATGATTGAAAACACCTGGCCAAGGCAATAAAATCCTGGGCCTAATTAATGTCCTACTGAAACAACTGATGATGTCACAGCTTCCACAAAACTTATATGACCAGGCAGTTGGGATGCTGATGATGCTGATGGTCGGAACTTAGCGGACACGTGTAGCACAGATGTTAGAGATGTTATGGCTCATTGCAGAGTGGAGGCAGATCACACTTAATGATAAGTCCAGATATAACTTGCACAGAGCTGATAGCCTGTGTATCTTTGCCATGGGGAATGCTATCCTGCAGCATACATCCAGGAAGTGGACCGTTTTGGTGGTGTTGTCATGATGTGGGGAGCCATTGCTAATGGATGACGGTCAGTCCTGGTCCACATCCACAGTACACTGATAGCTATCCGTTACTGAGATACAGTCCTAGGTCCACATGTCATTCCCAGGATACAGCAATCAGACATCACCTTCATGCATGACAATGTCAGACCACATGTGGCTCATGTCAGTCAGAAGTTGCCTACCTGGACCAGAACAATGTTGCTGTCCTTCCTTGGCCAGCATATTCACCAGATCTCAACCCAATAGAGCATCTGTGGGATGTTCTGGATCGTCGGGTGAGACGGAGAGATCCTGCTCCAACAACACATTCATAACTTGTCACAGCACTGCAAGAAGAATGGCATGCCATCCCACAAGTCCAGATGAACCGTTTTATCAATTCCATGCAAAGGAGATGTGACGCTGTCATATATGCTGGAGGTGGTAACAGGCAAAAACCACTAATTTGCACAAAAACGATTTTTCTGTATGGCTAAAGGGTGAATAAAGATGTGTGAACCATAATTTGCCTTTGATATTTAACATGAACAGGATGGCATGACATAAAAAATGTGTTTCTACTGTTGCTCAGTATATTTATCTAAAATAGCACTCAGTGGGGCGTGCACCTCTGTGGAGGCCAAACAATCATGCACATGTATTGACATTGTCTTGCCCATTCTCCACCCCTCGAGAAAGTTTCATGTAAATCAGTTAGTTTTTGCATAATGGTGGAAAATATTAATAATTCCCTATCTCAGAATGTTGAGGAAAAAAATTGAAAATTCCTGGATATGAGCTTCTCGCTGGCTCAGAGCCAAATTTTTGATGGGTTTTTGTCAGTTCTGTGTGTGATTATGGCATAAGTTTCAGAGACATAACTTCTGCAAATAAAACCAAAACTGTCAGCATAGCTAAATACAACAATGGGGAAGTGAGAAACCTTGGGTGAACTGATGCTTGAAACATAAAGAAAAAATCCTGAAAGTCATAATGGGAAGATACAGGAGAGCAAGGCAAGGCATCATTGTACTCCTGTATTGAAAGTTGGTAATATTCATTGTCAGTGGTCACTAATATGAATAATTCAGCCTCCTTTGTTCTGGAGTTAGGAAACATCATATCTTCAGCCATTTATAGATTGTGAATTTTTCATATAAGTAAAACATGTTAAGTGGGACCTCTCGCCAAAACCTCTTTGTTCTCTTCTGTTAAAACCTGGCACAGGTAGTGCTATAAAATATTAATGTCAGCTTTAATTTAGAGGAAATGAACTATTACCGAGCATCTTTCAATTCAAATTATGTTTCCTCGTACTTAAAAAAAGTGACTCATAACCTTTATGAATGATTAAAGGAGCATTTTAGTGAAAAGGCAGGAGGCTCAGAGAGACTGGATGGCCACAATACAAGAATCAACATGTAGGCTACTTTAGACACTAGATGAGTTTTAGAATAGAGTAATACTAAACTATTCATTGCTGCTGGAAAACAAGTTGAGTTTTTAGAAATAGCTCCCACCTGAAAAGATAACATATACTCTCAGAAATTAATATAACACCTTTCTTGAAATTTGGCAACCTTATTTGGCCTATACTGAAAGTTTACAATACTATATTAGATCTGATATGTCACCAGAATTGATACTCCATTAGTCGCATCAGTTGCTTGCATTGCCTCTTATTATTGATATTATTATTATTATTATTATTTTATTACTATTATCATTATTATTTTTACTAATATTGTTATTTATTAACTTTTCTACCTACTCCTTTTGAGTAAGGTCCTCCGTTAGTTCAGTTGCATGTGTGTGGATGAGGGAGGGGATCTAGAGCCATGTTTTTGTGAATTTATGTTTTATTAAAATGAAAATTTGAAAATAAAATATTCAACAACAAAAAAAGAAAGAAAAGAAAAGGAGTTTTGAGCACCACAAATAAACTTCATTCTACCTGCATTGCATTCAGAACTAAAGGGCATTCCACAAGGGAAATGTGTTTGGGGGACCCGACCCATTAAGCTAGGAGTTCCACAAAAATCACATCCAATATTTAAGTTTTCAGTCATTTCAACATTTTCTTATAGGGAGCAGAGGAAAGCTGTCTGCAGACCAGACTGTTGCTCAAGGGGGTCTGAGATAGGAACCAGAGCTGTAGAGCAGGAGGTCTGCTTCTCACACCATGGGGAATAATATTTTACCATGCAGTACGAAACAGCAGACCTGCCCAGAGGATTTCACCACTAAACTCCTAATGATGGAAAATTAACGCTCCACTGAATTGCGCTAAAAGCCCCTACTGACAACATCTCCGAGCTATTTATGGGTCTACAGGAGCAAGTTGAGGATGAAACTCAGGATTTGTGCTTTTGAGCGTAATGAGGAAAACTTACTGACATATTTTGTTATTATTCAGACAAAGGGGCAGAAAGAAAAAAAACAAACAACGAGTGATAAAATATTATGAGCTATAATTACAGATCAAAATGCCTGTCAGGTCCAGAGGAGCAACAAGTGAGAATCTGGCTTGTCTTTGTCCGGGGAGGCATCTTCGACTGCGAGGTTCATCAAAGAGCTGAATGAAGAAGCGTTTTTACGCACAATACATAGACTCCACCCATAATGTCTAGAAGAAAACCGCTTGTTACAGTAGGAGCTGACCACTGACGGAGGCTCCATCCACGCTGACTGATGCTCAACAATCCCTAATTAAGCCTCCATCTCTAAAGCGCACAAAAATGAAAGCATTTATTTCGACAGCGACATTATTGTGGGTGATAGCAATCCCCTGCATTGAAGCGATCCACGGATTGTACAACTTTGGCCAGCATGAATTATTTTACAAAAAGAACAACTGCAAGTCAATTCCTGCAAATCTCCTCCTGTGCCACGATATAGAGTACACGGAGATGCGCCTCCCGAACCTGCTCGGACACGAAACCATGAATGAGGTTCTGCAGCAAGCTTCGTCTTGGATCCCGCTCGTTCAGAAGCAATGTCACCCTGACACCCGAAAGTTCCTCTGCTCCCTTTTCGCCCCCGTCTGTCTGGACGATTTGGACGAGCCCATCCAGCCGTGTAGGTCCCTGTGCGAGAGCGTCAAGCACGGCTGCGCGCCCGTGATGTCCGCGTTTGGCTTTCCTTGGCCAAAAATGTTGGACTGCGACCGTTTCCCACTCGACAATGATCTATGTATACCACCTGCAAGCATCGAAAACTTTGTACCAGTCACAAAAGAAGGTAATTTTCGTTAAACGGCAAATACAGCATCCCCAAGGGTTGTGCGTAAATTAAAGATTAGTAGCATAATAATAATAATAGATAATTTGCAGAATTGTGCTTCCATGAAATGTGATTATCTTGACTTTCTATTTAATACATGCACTCATCTATGCATTATTTGCATAATCCTCTGTGGTCCCATGTGTGTCTGTCTTAATTTGCACAGTGCAGATCTTAACTTTTTTTTTTATTTCTGCTTTAGTGCCCAGAGTGTGTGATGCTTGCAAGGAAACAGAGGAAAATGACAACGAAATTGTTGACAACCTGTGTAAGAATGACTTTGGTAAGTCTATCCACTTATTTTATTAGAGCAGTTGTTCCCAAGGTGAAAGTCAGGGGCCCCAGGAGGTCATGGAGGGAGGTTCCCGAGAGATTTCAGGCACAAGAAGGAGAAATGTCCTTTTAAAATGTGCCACAAACACTTGAAAGTCCAAAGAGTGTGTATTGTGACCAGGATTTCCTTCCATACTTTTATCAGCCATAGTTAAGCTTTTCAGATGCTTTCATCAGGATGATATCTATAGGCCTATAGTTTTTGTGAAAACATCAGCCATCTCCTTTCCTAATTTTCTCTCCTGCTTGCATCAAGCTCTGAAGATCAAAGTTAAGGAGATCTCCTACATCAACGGTGACACCAAGATCGTGCCAGAGTCCAAGAGCAAGACCATTTACAAGCTGAACGGTGTGACGGAGCGTGACCTGAGGAAGACAGTGCTGTGGCTGAAGGACGGCCTGCAGTGCATCTGTGAGGAGATGAATGACATCAACGCTCCCTACCTGGTCATGGGCCAGAAGATGGATGGCCATCTGGTCATCACCTCTCTGAGGCGCTGGCAGAAGGGACAGCGAGAGTTTAAGAGGATTACCCGCAGCATCCGCAAGCTGCAGTGCTAGGGAGGAAATAAAAACTACACGTGTCACTGTTGAAAAAAATGTATAGTTGAGCTCTTCCCAATTGTCCCTCTCCAATTGTTAAACAAGTCATAATTACGATAGATTCCTCTCTAGATTCCAACAAAGATGTTTATTTGACCTGTCTTCCTCTGTTTTCTATTGTTTATAGCTACAAAATGTACTGTATTTCAAATAATCAGCTATGTATAGCATATTCGTGGCTGGCCAAAGCATTTATTTGACTCTAAACGTATAATTATCTTGGATTTCCATGTTCTGATTGGTGCATTTGCCCAATACACTCAAGTTACATTCATCGACAAGGTCTCAATATTCTTAGAAGTGCATTTAAATGGCTAAACTACAAAGACTGTCCATGTCTTCTGAGCAGAGCACACACTTATATACAGCACAGACACTTCAGTTGCAGGAGAGCGAGATGTTGTGAGGTTCACTCACTGACTCCCATTCATTTTGCACTTAATGGGCACTGGGTGCCTCCTAGTGGCCAGTTAAAAATAGCTGTCACCTCATTAATGACAGTTAATTGCGCTCAGCTGGAGTTCCAGGTGTAAAGGAGTCACTAATTGCATGCTTAGACTGAAAATTAGCAGAGCTTTGAATCCAAGATTGAAAATGATTGACTAAAAAAAATCATTGACAGATGTGGCCCACTGTTGAAGAATGCAATGGCGTGAGTTTAAGACGTTTTCATTTCTCGTCTGGCATTCCTCAGAATCTGTTTCTGCTCCGATCAGCATCATAATCATAAAACAGGGTTAAAACATTAGTAGCTGATTGTTAAGAACTATTTAAAACTCAAAAAAATAACAAATTACTGCACAAGAGTTAAAGGCCTGACAGTTTGAGATGGGACTCCCTTCATTAAAGTCTTCAAATTTAAAAAGAACTCTTTCAACATGATAGGGATTTGTTTAGGTACTAAAGTTATTTGCATCCAATTTAAAAACTTTTCTCTGTCACAGTTCCTACAAAAATATTTTACAAATGTGGTTTCATATTATGTGGTGCATAGGAGTGAAGCTGTGATTTCCCCCATGTGTGTAGTGTGACGTTCAAGGACAAAATAATATTTGTGTTTTTGTATTCCTACCGTTTTCTCAAGCAAAAATGAGAGATAGCTGGCTATATTCTCTTCTTGGTCAACATTTTAATATTCTTGGTCATCTTTTTGTACTTGAGCCACAGCATTCTTTTCTACCACAGTATGATTAAAAACTATAATATTTTTCTACTCTAGACTTTCATTTTTACATTTAAAAGTTTATGTAAAGTTTTGGTTGCATCTTTATCCTGTAAGTGACACAAGTTGTTGTTCTGGTTTATTAATGATGAATACATGAGAGTTGGCTGGTGGTGTTTTTAGGAGCAGTAACTTGTTATGCAAATAATCATGGGGTTGTGTGAGAATTGTGTGCAATCTTAAAAAAAAAGATATTTTGAAAGTATAATTGTAAATATAAAGTACTGTCTTTTTTTTTTCTAAAGTTCACAGCAAATAAAAGCTGCTCAAGACACGTTTGACTTAAGTGTGTGTGTGTGTGTGTGTGTGTGTGTGTGTGTGTGTGTGTGTGTGTGTGTGTGTGTGTGTGTGTGTGTATTGCAGGAAACCGATTGGCCAGTTTAAAAACAATCCTAATAGCTTGGTTATGAGACAGACAATGTTTATTGTAGTATTGAACACCGCCATCTAGTGGTAAAATGTGGTTAAAAAAAATCCGGTGATGGGTAACAATTTAATTTCATACAGCTTGACAAAGTTGGAAACGACATTATTCCAGCTGTTTGCACTAACCATATCACATAAGGGCAGATTAAATAGCTAATTGCAACAGATATTAAGTTTTATTTTTCCACCTTCAACACAAATTTTCTTTTAGATAACTACTACAGTCTCAAAATGATTCAACCCCCCTCATAAGAACACACATTTGTGAATCAGACATTAGAACTCTGTGCCGACCTTCATAGACTTACTTTAGCATTAGAGTTCCAAAGGCTTTTTTTTCCTGTCAAGACCTAAATTTACATAATGGCTCCATGCCTTAACTCCAAGACGTCCACCACTGCTGACCCAGTCCAGTCAAAACAATCTAGATAAGCCAGAGAAGTTTTGGGATGCTGTTCTGTGGCGCCAAGAACAAAACTGTAACTTTTCAGGCCTATGGATCAGCGTTATGTTTGGAGGAGGAAGAACGAGGCATATGCTGAAAAGAACACCCTACCTACAGTGAAGCATGGTGGTGCCGGTGATGCTCTGGTGCTGCATTATACTTTGGCACTGGAAATCCTGCCGCGTGTAGAGGGAAATCTAAGAACAAAAGTTCTCTCCATCTGTGAGGATGGAGATGGAAAGATGGATATCATTAGACATTCCAAAAGGACAACGATCCCATGCAGACCTCAGAGTCCAGCAAGGCTTGGTTTCAGAAGAAGTCCTGGATCATTCTAGAGTGGCTGTCACAGTCGCCTGACTTGAATCCCGTAGAAAATCTCTGGTGGGATTTGAAGTAGGTGGTTGCAGCAGGTGAACCCAGGAATATTCCAGAACCGGAGGCCTCTGCCCATGAGGAACGGGCAAAGATTCCTCAGGAACCCTGCCAGAAGCTGGTGTCTGGATGTGCAGCACATTTGCAGCAGGTCATTACAGCTAAAGGGTCTCTACAAAGTACAAGAGACACTTGTCATGAAGTGGTTGAATAACTTTGAGACTGCAATAAAAGTAGCATTTTGTGTTGTATTTGGAAAAACACATTTAATGTGTTGCACCGAACTGTTTAAACTATTCTTGTGTGAGTATTGTAAACATTTGGTTATTACAAACAGCTGTATACATTGAATCATTATTGCTTCCGACTGTACATATTCAGGCTACCTATATTCAGAGAGGATGAAGTCATTCGCTTGCAATGCCATCCAGACCACACCTTTTAGATGATTGTTACACATGTCACACTGATTTATGTTACCCTGGCAACTGTTGCATTACTGCCACACTACTGGCCTCGATGACTCACCCTTATGACATGATGGTGTTATTGACCCAGAAATACGTGGGACTCCCCACCAACCAACAGAGCTGCTGAGGCCTCCTGGATGAGCGCCTAAACGCGTTGAACGCTACACCTACAGTTTAGACAGTATTTTAATTATGACCTGATAATGCTCAGTATTGCAGGGTTCGACCCTGAAGGGAGTTTGGTTCATGTAGTTTAGTGACAACATGTGTAAATCATCATGCACTGTGAGGAATACTCCACCGAATCCACTCTGGAACGAAATGGAGTACATTTACTCAAGTACTGTACTTAAATTCAATTTCAAGCTATTTTCGCATTATTAAATTCTACCAAACACTATAAGCAGATAAAATGAGGCCCACATCGACCAGCTACAACATCAAAATACTTATAATCGATCTCAATACTGGCCTATTCTTCATATGGAGTACTTTTACTTTTATTTCATTTGATACTGAGTAATATTATGAATACCACACTTTCATCTCAGATTATTTTTTTTACACCATACTGAATACTTCCACTACTATACTGTGTATACATTATCTTCTACTTAACCTATACTATACTTGTCAAATTGAATGTATTTATATTTCCAATTAATTGATTAAATTGCGGGTTAGCCTGAAAATTTAGCATATATTCCCACAGGGGAAGTAATTCTTAGATTATTACCTACAACCCATGTGAAACAAAGTCACTATAATATCACAGATATATAAAAAAAAAAAATTGCAAATACACGGTAAAGCTAAGTTTCACGAGGTAATAATGGTAATAATTTGTTACAGTAAATGATGTTGCATTGTTCTTTTTCCAAAATTTCAGAAAGCAGAAATGTCCCACAGGATTATTACAGTAAGCGGTCATTCAAATGAATCAGACAGGATAGACTGCAATATACTCACACAGTCACTGCTGTGGCCTTTACTGCGCAATCCACGGTGAGTATCCAGGCGCTGTAATTTAATTACATAATGAAGAACAGAACATGACGCACTCATGGCAATGGGGAAGATTGATAAGGCAACATAATGACTTGAGTACATGGGGAATTTAATTGTACTGTACTGATGTAATGTTTGGGGGAGGGAGGGATGGAAACCGTGTAAACTACCGTTGGGAAATTAATTATTTGAGTCATTATATGCTAAATATTATAATAGACGGACTTCGTGTGTAGGTTTGTTTCAGTTTCTATTGTGGCCTTCAGTAGCAACTTTTGGATGGGAAGAAACATGTTTAGGATTTCAAAATTAAAAGTAAGAATTAAATTTTAAAAAATGATAAACGACTCCTTTTCAGGGACGCATTTTGATTGTTATTGCTTTTCAAACGCGCTTGTGTGCGATGATGATGATGCGCTTCTGACTTTGACACCCGAGTATACGACTGTCTTGAATGCACCACCACTACTCCGTCTGTGCTTCCTGACGCCAGTTTAAACTTTTCAGTCTGTATTTGTGATTTGTATATGTTTTCTTTACCGTGTGCTTATAGGCTGTAAAATCGTCTGAATGACGGCTGACGGTGAGTCTTTGAGAGCAGTCAGGCTCAGTTTGACGCATAGACAGACTCCAAAAACTCCGCGGGGAAGTTCCCTAGGAAATCCCCCAGCCTGGTCGGGGAGATTTACACCGATCCTACACAATTGACCTCCGTGGTGCATTTCTGAAGACGCGCGACCGGGAGAAGAGGCATAAATGCAGGATTATTAAAACACGAATCCTTCTGTCAAAGCCACCGAACCTGAAATGGATAGCGCCACGGTAAACGCGGATAACGACGACCTGAAAACCAAACTCCGGAGTTACAGCACGCTGAATTCTCTCTACCATGAAACACGGCAGGAAATCGACCTTCTGAACAAACAGATTTTTGTAAAAGACAGTATTATAGCGGACTTGAAAGCGAGGCTGGGGAGATATGAGCGGATCTACATGACGGTGGGAGATAACGAGTCTGTGGTCATCGGGCCGTCCAAGTCTCTGCTGGAGAGCCTGTGTAAAGAAATATGCAAACTGAAACAGAAGAGGAACGATATGGAGTTCAAGGCATCTCGAAAAGCAGAGGTACATCTGTTAAATGTTGAGTGTATGTAGGTCAAATATGAGAAAAGTTAGTGTTGGATAAACTTTAAGTCTCTTAGCCAATAACATTAGAATAAAACAAAACCCTCAAATCTATAGTATTTGGCTTATTTCTAACTCTGCTGGTGGTTATTGCATTTCAGCTATTATATATTATTTACTGAGAATGAAAGCAGGATATATAAGTAGATCTGTGTGAAAGAAGTAACAATTAGAATCATTGTTTCACATTTATTGAATTTAAATGTAATAAAATACATCAGAAGGTGACGCATTACGAGCTGGTGTGCTCATGCAACCAATCTGCCTTTCCTCCTCCCAGGAGATCCAGAGGCTAAATGTGCAGCTCAGAGAGAAGGAGCTGGAGCTGGAGAGTGTCAGATGTCAGCCGGGCCACGAGAAGGACCAGGAGATCCAGAGGCTGCGGTCTGCGCTGGAGGACAAGGAGCGGTCAGAGGCCACCAGAGCCGTACTCTGCACATCCTTGGTGGAGGAGGCTGACCAGCTGCGCAGCCAGCTAGCTGCAACGGTGAAGGTGTGCCAGGAGCTGCTGGCCAGGCTGGAGAAAGGGAAGAAGGGGGGAGGAGAAGAAATGGAGATCGTGGCCCAGCAGCAAAATGCTAAGGAGGTATGTTGTATATGTGGGCTTCATGGGGGTAAATGGTGCCTTTATTTGGCTGGTGACTGGGCCCTGTTGTAACTCCGAACACCATTTTCTACAGGTGCTAGAGTCATCTGACATGAGTGGTATTGGTAACACCCAAATCCGTCAACTTCAGGAGGAGAATCAGCAGCTGAAGCAGCGAGTGGAATATGTAAGTCCTCACAAGTTGTGCCCAATAACAATGCTGTTTTTTTCCCCCCTGAAATCAGCCAACATTTATACAACATATTGCTGTGTTTTGTGAAAAGAGAGTAAAACAGAACAGTGCATGATCAGAAGGTCTAACTTTGTGATCGGTCCTCTTAGGTACAAGATCTGAATTCTCAGTGGCAGAAGTATCACTCCAGCAGAGAGGAGTACATCAGAGGTTTATGCCAGAGGCTGAGGGAGACCTCTGGGCAGGGTCTGGTACCTGGCCTGGGCTCTGTAAACACCGGGTTGCTCCATCATGAGATTTCCAGGCTCAACAGCTTACTCGAGGAGAAGATGAGTGAGTGTGAGCAGCTGGAAAGAGAGTCGGAGGACACGAGCAGGCGAGGCCAAGAGCGCATCCAGACTCTGGAGCAGCAGGTCAGTGCAAAACCTCTGCATTCTGCTACATCTAAGACTGCATATTAAGTGTGCAAAGGACTAAAGGTTCTTTCTCCCCCCTCAGGTCCTCATCTACACAGACGACTTTAAGTCGGAGCGTGCCGACAGAGAGCGAGCACAGGGCCAGATTGAGGACCTGAAGGAGCAGGTTTATCAGTTAAAACGGCAGCTGCACAAACAGGTGAGGCCACAAAAGTTACATGAGGAAATGGGTGTAACAGTGAATGCATTTTCTTGCGCATTTCTAACAGTGCATGTACATGACTTGTGCAGGGAGCAAGCAGAGAGAGCAGAGAGGTGGTCCCCATGTGTCGTGTGCACATAGGACACAGGATCTCCACACGGAGACATAAGGACTCCTCAGAGCCTTTATTGAGGGCCACTGTTGACGTGCAGCAACAGCCTGCAGCTGCAGCAGCAGCAGCAGCAGCAACACCAAACCCTGCCTGGATCGAATGCCCAGGCCTGTCAGAGCTACAGTGTCCGCGGTGCCTCGCCACGTTCAATGACAGGGACGCCTCAGAGTACCTCAACCATTGTGAAGAGTGTGCAAAACTATGAACGGAACAAGACTCATTAGGAAAGGACTGTTAACTCTCGCTGTCAGTAAGTGATCACTGAAGAGCAGCACTGTACAACAGAAAAATCACCCGAGTGGAGTTTCCAATTCGGAGAGGCTTGACAGCAAATGAAACAACTGACTGGAGATGTTTGGACACAGTGAAGCAAAACAGAACGAGTTAAAGCTCCCTGTTTAAGAGAAATGAGTCCATCAGTTGTTGTTGTTTTTTTGTTTGTTTTTTAACTGTCTGGGTCTGAGAGTTCTCCTCTGGAAATGCAGGAATTTGTTTTGTGGCAGAAGTGGATGCCACTGCAATACGTCAAATATTACATACCTCAGCGTGTCAAATTACAAACCTATTGCACTTTCTTCACATTTAGCCAAAACTTGATCGTAGAATTGTACGATTAGGAGATCGATGATGCATAAGCTTATTTTGGATTTAGACATCTAGTTGACAATGTGGTGCTATTATTATTATTAGTTTATTTTTGATTGAACTTTTCCTATCTCTTTTGTGTAAATTATATATTCTTATATAGCAGATTTAAAATATCGGACTATTATAATATTTATTCTCTTTGCATAAATAATTGGGAAAGGTAAATCCCTTTAGTGTAATGTTTTGTTGTCTTTTTTTCTATTAAAGCCATCAAATGTTCTTTTTTCTTTTTGGGATCGAAAATGTTACTTTCATTACGACTGGGGGGAAAAAAAGTTTGAGATCTACTGTTTTTGTATCCCAACTAAAAAAATGCCTATTTGTTTTTTAGATCTGGTGCTGTTGCTTGAGCTGGCACATTATTTTTGTAATAAATACATCTTTATTGCATGGTGTATTTTATTTTTTTTACATCCTTGAAGTAACCATAGATCATTGCCTAACCATGAAAATCTTAGGGCTACTTGATCTAAGTCTGTCTGCATGCCCTTTTTTGTGAGTGTGTGTTTGTGTGAGTCCATTTGTGTCACGTGTATGTGCTTGTGCGCGGTGGAAACCCCCTTCTTATTGCCTGAATGGGCATGCTGTACTGTGAGAGACACATATACCCAGCTGTTGTGACTGAAGAAAACACTACAGGGGTGCTTAAAAGACCAGTGACAGTCGATGACTCAAATTACACCCAACAAGCGTCAATAACAACCTGCGGATCGGTTGGCGATCTAAACGTTGTGCAGACAGTATCATTCTTAAACAAGCACATCAACAGTGCTGTTCGATGAATCAGTCGTCATGGGTTTGGTGTGGTAAGTACAGGAAGCTGGACATCCCCTGTTTTAAAAGGAAGCAGGCAGTTGACGTGCACAGAAACGACGTCTGAACAACTGTGTACATTGTATGCGAATGAACACGTCTCCTTCTTGCATTGTGGGGTTTTTTGTTTTTTTTGATGAGCCCATTTAAAGCAAGACCCTGAAACTTTAGGAGGATGCAACACATTCTTTCAAATGACACCGAATCCATAAGCAATAAAATATTATTGGTTAATTTAGCACTCGCATAGTCTTGTTACAGAAGCTCTTTCTGGAATTTCACTCCATTCTTTACAGGAAAAGTTCAACATTTTCCACATTTTTGCTTCCAACACAAAACATTGGTATTTTACCTGAAAGCAAATAAACTTATCTCCCCTCAAAAAAATAGTTCTTCTCATGAAAATCTGAGTTTTATGAATAAATAAATGAAATTTATTTTATACATGAAATAAATTTTTTTTAAAACATAAGGAGAGGAATTAAAACTGGAACAACAATCTTCCAAAAGGAGTAGAAAGTATATACTTATAAATTCCCAACCTGTTCTCACTATTCCTCCATTAAATCATGTAAAAATTATAAACAATCGAATTTATAGATTTTTATTTGAGGAAAAATCTGTCTCGCTGCTACACAAAAAAAAATCTCCCCACCAAAACCAGAATTAGGGTCATTAAGCTTTGAGAAAATTTCTCACAATAGTTTTCACAAACTACATGTGAAAATGAAATGAAGAGGTTTGAAAGTCCCCAAGCATTCAAATGACACCAGGCAGCATCACATGCTAACATACTCGGCTAACTTGGGAGGTGGGGGGTTGTGTGTGAATCTGTGGCTGAATTAGTTTCTAACATTTAATTTGCAAAACACACCAGACTGGCTCCGATTCATGTGCCCACAAAATGATTGTTTCCAATTTTGACTTCAAAGGCCAACTTCAGTATCTCATCTGTAAGACATGCAAACTGGTAGATATAAACATGGGCCCCTCAAAAGGCCATGAGCTGTCTGCTGGGGACTCTCCCCCCGCCACCAGCACACACCTACACATGCAATGGAGTCTATAAGTAACTGAAATCCCACACACACATGATCAACCCACCAACTTGAGCGTTGGGGGAAAAAATAGGTCAAATCCCCACCTGAGTGTCTAGGAACGTTTTATAAGAAACAGAGAATAAATGAGAAGTCAGGTGATGGTGGTGGGACAGTTCCTGTTTAAAAACAGGGTTCAGAGCATCAGGATGTGCTGGTGTAGATGTCATAGGTACTTTAACAAAGAGGGAAAACTTCAGTCTGAAACTTATCCAGACAAACACAGAATGGATCCTTTAATCTTGTGTGTATCCTAAAAGAATGGGAATTTCCCCCCACTGTGAGGGAATTCCCAAAAAAATCAGACGAGTTTATTTGAAATTGAAGTGCGGTCTACTTGAGCAGATTATTTTAATTTAAAGTGCGTTGGTTGAGGTAGTTATTAATGTTTTAAAGGCGTTTTGGTAAAGAAATCCGGAGGTTTTCAGCCATCAACAGTATTGTGGACTAAACGTAGCCAGGAAACAAGGGGGAATGCCCTCTTCAGAAATGTATGTACTGCTCCAGGCAGTTGACAATGAAAAGATCAGGATTCTGATTATAAGGCAACTGTAATCGCTTTTAAAAATCTTATTGGCACTTGCCCCTGTCATTGTCAGACTGTGGCGTTGCTCCATTGTGTTTTACTTCAACAACCAAGACCACTTTTTCCAGCAAAGGTCAAATGAAGGAAATGTTTTCAAAGAACATGATGGGAATTTGTTTTGAGGGACTTCCAGAGATAAATCTAGTATTAACTGAGGGAAATGGTTGATTTAAGTGTCTTATCTCTGCACATATCAAGCAAATCTGTGCCATTTTTAAATTTTACATCACGAGTTGATCTTGTGATGTAAAATTGAGACCTTCTACTCAATTTCTGGTTTGTCCACATTAGGGTACTTTTGTGGGGCATTTGCTTAAATGTGGTATCTGATATCACTGGTGACTGGTGAGTAAGCACACTCTGCAAACAGTCATTCATACCTGAAATAAATTGAGTCATATCTGCTGGGGCGGCACCCACAAACCAAAGCCTTTTGTTTTCTTCGATGCATTTTATCACAGGTAATTTTTCATAGTGAAATCCCAGTTTTTGGAAAAGGAGATAAATATAAATTTTCTGATAAATGTAACGTGCTTCCTCTTCACCTCATATTGTAGCACATTTAAAGCACATTTTAACACCTTCTAAAAATAAAGAGCTGCTCAAAAGACTTTTTTTTTAATGTTGCATCGTCAGATGTCCGACTTCTCTTTAACCTAATCTTTTTTGGAAATAAGGGTAAAATTGCAAATCAACATCAGCTCCCATTCTTCTCAGCCCTTGTTTACCTTATAGTTACACATTAATCCGAGCATGTTTTACTCTGTTCATCAGTACCGTTCGAATATAAGTCATCTACATCTAGATAAGGTAAAGCATGACCTCAATTCACAAACTTTACCCCGAGGGAATGCACTTGATTTCATAACAGCATGAAATCAATTTTCCCTAGAGAATCATGAGCATATATGAAACAGTGCTACATGCAAATACCTGAAGCAGCCCAATGGCATTTGTTAAATGCACCTTACAACTGTAACTAACACTCAGGATCCGCATGACTCAGAACCGACTTCCAGATTGATTAGGACTGTCGATCAGTGGATTTCCCTACAGGAACAGGTATTTGAAGTTGTGACTCACCCTGCAACCTTGTGTTGTCGTCACAGACATGCAGAGCAACTTGTAAAAAATCTGCATTGGCAGAAACAGCAAATGCTTTCCCCTGGTCCCATAGGGGCAAGGTTGGGTCAAAATGAACTGACCTTAGGGGAGGTCGTTTTAAATAACTGTGTTTTGACATTTGACATGTGTTCTGACATAATAAATTGCTGCTAGTTAGCTTGGCTAGCACAAAGACTGGAAATGGGAAGAAAATGTTGGCTAGCTTTGTCTCTTTGGCTTATATTCAAAAGGACAAATATGAGTGGCATCTTCTCATCACTCTCCACTAGAAAGTAAACAAACTTATTCCCTGAAATCTTGAACTTTTGTACAGGTGTGTGTGTATGTAATCTTAAGTGTCCATGTCCTTCAATGGAAATTTCGACTGCATGTAGTAAAGAAGAGTGCTCAGAGAGCACAAACCTCTGCCAAGGCCCAACAATCATCTAGATAATCACCAACATTTAATCACCTCTAGAATAGGCGAGGGTCCATCTTTGGTGAAAATTTCATGCAAATCCGCCCTCGAGTTTTTGCATAATCCTGCTAACAACCAGACAAACAAACCGATCACATAACCTCCTTGGTGGAGGTAATAAGGTCCGACACAAGACACATGATCCTGCCATACTACTGTATTCCATCTTTCAAAAAAGAAAGACAAGATTTAATATTACTTAACAATATGTTAAAAGTAGCCCGTTTGGCTTCAGTGTTAATACAATATACACTCTATAACAGACTGACAGTGTGAGTATTGTTCTTTTTCAATTTCATTCTGAAAGTATTCTGATACAAGCTGGCTACAGGTTCAAAAGAAAGAAAACAAAAACTGTAACTGCAACACTTTTACTGAACAGTTTGTTAAATAGTACTTAAAAACATTGTCAAGTATTACGATTTCCTCCTTTATGTGAAACAAGGTGGAAGAGGTGTTGGGGTGGGGGGCAGGGAGTGGAGACCAGCTGACCAAGCCCATTCCCTTGTCAATCATGTGGATGAAATGCCGTGCTAGGAATGGGAAACAATGGGGGTAGTAAGCCACAATATCTCAAATACAGCTTTTAATTCATTACATTTCTCTTTTTATTTTTTTTTTAGTTTCCTTTGACTTTTTTTTTTTGGGAGGGGGGGGACCATCCAGACATAGTAAGCATCTGCAGGTGGGTCAGCCCAGACGGGTCTGTGTTGGGACGACACAGTGACAAGAACAAAGCAAGGCAGCATGGGTGTGATTCGGGCACCGCGGGAGAGGAGTTCTGGGTGGACGACAGCTGGGCGGAGAGTCAAGGTTGGGTGGAGGAACCATGTGGATTGGTAAAGCTGTTAAGGTACTGATTGTATCCTGACAGTCACTAACACCTTCAATGTGCGGCAAATGTAGTTTTCTTCAAACTAAAGTTTGACCAGTTGATGGAAAGACGTTGGCGCGTCTGCCGTGCAGAATCCAAGCAAAACCTGCAGAGAAGACAAAACAATTAGCTTCCACAGAACCAAATTTACATGTAGGATATATACTGTATACTGTGGAGTTTTCATGTAAGTATTAACTTCCGTTTGCATTCAAGGTTTCTCAACAGAATTAATTTTGTGTAGCTTAGATGAACGGATTTCATTACCTAGAAGGAGCAGTTTTAACAATTTTGAAACCTCCATTTTTCATATCCATGTTTACTTGCTAGCAGTGGTTGTTTGCTGCCGTTGCCTGTATGAGTGCGCCACATTTCTACCCAACTGGATCAGTAGAATAGCATAAAACTGTGGGAACTCTTCATTCATTTTCATGTGCAGTGGAAACATAACGAGGGCCTATTTGTAAAAACATTACGCCACTGATAGACACAAATAAATAAAACACATAAATAGTGAAAATCTTCAGTGTACCTTCAAGGTTGACACCAAGAGAAAAGATTTCAGAAACTCATCAGTATTTGGCAAAGTTAGTTACTTTATTACACATACCTTTTGAAATATTCCACCTCCCTTTCTGTTTCATCCATTTCAGTGCTGTCCAGGTCAATGTCTTTGGGCAAGAACACATCATCTATAACAAAATAACATACGTTCATGATAAATACTGCCATTTAAAAAAAGTTCGTAGAAAAAATATAAATTAAATCTTTGAGAGGATCTTCATAAACAAGTTGGTTTTATTTGAGTCTCTTATACGACAACTCTGTGACTTTAAAGGGAAAAAACTAAATTTCCATTTTAACTCAAGTTGTGCTGCCCTCTGACACACTGATACAGGTGTATGAAAGAATTCATATTGTGGCACCAGTGACACCTTGTCAGTGGAAAAGGCTGTTCAACTCGATTATTTGTGACATAAATTACAGCTATAATAAACAACTCCCCGCACCACCTGCTCATGGCAGTGAGACGTAAATGACAGCAGTAATCTGCGTAGAGCACACAATAACGAACTGTGACAGTAGTTATACCGCAGGATACCCGAGAGACAAGTGAGGAAGTAGATCAGGGGTTTTTGTTTCGGGAACAGTTCATATTTTCCTCACCGAGCATGATGTCTGTGGAGCCACACCACACACGCCATTTCAGTAGGAACGCTGGTCAGGAGTGAGAAATAGATAAAACTACTGGACATACTATTTCATGGATAACAGACACCTGAACCTTTGAAGGGGAATCATAGTAATACCAACCTATTGAGCTGTTCATCTTGTCCCCCTTCTTCTTCTTGTTCTTCTTGGTCTTGCCTTTAGGCTGTGGGGATTCTGCACTGGGAGGTTTGCCATTCTGCTGTGTCTGCTCACACTGGGAGGTAGGAGGGGGAGATGGGGAAGGGTTTGTCACAGGTGGACTTCTCCTGTCTTCCTTTATTTGGGTCAGCAGCTGTTGGTGCTGCAGATGCCGTTTCCCACTGGCACTTCTGAGATTACTCCTTTCCTCCCTCTTTGGTTCAGTGGTTGGGAGAGGAGCCAGGGCCTCAGCCGGCCTGATCCGTGCTGCTTTGGTGTCTGTTGTAGTGGTGGGGGCAGTGCTATTCAGTAGCTTTACTGTCACATCTGAGCTCTTGAGTAATTCTGGAGCTTTCTTTACAGCAACTTCACAAGTTCCCACTTTAGCAGACTGCTTGGCCTTAACCTTACTGTTGGCCTCAAGCTGAGATGGAGAAGTGTGATTGTGGTGGGTGGCTGGAGAGGCAGGGATGTTGGTCTCAGTAGAAAACCCCCTCTCACTGGTGTGTTTTGGGCTGTGCAGTGTATTGGGACAGGGAATATGGTCAAACCTAGATTCTCTCTGGTTGGGGAGGCAGATAAGGGTTTGAAGCAGCTGTGAATTTCCGTTCTGTAAGTTATCTAGGACATTTTGAGCTGTCTGTTTGAGGGGCTGTGGGTTGTTTTGAGGGGGAGCTGTGTTTTCCTTTGCTTTCTCTTTCTTTTTCTTCTTAGCAGCACGATGTTGCTGCAGCTCCTGCAGCCGGAGCAGTTCCTTTTGCAAAGCTGCCGCCTCCTCCTCCTGCTGCTGCCGCCGTTGCTGCTCTTGCAACACCTGTTGCTGCTCTCTTTCACGGGCCTCTGCCTCCAGACGGGCCTTTTCCTCCATCTGAAAGCGCACAGAGAAATATACCTTCAGTATTTCCTAGTTGTTGACAAAAACATCTGTGCATCTAGTACAGGCAGAGTTACTATATTTCTATGTGGTTTCAACTCTATGGATATAAACCAGTTTAGCAAACTGGGAGGGAGGGCTACCTTTTTTTGTTTATGCCTGGCCCGTTTGGCTGCTTTAGAACTGGAGGCAGGTTTACTGTCAGCGCTGTTGATGAACTGCAACAGGTCCTCTACCCGCCTGTGGTCCTCTACCCGCCTGTGGTCCTCCACCACTCCATCTCGTTCTATTATTGGTTGGTGTTCCTCACGTTTAGGCTGCTCCTCTCTACGCTTTGTCAGACGCAACCGCAGCTTCTCCCGCATCTCTGCATAGTTTCGACTGGTAGGAGCAGCTGGAGGCTAAAATTTAAAATTGAATAATGCAATCATCAAGCATACTATGGATAAATTCTTGCATTAAGCTAATACACAATTTGATCATTCACTTGACTGCAAATGCCATATTTGTGCGTCTTGTTTTAAATCATGTACAGGGGACCTAAACCAAACGTCTATTTGAAATCAATTTATTGCATCAATTTTAATATAATTTTAGATTCAAATTTTAACTAAAGTTCTAGGAAATACTTGCAATTAGTATATTGCACAAAACTTGTTAATTCCGATGTGTGACTTACCCCACCGTGCCCAAAGAACTCGCAGTAGCAGCAGTCACAGTACTTTCCTTCTTTCTGGTTGGTGGAGGTGGAGGTGGAGGAGCTATGCTCGGAGCAGCTGTCCTCATCCTGACTCTCCTCTCCATCATACGGTTGGTCGTATGCCCCATTCCCCTCACAGCGATGGCCTTCACAGTCAGGATCACTGAAAAGAGAATACATAAAACTGCTCCATACAAAAACTTTACCCATAACAAACATCACTTTGAGATTATAGATCCAACATGAAAAAGACAGTTGGATGATTGGTCTTACCTGCAAACACTGGGTGGGGCACTGATCAGGCCATCTGTTGAGGAGGCTGGAGGCTCAGCAGGCGGGAGGCACAAACCCTGGTGGGCCTCGATGAAGTCTGGGGCTGGAGCGGCCACTTTTGGAAAGGGTTGGGATCCCATTGTGGGAAGGTGTGTGGTGGGCGCTGGGGGCAAGGTGGGGCCCGAGGGCGGAGGGAGGCAGTTCAGCAATGTTGAGCCGTTCCTGGGGGTGGCTAGGGTCGGTTGCCTGTGGTCCTCTTTACCTAGATTGTGAAACACATCATCTAGAGGAGACAAAGACAGATTAGATGAGAACAAAGATCTTCATGCCCCAGAACCAACTCCACTAAAAACTACATCATGTTTGAGGTGTGAAAACTAACTAAACAAAGGATTTTATGACAGAAGGTATGTGATTTTTTTTTTTTTTACATGATTTTAAAAACTAATAAAATCATCTGGTGGTCATAACATTGGATCAGGAAATGATCTTTTAATTGATCTGTATAAGCCATGTATATATTTATACAAATCATTGGGTGTTAATGTAACACATACATCCCTGATTAAAATGTAAACAGCTGCTAATATTGCTGTGCTTATGCTATCCTGTGTGCTTTGTCGGTTCATGTCCAAAAGCAAGACAACCCCCAAAAAGGGAATGGTTTTGCATGTGGTCGCCACAGACTATTGTTCTCTCCTTATCCTTCCTGACTTCTCTAGTTTTGTGTTTTGCTAGTGTCGTTGTCACTACTGGTAGCATGAGGCGGTACCTGCAGCCCAATCAGGTTGCTCAGGTAGACCAGCTCCTCCAAGATGGCACATCCATACATGCAGTCGCAAGAAGGTTTGTTGTGTCTCCCAGCACAGTCTCAAGAGCAGAAAAGAGATATCAGGAGGGCATCAACCCAGCAGCAGGACTGGTATCTGCTCCTTTGTGCGAGGAGGAACAGGAGCACTGCCAGAGCCCTACAAAATGACCTCCAGCAGGCAGGTATGCATGTTTCTGACCAAACTGTCAGAAACAGACTCCATGAGGGTGGCATGAGGGCCTGACGTCCTCTAGTGGGACCTGTGCTCACAGCCCAGCACCATGCAGCTCCATTGGCCAGAGAACACCAGAATTGGCAGGTCTACCATTGGCGCCCCGTTCTCACAGATGAGAGCAGGTTCACACTGAGCACATGTGACAGGTGTGAAAGAGTCTGGAGACACCGTGGCGAACGTTATGCTGCCTGTAACATCATCCAGTATGACCGGTTTGGCGTTGGGTCAGTGATTATCTGGGGAGGCAGATTCTTAGAGGGTCACACAGACCTCAATGTCATAGCCAACGGTACCAGGATGAAATCCTCAGAGTGATTGTCAGACCTTATGCTGGAGCAGTGGGCCCCGGGTTCCTCCTGGTGCAGTGGGCCCCGGGTTCCTCCTGGTGCAGTGGGCCCCGGGTTCCTCCTGGTTCAGGACAATGCCCGGCCTCATGTGGCCAGAGTGTGTAGGCAGTTCCTGGATGACGAAGGCATTGATGCCATTGATTGGCCTCACGTTCCCCTGACCTAAATCCAATTGAGCACCTACGGGACGTTATGTATCGGTACATCCAACGCCGCCAAGTACCACCACAGACTGTCCAGGAGCTCTTTGATGCCCTGATCAATGTCTGGGAGGAGATTCCCCAGGACACCATCCTCCGACTCATCAGGAACATGATCAGAAGTTGTCGGAAGTGCATACAGGCACGCGGGGGCCAAACACACTACTGAGTCACATTATGAGTTGCCGTGATTAAATTCACACAAGTTGGATCAGCCTGTGATTTAATTTTTTACTTTGATTTTTGGTGTGATTTCGAATCCAGCCCTCAATGGTTGATGATTTTGGTTTCCATTGATCGTTGTTACGTCGTTTTGTTCTCAACAAATTATACAACGTACATCAGTAAAGATTTTCACCTTGAATAATTCGTTCATCAAGATCCGATGTGTGATTTAAGTGTTCCCTTAATTTTTTTGAGCAGTGTATATTAATAATGCTTATACTCAATTATAATTTTTATGAGCTCTTTGTGACAACATGCAACTTAAAAATATACATCAGAAGCATGAATCTGCTGCATAAACTTCTGTTAGTCACCAGTTTGACAACAACAAACGAACCAAACTACTGCTGCAAAAATGTACGGTGATTTTCTGTGTGACACATAATTTAATTACATATAAGCCCCATCAGTACAAACCTAACCATTGTTCCTACCTCCTAGATTACCTAAAGAGTTGGGTCTTTTAGATGCTACATGGATGGGTGGGTTATTACTTGACTGGACAGTGGTGGCAGTGCAGGACACAGAGGAGGTGGAGGCGGAGGTGGCCATCACCACTTGGTTGGTCTCCATGAAGGCATCCTGGAAATTGTAGAGACACTTCTTCTTGGCGCTGCTCTTCTTCTGCTCTTTGACTTCAGAAGAGGAGCATGACGACGACGACGATGATGATGACGATGACAATGATGAGGAAGTGGATGAGGAAGGGGGCAGAGGGGTGGGAAGTGAGGGGTGCTCCCCTTGCGAATTGATGGATGATGTTGGAGGGAGGGGCACGTCAGCGAGGGGTGGTCCAAGCATGTCACCTGTTAAAAAATGATGGGAGACAAGTCATGATGTTAACGGTCTTTGATTTGCTGGAATTGTTTTTCATGTTCATTTTCATCTCTGCTGTGTCTGTGCGCCTCACCTGGCAGGGTCTCGGGCAACAGTACAGATGGATTCCAGGTCTTCATCACAGCAGCATCCCAAAGGTTCTCAAATTTGAGAGAGAGGCACTGCAGTGAGCTGTTCCAGTCACCTGCTCCTCCTGCACTACCAAAGCAGTTCTGGTGGTAAACGTGCTCCGGTAATGATGGACTGAAGGCCGGCTGCTTGGCCACCGAGTGGTTTGATGTAGGGTTTGGGGGCAGGGGCTTAAGCAAAAATTAGAAAGATGTTATGAAGAAAATCGTGCCATTTGTTTGGGATTATGATATGAACTGATTTGAGCAGACATACAAATCAGTTTTAGATTGCTTTCTACTTCTCCTGGGTTCAGCCTGACTCTTTGCAGCAGTCAAATGAAATTACAGTGAAACTAGAATACAACCAAGCTCTGCATTGTTCCAGAAACCTTAAAAAAAATCCCCAGTGATAAGCAAATTAATTGCAAAGACTCTAATAAAGATAATTTTGAACACAATTAAAAGAAGAAGAAAAGACGTGTGTGTCTAGCCTCAGGACTGTGTGTGATCAAGCGTTATCCTCACCTTGTTGTGTGTGAGAGGAGGACTGGGAGGGTAGAGTGTAGGGTGCAGCAGAGGCCGGGAGAAGTTGTGTAGGGGTAGGTGCCCGTGGATGTGGGGGTAAAGGTGGAGGGCAGGGTGGGCCGGGGGAGTCTTGCTGTCTGTGAAGAACTGGTGTCCAACGGTGGGACGAGGCGCAGCGTGGATCCGACTAGGGGGCAGGCATGTGGCAGAGCCCAGGGGGGAGGAGCTGGGGTCCTGGTTGCACACATGACACTCGCAAGCATGCTGCACCTGTTCTACCTGAGAGTGGTAACAAAAAATGAATACATGTGTACATGTTTGTCTGAACCGACTGTAAATGTAATATGCATGCATGTAATTATAAGATTATTATTTACTTATATTCTCAAGCAGACCTGAGACAATAAATTGATTGACAGGAAATGAATCACAACAATTCTAATAACGAAAGAATAATTTCAGTCATTTTTCAAGAAAAAATACCAACAATTCTCTGATTCTAGCTTCTTCAATGTGATGATTTTCATTGAAATAACATTGAAATCTGAATATTTTTGGGGATTGGAGCAAAAAACAAAACAAAAAAAAAGGTTCAGTTTGGGAAATTAAAATAGCCAATTTTTTTTAACAATTTCCTAACATTGTATTGAAAAAAGATGTATCAATAATCAGAATTTGCCTTGAAGCCCTATGGTCAAAGACTATTTAACAAAAGAAGCCAAACTTCCTAAATGTAAAAACTTTTGTAAAAAAAGAAACAACAGAACTTTGCTTAAATGAAGAACAGCTTGAATTGTAAAAGACAATGTGGCAAGACTCTGAGGAAGCATGTGATGCCAGCTCTCTGTACTTGATTTGGCACTGGGGACAAGAAGTAACAAGAAGTAATGAGGTTTAATACTCAGTCCAAACAGCTGCTACTTTCACAATGTCCCTAAGCCAAAAGTCCTGAATTATGAAGTGCTGTGACTGTTCACTACGTCCTTTTTAGGAATTATAGGAACATACTTATTAGTAATAACGTTATGTGCAACAGGTTCATTCACAACATTTCCAAGCAGTTGTAACAAAGAAAGCTTCTTTAAAGTGTTTTAACACCTGTTGGTGGTTGTAAGATGGTGGAGGACTGTTGATCTTTCCTGAGGAAAGCTCTTCCTGCTCCCCTCTAGGCTCTCCGCCAACCTCAGCTTCCTCCTCATCACCCTCTGATGAGCTGCTGCAGCTGGTAATGTGAGGGGACTGAAACAGAAACGTGTTGAGCCAAGAAGACTCAATTAGGATTGTAATATTCAAAGTTGGGTCCAGGGACCCCAGGGGCCCTAGAGAGGGTTCCCAGCAAAACAGGAAATAATTTTCACTACAATTCCATCCATAAGGAACATAATGACATATATATTATTATAATATATGACTATTTTGGTCATGGTTTTCATATACATTTTGTATGAAAAAGAGAAAATCTAAAAGTGCCATTCGTATCACATCGGGGACTCTGGGACAAGATATTATCAAATAAGTGTCCATGGTCTATATAGGGTGACTTTAGGGGCCCTTGACATAAGGGAACATCTGAATTATAAAAAAGAAATAATCTCAAACTACTGGTAACCCACTGATGACCATCAGATTCATCCAAAACTTGGCAGAGAAATTCAAAACTAATCTTGAACTTTTTTCAGTGACATTACCACAGCACAGAACTCACCCCTGACTTTATTGCTACGCTGTCAGCTTCCCCATTGATGTCATTATGAAGGCCGTTCACCGCAGCGGCCACAACACTGTTATCTTCATAACCACTCATGGGGTAGATGTCCCCAAACTTCCTGGACAACGGAGGCACTTCTTCATCATCACTAATACTAAAGGACGATATAAATGAGAGGTCAAGAGGAGAAGGGAAAAAAAGGGGAACATTACTGCTTAAAGCAAGCAGTGTTTAATTATGATCAAAACTGTGCCAAAAAGACACAGGCTGGCTTACAAAGTATTGGTATCCCCTTCAGGCAGAATGAGCCTTGGATGCTGCTGAATGGTGATGGGAGAACTGGAGTTGGAGCCAGATGCTGAACTGCCAGACGAGAGGCTGGGAGGGTGAACCTCTGTCAGGTAGTCACAGGGAGGTTCCGCTTGCAGGGGCAGCTTGATGTGGAGGTCCTCAGCGATAGGAGAGTCCATGATTCCACATGTCAGGATGTGGGAGAGACTACAGTCATCACATGTACACCTGTTGGTAGGGGTGGGCAATACAGGCAAAATTATTATTCCAAAAATAATCACAGCATTATTTTTTCTTATACATGATTTCATATATGTCATTGTCAATGATACACACAGAGAACCATGATATTTCATAATTAGAAACTCAAAAATACATCTAAAATAGGAAAAAAGCTGTGGTGCCAGACTGTATAAACAGATTCAATATGAAATCAGAGATCAAGAACATATATTAAGATAAAGGACCACGGACCACTGATTCTTTGTTAAGTAATAAGGATAATTGTTGGGTCCAACATCCGTTAATTTAAGTAGACAATTGTTTTACTCCTGGTTTTGCAGTTTCCCCAACCAAATACAATACATTCTCATGCTTAAGCTCAATGATTACATGAAGCATGGGCATTTAGAGAGAGATCAATTCCCTAAAGACTCAAAGTTGGAGAAGAAAATCATTTGACATTCTGAAAAATGTTTGAAAATCATATTAAGCAAATTTTCCTTCAACTGTCAGAAAAGTTAAACTGGTACGATCCTAGGCCAGGAAAGAACATATCTGTGAAACCTGAAAACTCACCTTCTACGATAATTGCAGTTTGGACAGTCTGGAATACTCAAACGAGATGAGAGCATTCTCATAGTGTCTGTGAAGTTTTTATCTCCAGTGGGGGGCTTTTTACTGCTAGGTAGCTATAAAAAGAAAAAAATTGCTCAGAAGCACAGATATATAGATATAGATATACATGCTCCATTTTCTTGTTGTGTACCTGTTCTTCTACAAATCTTCTCTGCTTAAAGAACTCCCAGTCCTCCTTCAGCCTTCGCTGCTTAGTCTTCAGGGTCTGTAAATGGGTACACGATGAGAAGAACATGAAAGGAATGAAAACTGGAAATTAAGATGAAAATATAGAAAGTGTTGAGATTTAAATTTCAAGTCTCTTACATTTTTGCTAATCAGGGACTTGTGTGGCTCTGTTCTTTGGTTGTTGAGACTCTGACCCTCCACCTTAAAAAGCAGCTGTAAAACAGTCGCATCCTTCCAGCTTTAATTATGGTCTTCATCAAGCACCAACTTTTTTATTGACATGCTCTTATTTCCTGCATCAAATGCATTTGTTTTGTCTTTCATGTGCATACCTGTTCATCTACATAGTCATCAATCCTCTTCTCACACTCCTGCCATTCCGTAGCCACCGAAGCCATCTCCTGCTGAAGCTGCTGGTAGCTTTTTAACAAGGTCCTGTACATATCTTCATTGTATGAATCATGGGAGGCTGTGCCATGTCTAAAATAAGGACAGAGTAAGACACACAAGGAGATTTGTGGAATTTGTACTTGCTGTGTTCAACAGTAAATGTTTTCATTTTGAAAGTTAAAAAAAGGGTGTGAAACATTCATTTAATTCAGCTTTAAAGTAGTAGATTAGGTGATGGTGATGGATGAGGAATTTGTCATCTTTCTCATCATATCTTTTTCTTAGTTAAAACTACATCTTACTTCAGCTGTGCAACCAGTGCAGGTAAACTGCTGTGCAAGTTTGGTTCAGAGAACACCAGATTCTCAAAAAGGTGCTTGTTGTGCAGTTCCCACGTCACCTGGAATTTCTGGAGGTGCTCATTCTCCTGAGAAAAGAAGACATTTGAATCTTTATTGAAGCCAATACAATAAGACAGGCTAAGCGCTGCCTTTCATGTCACCTGCAGGACAGCTAACACCAGTCACTCTGACTGCACACAAGGCAAACTAACCAGGGTGAGCAGGAAGCTGCTGATGGTGTGTGCAGCTTGACAGAGGGCGCTGTACTCCTCCAGCAGCAGGGAGATGAACTGGTAGGCCTGAGGAGGACCATGTGCTGCAGCCACGGTCCCCACTGGTCCTGTAGTCTTGGGGCCTGTAGAGAGGTGCTTCAGTAGTCGCACCTTCATTTCCAAGACGTATTCACGAGCTTGCTGCTCCAAGCGCTGATACAACTGAAACGGGTCCTTCTCACACAGTCTACAAAAGGAAAATAAAATTAGTAATTGGAAAGAAACTGAGACTGAAGACTTTTATGCAAGTAAAAGCCACCTGTTGACATTCCAACGAAATAAAACTGTTGTTCTCTCCCTAATCACCCCTTTGTCTGTGGTTTAAAATGTTGCCTCAGTGAGTCAAGGCACAGCCCAAGATCCTGTTTCAACAAGAAATATGTAATATCAAAGAAATAATAACACATTTTTTGGGGGCTTTTAACCTGACTGATTACAACAGTGAAGGCAGTAGTCTCAGTTTGTTGACGTCGTGGCTTTCAAAGGCTCTCTGTCTGTCTTCCTGCATCCACAGAGACTTACGCAGTTCAATAGAGACCCCTAGTGGAAATGCACCTTGAAGGAGAGAAATAGGAAAGCATACCTGTCAACCAGCTCCTTCATGCCCTCCTTGTCTCTCTCTAGGGGCTGGTCGTGGTCATCTGCTAGTGGCGTTCCTGTCTGACGATAGATGTAGCGCACTAGATAGCGAACCTCCGACCAGTGGTTCTGCAGTTGCTGTGACTCACTCTCTGACTCAGCAGAGATCTCCCTGTTAATCAGGATATGAATTCAGAAAGACACAGAAATGCAGAGATTAAGCAATGAGTTGAAATTAAATTCACTTCAGGGGTTATTGCTCTGAACTGACCGTCTCTCATTGCAGGCTTCACAGCTGCACACTGTATCAGCAGCCATTGGTGCAGTGGGGTCTGGGGCAGGAAGCATGGGTAGTGTAGGTACAGCAGTGATCAGTCTGTCCCCTGTGGCGACCTCCTGGCCCAGGTTTCCATTACCCATAGACATGTGCAAAAGGAAGTCCTGGCTCTGTGGCAAATATGAGAAACAGCAACAATTTTTATACTTTCCTTAAGATGCAACTGAGCAGTTTTAAAGAGACGTATCGCTTATCTTTCATTTGTTGAATCACAAATATTGATGTTTACCATGTTTCGATGTTTAAGTCCAAATCATACTGCAAGGGCCATCATATGACTTGCACACATTAGGTATGTCAACACAAATGCAAAGTAAGATTAAAATACAGCATATGATACAAATGTGATTTGACTCTCTGTGATCAGGTGTATTTTATGTTATTTCGACTGATCCCTTGCCTAACGAGCCAATCTCTTCAGTAATGGTTTGTCTGTGAGTTTTAGAGGTGTGGACATTGTTATATCTCAGCAATAGCGTATCCTTGTTTACTGTGGCAGCTACAAAGACGTGCAATGAGATGACTACAGAAGAAATCCAGGTACAGGAGGGCGGATCAGCAAAGTGCAAACATGCATAAGTTACAGTACAATTCATCTTCAAATTATGACTCATGATGATTTATTAACTCAGTAGCTTTAAACATCATCACACAGAGACAAATGTTGGCGGAGCAGCAAGCTCTTGCAGTAACCAAAAAAACCGGCTCACCAATACATATTGCGGCATTTAACAACATAAACCAAGTCTATGCGGAAAAAAATAACTCCGTGCCGAGTCTTTCTCCACCACAGTTGAGCACCTTAGACAGCAATGCTCCCTCCGAGTTAATAATGCAATAAAAAGGCTGCTCTCAGCATTCAAGGATCATGATAGTCTTGAATCAGCAGATAAGCATATCGCCCCAGGCTTAAAATGTTTAACTGAATCTAAAGTTACAGTGGGGAGGCTCAAGATGGTTGGAAATCTCATCAGTGACATATGTTAGTCAAGCAAGCGGCAGTCCCCATCAAAAAGAAAAGACAATCATGGTGGGTTACCGGCCCCAGTCAAAAGATACTTGCTATCAGGCCTGAAAACTTGAGGGATTAAAGTATCCTGAAATCAGAAGTTTAGTTGGGTTCTATCCGATAAATTAAATGTTCATTTGAGTGAATGCCAGGTGCATGTAAATAGAATGATTTTTCTTATTTGTTGCATTTGTTTTTTTCTTATGCATTTATTGTTGATGTTCATATTGGGATGACTATTATAAATGCAAATGATCAATTTGCACTACCAAAGATGACTGCACAGTATTTCTGACAAGAGTTTACTTGAGGTTAAGGTCGCACACTCAAAATGTACCAACATTTCATCAAAATAAAGTGGTTGCAGGGATACAGAAACAGTAATGACAATCAGCTTTAGACTCTGCAAAGAAATGATAGACTTACATTCTACATAATAATTAACTTATTTTTCCGGCTCATTGTGTTTCACACTTAATCATAACAGACCAAGTATTTGCAATAACAGAAAATAAAGATGAGACATTTGTTTAATTCCGTGTAGTCAAGACTCCCATAAATATAACCCAGAGGAAGAAAAGTGACTTTGTATTCCAGTGAAAAAAACATTCTGTTCTCAATCACAAGATTTTTCCACATTTAGCTGTTGTCCTTACCAAGACAGAACCTCAGCACATGGCCAGGTCGTCTAAAATAGAGGCTTTTTATATGAGAGGCATTAGTCTTATGCTGTGTCCCAAATCACATACTTCCATACTCAGAGTGGCCAGTTTGAGTGTATAAGTGCGTTCACACTATTAAGTATGCCAAAATGCAGTATACTGTAAGTACCCGGATGGCACATTCAAAACGACCCATTAATTGAGTGAGGAACGATGGACACTTCTTACTCTCAATGATTGCCATCTTTGCTAAGTAGCGGGAAGGGGAGGGGTTTATGAGACTTATCAAGCTTGTGAACATTAAGGCTGAGGACGCGACGGTTATGGCGGAGAACAACGGCAACAATTAAACAAAAGTACTGTAGTCGAGGGTTTGTGGGGTTTGTGAAACACGCTTATACTTGGGGAAACTATAAGTTAATAAAACACGCAGATGATGTAGTGTAACACGAGGATCGGTCGTACTTTATTTCTTCGTCAAGTCAGAACACGTACGAAATGAAAAAGGCGACAGATTTTTAAAGGTGACGTGATGCTCGCGGTCAAATGTTGCAGCTGTCATTTCCGGTAAGTATACCGTGCAGTTTGCGATTTGAGACAACACTACACTGTTGAAATTCAAGCACTGCACAAGTGAGTATACCCACATGCAGTAAGTATAGTGCATGTGAGTATACCAACGGAAGTATGCAATTTGGGACACAGCATTAGACATCATGACCTTTTGAAACAGAGCTGGTATTTACATGCATGCTCTGGTGTGTCAAGGAAATTAAACATCTACAAAGACTTCTGAAAGTTAGTACGGTACTAGAACCATGAAAAGAATGTAATCTTCATGTATGAATTTATAGAATACAGTATTTATTCAAAGTATTTAATCCAATGCATTGTCTTTTGTTTTAGGAACTGTAATGTCTTTGATACCATTACCTAGCTATAGTTCAAAGTGAGCTCAAGTCATAATATCAAATGACAGTATGTCCTTTATAACATATTTTTTAAATGTTAACAGCTATTTGTTTTGGTTGCTCCATCTGTTAAAGCTGTTGAGGCAGAGTTGAGCAAAAGAGCAACACCATCCACTGAAAGACCACAGCTGTGTGAGTTAAATTACAGATACTGCTGAGACAAATATGGTTTAGAAGCAGAGGAATCTTGCAAAGAACCAGAGGACTTGTGTACAGTCATTCCAATACAGCCACACACTTTTGAGTGCCATTTCTTTAACTTAAACATCACCACCCTTGTACAACTTTAAAAAAAATCTACAGGCAATTCACTTACCCCCAGTGATTGCTCCAGAGAAGTATGTCGGTCCTCCTTCTCCACTGTGCGCCTACAGTCAGGGCACACCCACAGAGGCAACTGAAGGGCACTAGGTGTCTTGCTGGGCTGTAGCGTACCATTCTGGCCCGTCATCCCTGCCTCTGAAGGCACAGCACCATCTTTACGCTCACATCGGCATAAAAGGCAGCGATCCCCAGCCGTGTAAGGAGCCCGCTGGTTCAAGCCGAACGTGAATGGTGTCTGTGGTGAGTATGTTAGCAGGAGGAAGAGGAGAGAGAAATATACCATAAGATAAGCAGCCACTTTAGCATTTGCATTAGGTTTCTGCGATTACTGATCAAACATAACTAAATGTTTTCATTAAAAACACCCCCCGCCAGGCCAAAAAATATTTTTTGCTAGCCAAATATCATCAAATATTCATTCATTCGAAAATAATCGTTTGTGTTTGGGAGCCTCTTTGGGCGCTGTTTTGTGCTCCCTCTCTGTGTCCACCTCCGCTCAGAGCACTGTCTCTCTGACTACTTCCTAACCAACGTGTTTCGGCTTGGGGCCTTCAACAGGGTCACCCATCAGGGTGACCTCAGGGTGACCCTGATGAAGGCCACAAGCCGAAACGTGTTGGTCAAGCAATAAAGTTATTCCTAATACTGCAAGTATTGCTGGAGTTTTTGCCCTTTTGACCTTTTCCCTTCTCCATGCACCTTGTGAGTGGGTGAAATTGTACCAGAAACCCCTCTCTTTCTATAATATTCTGTGACTACTTCCGTCATTCCAGATTTCTCCACCATGAACAAGGTAACTCCCACAACTCATTATTGCTTTTAGCAATATAAATAAATATAAATCTATCTTTAAATTTAAGAATTTACTAAACAAAGACAAATCTTGACTTCTGGTAGGTGAAAACCGACCTAAGGAACAGGCTGCAAAGAGAGAACTCTGGAGAATGTATGAAAATCTCAATAAATGGGCCTCTTGTGGGAAAATTTCCATACCATGATGCCATGGTGAAATTTTTCTCCAAGCCGAGGAGGATCAAGTGCAGCAATAAGTCATGAACACTGTGTTCACGATGTGCTAAGTGTGTACTTTGCACAACTGAGTAGTTTTAACAGTCATGTGACTGTATTATACTTCTATAATTTGATGTAATATTTCATGTGGAAATGATATATTTATTTATTCATTTTTATACAAAGTTTTGAACTACAGTACTTATTTTCCAAGTAACCTTAGTTTAACCAAAGAATTGATTTTATTTGCTGTAACTTCCTCCAGTGAACTGAAGTGTTTTAGTGTGCAATAGATGCAGTTTATGGAGTCATCCTCTCCTTGTGATCACTTTGTTTTAAGCATTTTACATAGAAATAAATAACCCAAAATTTGGTGCGCACCCATAGTCTCTATCAGCTCTGTCCACCGCACCTAAAAATATTTCTAGGGGAAACACAGTCTAGATTAAACCAATTCACAATTTCCCCTTTGTAGCCCATTGCACTCAAAGTGCATTATCTGTCTGAACCACCCCACTGGACTCTTAATGTGCAGCCTTGTCGGTGAGTGAACCAGAGAGTTACAGAGACACATAATTAACAGGCAGACGTTCCTGTCGATGTGGACATCAATTCATGATGATTAGCTCATGTTGTTGACACTGGCAACAAATGGCCAAAAAGCAGAGCAGTAATGCAATATTTTCTTCCAATTTTGGCCCCTGTATATTTTGTATGAGGTTGACACAACAAACAAAGTAGTCTATGGTTTGCTTTAATACAATTTGATTGTATCAAATCAATTTTAAGCAGTACCCAACAATAATCCCCGCACTAATGCTTTCAATTTATTATAACATTCAACTTTGGAAAAGTATTATATTTGATAAGTTGTGATGATGATGAAGATGTGGATTTTTTTTCCTTTTGGAATAATTTCTTTTCAGCACAAAAACTGCAAAAACAGTGTTGTGCAGTGTTGTAGGACAACAACCAGGTATGGGTGACATAATACATAATACATAAGGTAGTCCAGGTCAAGACCAACAGGAAGTATTTTGGTCAAACATGGGGTGGATTATCTGTGTTGAATAAAATGTTTTGTTCTGAATAATATAAACAAAAACACACTGATATGGTTCTATTAATTACCTATTATGGCTCATTTAAACAGGACAATATGTTTGAAATTGCTCAGTAATACAAATGTTATGTTTAACTGTTTATTAAACTGATTTGAATGGAACATTTTTGGCTTTTTGACAAGATCTACAGAGATTTCTGGGTATGAGCACAGTTACTTACTAACTAACTTCAAATGACTTTTATTTGACTAGGTAACTTCCAACATATATAATGTCATCATTAATTTCCCTGATGCTGAACTATAAAATTCGACTGTTTTTCTGACTGGAAATGAAAGCAGCAGACCAATATACATTTTGGATTAGGCCAAATTTTACCTTCTAGAATTTTTTTTGCTGAAAGTTACTTGAAGTATGGTTAAATGCTGACAGAGAGCTACATTAACAGCACTATAACAATGTTGGAGGAAAAAAAAGTGCCCAAAAAGTTTTTTTGGGCAGGTAGTCACAATACGATGACAAAATGTGGGAGCATCTTGATGTCCTCCTGCAGAACCTTATTCTGAGCATGTCACACCAGGTCACATCAGAATAGAATATGTTTGGTATTTTTAACAGTTGTGCCACTCTGAACTTTAGTGTTTAAAGTGTTTCCCCTTCTAGTGTGCCTAACGTTCTGGCATGAATGTGTTTGGCAAATGAGATATGATAATAATCTTACAATGACCATAGATGAACATCTGAAACAGTTGATGTTACTTTACCTGAAGAACTCCAGAGAAGTCTGCATTCACTGGTCCTTCTGTAAACTGTGGGGTAACACTGTTGTTCACTTTGGCCTGAGGGATACAAAAAAACCTCAATGTTAACGTAGGATTAACTACTTTGAACTTATATATTTTAACAATTACAACTGATAAAACTTAAAGGAAACTTGGCTGATTATCAAGCAGCTTTGTATCAGTACAATGTGGTAGTATGTAAATGATCAGCGACTAACTTCCCTTCATATCGCCAGCACACAAAGCTCCCCTCACTTGCCACTCTAGGGCTGTTCACACTACAGTTTGTGGCTCAGAAGATAGAGCAGGCCGTCCAATATTTACAAGGTCGGTGGCGAGATCTCTGGTTCCTCCAGTCTACAGGTGAAAGGACCCTCGGGCAAGATACTAAACCCCAAAATTGCTCCTGATGGTTGTGCCATCAGTATGCGAGCATGTAATTGGGTGATGATATAAAGTGCTGTATCGGTCCTGGTACCTTGCACTGCAGCCTCTGCCATCAGCGTAAGAATGTATGGATGCATGTGGCATGTATTATAAAGGACTCAGAGGTGGTTAGACTAGAAAAGCACTATATAAATGCTGTTCATTCACTATTTACAGATTCTCCCACATTTTTTGTTGGCCTGTATCCAATGCTAATTCTAAAATCATATATTCTGAGATATTTATATGAGCCACACCATAGTGTGGAGGAATTACAGCATATGGAAGACGAAGAGGCAGCCATAGCAAAGAGCCCAACACCACCAATACATCTTTGTGTCATGAAGTAGAGGTGTATATTTTCTGAGTTTCTGAGCTGTGTGTGAGTGGTGCACATTCAAGGAAGTAAACTCCTTGGCAACACTGCCAGGCCTGTCCAGGCTAGGTAGGTAATATTTATGCACTTGTGCCTAGTAGCATCTAGTTTGGGTTTGTCTTGCTCTTTTACATTCAAACAGACTAATTAATATTCATAACAGATAATATATACTTAATAATGGTCAAACAGCTGTGTTAAAACAACACAAATAAATGCCATGTCAACTTATTAGAAACAACTAATGCTTATCTATGATATTTAAGTGGAAAAACAATGTGACCACACTTTATCTAAGGAGGTTATTTATTTGTAAGGATGCTGGTCATTTGTTTATGTGTCAAATGTAAACACTTGCTGAGGTCAAGATTACCTTTTTTAGTTCCAACACATTAAATACGCAAAAAGCCAACTAACTTTTGGACGCAAATCTATGAGTTGATTTATTAATTGTAAGTTAATTACCAAGATACTAATGTTATGATGTCAAAGAAACTACGTTATTGACTTAGAGCTAACTTAAGGTGTATAACTACACTACTTCGGATAACTAATGTTAGTTTGATGGTTTAACCTATCTTTTGGTAAATATAATCAAATTAAACTCAAACAAACATTTATAATCAAGAAAAATGGACAGTCAGCCTATAAAAACACTTCGAGGCCTGACGAGGCTTAAATTGATAGTCTCTTCACTGTTAGCATCAGCTAGCATGAATGTTTATCTGTGTAGTATCAACCTAAAGCCTACTGTGTCGAATTTTAAGTACTCCCGAATAATCTTGGCTTGACCAATGTAATCTCCACTTACCTGGTATGAGAGTTATTAGCTCTAAATAATGTTTCATGGTATACAAGTTGTCGATTCAGCCACGGTCTCATAACTTAAGCTAATGCTATAGTCTCAGCATTTGGCCAGTGTATACGTAGCCTAACGTCAACATTTACATTTTAAATACATCTTAAAAGGTCTGGTTACCTACATATTTGTAGGACTTGCTAGCTGGCACTGTATGCTGCAAGCTTTGTTGAGTTTGTTGCGTGAATAATTAACATTAATAATTTCTAGCTACGTCGCCTCGGTTAGATAGCTGCCTTCTTCGCATCTGTGTCAGGCCAAAATCTGATTTGTTTGGTTGATAACACTGCTAGCTATTAGCCCGTTTATACATCTATTGGTTATCATTGTGTGACACTTACCTCTCCGTTTATGGCCGCTATGGACCCTATATTCCCGTTGCCTGTGCTACCAGGTGTTAAAAAGCTGACGACAGACGCAGGTGTTGCTGTTCCTGCACAGCCTAGGGCCGATGCAACCCCGGCCTTGCCAACGTTGGTGTTGCAGACAACACTGCAGCTACTGCCACCGCCCCGCTTGTTCTTCCTGCGCTTAGCCCCTCGTTTAGCATCGGTTGGACTCATTTTTTCCACAAAAGAAGCGAGACAACTTGCCGTCCAGACTTGGCAGGGTCTCAAGTGGAATATCGACCGCAATCACTTGGGTATAAATCCGGGATAGTGATTTAGAGACTCCTAAAACGACAAACACCCAGTTACACCAAAGTGTAAGCCGACTTCATAGATTCCAATATGGCCTCTAACTGGACAGCTTCAGCCAGGCGTAATTTACGTTGCAACACTCTGTGCGTCCCACATCCCGAGGCTTATGGGAAATTGAGGCTGTTGCCTGCATGGTCCGAGGACTCCTAGTGGACCACTACCTTGAAGGGTCCCCAACAAAACGGGAACATTTTTAATTTCAATATAATTCTAACTACAAGACACTTAATGTTGAATGACTTTTTTCATCACGGATATCATACACTTTCTGCGATAAAACTCATTAAAACACTCTTATTAGATGGTGTATCCTGGGACATTTATGTTTTGTTTTTTTTAATCGAATGGGTGGCCAAGGTCTAATTTGTATACTTTTAATGGTCTTTGACGTGGAGAAGTTTGCAACAGATACTTATTGCAGAAAGCTACCAGGAGAAAATTGTAGCTGAGATCAACATTGACAGTGAAGATATTGTACTCAATGTCTCGTTTAACCTAAAATCTACAAATTGTAGTTACCATTTAATAAAAAATGTATTACAGGCCTACTAACTTATCTTAGACGTTGTACAGAAACTGCAATAACTATATGTCAACAGCAGGGGGAGAGCGCATGCAGCAAATGATGTGATCTGTTGCTGATGACAGTCGAAGGCCTGCACACGGAAAGTCTTTCCGGGGTTCGAACATCAAGTCTAGTGTGCTTGAGGAGAGTGAGGCACCACCGATGACCATCTGGTAGTATATCTATGCAGCTTTTGCATCAACAGCTGGGGCGTCGCCTTTAAAGAAACATCCAGTACGGCACGGCACCAAGGTTTTCAGTGAACTACTAACATTACCACGGCTAACACAGCGAAATAGTTAGCCACGGTCGAAGAAAAGGTAATGTTACCTACAGTTTTGATCATTACCATTCTCCTGTGGCATTGAGTTATATATATGGCACAATTAAGATACTGTCAACAACTTAAGATAGTTTTCTAAAAGTTTTTATAAGTTCGTAATCCGCGTTATATGCAGTTCTCTGCTACGTTCATGTTAGCTAACAACACGTCAATGGCTATGATACGTTCACGTCAATTCAAATTAATGAGGAGCTTCTAGCTAAACTGACCAGAAGTTAAAAATACAGAAATGTTTTCTCTAATGGTTACTTTCCAAACATATTATATTCGACTCATCTTGACCATGCTTTGAAATAATTCTATTAAATGACATATGAGGTGTCGTTCCTACAATCAAACGTGTTTTATCACTTTCGGACGCCCCCTCCAGTCACCTGACTTTGCCGCAACAGGTAATTTGACTAACGCAGGAGTATCTCACTAAAGACCTGCTTTTTTGTTTCAAGTCGCCGCTTATATCCTGTTGAATAAATCAGATACGACTTACAGAACAGCCTGTTGTTTAAGTATATTTTTAAAGCACATATTCATACAAAAGCATGTTAAAAGGCTTTTCTAAAGCAAAAAAAAAGAAAAGAATTAAAGATGTAACCTGGAAATGGCCCACATTAAATTTGCTGTCTGTATTTGTTTGTATGTATATTGATGTTCTATGTGCATGTGACCAAGTATATGTCTGATTTTTTTTTGTCTTGACTGTATGTGATCCCTTTCTGACATCAGTGTGAACCGATCTGTACTATGACCCAACATTTACAACAGGCAAGGTGTTGCACTACAGGAAATGTCATTGATATGCCAGGTCATTATCAAATTTGATTTCTTGCATTGTTTGCTGTGGTGTGGGGCAGCTGTGGCTCAGGAGGTAGAGTGGTCGCTCCTGGAATGAAAGGTCTGTGGTTCGATCCCCAGCCCCTGCAAGTCTACAAGTCAAAGCATCCTTGTGCAAAGATACTGAACCCCAGTTTGCTCCCCAGGCGCTGTAATGTAATGGCAGCCCACTGCTCCTCAGGGATGGATCAAATGCAGAGAAAGAATTTACTCCTGTGGGATTAATACAGTATCTAAAAAAAATAATTAAAAAAACATTGACTGGTGATGGCCAATCAACTCCTAAGGCCGAGGTCAAGAAGGGTTTGATCTAAGCATTTTCCCCATTCATCTTTTAAATTGGCAGCCTCACATCTCTTATTTGTCCCATTGCTGACAAACCAGTGATGTGAGTGTGCTCAGTGGGAGACAAGCCACATGAATTCTGATCTGACCATTCACACTGCTGTCACATCAGCGGGGATCAGATACATCTCTGATGTAGGACCACATATGAAAGTGTCTGAAACCAGAATTAAAAAGATCATATTCAAAGTGATTTGTTCTGCTCACACTGTCCTGAAAAAACAAACAAACACACATCTGAGTCACACATGAGAAAAATACATTTGGGGCAGGCCAAACCTGCAGTGTGAAGGTAGCGTATGTTTTATAGGCATGGATAACGACCACAGTGTGTAAAATACATGTCCAACTTTGCAGCACAAATAATAATACAATAATGTATTTATATTTTCCTTATGTTGTACAAAATGAACAAGGGAGATATGTCATTTCCAGCCACCATCTCAAAGAGTCACAAATTGGCGACAGAAAGCTTAAAAACATTTTTAATGAAGCAATAGTGGAATATTTTTTTTTCACCTTTGAGGATTCTGGAAATACCCTCTAGATATGCCAGGAAATCATCTTTCAGGAAAAAAAGAACACTTTCTTAATGCTGTGAATTGAATGTAATGGTAGATACACTCACATACAGGCTTAAACTTGGGAGATGTTAGTAGTGCACTCCTGCTTTGTACCATATTAGTGTGCTACAGTGAGCTAGCTTGGTGGGACCCATTCATACCCTCCTATCTGTCTGTTTTCCAGGTATGTCTGAAGTTAGTCTTGAGGCTGAATCGGGGAAGACGTCAGCCCAGGACCCTCAAATGGATTGTGAGGAGGAGGCTGACAAAGCAGAGGAGAGTTTGAGTGAGAATGTAGAACAGGAGAGCTTAGACAACAGCGGAGAAGGAGATGATGGAGACGAAGCAGAGCTGTATGACGTTAATATTGACAGCGATGAAGGAGACAGCTTCGAGGATGTTCGGGAGGATGATGAGAGTATTCAGAGTGAGAGTGCGGTGACATACAGTGACAGTGATGCTGCACGCATTTCTGATAGTGTAGACAATGGTGAACAGGAGGCAAATCATGTTGAAACGGCAGGAGCACCAGCGGAAAGTGGAGATGCACATGCTGAAACAAAGGTGACATTTACCGTCTCTTCGGACAAACAACCTCTTCTAGCGCTCTCTCGCTGTGTGCTTGCTCATGTTGCTGCTTTAATCTTTATTTGCTTTCATGGTGGTGGCCTTCTTCCTATGTGATCAGTCTATTCTTAGATTGCTGTGAAGCTTTATCTGGAAGCAACAATGCAAAGCTGACTTTAAGCTGCAAAGCGATTGCGTTTGTCTCTCCTATTATGTCGGTAAATGGTAGTTTCAGATCGCTTCCTGCTTTGCTGGATGTTTTAGAAACGCACAGCTGGTGTAGGCGTGGCTCTGACGGTGCAGCTAGCTGTGTCCCTTTTACTTGTGTGTGACTCAGTGAAATGGCTTATATGTTTGGTGATGATTAAGGCTTCATTCATTTTCTCTGGCCTATCTCAATGTCCTTATTGAGAAAGATATGTCATTGCTGATCATTACAATGCAAAATGCATGCATATTGTCATAAGCTGAAGTCGGTAAGTATACTGTACACTCCTATGTTTTTGCCTTCTTTTGTTGGACACTGATTCGTCTGTAAGTGAATGTGTACATGATGTGTAAAAGATAACATTCCCTCTAAATGCCCCCCTGTTTGTAAGCTGTCTGTACATACAGCTCGACATGTTGTCAGTCACATGACTGAGTGAATGGACTCCTGAGTGCAGACTCTCAGGCAGTCCCACATTTCCTGCGCCGCTGGAATGTACGACTTTTCAGGCTTGAGAGCCACGTTCTGCTTCGGGCTCAGTGCCAGCACTGCACGCCAGATCAGGAGAATTTGAAGTCAAAGTTCTTGCAAGTCCAGTTTTTTTCCCCCAGTCTTACTTGAAGACAAACCTTTCATCCTTTTCACAGCTTTAACCTTGCCATGGGTGTGTCACGTTCTTCCGTAGCCAGAGAGGCAGGACATGACTCTTTCCTCTTCAGCTGACGCAGCTAATTGGACAATTAGCTCATTGTTGCTATCCCTCTCTCCCTCCCGTGTTATGTTAAGTTTGTATCCGGGATACTGAACTGCGAGGCACAGCATTGGATGACATGCCTCACCTTGCCCCGTTGTACGCCTGATTAATCTGCAGCCACTCTGCTACTCTCAGTGCTCCATTAGGCCGACGCTATAAGCAAGCCTCCATGATCATGGGTATTCGCTCCAAATAAAACGTAATGGGCTAGTTTTTTCAAAGAGGGCTGGTGTAGGTCACATGCACACACTCACACACACAGAAATGACACTTATCTGCTGCAAGATCAAACTGCATATCATTTTTTTTTTATTTAATGGGTGTTTTTTTTTACCAATTCTGGCATTAACCAGAAACATTTATGCAGACAGATTAAAAATTAAATAAATAAATTGTTAGTTCTGCTACAGCTGCAGTGAAAAAAAAAAAAAAAAAAAAAAAAAACAGGGCTGATAAGCAAATTTTGTTAAAATTTGCCCATATTATCAAATTTCTTTTTAAATGCATGTAATCTAAGACCTGCTTTTACCAGATAGTCTGTCTTTTCTGCAGTAGGTGCTTAGACAAGCCCAGCAGCACACTTCTCTGCTGCCTGCCTGCATGGGGGCATCGTGTGGCATTTATTTATTTATGTGCCTGTCACATGTGACTCACATACCAACTTCTTAGACTAGTTTTTACTCTTTACACACACACAGAGCCAGATGACACATTGTAATCAAAGAAGACAATATCTTTGATGTATTTACATTTGATTAAGACTTCAGATGTAGGACTAATCAAGACTGGTTTTACTTTGTTATAATTTTAATGTATGGTTTGTTGGTTTTTTTTTTGTACTTTACAAATGGGTCTGTCTCTGAGATCGCAAAATCCCTACAACATGGCAGTGTCTGTCTTTTTATAGTGACATTCCTCATTATTTTAGAAGGAAAACCACATCTGCTGGATGTGTGTGCGTGTGTTTGTTTCCGTATGTGTAGCTGTACTAGCATTGTTCCATTAAAGGTCATCGTCTGTGCTACAGTCGAATGTATTTACAGCTACTGGAGGTCAGTAAAGATAAGATTTTCAAATTAAATTCAAGCAAAACATACTAGCTTTGAAATAAAATGTGTCACTGATGTAAACCCATGGTTTAAATTCCCTTTCTCCTTTGTTTTGGTCACGCAGTGAAACCAGTTATTCTGCTAAGGCTAGACCCAGGTCTTGTTACCTTGTTACCCGATGACCTGATAGCTATTTGTATTATTTAGACACTGCTGAAGGTCCAGCTATAATTAAAGGATCTTGTTCAAAGTTGCAAATTCAGATTGATTTATTATAACATGCTTTTTCAGTGGTACTCACCCACCTTCACCTTGTGTGTAACTAATCAATGTTAACCAGCTGTTCGACCTTGCAAAGCTTTGTAGCAGCTTGGCTAGTGTCCCACTGTCATAATAGAACAGCTGTTTAGTCTCCGCTGCTGGCAGCCAGTGTATCACAGCGTTAAGAAAACTGACATTACCACATACTGTTGTCTCCACCCTGTGGCTTTCTATGTCAACATCTGAATATGCAGCTGAACAACCCAGCGTGTCACGGTGTCATTTAAATCCTCGGGTTCGAATAAAGCAGACCATGATGTACCAGTATATGTTGTCATAAAGGTCTGTCCACGTTGCTAATTGTATTTAAGGCCAAAGGTAATTTGTCTCATGTGTTTTCCTGCATCGCCGGATTTTCCAACCTGGACCACAAATGACCAGTTTAAACCTCCTCGACTGACTGTGGTCTGAAATAATTGATGTCACTGTAACTTGTGTTTGCATGGAAACACTCATGAATATGGTAATGAGAAGCCACATATTAATGGGCTAAAGCATTGCTATGGAGAGAGCTTGATTCCCTTTTTCTTTTTTTTTAATCCCCCACCACGATGCAGGAATGGGTTCCTTCAGTCCGTCGCGTTTCGTTTCTGGAGCCTGACTCAAAAACTGTTGAATTTTTTTCTTCACAAAACTCTCTGCAGGCAACGAACAAGCACTGACGTGATGCCTTTTGCTATTTAGGAACTTTCATCATTTGGATTTTTCATTTCCATTGTTTCAAGATGACTTCAGGCTCCCTCTGGGAGCTGGATTTGTCTCAGATGACGGTTTCTCTTTGCTATTATGCTTTATGTACACACCTCCCATGGTGCATTTTTGATATTTTTGTAATTCTATACATTTTATTTTTTATTTTTTCAATTTTGAAAGTTGAACTTTTTCTCAGCTATGCTATTATCAAGAATTGCAATGAATAGGGTCCACTTAAATAACTTCTTTCTGTCTTTCTTCACTGAAATGCACCCGTGGTGGGGGATCCTGAGTATTTAATGCTTGTTGGCATAGTACCATGGGTAGAGGCATTATGCAGTAAACCATCAGTAAACCATCATCATAAGATAAGGTGAAGGTGGGGTAATGTAATTGCTTACATATTCCGTCCTGCTGTGTTGTAAAATAGGAGTGTTGAAACTTGATGTCAGTTGTTGCGCAAGAACTTCCTGGTGTTCTGGTAAAAGCTGTAATGCTGCCAATCCTGACCTGGAAATTAATTCAGAAATCATTGAAAGATGGTGGATTGACCAGAACAATGGAACATTTATAGCAAACATTTGCTGGGTTGGAACAATTTGAATGAAATCATTGCCTTCGTGATATTTTTGTTGCATCTGTACAATGTGCTTTAAACTTTCAAATTATTATCACCAATGTATTTTTTTTAGTATTGTTCATCCTGATATCACACTGTCCTGCCATCCATCATGGTTCCACGTGAATCCCTCCACAGGTCACTAATCTCCTCTATGGCTGTGTCCACAAGATGGCAGCCCACAACTATTGTGTCCTACCAGGAGATCTGGAGTCCTCTTTTCTGATTGTGCTGTCATTGAAGTTGTTTGAGAAAGCCTGTAAAGAATAACCTGCTTCATTTCTCCTCCTTCACAGGAAAGTGCAATGGCTGAGGTGTCCCATAGAAGCTCAGCCGCTGAGATCTCTGTCACCAGCAATGGAGACCTGGATCAGAGCCCTGAGACAGTATTCCAAAGGGTAAGGGTTTGTTCAGACCTTTGAGAACAACATCTCTAGTTTGTTGGTGCACTGGCTTCCCCAGCCAAAAGATGATAGAAGTCCTTTGATTGAAAGATGCTGTCTTTAACAGCAGCAAAGCTACTAGTTATGATGTTGAAAATTAATAGTGCAGTCCTTTTTTTGCAATTTATGCCAAATATTAGGACTGTCACTAATACATTAATTGTTGATCTAGCATACGGAGATGTATTGAAGTTCTTTCTTTGTCTATTTCTGAATCTGAAAGACATTTAAAATTTTCGATCTTCACATTTGAGAAGCTGGAACCAACAAATATTGGCATTAAAAATAAACAATTCAGGAAAATAGTGGCAGTACTACAAAATAGGTCTCAATTGTGTGTAACCATAACATCCTCCAAGAGCCTGAAGACCTCAGGGTGCCTCCAGATGCACTTTACTTAAGAGCTCACAGTCATACTGATGGTCTGTTGCAGGAAGACAGTTCAGGCAGGACGAGGATTGATGGACTTGTTTTCTGTAGTTTCTCGGGGGGGGGGGGGTTTCTCTCACAGTTGAGTTAGATTTAGAGTTTTTGTGAAGTAACAAACAGTGCAGTAGCTCCCTACCATTGCTGCCTCTCAACAAGGAACCACTAAATCTGTTAATATAATTATTGTTGTAATCTTTTCATAGGACTCTTCCCCCAGTGGCTCTGGAGCCCCTAACCTTTCAGATCAGATCATCTCCAGCAACTTCGCTTCAACAACAGAGGGCATCATTGAATCAGGACCATTCAAAGGTAAAACTGCTCTCCTTGTTTAATGTTTCCTCTTCAAAAACACATCCGGTCTCGTCAGCTTGTTCCATTGTTGTTCCACCACTCCTCATTTACAGTCTTTCTTTCCGTGTATTCTCGGTGCTCCGATTTTGGTTTTTAATCTGTGTGAAATTTGAGAGGCAGACATTTGAATTTGTAAAGCTGGACATCCAATTGAATTAAATGAGTATCCTCTGATCACCAGGTTTGAGCCTCCTTTTTTTTTTTCATCATCATTCCCTTGTTTCAAATGCAAATAAAAATCTCCCCATTGAGGAGTGAGCTGTTGCAGCCCATTAACCACCATGTTGCCATGGCTATCCATGTTATTTACACCGGTTGAGGTAGGCTTTTGTTCAGTAACCTATTCATTCTGCAGCACAGAGGAAGCCATCGTAATTTAAACAAACGCACAGGAAATCGACATCAATGAGAAATTCCCCTTTACACATGTTTTAGTGGGATGGTGACATGTTAATGAATCATAACTCTGAATATCTCCCAGGGTCAGCAAGCCTGCCCTCGTCTCCTGTGGCGCCTGTAGCTCCCAGCTCGGCTGTTGCTAGCCGCCTGGCGCGCTCTTTCAGCGATAGTCAGGCTGAGAAAGGTACCCACAGCGAGTATGAACGAGATGATGCTGAACTGTCGCTATATTCACACTAAATTAACTGCAGACTATTATACCCTTCCTGGTTTTCATCAGTTTCCCACCTGCTCCTTGTTCCCACAGGCTGTGGTCCATTCAGAATCACACCGCTCTTCTTCTCCATTCTTTTTTTTGTTGCCTCCTAAAACCCAACCTTTCAATCAACTGGGCTGATTGAAGTAGTTTCCTGCTTTGCGGTGGCTAATAATAAGCATTGCCTATTCCTTAGAGTCATTTTCCAAAGATCTAGATCTCAGAATTTCTAGATCTGATGCAGCCTTTATATCCTTTGCTTGGAAAACTGCGTTCACATTTAATCTCAGTGCGTTTTCCTGCTTGCAACGATTGCCCTTGCATTTTATGGAGCCCCAAAACTGACAAAAAGATGTGAAATGTTGTCAGACAAGTCAATAATGTAACTGAATACAATAGATACTTTTTAGGTAAATAATTTAAACGGAGTGTAAAAAGAAATTACATTTTATTCTTTGCCTTTAACCTGTCTTTTCAGTTGGCGCAAACCCTCCTTTTATTTTCTCTGTTTTATTGTTTTGTTTTTGTCTTTCTGTGAGAGAACATGTTCATGTGGGGTAAAATGTGCCTCCCCTTTTTTCCCCTCATCCATTTCTCTCTTAATTGCCTTGTTAATTCATCATAAAACACATGATGTTCAAACTTGACAGCTGTAATATAACTTATCACAGCTGTCTTGGTTTGTCTTTCCACTGTTCCAACAATCATCAGCTCCAATTTGTTTAAAATAAACCCTTAATTAGCCAAGTTGGATGTGAAAATCTTCATCTGCTTTTCTTCTCTGCTGATGACCAACCTTTATCTCGCTCCTCTTCCGCCTCACCCCTATCCCACCCTGTTGAAGATGGAAGCGTTTGTCAGCTACCTTAGATAGCATTAGCTTGTTAGCTAAAAGTATAATGCTTTATGTTTCTTTTTATTCTTAATTTTGATTATTTAACTAAGACTGTTGTTTATTGACTATATTTTTGACTTGTCTGAAAATCTTTAACCACACTCCATCAGTTTCCGGGCTCAATATCTGTCAGCATTTCCTTTCCATGCCCAAACCATAATAAAACACTTTGCAACACTTTCACTTTTTGCATTTTAAAATTGGTAAGTCATGACTAATTATATCTTAATATTCATTTTGATTTGAATAATCAAGATGTCATCAGTGTCCTCTAATGCCTTCAATTTCATCTGTGATCTGTGTTGAAGTTTCACTGTTAACACGACCATCTCATCATACTGTTGGATCATTTTAACACTTATGCGTACCGCCCTAATTTTCACAGCATCTTTGCATTCAAATTCAATAACTTAATCACTCTTTAAATGAATGACTTTAATTGTCCAGGCGTAATGAAAGCACAGCCAAACAGTGGAGCGGTCGTCCTCTCAGATGACATGAAGAATCCAGCCATGGAAAAACTGGACCTTGTGAGAAAGTGGAGCATCAACACATATAAAGTAATCCTCTCTGTCCGTCATTTATTTTTATGTCCCTCTCTACTCTTTTTCCTCATTTTTTCTAATCTTCTCTCAGTTTTTAGGATGCTGGAAGAAAAGTGAACCATACCCCAAATGATTGATATCTTGTCTCGCTTTAGTCTTTGTATTTTAGCTCCTCTCTATCCATCCGATCGTCTCTTTTACTACGCTCTTATTTTCTCTTCATTAAAAATGGTTAAAAAAAGGAAGTAATTTCTTACTTATTAAACTCTTATCAGTGTGTGTTTGTGTGTGTTTTTTTTTAACAAGCCTGCTGTCCTCTGCAGTGTACCAAACAGATCCTGTCAGAGAAGCTGGGTCGCGGCTCCAGGACTGTGGACATGCAGCTGGAGGCTCAAATCGAAATCCTCCGCGATAACAAGAGAAAATACCAGCATGTCATCAAGCTGGCTCAGACGCTAGCCAATCAGCTGTCCCAGATGATGCTGACGCAGAGGCAGCTGGGCGACGCCTTCGCCGACCTCAGCCTCAAGTCACCAGAACTCCATGTGAGTCCTTATACATACATTGAAATCATTCAGGGTGGGTTGGTGTCTTAGCAAGGACTCTTAATGCAGAATATGTATTGATTTGAGCCCTTTAGATCGCTGTAGATCATTACTGTTTATGTTTGCTAGCATCACACGATGATGCACACTCTAAACCGAGAAGTTAGTTGCTTAAAAGGAAATAGTCATGCATATTAAAGATGATCTGTCGATGTTGCCTCATTTATGAATGACCAAATGCATTGTATTTTATATTAAGTGAGTGTATGAGCACATGTTGTTTTGGGAATGTTGTATATTAGTTTGCGTATTTGTTTATTTTTTTTGTTAATGTTCCTGTTGGCTTCCATTTTTGTGTTTAATTGATGCAGATGGCAACAAAATTCATTGTTTTAACCGTCACTGTTAATCCTGTGTATATATTTGCAGTATGTAGAGGAACACATTACATTTTTCAAATATTTTTTCTTAGGAGGAGTTTGGTTTCAACGCTGACACCCAAAAGCTTTTGGCCAAAAATGGAGAGACACTGCTGGGTGCAATCAACTTTTTCATCTCCAGTGTTGACACACTGGTGGACAAAACAATCGAAGACACCATGCTCAATATCAAACAGTATGAATTTGCCAGGTAGGTAGTGCATCATAAGTATGTGCCTATTGTTAACTGCAGGCAATCTCCAAACCACATATTAATATGTATTGTGTATTTGGTAAAAAGAAAAAGAAAGAAGAAGCTTCAAACCTAGATGCATCTTTGTGAAATGGGAAATGTTTTTCCCTCCTCAGGTTTCCACTCCAACTTTTTTGCCTTTGAATTTTTAAGAACGGAGCGGATTGTCAAAAATGTTATTTGTGATAAATACAGTTTGTGGATTGATGGGCTGTGAGAGGCAGGGGCAAAATGAATAAAAAGGGCACCAGCCGTATGTGGTGTCGCGACAGCACGCACAAATTTATGATCCATTTACAGCTACAAACCCTGATGAATATGAAATTGTGACCTCTTCATTTGAGAGATATTGTATTCATCCCAGAGGGGGAAATTCTTTCTCTGCATTTGACCCATCCCTGAGGAGCAGTGGGCTGCCCCTTATGTGATTACAATTGTCCTCCTGACAGTGATAGAAAATGGAATGTGCATATTTTTCCCACAATTGTGCCCATTTCTTTTTTTTTTGCTGATAAACAATTGTTACAGAATTTTGTTTTTACATAACCTGGAAACTATTTTCAGATTGTTCAGGTTTTAGTGACGATGGCCTCGGCACAGTTATGTGCTCTCTGAGTTCTTTCTAGTTTTATTATGTGATTCAAATGTTAAGAATACTTCACCTCTGGAATAAAAACATACAGTTTACTGTTAACTATTTAACCATTTAGAAGCACATGGAGGCCAACTAATTTTCTAGTATGTCGGATAGCCAATAAGGCATTGTATCTTTCTCCTGTGGAAGGACACCCTAGAGGACACATTGTATTTTGTTTGCTATAGTTGGATCCATTTTTTAAACAAGGGGGCACCAGGGAGCCCGGTACTACTAAAACTCATTCATGGCTATCTTTGACTTCTAATAAACACACTTAATACATTTTCAACTTGCACCTTTTTACTGATGTGTTTGTCTTTACTGATCATTATTTTTTAAACACATATTAAATATTTCTGATGCTGTTTAAACGACACACTTCTAGAGTTGAGTACGACGCATACCGTACAGATCTGGAGGAACTGAATCTGGGGCCACGCGATGCCACCACCATGCCCAAGATTGAGCAGTCTCAGCAGCTGTTCCAGATCCACCGCGAGAAATACGAGAGGATGCGAAACGACGTCTCCATCAAGCTGAAGTTCCTGGAGGAGAACAAGGTGGGTTAGAGCCCAGTTCTACTCTACATGCCTGCACCAATATATTGTCTTTCACGTCAGGTTTGCGCATTATCCATTTTTTTTTTTTCCTCCAACCAAACAGGTGAAGGTGTTGCATAACCAGCTAATCCTGTTCCACAATGCCATAGCCGCGTACTACGCTGGAAATCAAGAGCAGCTGGAAACGACACTCAAGCAGTTCCATATCAAGTTGAAAATGCCAGGTGGGGACAGTCCATCCTGGCTGGAAGAGCACTAATCACTCCTTTTGGATGCCATACTGGCTCAATTTGACAGGAAATGTCAAATTCTACAGAATCCCCCCACCCCCCCTCCCAACTATACAGTCACTGCCTTTCACACTTCCAGAATTGTAAATCTTTTAACATAACATAAAATGAAAAGAAAAAAACTTCCACACTCCATTTTACTGTTACTGTTAAATTATCCAATTCATCTTGCGGTTATTTGAAATCATAGGAAAAGCACATTTATACTGTTAACAAATATTTTGAACAGGATTTGCTGCAGTAAACGTATCTGGAAACTGTAAATGGCCTTTTGTATTCCAGTTTATGAATGTTGTTTCTCAGCAAGGCAGACATTTTGACTCTGTAACGGCAGCTACGAGATTAAAGAACTGCCATTTTACTCGCATGATTTGAATGGGCTAAATACTTTATGAAAGTGAAATCAGGAAGCTTCAGGAGACTGAACAAAAATTCTCATTAATTGACTTTTTCCACCTGTTGTGACAAACAAGGAAACCAGTACTCAGATTTCTGGATCATGCAAACTGGTGACTTTTACCACCACACTGTGATTAAAAGTGGTAGTTTGACCTTTTGGGAAATATGCTTATTGTTTTTCTTGCGAAGAGTTAGATGACAAGACCAACACCACTTGAATCTGTCTGTTTCATGTTTGGTTGCAGCCATAAGTTGCTTAGCTTATCATGAAAACTTGAAATGGGGAAATGGTTAACCTGCCTCCGTGCAAAGGTAAAATATTCTTCTTACCAGCACCAGTAAACATAACTCTCTAAAACCCTCTAAAAAATCATGCTGTGGTTTATCTCAGGACAGGCTAGCTGTTTCCACCTGATTCTAGTCTTTATGCTAAGATTCGCTAACCAGCAGACTGTAGCTTCACATTTAACATACAGGCATGAAAGTGGTGTCAATCTGACTCTCTGCAGGAAAACAAGAGTATTTAATAAAATGTCAAACTGATGGTTTAAATTGATGCTTAAAAATACAGCGATCACTTTTCACAACAAATCGAATGATTATGCTGACATGATGTTACTTTCAATCAATATCAGCATGTTTTTTTTTTGATTTTTTTAGAATTTCCCTATTTTGTCTTCAGTACGTTTATGGCATATGACTGAATGGGTAAAACTTTTCATCCTCATAAATTCCAGAGAAAATGAAGGACCAGCCTTATGTGACTAAATGTGCCTTGATTTCTTGAATTTGTTCTTCTCTTACCCTCCGTGTCATGGCATCCGGTCTTGTTATTTTAAACAAGCGTTCTCACTACCAGTTTTCGGGACCAACTCTTGAAGCAAGAGAATGGACCAAAAGCACATCTTGTACATCTTAAAATACTCTACACAACACAGAATGATGGCTGTGTTAAAAAAAAACAACTCCAGTAATACTTCAGTAACATCAGACAGTCTATTTTAAGACTTCTCAAAGATATTTATCATTATTGCACATATGCACATTTATGCATTTAAGACGAATCATAAAAAACTTCTAAGAATTGTATGAAATGTAAGGTGAAAACCAAAATGTGATTAACTTGAGAAACTTTGTCTTTTGTAGATTTGAAAGACCAGCATATTTGGCCTGAGCTGCTCATGTTTTCTTTCATTGGGTTGTATAAAAGTATATTTTTCAAGGAGGACTTATCGTACGCTAACTAGCCGTCATGTCCTCGCTTTGTTGATTTGTACTTTTCTTATGGCTCACTATCACAGTTTGAGGGTATTAATCTTTTACAACAATCTGTTGTTTCCCTTAAATAGATGGATATATATTTGTAATTTTCTCTCTTACCTCCAGTATGTAGTCTGTGACCAATTCTGCCCTTTGGCTTTTTTTCCTGAAGACCTACAGAATGACATGCTAGTACTAGTATGTGCTAGTGGCTCTCTACCTTTATAAGAATGAAACGTTAACCAGATTTAATGTGGGATAATGAATATTGTGTAATTTTCTCTTTGGGAAAATAAAAGTTTCTTTTCTTTAAGCATCTTTGTTTTGTTTTGTTTTTTGCCAAAGATTTGAAGTCATAGCTTGTATGAAAGGTCACCACCAGGGGCCAACAAAGACATATAGTATGAGGCAAGGTAAAACCTCACAGTTCAGCAGTAAAAATATACAGACAAGCACAGAAAAGCTTCTAAAATGCCTCATGAAAATTTACAATTACATCTCAAGTAAACGTTTTCATTCATCCTGTTATTTTGCCAAATTGTCCCTTTCCAGTTTGGCAAGTGGTTTATATTCGTTTACTCAAGTCCAGATGCTTTTGGATTTTTTCATAATCACAAACCCACCACACCCACAATTATACATTTGACATGGTTTGGTTAATCCTCAAAAAAGCCTTGAGAATATTCATCACAGTCTCTGTGTTGTTTTTTGTTTTTTATCTCCATGGCTCATCAGGACACCACAGCAACAAATAGGTTAGCTTTAAGAGTACCCACTGTAGTATAGCATTAATGTATTTCACTGTAAAGTAAAGGAATACTGCAGTTCTAAGACTGCATGTCAAATGTAGCTCAATACGTCACTGCAGAATCAAAGTGCCTCTATATAAGAAAGTGTTTAAAAGGAATTGGTGGGTTAGGGAAATTAGTTAAGTAGGAAATAATATGAGTAGAAGTTGAAATGGTAGGAAAAGAAAGACATAGGACCATCAAGTTTAAAATGTGCTATATGGTTGTTTTTCCTAAAGAATCCTGTAAAATTTGTACAGCTGTCAGGCAGATGTGGTGATATATGTATAATACTATAATATAATAATTAGCAAAGTAAAATACAGTATCATAAATCAGTGGTTGAAGAAGAGCAAGACCAACACCACAGTAAAAAGTTAAGAATTTTACTGTAGTAAAAGTACAAGAGTATTATCAAAGATGTACATTGCAGAATGCTCCCATTGACAATGTTCTATTATATGTTGTACTTTATTGGATTAATATTGCAATTAATGTGCAAGACTTGAGCTAATTTGAACTTCTGCCAGTTGCGTAGAGAATAGAATAGAGGTACTTCCCTCTGAAATAGGAGTAATGTAAAGTTGTATTAAATGCAAACACCGAGGTGAAGTACAAGATTCTGAAATCTTGATTAAATATTATTTTTGACCGCTACTCAAACCTGATTAAAGATAAACATTGAACACACAGGATTTAAAAAGCATCGCTCATTTTTCGGCCCAATTTTAGAAAAGAATTTCTATTTTTTTAAATTGGTTGTAGGGCAGGTTTCGTAATCATACCTGACATACAAGGTTTACTCATGCTGATTATTGTGAGGAGACTTAGTAGAGAAATAGCCTTGATACCTGTATTTAACCAGACCCAAATGACCCCTCCCTTGTTAAACTAACACATCCCTCTAGAAAGGCACAAAGATTGGGGAGAAAATTACATCAGCAAGAATGTCGTGGCTGCGGCAACATAATCAGGATCATGCCATTGGCAGGCTGGTGGTCGTTTAAGAGTTCTGGACTGGCGATGAGTTGCACCCTAAATGTCGCTGAAACCCCGTGGGGTTGTTTGAGTGACTGAGTGAGTGTGACAGCTTGGAACATCCTCCTCAGACTCAGCAGCAACTCCTGCCAGCTCTGACTGGAGAGCGGGCTGCCATCCCACAGGATGACATCATCTTGAGGGTATGCCAGTCCATGAAGAGGAGGATTACTGCTGTAATCAATGCTGATGGAGAATACTCTTAATTACTGAGTGTATAAATTGTTGTATATTAGAGTTATGTCACCTGAGAAGTTTAGGATACTTATGTTTGTTTCTTTTTGTTCGGTATTGTTTTTGTTACTAATTACATTAAGATAATCATTATACTTATGTGTTGTTTTTTTTGTTTTTTGTATGGTATTGTTTTTGTTACTAATTACATTAAGATAATCATTGAAAAGTAAATATAAAATATTGTTTATTATATTGGTTGTTATATTAAACTATCCACATTTGTAGGAAGACTCAGTGGTGCGTTTTTAAGCCCCTCTGGTGTGCATGAGACCACCTGGATCCGTATCAGCGGCTGCAGCCTTGTCGTCGCACCCGTAGTCATAAACTCATAAACTGCGTATGGCGCGCGCGCTGGGCGCACGTGAGCGCGCCTGTTCCACCTGGCCCAATCACGGACGAGGACGCTCTCCCCACCGCCGTCTGCTGCTGCTGGGTGTCTCCACAGTGTTTGTGCTGCAGCTCGGCCGGGTCGGCAGCGGCTCACCTGACCGGTTCATAACCTGAGACGTAACGCAGATTTTCTCCTGCGAAAAGTACCTTCCACTAACTCCAACGCTGTCGGAGCGGATAACGCGTCCCGGCGAACCCTCTCATCCCTCCGGTAAGTCAGGCAGGACGGCGGCGCCGCATCTCAGGCTGTGTGCGGATGAGACGTATGCAACGACCTATACTGTAAAAGTCATTGTGCAGAGTGAAGTCTGCATGTCTCATTTCAGCACAGCAGTGTTTTCCTGCCACTGTTTGGTATGGTAGGTGTCCTAAATTACAGTTTAGACCCACAGTCTCATTATTGTAAAGATTTAACTTGAGGCCTGAATCTGTTTTATGTTGCATGTAAACACTGAGGGAAAATTAGCGTCAAGAACTTGATCACATCCAGTGAATTCTGCTGCTAGAGAGCTCAAAATGTAACTTATTACACAAGAAAATCAAGATTTGTATCAACTTAAGTGAAATTTTTTTATTCTCATTCAAGCAACCACTTCATAGTATTAACTAGCCTGGCATTTTTAAAAATGCTTTATTGTTTTATAGCTTTAAACATTTAATGTGACTTTTCTGGCACTGATCAACAGAATAAGACCCTGGAATTTTATTTAGATGTACTGTAATTGTATAGTAGTAAGTGTACTATTTTATTCTTCACGTTGAAGTAAAACTCGCCATATTTCTACTCTCTTTTGGTAAATGACTGTAAACGTAATTGGTAGTTCACCTACTGCATAATCCAGTATTATATTCATTGTTTATAGGTGGAAGTCCTCCAATATTAGTTATTCATTAATGGCAGTACTTTGATGCTTATTTATCAAAAGCCTTGTTTTATTAAACAAAGTCGATTTTAAATTTAAAATATTCATTCACAGCCAGTCATACATGAACTCTGCCCCAAAAACAACAGTTTAAAACCTGCAGAACTTTGACTTCATTCATCTTTTGGCCCAATAATAAGTAAAAACTTCCTCTGTGGTTCTACGGATGACTTAGGCTGCACGATATATTTGTTGAACGTTTTTATTTTATATTGAAATGATGACGAGGGTAAGAAGAGGCAGTGTTCAGGGGTTGTTGTGTTGTTAACTCACAGAACTTTCTGCCCCATTCCAAAGCCCGTTTAGCCCCTTTTAGTGTATGGCTTTATAACTTTACCCCTGTTGGTTTTGTTCTGGACCTCAGACCTTCTTTGGCTTTTGTACACTATTATACATGCTGAGATGAATTAGAGGGCAATCCATTCAAGTGTTAGGAACAATACCCCAGTGGGAAAAAGAAAGAGTTTTGCCCCCGGTCAGGTCAAGGGAGAGGGTGGTCTCACCCCCTGGTTGCTGTGGAAGCTGAGACTAACGTGGAAAACTCAATTCTCTGACGTCATCCCGAGGAGGAAGATGTGGAGGGGCTTGATTTATTGCTGTGGGAGCACAGTGGCGCTGAAGAGTTTTTGCCAACTTGGGTCAACTCTAGTCGTCCTCATTGGCAAATAATATGTCAATCTTAGTGTTATAAATTCAATTTCAGTCTGAAATGACAAACTGTGAAACAATAACGACAGAAGAGGAAAGAAAAGCGGAAAGAAAATTGAAGCATGCTTGTTTTGCATGCCTTTGTCATACGTCATGCCCCCTAAACGCCCGCCCCTGTTACCGCCCAAGTCTGTCAGCTATAAACTGTCTAATAAAGGAGAAAACCCCTCAATAAAACAAGCAAAAGTGAAGGAAGAGAGTTTAAAAAAAAAGCCTGACAGGAAAAAGTTTCAGAGCTGAAATAGCAACACAAATATTCCTTCCTTCGGATGACGACTGGATGAACATCGTCTTAGGGATTTATGAATACCACTCAGTAGCTACTGTGTTGTGTTGTAATGTGTTGAGTTTGTAACTGGATCAGTGCATATAAGCAGCCTTTCACAGGTCTTAAAGTGTATTCTAGTGAAGCCTGCTGTGTCTCAGGGCCCTTGGGCAAACACGTTTCCCCACTGCCATGTAAACATGTTTGCATTCCCTCCATGTTTCCTTGCTGATGTCTCTATGGTGACCTGAACACCTGCTTATTCACCACCTTTATATGCCATAGTAACCTGTGCTTTACTCTTCAGGATTACTTTGGGATCTGTTGCATTAAGCCGAGTTTTTGCCACTTCATGCAGTACGTTGTGTTTAATGCTGCACGGCAACATTTGCCTAAAGCTTATCTCGGCGCTATGCAGGCTCAGATAGCTGAAGCAACAATTGGAGAGCAGAGCCAGAGGGGATTCAGACACAGCAGTCTGCTGCAGGCCAGACACTGATCACCTGCTAACAAAGGAACAAACGGGGGAAGATTCGAAGCCCTGTTTTTGATCCGTAGCTCCACAGATGGTGTACTCTGTCTCATCTCATCCCTCCGTCTTGTCCTCACGTCGCCTGAGCAGGTGTTTTCTTTCACCTGGTCTCTTTAGGTGACTTTGTATTTTCTGTGAGGAGATTCAGTGCCTGCATTTTGTGAAGTGCACTTATATACTTTTGGAAAAATTCCCTCCGGAATATGTTTGAAATGTCTTCATCTTTGTTTGGGATAGTATGGTTCCTATTAGAAGTGGGTCATAGGGGAAAAAATGTCATTACAGTACCTTCTCCAGTAAGAGTTGTTTTTTTGTTCACAAGATATCTCAAAAAATCATCAACAGATTGTGATCACATTTTGTGTAGGAGTGTATCCTGGGCAAAGGAAGAGTTGACTACATTTTGAGGCGGATGCGGTTACGGATGCAGATTCTGGATCACTTTTTCTGTGTCCCTCAACAAGTTTTTGACATTTTCCCGATATCATGGAAAAAATAATCAAATCACTCATGCAGGAGAAACTCATGATGTCTCACCACTACGCACAGTTGGAACCAGATCAATCTGGCTCATAATCCGGATGTGGGAGATTATAATAGATACGTATTGGATCACAGTACGGTAATAGAGAATCGTTGAAATGGATTTAGTGTATCTGTAAAATGTATGACATTATATGTAATTAAAAATGGATCTGGATCCTCCATTATGGAGATCATATTTTTGTTGACAGCCCATAAACTACTGATGATAAACACGATTCCATATGTCCAGGAATTAGGTGGTTGACACTTCATTTGTCCCGGGGCAGATCTGAGCAAAGCAATGTCATCAACGTAAAAAGGTATATATGTTAAATCTTATAATTCAGAGGGCCGTTCTCTCAAAATGGTCTTTAACCTTCCTTTATATACATGTAAGCTTTTATCATGTGATTAAATGATTTTCTTATGAATAAATCTTTTTTAACTGTATGAATTTAGTTGGTTTTTTTATCACTGGTGATAAGCAATTTTTACTTTTTTATTTGTTTTATTTTTTACATAGACAATGGAAAGTATTTTCTGATTGTTCTCGATTTAGTGATGATGGCGTTGGCAGAGTCTGGTGCTGGACATGCAGTTTATCAGTGCAGCTTTATGCACACTGTTGCCACTTTAATAGGTAGATGCATTTGCAGTCTGATACAGGAGTCCTGCATCAAATCCTGCCTTTATGAGCTGTTGGAGAAATGCTGATTGAACTTTAAATGTGTTCCTTTGTCTTCCATTATACTGACAGGTTTTAATGTTAAGTTTACCCTCATTGATTATATTCGAAACAATCACACACGGGTACCTAATTAATTGGTAACAGAGTTTAGATACCATGTTATATATAACATGACTGAAAAATGACCCATTGGTGGCGTTTCAAAGTAATCTAAACATAATTTCCGGGGCTGCAACTAAACACCATTTCATGATCAGTTTGTTTTGTCTTTTTCATTTCAGTTAAGATGAGCCTAATAACTTAAACCCAACCCAACTATATTGTTTTCACAGTTCTGTGATTGACAGATAAACAAAGCAAAACCTCACATTTGAGAAGCTGGAACCAGCAAATCTTTTGACATTTTAGCCATCATAAATGGCTAAAATGATTCATCAATCATGTCAAAATTCTTGTCAATTATCCACCAATCAATCAATCAATCATTTAACCCACTGATCATTTTGCAGCATTGGAAATGTTCTCTGAGGTTAGTTTGAGGTTAATGTGCCAATAAAACAAAAAAGACGTATTTTATATGCGGTTTTAAATAATAAGCTGCTTTTCAGTAATTAAGATGAAAATATTTTTCTGCTCACTTGCTAAGAGGATGAGAGTCAGATCGCTTGGTTGTTTGAATCAGATTTGAAAGGTTTTACTGTTCATTACCTCTTCAGTTACAGGTTAGCTGACAGGTGTGATATAGCGTGTGTTACAGGTGAGATAGTCATTCATATTAGTCTTAGCTGAATGACTTTTAATAGTCATTGACAGAGCAGGCATGTGAGCAGGCTGTTATTACCAGATTAATGCTAAGTTTAGGGGATGTTTAGTGTGTTGGGGACTCGAGCATCTGCACAGTCTTTATGAAAGCCTTTGTTCTCTGACTCTGCAGGTGTTTCTGTAACAGTATGAGGCACAGTGAAGTGACTGCAGCTACAATACAGTTTTGGTGCTTTTGCATTCAAGGTTTAGTAAATATGCATCATCATTACATTGTTCTCCAGGCACTTCTTCAGCACAGACGAATAGTATTTATTATAATATGGAGCTCTACTATGTGATCTAGATCTGATGTGCGCTATAATATGGTTTCTGACAGTGTTGGCAGTTCTGGTGTTAATTCCGATATCCCCATATCATTGATTAATTCCTCGTATTGTCAACAGATTGTAATGATCCCCTTGTACAGGCTTCTCAAATGCCCAGTCAGCTGGACTTCATTTTTGCATCAGCAGTCCTCAGGCTATGGCACACTGATGAAAAACGAGCGGTTTAATAAGCTGTGACTTTTATGTATAGATTCCTACGAGTGATCTCTCTGAGATCAGGGTGTTAATGATGAATGATTAATGATTCAGTTGTGATCAGACCGCCTGCTGGAGATCCTGTGGAAGCAGAATTGGAGCACTTCCACTCTGGAGCTGTCCCTCTGTGGCTCCATCTTGGAGAAACGTCTGTAGTGTCCTGGAAGCCGTCTTCTAAATGAAAATGCATTTGAATGTTAAAGTCGTGCACCTTGGTGATGCAGAAGAACTTATAATCTCACTTTAGAATACTTTTATTTTATCATATTCTTTTCTTTCATACCCACAAGTTGCAGAATCGTTGTAGGACGTTAAGAAGGTGCACGGATATGGCTCTGCGTATGTGCCTGTGCATGCATGTGTATGTGTGCACATTTGTGCATATGTCTATGTGTTTTATATTTGTGTGTGTGTGTACGCGGTTGCTTGTGCCTGTATATTTTCTTCATTTAAGAGTTGGATTCTCCCCTAACTTTTTGGTTTTGGCCTTCTTTGTGGGTTTGTATTGTGTCTTGCTGGCAAAAAACCTTCTTTTGTTTATTTGTCACTTATAAAAGAAAAACTAATAAAAAGTAATTGACAAATGAATAAATAAATAAATAAAAAGGATGTTCTTCCATTAACTGTGCCTGTTTGTTAAATAAATACATATAGTATCAGCCTTTCTAGAATAGGCCATGTAGAACAAAAAAGGACAGTTTTAGGCCTGTCACTATTATTTTATGATAATGCCACAAATCTGAAAATCCAAATATCCCACCAATATGCAGAAATGTACTTGAAGGTTTTATCTGAAGCTACTGTTAGGCTTCAGTCTGAGATAAATCAAGTGGGTATCTACCAGCATTACAGTCTTAATATTCAAATTGATTTGACATTGATTGAATCAAGTTTTGCATGGATGGAAGACTGTCATCCACAGTAGGAAGGGATCTTTAAATGACTAGTATGAACAAGAGGAACAATTACAGCAAAAAAAACAACCTGTTTTAATGTTAATATGAGGTTATATCGATTTGTTTCAAAACAAGACAGAAATTGTGCACCTATTGTGTCCTTATCAGGTTAAAAATGATGGTGCCTCTCTATTAAACTCTACTATAGTACCATCATTCCTCCAAAATCATTAGGGTTGGGACTAAATGCATGTTCCCATGCTTTTATCATACACCATATATATTAGTTATATCATTTTTTGGACAAGAAACTCATTCAGTAGATGAAACCGTCGCATTAAACTCCTTTTCCTGACTCATTAAATGGGGCTCAAAGTGTAGCAGCAGAACAAAATGCTATAATAATTTAATGTGATCATTAATCAGAACTTTAGGTGCCCTAAATAGCCCAATGAGTGTTTTATGCTTTCCAGATTGTACTACATAACCCAGAAACCTACATTGCTGTTATAAGAACTCATGGTGAAATCCGACGTTCTGATAGCACAAATAGCTACAAATACTTTGCTGTACAGATTTACTCTTTATATCAAGAGTGAAGTTACAGTTTCTACCATCTTGATGAGACAGATTGTTACTTATCCATCCAATAAATACACATTAAGGCCTACTTATCATACTCACTTTATGGAGTGAAAATATAACACATGAACTCTCTAGTATTTTTCACTCAGCTACTGAAAAAAAACAAGAAAATTGGGGTTGTGAGGTTAATAATCGAGCTGCTTATAAACCTACTGTCGTCTCCAGCTGACTGCTTTCCTCTCACTCTGAATGGGACTGATGTGAGAGAGATGGAAGGGAGATTGCGGTCTATTTATAGCAACGTTTTTGAATTGTGGGCCAGCTTTGAGTCAAGCAAAGGGACATCACAATAGCTTTTAGGTGTTTTTAATTGACATGCTGAAGATCGAACAGGATCCCGTTTGCTTTTTTAATCAGATTAAGAGGACAGTGCACTGCACACTTTACAAAGATGCTGTTTGCAGAAAATGTGCAGCTCATGGAGGAGTTTTATTTCCTATTTCCTCCTTCGTAACTTCTGCAAACTTGCGTAACATGTCAAGTTTATAAAATGAGAATATTAACCTGTTGGGTGACAGTCGACACATTACTTATGGCATGAGGTGCCATGAACTGTACCTTGGCCTCATTAGGAATATATTCATCACATAACACCATGTAATAATCCCCTGGAAACCAATTTTCAGGATTTGAGAGTGAACTGTTGAGTTTTGCTTGAGCCTCATGAATTCTCCATGCAAAGCCTACTGTAACTGTTTGGACTTTGTTGGACTACACATCCAGCAAAATTGGTCCTCCCTCTTTCATCCTGAAGAATGGCCTCTGTCTTTATCATGGGTTGAATTGGAGATGATGAATAAAAGCCTAATTGTAAAGTTCAATTTACAAAGGGTCTTAAATGTTTTTTCAGCTTGTTGTAAACAATACTGTTAGTTCATTCTTTCCATTCATCCATTTATCCTTAGATTCCTTTTTTTGTTCCTCATCCATCCATCCAGGTTGTTCTTTGATGATTGATTAATCATATAAATGGTAATTAAAACTGTTGCCAAGTTGTGACAAAAATTCATGCACTTGGTCAATAATTCCTGGCCATATCATTCTTACTGCTTTTTATTAGTGTATTTCATGCTTAACTTCAAGAGTTTTCAAAGTGCAGCCCATGGGCCCAAGGCAGCCCTCAGGAATATTTTTTGCAGCCCCAACAACTGACATGAAATAATTACTGTTTAATCAACTGATCAGTCCATTTCAATACTTTGACTTTCAATAGCCTACATTTAACACACCACTCTGCTACTGTGTCAAACTGCATCTCCCTGATAAGCATCTGGGAATGACATTCTGCCATCAATGCTAGTGCTGTTAGCTGAAGGGACTTGTAACTTGTAAGTTTAATGTGGAAGTGAAATGGAAAAGCCATGATGGAAAAAGGTTTCAGGAAAAAAATGTCAACTCCTTCTTTGCTGGACCTCAGGTGAATTCACCACTCAATAAATGTAATGTTAGCTCCTTTATCACACCTGTTTAGCTGGCCATCCATCATAGGCTGGCTGCCTAAATTGACCCTCAGTCATCAAAACATTGTTTGTAATTTGCTTTGGCAAATATGACCATGAAACCAGCATTAAGTAGCATTTTATGTGGCATTACTAAATTCCTTAACTTGGATTTAATGTAACCCTGACACAGCATAAAGCCTGTTGATCTTCTTGAGCTCAGATCCATAAGTTATATTTCTTTTACAAAGTGTTCTCACACAGAGTCAAAAGCTTTCACACTGCAGCTCTAGCTGAAAGACTCTTCTTATTTGTGAAATAATGTTTCAGTCATGCCACAACCATCGCCCAGTAAATTCAATTAATGCTTGAAAAAGTATGATGGAAGAGAGTCCTGCCGGCCACTAGTGATAATGCATGAATTCTGAGAATAAGGTCAGAATTCTGAGAATAAGGTCAGAATTCTGAGAATAAAGTCAGAATTCTGAGAATGACGTAAGAATTCTGACTTAATTCTCAGAATTCTGAGAATGATATAAGAATTCTGAGAATAGTCAGAATTCTTTATGGCCCCTGAGTTAGAAAAATCCTCGATCCGTCCCTGCTTTTACCCTTCAAGAACATGTTGATATCCATCATGAATATTTCACTGAGTGAGACATGTGCACAGGTGACTTGCCTCTGGGTCAGCACCATTTAGCGGCGATCTGCTCAGCAGATCAGCAGTTCAATTGGAAGAGAGTTTTCTTTATTCAGGGGGGGGGGACATGAATAATTTACTCAGTCAGATTCTGCAAACACTCCCTCTGAAAATAGAGACATGGTGCATTACACAACCAGTGGCACAATGTGGTAAATGGCCTGCAGCTCATCAGATATTTGATACTTAGTTTGTAACTGAAGCACATTTTGTCTGGATGACACACACTGTGAGAATAAGTGCATTTTGTTTGAGGACGAGGCCGGAGGCTTTGTGTGATTTGTGTAACAGATTTATATGGCATGAATACATTAGTGATCCTGCTGTAGCCTGTCACTTTTTGCTCCATCTGAATGGTCAACAGCTGTCAGCCCCTTTCCTGTTGCCAAGGACTCCTGTACCGTAAGCCTTTATCTCTGTTTACTTCATGCGCCTAAAAGGTGTCATTTCCTATCCTCTCTTTGGAAAGAGAATTTTGGCATCTCAGTCTTTTTGTCTTTGGTATCTGGGCACTGGTAGTCAGGGTAGTGTGCGTGTGTGTGTGTGTGTTGACAATATGCTCAACTCACAGTCTATTATGTGTCTTCTCCATCGTAAACACGACATAGAAATCAGAGAGATAAGCCAGCGATGTGAAGAGAACTCCCAAGTGCACATAAAATCCTTTTTATCCACAAAGTTTGAGAAAACTGAGCTGCTGCATGATACAGAAACACACAATCCAAGTGGTTAAACACAGACAAGCGTGTGCGTATTTGTTTATAATTCGTGTACAGTTCAGTTCTATCTATTCATGTGTATCAAACCGCTTAAAGTCTGATTCTGAAATGGGAGCCTTGTGGAGATCCCCCTTGGGAGCCATTAATACCTGACATTGTGGTCGTGGGGAGGTGGAGTGGTGACACAAGAGAAACAGGCCCTTTAAGGTGCTGTTTATGACAGTGTTTGTTTGTTTTTTACAGAAAATGGTGACCTTTTGTTGAGGTTTGGCCATTGTTCACATGGCGATTCGGGGGCCTGGAGAGACTAACTTTTTAAACCAGTTTCCAGAGTGTAATCTTTCCATCGTCCTGTAATCTGGTAAAATGCAATTCTTGTGAAAACGTTGACAGCATGGCCCCATGAAGGTGTTTATGGCGCGTGGTGTTATTCTGTGGTGTTGATTTTTAAAAAGTTACACCGCCAACTACTGGCCTTGCATGCTTACTACAGCGTTTTCAGTCATTTTTGTGCATCCGTGTGCACGAGGATCAGCCTTGTCGTATGTTTAAAACGCAAAAAAGTCTTTTAGCAAAACTGTTCTTGTGTAATCAGGGCCTAAATATCTCTGTTAGGATTGTCATTGGTTGGCCTATGAACAAATCCCAAGAGGTGAAGGCCAGGTTTTGATGACAATTTATAATATATTGTTAGCATGTTGATTTTAGCATAACACAAAGCAGAGCTGAGGTTGACTGGATAGGCACTTGATTTGGGTGAGAGTATTTTGAGAGTTCCTGAGGAATCCTTCTTCCACGCTAAGCAGGAAATAGATGGCATACATACAATTCGGTATCTGGAAAGAGGGCAGACTCCACATGCTGTACATACAAAAGGTAAAACTCAAGGACAGCCTAAACTGATGGAGAGGATTAAGTGATTTTATTCTAGTTTTATGTCATTGTAAAATCTTTGAGGTTTGGACTGTTGGTTGGACAAAACAATCTTAAAGTCACATAGTCCCCATGGGAACTGGTCATGGGCATTTGTCACTATTTAGTAACATTTTGTAGACTAAATGATTGTATACTTGTTGAGTAAATAAAAAAAATTGTTGAATACATAATGAAAATGATCATTAGTTGCCGACCAAGATTTCAGAACGTTGAATCTCAGTGCCACTGAGTCACTGGCTGCCCTCTTAATACCGTTTGAAAATCAAGGTGGTCAAAGGATCAAAAACAACTACGTCCCACTGAGCCCTGCACAAAACCTCTCTCTGCTAATGAGCGATCCCATGGCAATAATGATGGAGCTGGACTCCAGAATTCTTTATGAATGCACCCCTTTGCCCCTACGGTGTCACTGAAAGACCTCGGCTCTGTGGGGTGTTTGCTGACCCTCAGGAAATTGAACTGGAAGGTAGCAACAGGGGATTATTATAACAGGCAGTGGCACCTTGACCTTCAGCATTACCCACTGCTGAGTGAGAGCAGATTTTATTTGTTTTGGACGACAGGTGGCTCCCTGGATGCTTGTTGACAGGGCTTTGTATAGAACAGGAAAAGAAAAGAAGCCCTGCATGCAATCAGAGGTCTTATTATGTAACAGAAGTTAAAAATATGAGCACAAAGTGCTGCCATGCAACCAAAACAGCTTCAGTGCTGTTTGGCATAGGATCTTGTCTCTAGATCTCTACAGGATGGATAAACTTCTAAAACATACTCCCTCAGCAGGTGCTCATGGACATGCCGGTGCAAAATCTCACATAGGTGTTTGAACGAGTTGAGATCCGACGACTGTAAAAGCCATAGCATGTAATTCACACCAAACCATTCAGTGAGCCTCTGTTGCCTGTATGGAAGTGTGTGAATTCATAAGGTTTATTGACCCTTTTTATTCATAAACGTATTACTTGTATGTATACAAAAGGTTTGTAGTTCAATCTGGGACATCATGTAAAGCAGTTTTTCACTTGTGAACCCTTAAAATGAAGCAAAATCCTACCTGAGACATTGCATAAGGGTTGCGTGACCATTGGGGAAAAAAGCTCTCACCCTGTTAATGAGCCTAGAGGTCCCCAGAAAGTTTGGACCTGATCCTGGACAGGTCTACTTGAAATTGATTTGCATTACCTGTTTTTTTAAAGATCTGTGATCCAAAAGAGATGTGAGAAAAGTCAGAATCAGTCAAGTAGACCTGAGGATAATAAGACCTGATGCTTTGTCAGTTATTTGTGTTGCCAAACAGCTGTTTCCATTTCCACCTAAACCTCCTTATGTTGGCTAAGAATCCATTCAATTTTTCTGTGTACTGAACAGTTCACACTTTCCATCTTGCCTCAAAAAAAAATGCAATTCGACAAACCGTAGGTAGTAGACATGTTGACCGTAGAGCTGCAAAAAACAAAGCATCTGAAATACTTTTCAGTAATAAAACTGAAAGAAAACAAGTGTCAACTTCACAAATGTGATTATTTGGCATTTTTGTCCTTCTCTACTATCATAGTAAACTAGATATCGTTGGGTTGGACAGAACAAGACATTTGACTTGTGCCCTGAGGTCTTAGTTACTTTTTGTTCTGGCCTGTGTTACTGATAAAAAAGACTCTTGACAGTGGGTGGAGAATTACTTGTCACCGATGAAGAGTGATATGAGCAGGAATGCCTGGGGGTTGACAACAGGTGGATGCTTGGATGAAGCCCCACAATCTCTGTGTTCAGTCATGACAGCAGGTGGATGTGTGGAATCTGGTTAGTGTCTAACACTGAGTCCTCTCTCTCTCCCTCGGGCCTCTGTATAGAGTTACCGAGGTGTGTTTTCTCATCTGTAAATCATGTCAGGCAAAGGGTGACAGTGACAGCCTTGTTAGTTGTCTGTTGAGCCTTCATTCAGTTTCTAATATGATTAAATGAATGTGAAATGTTACAGATTAATCCTTGTCACATACGGCCGATGTCCCTGGAACCTAAGAACACTAACATAATGCTCAAATGGCTGTAATGAGGTTCCTGTGTTGGAACCAGCGGGAAACTGAGCCTACCAGCACATCTAAAGCACATTAACGTAACATAATTTGTTTGTGTATATCATAGAAAAACTGAAGCACGAAATAGACATTTTGTGGTTTTATAGCAGCTTGTTGGGTTATTTCTTAACCAGGCTAACTGTCTCCCCATGTTTCCTGTCTTTATACTAGTAATACATTCACATGCTCCTCGGATGGTTTCATTTTCAAACGTTGTTGGCTTTCTTCCGACTTTGGTGTTTTTTCCTGGGCTTTTACGTCGTAAAATGAGAACAACATGAACGCTACAAAGATCTGTTATGTTTTATTGCTCACAGTGCTTAGCTTTCACAGCTCCCTGATCCGGACTAAAATTCAGGTGTGAAACCCTCCTGCACCCAGGTCTGGATCAAGCGGTCCGACAAAAAGAAGCGGTCTCGGTCCGGGTAAAACTCAACCATGGTTCACGTCATTTATAATGTGAAAGATTTTTTTTTTAGAATGTTCTGACTTTCAGACCAATTACAGGAAATTGTAGCAGGTCATCAATAAACAAAAGAAGAGGAAAAACAAATGAAAGGAGGAGGTTAAAAATGAGCAGCAGTAGAACATGGGGAGAGGAAGAGACGAGGTATATAGTGATGTGGTCCAACCAAGAAATTAAAAGTAACTGGACAGTAAGTAACATTTACAACCTAAAACTATATTAAAAACTGCAAAAATGTGTGTTTTTTTTTATGAATTTCTTATTAATAAAATAATGACGCAGCATCTCAAGACTTTATTTTTTTATACAAATTTAACAAACGAGATGCATTAACAGGTGAACTTAAGAGGTGCTGGTATGCATTTGCTGCCCCACAGCGTCTGTCAGAGAAGCCGTGTTTCTCGCACCACAGAGTGACTCAGTGTGAGGTCAGATGTTATGAATTAGACATGAGTGATGCTGTGGTCCAGCTCTGAGGACGGAACAGCTGAGCATGTAGACTGATGTTAGCAACATGAGGCCATTTGTGACGTCCGCTGTATTAATTAGTAATAATCCCTGGGTATCGGGTGGACCAGGCTGCTAACTGACTGGGATATTACCATTAAGATGCTACGTTCTGTCAGAGGCAATGAATTGATTGTAGAAATCATCTAAAAGTTGTCACTTATATAATGTTTAATACCAAGGTTTTTTTTTCTGTCCAAATCGGTCAGATGTACCATTCATTTCCTTGTCTAGGCCTAGAGGAGTATCGGGTCACTGCAGCCATGACAACTGTAGCAGTGAGTGATGTGTTGTTCTGAAACAGGACCAGCTTCCCTCCAACTGAGAGCCGCAGTGCAACCGGTGACTCGACAAAGACGGAGAGGGGAGGGGGGTCAGCGACTCAAGTACTTCCTTTCCCTCTGGTCAGCGATGTTTTAGACTGGTTGGGCTTTTCCTTGTACTCATTTACCACAGCATCAATAGCCATTTACTGTACCGTATGCGTTCAGTAAATCACCTGTTGTTTCAAACTCAGAGTCTAGAAGTTGAAAAGATTATCTAGTGACTCAAAGTTTAGAGGCTTCGTCTTCCTCTGTAGTAATAAAACTACACTGATAAATCAACAGGACTGATAATCACATTGTTTATTATTATATTATTATCATACCAGTATTGAGACCCTAAGAGGGCACCAGAAACTATCCGCTTATTGTTTCACAAGAAATGTCATGTCATCCATTCCCCTTGCATTGTGTGTACGTCCATCTATACCCATGTTTGCCATAATTACCCGATCAAAACTGGTGGATCCCTTGCATTAATGGAGACTACAAAACTACAAGATTTGTTTGTTAAATATTTTGTTTAACAAGGTGATGCTGACGACTTGCAAGCACAACATCATAATGAATTCCAAGAATAGGTCCTGTCATTTCCACACAGAAACATAGCATGCCATCTCGTGTGTGGTAGATGTCCTGTGCACATGCAAGACTTTCTCACGAGCAGGGGAAACTTTCTTGTGCCCATCGGATGGGATTTCTTGTCATTAAAAGATTACAATTTTTACCCATGTTCCCTTAGGGGCTCCATATATCAGTACACATTTTGAAAACTCTTAAATATTGTATTGTAAACTTCCAGATTCCCAAATGTGGCAATTTGCTGCTTTTCTTGGTTTTACATTAAAGTCAATTGAATATTTACATTTGTTAAGTTCAGTTCAAAACAGGACCCAAATGCAGACAACAGCCGGAGACAATGTAGAAGTTCCAGGATTTAATGATGAAAAAAACCAAACACAAAAATCCAAAATGCAAAATTACAAAACCAAGGACAAAACTTACACGGGGCAAAACTGGACACGGCAGAGCACTACAGGGTAACAGAGTCAAACAGGGAATAACAGACGAACTGACATGGAGGACAGAACCAAACAGACTTAAATACACAGAGTAACGAGACAATGACATACAGGTGGAACAGGGAGGAGGAGAGAATCAGAGACAGGTGGAAACACTCAGACAATCACAGAGGAGGGAAAATGAAGAGAAGGGAAAACCTTAAAGGGCAAAACATGAGGATAAATTAATAAACTAACAAGACAGAGCAAACAAACACAGGGAAAAGGAGCAAACTGGAACTAAAAACATAGAAGGCTAAAGCACAGACAGAGGAACCATAAGGGTAAAACAGATCATAAGATAATAAGACAGGAAGTGTGACGTATAAGACATGACATGGAGAACTAAACGTACAAAATAAAACAGAAACTGGCAACCTAAATACATGACCATGACAGAATAAGAATGGGTGCTCTCTTCTCAATCGAGGTGCTTTATATTTTGAAATCCAATCATTTCAAGCAAAACTTTATTTGTGTAAAGTTGTTAAGTGTATTTGCATTTTTATGTGTCATTTGATGTAGTTTTTTTAGTTTTTAATCCAACTCAGTAAGATTCATTTATCAACAATTTCTCGATTAAATAAAATCAAATTATAAATGCTTCTTTCTACATGCTACTAATTGATCAATCGACTAATTGTTGTGGCTGTATCTGACTTATTGATATTTATTATCACTGTATGAGGCTTCTGTTTGTTTATGCTAAGACTCGTGCCTCAAGTCTTCCTTTAAGAGTATTGTATTTGAATGAATTTGATATCATCCCAGCATAAAGCAGTTTACAGATTAAGGTAAGTTATACATCAGTATAATAGATGACAACATGTAGTTGTGGATTTGTCCTTTTGACGGCTTGATTTACATAAATGTCTTCTTCAGTTGCTTTTATTTATGGTGCACAGTGTTTTTATTAATGGTATTGCTCTGCGACAGACTGGCCTATGACAACAGAAGATGTTGGTCTGAATACATGAGAAACAGCAGGTTGTTTTGGATAAAGCTACAGTCACTGATGGGAGATGATTAGCCACCAGCATTTGGAGCCTATCCCAGCTGACTTTGGGCGGGAGGCAGGGTACATCCTGGACAAGCCTCCAGTTCATCACAAGGCTAACTGAGAAATTCATTTATTAAAAGAAAAATCGATTCAAATCTGAACTTTTTTTTGTGATAAATTAACTTTTCTCTTTGTGTACAAGTGATTGTCCACCTGCAGCCACTGCACCACAGAACACATGCTGAGTGAGACAAAAATATTTCTAGTTGTTTCTCTGAATGTCTTAAGAATGAAAATGATACCAAACCGTGTAACAGAAGCTAAGCAGTGGGTGTAATGTCTCCGACCATTATACACCTCACAGCCTGACTTCAAAGCTCCTCAGAAACGGAAAATAAGGCCGGGTGCCCCTTCTCTTTTGATCTGTCACACCCTTTAATTTTCCCTGATTCAACATTGTCCATGACAACATGCATGACTAACTCTGTGTAACCCTGTTCTATGTTGTTTGTGTTGCTCTTGCAGCCCCATGGCCATTGCCGCCCCCTGCCCTCTCCCCCTTGGAGGTAACCTTCAAAGGCTCTTCTCAGCACAATGGATGACCAGCTGAGTGATGGAGATGGACAGGATCAAACGACGCGCTGCCTTCACCATGACTAGATGAAGGGACACCTACCTTCTTTCAGCAAAGAGAGGGACGTCCGCTGTCATGTTTTGATCCTCGATGCACCTAAAAGAAAACATATTAGTTCTTTGGAAATCATTTTGAAAAAGAGGAAATATTGATATATTGGGTTTGTGCACCACACTCTCTCAACATAGAGCTCCTATGCTGACTGCGTATCCCTGTGATGCTTGTTATGAGTTGTCCATCCACATCCAATGAGGCAGAGAGCTGCAGCAGTGAGGGAAGCAGCTGTGCTCCATCCTCCTCCGTCACCACCTCTGAACCGTCCTCTATGTCTGGACACACTCACAGCACCTCACCTTCCCTCAGCAATGCCCCCGACACCTCAAAGCACGAAGCTCCCCCGCCTCCTCCCCTGCCGCCCCCACCTCCAGGTGCGCCCCCGCCCCCTCCCCCCCCAGCGACCGCGTCCACCAACCACAACGCGAGGAAGAAGCGCCGTGTCCGCAGCTTCTTCTGGAAGCCGATACCGGAGGAGAAGGTCCAGGGGAAGCCCAACATCTGGACGATGGCGGCGCGGCAGCAGCAGTACCAGATCGACGTTCGCTCGGTGGAGGAGCTGTTCGGCCAGCAGGAAGAGACGGGCACAGGCGTGCGTGGGCCGTCGCCGGCAACTGGAACCTCAACTGGTCTGTCCCGGTCCCGCTCCTTCAAGGAGAGCAGCAAGGATGAGGTGAGTCAGACAACTGACACTAAGAACACTAGATACTTTGTGTTGACAGCTAACAAAGAAGATGATGGAGTTTCACTGAACCAGTGATGATACATTAATCCTCCTAACCCTCTTCAAATGGCCCAATGTCTGTAAATTATATCCAACATGCAGGAGTTAACATGTTGTGCCTTCTTTTATCCCACTGACAGATGCAGACATTGCTTCTCTGGGTAAAATAATAAAACTATGTACTCAACTCTTTACAATATCTGCACAAGTATTTTCTTATTGGCCTGCCGATATGCTCATTTTGGATAGTGTTTATTATATTATATAAAGTTTATTATGTTGGTCCCTTATTGTTGCCCCTGAAGACCAGATGACTTTTTCATAAATCACACAGTGATGAGTTTGTTATTTTATCTCCTGTGATGAAACACAAGGCACAATATAAGCTGCATAAAGTTGTTGTGAAGTAGAAATAGTATCCTGTGAATGCAGGATATATCCATAGTCAAACACAGACATGACATAGGCTCAAGAACTACTTCAGACCTAGAGACATTAAAGGATTCAAAAGTGACCTAATTGCTATTATAAGGTGATGTTTTAATGGTTACGTTTTGCACAGCATTAAGTCTTAATGATGAAATCACAGTCAAGCCAATGACAGTGAAGATTCAGGCCTGAATCTTATGTATATCTACAAATGAAACTCTCTCAGGGAACTATGAGATCATGGTAATCATTTGCTGTCATTACAAAACTTAAATTCAGAAAATCACAAGCTTGATTAATAGAAACATGGATTCTTCATGCCTCCAAACTCTCACATCCACTGCCATTCTTAAGCAAACGTGTTACCTCGGGTCCTGAACACACCACTAATGGGATTAGAAAGTCTCGGATTTCATAACCTTACAATACTGTGTAGTACATAACTCTCCTCTGCTCTCACTGTATTAAGATATCCCTGCAGGGGCATGTTAGGTAACAGTACTCAGTTACAGCTTTTCTTTGAGTGTAAAACATGATTTGCATTAGTAAACAGAACGGAAGCATGATTGTGTTATTATAGACTCCTGGAAAGTAACATGTGACCTGTAAAGCTATACCTGCGTGAGGCCAAAGGGACTCATGTCACAGAAAAATCTGCCTTTGTGTTCCTACAATGACTCGAGTTTTGTAGGAACACAAAGGCAGATTGGGGTTCAACAGCTGGATGATTTGTGCCCTCAGTCTATTATTTTTTTGACTTATCACAGCCTCTCATAGGTCGATGTCCTCAAATGACTTGTTTTATCCCACTAACAATGAAAAACCTGAACAAATTCAACGTCTACAATGATGTCAAACAGATGAATGTAGCAAATCCCACACTTGAGAGGTCGGAAACAAAATGTTTGGCAGTTTAATTTTAATATTTGAATTTAATTTTGATAGGTGACTTGAAACACTTGATCGTTTATCAATTTATTTTCCGTCAATCAACTAATAATTTCATCATATGTCACATGCGGTATATCTTTGAATGTATTGAATTAAATTGTTTCTTTACTTGTCTTCCACCTCACCTGTATGATTCAAACCACAGTAGTGTCTGATTGCTATTTAAAACCTGTAATTAGACCTTCTGAGACTTTTGAAAAATGTGCACACTGTACAGTCACCTGTTAAAGGGCAGATGTACAAGCCTTTGTTAATGAAGGAGGTGGGAACCGTGTGTATGGCCCAGTGGAATTTCAGTGTCCCATAGGGTGACTGGGGTTGGTGATGGAGGCAGTGGGAGCAGGGGGGGTAGAGTTGGTAACTCAAGCAACAACATCCAGGAGTGGTTAGAAGAAGGGAGGGGTGGGTGTGTATGTGTATTTCATTGTGTGCACAATCTCTTTGCAGGTAGATGTCCAAGAAGGGTCATCACAAAATGAAACCAGTGAAATATGTAATCATACTTTCTCTACCCCGCCTGCCCTCTCTTGTGTGTCAGTCATTGAGCTTCTGGATCGTTTGAGCTTTAAAATACAAACATTATTGATGCCATTGCACCCTCTGGTAAGAGAAGTTCTCCATGGAGAAATGCCATGCTGGTCAGAATAGTAAAAAAAAAAAAGAGAGCTGGGAAGCTGAATGCAGACGGTGAAAAACATTATGAAATCTATAACGAGAGTCTTTGCATTTCTAGTTGGGAACCAAAAGCAATAATTTTGCACTATTCACCAGAGTCTGAAATGAATTTTCCCACTTCCTTCCTTCCTCCTTATGAACCGTCCAGACCTCTCAGGTCGTCTGGGACACTGCAGCTCCAACTCTCAGTTCTATTAAATCAAGGCTGATCTGTCTGTCTGCCACTGCCTTTTATTAAACCAATTACTCACTTCTTACACTTTTACTGTTGTTTTATTTCTTATTTGTTTTATTTTCTATTCAACCCTTTTTTATTCCTATCTAAATGTTTTTATATTGTCTTAAGTTGGTTTTATTTGTTGTCTTAATGCCTTTTATATTTTATGTAAAACTCTTTGAATGACCTTGTTTTGAAAAGTGCTATAATATAAAGTTGCCTTTCCTTATGTAAAACTACAGAAAAATCAGTTATGCATCATCCATGGTGTCTTTCAGATCAGCATCCTTGACTCCAAGAGGGGCATGAATGTGGGAATTTTCCTGAAGCAGTTCAAAAAGTAAGTCATCCATATGCTTCTTACATAAAGCTTAATGGAGTCTGTACAGATGGGTGAGAGATGAAGACAAATACAACCTATATATAATGTCTTAGTGAGCCTCCACAACAATCTGGGTGCTCCTCGGCATAAATTGTTCCCTTGTCCTCTTAGATGAATTGAATTAGATGAAAACTTATTATTATATAAGTTTCCAGCTTTAGCTGCTCATGCTGCTGGCATATGGCTTTGCATAGAAAGCAATGGGTTCTAAAAATGTTACGATTGTCCCACCTGTTCTAAGGCTTAGATGCAGCACGAAGGAATCAATGATGAAATCAATGACTTTTACCAGATGTAATGGTTGTAGTCTTAAGCAAACGTTGTCTTTAAGCTTTGTGGGTGGAGCTTATTTATGATCTGCTCTATGGTAATAATAATGTACCAAAATGATGTGAACTAACACATTTTCTTGCGTATGTGATATTTCTGTGGGACAATGCATTGATACTGTGGTTGTGAAACAGCTTTAGAGTTGTTGTGGCCTTAAAGTCCAAATTCTGTGGCCACAACTGTGAAGAATAAGGAGTGCAGAGTGGCTCAGAGGAAGATGGATGGTGAAGCAACAGTTTGGCAGGCAGTTTAAACTTTCAGTCCGTTTGTGGCCTCAAGCCATCACAACAACTGAGACAGAGATATTTGGCCATGATGAGCAGGGCAGTAGTCAGTCTCACCTTTTGTTCTTCATAACACATGAGAGGTGTTAAACCTGGCCAAACACGTAATGATCCCAAAGTATTTAGAGACTCATTTAGAATAGAGCATATCAGAGGTTCTTTTGCTTCATCTACCACTTTATATTATAGCGTATTTTATGCTGTTCATGTTGCTATCCCAAATACTGTTGGTCCATTAAAATCATTCTCTGTTTCAGTTTGTGTTTTGGTGCCTGATGGAGGAAGGATCCATTAATTTGCAAGTGATGGAGATCAGGGTCACATTTGTGTCAGTTACTCTAATAGGCTCTTAATTATTTATAATTAATAGGTTCAGGAAATGTCGAGGTGTGTTCAATAGACTGAGCACAAGTGGTGTGGAGCAGAGTACAAAAAGAGTGTGAGGTCTGTTTTGCATGGCAGCGTGTTTGCATGGCTCCCCAGTGTATTTTAATGTCATTTGACTGTCAGCCATATTAAACTCAGTCAGGACGTAGTGTGATCGTGTTTCTATGTGTGTCTGCCTTTTCATTCCACTTAAACCCTAAAATGCATTCATCCTCTGTAATATACAGTACCAGTCAAAAATTTGGACACAGTTTCCCATTCAAGTGGATGGGAAACTGTGTCCAAACTATTGACTGGTACTGTATATTATCTCCTTTTTTTAAAAACTTTATTTAGCACATAAAAAAATCATTTTTACACAATAACCTTAATCCATTATACAGTATAAAACATGTGCAAGGAAGACAAGAAACCCCGAGGGGCTTGTGGAGCGTCTCCCTTAGTCATAGTGCTTGATTACAGTTTAATATAATATGAGTCAAAAAACAACAGAACAAAATGAACACATCATTAAAGTAGTGCTATTAAAAAGAAAGTAATAACTTTATGTAAAGAAAAAAAAGTGGCATAGAGAAGAAAGGAAAAAAAGGAATGATGGAAAAAAAAGAAAAGAAAGGAAAAATCAAATGGAACAATATCATCTCCTACATCTCCTTCATGGCTATATAGATGCTTTGAGTCTGTTTTCAAACAGCTGAACTCATCATGCGTCATTCAATAAATATAGTGTCATATACATTATGTATTATAATCATTATAATTTTTTTAATTAACATTAAAACAAGAGTAATAAAAACTACTTCTACACAGAAATAGATTTGTGAAATAGAGAAGCTTTGAAATTCTTTAACACAGAAAGTCTCCTGGATGATTTAATGATGCTATAAGTTTGTTGCGGCCATCATTTTTAAATGTTGAGTCATTCTAAATACTACAGAGCTCAGGGGCCTAAACTGATGCTGCGATGGAGAAGCTGCCCAAACACCAAACCAATGTACCTGATTATATATCTTGAATGTAGAATGGAAAATTGAAGTTATTGAGAAAGTAAGGATGCTTATCATAAAGACAGAAGATTATAACACATAATACAGTAAAAATGTATCTTAACTGTTTGATATTTTTTAAGGTTTTGCAAAGTGACTTCTTTTGCTCCAGCACAATACAAATTTCTACTTTGTGACTTGATGTTTCTTTATTAAATTAACATTCAAAGTTGTAGTTCACATCTTTCCTTACATTACGGAAAAATGATTGAACCTATGAGTTTTTACAAGGTATATTTTCTAATGCAGTCGCTCCTTTCCTAAAGCAATGGTACAGCTACATTAGTTTCATGGAGATCCTTTAAGGCTGTGATGGGCCTGAAACTATCTCAGTTTTATTTGTGTTGAACACTTATATCTTAAATGGGTTCACATGCGTTTTACAAGCAGGTTTACAAGCATAAGAGTAGAATTAATTATGCAACAGTCCATCAATTTTATATATAAAATAACACAAAGCATAAAACTCTGATATCGCAGCACTGCTGACTTTGGTATGTCATAGATGAATGTCGCGAGAAGTAACTAGACATGATCGGATATAAATGTTCTGCTGAGCTCATGTCCTTCATTTTCAGTATTTTTAGTTTCCTTTTCTTGTTTATGAAGCCAAACAGGGACATCTGACTGTGTTGTAGCAACAGCTGGATTTAGTGCTCTGCAAACACAGGGGAGCAAGCATTAAAGGAGAACACCTGTACCGTTTATCATCAGACTTAATTGCCTTCCAGGTCCAACCGTTCTATTGTTGAAGACATACGACGAGGAGAAGGAAAGATTTATGGAGCAGAGCTGCTCAAAGACCTGCTGAAGCTCCTGCCTGACGCAGAGGAGGTCTGTGTCTGTGGATGTCTGTGTGGCTTTCACTAAAACTGATGATAGAATGTTTATAGAAAACCAGAGAGCCCGCTGAGCTTCCTCTTTATTTTTCCAATAGATCAAGAAACTTCAGGCATTTAAAGGAGACCCAGACAAGCTGACACTGGTAGACTCCTTTATGTACCTCTTAATCCAGGTGCCTCGGTGAGTTCATTTCAACGGTGTGTACACAGTGTAGTTTCAGTCAAAGGGAAATATGAAGTCACTTTTTTGACTGCAAAGGAAGAGTCATTTGCATTCTGTGGGGACTTTCCAACAACCTTGTCCTGCTTCCTTCATTCATGTCTTCATATAAAAGTGCTGTGTTTGTGTAGGGGACAGAACATGTTGATTCACAAGATAAAATGTAACGCACCTGCGTTTCCAAAGAGTGAGTCATCTGCAGTCTCTTCACAAGACCCTACCTTCAAAGAATTCTCACATATGCCTTAAATATTATTGTAGCAAACTCTGCAAAACAATATATTATATTCTCACTTTAAAATCTTTTTTCTACATTTTCTTTGCTGCAACAACATTGGGTGATAACACAATAAAGTTGTATTAGAGTAAATTAGATGATGTGATCATCACATGGGGTCTGATGAGATAATATAGTGATTGGAATTGAAACACTGCTCTCAGAGATTATTAAATTAAATAACAGTATCATCGCCCCAATGTAAAAATGACGGCTGAGAATATAGTCATCAGTCTGTCCTCAATAATGTTTTTGTTTGGAGTATAACACAAATTATACATACACTTTATACATATATTAACCATGATAAGTAGTTGTGCTTTTTGACATTTTGAATTTTCTACAATTTTTTTTGTTGTCTCCATGCAAAGGTGATTTTTAAGGCGTATCTGCAAAGGGCTCATCTTGTCCGCAGTGTATCTGGCAAACTGTACATTCCAGATTTCCACATTTCAGATGACTCTTGTTAGATGAGTCATGACTATAACCACCACTACCATGTTATAGATATGTCAAACATTCAACATTCTGAACATTTTAACATTGAAAATACTTGTTAGACTTCTTTGGAGACCACCTGTCCTTTAAAAGAGGCCCATATTATCAACACCTACAGAATGAGGATCGCCACATGAAATCAGATTTAACTGCTCTCTTTTTCATCTGCGACAGGTTTGAGGTTCGGATCGAGGCCATAGTCCTCCGCGAAGAGTTCTTCCCTTCCTGTACTGTAATGAGTCACGACATTGATGTGGTCCGCGTTGCCACTAAAGGTAATAGCACACAGGCTTCCGTTATCTTCACACACACACACACACACACACACACACACACAGTCACGTGTGCTCAGACATGTGACCCAGATATCTGAGCTGTGTCACCGGAGATACAGTGATATGAGGACAGAATGGAAAGATGAGACTGTGTCATCCCTGTACTGTTTTGTTGTAATGTTGTAATATTGATTATTATTATATGTAGATGATGCATTATTTAAATTAATATATTTGTTATAAAAGTTTGAAAGAAAGCCATCTTTTTTTTTCTTTTTCAGTCGTGCTGAGTGGCTACAGAATAATAACAACACAATGTGAACATTAGCATGCTAACATGGTCACAGTGACTGTTGACACGCAGATGTTAGGCAGATATGGTTTTCTACTATATTCACTATTTTTGGTCAAAATGTTAGCATGCTAACATAGTTAATAATAAACCTGACATACAGCTTAGGCTGATGGGAATATAATTTGTTTTGCATATATACAAGCAACAAGTAAGCAACTTTAAATCTATCCCTAATAGATCCCTAACCTATTGAAACAAACAAATATGTGATACATAAAAATTGCTTTTTTAAGTAGCTACAACCAAAACATGTTAAATGATGAATAACCATCATTTAGTCATTAACATAGAAATAACAGTCGTTGGTGCATTTCAGAGTAAACGATGGTGTTGGTGAGATTTTTTTTGTGCATGATTGAACACACCTGGCCAAGGCAATAAAATACCGGGTCTAATTAATGTCCTACTGAAACAACTGATGATGTCACGACTTCAGCAAAACTTACCTGACCAGGTAATAGCTGATGCTGGCATGCTGATGGTCGGAACTAAGCAGACACATGTAGCACAGATGTTACAGATGTTATGGCGCATGGCACATTTAGTGACAAGTCCAGATTTAACTTGCACAGAGCTGATGGTCGTAGGCGTGTATATCATCGTCGTGGGGAACGCTATCCTGCCGCATACATCCAGGAAGTGGACCGTTTTGGTGGTGGTGTCATGATGTGGGGAACCATTGCTAATGGATGGCGGTCAGAACTTGTCCACATCCACGGTTTACTGACAGCTATCCGTTACTGAGATACAGTCCTAGGTCCACATGTCATTCCCAGGATACATCAAACAGGCGTCACCTTCATGCATGACAATGCCAGACCACATGTGGCTTATGTCTGTCAGGTGTAGACCTACCTGGACCAGAACAATGTCGCTGTCCTTCCTTGGCCAGCATATTCACTAGATCTCAACCCAATAGAGCATCTGTGGGATGCTCTGGATTGCTGGGTGAGACGGAGAGATCCTGCTCCAGCAACACATGAAAAACTTGTCACAGCACTGCAGGAAGAATGGCTGCCATCCCACAAGTCCAGATTAATCGTCTATTTAGGAGGTGAAAACTGATTGTTGTTGTTCTCTGTATCACCATCTACACTTTTTGACTTGTAAACACTATGGCAACAACCACTAATTTGTACAAAACACATTTTTCTGTACTGTTAAAGTGTGAATAAAGCTGTCAACCATAATTTGCCTTTGATATTTAATATGAACAGGATGGCATGAAATCCTACAAAAGTATGTGTTTTTACCGTTGATCAAATCACATTTTGGAGCTATCAATTTGATGATGTTTCTAGATAAAAAGTTAGGGTTTCAACAAGTTCATGGGAATCCATCCAGTAGTTTCAGTCCGGGCCAAGGGACCAACTGACCCACTGACCAACCAATACTGCCTTTACCCAAGCCACATCGCTAGCAATGCTAAAAATAACACGTGATGCTGCAAATAACACACAAGAGTAGACACAGACGGAACACTGATGCCTGCATCAATGTCCCTAATTCATATTCTGGGTGCTGATGAACTGACCAAGGAACGGTGTAAACTAATAGAGCTTATTTTGCAACCATCATCTGAGCCTGTGTTATTTTAGCAGAGTCACACTTAACTGTCTGTGGTTTATTGGATTTTCTACTGTGTACATTTTACTGCATTGCAGAGCTAACAGTTAAACACTGCATGGGACAAATTAAGAAGAACTGTTAATGACTCCATTTAATTAACACTTACAGTATTTAACATTTCCCCTCACTCCCTCTTACTAAAAACACACATGGTGAAAATGTAAGGATAAAATTTTGTTGACATTCTATGAATTTGGACAAGGCTCATCATTATTACTGCTGCTAGTTCAGTGTGGTGGTGGTGATGGTGGTGGTGGTAATTGAAATCGATGCAGTGTGATGATGGATGTTACTCTGGATTCTCCAACTGTGTTTATATGATCTCATCCTAAAGAGCTGATGAACTGTGAGGAGCTTCATGCCATTCTGCATCTAGTCCTGCAGGCTGGAAACATCATGAATGCAGTAAGTCCAACAGTAATGTTCATGTCATGTCTACCTTATAAAGATTAGGCTTGATTTTGCTTTACACATTCTTTAAAAATCCAACAAAAAAATAATGTGATGCTTTCTGACATCCCTACTCTGTGGCATTCTGTCTCAAGTTCATTCATTCCTACTGAGGACATAAATCTCATTTCCTTCTTTCAAGCAGGAGTAAATGCTGCATTTAGCTTAGCTTAGCATAAAGACTGAAAACAGGAGGAAACTGTTAGCTGGGCTCTTTCCAAAGGTAAAAATCAGCCTGCCAGTACCTCTACAGCTCACAATTTAACATGTCACATCCAGTTTATTTTATTTATTGAGGTGCTGTTAGGCCTATTATTATGCCTTCATGTCAGCGATAGCCTTTACTGGAGCCATTATGTTTTCGGGTCGTCAGTCCAATTCACCGCTTTGTGAAACACATGATTGTGTAAAGGATATTCAGAACCTCGAACACTCGCAAGGTAATTTGTTGTTAACACAGTTCTTAAGCTACTGAGTGGCTTCTGTCCGAACGTTTTGAAATCTGGGTTGTAGTTTCACACTTACCGTAGAATGGATCTTCTCAGTAAGAAAGGAAATAACCGTGTTATTTTTGGGAAAAAAGGTCTGAGGATTGATGGGTGGATGACATGACATTATTGGTTGAAATTAATTGCTTCAATCCTTCAAAAGCAATCTTTGTTTAGTTTTACACCAAGAACGCATGATTGGATTTTGATAAAAGAATACAAAGAAATATAAATTCTCTGTGCTTTGTTGGAATAAAGTGTTAGATAGGTTCACAACCTGACCAGGGATGTGATCTAAAAGAGTTAATCATTTTTCATTTTATCTCCGATGAGCTACTGTATATCAAGCTATAGCTCCATGGGATGCATTTGTTGGTAAATCAATTTGTTCTCAAACAAGACAACTATACAAGATCATCAGCCTTATCCATATCAACATTTTGAGATCTTTCTGTGTGGTTCTCCAGGGTGGCTACGCAGGTAATGCTGTTGGATTCAAGCTATCATCCCTCCTCTCATTGGCTGACACCAAGGCCAACAAGCCTGGGATGAACCTGCTGCACTTCGTTGCCATGGTTCGTCAAAGCTTAAGTTATAAAACATAATGCACTTAATACCATGAAAATCTGATGCAATCAAGCAAAACGAGGTGTCAGAAATTACAGCAGTGTTTCTTGGGGTACAGTTCTCTTGTGTTTTTGAAGATATTAGTGTTTATATTAACACTTTTCTCTTGTGAAAATAAATCCTATAATATAATAATATAATGGATACTCTTGGAGACATTGCTCATATATCTGTAGGGTAATTGGACATTCTTCCCATTAATATATAACATTGGCAGTCTGTGGTTTATCTGAACACTACAATGAAATCACACACAAAAAACATCTTAAAATGAAAATGTTTGAAATAAGAAATCAAAACTATGGGACACGTATTTCAATAAGAGTCAGCCATTTGTCAGAACTTCTCCGATTTCAGCTAAAACGTTGCCGTGTAAACGGGGCCTTAGACTGATGAGGCTGGGGAAATTATGAAGCTGGTGAACATGCAAAGACTAGATGGTGATTGGGGAGTGGAGGGTGTGCATAACAGCAGCATGAGTGAACTAGAAGAGCAAAGAGAATCATATACCTAAAAAGACAGCAGCAAGATAATAGACTGACAATGAAAGCTGAATGAACGTCATGGGGCCGATGGATAAGCAAATGAGAACAGCTGTTATCTCAGATGACGGCAGCACTTACCTTACCAAACTAAGAGTAGTCCTTCACACTGCAATGGCACCGCTTTAAACAGACATTAAACATTCAAACAGATGTAAACTGTATGATGTGTCTTTCCCCCCAGGAGGCAAAGAAAAAAGATGAGGAGTTGCTCAAGTTTCCAGAGAAACTTCAGGATGTCCAGAGTGCAGCCAGGTAAGACATTCTATTCATTTCTGTACCAGTTTCATACTTTAACATCGCTATAATAACACCAGTAATTCCATAATACAATACAAGATTAGACCCTTTTTGTTATCTTAAGCCTGTTGTTAATGTTTTAAATCAAACCATGGGAATCTATAAAAATGTGAACAAAACTGAGATTTTTACATTACTATTATTTGCTGAATTGACAACCACATCCAGCCTCATTAGTCCAGCTGGCATCCATCTTCATTGTAGTACTTTGAGTGTCATTTACTGAAGGCAGCATAATGCTGATAGCTGTCTGCTTCGCAAGGTCATCTCTGTGTGGAGTCTGTACAACTCATGACGCAGAGAGCCGAGATTACTCCCTCCCTTCCTCCCTTCCTCCCTCTTTGCCTCCCTCAGGATATGTAAAGGCATTTCTCACAGCGGCCCTATCTTAACCTTTAATGGAAGACAATCTGACAAATGCTGTTATATATTGTCATGCTTAACAGTGTTATGGGACAGTTTGCATTTAGTGATGTAATTTAAAATTGTCCCTAAGCACCTTTTTTTTGCTGATGTAATGTTTTTCATGTAGAATCTCAGTGGAAAACATCGAGGTGGAGTTTTCCTCCTTATATGTTCGGATTAAATCCCTGGAGGAGAAGGTTCAAGGAGACCAGGAGCTACTGCAGCAGCTGGAGCCCTTTCTGCAGGTGACACAGCACTAGTTATGAAATACATTATTTACATAGGTGTTGGATCCAGGCTACTGTACATTTCTGTTACTGCTGACTCCAATACTATAGACAATGCCACCCATGAAAGTGTATTACATTTTATAGATAAACAATGTGTGTACCTGATGTCTCAGGGTTCAGCACGGACACTTCAGGACCTGAAGAGACGCAGGCTGGATCTGCGTAAAGAGGGAAACGCTCTCATTGATTTCTTTTGTGAAGACAAGGACACCTTTAAGCTGGACGAGTGCTTCCGCATCTTTCAAGACTTTTGCAACAAGTTCATGAAAGCTGTCAAGGTCAGTTTGCTGGATGTTGTTAAAAAGAAGTCGGACAAGGAAGTAATGCAAGGACACAATTACACAGGTTTCAAGGAAACCCCCACATGTCCAGAGTTATCATCCCCAGAAAACTGTCTCACAACCAGGTGAACCAGAGAAAGACTTCCTGATCCAAGCTGAACCTACTGTATGTCCATTAATGGATCTTTACCATGTGTACTTGTTTGTACTTACTTTTAAATAATGTTTAAATATTGACATGACCTCTCTAATCGCAGTTTGTTACTTATCCGGTCAGACTTAGTTGAAGAGATGTTTTTGTAGTGATGTCATTCTCGATTGCGCCATCATGCTACATGTACAACTCCATGCATTGTTTGAAATCAGAAGTGGTTGAAAGACATGTGAAGTGGTTCCTTCTAATGGAAGGTGAACAACGGACAGGGATGGTTCAGTGCTCCCTGGTGGCCGCTGGATTTGCTGGTCCTTGAATGCATCACTATTTCCAAACTATGTTTTTAAACCAGTCTGTTCCATCACAACTGGAAGTACGAAGTAGCGGACAGGAAATTCAATTGTAAAAATAAATATTCAAGGTCGAAGGAAAACCACCCTTTTCACAGAGAACAGTTAAATTATGGTTAATACATATCTTTATAAATGTATTTTGAGTATGAATATGATCTATAAAATCATTTTTGATGACATTTGCCAGTGTTGGACCATTTCACTAATCATGATAGCCGGTCTTGGCTTTTTTTCATGTTATTTGATGGGTCTGTCCAGAGTAGTTTTAGTGGCGGAGATTCCGTCAACAAAAATGGCCCAGTAAAATAGGAGAGCAAGTTTTGCAAATGATAATAAGATGATACTACAAAAACAGAATTATTACAGACACATTTTGAAACAACTCCATTAGGATAATTGACTTTATAGGTAAGAAATGCTTGAAATATAAATTACTTATCAGCTAACTTGATGTTAGCATCATTTATTTGTATAACCGTCTTCCTGTCCACCTCTAAACGTTTCTCTATCTTCCTCTTTTTCTCAGGACAACATGGACCGTGAGCTGAAGGAAGCAGCTAGACAGCGTCGTCTGAGAGAGTTGGAGGAAAAGCGTTTTGCTTGGTCGGGCGCAGATCAGGGCGGTGTATTTGGTCGCAGCAGCAGCGAGAACGACGTGGAGATGCTCACCAAGGAAGGCCTGCTGGACTTCTTCCAGCAGAGATCTCAGAGTCCACACAGCCCCCTGGGACGCTCTGCTAGCGCCCGCCGCCACCGTCACACCATGACCTCCATAGCAGACCAAGAGCTCAGAGGATACCTTGAGCTATTTGGACGCACTGGGAATCCCAGTGACTATTCCAAGTTTAACAGTCTACCTCGTTCAGGCCGCAGCCTGCATCGGAGAACGACACCCTGGATCTTAGCCCAGGATGACAACCGTGAGCTGGGCTGCGAGAGACGGGTGGCATCTCCATGTGCAGAAACTGAGCCCATCAGCCCACTGGCCAGGTTTTCATCCTCTGGGTTAAGTCATCATGATCCGTACAACAACAACAATATTTATTCATCTGTGTCAGAGGGCAGCGCTCTGCCTAATTCCTGTTTTATCTTTGAGAAGTCGGCCCATCTTTCCAACCCAACAATTAACGGCCACATGAATGTTAGTGTGGAGAAGCACACTTTAGTTCGAGGTCCTCAAGCCTTTGACCTTCCAAGTCCAAACAATAACAGTAATCATATGCATTTTGTCAATCAGGGGGATGTCATGGTTACGGATTTGGAAAGGGAGATTCGGTCACCTCCTGTAAGTCTGGACGACCTCCTTCATGGTAACGTTTTGGAAAAAGGAGCAGGTCTTAAGGCAGCCTGTGAACGGAAAATAGACCAACGGGTCTCTCCTGAGAGAGAGAAAGAAGAGGATGACAGTACAGTTTCATCAACAACCTGTGATACACCCCTCCCACTAGACACTATATCCAATAAGCAACCGATGTTTTATATACTGGACTGCACCGAAACCGACTGCTCTGTCACTTTGGATTACTCCGAGGTTGAAAGCTCGTCTCTAACAAAAGAAGGACTTTTCAGAATTCCTGACCACCGCAAAGATCAGGAGAGCCAGCAGGATCCAAGCTCTTTGTCCTCTAATTGGGAGTCCATGTCTCCCAAAGATCAGTCTGTTTCAACCAATGAGCTTTCAGCCCCAAAATCTGTGGACGCCGCATCCATGACTGCTATGACAGAGGAATGGGACACAGAGAGCTATGACACTGCTGAAGGAAAACAAGGTGGAGAGAAAGATGCACAGAGAATCAGCAGAAAACCTGCACACACAAAAACTAAAGCTAACAAAGCGACTAATTCCAGTGGAGGTCGCGGTGTGCGAACACTTCTTAGCAGCGAGAGCCAGGCCCTGCGGAAAGTTGTCCCCATTAGCAAGCTTACAAGGACAGGTTGCAGTAGCAAGAGAGCGCAGGTGCATGACAGCACAGAATCACGCCGGCCTCTTCGAGACCAGAGCACCCCAGCGAGAGGAAGGAGCGAGAGGATCACAAGACCACCTCGACACTCCAGTGTGCCTCCTGATGAGTCCAAAGCTCAGAGGGGAAGCAGCCTCACAGGCAGCATTTCGAGATGGGGACGTGATTCAACCCCAAGAAAGGCTTCCATCCACAAGCCGAGCGGCAAACCCCTGAGGAACATCCCCAAGCCTGCACTGGAGGAAAAGATGTGCCGCTCCACCATGAGAGCCCTAGCACAAGCCCAAGTTCAGGCTCAGGCTACAGTTTCCTTTGAGAACAGTAGCTCTCACACCATCAGCACAAAAAACACCTCTGGTGTCCCCAGCTTTGCCCGCAACACCGTAGCTTCATCCTCCCGCAGCAAAAAGGAGCTAGGTCCCCTGTCCGTCCCCTCTACCCCGTCTCACAGCCCCTCGCTTCGGGGTCAACGAACCCTGGCGAAAGCGAACAAGTTGTCACCCGCTGCTCAAACTAGCGAGGAGCGGCCTCAAGGGACAAACCTGCGGCGGGTGCAAAGTGTGAAGGCGACCAGTCATAACGCCCACCGCAGCGAGACCCCACCACCACCTCCAGCACACGAAGACTTCCTTAAAAGTAATAGCTTTTCTGAAAAGTCTGTACAGTCTAGAGACTCTGGAACACCCAGCAGGAATGCTAAACCAAGCTGGAAATGAAGCAAACTGTGTAGAACGAGAGACCTCATGTAAGTCTCATGAAATTTATTCTTCTACCCCATCTACAGAGCAGACCTATCTTCTAATGTCATGCAAAAGACACAAATCAAACATCTCACCTTGTAGGATTCCTCTCGTAGCCGACTGTATCAGGTTTATGACTTGCAAAGAGCAAGATGCAATGAGCTGCTCCATTTTTGTTCATTTAAAAATGCTACTGTTTTCACATCCTCCTTGTTTCTGAGGGGATATTGATTTAACCAACAAATGGCAAATTGGTGTTTTTACCCAGGAGCCTCTTGGCCTGCTTAGCTGTCTACTGTATGCACTGTATATGCTAGTGTCTGTGATGTTGATGTTGAACACGACTGATTATATGATGCTGCTAATTAGCTCTGACAATTCGAGTGACTTTTTCATTCAGGGTTATGAGATTTGCTGTACCTTAACTTGCTGCTTTTATGGATTCTTTCAGATTTGTTGCATCCTCCTGTACAGTATCACTTGGTTTGCTTCATGATTCTTTTTCTTGATACCTCAAAAAGATCGCAGTGGCCTTGAACCAGCAGAAAAAGTAGAATATGTTCACCTGACTCTGCATGATGAAGATGTAGGCGAAATCAGACTAACTGGTTTAAACAGCAATGTCACTTTTTACATTTAATATGACTACAATATATAAAGTCACAGATTATAAACCAGTGTATACCACCAGTGGTACTTACCTTGTATATGTATGTGTTAGTAGTCTGTATACGTGTTAGAACTCCTCCGTAGTTTCATGGAGAAGACGCATATGTGGGAAATATTTCTTACACTGTAGGCTAATACACAAATCGATGGTAATGCTTTTAGAGGAAAGCATTGAATGCATGTGAAACTATACTGAAATGATCATCAGCCATGTGATTATTTGGCAGTGATCATAGGATTATGTAACAACACTTACTACTTTTTTTGAAGGCATTTCCAAAACCATTAAAGACTTTTCTAATAATGTGGAGGAAGAAATATTTACTCTGCTACATGATACAAAAGATCTTTTAGCCAGTTCCCCAATTTGCATCCATCCAGTAAGTGCATCCAGTATGTCCTTGCTCAGTTGTATGACACAAGAACAATATAAACAGGCCATAAACAGGCCTACCAATACATATACAGATTTTATTGCAGATTCTTAAGATATGAAAGTTATTTTATAAGTTATAAAATAACATTGACATTGACATCCTTCTCAGTAGAGGATGTTAATCTCAAGTCCTGGCTACCGGTGTAGCTGCATATCTGTAAATGAGAGAAAGGGCCAAAATAAAAAGAAAAGATTTAAAATAAACTATCAAAGATATAAGTCCTTCATGCCTTACTGAATCTCCTTTATTTCACCTACACATTTGTGGTGGCTTTGCCATATTCTGTTCAGTGGCTGAAGAAAAGATCACCCTCTTATGAAAACATTTAAATCCAGTAGATCCCATTTTTATTTTATTTGGATCTACAACAACTTGTATACACACATATATACAAAGCACTAAATATGCCAATTTTTTTTTCTTACAATGTTAAAGAAGGTGGCAAAAAACTCCTGGATTCATCTTTTTATCCAGATCCACACCAGAATTTATTGGGTTCTTTCCTGGCCCATGCTCCAGTCTTCCACTGAGTTTAGTGGAAATCTGTCCAACATTTCTTTTGGTAATCCTGCTTACAAACAAACAAATCAAAACACAGGGGAAAACCTATAGCCTCCTTAGCAGAGTTAATAATTCAGTTAATGCATTAACATTTTTTTTTAAAGTTACCCATCCCCATTTCATAAGATAAACATATTCTTCTTGATTTGAGTATACCAGCCAGAAATGACATTTTTCTTCTCAATCTAAGACAAAATCTTACGATTTTTTATCAGTTATTTTTGTCCATGTTGATGTTGCATTGTGTTGTTTTAAATTTTCATAAAAGATAGCTGCTGTATATGTACAGTATGTTTCTGTGTGTCATACAGAAAGAACAATATACAATACTATAATATCATTTTTAGCTGTAGGAAATATAGTTGGAACTTGGGCAATGGGTCAAAATCTTTTATTTCATGTAACATAATGAATCTTCTTTTTTTTTCTAATTAATTAGAAGAGTTTTGGAGAGTTTTGAAAATATGTTCAGGTCACCAGTATGTTTTATTAAAAAACCTTCCTAGCTTCTCAAAGATCATATACTATTAATGTTATTATGATTTTTTGTAAATAGTCGATCTGTGGACCCTTTCAGACCACTTGCCTTTTAAATTGCATTGTGCCATTGCCTTTGTGTCTGCAATGCACTGCTTTGCCTCAAAGCTTACTGCAGCCGATCCATCACCAATAGAAACCACTTGATTGTGAAAGGAGAGTAGAAACCTTTCCTACATTCCGTCACACCGAACTGAAACAGTGACTCCTCTGGTTAGTGATTCACTTTGTACATAATGTAAAGACATAGTATTTTTCTGACTATCTATAAGTTTACATGACATTATAGGAATAAAAGGTAAAAGAGTGAAGTATGTGAGCGCACATATATTTTAAAATGGTCCGAACATTTGTGTTTTCTACGTTTAGAGCCCTGACATGTTGACATGCTGTGGTTGTCTTCCTGCTCCTTGTAATGCAAATGAAGTTGATGAAGCGATGACACAAAAGGCCAACTATGTGTGTGGCCTGTGTGTAGCCTAAATTTGGACTTTCACAGAGCATTGAGCGAAGTAATGGAGCTCTGGAGCTAATTATGATTTTCTTGGTTAATCATTAAGTCCAATAAAGAGTCAGAAAATAGTGAGAAATGACTAGAAGTAGGTAATCTTAAAGCTAAAGTAGACATTTCAGAATGTTTGTTTTGTCCAACCAACTGTCCAAACCCCATATTATTCCCTTCACGGTAGTAGAGTGCTGATTGATAATAATTAGTCTCTAAAATAATAACTGGGATACTGCAGCTTATGAAGTTCCACCTTATTTTGAGCATGAAAATTGTAGTTTAAAAGCTGCAGAAACAGTAGCTGGACCTGGAGTTAAAATGTGTCCTCCTGTAAACTAACTATCACAGTGATTGATGAAAATAATCTCCTGGTTTAGCAGTTTGTAACCTACACACATTATCTTTGGTTTGTAGAAAATGTCTCTACAAGGTTTAATTGTGTAATGACCTTTTGCATTATGGACCCAGCTGTTTAAGAAAAAGGACACAATAGCTTACTTTGCATATTAAACATCTGTAGAGATGCTATTCTCCCAACCCAGACACAATTTATACACCAAGTCTCCATCTTCTGCTTCCTCTTTTGTGTATCCCACAATGCTGCCGCCCTTTTAACTGCCCCGAGCCTCACAATGGCCGCCCTTTACATTACATCTGACTGCCTTACAGCAGTAGAGCTGCTGTGGAATTTGAATACTTATCTGCCCTTTTCACCACAGCTTCCTTGTTACCTAAGTAACAGCCCAAACATCAATTACTGACTAAAAGACCTGCAAACCTAAAGGTCAACTCTATCCGCAAACTTTTGTCACGTTACAAGGCCCAGACAAGCCTAAACTGGTATTGCTTCATACCACTCTACCAAATCTTATTTAAAGTGAACTTCAGTGGCTTTTTAAGTCATTCCCTGCAGAACTGTTCATTCCCGAGTTGTACTAAATGTATTCCCTCTATTTAACTTTCACTTAATGATTAAATGTGTCTTGTTCTGATGTTAATTTTCTTACTCTGGAACTAAATGACTCATGCTTTTTTAGTTTGTAAGAGAAGTCTTGATGCGTCTGCTTTAGTTTTCACATCTGAGGTAAATAGGTGCTTCATCGCTCTGCTTGGTCTTTTCAATCTGAAGTCTCATATTGACAAAGGAAAGACTGATCTCCATGCTGAGCCATTGATCATCTCTGATAGAACTGTGACGTTAACCCCACTGCAGTTCATATTTCCAAGGATGACATCAAGAAACAAATAAAAATCATGTTGCTGTGTAATCTGTGAAAACTTGTTGGTGATTATTTAAGTGAATTGATTGAATGGATGCTGTAAGGAATCCTGAGCTTTGACTAATGTAAATTAGCTGGCAGAAGGCATGGTGGTGCAGTGGTTGGCAGTGTCACCCCACAGTAAACAGGTTCAGGGTGTGAATTCAGACCTGGGGTCTTTCTGCGTGGAGTTTGCATGTTGTCCCCGGATCTGTGTGGGTTCTATTAGGGTGCTCTGGTGACCTCCCACATTCCTAAAACATGCAATACAAGATCGCTCGGAGAGCGCAAACCTCGGCCAAGGCCCAACAATCCTCGACATAATTGTTAGGGCCTATGTCTATCAAAGCGGTTTTCCCAGAGGCCAGCGAATTTGTTTAATTATTTGTAATGGGAGCGCCGTGTATTTACACTACGCTACAAACGGCAGTAGCATAATGAGGCTTGTGGGGTTTTTTTTCGTGGTCACCCAGAGTTGAAAAATGTTCAACTTTGGGTGAAACGCAGCGACTGTCACTGTCACTTTTTAATAAACTGTCCAATCAGAGCGGATGAGGGGCGGGACCCACACGTAGACCTGCAGGTCGTCCTCTCTCCTTACTTTTTCAGAAGAGCACCTGACATTTTCAGCTAGGAAAAAACACGTTGGTGGACACAGACCCTTATTCCAGCAGTACCAGTTCCATCTCTCACCAGGTCATTACCAAAATTTAATCACCTCAAGGATATGCTAGGATCTATGTTTGGTGAAAATTTCATGCAAATCCATCCATTGGTTTTTTGCGTAATCCTGCTAACAAACAGACAAACAAACAAACCGAACCGATCACATAACCTCCTTGCTGGAGGTAATCAGTTGATTGGTGAGTCTAAATAGCCCGTAGGTGTGAATGGTTGTTTGTCTCTCTATGTGTCAGCCCTGTGATTAACTGGCAACCTGTCCAGGCTGTGCCCTGACTGTTTAAAGGCCCCAATGTCAGCTGGGACAGGCTCCAGGGGCCCCGCAACCCTCCAACAGATTATACTGCATATGTATGTATGTGTATAGAAATGTGGAAACGGATGGTAAATTAGAAGATTCATGTAATTCACACAAACCGTCCGTCATCTGTATTGTTTGAAATCAAATTAATATGTAAGATTAAAATAAATAAATGATTGACTCGAGACACACTGTTTGTAGAGGAAGTGGTGGTAATTAGTCGTTCTGATTATCATCACCAGTCGGCATGATTTGTTTTTAAACTGTTAGATTTTATATATTGAAAAATAAATGTGCAGTTATCTATATGAAACAGTACCAAATTGGTGAATCTACTGACTCTATGTGTCCCACTGCCACCTTATAACCACTAGAGAGCAGCAGAGTATATTGTGCTGTTCTGCCAGACCTCTGATTTATTTCTAGATTCAAAAACAAAAGGGTCTAACCACTGTGTATAGACGGTATGTACTATACATACTGTATACACACTTTATATCGACCAATATGTTTCAAAGAAGAACTTTTCAAGCAATGTTTTCATATCATTAAAATAAGGGTACCTGTAGTTTGCTTTTTTCCCATTATGTCCTCACTATATTTTCTATTCGGAGCTTGAGTGGCACCATTGAGCCACGTGAAGGGCCGTCTCTTGATTTTGAGATAATCGGACAGTAGAAAAAATAGTTAATCAAACTGAAACGATGTTTTTAGAACAGATTTGTATACATTTGAGTCAACAACAATGACACACTTGCATTGGAGAGGAAGCTGCAGTCCAAGGGCCTCTGAAGAGAACGTGGACAGAAAAAGAAACATCAAGTGACATTTTCTTTCTCACACCGACAAAACACTATTCAACCTTATTTTATTATTACTGCTTCATGGATCCATTAGAAGTTACTGTCATGATGGAGAAATACTAGGTTTAATGGGAAAAGACTAGTTGAAAGCCACAGTATTTATGTCCATTATGGATTAGTTTTAGCCTATATGCTAGAAGTGGTAGCCAGTGTTGGCTCAGTACGCTATAAGATGTAACCCGTCTCGTGACTTAGCACGTTTACCTCTGGATCAAAGTTGCTGTAGCCATGTGTGAGGGATTATGCTCCTCTCAATCCCTCCTTATCCTGCAGCTCAACCTAACACCTGAAGAGTAGGATCTTAACTTTCCCTCTCCCACTGCTGCTGGAGGTAGTGATGGGTCGACTACATTTCATTCACAGCTAGTGCTCCGCTTTTTGTTTGGGATTCTTTTCAGCAGCTCAAGGATGTCCTCCTGCTCATCATGAAGCAGACAAATGGAATCAGACGACAACCCGGACAGGCAAGAGGTCTTCACAACACCAGTCCTAAAAAGAGTGAGTTACAAATGCTGTCTGTTTTATGAGGCATTTTTTTACGGTACATTCTTCATCTGGTGAGTTTTAAACAGTGAATGTTTACATTTGCAGTCGATTTTCTCTGAGCAGACGAAAATGAAGCTGTGATCTTTCGATCGCAATGTGAGCTCATTCCTCGGAGATTTAAACAACACAATGTCACAGCAGATTCTTCTCACTGAATCAGTCTGACCTTTAACAAATGCTGTGCGTCCACACGCATGTGTGTGCTACAGCCTGGACAGCAACATGCTGAGGCTTCATAGACTCGTACTACTACAGCTACAGGGGATTATCAGTGTGCCATACACAGAGCAACACTGAGATTAGGAGCCAGTGTAAATACAACAGCCTGTTTGTATCCAGACTGTACAGAAAAAAAGAAAATCTGACAATAAGAATATGAACTTTGAGATGTGCAAATGCAAAACAAACTGAGATTTTCTGTCAGTGTGCAGGAGAGAAAAGCTTTTGCAGTGATGCTGACGTCCACTTCTTGCTTCTGTCTCCAGATTCTACATGACATGAACATTTGGTGAAGGCAAGAAAGTGGACTGACCTCACAGATGCAGAGAGACGAGACAAGAGAGAAAACTGGTGCAAACAGACATGGGGTGAGGCTCAATCTGCATTAATGTGATATAAAGTCCTTCCTTTGCTTGTGTGGACACTTTTTGCTTGATCACAATACAACGCTGAACTGTCTTTCTGTACATAGCTGAAAGAATAGCATTGAACAGATTAGATACTGACAAGAAAATCAATTTGCAACTCTTTTGCCAATCATTTTCTCCCTGCAAAGTTGCCAAATATTCTCTGGTTGCAGCTGGAAACATTTGAAAAATGCTGCTTTTAGGTTAAATCTTTGGATTTCATATTAATGGTAGGATAAAACAAAGAATTTGGAGACACCATCCTGAGCTATGAGCATTTTATAACTTTATATCGACAAAATGATTCATTGGCAATTCAAGAAAATAATCGTCAAATCAGCCAATAATTGGAATATAATGTTAGTTATAATGGGAATACATGTTAGCTATAATGGGAATACATGTTAGTTATAATGGGAATACATGTTAGTTATAATGGCAATACGGGTTAGTTATAATGGGAATACATGTTAGTTATAATGGGAATACAGGTTAGTTATAATGGGAATAAAGGTTAGTTATAATGGGAATACATGTTAGTTATAATGGGAATACATGTTAGTTATAATGGGAATACATGTTAGTTATAATGGGAAGGCATGTTAGTTATAATGGGAATACAGGTTAGTTATAATGGGAATACATGTTAGTTATAATGGGAAGGCATGTTAGTTATAATGGGAATACAGGTTAGTTATAATGGGAATACATGTTAGTTATAATGGGAATACATGTTAGTTATAATGGGAATACAGGTTAGTTATAATGGGAATACATGTTAGTTATAATGGGAAGGCATGTTAGTTATAATGGGAATACAGGTTAGTTATAATGGGAATACATGTTAGTTATAATGGGAATACATGTTAGTTATAATGGGAATACAGGTTAATTATAATGGGAATACATGTTAGTTATAATGGAAATACATGTTAGTTATAATGGAAATACATGTTAGTTATAATAGGAATACATGTTAGTTATAATGGAAATACATGTAAGTTATAATGGAAATACATGTTAGTTATAATAGGAATACATGTTAGTTATAATAGGAATACATGTTAGTTATAATAGGAATACATGTTAGTTATAATGGAAATACATGTTAGTTATAATGGAAATACATGTTAGTTATAATGGAAATACATGTTAGTTATAATAGGAATACATGTTAGTTATAATGGGAATACATGTTAGTTATAATGGGAATACATGTTAGTTATAATGGGAATACATGTTAGTTATAATGGGAATACATGTTAGTTGGGGCCCTAATATCCTAATTTACAATCACATTATTGTTGATGCGGTCTGGACATGAAAGTATTTTATCAAAGCTACATTTAAGCTCAACTCCTGCAGAGAGACGGTCAACTGTTTGAAGATTGGATGGTAAATTTCCTAAATTTATTTCATACATGTTTTTTTATTAGACTTTAAAAGGCCCTTAGACACAGTAATTAGTTTTTCTTTAAGTTGAAAAGCCTCTGTACAGCACAGTCTGTGAGTCAAAGTCCAAGTCTCATATATAAGCTGTGGTAGAAGAAGTATTTAGATATTTTAGCATAAGTAACTATACTGTAGTGTAAGAATACTCTGTTACAAGTCCTGCATTCAAAGTCTTACATAAGTAAAAGTACAAAAAGTATTAGCATCAGAAGGACCAAAAGTAAAAGTACTCATCATACAGAATGTCCCGTTTCAGAATAATATATATCATATTACTGTTTCATTATTATTGATGCTTCAATGTGTATACTGCTTTAATGTTTTCATTTACATACTGCTGGGTAGCTTATAAGTCCTAATTTATTAGTTGATTAATTCATAATTTAAATCAGCAAGGTAACTAATCAAATTAAGGTTAAATGTAATAGAGTAAAAAGTTCATCGTATGCATCCTAAATGTAGTGGTGTGCAAGGATAAAGACACATAAAATGGAAATACTCAAGTAAAGAACATACAGTAAAGTACCCCAAAATCATACTTGATTACATGAACTTAATTGCATCGTCCACTGTATTACATAAGGATTGTGATACAGTGACAGGTTTCTTTCTTTCCTCCTGCTTCTTACGTTCTAACATCAGAAGAGAAACCCAACATCACCGTCTCCCTGCTTCACATGGCCATAGAGATCTCCAAACTCTTCCTGTTTCAGTGTAGAGCGCCCCTCATTTCCACATCAAACCTTCGATACAGTTTGGTCCTCAGCGTTAATCAACAGCATGAATGAGACAGAAGAAGTTGGTCAATTATTCAGCAGCCATTCACAGGACTCTGCTAATCCCGCCCTGCTCCACTGAACTAATGACAGCAGCAGGTGCAGGCAGCTGTGACCAGTGCTGGATGGACTTCTGGTAAAACTCTGGTGTGATTATTATGACTGGTTGGATTTATAGGATCCAGTTATTGGCTGTTTACATGTTGCTTCTATTCGATGTTTCATTCAAATCACCAAAGGCAAAAACACATTATTCATTTCTTTTTCCTGTTGTTGTTCTATACTTTGTGCTGTTTGAATGAAGTTTGAGTTTTTAAGCTGCTGCTGCACCTATTTAGAGAATAGAGGTGGGATCCTGAAATGAACAGAAACCTTTGCACAGGGCCTGTGATTGTGCATTGCATGCTAAGCAGGTTCCCTCTCACTGTGTTTCAGTGGATTCGTTTTTTTAAATAGTTGTGAGGCCTTTAGATGCATCAAGATCAACCCCCCCCCCTTCCTCCGATAGACGCCAGACAAGCGCCTTTTTTCTATCGCACAAAATCTTTAATGGAAAAGAAATGCAAATAACTTGTTTCTGTCTTTCTTCTCTTTTTATTATGTGAAAAGACTCTTTCATGGGCTGCTGCATAATATAGGGTTGTCACGGCAACAGCCTCCCTCATAAGAAAGGAGGGGCTTGACTGGAAACCACAATTACTACTGGTGCTGGGATGTCCCATCAGGATTAGATGTTGCTGGTGTTGCTAACAAACCTTCCCTATTTGATCAATTTAGTTCTTTTTTCTTTTTTTTGTAGATTGTTTCTAATGGTACTTACCTATAGTTTGGCTTTCTGGATGAGAATTAGATAAGATTATATCAATCAATTAAAGTTTAGGGCGCAGCCAGCATCTTAGCTTAGCATAAAGACTGGGGACAGGGAGAAACATAATCCCACTTCAGTGGTAACTAGAAATGGGTTATAGGATTGATGTGACTGTTTTTTTTCTATATTAAAATCGATTGTACCTCTACTGGACATGCAAGGCAGGTTTTTTACCCTACATACAAGGTTTGATCAAGCTCGACTGATTTTTATGAGCAGTTTTGAGTCTGAAAACACAATTCTAAGAGAAATAGCCCCAAGGCCTTTATTCAACCAATTCCAAATGACCACTCTCTTGGTTAGTCCACCGTTATAAAAAGGCACTAAGATTGGGAAAATGGCATCTGCCAGAATGCCACATGCCCGGGGCAACATAACTGCGATTGGGCCATTGGTATACTGGAGGCAATGCAGTTCACAAGACAAGTCGCCTTGCCGCTGAAAGCTCACCATTCCACTTTACTGCATCTACACCAGTGTTATGTAGCCTGAGGAACAACAGACCACCAGCACACTGGTCATCTGTAACGACCAGGTATCAGGATCTACATATCCGCCTCACCATCACTACAACAGCAGAGACCATAATAGTCCTGTACATGGCAAAACGCTAAGAAATAGTCTTTAAGCTCAATGACCTTACACTGGTGCTGTGCTGATGGGACGCCATTGTTTGTGCCCAGTTCCTGGAGGAAAGTTCTGGACTCACCAGCGATTTCATTTCTTTTCATTTTATTTTTCCTTTGGACCCCTCCCTGGGGTTTACGGAACAGAAAACAGCAACACAAAATAGGCAGCAACCAGTGTACAGGCAAAACATAGAAACCGAATTTCCAAAGTCATTTGGGAATCAGAAACTGCTTAAACGTTTCTTAATAAATTTGGCCAAATTATACAAAACATTTGCATTTCTGGAACACATAAACTTTTGGAATTTGTCACTAGGACATAGAGCTTGACTAAAGGCCCTTGTATGCTGTACATTAATGACGCATGCGGACCCTTCCGTACTCTGCGTTCATATTTGGGCTCGTTATCTGAGAGCATACGGATACGGACGGGACCGATACAACTGAGCAATACCACCAGAAATGGTTAGGGGCAGTGTAGCTACAAGACAGGACAAATGTGTACAGACACAACGAAGAACTGAAAAAGTGACAGTCAACATTCCGTCCTCATGTCTTGATGGACCTGATGGCCTGACAGACCACCGCCGAGAACATCGTTACCTCGGCTTTTACTGCTTCTAACCCTTTACAAGGCAATGACTCTTCACTGCCCTTTTGTGGATGTATTGATGCAAATAAAAGACCCATGGAGGAATGTGGGCAATGACGTACACACCGCTTGAAACGGATATGTCTATTTCCATATGTAAATAAATGAGCCTTTTAACCCCATTGATAACCTGTGGGCTTGGATGAAGTGCGTGAACATCCTCCACAGACTCAGCAGCAACTAACTCTGGGCAGCTCTGACTGAAGAGTGGGCTCCAATCCCTCAGGATGACATCATCTGGAGGTTGTGCCAGTCCATGAGGAGGAGGATTACTGCTGTAATCAATGCTGATTAGGGACACACCAATTACTGATTGTGTAAAATGTTGTATACTCCAGTTGTGTCACCTTAGAAATAGAAAGTTGATATTGTCATACAAACTGTAGGAGCAAATTTGCAATTATAAATAGGAAGTCAAAGTCAGGACGGAACACAAAACATCTTGTTTAACCACTGTAAGGACAGATAGAAATAATGCATGGATGTTAAGGCTATTTTTACACATGAATGTAATATTGATGAAGCTTTTTTCTTTTCTTTTCTTTCCCTGGATTGGCTGCCTTTCCCTTTTGTTGTCGGCGGATGCCTTTAGTAAATGAGATGGAAGTGAGAAAAGCGGCTCTCAGTTCAGCTTTAGTGCTTCTCTGTGCAGTGCAGCAGATGGGACGGTGGAGGAAGGACAGGAACAACCACAGCATTTAAACAAGGAAAAATCCAGTAGGACCCAATTGCTTATATCCATCACTGTAGTTTCCCATCGGCAGATGAAGTAACATTTAGGTGAGTGAACTTCCTGCATGAAAACGTTAGCTGTGATTGAGTGAATGTCCCACTTGAGACTCAGATTAATGCATTAAAACAAGGAGACGCTTTATAGAATTGTAGAATTAAATATCCGGATTGACATTAAATAGCTTATGCATCCAATCACATAAAGTGCAAGTGTCCATACATGCCTGTGTGGAGCGTGGACTACTTGAATAATCCACTTACACCAGCAGCTGGTCTCTTCCCAACACAAATGTGCAGCAGGCACATGTTTATGTCAGCATCTTAAATCCATAAAAGCATGAGAGAAGCTGTGCATAGTGATCCACTCAGTGAGTTAAGAGTCAAACAGGATCATTGTTTTTTTCCCTTGTATTTGTGTCTTTGTGTTTTCCTGCATTGTTTCATGTACATAATAAATATTCAGATTTTCTGTCAGAATGCAAAAGGCTTCACCAACCAGGTTACATGTGAAAATAAACTGGGATTATTGAGAGCTTTATGGTTGCCACTGTAATTTTTCTTATTGATTTTATGAATAAATGCAGTGAGATTTGATGAGCTAATAACCTGAAGTGTAAATGAAATAAGGTTGAATGAAGTTATAAAAGACATGTTTTTACTGCTTTTGACCAGATTATTATTATTATTCCATCATAGTAACTAATAGGAACAGTTCTTCATGCATTTTTCAATAAAAAGCTACATGTCTCTGCCAAGCAAATCCTAATATGGTGACACCATAAAAACCTTTTTTCTTATAGACAGAAATACAGATATATAGATTTTTGCAGCATTTAATAAAAACTCTTTCAACTACTGACAAACAGCTCAGATTCACACACTTTTATATATATGTATTTTTAATTTAAATCATACAGTTTTTGTTTCAAATTCTAACTTCCATTTGTTTCTTTTTTTGTTCGTTTGGTTTTTTTTGCCAATCTACACATTTTTTGTTGATGTTTTTGTCTAGACAGCATTTAACAACTGAGAACTCTGCCTTTATTTAGGTAATTAAAAAATAACCTAGAAAATCAGGTTTATATTTCTAAAAGTAAACTATGGAAAAGTATTGATTTTGTATTAGAAGCAATGTACACACGAGCACGAACACCAGGACTGTTGTATTAGATAGCTTTGTTTAGTTTTGAATTCAGTAGATGTTGTTTGCTTGTTTAGGTGGTCATGAGATTTTGATCATCTAGATAAAGAAAGTCAACTTTTTCATTTACAAATGTTGACTGGTGGTGGTATTTATTGATGTTTTTCACCACTTGTACAGTGACTGAAGGCCCTGCAGGCTGAACTGTTGCCCTCTGAGATTTTAACTTCCCATGATCAACGGGCCCAGTGCTGTGAACTCTGCAGCAATGTCTGTCTGGTTAAAGCTAATTGATTAGCACTGAACCTCAGCCAGCCAAGTGACTCTTAACTGAGAAGAAGCTCTGCGTGTCTGAGTGTGAAGGATTTGGAGATGTTTCAGTGTGTTTGTGTGTAAAGGGTAAAAACATTTATTGCAAAATGACTGCAACAAAGGGGCATTTAAGGGCGATGCACTATCACAACGACAGCTATTTAATCTGTGGTTTCTGCACAAATCACAATGCACATAGTGTTAATCTGGTAAACCAAAAAGCACAAGTTTAGGGTTAAATTTTTGTTTTACTTTTTGTCTTTATTGGTATTTTCAGTTCTTCTTTTATGGCATAATGTAATAGAATCTTTATTTGCATCATTTTTTTCACATTTACACTTTAAAGACATATGTATCGTGTATTTTGTTGACCTCTGTACTTATACTTTCTCTTCCCAGATGTCCTGAAAAAAGAAATCAGTAATTATATTTCTTGTAAAGCTGCATTTCATTTGAGAGTCAGAAATGAGGAAGAAGATCGGTGAACAGAACATGAAAAAAACTTGACTGAGGGACCCCTTACTGTGCAGAAATTGTACAAAGCGTGTTTAACATTTATACAAGGTAGAAATGCAAAAAAACAAACAAACAATCCAATCAATGAACAGCAAGCTCAACAACAATATACAAAGCAACACAAGGATACAGGACTCTTTTAACAATAATGCATAGGAGGGTTCAAACAGTACAGATTTTGATGACATGTTTTGGAGAGTTAGGGTACGGCGCTAGGAACAATCCATTAGATTCAGGTGGTTTCCTGGATAATCATCTGTATCCAGAATTATTTTAAAGGATTCTTTACCGTTGCAATATAAGCAGATATATTTTTCCTTTTTTTTTTATCTGACGTCACGGGTCATGCCTACAATTCTTGGACAAAAATGAAATGATGACATCCCCACAAGATCTGCCACCCATCAAGGTTTGGTTCCAAGTTATATTCTAGATCTGGTGATCCAGAAAGTTTAATGTTCTTGGAATAATTTAAAAATCTGTATATGTTTATTTTATTTTCATTTATTAGCCATCATTCTAATAAGAATTATTTTAGCTATAATCTTCCAATTTACCAAAATAATTCATATATCATCCAAAAAAGGTTTTTACCGCTTTCCAATCTTTTTTTAAAATCTGAACAGCCATCCAGCCACTTTTTTTTTTAAATTTATGTTTTAACCATTTTTGTTCATTACACATAAACTACTTGTCAGATTACCATGTTAGTTCCCAGAGCTCATCAGTAACATCCTCCAATGACCCAAAACCCAAAGATATTTAGTATTCGATGATATAGAACAAAGAAAAGCGGCAAATCCTCAATGTTCTAGAAGACAGAAGCCGTAAATGTTTGGCATTTCTGTGTGAACACTTAAAGGTCTCACCCAGTCAGTCACAGAGGTTTTTCCAGTTATTCTAGCTGGTTGAGAAATTATTTAGTCATCAGTGATCAACTATAATTAACTGTATCACAACACCAGTGAACTCAAAATCCAGTTTGGCATTATCAGAATCAGTTTTATATTGAAACAACCTTCAGACCGGAGCCTTTAAATACTCCTTGAGCTCACTGCCACAGCTCTGAACTACTGTATCTACATTCTCAAAGATGCACACAGGCCATAAAAAAGTGCATGTCAGGAGATATCAGTCAACACAAGCATAAAAATGGACTAAATGTAAACCATTCAATCCATTCTATGTAAATCAAAGGACATGTGTGGCTTCATATAGTGGGCTGTTGTCAATCACTGGACTTATCCTGTGACACAGACAGTCACACTGGTGGTTCATCGGCCTTGTCAGTCATTTTTCCTTCACTCTCCTGTACCTTTCAGGTTTTTTCCACATTTTTTGACCCCCTGTTCCTTTTAGATGCTCTCAGGGATCAAAATGGCAGAATTAGTTTCGTTGATAGTTCTGCTGTAAATTCTATGTACAGTGTATTATTGGAAAACCAAAATGCATGGTTGCGGGTTCATATTCTTCATCTTTCTTCTTCTTTTTCTTTTTTTTAAAGACATCTTTATTCAGGCACAACAGCCATTTTTTACAACAGAAACTCAAAGTACAGCTGAGGCAGGTGGGAATATCAGTTTTGCATTTATTTGATCATAAATCAAAATGTTGACATGATGATGGGAATGAATGGAAAAGTCAGAAGATCACAAAAGTTCTGAAAATTCGTCCGGATAATTAATTAAGTTTCAATTTGTGCCACAAAAAATTAGATGTGCCAACTGGTCGTAATGTTAGTACAACTAAACAACATTAAACAACAAAAAACATTGAAGTGTCAAAAGTATCATTTTGGTATCAGTAAACCCAGGTACTGCATAAACAGACGTAATAAAAATGTTCAAAGAATATCCAGAACTACTCCAAACAAAGGAAACAGAGGACAAAATAGTTCCTCACATTTGTGTTATTATTTGTGTGTTATGGATGTGTTTGTTTATGTCGCAATGATTTGTGGGTGAACCTCTTCCGCTTGTCTCTCCTGAGTTGCCGTCTTTGGTTCTATTGCACCATCTCTGTCTTGTTTACTGGCTTCGCTTCAGTGCATCGAGTCCCCTGAGGCAGATAGTAACATCAGTATATGGCTGCACTGTGATGATTATTCAGAGGATTGTTCTGTTTACTGTGGCTTTTTGTGATCTTGTGTGGACCATCCTGGTTCATTTACTGTGACTTTGGACAAATTATAGTTTTGAATTCAGACGCTCATGAATAAAATGTCCTTAAAAGAATGTCATATAGCTTAGTAAAGAGTAAAGTAGAGCATGTGTACATGAGGGCCTTTCATGGAAATGGAGATAAATTATATATACCATCAGGATATATACCATCCTGTTGGAGTCTTTGGTCCTGAGGCTCTGCTGTTTCTCTACTCATGCTTCCAGGACTCTTGCCCTCACCAGGGTTAAAGAGCAGGCACCACCTCCCACAGCCTCACTAAACCTGATTGGTCTGTGGTGTCACTCTTCGTCACCGTCGGGCCCTCCCCCCTCTGTCTCCCTCGCCCCGTCAGTCTGTTTGGATTATTGTAGCAGCTCAGGCCTCTCACATGCACTCCCCTCTCTACCCAGTGCATGAACTGAAGTGTATCAGAAATGAGATGGATTAAGTGACAGGAAGCAGTGTTTGATTTCACCCCCGAGAAGAGACAGGACAGGAAATCAGCCATGGAGTTGAAGTAAGTGGGATGTTTGGGATTTAAAGATGGAGAGGAGGATTGGAAAGAGAAAAATGACTTAAAGATTCAAGGAGGGAAGGATGAATGTTGTTTTAGGAGAGTCTTCATGCAAGTTGCTATTTTGATAGATTGTATTTGTGTGTGTGTGTCTGTATCTGTGTGTCTGTCAGTCTTTTTGGCTTCTGCAACAGGAGGATAATTATCAAACAAAAGATGCCTCCGTGACCTCAGGTTATTAACCTGGAATTCTTAAGCGCTAACACTAGAAATACAGGTTCCCGGCACAGTTTGCGTGCTCTCAAATGTTAACATAGTGTAATACACCATACTTACGTTCAGCAGATGCACTTTAAAATGGCTTTTCTGTGCAAGTCTATATGTACTGTAGAGTCACAAGAAAACATTTGTTTGACTCTTGTGTCCTTTTGCTGTTTATGCTCATTTGTCTTGAAACCAAGCAGATGAAATGTACATGTCCACATTGTGTGTGGAGAAAAGTCAAGTTGAATGGCTTTTCATTATGAACTCATAACCCCCTCTATCTTTAGACCTTTGATCCGGTTAAAAAACACTTATTTGATCTATTAGACATAGTCAAAAGTGTTTCTAAGTCTGTTCTTTATCAGTGTGGGGAGCTGCAGAATGAAATAATGAACACAAATACATCAGCAGGTGCTACACAACCTCTAGCAGCATCATTAAACGGTCTAGAAATGAATATTGTTGTGTTGTTTAATGTAAATTCATCACTTTAATGCAGCTGCAAGTAAAAACACAAGGACGCCTTTAATGATTGCCACTAAAGGAAGAAAACAGAACTTTTACAACAAACACAATACATCACACTCAAGTAGCTGCCAGCCTTTAATGCTACAGGCAATGTGCAAAGTGTGAGTAACTATCTTAGATCACATGTCTACACAATTAATCTCCATTAAAATAAACCTCGTTTTACAATATGATACAACAGATTGTAATAAGCATATTTTTTTTAATTTAGCAAATAGCGGTTTATCATAATCTGCACAAAGTCTTATTGTTACCTTGTTTTAGCTTCACTGAATTCTGGTTGACAGATGTGCAGCATGAACACTTTCCTTTGGACCCACGCTATCACATCTGTGGGCCTTCGTTTGAGGTCAGCAGATAACATATATTCACAAACACACACAGACAGAACGTTGTCTTATCTTGTGTCACCAGAGCACATGGTTGGACATATACACAACCCAGTGACACACTGACACTGGGTTTCCTTATTCAGTCAGTACAGCCCTCTTTGACAAACCTTCAGAATTAGTGGCAAGAATAGTACACAACTCCCAGAGGGAGTCAAAAGAAAAAAATGTCTTCATGCTGCCTGCAAAAAAAGAAAAAGAAAAGAAAAGAAAAGTACAAAAATGATATGAAAATTGCTACAAATGACTTTTTTCTACAAAATATTTCTTTCTTTTGAGGTGTAAAACCCCATAGAGCACTTTGATCTGTGGTAAAATGATTGACCTGCAGCTATAATCTCGTCATTCTGTCCCCATTCTCTGGATTATCATGAGACTGTTCTTATAATTGGTTGGTTGGGTTTATGTCACCCTCTAGAAAGCATGTGAAGCCCCTCATTCCACTGATACTGAAAGATGAATGTGTGGTACTTAATTATTTGTGGCAACTTCCTGCTAAATAATGACAGAATCTGGATTAATGTTGTCTCAGAATGTGAGTAATTTGTTATGAAACTGAGCCTCACAGTCAAACCATCTGGCTTCAGGTGCTGAGAGGATTATTAATACGATAAATGTCAACCTACACATAAACATCGTGTGTTTTATCGTATTTGGAGTCGACACGGTCATTGTATTCAGCTCATGTTGTCCTCTCATGATTGTGGTGATTGCAGGTGTAGTGAGTAATCTCATCATGTGTCTCCAGAATGGGTTGGTGACAGCAGAGGGACACACTTAAATGGAGTTTCCATATTCATTCAGAGAGCAGCCTTTTTCTCCAAAGCATGTAAAATGTTGATGAGACAGTCAAGGCAGTTCGATGAATGATTGTGCGACTGGCGTTAGAGCATATTAGCTTTAAGTACCAACACTGGAAGCAGGGGAAATGGAAGACACTTAAAACCAGGAGTCTTTAACCATGTTAGTGGATAGAACGGCAGCATCTGTCTGTTGGTCAGTCCACTTGACGGATTGGACTATTGATCCAGATCTAAATAGCTCAACTTGAGGAGAAATTTTCATCAATCTCTAGTAACTTCACATATCCCTTAACTGCTCCTTTAGCATCACCACCAGGTCAAAACTCTAAGTTGTCAAATCCTTTGGCTTATGAGCAAATAGTGTGACTTTAAAACGTCTGACAGCTGTGTCCAACAGCCTGGAAGCAGTACTTTGACTCCTAGTCAAACATTATTATTTGTCTACAGATTAAACAAATTATAGAGGTGAAAGCAAACTAGACTAGCTGGCTCCCATTGCTTCCAGTCTTTTTGCTAAGCTAAGCTAATCACCTCCAGCTTTCCACAGACAACAAAGCGGCATGAAATTTCTCATCTGACGAAGCATAGCTCCTAAAAAGTCTAACCATTCCTGAAGTGCAGCCAGTCTTTGTCACTACTGTGTTTTAGTTACTTAGACTGCAGCTTATGTGACAATAAAGGCCTGGTTAGAATACACACAAGCTCCTCAATCAGCTGACTCTCCTCTTTTTAAGACTTTTAAAATAGTTTACCTTCATTGAATAGACTTGTGCAAAGGAGAACAAAACATAACAGCATTTATAAAAGTGAAAAACAACTGCATGAAGAGGAGTGAAAACCTATCCAGTGACTGCTGCTCCTTAATGGTGAACCTGCAAAGTGAACCTCGGACTTCTGACCCCACAGACGAGTCGGTCTCACGTCATCGATCACTATAGAACATTCAATAATGTGCAGGTGAAGTGAGACAGAAAAATGAATTCCACCTGTTTGTTTTCACCCTGATTGTATACAGTTGTTTTGACTGGGCAGTGTCATCATTGTGCAGGGTGACATCATGTGTGTTTAGAAACAGAGATCGTGGTGAAAACTGCTGAGGTCAGTGCTCTGGAAAGAGCTGTGGCATGGACACCAGAAGGAGACCCAGAGTAACATGCAAGCCACCGTGGCCACGATGTAGGCTAAAACCTGACATGTAGGAGCTGTTTGAAAAGGATTTTCTCTTCATACTGGTGAGTGAAAATGAGCTGGTTTAAAATCAAAGATTAGCCCAGATTGTCCACATACAACAGTAAAAAGTGACTGTTGGTTAAGGTTGTGTTTTCTTTATCAGACGGTGATTTTAGGAAGCAGCAGATGCTGATTTTTTATTTAAGCTACTAAGACAGTGGGAAGTGCCTTTCGGGCTGTAAGTCTTAATGCATCAGGGTGACGTGGGTGTGAACAGTGAAGCATTATAAACAGGTTCCATGGAGGGAGCAGGCTGTCTAGATGTAGAGGGGCTGTGGTGCAGTGAAGGAATTGAAATCCCTGAATCTAAAACCATATCTGGCCTTAGTGGCCTTCATATTTTCATAATCAAAAAGGAAACATGGTTCACCTCAGGGTACTGGTGAACACACACGTACAAGTACAACTGTGTGTGTGTGTGTGTGTGTGTGTGTGTGTGTGTGTGTGTGTGTGTGTCTTCTACATACCAGAGAGTCTCTGCTTTAGAAGAGTAATAGTATTTGTCCTACTTTCATTTCCTTGTACTTAACTATCATCACTGTCTCTGATATTTTGCCTGGGACTTTCCCCTCTTTTGTTTTGCTTTGTCCCTGCATGCACAGTGAGTCAGCAGCAGCATGCACACACCCACATATAAGTACTCAGAAGGATCCCTTTGGCTCTAACGCTATTGGCTGTGGACGGGACCCAGAACTGCTGTTGGATCACAAGCTGTCAGCCGTTAGTTGCTCCTGATGCTGCACACGATCGCCGCACTGCAATGAGCCAGCATTTACTTCAGAAGGGGAAAGAGAGACAGAGAGAGAGAGGGAGAGACAGAGAGAGGAGGAGGGGAGGGAGATGAATGGATGAGACAGACTGAGCCAAGAATGCATGTGACAGAAGAAGGAGGAGGGGGACGTGGTGAGGTAGAGTAAAAGGGGAGAGGGAGGGGAAGAGATGATGTAAAAACTGAAATACAATCTGCACCTCCTCAACTTCACTCACGTGTGTTTTCACACCGATAAACACACGGAGGAGCTGTCTGGCTCTCACACACATCCAGTCATCCTCCGTTTGGCTCCGGAGCATCATTTCATGTGATGACCTGACTTTTTCGAGGGATTTTAGTGCCTCCTGTTTCACTCAGATGGAGCCAGTGTTTCTGTGTGTGTGCTGGAGTGTCTGACGCCTGTTGATGTAACACTGTAAGTCTTCCTATTATTAATGTGTTGAGCCAAATGCTGAACCCTTTGGAATAGCTGGTGTCATTTTGTCACTCATATGTTTGCATGTTTGTACCTGTTTTGTCCTGGAAATAAAAAAAAGAGAAAGAAAAAAGATTCCTCTGATGAAGTATATGTATACCCTCCACTGCATATGAGATGATGACTCAATCCAGCAAGAATTATTCCGCTTAGCTGGTGCAGATCTGATTATATAAGAGTGTGGCTGCTGTGACCTTGTGCACTGTCAGCACAGCACTGCTTCTGTTGTCCTGTTGTAGCTGTCTGCAAGATTTAGGACATTTTATTTTCCTGCCAGATTTTATGCACCGTTTATCCACCGGTGGAGCTGGTAAGTTATTATTACACATTGTAAGACTGAGTCTGTGTTGGCGTATAGTGTTTATTTCATCATTCAAGTCTCACAGATACAAATATTTGATTCCCTTGAGGATATGGATACACGTTTATGAACGAATGCTTCTAAAGTTGAGTTGAACTTTGATGCCGGCTATTGATGAAGTCATTATTCTGCTGCCACAGTTATCCTCCTGTTTAAATTGCAGGAACAGCTTTATAAAACTGAACGGAGCTGCTCTAGAACATATCACTTCAACCGCTAACAGCAAATGCATCGCACACAAACCATGTAACATGTTGGAAATGTTGGTAATAACCCACCGACAGCTTCATTATGACAGCACTTTTATCCACTGTTTTCAGGCTTACCGATTCACCACATCGTAGTTGCTTTCACAGGAGGGAGAGAGAGGAGGACATGTCTATAAGAGAGAGAGAGAGAATAAGAAAGAGAACATGCACTGTATGAATATGTCGAGTCCCAGAGGGTTTCTTCTCAGCAGTACAGGTGGCCTGTTTCTGTGCCTGCCTTCACTGTTAAGAGACACTAAAAGCACTGACATACTTTCTGTGTCTAAGTTAGCTGCCGGATAATGTTACGGAAATGTAAAATAAAGTCTGCAGTAAAAGGGTGTTTCAGAGAAAAAGGAAAACTATTTAGACTTCGCCATAGTTATGATGTGTAAATGTGGGGTCATTGTTCTGCCTCTCTACAGAGTTCCTTGCTTTCACTTTGTAATTAATTATTTACAGTATCACTCAAAGCTGCCTGCAGCTCAGATTCAACCTCGGCTCAGGCTGCCCGCTGGTTCCCAACATGGAAGCAAGAGAAAGTCTGCTGTGTTGCATGACTTTTCCTCTAATCATAGAGGCTAGTTTTATCTTTTTGGCCTCGATCCACTAGGAAAGCACAGATTAGACTTTTCTCACTCAATGTGAGTTCTGATGCCTGAACTCAGGATACCTGCTGACATTAGGTACTTGCTCTCTTTTTTCCCCCCGGTTTCAAATAAATATCTCACTGAGACACGTTTTTATAGTGGAGGGTCATGAAACTCTGAATTTTACAATAGCTTTTACCAAGAAACTCTGTCAGCCAGTCATATCTGGCAGATACCCCATCGACTTAATGAGGTCAGTTCAGGTGATTCTGGATCATATCAGTGGGTCTCTGCCAAAACTATTCAAATTACATCATCTGAGGATTTGACACCATTTGTGTAACGGCCTGGATTAACATGTTAGGTGTTTCCTCTGGGCAGAAATGTGTACATTTATAACAAATGAGCAAGTAATGACACATGACTCCAGGGTTTTGGTCTCCCCAGGCATCTGGTGTCAAGGGCGGTCGCCTGGTTTGTCTGGTTGGGAGTCCAGCATTGAATTTGGTTGAATTACTTGCAGCTCTGGGCGTATAGGAACTGGATACCAGACACAAAGATGACGTCCACTCACTTAAATGAAAAGTGCTCGCTAGGCGTATTAGTCCAAAAAAAGTCTTCTAGCGTTGCAGAGTTGTGCAGCGCTGCAGGTGTGCAGCAGAATTCATCCACCGGGCTCCACAGACTTTACACTGGGATCAAGATATGCAAATAAAAATGACTTTTCTAGGCTCTTTGAAAGTTTTACGTTTATGAGAGGTTGGAGGTGTCCTGTTAACTGGTTTACTGTCTCTTTTATAATCCTGGTCTATTGATCAAATATCTGCATGGCATTGTTTTATTGGCAACAAGGCTCAGTAGCAGCTTTGTATTCAGTTAATACATCCTCTAAGACAAAAGAGGTCACAGTCACTTAAGGGTAAGCCAAAAAGGTTGGGAAAAACGAATCTCTGCACATACGTTAGAGACATACAGTTTCAGTTTCAGTCTCAGAGGGCTGGCATACAGCATTTAATCTCATCTTGGTCACCATCTGATTGAGGGGATGTTTACAGTCACTGTTTCTAATCTTAATACATCTGTATTCATGAGTTAAATCATTCAGCCACATGCTGATTGGTTGTGTGTTTAGCATTGGGATGGAAGGAAGAAGCCTTTTTTCCTTTAAACTTTGATCTTTAGATATCCCCTCCTCTCTGCAGGTCACCCCTGCGTGTTTGATCATATGTGGTATCTCTTCGCCGTGTCTCATCCTGCCTCTGTTTCTCTCCGCAGGGTGCAGAGTAAGAGGAAGAGGGACTCCTATGTCAGAGTTTTAGGATGGCCAGTGAAGGTTCCACTATTCCCAGCCCAGTGGTCCGCCAGATTGACAAGCAGTTCTTGATCTGCAGCATTTGTCTGGATCGCTACGAAAACCCCAAAGTACTGCCCTGCCTGCACACCTTCTGTGAGAGGTGAGTGGAGATATGTTTGGGAGTGTTGAAGCTTCAACGAGAAGATGAGTAGTGGAAAAAGCTCATTCAAATGTCTGATTTGTAGATTTTTGTGAGAAAGGGATGCTGCATGATAGTAATTGGGAGATGCAGTAATAGCACCTTATAGATTTTGTAATTAATATTGTATTATTTGATAAATTTGAGTACTTTTTTCACAAGAGATAGCACTGCATCTCTGCTGTTGTCCTGGGGTGTGTTGGTGCCATGCTCTCTGACAAGCAGCCTTTGTTTCTGACACAAAACAGAAAATAGGGACTATGCCTGTCTCTCTGTTTATTCTGTTTGCTTCTAGAGAGTCATTCAGACAATGTCACTCTTTAAATTCATCCATTTCTTCCCTATATGCATGCAATAGAAGAAAGGGGGCTTGTAGCTGCGGGAGGAAACTAGTTAAAACCTTTCAAGTTTTCTTTTGAATTTGATCAGATGACATTTGTTGTGACTTTGAAATTTGGTATTTTGCATCTTTTTGTTTCCAAGGCTTTCATTTATCTGCCATATAGAGAGTACCTAAAACTATAACTGATGATAATTGATGCAAAATGAATGTCAAAATTGTTATATAAATGTAAATCCTCAATAGTGGAAATGCATTATTGATTGATCTACTGTATATGCATGCTGAACACCTCCATTACTCTAATGTATTTCAGACAACATCCAACATAATGTGTTATCACTCATCAGTGATGTAACGGTGCCCTACAACAAATTACCATTTTAGCAAATGCACATGTACAGTGCAATTCCAATACAAGAGCCATGTAATACATTAGTGCAGCTTATTTATCAATTAGTGTTTATTTGCATTGGGATAATGCATATATAGCATGAACCATTGCCAGATAACACAGCATTTATAGACTAAATTACCTTATAATTCCACACAGACAACTCATGCCATAGTTCAGGTTTACTGCATGTGACCAGTTCATATAAACTCATTGTCTGCCTTCAACAGTGCTCTACATACAGCACACAATAAACTAAATATTTCATCTTAATTATATATTAGAATAATCAGTTTGGTGGTGGTGTTGCACTTCACTGAAAACTGTTTCTAATGCCCACCTCTGATTTCATACATACACAACCAAATATGACTTCAAAATCAGCGGCGGAATGTACATTTATTTAAGTAAGGTACAAGTACCTCAAAACTGTACTTAACTATCTGCAATGGTACTTTTTGCTTCACCACCATTTATTTGATTTGTATAATTGATAGATACTAGAACTTTCCCTAAAAATTATATGATCAATTATGCAATGAGATGCAATTTTATGATACCAGTCCTCATGTACCTCTGCAGATGATGTCATTTATATTGCTGCTGAGACCTTCTCATGTTGGAGTTGTTCTGCTGGGATTTACACGATAATAATTTGTGTGTGCAAATTATTATCCTTCCTTCATAAGATGAAATAAATAAATAAAATTTTTCCAGCTTTTATAATTTAACGCTCTGAAATGGGCCATTTATTTTACTTGACTGATGATACTTGAATACTTTTACTCAAGTAGACTTTCGTATGCAGGACTTTTATAGTACTTTTACAGTGTGATATTGTCACTTTACTTAAAAAAAGTTCTTCAAGCCTTACTCAAATCTAGAACTCAACTGAACATTATGAGCTTGACTGTGGGAGCTATTGTATTTAGCTTCACTAGACAGTACAGTAGTGGATAATATTGAACTGCTATGAAAGTATCTCATTTGTCCTGCTACTGTAAATCACTTTGGGCCTGTAAATACTTCAACCACTAGATGGCATTAAAGGCAAAATTTTCACGTTTTCACCTGTTTTAAGGTCAAAAAACTTATTAGGAACTTGTAGATTATATATAAAAAAATGAATGACTGGATCTGAATAGACCCAGTTAAAGATAAATCTTGATGTATTCATTGAAATTTATCTCATGCATATCATCACTCCTTATAAAGTATAGCTGAGTCTTTCCTATGCCTTTTCATGCAACAACAGACACACACCACCTATGCCTTTCTCAGTCCATATTCTCTCTGCTCTCCTCCTGCAGGTGCCTGCAGAACTACATACCGGCCCACAGCCTCACACTGTCGTGCCCCGTGTGCCGCCAGACCTCCATCCTGCCGGAGAAAGGTGTGGCGGCATTGCAGAATAATTTCTTCATCACCAACCTGATGGACGTGCTGCAGCGGGCGCCAAACAGCTGCAGCCAGGAGGCCGCCACTCTCAACAACATCACCACTGTGGCTACAGGTCAACTGCTCTCCTGCCCCAACCATGGAGGCAATGTAAGAGTCAGACACACTGTCAGTTTGTCTGCTGCTGTCTTTTCATTCTACCCCTTCTCTCACTCACACACACATAAAGCATTATTTCTACTAGCATACAAGACATAATAAATTTGTGTGTATACAAAATTGAGAGCTAATATTTCAGATATGTATGTTGTTGTTCCCTTTTACCTAGTAGTTTGTCTGTTAAACAAGTTTATAAGATTTTCAGCAGAACATGAATTGTTATCCATGTTGTATGACTGGAGGGTGGCACAGCCTCTACTTGTGTGCAATATTAATAATAATTATTGTAATGACTTGATGAACATCTTAGATGTCAAGTTCATTTGCCAATCGTTCAAACTGTTTTAAAGGTCCACTATCAGCGTAAAATGCACTCCTTTGGAAGAAATTTTATTCACCAAAAATGCTATAAATAAATAATATATATATAATGTAAAAAGCTATAAATTATAGATCTATAGCTCGCCAACTAGTCGCTCTGTAAGGCTGTGCAAAGGCACAGTAGGCCTCAAACTAATTGTTAACCAGTACCCTAACATGCAAACAATGACACTGCTAACATGTTTAGCAGGTATAATGTTTAACATACTTCCTGTCTTAGTTTAGTGTGCTAGCATGCTAACATTTGCTAATTAGCAACAGCTGAGGCTGATGGGTGTGTCATTAGTTCTGTATTTAGTCAGAAACCAAAGTATCGGACAAAGTAAATATTTGACCTGAAGATCGATAAAAGGTTAAGGGATCATTAATTCATCTTACATAAATGTGTTTTCCAAATTCTATTGCAATTTGTCAGGTTTGTTAGAGCTTTTTACTCTTTGCTAATATTTAATAATGAAACATTTAGTTATTTTGTTGCTGTTTTATTTTGGTTTTATTTATTTTGGTTTTATTTTATATTTATTCTTTTTTACCAGAGCAAGAAAGGCAGCAGACGACAATGTTTTTTGTTTGTTTGTTGTTGTTATGCTTGCCTTGACAATGGACTTATTTTCCCTGTGTAAGATTCCATCCTGATTTTGAATGTTTGTCTTTTTTAATCAAGTCTGCTGACAAATCATCGCTACACTGTTAGTGTGGGGACATTTTATTCTGAACCAGAAACGTCAGCCTGATGGTGGTGCAAGAGAGAAAGTTGTTTAGCGTTAGTCGACCTCATCATCTGGGAGATGAATGATGATGATGATGAATTTCAAGATTTCATGATATTCCATCCAGATATTTCAGCCTTGACCAAAGTGGTGAACACATTACCATTAGCCATGCTGCAAATGTGGCTCAAACATTTCACTTTCACACATCATACATAGCCATCATAATTAAGCTTAATTTCTATTCCTGTTACTTAGGTCATGGAATTTTACTGTCCGCCTTGTGAAACCGCCATGTGTCAGGAGTGTACAAGTGGCGAACACGGAGAACACCCAACTGTGCCTCTTAAAGATGTAGTGGAACAACACAAGGCCTCATTACAGGACCATCTGGATGCTGTTAAGAAGAGGTACAGCAGCAGCGTAATGATGTCATCATCACAGATTACTTCCAAGAAAAAGCCATGATGTCAGGAATGACACAATCCATATGACTGTTTACTCACCGTATGAAAACTCTCATTCCTCTGCCGCTGCCAGGTTACCAGAGATCGACTCAGCCCTGCAGACGCTGTCAGAGATCCTGCTGCAGCTGACCAATCAAAAGACCTCCATTGAGGATGACATCCATACCGTCTTTGATGAGTTGCAGAAGACCCTGAATGTCCGCAAGAGTGTTTTACTTATGGAGCTGGAGGTCAACTACGGCCTCAAGCAGAAGGTGAAGTAACAGATGCAGAAAAAGACTCCTCTGTGAGACATCTCTGCCTAAATGTTAACCAGCATGCTAACGTGCAGACGTTCAGCAGGTATACTGTTTACCATGTTCAGCATCTTATTTAGTACCGCTGAGGCTGCTGGGTGTAACATTATTTAATATCATTTTTTTCAGGTCGTAAACCAGATTATTTGACAAAACATTTCACCTGAAGATAGTCATATTAATAGTATTAAATCAAGTGGTTGTTACCAACCAAACAAGCAGAAGGTGAGGTAAGATGGTCTCCAACAACGTACTATGTTAGCTGACGCAGGCAGACTGGATGCTTGGATGTTTGCTTTAAACTTTATTCTTCTTGTGCTGTGGTTTTAGTTTTTTCATGAGCATAAAGCACACGTTTTTCATCAGCAGGCCATGGAGCTGGTTCATCGCCCAAATTCAGACAATAAGTCCCACAGTCTGATCAATCTGCTGCTGCCCCCTCAGGAAGCTTCATCACATGGGTTGTTATTGATTTACAATTCATTGGTTGCTGTGAAGTAAAAACGTTGTATCCAAAGGGACCATCAGATATGTGACCTTCAGCTGTGTTACAGATGGAGCCAGTGTACTGTATGCACACTTGGGTTGATACTGGTGTGTTGTGTCCAGAGAGGGAACAAACTACAGCTCTTCAGCCTCTTACTTTGCAGCTTGATTTCTCTTCTTAAAGAATATGCAGACAGTGTCTTAGTTTTCAGAGTGTAAGTAGACAGTGTTTGGATGAAACATTTGACTTCAGTCTGAAATAAATGGCTTTAATAGCCTCTGGAGAGGAAGAGGAGTGTGATGGTCTGATGCGGGTGAGTCTGTCTTGATGTTTTCATCAGGGTGCAGTGACGTCTCAGGAATCTTACAGTGGCACCAAAGAATGTCTTTTTTCATAACACATGTAGTTTCTAAAGCATACTGAGAGATTTCATCATCTAAATGTGACTTGTGTTAGCATAATATTAGATAGAGTGGTAAAAGGCTCTGCTGCAACAAAATACATGCTTAAGTAATCCATAACTAAAGCATGACTCATCACGACAGGATGCATAAATCCCTCCCTCCTGTTGGTTGTCGTACATTATCAGATTAGCTGCAGTAGAGTTACGGCTAAAGGGGCATTTTAGGCAAATATGTTTGACAAATGAAAGAACTTCTCAGGCAAATATGAACCATTTCTTTATCAAACATTGTAGCACAGCCCAACGATGTTTATGTGACATTTCCTACGTGCATTTTTAATGATTGTATTGAAAGTTTTGCTAAAAGTCGTGGAATGTAGCACATAATGATGCACTGAAAACAAAAACAAGTTGTAGATGCCGCTTGACAATTCAGACATATCTATATATATATATGCCAATCTATGTTGCCATGTATGTAGCATATGTTGTATGTTGTTAACGGTTTCACAGACAGATGTCTGCATGTCACTGCCAGATGATGCAGCCGTCTCTCGATATCCATGTGTTTTCATGGGCAGTCACTGCAGCAAACCTGGAGCTGTGTGTGAGGACTTAACGTTGGTTCACATATTAGAAATCACAACAATACTATTTGCCAGCATGCAGTTAATGCGCTTATATCTCATTCCCCTAATGGTGGTAAGTCAGGGCTTTATTTTTACGCTATTGATCTCTTATTGATTATCACTTGCCCTGCTACACAACAGAGTAGTGATAAACGGTCTCTCTCGGGTTTGGAACCCGCTAAAGATTATGTTAAAACTATGGGATTGTGAGATAAATGAAGGAAGGAGAACTATGAAATTACATTTTCACTATTCCCAAAGAGTTTTCTTTAATCTTTTCATATGTTTCTTGTAATATACCATATAGTTTTACCTCTTTTAGACATTTATAATGAATCTATGCATTATTGTAAGAAAGGAAAACCCTTCTTTGCTTTTCCTGCTCAGACCTTTTACATGTACAAACTTTGACAAGTGCATCCAAGGAGATGCTGATTAGGTTCAGGAATCACTGGTCCATGTAAGCTCAAAGTAACCCTGCTGTCCCCTGGCGTGTCTGTTTAGGTGCTCCAAGCCCAGCTGGATACCCTGCTGCAAGGCCAGGAGGGCATCAACAGCAGCTGTAACTTCACAGAGCAGGCGCTGAGCCACGGCACTGAGGCCGAGGTGCTGCTGGTGAAGAAACAGATGAGCGAGCGTCTCATTGAGCTCGCTAGTCAGGAGCTTCCTCTGCAGCCCGAAGAGAATGACCAGCTGGACTTTCTCGTGGAGACAGACGGACTAAAGAAGTCCATCCACAACCTGGGCACTATTGTGACGACTAACGCCGTGGCCTATGAGACTGTGGCTACTGGTGAAGGGTTGCGCCACTGTGTGGTGGGCTTGCCCACTTCCATCACCATAACAACTAAGGACAAAGACAGACAGCTGTGCAAGATGGGTAACGCAGTAATCACAGCTGAAATCTCCTCACCTGATGGCAGCAAAGGTGAAGGAGAGATACTGGACAACAAGAATGGCACTTATGAGTACCTGTTCACTGCTCCGAAAGAGGGGATCTTTAATTTATCGCTGCGTTTATATGACCAACATATCAAAGGAAGTCCATTTAAGATAAAGGCCACCAAGTCCATAGATGTGTCACCAACTTCAGATGGCATGAAGAAGAGGCTAAAGTCTCCAGGCAGTAGTCAGGTAAAGCAGAAGGCCATCAAGAGGCCGGCCAGTATGTACAGCATGGGAAGGCGGAAAGAGAACCCCATCGAGGACGATCTTATCTTCAGAATTGGTGAGAAAGACATTTTCCCAGCAGGACAGCTGGATATCCAATGACAATATTTTGTTGATACTTAAAAGTAGCTGTAGCTACTTTGATAAGTCAGAGTCATAATCTAATAAATACTTAGACCTTTAGCTAAATTTTTTATTTAGTTGCTTGTGATTAGATAACATTTATTAACTTGGCTTCATTTTTTAAATTAGAAGAAAGGATTTTGTCAATAAACCTTTTCTAAAAGTAAGGTATTGAGTATCATTTTGATATTAATACAAGGTGTCAGCAATTCTACAAGGTGTAGAATAGATATATTTTAAACAATACCCACCTTTAGTGTCAGAAGTAATTAATGTCTTATACACTCAAAACTTCTATTCGTATGATTATCTGCAATTATGGCAATTACATTTTCACCATATATTACTAAAAAACACGTAATGCAACGTAAAAAGCAGCAGAGACAAACAGGATGTCTTTTTCTTTGTTATTTTAAGTGTTTTGCATAGCATGGTGCAAAAAACTTGTAATAAAACTACATTTCAAATAAGATAAGGATTTCTAAACCAGCTATTCACACCAGCACTCTAATAATATGTCATGGCTATATGGAATTTATTTTCCAGGCACAAAAGGGAGAAACAAAGGAGAGTTCACCAACCTGCAAGGGGTGGCTGCCTCCTCTTTGGGCAAGGTGCTGATAGCAGACAGCAACAACCAGTGTGTCCAGGTAAAAACAAACTGGCACTTATCTCTGTCCAGTTACCTCAAGCCATGCTTCCTCTGTACTTTGCCATTTACTTCCAACTTTGGAGTGTATTTGTGGACATTTGTTGATTTAAACTACTCAACAGAGACAGATGCATTTTTTTTTTTTAAAAAGAAAAGTTTTTGATATGTTTTGTGTTGCAGATTTTCTCAAATGACGGTCAGTTTAAAAGCCGCTTCGGTGTCCGGGGCAGGACTCCGGGTCAGCTGCAGCGGCCAACAGGTGTGGCCGTCCACCCCAATGGTGACATCATCATCGCTGACTATGACAACAAATGGGTCAGCATCTTTTCAAGTGAAGGCAAGTTTAAGGTAAGTCAACTGTTTTTATCTTTAGACTTTAAATAGACTTTTATAGCATAGAATTATTTTCTCATTTAAACATTTCATTGAAAGTATGCATGTAATAATATGCAGCATCATCTGCTGTGATATTACTCTTCCCTTGGCCTCCTCCAGAACAAGATTGGCTCAGGGAAGCTGATGGGCCCTAAAGGCGTGTCAGTGGACAGAAACGGCCACATCATTGTGGTTGACAACAAATCCTGCTGCGTCTTCATCTTTCAGCTCAATGGCAAGCTGGTCACCAAGTTCGGTAACCGAGGCAATGGTGACAGGCAGTTTGCAGGTACACTTAATGGTAATATGTGCACTGCTCCTTATGGTTTCTCTCTAGCCAGCTCACCCCTGCATGTGGAATGAACGCTTATGCCACATCAGGAACCATGATGATCCCCTTATCCTTTGATTCTGGAAAATAAAAGATGACACAGAATTCTATCATTTTGATATGACAAATTGGATGGGATTTGATGGCATCTAGTGGTGTGGTTGCAGATTGCAACCAATTGAAAATGCCTTGCTTCACCCTCCTCTTTGGTTGCATCTAAAAGCATTAAAAAACTACATGTGAAACTCTCTTTAGTTTGTCCATTCTGGGCCACAGTAGAAACGTGTCAGTGCAACAAGCCACCATGAGAAAGAGGACCTACTCCCTCTGTAGATATGACAGACTCACTCTTCATTTCAACACATGAATATATCATTCCACTTCTGCACTTAAATCCTATACTCTTGACCTTTAAATTGTCTTTACATAGACTCAACTGTCTTAAAACACCAGGTTATGGTTTAAGTATTTTTGTGCAACCGTCACTTTTTTCTATTTTTAGCTGCCATTTAATGCATTCATATACTTACTAACTAACTAACTGAACTGAAATACTTCTGTCTGATTTGGACAAACAGCTCATATCTGAGACTTTCCTGTCTTTTTTGTCAGGCCCTCACTTTGCTGCTGTCAACAACAACAATGATATCATTGTGACAGATTTCCACAACCACTCAGTCAAGGTGAGTGTAATAGAGTACAGAGGTTGACACTAAAACTGGTGGCTTGTATGACAGACTTTTTAAAACATTATTATTTATTCTTTTTCTTTTGTAAGACATAGCAGTTTTTCACTTTTAAGCATCTGGTTGTAATTTGTATTCACAAAACCTTTCTTTTCTAGATGCGTTACTGTATTTTGTTTTCTGTGTTGGCATACAATGGCTCACTTTTTTTCATTTTAGTAAATTTAGATTACTGCTCCCATTCTGTAGGTGTTCAACACAGAAGGAGAATTCTTGCTGAAGTTTGGTTCTAATGGCGAAGGTAACGGCCAGTTCAACGCCCCCACAGGGGTGGCTGTGGATGTAAATGGGAACATCATAGTAGCAGACTGGGGCAACAGCAGGATACAGGTCAGTACAAGAAGTCTCACCTTAGTAAGTCTTAAAACAAATGTAGACTTTTACCTCCTGCAGCAATCGTTCAGGGTTCAGTATATGTTCTATGGGTAATTTAACTAACTTGCAGACCTAATTTCATATCGGTTTAAATTGATTTCATTTCATTTTTACCCCAGCCAGAGAGGTTATGTTTTCACTGGATTACACAAAAACTAAGGGTAAAATATTGTTTTCCAGAAGAAAGTGAGACTCATTTTTATTTTTTCCCTGGATTATACCTATTAAATCAATTAAAATGTCTCCTTCTTCAAAGTAGTCTATCTTCTAGTACCTATTTAAATTAGAACCAACTCTAATCTGACCACAAAAGGCTTTTTTAACAGACAATATCTACTTAACTAATGTACATTTTAGTACAGTAATTGTGTTGAATTTTACACTCAGTTATGTTCAGGTGTGTTGTGTTGCTTTCTACAGTATTGGAACAATTTTATTTATTTTTTCATTAAATACTCAATCAAAACAAGGATGATATTATGATTTATTAGCATTGCCTTGCCATTTTACTCAATGATTTAACAGTTTAATCGTAAATTATTATTATTATAAAAAAGCAAATAGAAACAGGAGTTAGAGCTTCTCCTGGTTTTATCCAAAATTCAAATATAAACAGAACCCTGTTATTATATTTCTGTCTCTCAGGTGTTTGATGGCAGTGGTTCGTTCCTATCCTACATCAACACGTCAGCAGACCCGCTGTATGGCCCGCAGGGACTGGCTCTCACCTCTGATGGACATGTTGTGGTTGCAGATTCTGGAAACCACTGCTTCAAAATCTACCGCTACCTGCAGTAGCAGCTCCTCTGCCTCAGCGCACAAACCGTGGAGTGTACATTGTGTACATGCACTCTCACATGCGCTCATTGGTATGGAGCGACCAGCAGATTTGCACTCATTCCCTCAACTGTTCCTCCTTGGATCAGGCTATCATTGTGCCATCTGTTTGACTGTTCTCCACATGTACTGTATGTCTGTGGCAAACACCTCTGACACTGAATAAAAAACAGTTATTTGTGGATTAACCATAAAACTGAGGCACTCTCAAGGGTCATATTTATATGTAATATGTATAATATAATATGACAGGGCTCTATCAAATTTAAAAACATGCACATGCCTATGTGTTTGGGCCATAGGCCTTCATCGGGGCATGAAGCCCTGTCATATTAAAGGCTTTTTATACATATGACCCTTGAGAGTGCCTCAGTTTTATGGTTAATTTGTGAATGGATCCCACTGAAGAGCACCAGGGCGACACCACTTGCCCACACCCAAGCAGCACGTGTTTTGTTTGAGAGTTATTTGTGGTTTGAATGAAGTGTGAGGATCTATGATATTCACAGACTGCTGAAAATAAATTATTACTCAGTCACAACCTTGTTCACATTCCATACACTGATTTGAAAAATGAAACTTTAGTATTGTACATATGTTAGACATTTGGTTTGTTGTGATGTGGTCGGAAACTGGAAAATAATTCGGTTGCACTTAAAAATACTAGTTGTTGAACAATGTTAAGTAAATAAGTACCTTAATCGCCTGAAATAATGAGAATTCTACTTATAGTTTCAGCAACTGCATCTTCCTGTTAAATGGTCTTATGAGTCTTCACATTTTGCCTGTTAATAATAAAAGAAACTTCTACTGTAGGATGGAGGGTGTTCTAAAGCATGGCTAAGCATCTCTGTGCATGCTGCTTTCACTAATAAACACCAGAAAAGCTACTGTGCATTATATATAAAAATCTATTTCATGCTGATACGTAATTACATCACCAAAAGAAACTTTAGATTGAATAACGATTTCACTACTACTTCTATCTTTACGTGAAACGACTAGTCAGTGTTATACGTCGTCACGTTAAATTAATATAAACATGTTTATTGAAGTAAGCTGATAACTCCTGCTTAATTGGTTTTACAAAAACACACTGTGTGTGAGACAAGAGCGAGTGTGGTGTGATCAATAACCAAAAAGATGCCACTTGATATGTTGACTTAAATTCTGCCATGACTGTGCATACATGTGTTTGGAGTGTTGTGAATGAAGATTCTTGACATTTTCAGCTGTGATTATGTGCAGAAATATTAGAATTTGTTGCAGAATTGGAGTAAACATCTACAGCGCAGAAAATAAACTAAATAGGGTGCATTAGTCTTCACCAAAATAGTTTGTTCATTAATCTAACAAACTCAGACACAGAGCTGCAGATCACCTTCACTCCTTAACATGTGCTTTTATGTCTTTCAAAAAATCTGTGAAATAAGTAACACATTTTATCTTAATAAAACAATATGTATATTCTCCAAAAAGATGCAATGTGTTGCTCAACAGCGGAGTATGTTGTAAATGCTCCTTTTAGAAAGCCTTAGTCAAAATCTGTTTGTCCAAGGATACACTTTTCATCACTTATTAACCTGAATTTGGTCATCAATGTTCTACACAAACCGGTTAAATTATTTTTTTTTCCATTGTCTTGTTTATATTTGTAATGCCAAAATGGAATTAAAGTGCTGATAGAAAAGAATGTTGTGTTTATATTTGATTGTGTTTTATACTGTGTGTTGTAATAAGATGCATTTATTACTAGCAACATAGTTGCAGAAAACCCTGTGCCATGGTGATACTAAGTTGTTTTGAGTACATTAGCATAGAATCTACTTGTTTGCAAACTGACAGCAATCATGTCAAAAATGTCATTTGCATGTTCATGACTCAACAGGTCTGTTAAGGATAACATTAAATTACACAAACAAAAAAATCTGTCTGCACACTACAATGAAACTAATGTCCTTTTTATTTTAATACGTCACCCAGCAGGCCTAACCACATAAATCAATGTTGGACTCTACAGTTCTGTACCTTATTCATTGTTCAACTATACTTTATATTGGACAGGAGAGGGCGTCAGAAAACAGTCAAACAACATCGCTCCTCCTCTTTAAAGTATTGCTACCTTCACTTGCATATAGAAATAATTAAAACTAAAGCGAACACAACTCAAAACTGTGGTAAACATAACATGTTTTCGCAGATACGATAGGTCACTGTGTTAGAATTAATTTATCATACATACATACATACATCAAATTGGTGTTGCAATACAAATCATATATACAAACAGCAGCTTGTAACATACATAAAATCAGGACATTTGTTATTAACAGTGCTTACAGTTTGTTATTGCGGCCCCGTACGCAGCACGTGATCGGATCTGGAAGTTCCGAGGACAGTGAAGGCACCAGAATCCCCGGTGTCAGCCTTCCGCGGGAAATTCAGTACAAAATGTTTGGATTAACTTTACAAGCATAACAACGACATACATCATCTAACCACGCTAAGTACCTAAAACCTTGATGTTACAGGGAGTTGGTGGTACAGTCAACATAACAAGATGGTAAGCTAGGTTCGCTTTCACTTGCAGTTAAAGTGCTTTACAGATTTACAGGCTAGCAATACCAAGCTAAGCTCCTAGTTAACAGTAACATCAGCGGTAATAACCAGCGATGCCGTCACCGAACTGGTCACACAAATATTATTCAAAACTAACGCTGTAAATTCAGGAGGATGCTTTAAGCTACTCGAATGGAGTTATATGTTCACTAGCCAACATGTGTCATATAGGTAATTACTTCCTCGCAGAGTGGAGTGTTTCTCAGTGCTGCCTCTGGTGGTCGGAAGATATATTACAACATCAATACAAATAGAGGCAAAAGTCACCACATGTTAGCCTAAATTAAACATATAATTCAAAGTGCTGTGTTGTAACATGGTCATGTTTTGTTCCTTATTGCATGAAAAATACAATGTGATATTTTCATAGAAGTACAATGTATCCCTCATACAATATTTACTGTCATTTGCATATTATTCTATTGCTATATAAGGGGAATTTTTTTAATCCTTTGCACACAAGTTATTATCTTGTAGGAACAAGATAATTGTCTTGTGCACACAATATAATTTACTGTAAGTTCATAGACGTCTCTTGATGAACAAAGCATCCACATAATGGAAAATACTGAGCTAATCAAGTTTTATTTTCACTTTGGAGTGTCTTATGATCACATTCTAATATCTCTTGCATGCAGATAAGGGATTGTCACTAGTATGAATCATTTGCTGTCCATATAGAAGGACAAGAGGTTCAGTCGATGAAAGGACTATACGCACATTTAGGCCGTGTCGTTGACTTCATAAGGAACAATTACAGGGTCCGGGGAAAATGAATGGGTATGGATGAATAGAGGTGCCAAAAGAATGGCATTAAGGCATAACAGAGGAAGATAGAATCATATTAGATGAGTTAGATCCCGAGGCATAGCTCTATGTCCTGAGGGTTTAGCTGACAGACAACAATGGACACACCACTGAGCTGTAGTGCATAGCATTATGGGTAGTGTGGTTCTTCCGGGTATGTATACTGCCATGCACAGGTTGATGTTCTCTTACCAAAGCACTTAAAACATCTCATTATTCCTGCAAGCATCCACTCTCTCACAAGGCCCATTGCTTTGTATGAACAAGTTGAAACCTTTTGGCTTGTGTATTAACGGCTGTATGGGTTGCTTCTTTCGTAAAATAACTTGTGCACACAAGATAAGATTTTTATCTTGTCCCCACAAGATAATAACTTGTGTACACAAAAAAAATTCCTTTCTGGGACGTCAGTGGCTCTGTAGACATTAGCTGCCATTACTGAAATAATCCAGGCCTTATGTTACCTTATCTGTTGCAGTCAAAGAAGAGAGGACTAAGTTTGGAGGAGAAGAGAACTCGCATGATGGAGATTTTCTTTGAAACGGTGAGATTTCACTTTCTAGGTGACCACATAATTGTTTAAAGTAGGAATAAATCAATATAGCACATCCATTTTGTTCTGCCTCTGTTACACTGTAACTGCATGAATTAAAAAACTAATCAGTAAACTTATTTGTCTGTATTTTTATTTGCTAGGTGTTTTATTTCTTAAATTTGGTATGAAAAGGATGAATATTAACTCAATGTCTCTGTTATTGATTACCAAAAATTAAAAAAAAACCACTGATACAGATGACGATAGATGTTAAATGGTTCCTATTTCCATGATACTGTGATGAAGACTATGTTCCCTCATCCTCTTCAGAAAGATGTGTTTCAGCTGAAAGACATCGAGAAGATTGCTCCTAAGACAAAGGGCATAGGTGAGTAATGATCAGCAGTTCAAGTGAAGACAAGTCACGTACATATAATTTAACACATAACACATGATTGTTTTGGATGATCTGCCCACATGTGTCGTCCTGCTGCCTCAGAGTGTCTGTGTGAATTAGAGTGTGGCGACGGGACAGCTATTAAATTATGTTTGGATTCAAGTCAGGCTGGGATTATTTAACTGCTGACGTAATGTTTGTGTTTGATGTGTTAAAACACCAGCTTTACCGGCATAGAGCCACATAAAGTGCTCTTTTACGGTCATTTACTCTGCCGACCTAAGTTGTCAGAGTAAACAGACAACATGGCAACAACAACTGTGTGTCAGCCAGTATTAACTGTGTGGGATTCGGATCGGTGTTCGGACATAAAAAACAGAAAGCGTGCCGGGCTCGGTCAATAGTCTCCCGGTCTCGGTCGGGCTTGGACAGAAAAATGTGTCCCGAGCAGCGCTCCAGCATGAACTCCCTGTGAACTTTGTTCTGCAGGAGTTAAACAGTTTAGGGTACAGCTTAGCACATTTAGCAAGTTTAGTTTTTTTAAAATCTTGACTTGGGCATACAGGGATGGATGATTATCCCGAAGATGTTGCGACATGTTAGACGTGTTGGAGCCCTGAGCGGCAACTTTTCGACGGCAGGCTTTGCAGATTGGATATTCATCATCTTCCACAATGCCCTGCTCATTTTGGAGATATCCAAAATGCAAGCATACAGAATGTGACTCGAGACGAGAGAGAGATTTCCTCGTGCCTCACACATAAACGTGTCTGGCGAGATACCGTAGTTTATGCTGGTGTAGATTCTCATTCATCCAGGTCATGGTTATCCCTGAAGGCTGAATCTGAAGCAACTGGACTCCTGTTTAGGGTCTGAAGACGTTTCACCTCTCATCCAAGAGGCTTCTTCAGTTCTAACTGACTGGAAACGAAAAGGAGGACACACACATCTCAAGAAAGCCCTGAAGACATGTGGCTACCTGAACTGGGCCTTTGTCAAATCAACTAAGAACCGCTAAAAGAACAACACTGCACCCAACACAGAAGAAAAGAAGGGCCGACGCAAAAACACTGTCATCCCATATGTGGCTAGCGTATCCGAAAAATTAAGAAGGATTTTCTCCAAGCACTTCAAACCAGCGACAAAAAACTGGTTCATCCGAAGGACAAAACACCCAAACACAAACTCAGGAACGTTGTTTATGCAGTCCAATGCAGTGAGGAGTGCACGGACCTATTCATAGGGGAAACCAAGCAACCACTTCACAAACATATGGCACAACACAGGAGAACCAGCTCTTCAGGCCAGGACTCAGCAGTCCAGCTACATCTGAAGGACAAGGGACACTCATCTGAAGACCACAGTGTCCACATTCTGGACAGAGAAGACCGATGGTTTGAGAGGGGAGTGAAGGAAGCCATCTATGTCAAACTGGAACGGCCATCTCTAAACAGAGGTGGGGGTCTACGCCGCCACCTCTCACCCACATACAATGCAGTCTTAACACCCCCACCCCAGAGAGTCACTCACCATTCACACCTTGAGTTAAGTGAAACTGAGAATAATGCTAACGACTCTCATGATGCCCATTACAAACCACTCGTGTCTTCAACGACTCACGACCCATAAAAGTTCTTTACTATCAACTGTAAACGAATAACTTGAATGACCGTCAAGGTGTTAGCGACCTCAGAAGAGTTTAGATATCTGAAACTCCCCACCGGTCAGATAGAAGTGAGAAGCCTCTTGGATGAGAGGTGAAACGTCTTCAAACCCTAAACACGAGGCCAGCTGCTTCAGATTCAACCTTCAAGGATTACTTAATAGAATTCTTACGATTGCAACACCGTGACGTTATTAATCGCGGTTAATAGGAAAAACGATAAATCCTGACATCCCTTAGTTGCATTTACAATTAAGTTGCATTACGTTTTAGTTGAACTGTCAACTGTAACTCAAGAAAACTCACATGTGAGAGTCATAAGTCAGTCATAAGAATGTATCGCTGGAAAAATAAGTTGATCTTAAAGAAAATACAAAATGAACTAAAATTAAAACATTCAGGGCTTATAAACCTTGGCATGATTGTTAGTGAGTCCACCATCTGTTAATTTTATCACCTCAACAGGCGAATATTTAAATATATAAAGATATGGTTTGGTTTCTAAAATCCTTTATAGAACTGCAGTATGCTTTAGGAGTGATACATGGGATAAATCATGCATGAATACCAACTCAAGTATTTTAAGTAAAGTATCATCAGTTTAATTATTTAAGACCGTAGAGTTAGTGTCAGGCATTGCTCCCGCATGCATCCTCGCATGTTATGTAAAATAAATCACCATGGCAACCAGGACTAGCTGTTACCATTTATACCATATTTAATATATATATATATATATATATATATATGTATGCAGAACCAGAGCTATCAATGGCAGTAATCTCATGGTGCAGAGGACTGTTGAAAGCTGGTAGATAAAACACATTACCTCAATGTTAACATTGAGCCTGACACTGTGAGCATTGGGGGTGGGGGTGGGGGTGTACTAAAAATACAAACTTGGATTTTTATGTGCAGCACCTTGCAGAGGAACAGAACTGCGCAGTGTAAGAGGGGAGGGGGCGTTTTAAAGCGGACATTAATCCTGGAGAAACTGGATCACGTTGCTGTGATTAAAAGCACATGTTTTGGACCCCCTTGCTTGGGCATGATGTAGTTACCGAGTGATGGGGGAAGGGGTCAACAAGAGATCTGCATTATGGGCACATGTTCCTGTGGGAGGGGAGTAAATGTGAGAAAAGGCGCCAAGAGAATGATCTCAGCTAGAATGAAAAAGAGTGGCAATAACACACTGGTAACCATTAAAACCCAGAATCATTTGAAGCTGAAGTAACAAAAAGCTTTTTGGACCACATGAACAGAAGAGAGTGAAACAACAGAGAAAAAGACCTCTGGAGTCATGCAAAGAGTTGGTTTTTGATTTTATTTTCGATTCTCTCTTTTTGTTTTTGAAGCTCTTTCAGTTTCACGGTGGACCGACTGAGCTAATGTGTGGGAGTATCACATTTCACCGCTGACACTCTTCAAGATGGAACTTCTGTTCTATAACATCCTCTCACGCAGCGTTCTCTGTGAAGTAGAAAAAAAAAAAAGAACGGCCAGATAGGCTGCACATGTGTGGGTTTGGATTTGTGAACGTTTGAGTTGTAAGCCTTGCCGTCAGTAAAATGAGAACTGAAGCTGACTTCTATTTTTAAAACCCTCAATAGAATGCGATAATATACATAACATCAGATACATGTTATATTGCCTAAAGCCTTCGGAGTTTGTAACAATCCTACCTCGATCATAAATCAGTTGTCCACAAATCAAATTTGCTGGGAAGGCAGTATGGAAAAAAAATAGGATTGTTCTTTGTTCTCTCTGTGCTGCTTTAAGCTCCCATGACTGTAAAGGACGTGCTACAGAGCCTGGTAGATGACAACATGGTGGACTGTGAAAGAGTGGGCACATCCAACTATTACTGGGCCTTTCCCAGTAAGGCCCTGCATGCTCGCAAGCACAAACTGGAGGAGCTGCAACAACAGGTGAGGGGACCCAGTTTTATCCTAAAAAACAGAGACCTCGTGTCTCAAATGCTGCAAATGTTCCCTAAAAACAGACACAATTCATGCCGAAAAATTGCTCTAAACAACACAGAAGCTATTCTCTGCCTTATTTGAGTGTTTACCCAAAGACTACTTTATTCTGCTCACCTTGCTTTTCCCTTCAGTTCTCATCTTCCAACACACTCACACACACACACACACACTCACACACACACTCACACACACACACACACACACACACACACACACACACTCACACACACACACACACACACACACACACACACACAGAGCTACACCTCGTGCTAGGGTTGCAAAATTCCGGGAATATTCAAAGTTGGAAACTATCAATGGGAATTAATGGGAATAAACGGGAATAAACGGGAATTAACAGGAATAAACTGGGAATTTTGGGGTAATTTATACTACTGTATTTACCTTGTCATATACAGACATAAATATAAACATTTTGTTTTGTCATAAGCACACATGCATGCAAACATTCCTAATACAAATTATAAAAAGGACATTTTTGACTCAAGTCTATTTGTGAGTAGAACTTTAATGGATTCTGGAACAACAAAAAACATGAATGTTGAATAAAATTAATTTATTCATTCCCCCCAAATGAGTCCCATTCAAAATGTAAAATGAAAGCATTTAGTTCCTTCTGCATTGGCTGGGGTGAAATGTCTCCACACGTCAGATGGTGCACGTGGCATTGTTCTGTAGAAGAAGTTGAGAAAAAAAGCTTGTGAAAAACACTCATGCCCAATGCCATGCACAGAGATATAAATAGTTAGCTAAACAATTGGAATAGTCTTTAAAAATATTTTACAATTGATGGATAAATGAATAGAAATAGGCTAGATGAATAGATAAACAGAAAACTGGCAAGCTAGAAACTATGTAAACACATGTTGATTTAGTATTTGCTAGTTAAACTTAAATACCATAGATCAAATATGTTTACCACAGTAATATCATCAAAACTTACCTGACTGGATGTAGTGGATGTAGTCTGGATGTAGTCCTTGGGCCTTGGGGGATTTAGGTTTCAGTTTCCTTATCGTCGGACAGCTGATACGGAAACCAAAACCTGAACCCCCCACTCATCGGTATTAGACACTGAAGCGGGATGTAAACATTGTACTGATTTGTAGCATTCAAAACATTCATTCACTCATTCATTCAAACCTTTATTTATTCTCGAATAGACAGTTGAGGTTACCCTCATTTGCAATGTCGCCGAGACTTACAGGCATTTCAATATGCAAAAACAACTTTTTTACGGGAAATTTTCCGCCCCTTTGCAACCCCACCTCTGGCCTCTCTCTGCTCTGACTTTTATCGTCAGCAGGATGTTTTATAAAACCGCCCACAAAACACGACCTGCATCTCGGCAGATTCCTTTTTTCGAACAGCAGATGAGCTGCATGTGGAGACTTGTTGATCATGACGTAGTTTATCAAAACAGTCAAACCATATGTGGTGACATTGGCCCTTACGGTCCATTGCAGTTACAAGCTTAAAACAATGGCCCAGGCAAGCCTACATTAAACAGGATAGGTTGCACCACAATCAGGGCACTTCCAGGACAGACAATATGAGAGAATGTCTCCTCTGTGTTTCTCTGCAGAGCATAAGTATTTGTCAGTAGTTAATTGATCATTGATGGCATTGACAGATAAAAAATAGATATAAAAACTGCTACAATGGGTCGCCAAATATGTTTTGGCGGTCATTAATATGACGCAGGCAATGTTGATGTCATGGAAGGCTGCTACAAATAAGCAAATTTAAACTCTGGATAAATATCCAAAAAGAAAAAAAAACAAAATCCAATGAAAAGTCCCTATTTATAACAGAACTGAGGCTCGCTCATCTTACACTTGGTGGCTTTTGTGAGACATTTGTTGTCACTGAAAGCAACACTGCTGCATGTCTTTGCATTCCTCTGCGATTGCTGGGTCTCTTGTCTCGTTGCACAGCAGACAGGTGGTGTGAGGGCGGTGACACCTCAGAGAATGATGGCCGCCAGATTTCTCTGGGTAACAAGTTAAAGGATGTAGAGGAGCAATCTGTCACAAATTGACAGGATCATACCAGCAACGTTAGAATATACATGGATAATATGCCACAAGAACATCAGATTGACTGTAGACTCGGCTACAATTCTACCATCTATTTAATATAACAAAGCAAATTTGCTCACTATGCTTAATGTTAAGACAAAAAAGGGGAAATAAGGGCCTGTTATAAAGTACATAAGAAAAAGGAAACGGCCTCCTGTCTTCCCCCCAAATTAAATAGAGAGCCTGCTTTTACAGAGCTGCAATTAGTGATTAAAGCTAATAACCCATTGGTCGCTATTCTTGTACATTGGTGAGCAGTCATGGTCACAGTCTGTTTAGAATACACGTAACGTAAAACTCTTTTACTTTGAAGAATTCTCAAGCGAAGCAGCGGAAAGTGTCTCAACAGAAAGCGGTGGAAAAAGCCAAAGAAGGCCGTCAAGATACAGTAAGAACATTTTCAAACGCTTCCTCAGCTTGTGTGGAAAAATCTAGCTATTTCCAATGAGATGTGATGAAATAAAAGGAGTAATCCCTGTTAATCCAGATGTATCGATCCCTGTCTGTGTGCAGGAGGAGAGGAGCTCTCTGCTGAAGGAGCTGAGGGCTCTGAGAGAGGAGCGAACTCAGCTGCAGACGGAGTTGGAGAAATACAAGGAATGTGACCCTGAAGTCGTCGAGGAGATGAGTGAGTGCAGATTACCGGAGGACTTGTGTTTCAAAAACATCAGCATCAATCTGGTCACCTCTTAGTATTGAACGGAGACGTCCAGCTATCTGTAAAATATAATATTATGAATGCTTGAGACCATGTCGGTGCTGCTCAATGACTGCATGTTACGAATTAGAACTGGTAAGATTTAATTTAGCCCGATGCCATTATCGATTTTGCTTATTGATCCAATTCTGTTCAATTCCTGTCCTGAGCAGGGGGCATATTGGGTTCCACTTGTCCACCCGTACGTGAGTCCACACATCTGTATGTGATGGGGAATAGTCTGTCCACATCTCAAAAACCGCTGCACAGAATTCAATTCAATTTAACACATTTTCAATTTCATATCTTATTCTCTTAAATCTTTTGGCACATTTGAGGTTTTCATGTCAGTTTGCTCACATTCAGGGTCTTTTTTTTTTCCTGTAGCAGGGGCATCTGTGTAGTCATTTTACAGACATTACAACTATCACTCATTCATTCTTTCTTCGTGAAGTGAAGCCATGCTTTTGCTCGTTTCCTCCTCTCCACTGTGACTCCTTGTTGCTGCAAGTTTCCAGCGGCTTACATGCATTAGTATCAACTATCAGAAAAACATGCCATCGTCAGTAAAAAATGAACCGAAAAGCTCAGAAGCGCACAAGTCTGGTCGATTGCTCAATTTGGAAGCGGTTCTCAACTGGAACTGGTTTTCGATTCCCATCCCTACTGTGTGTAGTGTTTCATGTTATTGACAATGCAGTTAAAAAGAGCACAGCATTGAATCAATTGTTGTCATTGGACCTAAAATCGTTTTTATTTTCTGTTCTATGCATTTTTTGCCAGGTGCTGACATTTGGATCAAGTTTGTACAGTAGTTGGATATGGTACCTGAAAGCTTTGAGGGATTTTTGTTCTAAAAACATAGGTGGCTCATCAAGGCAGATTGTGTTTTTTTTTTGTGTTTTTTCATCCTATGAGGATTTCTTATTAAGAGGACAGAGAGAGAGAGAGAGAGTTGGGCATCATTCAACAAACAAACCATTTGAGTGGTAGAGTCTGATTTCACACCAGGTAATGAACATATTGTGCATAAGGGGTTATAAATACAAATAAAACCTTGTTGCAATTGGCAGACATTTCTCACCGTTTAAAAAAATCTGTTTTAGCACAACTATTCAATAAAGAAATAGGTTCATGGTACCGAGAAAAACGTGTAGATAACTGCTGCTGCAATGAATTTGGCGACCAATCAACTTACCCTTTAATTTAATTTACTAAATTTAATTTACTTTAATACCAATTTACTCACCCTCAGAGTCCCTCCTCACACGTCACCGAACGCCATCATGGATGTGAGCTCGAAATAAGGTGTGAATGCCTCCAAATGCATTACAGAGATGTGGGAATGCAATTATTTTATGCAAATTCAGTGGTGACCAGGGAGACCACATTTATATGTGCTTTAACGGCGTGACTGTAAATGTTCACCTTACTGCACTGAAGGACTGCCCAGTCAAATCTGCAACATGTATGTGTGTGTATAGGACAATCCACTCCATCACAGTGGGAATACTCGTTGTTTGTCTGTGTCACACTGACCTGGGACAGTGTTTTGAGGTGCAGGCACCTCTTGTCACTAGTTGTACTGCTGAGAACAAACTCATTTGGTTCACAGTTTCTCACAGTTTGAACTGTGGTCTAATTGAGCCTTGTAACCTAAGTTACAAGAGTTAAAAGCTTTTAAAGGCATGAAGGCCACGGGTCATGACTTATTTACTGGCTACACATTTCCACACAATGCACAGTGCTATTAGTGGTATTACAAAAATCCTCACCTGTCTTATGTTCATGTGTACAGCTGTTCTGTGGTAAAGGGTGTGTGTTAATTTATGCATGCATGTATGTGAAATGTGTGGCGCCATAAAAACGTCTGGTCTGTTTACCGGCCCCGCCCAGTGTTTCACCACTCATGATTTCGTCTGCATCTTCTGTTGGTGCCAACTTTGCATTGTTATATTGTCTTGATTGTTTCTATGGTAGTTCATTCACACGAGGCAAAAGAGCATATCTACGTAGGCTCTTCTGTCATCTCGGTGACTTTGTTAGGCTCTCTGCAGAAACTCGGCCTGTGGTGCCCCGTGATAACTTATATTGCAAAACATTATTAATGTCTGCAACAGCTGTTGTAGTCCCAATCCAAACCGCAGCACTTCCTTTTACCAGCTACCCAACGTCAGAGTCTGACAAATGTTTTCTCCTCTTGAAATACATGGAAGTACCTTCCTATATATATTAACTGACATCTGTGCTAAACTCATATGTTCACTCTGAGATGCCCTCTGACTTGTGGCAGGTTAGTGGTTTGTGTTGATCTGGTAAATCTGGTAAAAGTCCCAACTCTCTCTGGTTCTGGCTGTCTCCAGTCTCTAAACTGTGTAGTTGTTCTGCTTCAGCTTGTTGGTACATGATAATCCCCGGAAGTTATATAATGGGATGCAGATAATACATAATGCGCCCATATTGAATAGATTAAACAAATACCAACAGTGAGGCAGAGAGAGGAGAAACTTCCTCTCACTTTTTAATCTCTTGTGCTTCGTCTTCACATTCATCACCGTCCCCACTTGTCTGTTGGTCCTTTCTTCTTTGTTAACGACACCACACGTGCACCGCTCTGCGACAGATAACCATCTGCCCTCAGTGAAACTCGGAATATTGTGCTCTGAGAGCTGAGTGCAGCTACGTCAGAGTGTTTGTCATGATGTTATGTCTGCTGCTGAGAGGGTGGGGGGCTGAATTTGCAGAATGGGCTCAAACCTGTTCATGCAGATTGGTTTGGACAGCATCTTTAAAACAAATGTTGAGGGTGGATATATATATATAAAAGGTTTTTATATATGTATGCATCAGAAATAGTAATCAAATTATATAATATTGTCAGGGCCTTAGCCAAGGTTTTACAAATAGGAAATGAGTCCCAGCCCACTTTAAGGTTTAATATTGATTTCAATGTCATTTGACATCACAAGACTGGATAACATAACATGAAGTTATAGATTTCTATGCCACAGCCCAGAGATAACAACTATATAAATGAGTGAATAAACAATGTTTTTTATGATGGGATTAATAATAATCCTGTGTTCATTTCCTCAGCATTTTAATAAGATCCTTTGGGTGTTTTAAATGAGCAAATGTGAGGTCGATCAGGTTAACTCTCTCAGAGGAGTTTGCACCGGTCGATGCTCAGGCCCGTATAAATAATATGAACGAATAATAGTATTGACTTAAACATAGTGCTGAGAAATACACTTTTAATAGATAAATATAGACTTGAACTCCTAAAGGCTGTGTCAGTCAATACTGAAGGACCAAAAGTGAGGTTAGCTTTGCATGGCCTACCTCTCTGTTCACTTCTGATGAGTATCGGATTTCTTTGAGACGTCCATGTCTGACTGGTTGCCACACTCATGGATAAGAAGCTGTTATAGCAACAGGTAGGATTAAATTCACCAAACAAATTTGGCAAATCCAACTGACAACAAAATGTGTGTTTTAGAGTCCGTGTTTAAGTGTCATCCTCTTTGGATCAGACCACTAAAGTACCCATTAAAAGTACAGCAGTGCTCCCTGTAATTACTTCTGATAATCAATATTAGTGATAGTGCTGGACGGATTAGTGAAGGTGTTTTGATTTAAGATGGATTTTTCAGGTCAAAGTGATTGACAAGGGTAACCACACTCGTAGATATCAATAAGCCACTGTAACAGATGGAGTGAAGAAATATCAAACATGTGAAAGGCAAAAAAGAAAGAAAGAAATCCACGGCACATCTATGTGAAGGTCAGGTGTGACACCTTATCAGACTTCAAAAGTTACACATCTATTCACATCTTTTTACAACCATACTAAAGGGAACCTATTAAGTGCGGAGTTTTATTAATTATTTTGAATTCTTAAATTATTTCTTTACCAAGTAATCGGCCTGTTTTTTGGTCTTTGAGACATTTACCCCTGAGATTTAATTTATTCCCTCCCAACTGTAGCTACTATGTATTTTTCTACGATCCTTCAGTGCACCCCAACAATTGTTACAATATATCAGTTCTCGGACAAGATAACTGGAACTCTGAATTTCTCATATCAAGGAGAAAGCTGCTAAACCTGCAGTAATTTGAATCTGGCCTGGCGTTGCTTATGTTAGCTGGGCTTTAGAATGCTACAGCGTCAGCATAGCAGCAAACTAAGTGACAGTTTCATGGGTTACCAAATATGCCACGTAAAACTAAAGAGCTATGCAGTCGGAGCACATGGGTCAGCTGTATTTCATGTTTCTACATGGACTCTTCCCTGACACAGCTGCAGGGGAGGTGTCCAGTAGGCTAAACTGTCCTCTTTAGTTTAATAATAAATCACATACGTTTATGTTTTTCATACAGCATGGTTGTAGCTATCCAACCATCACATTAACCACACTCTCTGCCATAAAGGCTATTGTTTACTGTGTCATGTACATACCGCTGGGCTTCACTTTAAGCTTTTTCTGTTTCATATATACACAGTATGTGAATCTTTCTCATAAGTGTAACAAAAGTTACAAAACACACACATATTGTAAGGAATTGCAACACACAATGGACAATGATGTCCTGCTTCTCTTGACATGACTCTTAATAGACAGCTTACCTTATTTTAGGTCGTTTTACTGGTAACCTTTTGAAATAAATTTATTACACATTCAGTGCATCTATAAACTTAAATCATAGATTTGAGCTGATGCCTTGTTTTATGAAATAATGCTTAATAACTTTTGAGGGGAAAATGTTGCATTAAAACCAGTTAAAATTAGGGAAACATTGATGTTTTATTGATTGCATGTAGTTTTTCCTTACATTTGTGTAAATAGTATTGCGCATAATAACAGTAATACCTTTACCCAAATTGCAGTAATAATGTACATATTGACCATCAATTTTATTTTGCAGGAAAGTCGAATGTTGTTGCAAAAGATGCTGTTTCTAGGTGGACAGGTGAGTCATCATTTCAATACATTCACATGCAGTAAGTCTGGAATCAAGCACTTCAAATCAATTACTTAATCAACAGAAATAAAACTACTTCAGTTTGGATAATTGATTGATTGATAATCGTTAATTCTCAAGCAAAAGTGGAAAACATGTCAGTATTTGGACTGCTGTACAAATAGAAGAAGACATTTAAACATTTTCTGGAACTTTAGGAAGTTTTTATGACATTTGTTTGTTTTCTGATGTTTTATAGGTCAAACAAATACTTGAATAATCAAGGAAATATTCAAGCAGATCTATCAGTATTGGAAATAATCATTAGTAGGACTGCAGATTATTAGCTTCTCTAAACCAATGGACAGTAAATGGTGAAAAAAATCTGCACATCATAATTTCACTTTGCCCAAAATGATGTTTTGAGATTACTGGTTGAATTCAACTAAAACTCTAAAACACAAAGATATTCTGGAGAAATAAATGATTAAACATTTAGCAAAGTAATCGCTGACAGATTTTCTGTTCGTCAGTTTAATCGATTAACAATCCTTGCAGCTCATTAGTAGTTGCAGCTGTAGTCTGAATTCAATAATACAGCATGAAGCTGCCTCTAACTATTAAGTATGAAAATAACTCCAGAATCACTGTGGCAGGGCTTATTCAATTGATTACTCTTTAAAGCTCTCAAATTCACAAGCTGTAAGGGCGAGTCACCTCCCAGCAGTCAACAGTGCATTTGTTGACCTGTGCGGTAACCTTGGTGACAGCTACCCTTTTGTTGATCGTGGTAACCAGCAAAAAGCCTGTGGTGTTTTGACTCCTCAGGGCAACAAATTCACATTTTCAGTTTTAGTTGGCTTATTTTTGCTTTGCTGCCTCACAATTATATTCATTTTAAGAAGCTATGAGTCATATCTGCCTCTTCCATGACTTTGCACTTCCCCTCTTCTTGATGGACACTACTAAACGAATACATATGAGCTAGCAATGAGCATAGAAGTGTTTCCTCACAGTTCTGTGTCCAGCTGCTTCCCTAGAAGTGCATGTTGTAATGTTCTCAGATGTCCTGACGCAATAAAAAAACAAACTATTTTGTCATTTGTTCGAATTGGCTGTCAGTATATTTTGACTGAACACCAAAATCAAGTCAATCTAGACTAGTCAGTGTTTTGTGGCCTTGAGACACACCTACAAATACTAATAAAAGCATATTGGTGTATTTTAAGTCAAAGGCATGACTCATAATATGATTCTGAGTTTATTGACTTATGGTATTTATTTGATTTATTTTCAGATTGTCTCGTAAATCTCTTCTAAATGGCACATCCCTTCAATACATAGAAACCTTGTAGATTGTAAAATAATGTGCTGCAGAGAGTCAGCATGAAGTAATTTTCATGTCAGATTCCTGCCATATAGTAGATTATCTCGGCTTCTCGAGGATTTATAAGATGATAGGTGAATGAAGGACAGTTTAATTGTGCTTCGGTTATGTACTAATGTGTTTTGAAATTCCACACTGGTATGACTTTCATACTGAAAGGCATTATATGATTAGGCTATCAAGGTAAGTTCACCATCATACATCATCCAAGAAATATTTTGTTCTAAGTTAAGTGCATCAAGAACAGTTTATACTAAAGTCGACAGTTTGTCTTTAATTTAGGGTTGAATAGAAAAAGACTTTGGCAATTATATGCAGTCATGGAATCCAAGAATTTGTCAGATCAGTGTGAAGCTAATAAATTTGCTAAGTCAGTTGAGCAAATATTCCACCTCTTGATGGTTGAGGGAAGGTGCCAAATGCAAAATAAGAAAATAATTTTTTTTAAAGTTAATGAATTAATGGATAAATAAACCATGATTTTCAAATCCAAGAATATCCTCATAATCCCAGACTGACTGTTATCTTTAATACAACAACTTAGTGACAAGTGCAAGTAATGTGTTTCAGTTCATTAAACAAATATTTTTGATGTCTCTTTTCAGACAATGTTTTCTCCATCAAGTCCTGGACAAAGAAGAAGTTTGCTTTTGATGAAAGCCGCATTAATAAAGCCTTTGGGATTCCCGAGGACTTTGACTACATAGACTGACAGCCAGCTTTCCTGCCAGAGTTCTCGCCATGACACCTATAAGTTTCAGTTTGAGGGCTGGTCTCAAGAGTTCTAGTTTATGTTCTGTATCTTTAGATTTAAAATAAATGCATGGGCTGCAGTGGCCTTGCTGTGCAGATAGATTTAATCAGCCAGTATGTTTCTTTGGTGCAGCCAGGGAAGAGAAGCACCAACCAGTACTTCCTGTGAGGAGGCAGCTTGATAAACACAACCGAGCAGCCTGACTATTTGGACACCTGTTTTCATGAAACTGAGACCCCCAGGTTGATGATGGAAAGGAATCACCACTGAACACATCTGTGCAGCCAGTGATCCAATTTATATGGTTTAAACAGATGGTTTGGAATCAAATGTTCTTGTGCTTTTTTTTCCCCAATGTTTTTCATATTTTATTTTTGTATTTGGGGGAGTGGAGTGTCCCCTTAATGCACAAAAGGATCTTGAAGACCGATGGAAGAATTAAATTACAGAGGTTATGTTATGTCCACAAGTGCTGTAAATATTTCAACTACATTTACTTTTTGCGAAACCACTTTCGTTGCGTTGCAGATAAAATGTCCGTCTTGAGTTTTACGAGCCGTCTTCTGCCGTTGTATTCCTTTCCAAACCCAGGGTGCAGTGTACAAATGTGTTTACACACAGTCTCTTATCTCTTGTGCTTTCATCTCTTAGGAATTTACCACTGGAAGATTGTAAAATCTGTCACCAAAAAAAACACAATTTTTTCAGAGCTGTACGCCGACTTTCTCTTTGAACAAAAAAGGAACACTGTTGTCATGACATGTCCAGAATGACTACTGCCCTGCTTATTTTCCTGCTTTTTCTCTGTCAAACCAGATGCAAAACAAGTAGTTGTGTGTTCTGTTTGTACTCAATGACCTAGTTTCTGTATCTCGGTCTCTTGATTTAAATTTCATTGTGTTCATCGCTTGTATTATTTATCATCAGTTTAGACTTCTTTCCAGTAGATGAATGATATTGATTCATGGCAAGATGGAGGACTGTGTTAGTATAAGATATTAAAGTCTCACTACTTTTATAGTGCTTTGATATCAGATGTTTAAAGTTATATATCCACATTCAATAGTATCAGAAATACAGAACCCATATAAAACTAGATCTACAATCAGACTTTCAACTCAAGGCTGCCCAGATATTAACACTAATGTGTTGGTATGAGTTCAGTGGCTTTTTCTAGTATCAGAACAACCTTTGTATTAGGAGGTAGATAAGCCTACTGATTAAAAGATTTGGCAGTTAATAATTTATGATGCTTCCGAATGCAGAGGTTCATTTATTTATACTAATGTGGATAATTTGCTCCAAGACCGTGTGTAGATACAAATGTAAGTGCTCTTACATGTTGTATATTTATTATGGCAACACTAATGCTCCAAATGAGAAGTGCACCAGTAACTCTAGCAACGCTGATCCAGCAAAAAATAATACCCAAATGCTCAGCAGCAGTTTTGTGTGGAACTGACACACCCATAAAAGAGTAACTGGAGTGTAAGTTCATGTGTGTACCTGCCCAACCTGTCCTAACAATGATTCATGAGTCTGACATGCTGTGTGTCTCAGCTCTCCTAGAACGCTGTGCATAGTTTCACTGTCACTACCTTTAAAGACACTATTAATTATAGTTTCTTTGGTTAAACGTGTCATGTTTAAACAAAGATCCGTGGGGTCATGAGATTGTAAAAGGGAGAGTAAAGAGGAAACTTTTGTGAAATTTTGGAAGTATTTTCTCTTTTTGCAAAATATTAGATACTTCTGGCCTGAAACAGCTACCAGAAAGCTACCTGAGAAATTAAGGAGGAAGTGCTAACCACTCATAAACATCTGAAATGTAACAAGGAGCCCAATCAAGAGACTATTTTTTATACAGGGTCATAAACCGAAAAGGTTTAATATTTCACAATTCATTGTATTTTATATGATTTTATGTCTTTAATGTAGCTATAAACTGAGACTGGCAGGTATATGTGATAAATTCCCTGAAATGAAGTAGAATAGTAGTATTGAGTAGCAAAATGTAGAAGTAAGCCTACCTCAGAATTTAAGTACTCTTGTGCATGAAAATTGCTCACCCCTGAATATTGTGATATTTGTAGGAAGAAATCAGATTATTTACTTAAAATATAAATACAGAAAAATTCAAATATGCCATCCTGTAGTGAAAATGTCACTTAAGTAAAAGCAATTCAGTTAATATGAGAAAAATAAAGTATCAAAAGTATTGGGGTTGTACTATATATCACATTGTTAGATTAGTATTATCGCTGATGCATTAATATTTACGTAGCATTTTAATGTTGGTTGAGGTGGAGATCATTTTAACCATATATTGTAACATTACATTTTAGTGCAGTACATATGATCATGTTTTGTATGTACTGTATGTAAAACCAAGAACTGTAGCCTTCCAATTAATTTTGTGTATTGAGTAAAAGTAGCATGAGGTGAAAATACTCAAGTATAAGTGCCTCCAATTTGTATTTACGTATAGTGCTTGATTAAATGTGTTTAGTTTCTTTCCACCACTGAAGGGTTTTGGTTTGGTTTACCTTCAGCAACAGACACGTAAACACTAAGGAGCCTTGTTGGAAGTGGCGCTTGTACATGTTCACACTATACAATCTGTTTGAGGGGCGGGGAAGGAGGGACAGAGAGGGAGGGAGCTGCTGCAGCTACTGCTGCTCGATGAGAGAAAGAAAGACTAACGAGAGACATTGGGTAGGCTGCTAGCTGAGGGGCAGTATGGCGGCGCTACAGGACTTCCAACAAGGCAGCCACTGTCACAGGAAAACGTGGATCAATATACTACTAGGAATACTACAATTACTTTTACCGTGCGTACAGCACGGAGGGGCACAGCTGCAAGGTTTGTACTCCCCTTTAAGTTAGCACTACCGTTGCAAAAATGTAGAAAAAAATGTTAAGTTAGCAAGACTGACTTGACAAGAAACGCTATATTTGAAATTGAGTGTTAAGGAAAATGGTCCAAACGGCATTTAAAATCAAAATGGGTGAAAAATTAATGTAGCGAATTATGAATATTTTGATTTTATCAACCGAAGAGTAGCCGATGTTCTGTCATCCTGCTAGTTCATGCTAGCGCCCAGTTCCCTGTGCAACGAAACGATAACTTCAAGCAGGGAAGTAACGTTATCATCTTATCGGGGCATAAAATGAGGTCATAAATGTTACTGTTGTCACTGTAATAAAGTTGTAAAACATCGTAAATTAACTTAAGATAGCTAACTAAACAGTCGTGTTTACTGCAGTATCAGGAGAGATGTTTCCCCAAGTTCGTTAGCCACCGAGCTAACTTTCTTGCTAATCAGGCAGCTAGCAAACAGCCTTTGTAAGCTTGCCAAGGCGAAGTTATTTCCCCACTTGTCTGTGTCATTATCATCTACGCCGTTTCAGTTTATTCATTTGTAATAACCATTAATGGTAACACAGGTTGGTGGTTTAATTATTATTAATTATCTACACTGTTTCAGTCTGGTGCATTTCCAGTCGTTTGTGTTGTCCATGTTGTTCAATCTTCTACATCAATTATTTTCTTGTTTCCACGAAGCTCTGAGTCAGATGTCCACCAACGTGGTCGAGGTCTGGCAACCAGAGGATGCGGACCCATTAGTCCCACTTCAGGTAATCATAATTTATCTCTCTTTAAGCGTTTTTGCATTGAATAGGAAAAATTCAGAGTATCTATTTGAAGAAAAAAAAAACGATAATCAAACATCAGCTCTCAAACGCAGCCTGATGCATAAGCACGTGTTGGTTAGTGCATCCCCATTGTTTGGCTCCGCTTTACAACTGTGTGAGTTGTGTTTATTCATTTGTTAAGGTGAGAAAATATCAGTCTGGGCACAACCTTATGACCATACTACTGTGCTAATATTGTGGTTTAATATCAAGTGTCCATAGTTAAACATGAAATGCAACCAGATGTCAGATGTGATGAATATGTAGTCCTGCGGCAAGAACAGCAGGAACGGTAGCTGTGTGTTTACTGATAAACTGTCATGAGGTCACCAGCTGCCTGTCATGTTACCTGAGGGGGGTGTGGCATTCAGTGCGGACCTTTAAGGTGTTTAACGCACTGACAATTTGGCTGCCTTGAAGACAAGTAAGAATGATAGTACACTTTTGATACATACAAGTAAATTTGAGGATGCTTTTTTTCTCAATTTGATACATATTGTAAATAAATAAAAGATGGTTTGCCTTTCACAAAAATGCTTGATTGATTTTGTGGCTAGGTTTTGCAAAGTTTTTTTAAATACTTATTTTGCAATTACACTGCAGTAATATTCATGCCCAGACCAGAGAAAACAGAAGGGCACTTCAAATAATTCTCTAAAGTTGTTGGATTAAAAAAAATTATGGGATGTATTGGTTTTGTTTAAAGAAATGGGAGAAAGGGGGCGTGTGTCAGTGTTTGGTCATGTTTCTTCCACTCATCTCTACCTTGCAGACCAATCGGCAGATGGCTGAATCGTTGACATTGTTAGGTGTCATGTTTAGATAGGCAGTGGTGAATGTAGTGGCTGTCTCAGTTACATGAGCTATGTGAAATAGAGCATGACATCCGTGTCTTTCTTCTATATTGATGTATACAGTAGTGCCCTGTATGGTGCTGTGGGTACATTGAAGCAGTGGTGCAGGATGCACTGTCTTGATGCATAGTACATATCAAATCAGCTATCAAATTTGGACCACAGAGATCATAACTCTACAGATGTTGTGTGCATAGAGCTTGTAATTGATGCTATCTTCATCTCATACCCCTTAATTTGTAAACTTTGAATGTGAGTACGGATCATCTGTTTGGGTTGACTGTAAATCCAATTTGGGTTGCTTACAGCTCCTAGTGATTTGTTAGATTAGTTCAGATTTGCATTTCTGTCAACTGTCTTTTTTGTTTTTATTGTGGAAACAGACCCTTGTCATAAATGGTTTAAATCCTGCCATTAATAAAAAATCCCTGCAACTAGAATGTAATTTATAAATGGTGCTGCTCTACTTTTGAATAGTCCTTGCGCTTTAATGGCTCACCTGCTGCAACAAGCAGCAACGGAATGTGTCATCGCTGTGCTGAATCAGCTAGAAAATCAATTTTTACTCACTTAAGCCATATACTTGCCAAGCTTCAAAGTTGATGGGGGCATTGTAGGATATTATGTAATACAACTTTTCAAGTTGCACACTGTAACTTAAATTTTATATAACAAACTGTTAAAAGATCAAAGATATGTCTTTGTTGATACCATACTGCAATAATTAGAAAATTCTTAAGAAATCTTGTAAATTCATCACTGCCATAAACGAGTCCCTCATTTGCTGCATTACCTGGAAATACATTTAAAAGGTAGTTGCTACCTGTGCAGAAAAGACTTAGCGTAATTTTTACTGGTTGACAAGAATTAATTGTATATAACATTGTACAGTAGTGATCAATAGAGCACCTGATGTTGCAACTTTAAAGATGTCATAGCTCAAGGTGTGTGTTGAACATGGTACCTATTTAAGTTAGTTTGCAGGCGAGAGCAGGTGGAAAGATGTTAGAGGAGATCAAGTTTGACAGATCGGGATTCATAGTAGTATTTCAGAGAGTCCTTATATTATGTCCTTCATTGGTGCTGTTTTGTGGTGTCATCATGAAGCCATGATGTAGCCATAAGGCCCCAGATTGTTCCTATGGAAACTCTATTTTCTGTGTTTGACGAGACCAAAGTTTATCTCTGTAGGCCATGCATGATGCACATAACCTACTACAGTGTAGTTAACAGTGTTTTCACTGTTTGAACTGCTGTCTCATACTTTTATATCACATGTTTAGGAAGGCACATTCAGTGAAATGTATACCCCGTTTGTGTGTTCACTGTGTATGATTTTCATGGAGAGCTGCTGCCATGTGTATATTTAAATGTTCTGCTGTGTTTGAACAGATTTCCTCAGGTGATTTTCAAACCGAGCCTCATTTTGCAGACTTAAGAAAAATGTTAAAAGATTACACACCATTGTAACAAATCAGGGTTTGATCCAAGCCACGCCATTGTGACAATGAACAGTCGGTTGTCAATGACCAACTAAGTGTACTGCTGGCTAATTTTCACCTCAAAAAGAATGAACTTAATTAAACAATGCATGCAGGGTTGACATGCACAGTGTGATCTGGTAAAGCAATCATTTGAAGTGTGCCCATGTTTGATCATAACTTGATTTCCAGATCTTTTCAAGTTTCCATGATTTGTGATAATTGTTTGAATTTCTGGAAGGATGCTCTGAACTCTGGATGAAATGTTTTATTAGTGCTACAAAGTAAGATAAAAATATTTAGGGATTTATATATTTGTAATTTTCCATGTCAATAATTTATATTTTCTTCCACTTTAAGCAGAGCATTGGAATTAGGTGATGGATGGATGTAAAGACATTTTATTAATCCTATGGGAATTTTATAAGCATCACAGCTCCATGAGCTCAAGTCTGCATAATAAACTAATGAAGGAAACACACCAAGTATGTAGAAGAAACTGTATGCAGTGTAAAAAGTATCTGCATAAGACGAATAAAAGTAAAAGAAAATCAACTCTTATATCAACATTATGTGTTAGCAAATGCAGAAATTATTGTATAGTCTCTGATCTTCAGAAATGCTGTATTCATTCAGAATTTCTGAATGCACAGTGTGAAAACATAAAATTGCATTTATATTGTTTTATTTTGAGAACTACATCATACTCTGTCAACACTGGCAGGAGTTGCTGCCTGCTGTCTAACCCAGGGTGGAAAAGATGTAAAGCCAGTTTTAGTTTCCCAAGGCTGTTCCAGGTTTCTGCTTGGATATGCTGTTTTATTTAGAGTGATATAATATTCCATGTAAAATAAAACCTTGTACACTTAAAGAAATAAAATTCAGATGCACAGTAGAATTAGTAGGGCAGTTGGTTGTTTATAAATGTACATCAGTCCTCTTTTTTTATGAAAATCATCATCATAGTAGCCAGAAGCCTGTTGACCAGTAGACCGAGCTTCCTGACATGATGCTTTCTAGGCCACCATGTGAATGTAACATACATGGTTGGTTCTTTTGACCATATTGAGTTAAGTGTTTTTGTTTTTGTTTTTTTTTCAGATGGAGAAGGAGCGACGAAAAGATGGTCTTCCACTGGAAGACAGGTAACATTTTTTTATTTAATCTTCTGTGGCAACAGCACAAAAATGAAACGTGTCTGTTTTTTTTCTTGCACATTTATAATGTATTACACATTCATTGCAATCAGAAACCCAAATGTGAAGGCATAGACATTAGACAATATTAGACAATAGACATTTGTCACACGTACATTCAGCTTTTCTAAGAATATTTGCATCTGTATGAAGTTGATGAAAAGTTTCCACCTGTTCATGAGTGGCACTTGGGAATATGCAGAGACTTTCCACCAAGCCACATAATTACCAACACACTCTGAAACCAACATACAGATGGCATCATACTGAAGTGTTCTCTCCTACACAGTGTAGACTAGAATTACACTGTAAGTCACAGAATTTTAGCAGTGCTGTGGTGTGGGTTTGGTTTGTGAACAGTCCGAAGGAAAAACAAGTCGCATGCTTTTTTGTATTCACGCAGACAAATGAGGTGGTCTGGTTTCAGTGTAACAGGACTGAAGGTTTCGGGAAAAAAACTTTTAAAGGTCCTCAACTGTATTCAGGCTATGTTGTTTATGTTGGTGAGTAAGGGGGTGTGAGACGGAGAGAGCGTTTGGGGGCGTGTGTTACAGAGGCACAGGACCAAATTCCTGACTAATTTTAGAACTCCTTGAAAGAAAAAGGAGGAGAGTTCTGTCTTTCCCAGCTGTTTCTGTTCCTGTTCCTGCAAAAACTTTTTTGGGAAATACATGTTTGCAGTTAAATACAACAATTCATAGCGTTGTTTAGTAAGAGCTTGTTCAGATGCAGAAAATGTTTAGGCTTATGTATTCCTGTTATTGATGTTAAATACATAGTTTTTTTTTAAAAGAACAGTTCACACCATAATCAAAATTACATATTTCTCATCTTGCTTAATAGTGCTGTTTATTCATCAAGATTGGTTTGATGTGAGTTGCCAATATTTTTTTTTGCCACTTTGAGCTACTCCAACAAATCTGGTGCCATCTGGTTTAAAGAAGACAGTGGACTCAAACCAAAACAATCAAGATGGATAAATAGAACTGTAGATATGAGCAGTAAAAAGTATACTGAGCATCAGTAGAAACACATATTCTTTTTGATGTCATGCCATCCTGTTCATATTAAATATCAAAGGCAAATTATGGTTCACACACTTTTATTCACCCTTTAGCCATAAAGAAAAATCATTTTTGTGCAAATTAGTGGTTGTTGCCTTCGTGTTTACAAGTCAAAAAGTGTGGATGGTGATACAGAGAACAACAGCAGTCAGTACCGTGTGATCACCTCCAGCATTTATCACAGCGTCACATCTTTGTATGGAATTGATAAAACGGTTAATGTGGACTTGTGGGATCACATGCCATTCTTCCTGCAGAGCTGTGACAAGTTATGAATGTGTTGTTGGAGCAGGATCTCTCCGTCTCACCTGGCGATCCAGAGCATCCCACAAATGCTCTATTGAGTTGAGATCTGGTGAATATGCTGGCCAAGGAAGGACAGCGACATTGTTCTGGTCTAGGTAGGCGACTCCTGACAGACATGAACCACATGTGGTCTGACATTGTCGTACATGAAGGTGATGCCTCATTGTTGTATCCTGGGAATGACATGTGGACCTAGGACAGTATCTCGGTAACGGATAGCTGTCAGTAAACCGTGGATGTGGACAAGGTCTGACCGCCATCCATCAGCAATGGCTCCCCACATCATGACAACACCACCAAAACGGTCCACTTCCTGGATGTATGCAGCAGGATGGGGTCCCCCCCAACAACAATACACACGCCTACGACCATCGTTTCTGCGCAAGTTAAATCTGGACTTGTCACTAAATTTGATCTCCATCCACTGTGCAATGAGCCATAACATCTGTGCTACACATGTCTGCCGAGTTCCGACCATCAGCATCATCAGCATCCCAACTGCCTGGTCATGTAAGGTTTGTGGAATCTGTCGCATCATCAGTTGTTTCAGTAGGACATTAATTAGACCTGGGATTTTATTGCCTTGGCCAGGTGTTTTCAATCATGCACAAAAAAATCTCACCAACACCATCATTTACTCTGAAATGCAACAATGACTGTTGTGGCTATGGCATGACTAAATGATGGTTATTCATGATTTAACATGGTTTGGTTGTGGGTACTTAAAAAAAGTTTCAGTATCACGTTTGTTTGTTTCAGTAGATTAGGTTAGTGAAAGGAAAATATTGGGTTTTTAAAATGATGTGTTTCTACTGATGCTCAGTATATATATTTCTGATTTTGTAGTGAACTGTCCCTTTTAAGTCACACATATTGAAACACTAGGAATGCCTCTGCTCCTTGTTTATCCTTCCAGAGAGGCAATCCCAGTAATGAAAAAAGCCCAGCCCATCATATACATTAACTGGTTAAGTAATTTTTGTGTTGCTCTGCGTGATTTTAATGATACCATTAATGCCACATAACACAACATGACAGTATCACACAGTCATTGCAGTAATCAAAGCAGTGTTTCACTAATACAGCCGAGCAAAAAAAAAGTTTAGCAAATGGATGAAGCATTGATTGATTTAAAACATGACCTATTAAAGAGTAAAAGTCAGCATATTTAGGCCTGTGCTGCCTTGATTTTAGACCTCTGTGTTATGCGAGTCGGGCATTTTTATGAAAATAAAATTTAATCGCTCGAGTGCTCCTTTAAAGTGACTTGCTTCCAGGCTTGATATAAAGTTCATCTGGTTTACATGCTGCCAACTGGTGCTGAACAGTATGGGAATATGGCTATTTTTATGTACTGGGAGGTGACTATCAAAGCAGGCTTCTTAGTGCTGGTTGACCCAGAGACCTCTAGAACTGTGCCTCTCAGGCCTCTTGTGCCTGGGTTATCAGGCACTTGGCAGGCCTGCCATCACTCTCTGCCAGCCTAAAGAGCAAACCAGGCAGCAGATAAAACGATTAATGATATCTCTGCATGGAGTCAAGTCTAACACTTAAATGTCTTAGCTCTTCCCTTGACTATTTAAGTCAATTAAATTACAACACAATCATTTCTTATTTAGAAAATACCTTCCTGACTCCTATTCCTCATTGTAGTATAGTGTTCATACTGTGGCACAAGTGTTATTGTATCATGTGTTACAGATTTCACTCTTGTTGTCATTGTTCCCCTGTATTCTACAAACATCTGTGAACACCAGTTGACCTAAACTCTGTAGTGATCCTAACCTCTCCCCTGGAGCATGACTGAGGTCACTGCTAACATTGACTTTATTTGACTTAGATCCAGGGGATCAAATAGCACCAAACATAACTTGTTATTTTTGTGCTGGTGCAGTGGACAGGACCCTTTGACTGTGGCTCAGTGGTACTCATGTTGAGAGGCTACGTTTTTCTTTAAGGGCAGCAGCTGTTGAATTGAGAGTGTATACCAAGTTGCTAACACAAGGTTACTTGTTTGCTCCACCTTAAAAAAAAAAAAAAGTATGTAGGAATGTGACGCTACATGAAAACAGAGTGCAGCATGTTTCTTAACTTTATTTTTTTTAACATTGCATCAATTAGATTTACACATGTATTAATCAGCACATGCACATTGAAATTAGTAGTGCTGTCATAAAGATTACCCTTTCTAGCTGCAATCTGGCTATGTGATGTTGAAATTGCAGAAATTAGACCTAAAGCAGCACCTTCTGCCATCACACAAGACTCCTGCAGCTGGTCTTATTTCACCTTCACATTCAACCCCTCATTTGCTCACACACACACACACACAGACACAGACACACACACACACACACACACAGCTTCTCCATTCTGACTAACACTATTCAAAATTATGTTGTTTGACAGTTATTTATTAACAAACAGGACCTGCATGAGGGAGAAAAGGGATTGTTACGTAATGGAGTAGAAAGCGTTCCTCTTTTCAAGTCCAACCTCACTGCCAGCGTTTTTGTTGCTGTTTATGCTGAAGCGTTGCATGTATTATGAGCTAAATCTACAGCAGCGAAAAAGAAAGTAAAAATATGGAAGTTTTACAGTCATTAAACCACGAGGGAGGTGACGGCTCAATCCACAAGAGCAGGTGAATGATTAACTAGTGCTCATTGAAAGAGCAGGCGTGTAAAAGGCATCCATTTGTCAGCTACTTTTGTTGAAATCTGCGTAAAATAAGTGCATTCAGCTACAATAAGAATGAGCTACGTTCTGTCAGAAACTGGAAGTGCATCCCTCAGCTTATGCCAATCAGGTTTTGTTCACTCTGATATTAGTTTTCTTATGGAGGCGGGGTTCAAATTTGTACACCTCACGCCATTTCTATTCTACCAATTAACATCTGAGTTTTCCATTCCCAATTCAATTGCCCTTGTCATCATGACATGTTTGCAAAAGAAAAATGGCACTTGCTGCTTTGCAATGCAGTTAGTTCACATCTTTGTGGTTACATTGTTGTGTGTCGCAAGCCTCTGTTACGTGTTGTGGATAATTATTGCAATTAAGCCTAACATGAAGTAAATTGTTGTTTTATATGATGACTGTGCAAGTCTATTTTGGTGCCCGTTGGGGAACAGAGGAAAGGTTGATTAGCCAGAGCGGAAATAAGATATAGAGTTGCAGTTGCCAGTCTCTGTGCTCTTTTAATTTCTGTTGTCTCAGCTTTGACCAGCTTTTCATTTTTGCTTCCTTTGCAACTGACTGCATAGGCCAAGACCGGTCCATTACAGTAGATCTTTGGCACAGGTGGCATTGCAAGTTAACTAACTACATGTGTGGAAGTGAATGTACTTTTTTTTTTAACCTTTTTTTTTTATTTAATTTTTTTTAGCTTTCCTCTGACAAAATCTGCACCGCCACTTAATATGTTGTCTTAACCAGTGGTAGTTCACTGAATCATACATGAAATGTGCTAGATGCATATCATTTTTTCACCAGTTCAGCATGTCACGTTTGTAATGTTTTATACTCAGAGGTAGATGAGAAATGCTGTCCATTTAAACACATACTGAAGACAACAGAAGATACATGTCTACTCTGACCTCCCTGTAAACTATCAACAGACTGTAATGGGATCACACACTGGGTTGGCCTTGGTAGTACTTGTGTAGCTCTTGACTTTGGTGTATTTTTTTGTCAAGTAACACCCACACTAAGGAAGCAACTGCATTTGTATTGACTTTTATTAAGCTGTTGTCAATAATGGATTTTAAACAAGCAGCTATTACATGCAGGAATGGGGAAAAGGGTGGCGAACGAGCAACTACATATTTTTTTAAATTACATGGCAAATTTCATTGTTATTTTAACAGTAAAATATCCACTCATAACAGTTCTGAGCTTTTACATTGATGATATAAGCTTGTGTGCTGTACTTTTATGTTGTGTATGCATATTCATCATTGGAAGTCTATACAGCACGTCCTGCTTTTTTGATGGACCGCAGACAAAATTCTGTCACAACATTTTCAATTACATTTTCATTTTCTCTTTAAACCCTACACTGTCATTACTCACCCACTTTGGCCGGTTCTCAGGGTACAAACTTAACCTACACAACAGTGAGCTCTTCCCTGTGGATGGGGCACCGCCCACACCAGAGCACACCAACCTCCCCTTCAAGATACTTAATGATCAGTTCACTTATCTCAGTATTACAATTACAAGAAAGCACAAGTGTCTTTTTAAGGAAAATGTCATCACTTTATTAGATCATTCAAAACAGTCTCTAAAGCAGTGGTTTCCCCTATCCACAACCCTGGTGGGATGAATCAACGCCATCAAAATGAATATTCTCTCTAAATTTTTATGTTTTTCAGTCCATACAAACCTTCATTCCCGAATCCCTTCTTTGACTCTCTAGACTCAGCTATATCGTCCTATCTATGGAAGGGTAAGCATCCCAGATTACAAAGAGCACATCTCCAAAAATATTTTAAAAAAGACTGGCATGGCACTGCCTAATTTCCCTGTCTATTATTGGGCAGCTAATATACGCTGCCTCGCATATTGGCTTCATTTTCATAGGAAACCTGATTGTCCGTTGTGGGTCAAGATGGAGATAAACTCTGTCCTAAACCCCTCCCTCCCTGCACTGCTGGGATCTCCGCTCCCTTTCCCCCCCAAGTAAATTTATTGGTAACCCGGTTGTTAGACACAGCATGAGAGTATGGGCTCAGTTTTCCCTCGTGAGTCCAATTCTATCCAGTCATCTCTTCCAACCTTCTTCCCTTGACTCTGATTTTCAAGAATGGCACAGAAGAGGCATTGAACATTTTAAAAATCTTTTTATTGACAACAGCTTTCCATCATTCGAACAACTCTGTGTGAAGTTTCACCTACCAAATACAAATTTTTACAGATTACCTGCAAGTCAGACACTTTCTCCACTCTGTTACCAACCTTTCCCGAGGCACCTGCTACAAAGGCCACACATGAGTTTCTCAGCCTAATCCTTCATGCAAAGGTTTGATATCCATAATCAATAGCTGGGTTTACATGGACCTCTTTATTCAGATTAAAATCGGTTTAAAAGCTCAATCAGAATGAAAATGCTCCATATAAACACCTTATTCAGAATAAAAACGCCCAAACCGAATGAAATTTCATTCAGTTGCAGATGGGTAGTATAAACCTTTTCTTAAACCGATCAGAAGAGCAGCTGTACCATGTAAACGGTGGAACGGAACATCTACTGGTAGAGATCTGCCTGTACTGCTCAGATGCAAGATGGTGGCCTTAAAGCAGGAGTAGACAACAGCAGAGAGTTTCTTTTCTTGTGTTCGCTGTCTCTCTTTCATTGTTAAGCCTACGTTATTATCATGCTACCGCTTTATTAAAAGCACCACAATAACAGCAAAAATTGCACCGATCACACGGTCGACATCCATCTTCTGGTAAAACGCGCGAAATATATACGTCACCTCCATCACTTCTGCGCGTGTCACACAGGTGTTCCGATTAAATGTGGAGGCGCATGTAAACACCAGATCGTATTAGATCACAACTCATGTAAACAGTTGAGACGAAACGTTCAATCGGAATGATTTCAATCAGAATGAAGAAAAGTGTCCATGTAAACCCAGTTTATGACAATCTGGCTGGTATAAAGCACGCGCCTCTCGGGACTGAACTGCCTTGGAGTTGGATTTAAACATTTCACTGTCAGATGAAGTATGGGAATCCATTTTTAAACTGGTAAATTCAACATCCTTCATCCTTGCCCATCATTGTCTGTTACAGTTCAAGGTTGAACACAGAGCCCACATGTCCAAAGCCAAAATGATCCCATATTTACCCCCTCTGTGACAAATGTAGAGGAGAAAAGGCTACCCTTATTCAAATATTGTGGTTGTGTCCCAGCCTGGAAAAAGTCTGGAGGGCAGTTTTTCAAACCTTATCTGCAACTCTAAATTTCAACTTAGGACCTAACCCTCTGGTCGCCCTCTTTGATACTTTCGGAGAGGATGACGCTCGGCTGACTCTGGACAAGCGTCGTGTGTTGTCTTTCACCTCTTTACTGGCCAGGCGTGCAGTATTACTGAGATGGAAGGTGCTTCCCTACCCATATACGCTCAGTGGCTGAGGGACATCATGTCCTGTCTAAACCTCGAGAAGATTCGCTACTCAGTCATCAACTTTTTTTTAAATAAATGTACTCATCAGAACCTTCATATCTGTGACATTTTCATTCATACTGAACAGACAAAACAGTGGTTGTAACCATGAATCATTGTGAAGTTGCCTTTCCTGCTGAGCACTCTATGGACTTTGTGGTTCTATCTCTGTGAAAATCAATAAAGCTATTTTTATTGAGGAAGAAACATTTTCAACCTAGCATCCCACTGTCAACTAATTTCTCTCTGTCTTTCTTCAATGAAATGCACCCGCAGCTCGGAAGTATTTCAAGCTTGTTTTATTTGGTTTGATGGCAACTGCATTATTTAATAGTGAGGATATTGTTTAGTGCCCAGCTTTATAGAGACTGTGCTGTTAAAAGTCTTGAATAATTCTTAAGTGTAAAACATTTTTACACATACTATGATGTAACATCAGTTTTTCCAATACCATTTTTTTCCCTTCCCTACATAGATTCTGATACCTGATAGCTGATGCCGTTTATGTATTTTGGGTACTTGTGCAGCAGAAGATTTGTTAAGTTGTGTAGAGATGTATGGCACGCTGCTGGGAAGCAGTAGGGTCCAGTTTCTAATAAATTAATCATATGGTATTGGATTGGTGCATAGACTAACATATTTGCTGATAGTGCATTTTTAAGCTGCATCAGAGGCATTTCTGATACTGGTTTTGATATCATAACAACTTTGACTATTGTTTCGTCATATTTTTGTGATGTTTTGTTCAATGTAAGTCAATGTGTGAAATTAGTGCGATGTAACAAGTTAAGCCATATGCTTTCTAGTTGCAAACTTCAGTTCAGTGAGAAGTTCTTTTCATATGCAAAAGTATTTAAATTGGGACGCATGACCTCTTGTACTTGTTTTCCCTCTCTCAGTCATAGTCAGCTAATGTGTGTGCTGGAATCATCAGTCCCCCTTTGTGGGGGAGCAAGTAGTTTGAGAAGTGTCCTGTGGCAGTAACCGTTTTGAGTCTAATCATCCCTGTTAGCTTCGACATACTCTGCTGGAAAGAGAACACAATGTTCTTACCTCAAGTTGTTAGTGAAATACTAAAATATCATTTTCTTCTCATGTTTTATGTTTTTAAAATTGATGCGGTTCAAGTACTGAGCTTTGGTTTTATGTTGTTGTTTTCTTGTGATTTCCTCCCACCAGCTCCTCTCAATATACGCGGGAGAATGGGAGGCCCTTGCATTTTCAGCCCCCAGCAATGGATTTTGGGACACAGTAAGTTCTGCTCTCACTTCTACTTTACTTTGACATGCCCAGTGTTTCCCCTATTTTCATTCAGCGCACTGCCGCTGCTAGATTATGAGCGCCGCTGCTAAAAAAATTTCATGATCATTAATATCAACGGGGCTCTAATGATTTTCACTCGCACACTGTGTGAGCACGACAACACCCAACATTATCTTGGAACTGTTTTGAGAATACGGGCCGGCGTCACTCCTCATAGACACCAGCACAAAAGCACCGCTGCTGGAAAAACTTCCAGGGGAAACACTGCGTGCTGTAACAAGCATAGACGTTATTCACTTCATACTGAAAAAGATGAAACCCTGTATTACACACCCAGTGACACAGTGTACTTCATTTCACCATCTCTTAGTCTTTCACTGACTTAATTTAACCTCACTTAAAATAAGACAGTGATGTCATAGCAAGGAAAGAATTTATAAAGTAAAGGGGGCCTTCAGCCTAAAGAACAGACAGGATGTACAAGTATGGCATTAAGCTCTTTCCCTGTATCCAGAATCTTACTGGAGAGGGTTGACCTCAGTCAAAGGGATGAGGAACTTCACTGTTTGCAGCCCCAATATCAGATAGATTTCTTCTTAGACAGCAGTCAGTGTTGCTCCTGTTTTAACAGTCATTAGCAGCATCTTAATTGTAGCATTTCATAGTATATACTGTATATATACAAATAACCAAAAAAAGTCTCAAAATCGTATTATGAAAATGTTTGAAACTGAAACATTGCTTCAGTAAAATTCTAGATGAGTTTAAAATCCCATACATGAAATTGTGGATACATTTCTTTGTAAATTATGGTAACAGTCATAATTACACTGTTCAGTTACATTGGTGGTAGAAACTGGTCACATCTTCAGGATTACTTAGTAAAGAAAATGAAGGCACTGGGCATTGCTAACAATGAAACGGTCGTTTGGTTGGCTGTCTTACTGCTGTGTATTTTTCCTTTTATAGACAATATCTTCAGCAGACTGTATTTTGACACGGTCAGGAAGCTCCTTTCTGCCTATGTCTAAAAATATGTCTGCATACATTAGGCAAAACCCAGTGTGACCATTTTAAAATGTTGCACACATGACCAATTTCATGGGTGGAAAGAAAAAGTAAAAAAAACAGTTAAATTAGACCCACTTTATATCCTGATATGAATTCTCCTGAGCATCAAGTTCATTTGCTTAAAAAGAAAGTGAAGTCCTGCTCTCACAGACAAACAGGAAGTGGAGCGCATTTCAGTTGAGGCTTGACTGAAAATGTCATAGTTGAGAATGTTGTAACGGTATGTATGTAGACTGGAAACATATATAGGTTTGAAGTTATGAAGTGTTTTACTCAGCTGAAATAAGCCCACTAAATCATAACAAATGACTTTTATTTCATATTCGTCACTAAAGCAATCAAATTAAAGCTGAAAGTTCCAATTCTGTCTTCATATTTTTGCCCTGAGGTCTTCGTAGCTGATGCATGCTGAACAAACTGATCCTGTTTTGCATTTTGTCAAGAGAGAAATGAGATGTGCAATAAAGATGATGCCTTATCCCACATATTATTTATAAGTGAAGTTAAACAGTAATGATTATAAAATGTTTATAATGGAGGACTCTGTACTGGAAATTAAACAAAGCAGTAAAAAATGCTATCTTTGTATTCCAAGGCTTCGTCTGCAGAGAGAGGCACTCAGGCTCATACAGACCAGCATTGACCACACATTGATTACATCAGGGTTTCTCAACCAGATTCCATGTCCTCCTCTGTTTAAGCACAACACACTGACTGTTGACTCGATCTTTAACATTCATAGTTCTTCACTGCTCAAGGCAGAGACTGTGATATAGAGTGGACTAGATATAGTTAGTAATATCTGCAGCAGAGTCAAGGTCAGAACAGTTGTTATAGCTTAGCATATTGACAGACATGACAAAAGCCCATTGCAAAGAATAAATGCATTAGACTAACATGTCAAAAAGCTGTTATTGGCCTTCAATATGTTTTTGAAAGTTTTCAGGTAAGATCCTGCTGTATGCTAACCAAGTATTTGCTGTCACACTAGTTTGATTATTGCAGATGCAGACAAATGCTTGATCAATATTTGATCTCCAGACTCGTGGCAGACTGGAATTACCAGTTCTTCTAATTGGGACTTCTGGGAGTTTTAATGTTATAATCCAAAAATAGGTCCTGCTGATTCCCTGCCAATCGTGTGTGACAGCAGTATCCATGAAGCATTTTCAAGCACAATTGTCAGTGTGTGTGAAGTTTATGCTTTCACGCTTATTGAGTCTAGTATTTGCCACTTTAGGGAAATTTAGATATGCACATAAAATCCCCAAATGGTACGTATCTTTTGTTGGTCATGTATTGGTAGGTCAGATAAAGCAATCAAACTACTGACACTAGAATAACAGTTGTTGACTCACAACAAGTTAATTTATTTTAGCTTAATTCAATTTGTTCTAATTTATTTGCTGACAAGATATTAAAGCAAAATGTCAAATACTTCAAGCCTCAATAAACTGTGTGTGCACATCCCACTTAAAAAGCTTAAAACCCAGTAACAACACAACAGTAAAATGCAATACAATACAACAACCTATGAACCACCACCACTAACTGTGTCCAATAAAACCCTCAAAGGGGTAGAATTTTATGCGAGGCTATTGGATTGGATTGCAGTAAATTGTATAGATGTTAGTGTTATTGTCACTACCTTCTTAAGAGTGAGTCAACTTGTAATTTAACCCACATGCATCCCAGCTCAGTAATCCATACATTAATAAAGCACCCATTATAAATATTGGTACACACTTAAATGGCCCCGCTTTTCTATTTCCCTTGTGTAAGAATGCAGAGACACACACTAACATGATGTTCTTTTCAGCACACACACACACACACACACACACACACACACACACACACACAACGTTTGTATGTTAATCACATTGGGAATATAATTAAATTGTGAATTCAATTAACTCGAGGTGCTTTTGGAAAGAGTGGCATGAAGATAATAATGGGTTGTCTTAGTTTGAGTATTAAGAAGAACAAAATGTTGAGTGGTGACATTTAATGGTAATAGATTATAGTTGAAACGGCCAAACCCAGAGAGGTAATTATGCTGCTTTAACACAAAGCACTTTCTACAGTGGAGCCTTTCTGAGAATAAACATTAAGAGTTCATTTCATCTGATAAATATTACATCAACAGAATGTAAAGCACTAGTTATTCAGCGAGTCCCATGACTTAATGCACTGAATGAATTACCAGGCTCATCTCTAACTTGTAAACATTGACGCATATGGGGAATTAAAGGTTAATCTAACATTTCATACTGATTAAAAAAATGTTTTGCTCATCTACACATTAAATGTGACTTAAAGAATGAAGCGGTTTGTTTTGTGCTCTGTTTCAGAGGGCACAGTATAAAAAGAGGAATGTATTCTTGTTTTGTGTCGTATGGAAGGCTCTGAATTTCTAAACTGGAGCTCCATAAGTAAAGGTTTTGTTGAGATTCTCTTATTTATGATGCTGTTCTGTCTTTTCCTTACAGGCCACTGGGGCTGGCAAGAGCTGAAACCATATATATACACAACCCCAGCCAGGAAGTTCCTGTGACACTGCTGTCAATGTTTACATCCAGCAGACATTTTTACATGCCTTTCTTTCACAGAAGGGTAAGTGTGTGTGTGTGTGTGTGTGTGTGTGTGTGTGTGTGTGTGTGTGTGTGTGTGTGTGTGTGTGTGTGTGTGTGTGTGTGTGTGTGTGTGTGTGTGTGTGTGTGTGTGTGTGTGTGTGTGTGTGTGTGTGTGTGTGTGTGTGTGTGTGTGTGTGTGCGTGCGTGCGTGCGTGCGTGCGTGCGTGTGTGCGCGTGTCTCTGTGTTAACATTGAGCTGCACAATATAAAGGAATTTATTTGTCTTCATACAACATTGGGTTGCACAACAAAATTAAAGTTTGTAGTCCCCTTCATGCTACATACATAGCACATAAAGTCAGGTTAATAGATAGAATAGGATACTAGGAAACTAGAGCAATGTGCACAATTATTTATGTACATACATGTATACAGCAAGGAAATAATTCTATGCATTTTTTTGTTTGTCTACGTCTGGTTGCATGTAAACAGCAGCAAAAAGATGTTATTGATAATACGGTTTACATCTTCCAGCCCTCTCAATAAGTACCGTCTATTTATGTCTTGTAAATAATTTCGGACAAACCACCAATTGTCATTTCAAGCGAAGAAGAATTGTCCATGAAAAATACTTTTTAATCACTTGAAACAGAAAAAAAAAATCCTCTATCTTCCAAATGACAACAAACTCACTGGAGCCCCAGCTTCCAGCCTGCCTGCTGTTATGCACGGTGATTGAAATAGCGACACAAATCAATTATGTGTTACTCATACTAGCGTGTGGTCTACATGTTAGGCAGAATCCCCCTGGAACCCCGCCTATTTTGCTGAGTCTGTCTCATTTACTTGTGACTAGTGCAGTGTCCATTCTAAACATGCCTGTTAGGAATGGGCTGTTTGCTTGGCCTGTGGTATTGCTGGTGGCAGCTTTCTTTGTTCTGATGTTAGCAAAGTTACATCCAGCATCCATCAGCAAAGATGACCTGCAGTCAGTGAGATGCACCAAGGTGAGGGCATGCCCGACTCAGTCCGCAGAGCCCTGAAGCCACGCCCCCGCTTCTGCACAGAGAGCTGTTTCTCTGTTTATTCAAAATCTATTAATGAGCATGTTGCATATCCAAATTCAATGCTGCACTTCCTTGAGCCTCCAGGAACTCCCAAGCTAGGTTGAAAGTAGATCAGATGAATGGCTTTTCCAGGTAGGTGAATTGCGTATGTTCACACAGACAGACAGACAAACGTTTTCCTCGCATTATCGTTAGATCACTTGTGTCTGTCGACGGTGGCGGCACCTCAGGCCTTGCCTTCAACCATGCTTGCTTCCCCTTCTACAAAAAAGACTTATTGAGAGGGCTGATCTTCACATTAAAAGTTTAACATCTGGGAAATATTGTCCGCCAACTTGGACTACACCAATAATCATTGATGTAAACTGTTCTCCTCCCCTCATTCTGTTGCAGATTTAATGTCATATATTCCCATGTAATAATATCACATATTTATAGTGTTTTTCTTTGTTGAAATATCTGTTGTGTTCTGTCTGTTCTAGGTGATCCAACCCAAAGGGAAGGCGTCTTTTAAACTAATTTTCCTCCCATCTGAGGAGGGCAGTGTAGAAAACACATTATTTATAAACACATCATCCCATGGGCTGTTGTCATACCAGGTCAGTTCCATGATACTGTTCACCTCCTGATGTATAGTTCCTGAACATGTTCTGGATAATGGTGAAATATTGCGTCATCATAATGCAAGGGGCCCTTTTGTTTCTGCTGTAATCTGCAGATGGAGTGAAAGGTGCTCACATGTTGGTTTTGTTAATATAATATATACCTTTGTCAAACTCTTATTTTCTTTTAAAAGTTCTGATCCAAAATAGCACCAGACTACTTCACAGTCACAGATAGAATCCATCATGTTTGCTTTCACTTTTAATCCATCTTGCACATGCTTATAAACAAAAGAAGTCAAAATTGTAAATGCTAATAGCAAATCATGTTGAAATATTCTTTTGAATTAAACTGTCCACCTCAAATTGCATGATCAGCATCTGTCACAAGCAGGTCACAGATAACTGTTAGATACTGTGCAAGTTTCCTTTGGAAAAACAGTTTATTCAGTTCTTCACCATTGCCTCAGTCTAAAAACAACACTTAGTTACAACCAGGGCTTTTGTTCTCATAGCTTTTAGGAAATTGTAAATGTTTGCTTTTAAGCTTTCACTTCACCTTACTAGATCCATTTATGTTCACTTTGTTGCTACATTAACCAGATAGCACTCACAGAGAGCAAACCTCTGCCAAGGCAACCCCTGTTTTACAGTCATGAAGAATCCTTTTAAAAAATCTGAATGATCATCAGGATCACCACATAAATCTAACCGAGGTTCCTGGGGCCACACATCTCCAAAATAAAGTCGTCAAAATCTGTTCAAACCCTTTTTGAGTAATCCTGCTAACAAACAGACATCTGTAAAAATGTCACCTCCTTGGTGGAGGTAAGATTAAAGTCTGGAAATGTGCTTTCACGTGCTTCAAACTGCTATGTCCTCGGGGCTTATTTGCACTCCGTTCCTTGAGTATGTCTTTATTCCACCCTTGTGCTCTCACTTACAGGTTTATCTGTTTTCTTTAAGTTTGGAGGTTTTGGTAACTATTAAGTAATAATTAGGTCTTTCAAATTTCAATTTAAGTTGGTACCATACTTCAGGGTTTCCCCTACCATTCTGCAGGCCTGGCTGGCCACCAGGCCAACAACAAGCCAAAAAATTCTTTTTTTAAAATATGACAAATATAGTCAAATATTCATTTATTCATTATTGTGGTAGTGTGCAGTAAACGCAGTTTACTGATTCATCCTGTCCTTGTGATCACTTTGTTTTAAGTGTTTCACATAGAAATAAATAACCAAACTTTTGGTGCACACGCACAGTCTCTATCAGCTTATGACACATGCTTTGTGAGGAGCAGTAAAAAGACTGGACCTCTGTCAAAATTTAGCTGAGAGCCACTCGGAGCCAGAGCAATAATAATGACCTATTAAGATCTACTCTTTGTATATTAGAAATGTCTGCTTTATGTTTTAGTTGTCAGTTTTTTCCCTCTCACATTAAACTTGCACCACAGTGTTTCTCATATTGACATGCCAAAAACACAGTGACATTTCACATGCCACTCCCTTAACATGCTTCAGGCATGAAAATGTGAAAATGTTTCAGTCTCTTTTGTTTGTGTTGCCAATGAACTCAATAGTCCAACTGCTTGTTACACATGCAAATGACTGTGAAAACATCATCAACTGCTAACAGAATGAAAATTAGTTTTAGTTAATACCATAAATTTTCTTCTTTTCACCATGCTTTGCAGACTAATGTTACAGTGTGCAACTTTTTTTCTATACTGGGTGGGTCAAGCTCAGCTTTAAACCTATCAAAAAATGGGCTATTCAAAGATTCAGCACCTTCATTGATCATGTTTAGTCAGTAGTTCGGTTTTTAGTTCATCATGTCAAGTTTCATTATGCATTTGGAAGTCTTGCCCAAATTTCAGACTGCACCCTCTCTTTTTGTTTTGTTTTCACCAAAAAGGAGATGAAAAACAGTTTGAACACAAACTTATAAGCAGCTTACCTTTTTCTTTCTTCATAATCACTAAATATCAGCTACTGTGTCACAACTGTGCTTCAGTTCAAGCTCGCTAAATGACACTACTCCTTTGTTTGCTTCTTCGTTCCCTGGCCTTAATAGAATGCATTTGGTGTGTTTAAAATCCTTTCTATAAATGTTAACTGTTTTTCTTCCAGGTGTTTGGTGTCGGAGCTCACCAGGATTCATTTAAGTCTGTCCAAAGAAAGGATAGTCTGCTAATATTCCCTCACATCCAGAGCATTAAACTGACCCAAACTCAGGTATGTATTTAAATGTCTGTGTGGTGGTTTGTGCAGGCCATCAGGCCATGCATAGTATCATAGTGAGTAACACCTCCTCATTGCAAACAGCTGATTTCCCCTTTCCTGCCAGCTTGGATAAATGGATGACTACATGCATGCATACAAAGACTTTGTGATACACAATGACAAGCTGTTGTTGTCATGAAATTTTAATCATTATGAATGTGTGCAGTCAACATGGAGGATATATGTAAGTTTTCCTTACAGAGTATAACTATATAACTATAACTACAAACACTTTGAAAAGATGCAGGTTTTGCTCAATCTTTATTTTGCGCATGCTCTATGTTTGAAAATGAATGACGAATTCGCCAAAGGTTTTAGAAGTAAACCGTGACATTACGTGTGTGAGAAGCGATGAAAGGGGTTTTCGCCTCCACAACAGGAAGTGGCAGTTGCAAAATGTCAGCTTAACCAAGAGAGATTCTTGCTTATGCTGAATGTGGGCTTTTCTCCTGTCTGCAAGCTCCCAATGTCTCAACATGTGGTGAAGAAATACATTCTGTATGCAATATACTTTCACATAGGGTTCGTCATCAAGTTTGATCCAGCCCCCAAGGCTTTGTTTTATTTGCAGGATATTTCAAAAGTTACTATAGATGTACAGAGCCCTAGTGTGGCAGTAGGGAAGAAAATGCTCATCTTTTGAATTAGTAATGACCTGGACAATATTAAACCATGTTTGAAGATTGCAGGAGTTCACAGCCACAGTGATCAATTGTTCAGTGGTCTGTGTTTGCATTGTAGACAGCTGTTACACTGCCCCTTTTTAAAGGGCTCAATTAGTGACTTTCTAGATATGCTTTTATTCTTAAATTATTTTTAAAACCCTGATCACATTGCCTGTCGTACTGTTTCTGCTGCAGGAAGATGCCTCTAACATCACTATACTGGGTTTACTCCTGGAGTGCAGCTTACCGAAGAGTTTGTTCAACAATCCTCAGGTACTTATTTATCGCGCATTCATTTAGATATCCCCTCCACATATGCTTCAAATATATCAAAAAGCACTGTGGGCTGTGACTTGTGTCTGATCCGGAAAATACAAAAGTTTAACTCCTCGCACAAGATGTCTCCTACTTCACTGGGAAATAAATAATCAGTGTTTTTGCAGTGGAGGTTTCACATTTCCATTCTTCAGTTCAGCTTTGTTGTCATTTCGCCATACATCTGTTGTGCAGAGCAGAATGAGAGAACGTTTCCCATAACAATATATAAATACAAATATCAAAGAATTCATCTAAAACAAGAAACAACACTGACGCTAAAAACTAGATTAAAACAGACACTAGCAAACAAACACAGTTCCTAACGGCACTTAAAATAAATAATTAAAAAAATTAAAAGTGCCCTAGTGCAAGTGTTCCGATAAAAGTGTCAATGACGTGCAATTATATGATTATATCAGTTATTTAGCAGCCTGACAGCCTGCGTGAGGAAGCTGCTCAGGATTCTCGTAGTCTTTGCTTTGATACTCCTGTACCGTTTGCCTGAAGGTAGAGGATCAAAGTTTTTGTGAAGGAACCGGCTCTGGGATGAGTCCTGTACAGTGGGTAGGGAGACCTATCACTGTTGTGTAAGCTACATACTGGACTATGATTGGCTTGCAAACTGGTCGTGATGTCACAGAGTCATCCTTCAAATCATCCTCCAAAAGTTAAGACCTGGCTTCTAGTGTAAAACTCTGCACAATGAATCTAAAAATACTCGTGCATTTTCAAGCAGAGTATGAGAAGGGAGGGCTTTGGGTATACTTTGAGGAAAAGCACATTTTAAGTTTGTTCCTGCATTTGCAGTGAGTCTTCCTCACCCATCTCGTCAGACCCGTTATGCAAAGTTTTAGACTTATCTTGCTTTCTGTCGAACAGACAGCCAAGCTCGACATCCAAGCACCTTCTGTTTTTGTATAGAAGCCCTTGGGGAGGGTGAGATCTCTTGCCAGACTTTTAATTGCTCTCTTAAGAGACTCTATGAACGGCACGGGGCTTGCAGCGTGGCACATGATGTAAGAGGTGACTACAGACTTAAGTACTTAGGCCTTGCTATATTTGTCATAGTTATACAAACTGAAATCATCCTTACGTTCAGTAGCACGAGTGTCCCAGCTGTGACCTTCGCTCCTCCTATCCAAGATCAACGCCTGCTGTTCGCTTTTTCAAGTGTTAGCTAGCAAAATCTAGAACCGGCCTGTGGTCAGTGTCACTGCTTCTCACACATCAAGTGAGCCATACAAGAGGTCAGCATTAGTTTTGATATTGCGTTGTTGAGCCCACATGGCATCAAGCCTTGGCATCTGTCTGCATGCTGATTCACCCTTTGACACCAGCCCTGGTTTGCAGAGTTTTGCACCCTCCAGTACTGATCTGTCAGCATCAACAGGGTGTTAGTCATAGGGTGGGAGGTGGTAGTAGTCTGTTACTGCACTCGTGGTTCTGTCTGTCCAATTAAAGCATGCATCTTTCGTCACGGCAAGAAAATAATTGTCACTTTTCATAGCTATTTTTTGTTTGTCTTGTTTATGTCTTAAATATCCACTTGTGATGTTTATCTTAGTTTGTGTTCGTGTTTACTGAATGTTTTGACTTGTTCCTCGTTGTTCTCATACCTCTCCTGATTGGTGCGTGACTGGTATGTCTTCCTGTCTTGGCCAGGGATCCTGTCTCCAGAGTGAGGAGCACCTCAGTCTGCAGATTAATCTGTCAGCGCGCAGTGACCGGCTCGCTGATCTGGACAAGCTCAAGCCCTATGTCATTGAACATATTTTGGTGCTGCTGGTGGCCCCCACTGCTGGACAGGCTTCAGTAGGTGAGTTTGTCTGACCCAATGTCTCGGGGCAGATTAGTTTTGGTTGCACAGCGTACCAAATGGCACCATACAACTTGATTCTGTCTTATTTGTCCTCATAAACGCTGCCTCATAGTGGAAAGAGAAACATCTTATTTCACACAAGCATATTTCTGCTTCTTCAGCATCTACTCTAATTACCTTAAGTGTTTTCGGGATGGACAACTAACAATGAAAAAATCCAAAAGGTTAAACTAGTGTTAATATTTTGAGGCTTCTTCGTGACATAAAAGATATTAGGGAGACCTTTTCATAACAGAAAATGTGCATTTGAACATGCATCAGGATCAATGTGTGAAAACTATCCCTTCTTTTAGTATGTTAAACTGCACACATACACTTTATTTACTTGTCTGATTTTTTTTTTTAACAGGGGAACAAAAAATAGGAGTTTATATGCTAAATTCTGGAGCCAAGAAGCTCTATGTAAAGGTAAGATTTTGCTTTGTTATGGGAATGATAAGTAGAAATTTGACAGACTTTGACTGGATGATTTCCATCCCCAGAGCATGCAGGTGCTATCCAAAGTGGAGGTCAGCCTGGAATTTAATCAGATTCTTCTGAGACCAGAAGCAAAAAACCTCACTGAAGTGGCAACACTTGCCTGCAGAGGTGAAAGCATTTCAATTTCAATCATGTTTTCCCAAGTCATATAATCTCCTAGGTGTCTTGGGAGTATTTCATCAATAATAGTTATGTTTCTTCTATCAGGTTCATTACCAGGCCATGGAGGGAAATGCATTAATCATATCAGTTTAAAAGTTCTGGGAAACTGGACCACCCACTGCTTCCCTGGACTATATATCACACACAGGTAATGTTAAGAACTTTTGCCATTTCACATACAAGTTGTCTTGTCTATATTGAAATAAAGCCAAGTAAAACACAATGTATAAGCATTGAGGAAGTAGCTAGTGACAAGCACCTGGAAGGCCACATATTTAGTGTCCATGTCTTGATGGTTTATAGTAATCAGGGTTTCCCCTACCATTATACAGGCCAACAACAGGCCAAAAAATTACCGAAATTTACCAAATATCGTCAAATAATCATTAATTCGGAAAAAAATTGTTTGTGCTTTGGAGCCTCTGTGTCCACCTCCGCTCAGACCTCTGTCTGTCGGGCTACTTCTGGTTTATTAGGCTTAAAATCTATTACGTTACAGTCATGGGACTGTATTGTACTTGTATAATTTGAGATAATATTTTGTGTGGAAATATTTTTTTTTGTGTGTGTAGTTTTGAACTACTTATTTTCCAAGCAACCTTAGTGAACCAAAGAATTTCTTTTATTTGCTTTAAAAAACTTGTTCCAGTCAGGTGAAGTGCAGTAAATGCAGTTTATTGAGTCATCCTGTCCATATGATCAATGTGTTTTAAGTGGAAATAAATAACCAAAGATTTGGTGCGTGTGCATCGTCTCTATCAGCTCTTGCCACCGGGCCTAAAAACATTTCTAGGTTAAACACTGGTAATTTAATAATTTTTAGCAACACCTAAATGCCGTTTCGTCAATATGTGATGCTGAATAACTGAGCATTGTGGTGTCATTTTGTTTTGGCCTTCTGCAGAGACACAGAGGACGATTTGTCCAGCCAGTTCCAGGTGAGACAGAGAGATGCAGACAAGGTGGATCTGTGGATGACAAACTCTCTCCTCCTGCCCATCACTGTGACCAACGCCAGCCTCTCACGGACATTGCAAGGAGTAATGCAGGTATGCCTTATGTAATGATAGCAAGCAGATGTGATTACAGCAAATTCTCCTGTAGTATACCAAGTGAATTCTGACATGGGCCTAAGCGCAGTACTCTTCACCCTGTTATCATGTTCTCTGCTGCCCCCTGTCTGTCAGGTGATGAACTTCGGGGCCCCCCTGACAGTTCCTCGGGGCTGTTGGCGTATCCTTTCCCTCCAGCTGCTCAGCAGGGCCCTGCCTGTCAACCAGCTGTCCACTCTGAGTCTAGATACCAGCCTGGGCACAGGCCTGCACATTCCCCTTTACTGTCACTCTACTCCTTTCAAGGTAAAATACCAGTTATAGTGGCCAGTTTGTGTTAGGCTGGGGATCAGTACACAGAATGTGGTAACATATGATGTGTCTGTCAGCAGGGGGATGTGGTGTTTGAGGCAGAACGCGAGTGTGGAAGACCTTGCCCACTTAAATTGTCTGAAACAGGTGAGACATGGCACCAAAACTCATAATAAACATCTGGTCTTTTTTTTATTGCTCAGTAATTTATATATATTTTCTGTAATGTCGCATCAGGTCGATCGGAGTGGCAGCGCTCCCTCCTCCCAGACTTTTTTACCTCATCTTGGCGTGTAGACAGCAAACTTGCTGCTGAGCTCTGCTCGCGTTGGCAGAGCCACAAAGACGAGCTGCCCTGCAGGTCAGGCTTCAGCTTAACACACAGCTTTGTGTTCCATGCCGTTGATCGTCTTGTAATCTATCATTACACTAGCATCATTAATCATGTCGATCCTTTTGTCTTAGGTGGCCCAGACTCCCTATAGAGACGTCCTTGCCTTTAGACTTTGGTGCTACACCTGTCAATGAGAGCAAGGTAGGCAATACATAATGACTCCTCACTAAAACATTGTGTGTATATATATATGATATATATGTGAATATTGTATATGTAAAACATTTTTCTGTATTTATTTGTTTCAGGTAAAAATGTTCATGCTCAAGAATCCTTCTTCTTCAGTGGTTTCTGTAGAGATTCGAATCCTCTCCCTGTACCCTGCCCCCCTGGAGGCCCTGGACCTCCTAACCAAATGGTATGTTTTCAAAGAGTTTACATTTGATATTACAGAAAATTATTCAGCTACCAGTGTACAAAGGGTTGTACCATATTGACCCAGCTCATACCTCTATGTGTTTTACTGGCAGGTTTAATATCAGCCCGCTTTCTGTCAACATCAGCACTACAGAGTTTTCTTTTCTGGCCTCTCCTCCAAAGGTAAATCCTGACAACAGAATAAAATAGTGACAGTCATTGCATTTTGGCTCTCAACATTACTGATTCGTTAAAAAACATGGACAGCACTATCTTTGATGTACTTCAGTTCAGTCTTACCTATGATATTTTCCCTCCAAACCATTTTTCCCCTCTTCGTGTGTGTTTGTGTGCAGGCGGGTGAGAATGTGGAGGACATGAGAAGAGAAGGTGTCCTGCGTCTGCTGCTGCAGCCCTGGGAGGCCAGAGAAGTTGCTGTGGTCTTCACTCCGTCTGACCACACACCCACCACTACCATTCTCATCATCAGGTACTGATTCATATTGGTTGGATCAGTGTGTCATTTCAGTATGTGCATGCAGGTCTCATACTGGCAGAGGATATTTGAATTTAATGCCGGGTGAATCACTGTTATCACCATGGTCTTTGTCTGTGTTCCAGGAACAACCTGACAGTGTTTGATATGAAGATGGTGCAGGGCCACGGGGCCAAAGAGCTGCTAAGAGTCGGAGGCAAACTGCCTGGCCCAGGAGCCTCTCTGCGCTTCAACGTTCCCCAGTCAACGCTAATGGAGTGTCGTGATGGTGAGATTAATGTTTGAACTGAATACCACTACGTGGCTGTTAGGTTATAAGGTTTAGTGGTACGTCTTTACTTCTAACAGAAAGATAAGGCAGTTGAGGTGGCTGAACGTTACTGCTTGTTACCCTTAGGCCTGCGCACCAACAAGCCACTTTTCGCCATCAGAAAGAGTTTCAAGGTGGAGAATGCTGGAGAGCTTCCTCTGACAGTCATGTCGATGAATATAAATGGATATAAATGTCAGGGATTTGGCTTTGAGGTGCTGCAGTGTCACCCCTTCAGCCTCGATCACAACACCTCCTCTGAGATCACCATCGCGTAAGTGGACTTTCAGCTTCTTCTATTAGTTTACAGTGAATTTCTGTTTTACTGTTGTAACTTTAATTCAACTCTGATTCCAAACAGGTCTTCTTTTTTTTTTTTTTTAGAGCATTTCATTCCATCTGGAAGATTAAAATATATGTTTGGAGAGGGGATCAATATGTATTGGATCACAGTACGGTAACATAGAGAGGGTATCAATCCATCTGTAGCGGAGATAATGCAGATTCAGAGTCATTCAAATGGATTTCATGTAATCTGTGAAAGATGAGAAGTTATATCTAGAAGAAAAATAGATCCTGATCTACCATTATGGAAAATCATATTTATGTTGATAACAGATGATAAACACATGGATTCCAAATGCTAGGAGAAGGTTTCCAGTGTCAAGAGTTAGGTGGTATTACATCAGTGTTGAAATATATGTATGTTATATAACACAAAATTTAGAAAGCTATTTCAAAATGTTCAACTTTTTAAATTCATGTTAGTGTTTATCATGTAAATAAATCTATTTCCATATGAAGTCTTGGCTCTGTGTTGACAGCCTGACAGTGGCGTTGGCGGAGGTCTATGCTCTCTGAGCGCTTTCCCGTTCTGTTCCTGTTCTGTCCTCTCATTATCTCTTCCTGCCTGTGTCCTCAGGTTCACCCCAGACTTCACCTCATCCTGGGTGATCCGGGACCTCGCCGTGGTGACGTCACGCGGCACATCTTTTCCTTTCACCCTCAATGTCACGCTGCCCCACCACATGTTGCCTCTCTGCGCCCAAGTGGTTCCTGGCCCCACCTGGGAGGAAACCTTCTGGGTGATCACCCTCGTCTTCACATGGTTAGTACCCTGAAGTCATTGTGAGATAATTAACAACCCCCTCCACAAAACATGTAGAAATAGTCTGTGTAGAATATTGTTTCTTTTACCAGATACATCTACATACGTGTTTTGAATCTTTTAACATAAAGATGCCACAGGGATTACTTTAGTACAATTACTGTCCATTTTGAACATTATAATTAGCTAACATGATCAGGGTTGTGCATTTTCCACTATGGAAATACTATGTTAACATTAACTGAAGTGTTAACAGTTGTCAGTCATTGCTTTATAGCTTATGGTTGCATATCGGAGGTGTAACATATTTTTAGATGCCCTGATAAGATCTGTTTTATCCCTTTGTGTTTCAGCTTCTCCCTCTTTGGTGTGTGTCTAATGGCCTTCCATCAGGCACAGTATATCCTGAATGAGTTTTCCACTCCTAGCATCAGGAGCAACCATAACTCTGTCCTGTCCCGGGATAACGGCCCCGTCAATAATATCATACCCAACGGAGTGAAGTATGTCCAGAGTTTTTAGAGACTCTTTACTGTTCGCATAAAGACAAATACTGCATGTGGATTTTTAGTGTTTAAGTACTAAATATTTATTTTTGTGTGTCGTTTTTGCAGTAAAACAAAGGGCAGTTGTAAGAGCTATGTGGACACGTGCCATACCTCAGACAAAGGTAAGGGGCGTGGATCTCCAGCCCTGGCCAACAGCCCTGGCCCGCGCCCTCAATCCTCAAAGAAAAGCTCCTCGGTCACCCCGTCCCAGACACAGAAGAAACACAAGGTTTCACTGTATTACACCAAATACAAGTCCAACTTGTCCACAGCAACAGCTGGTGCTGTGACAGTGGATGAAGAGAATGAGGACCTGGCACTAGACCCTCCCCTGATCTCAGACCCCGATGTCCTCAACAATAACGAACCAGCCTTTATCAGTGAGCTGGATAAAAACACATCTGCAGGCTTTAAAGAAGATCCCCAAAGCAGTATAGAAGAAGGAGTGCCAGCAGCAGTTATGTTTCCCATGGAAATACCTTCTGGTTTCCCAGATAATGTCACACTGAGTCCAGGACCTAGACCGGGCCTGTTGATGTGCAGCCCCATAGAGAAGAGCAGCATTGAGCACTATGCAGAGATCGACTCTGAGAAAAGGGATTCTTTGGAAATGGAGGTAAGGACGGTGTTTATTCAATTAAGTTTTGTGTCTTAAATTAATTCAGACACCATGCAAACCAAATAATCTAATCTTGCAATTTTTTTTCTCTCCAGCTGAGAGAAGATGGGAAAGGCCAGAAAAAGAAAGCACCGAGTGCAGAGACTGGTACAGCTTCAGGAAACAATAGGGGAAAGAGGAGCCGCAGGAAGGCAGAAAATGTCTCCAGGTAGACTTCACTTAAACTTATTTTTAATCTCTGAATCAATTTACATATGTATTATTCCATGCTACAATATCATATGATATTTTATTGTGTAATATTAAGGGGTACATCAAACAGTGACAGACATTGTGATAAAGCACCAAACAGCAGGATAAGAAGTGTCATATTTTTTTTCTGTCTAATTACTGCCCTAGTGCTCCTGAGCACAATGTAGTAGTGATGCCAGAAAGGGAGAAAGAACCTGATTGGAAAACAGGGGACCGTAACGTCAGTGGAACCCACAATAGGAACCGCTGCTGCAACGGCGCCAAGTCAGAACCACCTAAGCCTGGACAGAGTGTGGAGAGCCCCCTCAAACAGAATGGTGGGCATCTAGTCACAGTTCTCTGCTGTTTCACCAACTCAACACACGTTAACTTCACTGGCCTTGTTAATGTCCAGCAGGTGTGTGTCCTGCTCGCACTCGACGTAAGTGCACTACGGAGCGCCGTGGTGGTGGAGTGTGTGAGTCGGGCTCGGACTCCGGCAGCTCGTCAGGCAGCGTTAGGACCAGCAGAGGGAGCTGGGGCAGCTGGAGCAGCGCCAGCAGCATGGAGGGAGACAGAGACCCCAGTGGCAGAGCACATGCTTGCACTACCTCATCGAGAAAAAGTAAAGAACCAGAACTATTAATTACTGATGTATAGAATATAGCTGGTATTTGATCACAGATGAGCAGTGAATTATCTTGACAGTTCTTCAAACATATGTTTGTCTTGTTGGGTTTTAAAGGGGAATCCATGCAGTACAGCAACTACCCAGTAGAGAGAGACTGCTACCAGACCGTGAATACAAACTACAAGGTTTTAAGGTAACTCGGCAACACACACACACACCGGGATACAAGAACTGGCTCTGACCCTATGAGCCTCCACAGAAATGCTCTTATCTTATCACGTGTTAACGATTGTCAACGAGAAATGTGTTCTAGTTTGTGTCTTAATGTGGAAAAAAAAATTCCAAATTTGGTTTACAGAAAGTCATTGTGAAATGTTGACATTGTGTAAATGATTAATCAATTGAACATCAAACTAATCTGCAAATTAATTGAAAATAATTGTTAGTGGCAGCCCATAAAGTCTTCCATGTATGGATTGGATTGAACACCTTTGAATTTAAATTTAAAAAAAAGTAAATAATCAAATATTAAAATATATATATTAATCAAAATATAGGATTATGTTGCACAAGACTGCACAGTGTTTATCTATCCCAGTAGAATTTAATTTTTCACCCTGAAGACTGGATTAAATTTTATTACGATGTCAATCAAGAGGTAAAATCTGTTTATCAGCTTTGATGAAAATGTTCAGATTGTAATTAGTATTATTTGAAGATAAGTTTAGGAAAATATTCACTGTGTTTCCACTCATCCTTTGACTTTTCCCTGATTAGCATGAACAGCTTGTACCACAAAGACCAGTGCCAAAGTCCAGATCCCACGGTGTCCTGCTTTGCCCCGAGTTTTGCTGCAGTTGCTGCAGGAGTGGACAGGAACGTGGATAAAGACCCTCAGAGTAAATACATACTTGCTGTTTTTTGTTTTTTTTACACCTATCCAGTCTTGAACAACAAAAACAGCCTTGTGCATTACCTCTGATCTCTAAACTAAAGTTGTTGTGTGCTCCCTCAGACGTGACGGGTCAGTATTTGCCTGAAGAGACGTGGTCAGCTCCATCCATCCCCCTCACCAATGAGTTCAGATACAACACAACAGAAGCCCTGCCCTACATACCTCAGCCAGCAACCACCGCATCATACAATGGGTATAGCTGTTTGGGTGCATGCTTCATAACATTCTAATATTTTTAGCAAACGTCTTTAGATGCAGTCCTCAGGAGGTTTTGTTGCAAAAATCAGACGGATTTACGACAACTTGATGTGATTTTTGTGCTGTTTACGCTGTTCGGGGGGGTGAGGTGGGGGGGAGCAGATTTTGGTCACTCTTTCCTGAAGTTTACCATTTTTACATTTTACACATTTTAGGAGGTGAATGAGTTGGTGTCCAAATCCTTGACAGATATTTGTTGTTCCATTTGACATTAAATTAATATAAGACATTAGAATAAAATTGCAACCTTAATCTCATAATTCAGAATGCCTGTGTTACTGTGGTAAATGTGTTTAGTCATCTAAAAGCTCTATTACCTTTATTTAACTTCATCCCTCTGTGTAAACAGCACTTTGTTAATAATGTCCTACTGTAGATCTGATCTGTTTGGTAACTAATGCTGATTTACAGTTTGAAAAATCACTCTCTCATTTCTGCACCTAAGTGTTTTTTCTGTTCCTGTTTAGACTGTTGAATCAAAGGTTCCTTTGTTTCCTACAGGTTTACTTGGAGTAGTGCCAACAGCCAATGCAACAATCCCTACACCTACTGCGAGGAAGGCACCTACATAGGTACAGTTTTCTTACACCTTTACCCAGTATTACACTCTGCACTCTCAACACGCATCAACTCAGCTTCCTTAAAGTTCAACATGTTTGCTCTATTCATGTCGTAGGTAATGGAACATTTCCGAGTGCTTTCCCCAGTCAGGAGGGCCAGAGTGCACACTGCAGCCAGATGAGCTGGAGCGAGGAACAGCCTCAGGAATCGCCCTTAACCTGGGAGACAGCAGCCTGTGTGGGCAGCAAGGTGAGGAGTCACACCACTAAACTCAAATGGTTAAAGCAGTCAGAGGGAGTAAATGCTGTAGGGTTCCAACTAACTATTATATTGATTACATCTGCAGATCTTGCCCTAGTCATTTTACCTATAAAATATTAGAAAAATCCCAAAATATTCAGACTATTTTAAACTAAAACTACAGTAAACGTAGCTAACATCAAGCGTTTGTGGTACAGAGATTGCAGTTACTCCAAAAATATATTATTTGTTCCCTTTTTTATTACATATTAGGTTTACTATCATATTTGACACAAAAGGCTTTAAATAATCCCACAATCAGGAAATGTTTGCTGGCATTGCATTTTTGCTCAAAATAAAAAAAATGAGCCGCTAAAATTATTAATTTGAAACAATCAGTTCATTAACTACTCAGTTAATCATTGTAGCACTGCTATGTTGTGATGCAGGTACAGGCTGTGTTGTTAGGTATATTTTAAGGACAGTGCATCAGCTAGGCCTTCATATCTATATTTGTAATGATTATTAAAAAAAATCATACCACATATTTTACACAATGTGTACACAGTGCTGCCTTCAACATAAAACTACCTCGTCCCCACAACACCTGTGATGCACACATTAACACAAGATTTGTCATAAAACTGACTTTTTTTCCTTATATGTCATTCTGAACATCAGTAATAAGTAATCAGTAATAAAATCTCTGAGGACATCAGTGGCTTCTCTGTTATGACTCATGTAGCATTTAGAGGAAGTTTATAGCACTTACACTTCCGCCAGTCTGCTCTTGGTGTCCAAGCAGAAAAGAGGAACAAGAGCATCTTATTCAATAAACTGTCTTACTGATAGTGGGTTTTAATACACTTCTCCCTCATTTGCTGCATCTCCTTTCTGAACAGAGTTGCATTTTGTCTAAAGATGTGTATTGATGTTGTTATGGCTGCTTAATAAAAACTTTTCGATTGGGGAAATGTGTGTTGCATGTAACAAAGCTGCCCTGCTGCAGTCGGGATGTTGCGGATACATGGTATTTATAATAACGTCTAGCTATTGCGACACCCAGAGAGATTTTTTTTTTTTTTTTGCTGACTGGGGGAAGTTTGCTATCTTTACCTGAGGGGGAAGGTCATTTTTATTTTAGCTGAAAAGGAGAGACAAGATTCAAAAGCTGAGAAATGAAAGCCAGGTCATCTCTGCAGGGAACAGGCAGCCAAATGGCTGATGTTAACAAAGCACAGCGGCAGGCAAGGTTAGATAAAGTCATGAGAATATGACTCTGATGTACCATCTCTGTAGGCAGCTTTGGACAGAACACAAACCACAGCAAAAGGTCAGAAAAAGTAGCTTCACAGCTAATATCTCTATTTCTTCCTCCTCGGCAGCCATACTTCTCTGGTACCCGCAGCCTCTCCCCCATGTCCAGTCTCTTTGGATCCATCTGGACGCCACAGAGCGAGCCTTACCAAAGCCACCTCCAACCTGAGCGATCAGCCCCGATGTCCCCCGTGTCCCCCGTGTCCCCCATCACCCCACCTCATTCTCCCTTCAGTCGGGAGCTGGAGGGGAGGTGCGCTCCCATCCAGTACTCCAGCTTCAACCCATTTGGCCCACACATGAATCTGGACATATGGAACTCGTCCTCCAACCGCAGCTCCAACTCACAACTCTCCAACGACTCCGGCTACTGCGGAGATGTTTGAAATAAATAAAAAAAACGGCAGACCTTAATAAGTCCAAACATATAAAATATTGATATGTTAAAGAAAGGAAACAAAAGTGAATGTTCTTTTATCATTATTTGGGGAAATGTGAATATTCCTTCTCTTTTATGTTCCCATTTTCAAATGTTAAATGTTGTGAAAGATTAAGTATTTGTTGTATATTTTTCTAGATGTTTTGCTGTTTTGATCATAGAAAATAAAAAAAAGGTTTTGTACTTGAACAAATACGTTTCTTTAATGTCATAATTTGGTATTTAACTTTGCGTATATCTTTTACCTGTCTGTCTCACCATCTTCTGTTTCATCCTCTTTATTTTTCCTTAAACAGGCTCAAAGCTTTTGGTGAAACACAGCTGGATGAGCTGTTTCCTAAAAGCAGTATCAAAACCAAAGCATTTGGTGACTATCTCCTAGATCTGTGCATTAATGGGTATTACACACGGGGGATTTAAAAACAAACCACTGTGTTTATGTGCAGATTCACTTTGATTGTTTTTGTTCATACAACAAAAACAATCAGTCTCTATTTTGTTACCGATTAACTTTTAATGATACTCTAAATTTAATCCGTAACAAAAACATGAGCATCATAAATCTTTCAGGTGACACAACTGGACAATACAACATTTTACCCAATCAGTAATTTCTGTGTCCCCCATCAGCATTGATTACATCAAGTCAATAGAGTTTTATAGTCATTTCAACCACGTACAAGTACACCGTGAGATGAAACGTTTCTCCAGGACCATGCTGCTACATATGGGAATATATGAAGTGCACAATTGAAGGCAATATGTGCAAAACATAGGACATAAGTGCAGTTTAACACAATATGTGCAAAACAGCACTACAAATGTGCACAGTTGAACACAATATGTGCAAAAGAGGACTACATAAAGTGCACAGTTGAACACAATATGTGCAAAAGAGGACTACATAAGTGCACAGTTTAAGACAATATGTGCAGTTTAACACAATATGTGCAAAACAGCACTACAAATGTGCACAGTTGAACACAATATGTGCAAAAGAGGACTACATAAAGTGCACAGTTGAACACAATATGTGCAAAAGAGGACTACATAAAGTGCACAGTTTAACACAATATGTGCAAAGCAGGACTACGTAAGTGCACAGTTTAAGACAATATGTGCAAAACATAGGACTACATGAGTGCACATTTTTGGATGTGTAAGACAACCAACAGGAAACAAAACAGGACAAGTAGCCGACTAGTCTACACATCATTGTTTAAAGTGTATATGTATGAGATTATGCTAGTCAATTTAAAGCAGTACAACTTCCGAATGATGTACCCCTGATGGATGGCGGTTTCTCTTCAGTCAGAGAAGCATGGAGCTGCAGTTGTCCATCATGCCTCAGACAATTTATTTTGTCATGTACAGGTCTATCATGGGTGCCAATGGTCTCTGAGGTGCAGCAGGCAAATATGTCGGTCCTATAAAGGCCTTGTGGCTATTTCACTGAAACTTGTTTATAAACTCAAGACTACTCAGACAACAGTCAAGTGTGACCAAACCTTATATGCTGAGAATGAACACAAACCCTGTCCTACATATAGATGTACAGCTGGCTTTAAAAGTGAGAAAAGGTTTCCTCAGATTGGTGATTTGGCCAAAAAATTAGTGGTCCGTTTTTCCCTTGAATGTACAAGACATGTAGACCACAAACTAAATCCTGAATCAACTTCCAAACAAGTAGAGAGGTTTGGTGCAGGTTAATAAAGCAGGATGGCCCAAATTTGGTGCAGCAAAAGCTGAATTCCAAATTGTAATTTCTTTATTTGTCAAGATCCATAAACAGTGTGCTGTGAACAAACCTTCTGGGACTGCTCGGGACTAAATCTGAGTCCCTGCAGCCCCTCCGAAGCTCATCACCAAACTTGATCTGTCCTTCAGCAGACATTCAACAATAATGAAAAAAGACTTCGTTGCATATCCCAGTTTACAGTGTTTGATCTTGAATAACAATATAATCAAAACGATCCAGGAGTAAGCATTTGTCCCGCTGACATGTTTGGTGAAACTGGACTTGTCCTTCAACAGACTGGAGATGTTGTGTGCTGATGGACGCTTTGAGAACCTTTTTTCCCTTCATCACTTGAATCTTTTGGGGAACCAATATAAAATGTTGGGTCAAGGCAATCTTTTCCAGCCACTGAAGAGATAAAAAATCCTATATTTCGGAGGACGTTACCTTCAGTCCGTCAGAAGAAGTGACTTTTCCGGCCTCAGTGCTCTTGAAGAGGTCCTTTTTAATGGACAGAATCTGGAACCCTACGCAGAAGGAAGTCGTAGACAAATCATGCCAATTAAATATGTAACACTCAGTCTGAGTGGTCCATTTTGGAGAAATCAAACACTTGTAGAAGCTGTACTGGCTGATGTTGCACCCTGACGGCTGATGTGAACACAACCCTGACACTCATTGACACATATTTCATGACAGAGAATCACATGTCTCCATTTAAAGTGGTCTCTGGTGTTATTTAAAAAAATGTTAACATTACTATAGGAGCATTTTTTAATATGTTGTCAGACTCAAATATAACAATGTTTGCAACTGAAGATACAAAATTATTTTTAAACAATTTTTTTGACCTTACATATCCTGAAATCATGGAGCATTTGAAGGAGATGTTCTTGAGAAACATTGATATCCCTCAGTTCTACAGTTTCCCAGCCCTCTTTTTCCTCCAACCTCTGCTGAGTGTGGTGCGAAAGGTGTCTGTGCTGAACTGCAAATTGTTCGCCATTCCTTGTGAAACCTCTGCCGATCTCTCAAAGCTTGAGTATATGGACATCAGTGGCAACATTTTAAGTGACTTGTCCTTAAACCAAATGATGTGCAATGACCAGGGTTGTCTTTTGAATTTGCAAACCCTCAATATCAGCGGGGATAACCTGCAGCCAATCAATAGCCAGCTCTTCACCAAGCTGCATGAGCTTGAAAACATTGATCTGAGTGGAAATGTGTTTCATAGAATGCCTGACATTTTAACTGGCCGCCAAGTCTCCACGTCTTAAACCTTTCATCAGCACAAGAAAGAAAACCAACCACTTGTTTACCGATGAGTTTACACACCCTCATTGTGTCAGATAACGCCTTGACCGTGTTCAACATTGACCTACCCTTTCTCAGAGACTTATACAGCTCTGGAAACAAGCTCAATAGTTTACCCCAAGGGAGTTTATACCCTCATCTCACCTTTCTCTCCATTCACAACAATGACTTACACACACTGAGCAGTAAAAATCTAAATGATTATGATGATCTGAAGAGTCTAGAGGCCGGTGCCAACACGTATGTCTGTTCATGTGGCTTTGTAGCATTCATGACAAGTCACCTGACACATCATCGAGTCACAATCGGAGATCCGATAAAGTCGCACATCTGGGACTCTCCCGACGTCATGAGAGGAAAGAGTGTGACAGATGCCAGGTTGTCATCCTGGCAGTGTTTCTGCTAGTTGCAGGTTTGTGCCACACATTCACCGTGTTGTGGGACATGAGGATGACCTGGGCCTAGCTGGGAGCTAAGAGGAAGCCAAAGTTAAAGAAGGGAGAGCTTGAGTATGACGCCTTTGTATCATACAGCATCTGGTTCCTGAGCTGGAGCAGGCCGAACCTCTTCTCCGGCTCTGCCTCCATTCCTGGTTGCTGGATTTTGGACAACATCACGGACGCCATAGAGAAGAGTCACAGAACTCTGTTTGTCCTTTCTCGGCATTTTGTCAGGAGTGAATGGTGCAAGTATGAGCAGGGTTACAGCCACTTCTAGGATGTTTGACCAAAACGACGACGCAGCCGTGCTGATTCTGTTGGAGCCCATTGGCAAAGAGACAATTCCCAAAAAGTTCTGTCAACTTCGGAGAGTTATGAACTCCAGGACGTACCTGGCACGGCCTGATGATGACTACCAGACACACAAGCTCTGGCAAAGCTTGAGAAAAGCTATTAAAAGACTTGGGACTGACTGTAACATTTGAAATTTCATGTCACTTCCATTAGGATAAATGTGGTAGAGCTTTACAGTCCAGTGTGCAGGATGTAGGGGGATTTAGGAGGATCTATTGGCAGAAATTAAAAATAATATACATAATTATGTTTTCCTTTGAGTAATATCACTGTTTTCATTACCTTAGAATGACCCTTTCATATCTACAGAGGGAGCAGGTCCTCTTCCACCATGTTGCACCAGCATGTGTTTGAGTTATTCACAACCACTTTAGGGGAGAGAGAGTTGAGGGGCATTCAGTTGGTTGCAATCTCACCACTAGATGCCACTAAAACCTACATACTCAGGTTATAAGAATGGAGTGTGTATGGGCTGGCTGGGGGTGTTTGGAATATAAACCACTATATACTTCCTGTCCTTTTGTCCTTGTCTGTCTTGTTTTGTCTCTGTGTTTCACAAATGGTGGATCAACGCCCTCTTTGATGAGAGATAGATATTAGATAGATATTAATAAAATGGAATAGGCTAGTTTCTCAAAGAGGGCTGGTGTAGGTCACACACACACACACACACAGAAATAACACTTATCTGCTGCAAGGTCAAACTGCATATGATTTTAAAATAATGGTTTTTATCAATTCTGGCATAAACCATAAATATTTATGCAGACAGAAAAAGAGGAAAAGAGAAAAAAAGAACAGAAAATATATACTGTATATACACACACACACACACACAAATATATACACAGATATGTGTATTTGCTGTATCCATTCATTCTTTAAACTCCTCATCCCTCTCAGGGTTGCAGGGGATGGAGTCTAACTAGCACCTGTAGTGGGCAAACCTGTCACCTAATTACCTCTCTATACCAGTAATTTGTTTAGCCAATTACACTTTGTGAGGATGTTGTTCTCTAGGTGCCCCACATCATAGGCAAGAGGAAGGGAGGGGTGTATGGTGGGTGTAGAAAAATGAAGACCTTACATACATGTGGACTATGCTTCCTTTTCACTAGGATACTTTGTGACTGCACAAACTTAAACATGCTGTAAGTGAGGCCAAGTTATGTGTCAAAATTATTGAGCAGAATCATGCATTGTGAAAGCATGTATTACTAAAGCAAGTTGGATATAGATGAGTTTGCTGTTTTCCTGAAGAGAGTTAAATTTGTGTAAAGGCCTCACATTTCTTTCTTCTGTAAGCATTACCCACACTGTAAAAAAAAAGAAGGCCATTTTACAGATTTATTCCTGTATGTCAATAAATGGATGAGGTAGAGCAGTCGTCCAATAAATGGATGAGGTAGAGCAGTCGTCCAATAAATGGATGAGGTAGAGCAGTATACAATAAATGGATGAGGTAGAGCAGTCGTCCAATAAATGGATGAGGTAGAGCAGTCGTCCAATAAATGGATGAGGTAGAGCAGTCGTCCAATAAATGGATGAGGTAGAGCAGTCTTACAATAAATGGATGAGGTAGAGCAGTCGTACAATAAATGGATGAGGTAGAGCAGTCGTCCAATAAATGGATGAGGTAGAGCAGTCGTCCAATAAATGGATGAGGTAGAGCAGTCTTACAATAAATGGATGAGGTAGAGCAGTCATACAATAAATGGATGAGGTAGAGCAGTCGTCCAATAAATGGATGAGGTAGAGCAGTCATACAATAAGTGGACGATTGTTGAAGTTGTATGCTAGGTGTGTGCACGTGTTAGAGAAGTGATGTTTGTCATTAGCATGCAGATAAACAAATAACAGAGGATATGGTGTTCATTAATTTCATATGAATGATTATACTAAGTTTGTAAAAATATTTTTGTGTGTTGACTTAATATTTAACCCAAACTGTTAAAAATAATTAAAAGATTTCACAAAGTTGGTTTTCTGAACTATTGATTTAAGCCTTGTAGCTGGAATGATTTTGCTATATAATTATACCCATAATATATTATTGCTATTTGCTCTATAATTATTATGATGAATTTCACATATAAGACAAATCTGTGTGTGTTTTTTTGTGTGTCCATGTGCTTGTGTGCATAAAAGCGTGTGTAATTCATTGTCAGGCTCTTGAGAGCTGACATATTGCCGCTATTGATCTTTAGTCCTAAAATCAACACAGAAGCCTGGATACTGATGACAGGCAGGCCAGGGGAGTCAGGGTGTCCTGATAACACACACACACACACACACACACACACACACACACACTAACACACATTAACGCTCAACACGTCAACATGTCTTACATATAAACAGAAGCACATGCACATATTTACAGAGTTACAGATGTGTGTACAGGTCAGTAAAATCAGGTGAAGAACTTTAAATCATCAAATAATGTCTTTCATGGATGACGCTTGTTATAAACATCCAAAAGCAATGATAGCTAACATACATGTTCTATGTACAGTAACTCATATGAGCTGGCATTGTTTACATGACTTTATCTCCCAAAAGCAGCACGACACTTTAAACATTGTACTGCTCAAATCCAATGCACGTTATTGTAATAAGGATCTTAATGTTTCCAAAGACCTCAAATAGATGTTGCGGAAGCAAAAAGCTTAAAATTTAAAGTTTAGAATTCCACAAGACCTCCAATATATTCACATCTGATGGAAGGATGTCGGTTTAAAAACATAGTGTCCTCGTTTCATTTCATCTTTTTTGTTAGGATATGAAAAAAAATTCCATTTCATGATCTACACTTTTTAAAATAAAATATTGGCAAGTTTCTTTTGTAGGAAATGTGATGCAATTCTTCTTCTTCTGAGACAACACATTCGCTACTTCTGCACTCATTTATTTGTGTTTGTAAGAAAGAAATAGAAAATTATATTCTACTGTAGTTTAAGAAAAGAGAAGAGCAACATCTCAATAAAAGCATGAACCAACACCATAATAATCTTTATTGTAGCAAGTACAGAACTCTGTGTGCCGCAGTGGAAATAAATGCAAACTGTCTCCACTTGTTCGTCCTTTGGCAGAAAAGTTCCTAAGAAATTTACATATATGTTTTTTGTTTGCTATTATTAGGATAAAACTAGGCAGGAAGGATTAAGGCAGTTTAAGGATTCATTGGGACATTTGGGAAAAACCAACGATCAAACCTTTGTTTGTGGAGAATCAAGTATTTGTTAAGATTTAGTGAACGGCTCTGAAAAAATCTTGCTCTTCTATGTTAAATACCAAAAACAACAATGAATTGATCCTTCTTAACAAGTACTATCTAGCCTGATATTCTGAGCTCCACTGTTGCCCAAAAACTATTAAAATTTTATTGCACTCAATGACATGTTCCTTCATTTTCATTTTAAGTCATTCTGCTTCCATAAACTCTAACTTAAACCAATCATATATCAATCCACAGCTAAAAGTAAAGCACTGTACAGTACAGCCCTGTTTGAATCAGATTTGTTTGACACTGCATCTGGGGGTTGTAGTGTGAAATTATATGTAATTATACTGTATATTAATTTACAAAATACACATATATGATATGACTTATTTATTTGTATGAATTATTTTTAATGCTGTTCAGTTGGAACTAAGTGGTGAGGAGCTGAGGGCCACAAATAAGGTGGGAAATTGGAAAGTATTGAGAGACGGACTAAAGTGTTTTTGGTTTTGTCCTTTTGAAGACATTTATTGACATAAAAAATTAGAAAATAATCAACGTGCTAATCTGCTCAATGGGAGGAGCTAGTTGTTCCAGAGCACTTTGTTTTATTACCATCTGATCCATTGTCACCCCTTCATCTGTCCTCCATCAGCCTTAAAAAAGTTTTTTTTTTTTTTTTTGCAACGTGTGTGTTGAGGCTGCTAATGTCGGTTCAGAGTGTTCCCCTTTAGAAGTCAAAACAGCATATGATTTAATTTCATGCTCTTTTATCCTTTAACTGGTCTGATAAGAAGGATGGAAAAAGCAATGATGTGTGCGTGTCTGTGTGTATGTGTGTGTAAAAACTCTTCATCATCCCCTAGCAGAGGATCCATTAGCCTTGGACCCCCTGCCTGGTTGCCCAGTGATAAAGCAAACAAAGTGTGTTTGACCAATCCAGCATGCAAATATTTGTTCTGGAAGCTGCCTCATCCGCTGGGAGACGCCCACGTCTGCAGCCACGTTCTGAGGTATATATACAGTGACAGTCCTGACGGTCGGGGATCACATATGCATACATGCATGCAGAAAAGTGGATCCATTAATGACCAAGGCCAGAACTTTCCTCAGACTTCAGTAGGTAATAAAGCAGTTCCAACTTCTTATCTTCTCAACAAACTGCTTTCCTTTTTGATTCTTACCTTGAAGTCTCTCTCCAGCATTCATGAGCAAACATGGCAGCAGGCGTCATCACAAACTTCCATTGCCAGGCCCCAGCTCCAGCCTACTTCTCTCTGATATTCCAGCACTCTCCTTGCAAAGAAGACGAGGAAAAGATGGAGGACAAGCCAGAGGTTAGAGACGATGAAGAAAAAAGAGAAGTAGAGGAGGAGGAGGAGGAGGAGGAGGAGGAGGAGGATGAAGAATCCGAAGCTCAGGAGGACGAGGAGGAATGTTTAGAGGGGGTTTTCTTGGACCCCGCCAACTCTGCTTTGGATGTGACCAAGCAGCTGCTCAGGTTTGCAGATCTCATCAGCCATGATGTGCAGAGGTATTTTGGTCGCTGCTCTGATGATCACGAAGCTTGTGACATCTACAGCGACTCTGTCTCCATCACCACCGGCGGGCGTCTGCGTTACTACGATGACCTGCTGAAAATCGCAAGAGCAGGAAGCCCAGAGGCGCCAGACAACAGCTCTGTGACTTCTCCTGATGATGACGCCGTGAGCGGCCTGGGACCCCTGGCTGAACTGTTTGCACACAGGGGCCCGAGTCAGGGCCGCAGCCAGCCAATGATCAAGCGGCATCTCCCGCTCAGTTTCTGGACTGAACCAATCCCCTGCTGCTCTGTGGACAGTTTCAGCAATACAGCTGACATCACACACACAAGCAGTGACACACCCTCACAGGATGGCCTACACACAGATGCTAACACACACATGCACTACAACACGCTCCAACACCACAACACACACGGTCTCGACAGCACTCAGCCGGACTTCAGTGACTTGCTGGCAAACTGGGATCCCAACCTGGAGTTCACACACACATTGTTGATCCAAGAGAAGAAACAGTGCTCGAAATAATCCACAGACCACGTCCATCCCTTTTCCAACAACACTTCATGGGTTTTGCTCCACTTTGCATGTCTAATGTTTAATTGTTAGGGAGCAGTTAAATCAAAAATGATCTGACTAGGAACCCAAAAGTTGGTTCCCTGCTGTAACCAAAAATAGCAGATTTCCCATCAGTGGCCATGTCATATTCTATAGTTTTGGAAGACAGGATGGAGAGGACCATTCATCATGCATGTAATGTTAATTTCTTATCATTAATTGTTGATCCCTGTTTGTCTTTTGGATAAAACAAATATGTATAAAAACAGAACAAAAACTCACAGGTAATCGATTCAATCTGTTATCTTCTTGTTACTGTTTACTGCATGATTACATTGGTTTTCACTCAAAACTGGTGGAGAGACCCAAAGTTCCAAGAAGCCTGAACAGAACTGGTTCAAGAACCAGAGCTAATTTGAGATCTGTGGATTATCCATATTAACTGGGGCATTTTTTCTAGAAAAATACAGTCACTCTACCAACAAAGCCCTCAGTTTTATTAAGTTATTTTCAGTCAGCATTGAAGTCCTTTAAAGTGTCTTTTTATACAATAAACATCTATCAGTGCAGTGGGAAAATTGTTGTTTGAGAGGAAAAATCAATCCAATTTGGGAATGTTCTAACATTAGCTGTCTTATTCGCTCTGGTTGTAATTAAATTCCCATAAACATCTCATGTCTCCTGGCCTGCAGTGGTTTACATTTCCACCTTACTGCAGTAATGAGCAGGTGTGCTTCAGGACACTGTGATGGTGGGTGTGGTTAGAAGTACGATAGAGAACATTTATGACTGCGCCCATCAGTAAAGCCAGGTGGGAATAATTCAGTCTGTTTATGACAGAAATCAACTTTCAGGTATTTATATGTTCAAGTCACATTTTTTATTTATTATATTGCAGCAAAGTTTGTCATTCTCTCATGTTTCAAGATTTCATTCATTTCTACGCATATGTTTAGAAATCTTTCGACAAGTTGATTTGCTTTTCTTTTTCGTTAATTCGATTTTGATTTTCTGAGGAATTTAAACATCTGAAATTAATTCAACCTTTGCAATGAGACATGAAGCTCTAGCGGACATTCAGTCAGGAAGACTAAACCTTTGCACTATACTTTATTTCTCATGCTATTCTGTCATCCACACCTCTCACACCTCTCTCACCCGGTCACATCTATCCAACAGCAGTGACACACCTTCATTCTCAGCATGTCATCTTGCTGCTCTCTCCATACCTCTCACCAACTTCATCACTCATCAGCTTCACCAGAGCCATCAGCCACCACCACCAGTGTCTGGACTCCAAAGGGGGATATATATCTTGCTGCTGCTCAGGACTGATGCCCTTCGATCTCATTCTCCCTGAAGCGCCAAAGACTTTCTGACACCAAAGACTTTCTGACACACTAATCATCACATATTATTTGATGTAATAAACAATCATATTTACTTCAACCACTAGTTTCTCCTGATTGAAATTAATTTGGGTGAACTCTTCCTTTAAATGGGATTAAAATCTACAACCATCCCTGGGCCCTGTAACCTGAATCTGCTGACTGCCCATGAGTTGTACCTGTAGCAACATCCAATGTCATGGTATCCATGTGTAAACCTGCATATTAAAATGTACAGGATGTTATTACAGGCTATCATAATTTGATAAAACGTTTATTTCTTTGCAGAGCAGCTGTGTTATTTTTTGCCAGACAGTTCGATTACTTGCCTTCCCTGTTCAACAGTGGTGTGGATGAGATGTTTAAAAAGGATTGGGAGAAAAGAGCAAGAGTGTTTGTTGTAGATTAAGTAAAATAAAACAGCAAATAAATGATAATAAGTATAATAAAGATATTAAAGATAAATGAGAAGAATGAAGAACAGAGGGCCAGAAACCACATAATAATGACAGTTTTTAGGAAAATGAGGGTCTGATAAGGAATACACATGTGCATGCAACCATGTTGGCTGAAAACTAAAGACCCAATTAAGAAAGTAATCTAGAAAAAGACAAAAAAGGGAGGAGAGAAAGATAAAGATGTGTACGAGGGAATAAGTCTTACTGGATCAGCCAGTTTTTCTCCCATTCTGACTCTACAGGGCACTATTTGATTGGTTAGACTGGAAAGAGTCCTCTGTAAGTAAACCATTTGATTGGATAAGAGGGAAGGCCAGTAAAATTTTGACACACTCTCTATCTTAGACACATAAAAGGTACACACTTCAGTGACAAATGTATTGCAGGTTCCCACAGCTGAGCGGAGGTGCCAGAGCAGCTCAGACAGAAAACCGCAGCATGAGGACGCACACGCTTTTGTCCATAACTGTGCTGGGCCTGCTGCTGTGGGCCTCCTGCACCCAGGCCCATGAGCCAGGCACCAGCACTGACAAACAGACGGAAACACAAGAAGAGACACCGACAGAAGACGGCTCAGAAGACACAGGAGAGGGGGAGGAGGAGGCTGAAGAGGCACCAAAGAAAGAGAAAACGACAGAGATAGAGGAGGAGAAAGATGTGATGGTTCTCCACATCAACAACTTCTCCAGAGCTCTGAGTGAAAACCAGTATTTACTGGTTGAATTCTGTAAGTACTCATTCTATCTAATGAAAAAAACAGTTAACAGAATAAATTCTATTGGGTCCAATAAGAGACATTAAAGGGTCACAAAAAGAGCCTTTTTAGACAATATATAAGACAATTGTGTTGATTTTTAGTGCAAATAAAGTCAATAACAACATATGTTGGGATAAAATGTATATTTCCATTGACCAGATTAGGCATATGAACTGTCACAAATTGTTACTCTCTGAAATAATAAATTCAGATGTGGTGAAGTGAAGTGAAAAATGTACATGGAAGTTCATTCTTGAATTTGGGAACACAACTGCTAAGATGAAACTGAAGAGGGGCCTCAGGAATAGCTAAGTGGACCTTGACTTTAGACAACATACATTTAAAATTGTCTCTGTTTTCCACCACTGCCTCCTTTTGTAGCCCTCGTGAGCACCTTATCATACAAACGTGCACACACACACATGACCTCTCTCCTGTCCAGGTGCTTTTTTGGTTCAACTCTCCCACAGCTGAGCTCACCACTGCGAGTGGTCATGAAAAGAAAAAGAGCAGAGTGGATGAAGGCTGAGCCCAACGGCCAGCGCTGCTATCAGCAGCATATTTCCATGTGTATCTCTGCATGTGCTGCTGATAAACTGGACAGAACAGAGGCCTGTAGGGCCGCTGCACGTCTGCTGCTTCGGTTGATTTTCAGCATTTCTTCTGCTTGGTCACTCAGTCAAATGCTGCATAAATAAATAGCTGTCTACGTGCTTGTGTAGATGCTCCCTGGTGTGGCCACTGTCAGCAGCTGGAGCCAGTTTATGCCGAGGCTGCAGGGCAGCTGAAAACAGAGGAACCGGTGATGCGACTGGCCAAAGTGGACGCCACAGAAGAGAGGGAGCTGGCTGAAGAATTTGAGATCGAAGGCTTCCCCACAATTAAGCTGTTCATTAATGGAGACCGCAAGCAGCCCATTGACTTCACTGGTGAACACACACACACACACACACACACACACACACACACACACGCACACACACACGCACACACACACACACACACACACACACACACACACACACACACACACACACACACACACACACACACACACACACACACACAGGGACACAGATAATCTATCTGTATGCTACACTGTCCTGCTTTCAGGTTCACGACCATATGTTCATACACTATCAATAAGCCTGAGGGAAACCTCAACAGTCAAGTCTGAGAGTAGTTTGGGTGTGTGTTTACTTTTCCTGTAATTCTCAATGTTTAACCTGTCTACCATGTCTGAGGTTATTTGATTAAAGAAACCCTTTTCTGAGTTGAGTTGAGTTGAGTTGAGTTGAGTTGAGTTGAGTTGAGTTGAGTTGAGTTGAGTTAAGTTAAGTTAAGTTAAGTTAAGTTGAGTTGAGTTAATTTCATTTCTCTTTATTTTGTTTAAATTTGTTAGAGGTCATAGCATTATTTATACCTAACACACAGAGTGAGACCAATCTCATGTATATGCATATATACAGTATGTATGTGTTTTGACGCACATGCTCACAGTTTTATGTTTAAATATCCTTCATATTTCAGACTATTTGTCTGAATTTGTTTTTTTTAAGCATATTTTTAGGACCTGGTTGATTTTAGTTTTCTTTTTATCCTACATCTTAAAGCACCTGAGCTGGCTGTGATGTGATTGGATGTAATGTGTTTGTATTTATGTGTTTGCCAGGTAAGAGGTCATCAGAGGGAATAATCAAGTGGATGAAGCGTCGTTCAGGCCCCGGCACTCCTGTCCTCGACTCTGCAGACTCTGCTGCTCACTTCATTGATTCCTATAATATTGCTGTTGTTGGATTCTTTGATGTAATTTGATCTATTTTATCTATCTTTACTAATTAATCACAAAATCAAACATCTATATTCATGTTTTTGATTTGATGTATTTTAGGATCTGGAAAGTGAGGCAGCCAAGGTGTTCAAGAAAGTTGCTTTGGATGACACTGACACTGAATTTGCTGTGTCAGCGAGTCCAGAGGTTTTCCAGAAGTATGAAGTTAAAGCCGACTCAGTGGTTCTCTTCAAAAAGGTAAGAAAATGTCTGAATGGGGTTTGAATGAGGCCACAGAGTCAAGAAAGGTTGTAGGTTTTGTAGAAAGGTTGCACCAAGATGCAGGAAGCTGTAAGAACGTTAGCTTTGCTGCCACCTAGTTCCAAGAGATATACATGATGCTCCTTTTTGAGGACTGAATGACCTCACATGCGTTGAAGGTGAGGGTGTGTTGCTGATTCTTACTTCTTCTCTCTAACTTTAGATTTAGGGTTTTAGTCCAGAATAAGGAAAGGGCTTAAGTAAGCAGCAACTATTATAAGGAATGTATTTATTATAGATCAACCTGTCAGGTATTATTTTATTTATCTGGTTTGTTGTTAAATCAATAAAATATGTGAACATAGAAGTAAAAATAGTACACCTATTGTTTGTGACAGTTTGAGGTCTTGATCCTTTGTGAAGTGTGTTTAACATGTCTGCGCTTGGAGCCTATTGTCTTATAATTTATCCATGGTTAAATCCTATACATAGTTGTTTATGTATATGTGTGTGTATCCAGGTCCCACACTGGATTAAATCTGTATTTTATACATATATTCTTCATGACATCATCAAATTTCCAGGGGGCTGATGGTTGGTTGTTTTGTCTGACCATCACTACAATCTCAAAGATCTTGAAAAGTAAAAAAATTGCCACAAACAAGAAGCTGGAACAAGAAACTCTTTGGTAGTTTTAACTGATTATTTATACAATCAGTGATCAGGATTTGCAAATCAATTCATTCTGTTTTTATTGACATTTTACATAATGTCCCAAATTGTTTGGAATTAATTGGGGTTGGGGCGGCACGGTGGTGCAGTGGGGAGCGCTGCTGCCTTACTGCAACAAGGTCCTGGGTTCAAATCCACCTGAGGATCTGGGACTTTTCTGTGTGGAGTTTGCATGTTCTCCCCGTGTCTGTGTGGGTTCCCTCTGGGTTCTCATACAGTAGAGGTGGTCACTCTAAATCGACCATAGGTGTGAATGTGAGTGTGAATTTGTCTCTATGTGGCCCTGAGATGAACTGGCAACTTGTCCAGGGCTCCAGGATAAGCAGTTACAGAAAATGAATAAATGAATGAACTACTACTAGTTACTGAACTACAACACATTGGAAAGGGCTACTGATGTTGAGTAAAACAAATCTGTAATGATGTGTGTTAGTTTGATGAAGGCAGAGCAGACTTTGTGCTGTCAGACGATGGGAAGCTGGACAAAGGAAACGTCACCACCTTCATCAGTGCAAACAGTCTGGAGCTGATCATCCCATTCAGCCAGAAGGTAACAAACACACACACACACACACACACACACACACACACACGCGTGTGATTACAGAATTAAAGATTAATGTAAAATTATATTAAAATGTTTTGTATGTTTGTGTTTTCAGACTTCAGAAAAGATTTTCACCTCCAGCATCCGCCTGCACACCTTACTGTTCATCAACTCCTCTGTGGAGAGTCAAACAGCCCTGGTGGAAGAATCCAGGTCTGTTGCTAAAATGTTCAAGGGCAAGGTAATAATAATAACAGTCCTGTGTTTGTGTGTTTGTGGGTGTATTATGTCCCCAAAGACTTCATTTATCCTTTACCGTCTTTGTTTTTTATGTCCCGTGTCTAGATGCTGTTCATTTCGATCGACGTCACGGACACCATTCCTCAGGTGCTGACATACTTTGGCGTGTCGAAGAGCGACGCCCCCACTGCACGCATCATCCACATGGAGACGGGAAAGAAGTTCACCATCAGCACTGAGAATCTCACATCAAATTCACTGGCAGAGCTGTGCCAGGAGGTTGTGGATGGCACCGCCAAGGTAACAAGCACACATTCACACACGCTTCATAATCAGGCACAACATCAGCATTGAAGCCATAACTTCACCACTTCTTCTTCTGCGGCGCAGCCCTACTATAAATCTGAGGACATCCCAGAAGACTGGAATAAGGGACCAGTCAAAGTCCTGGTGGGGAAGAATTTTGAGTCTGTTGCTTTGGACCCGACTAAAAACGTTTTTGTGGAGTTCTGTAAGTCAGTTTGTTTGTTCTTTACTGTAAAAACCCAAAATGCAACTAAGGCTCTGTTCACTTTATAAGCCTCATTCATTATATTATGCCAGATATGGCATGATTACAAGTGACCTGTATCTACACTGCAAAAAAGATACGTCTGTATGGAGTTAGCTTCTGCAACCTTTACAGGAAATATGACCAGCTTCCGACTTATAATTATCATTAACATCATACATTTAGATTTGTTTAAAAAGTCTCATGTTTCCAACCTGCAACTGATTATACAGTACATACGTCTCTGAAAAAGCAAGCAAACATGCATGTCTTATCAGCCATTGGCCATCATTCAAGGTCACTGAATACTCATTTAATATAGGCCTACTGATACTGTGTTATAGTATGCACCGGTTTGAGAAACCCTCACCTTGACTAAGTTCAGAACCATCGCTTACATTAGACATGGTGAGGTTCAAAAAAGGACCCAAACGCAGAAAACACAAGGGGCAGAGAGTGCAGTTCATGAAGTTATGAACTCAGTGTTCAACAGCTGTAAGACAGCTGGTATCCGCTGTAATGATTGAGAAGCAGAGATTTGATAAGACCTGCAGTCAGCATTGGAATTCTTTCCATCCTTCATGGCCTGAATGTGACATTAGGAATGTGCCCCCAGCTTGAATTGTATTTGGCCTTATGTGTTTTTTATGCAGACGTCAGGAAACCCTCTGATACAAAACCAGCATTAAATCTTCTGTGTGTGTAGACGCTCCATGGTGTGGCCACTGTAAGCAACTGGCTCCCATCTGGGAGAAGCTGGGCGAAAAGTACGCCGACAACGATGAAATCATCATAGCCAAGATGGACTCCACAGCCAACGAGGCGGAGTCTGTTGACATTGAATCATTCCCAACACTTAAATACTTTCCAGCTGGTGGAAAAGAGGTAACCACCCCCCCGGCTCACACATGAAGACACGAGTGTTTGTCTTTCACTCATCCTGCCTTCCATCACTTTTCTTCTTCTCTTCGTCTCTTCCTCCTGTGTCGTTCTGCAGGTGGTCGACTACACTGGAAAAAGGGATCTGGAGACCTTGTCTAAGTTCTTAGATGGTGGAGGAGTGTTGCCTGCAGAGGCAGATGATGAAGATGACAAGGACGATGAGGACGACGAGATAGATGATGAAACTGGGGATGATAGTGAGGTTTGTATTCCCACCGATGCTTTATATATTTTGAGCATAAATCTACTCCAGTCACCGATTTGACCGATTGTTTTATTTTTCTCTCTTTCAGGTGACTGATGAGTCTGCAGAGGTGCCAACCAACAAAACATCTAAAGATGAGCTGTAATGTCAGTTTAGTTTCCAGCCAATCAGGAACAACAAAACATTTTCCATTTTTTCTAAATAAAATTAATTTGGGTAACAAAAACATAAATGTTGTGTATTTTGAATGACTTTCGCTGTTGTTGTCTTTTAATTTGTCTAAATGTGTCATTAATTGAATTCTATCACAATTTATGTAAAGTATCCTTTACATAAATTATCGTCAACACGGATTTATTTCAGTGTGACAAAAAAATTGAAATAAAGTATGAAAAAGTTTTTCATACAAGACAGGTATGTGATAAATTAATCAGTCAACATGTTTATGATCTATATTTGCCACAAAAATCAACATAATCAGAACTTCTGTAGTGAAAAAAAAAATAGTAAGAGGGGAAAATATGCTGAGAAGGAAGAGATTTAAAGTTAATGTTGAAGAGAAGAAATGGTTGCGGAGGTGAAAGAAAGAAACAAAGAACTACAAAGGCAATAGAGTTAAAAGGCACAGGAGGAAATAGACTGAAAGATAAAAACTAAACTCTATTTCTCTTTCCTGAGGGACAAGACAGTCTGATCAAATGAGCTGCATTTTCTCAGAATATACAGCAGAACATAAACAAATGAAAAAGAAAGAATACATACAGAAATAACATGCAGTCAAAATATGTAGGTTTATGAATGTTAAATAGCAAAAAGTACCAAGACAGTCCTAGAACACTAAGAGTCTATATGGAGGCTGTATTTTACTGAATGCTAATGTCAACATGCTAACACACCTAATACTAGTCTGTTTATATTTTAAAGTTACATTGTTTACAATGCTAACTTTTGCTAATAAGCTCTTAACACAAAGAATAACAGAGGCTAGAAGGAATGTCATTAGTAAAGTATGAAATATGTTTTACCCTGATCTAGATACTGTCAAAGGTCAGGGGATTAAGGGCCAACCACACTAACACTGATAATTATAATGACCAGCTCTGCTGAACAATAACTAAACTGTTCTCTGAACCGTGTTGCCAAGCATGTGATGCCTACTCCAGGTGTGTCAGTACTTTATTGGGAGGTAAATGAATATTTATGACCTCTGACCGACATACAGAAACAAGAGGTAGGCCACAGTTTGATTCCAATAATAGTGTTTGCTACAGTTGTTGTTCAGTTGTGCTGTGGATTCCATTCAATTGAGATTTTTTAAAACCATATTTTTTATAGTCATAGTTATTGTGCTTGGTGTGGCGGGCCCTTTGGTCCAGGTGATAGGTGCCAAATTTAGGAATCAAAAACCCATGCAGGACACGTGTTGTAAATTGAAATCATGTTGTCTTTCTCTGAAACTATAAAAAATGTCTCCATGGGTGGAGATTTTGGCTCTCTAGTGTATACTACATGGCTCTACCCATGTGCAACAGTTTGAGGGCAACAACAGTGAGCTGTGCTTTATCTTTATTATCTGCTAGAATTGAATTCTCATATTTCTGTCCACAGGGGCCGCCAAAATCAACATGAAAGATTCCTCTCTCACAATGTCTCTGAAGTCACTATTAACTATTCACTTGAAAAGTTTGTGATGTTTTATATGGTATCATTGTAACCCGTGTCCATCAAAACATAGGGGTACGTGTTTGTTTCAGGAGGCAAAATATGCTGTTTGGTTATGGCACAAAGCAAAATGGCCGTATGTGACAACATTATTTCCACGTCACCAGATTTGCTCGGTGCTCACACAGTTATGGTGTAATTATGGATGAAACTCCTGAATCTCTGGCCTGAGGAAGAATCACAATGGTCATATAAGCTGACACTGACACTGACACTGACTAGTTTGATAGAAAGTAGGTGTCAATTAGTCATAAGAAGTGATCATTGCTATTTATTGCAGTCTATTTTAGAAGTTGCCACTCCCACCTGCAAGGCGGGAGTGGAGGAAGGCAGGTGTCTGACTGATGGACAATGTGTACAAAAACTAAACTAACATTCCTTCCACCATTCCTCCCCCTCCCCATCACTGCCCAGTCTTCACAGATTCACCAACGTCACCTCATCAGTCTCAGTAGAGTCATCAGCCGCCACCACCGCCATTGTCTGGACTCCATGGGGGGATTTATCTTGCTGCTGCTCAGGGTTGAGTATTTGAAATCTTGGGTGGAAGAGTGGCCATTCTCCCAAAGAAGGAAACATCCGGATTGAGGAGTGAATCCATGATTTCTTTCCACTTTTGAGAGCCCTGAGGGCAGCCATTTACCTTTGGGGATGGAAACAGGTGATTACATGTTTGGAAGTATCCACCCAACAGGAAATGCTGAAATGCTGACACTTTGAAGAGAATACTCAGCCTTGGTGGAGGCTTGTGGTCTCTGAATGCTCTTGTTGGTCCTGTTTTTTTTTTTTCTTGAGTGAAAAAAATGTATATGTTAAGCAAATGTTGCAAATACTTCTACACAATTTCTTGGTAATTGTTGTACAGTAAATGAACTGTTTGCAGGTGATTTTAAACTCACATGGGGGAGGTTGGTAAAGAAAATGACTTTGAACCAGGTGAACAGGTAAAGGGAGTTTTTTTTTTTTTTTTTATCTATGGGAAACAAATGTTTCTATTTCCAGAGTGAAACAGGTTTGACAGGCTGTGATGTCACTGCTGTCACCAACATGGTAAACGTTTCCTCCTGGCAGCCAAGCTTTGTCAAAGGTAAGGCCACTGCTCTGATTTTTCCCCCTCATCACTGTTTAATTAGAACAAAAGGACATGTACTACTCTTTGCTAGCAATATTTATGGCAGAGGCAGGTCTGTGCCTGTTTGGATGTGATACTAGGGATTGGATGTATCATGTTTACATAAGAGAGGAGTCCCATGTGAGTTAGCGTGGCTTGGCTGCATTCAGCATGTGTAATTACTGATTTTTTCTTTCATGTGACCCATTGGCATGAAAACCTGTCGAGAAGCAGTGGAGCGAGATCACATTATTTATGATTTCCGGTGTTCAGGGTTGTTCTAATGACACTGTGCTCTTTTAGCTTTAAAGATCTTATCGTGAGAACTGAATGACTAGTTTTAAATTCTTCACATCCTTGTAATAAGAGTTCAAATAATTTGAACTGATCTCTCTGAATCTACTCTTTTTGTAGGTTTTAAAAATGTATATATTATGTACAATAACCATGGCAGTCAGAAGATGAAACTCCATTTATTTTTGCATTATTTTAGCTTTTCCATTTCAACTTTGAAAATGATTAAGAATAAGATCTATATCATATCATGGTGTCTAAGTGTTACACTTCAGAAATGTATTGGATATCAATACTTTGTCTTTCTACTGACTCTAATATAAGTCTGCAGGGTGGGGTTTTTTTTGTGACACTGTCACTTTAAATCCTTAACCTGCTCTCCATTATCTAATCTCTTACACAGAAGGGAGGAGATGATGCCTCTCTGAGGCAAAGTAAAAGCATCACATGCAGGGAGACTAATTGTTTGAATGTTAGTTCAGTTGTTAGAAACTGAATGTTTCACATTTGCAGTCTTCAGGGCCAATAAAACGAAGCAGTGTTGCCAGTTAGTGATGGTAGTGATAACACAGATCAGCAGCGGTCTTTACTTAAGTAAAAGTAGCAAAACCACAATGTAAAAATACTTGAGTAAAATGTATTTAAAGTATCAATAGTTAAAGTAATGTTATGCAGTCAGTGGTTCCTGTCAGGGTTTTACTGTTAAATGTTTTTATGCGTTAGGGTCTATGTTGCATTTTACTGCTGACGATGTTTAGTCCTGACTTAATGTTAACTATATATTGTTGTGTTGTTTATTTCACAGCAGTGCATCATATCCTGAGAGATCATCGTATGTTTGTAGGTCGCTCTCCTGTGAGAACCTGTCACGGTTTTGGTCTTTCATTGTTGTGGTTTTGTGAAAACTATTTGTTTTATTTTGAAAGTTTATTTTCATGCCACACTTCCTGTCTCTCTCTGATCTGTTCTGACCTTTTGGTTCCCTTGTCTCTGTATAGTCTTCTGTGTTTTCAGTTCGGGTTCTCTCCATGTATTCCCTGTCTCATATTGGTTTAGTGTTGTATTTTTCTTGTGTCTTCCCCTTTAACTTTTCCCATCTCCATTTTCCCCTCCACAGTGATTGTCTGATTGTTTCCACCTGTCTCTGATTGTCTCCTCCTCCCTTTGCCCCTGTTTCCCATTGTCTCATCTCCCAGTGTATTCAGTCTGCATGATTCCTCCTGTTTGTGGCCAGTTGGTTGATGTTTTGTTCCAGACATATCTCCTTGTGTTTTCTCAAGTAAGTTGTCTCTGGTGAATTTCCTTTATTTATTGTTTTTTTTTTTGCCTGTAATCTGGATCTCACCTCTGTCCAACATATTTGGTTTTGGTCATTTGGCTTTTGAATCTAATTATGTACCCATACCTTCCTGCCTGTATTTTTAGACCTTGTCTTTGCCTCATCCTTATTGGACTTTGTTTGCTTCATTTGGACTGCTCTATGGCGTCTGCATTTCCATTTCTGAACAGCCCATAGTTTGTAACAGAAGCACTGATTTCTAAAAAGTCAGCTTTTTTTAAGAGCTCTATCAAACAGCCCTGTTTTCAACTTTGTGACAATGATCCAAGAGGGTTTATAGTTTATTTAGATTAATAAATAGTATTTTCTCGACACATAAAGGGGCCCATGATCCTTGTTTATCACAAACATTCAAAATCACCAAATTTGGAAATACATGCCTACATGCATCAATAACAAAAGAAAATGTAAATGGCCTCGAATCTACAACCTCAATTCCAAAAAAGTTCAGACGACAGGATGCAGTGATTTGCAAATCCTTTTTAATCTAAATGGAATTGAATACAGTGCAAAGACGGGATAAGTAATGTTCACACTGATCAACTTGTTTTACTTGTTTTTATAGATATACGTTCATCCTGAATTTGATGTCTTCAACACGTTTAAAAAAAAAAAAGAAAAAAAAAGTGGGACAGGTTCATGTTTACTGTCGCGTTACATCACCTTTTCTTTTAACAACACTCAGTAAGTGTTTGGGAGGAGAGGACACAAACTGTTTGAAATTTGTCCCATTCTTGCTTTATATAAGACTCAGCAGTTTGAGGTCTCAGTTGTTCTGTTGTAAGGTGGTAGAATGTGGCCTTGCTGTCCCAAAACCTGTGTGTACCTTTCAGCATTAATGGTGCCTTCACAAATGTGCAGGTTACCCATGCCATAGACACTAACACACCTCCATACCATCACAGATGCTGGCTTTTGGACTTTGTGTAACAACTTGGATGATCCTTTTCCTCTTTAGCCCGAAGGACACGACTTCCAGGATTTCTAAAATGAGTCAGCTCAGTTTTCGATGGCCTGAATGAACACCAGAAACAAAACTTCAGCTGATTATGAACATGACATTTTGTAGGTGGAGTAGGTCCATAGGTGGTTGTGTATCGGGGGCAGATCTGGTCAATGGGGATGTGAACGGCCCCTTAATCTTTTTCCAGTCGCTGACTCCCAGTGACTGACTCCTTCCTGGTGCTATGACAGGTTTTGGCCCATTGCTTATAACTGATATTTTCTGTTCCCAGTCTTTCTTCAGTGACCCACTGACAATGGAAAAAATCACTATCTGCTGACGAAGGACGTGAGATGTGGTTGAAAATCTCAGAAGTTGCAAAAAAGTGAAATCTTTTTTACAAACTACTACTGTACTTTACATTAAAAACAGGAGAATGAAAGTGTAACCTCCTTATATCCTCTATGAAGTAATCGTGAAGAGAAAATAACACTTTACAAAGAAGAAAATGCAGGTTTTATTATACTAAAGTGTGTCTTTGTGTCTATATTACATTTGAATTATTCTTTTTATTACTAGCCTCTGTTTGACTGGATGATCTCCTGATGGAACCTCCTTCATACGATGAGGCCAATCTCCATCCTCTTGCTTCTCCCACCCAAGTATTCAGCCTCCCTCCTCCCCCCTCTTACGACGCCTCCCTGACCTCCCCCCCAACACCACCTCCTCCCTATGGGGAAGCAGGTAATATAAAATCTCTCTGGTTCCTCTTTCCCAGCTTATCAGGTTGTACTGATAATACATCCAGACTCAAGCAGCTTCTTACCCAAAGACTAGGCTTTCTGGAAATCATGTCATGGACTGTCAGTGCCTATTTTCATTCATTTAAAATGGCAATTTATCCAATTGCACAGTAAATATGATATCAATAATTTGCATTTGTGTTTATTTCACATATTCTGAAACACTGTTTCATGCACTGTAATTAACATTGTGAAACAGTCAGTTTGGTTAGGATTAGGCCCCAAAACTATGGTTTGGGCTAAAACAGCTCTCAGAAAAAAACCTCCACCAAGTCAGCTCAGTTTCCCCACTATGTCATTGCACCTATAACCAATAGTCATAGTAGTTTGACCGCCATAATAGGACTCCTTGCAAAAAAAACCCTCTTGCTAGAAATTGGAATCACATGGTATCATTATTAGAGTGATAGTTATTTAAGAAGAATGATATTTGATTAATGGCGATTTTCTTCAGGATTTAGATCAGTAACATTTGAACATACATCAAACTTGACATCAAACTGAATCAGCACAGTTTCAGCAACAATTTAATCTTGGCTGCAAGTCTGTACAATTATTTGTTATCTCACTGCAGTGAATTGTCTGTGAGCTCTATAAATTTGAACAATCTAGATAATCATATCCAGAATATCACCTGGATCCAGATCAGATTCTGATGTGTGGTAAATCTTATGGGGATGTTGACTTTCTGCAGTCATTGTAGGCATTATCCATCAAGTCAGAAACACAAATATTGTAAATGCCCCTATCCCACAATAGTATAGAATCTTTAAAAAAAAAAAGATGATGATGATCCGGGTCACCATTAAAATCTAATAGATTGTGCCTTGGGCCGTATACCTCTCCAAAAAAAGAGGAGAAAAAAAAGAATCCATTCTTAACATTTTGAATAATCCTGCTAACAGAGAAACAAACAAAACACTAAGTTAAACATGAGAGCTAATTAGGCTTGATAGATAGTCTAAGACTGTACCTAAAATTAGCTTTAAAATTTTAAAACTTAATTTTTGTGTGAAACATTCTGCATCGTAGACGTCTGTGCACAGTGGAGCACCTGAAAACATTTTCAGTTGACAAAACACCTTGTGGTGAGGATTTGGACAGAAAGCCCACCCGATCAAATCATTATGTTCACGGTCATGTTATTTTGAGACAAATGCATAAATAAAAATTATTTACAATATGTGCCACTTTGTATTCTGCTATACTGACATTAAAAAAGGCATAGAAAAAGTTCAGGTGACTAAAGGTTGCTTAACTTACCTAGCGTGCAGCCCCGCCCCTCACTTGGCTGGCTTACATCATAATTTTGTGAGAGCTACGTTTATTCATCAACACTTTAACATCAAGCAGGTTGAAGGGGGAAAGAAAATGCTGTTTTAGTCTGGATGGTGGGCTGGAAAGGAGAGAGACAGACAAGTCCACCCATCTTAATGTGGACAAACTTAAGTAAATTTCTTTTCTTTTTTTTGTAGTAACAACGCTGCCAGATCCTTTTCCTCTCCTGACTCCGCCCACGCTCCATGATGCTGTGACATCACCTTCACAAAACACTGGAGACATCATCCATCCCTTAACACAAGGCATTAAGGCTACATCTTTACTACCTCTCTTTATAGCATACATACACACCAGTTGGTTCAGGTGCAAATATTTAACTTTCTTCTCATTTTATTCCTGATATCCTCCTCTGTCCTTCCTGTACCCTCTGAATACCAGTTGGTGCTCAACCAGCTGCCAGTACAGCAGTAGTGACCCAACCGCCGCCTGTTTGCATCTCAGTGGAACTCCTGACAGAAAACCCTGGTTTGGTTTGCTGCCCGCACTGCCACCGCGTTGTCACCAGTAAAGTCAGATACCAGGCAGGGAATTTTGCCTGGTGCCTTTGTGTTCTTCTCGTATTTACGGGGTGAGATACAGACATACACATGCATGTTTAACCTCAGAATGCTAAGCCAGCTTTAACAAACGCTTCATCTATACATGCTGTCTCTGCACGTGTGTTTCAGGTTGATTCTGTTGTTGATTTCAGGTGTTTCTGTGGTGTCTGTTTGATTCCACTCTTCGTGCGTAGCCTACAAGATGCACATCATTCCTGCCCTCAGTGTGGAAACAAACTGCACGTATTCATGAGATGACACTATCGAAATTCATAAGGCTCCGCTGGTCCTCAGTCCACGCACAATCTCATAACACCTATAGAATATTTTTTACAATATAGACAAATAAACTGTTTGTCATAAGCTAGGAATGCAAACAGTTCACTGCCCAAACTGTACAGCGAAACGAGTGTAACTAGGTGTACAATACATACTGAACGGAGGATGGACTTGTCACAGATGGAATCTTCGGAAATTCAAACTCACCTCAGCTCTTCACTATAGCCCCTTTTACACAGCCTGTTAAAGCCGAGACTGTTGCGCCTTTATTGCCCCACACCAGGCGTGATGGTGGGTCATTGCTGCTCCACCTCTGAGCTGGCACTGTAGGTAGTAACGGTGCCAAATGGACGCCTGCATATAAGTGTGAGCTGACGAGGCGGTGGGAATAGACGGGAGTGTGACCCACAAAAGTTGCAGCTAGTATCAGTTAGCAGCTAACTCAAAGTGGAAGATGTCCTCAAACTAGGGAGACGGCACGAGGTCCAGGAGCTCCTTCCCCTGCAAGCAGAGGATGAGGTCAAATGCTACGGAATAATTGTTTCTGCCATGTTATTTTATTGTTTACAAAGCGCAGCATGACATGTATGTAAAAGGTCACACCTAGACACCCATGATGGAGTGTTATGTCGCACCTTTTGCTTTTGCCAGCCTGCTTTTTAAAAACACACCCAGAGCTCCAGTCTGTTAAATATATTGCAAATATGAGGTGTCAATATTCATTATGGCACTATTGTGCGAATTCTGTGTAAAAAGGGCTTACGACGGTCCCATCTTTTAACAACAGCTACAAGTGGGTGTGATATGGAAAAAGTTTTAAATCTTTCTAATCATATTCCAACTCTGACATCATTCCAGTGTTCGTTTTGAGATGTTTCACACATTTTTAAACATTTTAAACCACAAGCACACAAGCGTTTGTAATAATTGCACTTTTGACTGCAAGAATGGATTGTTTGAATGTTTATTAAAATTGATAAGGCAGTAGAGAATACTGAATAATTTTACCACGTGTACTGAATCCTTTATAACATAAGTTCAAAATGGGAGCAGGGGATATTTATGATGAACAAAATGATGTCCAGGATTTACCTCCTATATTTGTTTTTCGTTTATTTGACAACAGGTTTTCTTTATTTAAATGCTAAACAAATTGTAAGTTATTTGTTTAATCCAGATACAGCTATCTTATTTACTTTAATAATGAAGGGGATGATTTGTCAGGCTTGAATACTACTGCTTAAACAAACAAAGCCTGTTGGAAAACTAAGGGATGTGACTCGATGTAATTTAATTTTCTATCCAATTCTTTTAAAGACCTTGCACATCTACAACCACAGGTGGCTTTTAATTATTTTGTTGGATTAGTCTTTTCCTCAGGACTGTGTGTCTGTTATCTCCCTCACTCTCCTGTTAGCTTTGTTGCACAACAGTGTAATACCTATGAAGGGTCTTTCACAGAACTTTGAATATGAAGAGGTTACACAAGACAATAAGTGAAGATGAAATGTCACTGTAAATATGTTTACACAAGTGATTTTATGATGTAATTTTTTTTCAATTGATAAACTCAAAATTATTTGTAATCCATGATTTAAACTATTTTCTGTGCCTCTTCTGTTCCGTCAAAATTGATTTTTTTTTGTTTTGTCATTCGTCACTTTGTTGTTGCTGCTGGAAAAAAAAGATTTTGCCGTATTTCTTGCTTCAAATTAATAAAAAAAAAAAAATACCGGCAGAAATGAGATGCTAATGCAGTTCTCCTGTATGTGCGCCTTCGTGACGTGCGATTTGTGAGTTTCAGTTTTCCGCCCCTCGCTTTGTATAAAAATATATTATAAAAAAAAAATATATGTATATATAAATATTATATATATATATATATAATATATAATATATATAATATATATATATATAATATATATATATATATAATATATAAATATTATATATATATAATTAATATATAAATATATAATTAATATATATATATATATATATATATATATATATATATAATATTTTTGTGTAGGGATGGGTATTGTCATCTGGTTATGAGTGTCCCCGGGCTAAATTAACCAAAAGAAATTTGTTAAACTCTGACATCGCTGCTTTTTTCTGGTGTAATCAAACTCCAGTAGGCGCTCCTCTGCTCTGCGTGTCGTGGATGAGCTCTGCGTCACACCATGGAGCAAATATGAGAACAGAGAAGCAGTGGAGAAAGTTTTAATTGAGTTGACAACTCTGCTCTTTACTGTAAGTGCAATAACATCTCTGCGATTAAGAAGCCATTATCTTATCAAAACACGTGTTCGCCAGAATGTTTTTTCGTGAGTGCTCTGAAAAAACACCCGCGCGTACAGAGCGCGCACAAACGCTGTACCGCTGTAATAACATTTTAAATAAACGCTGAGATATTCAGTTCTCAGGACACACACAGGTCAGCCATATCATGATGACCACCGACAATACAAGTGAATGTAACTAATTACCTGGTCATCATGGCAGCTTTCAGTGGGTGGGATAGAATAGGCAGAAAGTGAAATTTTTTTTTCCTGAAGTTGATGAGTTGGAAATATTTTGGAAAAAACGGTGAACCAGCGAAAGGATCATGGGCACCCAAGGTTTATTGATGTGTGCGAGAGAGAGCTTCTGAAGCAGAAACAGCTGGAAAAATTCATGCTGGTCCTGATAGATGTCAGAACACACAGTGACGTCACAGAGACATCACACTGTAAAATCTAATAAGTTGAGTTACTTAAAAATATTAGGCAAACTCATTGCCTTAGATAAATTAAGAAAAGTAAACTTGAGAATTTGTGCAATACTTAGACCAAATTCTTTATTTTGTGTGTGTAACACTTAAATTAGCTTGTTTACTGTTATTGTGAGAACTTTAACTACCAATATCCTAAAAAGTATTATAGCATGCCAAAAGTTCTTATTGCATGAATTTGACAAAATGATTTGCTTTTTGCTCTGGATCGCTTGTTATTACATCACACTACTTTATTTTATCACCCTCTTGCATCACCCAGGCAGGACGTCACTAACCATGTGAGAGACTTCACTCATGATGCAATAGTGTTGTATAACTAACCATTTTCTATAAAAAAATATTTCTAAAGAACTAATTACTGCTTACTGTTGCTGCTCTAGAAGCAACATGTAATTATATTTAAAATATAAATAAATTCCAATTCAGTTCTGAATTTATTCTTTTTAAAAATATCTTTTGTAAAATGCAATTATTTCATAATGAAAAAGAACCAATAAGAGTATTGATAATAGTAGTAGTGATAAAATCCTGATGATACCCATCTGCCGCACATATATATACAAATTTCCTATTTTTATTTTTTGCCTAGAAAAAAGTGCTAGAAGTAAGCTGTAGGGCTGTAGCTGATAATTATCTCTATCCATGGATCTTCATTTGAATTATTGATTATCCGGTCAATATAAAACATTTGAGCAGCATTACAGAACAATCTCATATTATGAAGGTTAAGACCTCCCTCCTTTCTGATTAGTCTGAGTGTTTTATTAGACCAAATAAATGAAGACAGAATTGACTCCACTTCTGTAAAAAATATTTTGATGGAATGCTAGGAGGTCTCTGAAATATATACAGAAATTCTGGTAACCACACCTGTTTCCCCCAGTTTCTAGTCTCTACGCTGAGCTGTGTCCAGGCTGTAGCCTCATACCTACCAGACAGACACTGTATGACAGTATATGGTTTAACCAATCCTTTAAACACAGACTGGGTACTTTATTATAGATCTGTTTTGAATACCAGGCATAGAAAACAAGGTGTGGTTGAACCATATTGAACCACCACTTCTAGTCTATGAAAATCAGTGCAATGACTGATTAATGCACCAGCTTCACCTGTCGTAATAAGGTCAATCAGTAATAAGGTCAATGCTCAGTAGGGAAATAAAGTGGTCTTGGTTAATTTTTTTTTAAAAAGTTGTGAAGTAACACCTGTGCAAACATCTGTGCAAGTGGGTGAATGTTGCATATTAAATTATAGGTTGTGTGTGAGTTTCTTGAGTGTGTGTTTTTGCTTTTGTGCTTCCATTTTGACCTTGTTGAGGCTAAATGTTTTAGGCAAAGGGCATTAAGATATACTTCATTTGAACAGCAGCCAATAGCAGATTTACAGCAGGGCTCAGATAGGAAAGTTAATCAGCTACAGACTGGTGGGCCTAGCCTGTAGATAACAAACACATTCACAATTAGCTCAGCACTGATAGACAAACACGCATATATATCTGCCCTTTCTTTCACCACACCCTCCCTACCTCTGCATCAAGCTTGTTCCAGGGTCCAGTTGGTCAGACTGTGGGTGAGCCGCCATGAGGAGAGTGTTGCTGCTGGGGGTGACGGTCTTGTGTCTCTGTGTGTTCGTCGCCGCTGACACACAACCCGACGGACAGGGAGATAAATCATCCTTCCAACCCGGGAAGGATGGAGTTTTACAGCTGAAGAAAGGAAACTTCCATAGGTCACTGAAAAAACATAAGCAGCTACTGGTGTACTTCTGTAAGTTACAAAGGCTGATGGCTTGATCTTGACCTACATGTTTAGAAACCTCTTCATGATCCTTACTTATTCTCACTTACCGTGTGTGTCTGTTTCGGTGTGTGTAGATGCTCCTCTGTCTGGAGAAAGTCATCGAGTCTTGGCAGCGTTTGAAAGTGCAGCTGCAGAGCTTCAGGGGTCAGAGGTCAAACTGGCTGTGGTTGATGTGACAAAGGAGAAGGACCTGGCTAAAGAACTCAATGCAGCAGGTCTCCCTGCAATCTGGCTCTACCTTTCTGGAGATAAAAACAACCCTATAACCTGTCCTGGTACGTGTAAATAACAGTATATAACAATTTACCCAGTAAACATATCAAAAGTTAAGGTGTGCAACCTTTGACATATGTTTTGTTGAGTTGTGTGGTTACATTATCCCAAATGTTTCCACCAATGTTCAAACCCAGAGAAATCCTTAACTTTATTTAAAGTAACAGTGAGTTTCACTGGGTTGCCTGTTAGGTTCCAGAAGACGGAGAGAGAGGAAAGAAATCGGTGAACGTGACTTAACTTAAAACTTTAAAATATCACCTTACCTGTGAACATTTCTGCCTGAGTCAGTGTACAACAATGAAGACAACTCCCATGATCCCACGCGCTTCACTAAGTCATCGAATGACATTTGTTTTCATCCTTTTGATTAAGAGACCCCTGTTAGGATTTACGTGGTCCTCCGATGGGCCAGTTTCCTGAGTTGGGAGGTTGTTATTCTGTGTTTATGAGCTATTAAGTCTTATTATTTTTCATGGTATTGACAAAATCTTTTTTTTTTTAAGTCCCTGTATCTGGCAATGTTGAAGAAAATGTAAAAGTGATCCAGAATCGAAATCCCTGACAGGATCTGCCTCGAAACTGAATCTACTGTGTCTTGACCCAAGATCCACCACTACACAAACTTTCATCAAAATCAGTTGACAACTTTTCGAGATATCTTCCAGACAAACAAACAAACATGAGTAAACATATAACCTCCTCCACCTGTCGAGGTAAAAATGGCACATAATAAAGAAGATCCTCCACGTACTGATTGGATGATTCCTCTAATACCATGATGCAAACGACTAGAAGTAAATATTAAGTTGCATGGACCATGATGCAATGGAAGTTATTCTTTACACCCACGAGGTAGGAGTCCCTAAACCGAGGAAGTAACGAACGAGACGGTGAACTAATCTCATTGGCAGTATTTTGAGCATTAAGACGGTATTTCAGAAATGGAGTTTTGGGAAAATGTCAAAGGGTTAGATCAGATGTTGTACAGGACCTGTCATCCATCGGCGGCAGGATGTTTGAAAAGAGAACTTAGTTGGAGAGATCAAAGAAAGAAAACACGAACCCATCGACGGATGATTTAACGGTAAGCAACACAGTTTAACATTATTTATATTGGCTTGTATTTGGTTGCTTTGCTGTGGTACTGTAATACTTTAAGTGTTCACATGTTCTGTTTTGTGTGACACTGAGTATGATGTCCCTGTAATGTTGTTATAGAAAAGATTGTATGCCGGCCTTTGTAGATAATATTTTTGGAGCATATTTTGTATCAGGTTTTGAAATCCATCACACATTATCTCAGCAAAATTTGTTGATGACTCATATTTTTCAAAATGATTTCGGAAACAGAAACATATGTCGATTTTTTTTTTGCCCTGATTTATATCATGAATTAGATTAGATTCAATTATGTTTTGTCAGGTCATTCATGGAAAATGAGAACTATGAGAGATATTTTTTCCAGCCTAATACTATTAGTCAATGTTATATTATTTTTCAGTCACATTAGTGGATGCATTGTGTCAACAGACAATGTATTGAGCAGTACTGATCTCTACCGATTGCCTTTACAGATGCTAGAGGCAATGCAGAATGTACAAGCTCATCACTTTTGATATGATGTCCAATGAGAAAGACGGCACCTTTGAAGGGGTTGATTGGCTGCCCAGGAGCTAACCAGGCAAGAATGGAAGCTAATCTGCAGCACATGGCTACTCAAACCTGATGTGTACACATTTGGAGGGAATGCCACCAAATAAATATGAGGCTGCAAAAAACAAAAAACATTCATTGGATCATGTGATGCCCCCTTCTAGCTGCTGGATACTCTGAAAGCTACTGGCTAAGCCAGCAGTTCTTTCACTCACAGGCTGGTTTTTGCATTTGCTATTTGTGTGTTATGTATCAATAAAGCTTTTATTACCACCCGTTTTTGTTTGTGTGTCGGTTGGTTTGTTGGATTTCCATGAACTGTGCTGGTAGGATGGGTCTTGCACCAGAATAGCCCCCATAAAATTTTTGTGTGGATCCAGATAATGGGGCAGATCCAGGATTATTTTTCTGCTTTCTTTAACATTACGGGATGTTTTATGTTGACATTTCCTGTGGAATAATGTTGGATCTTGACGACAGAAAACCAGGGATATTTAGGGGGTTGGTATCTATGAGTGTGTGCACTGTGGTGCGGATCCAAATAAATATCCAGATCAATCAGATTTAAATGGTTGACTGTTACAAATCCACTAACCTTAAATTATGCTTACAGGGCTATGAGCTTGAAAATATTTTTTTCCTACGCAATAAATTAATATTCATGATTTATTTGAGATTTTTTTCAACAGTGGTTGAATCTTGTGTAGTTTGGGTCATAATTATTTGTTTTCTTACATTGTAAGTTCCTCAGAGCTCGGCCTCTATCTTGACCTGGTTGAAGAGGCGGGAAGGTTCTGCTACTGACCTCATCACTGATCTTAGCCAATCAGAGGCCTCAGGGGAGGTGACAGTGGTTGGATTCTTTAAGGTAATACAACTGTTTCATTTTACAGCTTTTCATCGGTGTTTTGACTGTCAAGTGTGTTTACTTATTTGTGTGTGTGTGTGTGTGTGTGTGTGTGTGTGTTTAGGAGCTGAACCATGAGTATGTCCAGGTGTTCTATGCTGCAGCAATCGACCTTCCTGATGTAAACTTTGCTGTGACACAGGACAATGAAGTTATCAGCAAATATGGTCTCACACATGATGTTGTACTGCTGCTCAAAAAGGTACTTTTACACCAGGAACAAACACACACCTCTGACATATAGTTGTACTGTATGTGTGTGTGTGTTTTTTAAAATACTTAAGGGATTTAAAAATGCACCAAAATCTGAGAAATTGGGCCAAATCTGAGAAAACATTTTTTATTTTAAAACTGGTAGGACATCTATATGTAATGCTGGTTTACTGATAATTCTTAACATATGAAGCTTTCGTTTTAGTGAATATTCCTGAGTCTAAAAACATAGTTTTTAGAAAAATAGCTACAAGGTCTTTATCAAATTAATCCCAGATTATCTCTCCCTTGTTAAACTAACCCATCCCTAGAAAAAGGCACCATGATTGGGGAGAAAATGACAAATGGATAACATCACAGTTCTGTAATCCATGCTGATTGGGGACAGAATAATTGTTGTGTCTGGGAAATTTATGGTGCTTATGTTTCTGATGTTGTTTTTGTTATGTCTCTGTGTCTTTGTTACTGACATAATCATTAAAAGTTAATAAGGAACAACATACACAAACTACCAGAGCAAATTTGCAAATCACAGCGGTGTGTTTTTAAATCCCCTGGGTGTAGATTTACATATCCTGGCATTTTGGATGTAGAATATGGGATTCAAATCATTAAACCATCTCACCAAACTGGTTGAATAGGATATGCAGCAGCTCAAGCAGGGGCTCATTGCCTGTGTGTGTGTCTGTTGGTGTGTCTGCTGCAGTCTAAGCTGATCCAGGCTTACAAAATGATGCCTCAGACATCCAAAGAGGAGCTGATCATTTTTATCACTGTCTACCAGATGGATCCAGCCACTGAGTACACTGGAAAGGTAGAGTATTAGATACATGGTACATTTATACACACATATAAATACTGCACTGCCAAGTTTGGAAAGTATTTGTATTTACACTCACTGAGATGTTTGTTTTATTATATTAATACCATTGTTTGTTTTTTTACCTAACAGGTTTCATGGCAATCTATCAAGTTATTTATGTATTATTGATAGAAATGCTGAAAAAGACTATTACACAATACTAATGAAATTTTAAAAAATCATGGATATGCCCTTTTAATGGTAATCAGTCAAGTAGTTGCACTTAATTGGTCAAAAAAAAACAAAAAAAACCATCTTGAAATCTTCAAAAATTGGGCAAAATTCCCTCATCCTCCCCTTTCTCCACACGCCCAACCCCCCCGAAGTTTCAAGAAAAACCATCCAGCTAACAGTCAAACAATCCGATAAACAGACGCAGTTGAAAACAAATCCTCCTTGGAGTCTCAAACTAAAAAGGTTTTATCTGAAGGCCTCACATACAACTACTGTACTCTGCTTTGAATGACCAACACTGAAAAACACACCAAGACAACAAAAGTAGACATTTTATGGCGTTGTCTTCTGTCACCTTCAGACTGTATGAAAAACCACTCTGGCATCATACAAGTAGCAGTTTCGACACACACGACCCTCCATTGTTATGCGTGTTATTCTCTTTCTTGCAGACGGCCACTCAGATACTCACATCACCTGTGTTAAACCACGCCCTTCTGTTTGTCAACAGAAGCTCTGCAGACTTTAAAGAGATCTATTCTGCCTTTAACAGCACGGCAGAAACATTCAGGTTGAGGGTAAGAACCAAACACACATTTCAAACTAATTGTTATCAATCATTACTTTAATCATCTTCACCTCTGCATGTGTGTGATTTCAGATTTTGTTTGTGTGGGTGAATGTGGATGAGCCTCGTAATGGCAGGCTGATGGAGTACTTCCGGATTCGGCCGATCGAGGCTCCTCTCATCCGTCTAGTCAACCTGACAAACCATGTGACCTATCACCTACCCTCTGATCATCTAGATGGAGAAACCATAAAGAAATTCTGCCTGTCCTACCTCGATGGCAAGGCTAAGGTAAAGTTCACTGTCAGCTATGGTGTGATATAGAACACGCAGTGTGGAAACAGCTTGTCCTGATATAAATAATGCGTTTGTGTGCACGTTGATATGACAGCCTAAAATGCAGAGTGAGCCGATACCTGAAGGATGGGACAAACAGCCGGTGAAGGAGCTGGTGGGAATGACTCTGGAGGAAGTCGCCTTTAACCCCAACAAGACTGTTTTTGTCCTCTTCTGTATGTAAATACACTCTTCTTTAAAAAAAATTACCCTACTGAATAGTGTAATATCTACATGAATACATTATTTAAAGCTGCAGTAATCAATATTCTGTATTAGCAAATGATAAAATAACAAGGTGTTGTTCATAGTCATGAACATGAGAGTGAATTACCCCCTGACTCCATAAAGCATGAAGCATCTTTACTGTTTTCATTTGCTCTCACTGCACTCATCAACACCAATGGAGCTCTCTTATAAACCGCCTGCTTAATTCGATAAAAGGAAAAAAAGAAAAGAAAAAACAGCAGACAAAGTTAGATGTAACGTGCAAACATAGTGGAGCATTTGGATACAAATCCTGAGATTTCCCTGAAGAGTTGGTGGAGACCAAAACCAAGCTAAAAGGAGAGTGAATATCGCACTTAGCTAGTCAGAAACACAACTCCTAATGAATGATATGTTTTTTTTGGATGTGGAGAAAGAGAACTGCCTGCTAACATGTTTGCCACAATGACTTAATGAGGTTATAATCTGTCAATCTTATGTTTTCAGTTTGTTTTGTTGGCTAAAAAGGATAAGAATATAGGTTCAAATATCACTTAGACACACCACTAGATAAATCCATGCATCTTGAGTCACACTATTTTTTATTATTGACTGCTTTTGTTGTTGCCTTTGTGCTTTCTAAGGCCCTGTTTACTTGACCAAGGTTTTGCTGAAAATGGAAAAGTTTTTCCTTTGCGTTCAAAAAACGTTTTGCATTCACACCACAATGTTTTGGAAAACGATCCTCGTGCAAACGGATCTGCACAAACAGTTGAAAACAATGTAGTGTACATGCCAGGGCAGTAGTTGGTGCTGTAGCCTTTCAAATTCAACACCACAGAATAAGTGCAGCAAATCTACATTGGAGGTGCGTTAATAAACGCAAGAGTCTGTATCACAAACAAAACCGAACACTCAGATATTATTATATATATAGATATTTATTGTTGTTGTTCTGTCCGCGTGCGCAAGTTGGGCTATAACTGTAATATCCATGCATGAAGTGGTGAGTTTTGCCAGTTTACACAGCGACAGTAATGGTGGCATTTTCAAAAGCTTGCGTTTTCAGGCCCCCGAAACACCGTTGTGGTGTAAACGAATGATGAGACCACAACAAAAGTTTCCTGATAGAACCGTTGTCGTGTAAACGGTCCCTTAGCTTTCCACTCTTGATGTTGCTATTTATACTATTTATACTGCTTGTGCTCACTTAACATTCTATAGTAAATGTGTATTTCAGATCTCCCCTACAGTCAGGAGTCCCGCACTGTGTTTCCACTGTGGGAGGAGGTCGCCGAGGCCTTGAAGGAGCGAGAGGACGTGGTCATTGCTCGTATCGATGCTTCAGCCAATGACATCAACATGTCAATGCAGGGCTCCTACCCATCGCTCTGCCTGTTCCCTGCTCTATATGCTGAAAGAGTATGGACCTTCTGTTTTCTCATGGGACTGTGGTTGCATTGTCTTTTTTTACAAAAGCAGTACATACAGTATGAAATTAAGGATATATAATTGCAAAACAAAATATCAGCAAAATTATTTTCAATTCACGGCTGAAAGTTTTTGAGTTCTATGTGTTTTTTGTGCTCTGTGATGTCTTCCTGTCAGGTGGTGATTTACTCTGGTAAGAGGAGGTTGAAGAACTTGATTAAGTTTTTAGATAAAGAGATGGAGAAAGCCAAAAAAGACAGAGTAAAGGTAAATGATCTCCTTCATTGCTCTGCCCAGCTCCGCTGCAGTGATTTGGACATTTGAGAGCTGCTTTTTTCTCTCTGTTCAAAATCAACGTCTCTCTTTTGTGTCTCCAGGAGGACGAAGACAGGAGGAAGTACATCGAGGCCATGAAAGCTGAAGACGCGAAAAAAGCCAACAAAACCAAAGACGAGCTTTAATTCAAAAACAAAGAGAGTACAGTGTGTGTGTGTGTGTGTATATGTGTGTGTGTGTGTGTGTGTGTGTGTGTGTGTGTGTGTGTGTGTGTGTGTGTGTGTGTGTGTGTGTGTGTGTGTGTGTGTGTGTGTGTGTGTGTCATGTCTTTTAGCCGGTACTCTCGATCCATTGATCTGGTTTTATCTACTCAACCAAGCTGTCATCAACCATCTGTCAAATCAAATCCAATAAAGTCTGTATTTCAAAATTCTGACGACTCTGAACTCTCATAATTGGGTCTCTGTCATCGTCATGTTGATCATGAGAATTTAAACTTGAAGCAGAATTGATGCCAACTTCAACTTGAAGGCACTCAGAAAGCGCATATACTGTCAATTATCATTGCACCTATGGTTATAGCTCGCACTATGGTGATGTCATCATGACGACATTGCTTGACTTGGATCAGCCTTGTCCTAACTCAAGTAATAGAACCTGATTTCATCACTCTGGAAACCTTGTGTTTATTATCAGTAGTTTTATCAACAAGACTATGCTTTTCTGGCAGATCTAGATCTATTTTGTGACTGGATATAAATTCTTACTTTGCACAGATGTATGAAATCCATTTGAATGTGTCTGAATCTGCATTATCTCAGCTACATGTTGATGGCAATATGTCTCTACCTCACTGTTACTATACCGTGACCCAATACATACTACTGTACGCCCCTTCAAATATAGATTTAAATCTCCCAGATCCAGATTATGTTCCAGGTCTGGATCCAAATAGTGGTGGAACATCATGAGTTGTCCATGCCTGGGTATTTTTATTCTGATTGGCCTATTATTATTTTTCATGAATTTGGAAAAAAAAATTATATGAAAATATTTGTCTGTACCCAGATCCACTTAAAATGTAATGAACTCTTCCCTGATTCCAAGATCCACCCCTACACAAAATTTCATCAAGATATCGTTTGGACAAAGAAACAAACAATAGGTGATCACATAACCTCCTCAACCTCTCATTGGCGGAGGTAAACAACACTATATTAGACACTTTTTATGGGGCTTAGGACCCCAACAATAATGGTGGCTACAGCCCTGCTGCAATGCAAATAGACAGAACTCCTTAAAACAGAAACTTTAATCTCTCAGCTACAATTTGTCTTAAGATCAACACAAGACTGTATTATCATGATAACACTGATAAATGATAATACTGAAATATCAGCCTGGCATGGTAATCAATGCATAAACATTTCCTTAAGAAAATATCATTTTCAAGATCTTAAGATATTAATAAAATAAAATGAATTATTTAAAAAAAAAAAAGATTGGGACCAAACGATTTTAGAATTTAAACCGATAATGACCACCGACGGTTGATTATGAGGTGCAGCCCGTGATCCGCTCCCAGTGACGCGGTGTCTCTTCACACAGAGGCTGGAGAAGGACGCCGCCGCTCCGTGCAGCTCCCTGACCGTCTCCTCTTCTCCTCTCAGCGCGCGCCAGGCAGCAGGAAGTCGGAGGGATGGAGCAAGCGGGCGCGTACGGCGCCGGGAAGGCCGGGAATGTCAATTTCGATCCGCTCGCCTTCTTTACGCATCCCCGGACCATCCTCAGGCTGATGTCGTGGGTAAGCCTCCTCTGCAATGTGTGGGTTGTCATCAATGGACGGGCCTACCTGCTCCCCCATCTCTGTCTGTCTCCCACTCACATTATATACCTCTCGCTCTTCATCTGTCTTCAAACCAGCCACATCAGGTTTAATATGACTATATGTTTATGGAAGCCTTAGTATTACAGACTAATATTGATTTAAGATGCGTGTAATGAATGATTTCAGTGATGCAGCTTCTTGGCTGGAGCTCCACCAAGCAGCGTCTCATTAACATGTGTTTGTCCGGAGCTTCTTTGTGTTTGTGGGCTCGTTGGATTTAAATGCCCGCTAATAGGGATGTTGTGCAGCTGTGAGTCGCCATATAGCATTTAATGTGCACTGATAGGCATAGCAAGTTAACAGAAGCACACAAAGCCTCCTTATGTCTCGGTGTCCCATAATTCAATTCAGGTCAACATGATTGGTCATAAAGCAAATAAAGCACTAGCAGTCAAATAAATACATGAATAAAAACAATCAAATCGGACTGAATCAGAATTTCCATTGACATCATTTCTAGTCCAATATAGTTTGTAAGCCAATTTTATACCCTATCACGGAATTTTCCCTTTTATTTCAGCATATTATTCGATGTGAGGATGACAAAAGATTAAATAAATTGTTGTGATAACACATAATCTTAAACATCATCAGTGAAAATTCTGCCTTAAACTTCTATATCAAGTGAAAAAATACATTTTCAGTGTCACCAAATGTCTTAATTACAAGTTATCCCTCCCTTTTTGCATAATCCTTTGTCTTATTTGGGTTGATTTGGATTTTTTAATTTATTCAACTGCTAAGAGTAGTAGTCTTATTCAACTGAATTCAATGGTCCTTTCATTTGAACTCAATTTATTCATTAATTTAACTGAATCCAGCAGTTCTTTAAGGTGTAACAGTCCTTTAAAAATAACTAATATGGCCTTTTGATTCCATTTGATTTAAACTTGTACATTTATAAACTCCATTTTCAGTTGTTTAAGCTTCAAATTCTATTCCAGATTGGCTATGTGACGAAGACATGACAAACAATGACAACAACAAATTCATATGTATTTTTCACTTAATGATAACTTTAGAGCAGCCGTTTCACTCATATTTTTTACAAGTTAGATTTTACTCCATTAACCTACATTTATTTGACAAATTAGTTTGTTTCTATACTTTATATATTGAGATTATTAATGCAAAATATAAAATCCATTTTCAATTTATTATATCTAATATATTATTGTAGATTAATCTTAAGTATTAAACAAAGTTTAAGTAAGGATTAAGTATTAGATAAAGTAGTTGAAACTAGCTCCACCTTTATGTTTACTTAAATAAGATCTTGAATACAGGACCTTTACTTGTAAATGAGTATTTTTACAGTGTAGTACTTTTATGTAAATAAATGATCTGAGTACTTCTACCCCCATCGCAGGTCAGCACAATAAATATTGTGACATGTAGATGTTAAAATTAATGTAGATTTTTAGAGATAAAGGCTGCACTTTATTATTTTCACTTTCCATTAACTTGATCATTATTTTCTTGATTAACCTATTATTTGTGTCATCAATAAATTATGAGAATATAGTGAAATATTCCCATAAAAAATGTCCTAAATCCAAATGTGATGTTATTAAATCTGTCCAACCAATGCAACTGCGTGTTTTTGAAAAGTCCCAGGTTTTGAGGTGGATTTGAACCAAGGACCTTCTTGGTGTGAGGCAACGGCGCTGCCCACTGTGCCACTGTGCCGCCTCCATGCAGTTCCTTCAGTACAATCTCTATACATTTCATTCATTTTATGTCATTGACTGTTAATTCAGAAGTCTAGAAAATATTTTTATTTTCATTTTTAAAATCTGGAAAAAAGTCCGAATTCTGACTTTATTCCCGGAATAAAGTCGCTGAATCTATAATGGAATGTGGACTTTATTCCTATAATTCTGACTTTACTCTCTGAATTCTGACTTTATTCCCATAATTCTGACTTTATTCTTAGAATTCTGACTTTATTCCCATAATTCTGACTTTACTCTCTGAATTCTGACTTTATTCCCATAATTCTGACTTTATTCTTAGAATTCTGACTTTATTCCCATAATTCTGATTTTACTCTCTGAATTCTGACTTTATTCCCATAATTCTGACTTCATTCTCAGAATTCTGACTTGAATCTCAGAATGTAATTATAATTTTTATTTAAAGTCATGAACATGGGAATCCTTCCCACTGTAAGCTTCCCTCCCACATGAAGTAAAGACAGCGACACTATAAAACTTTTTTTTTTAAAGACAAGTGGCAAGACAGGGACTCTTCAGGGGCCAATCAGATTTCAGCTGGGGTCAGTGCCCCTCTGTCCCACCACTGGATAGGCCCACGGTGCATGTATGGGTAATGAAAGGTATTTGTGTACACCAGTGTGAATTCATTTTCCTCTACCTGTTAGATAATAAACCATCCCACCTGTCTTTCCCTGCAGGTTTTCTCCATGGTCGTGTTCAGCTGCATCGTGAATGAGGGCTACATCAACATCGGCAGCGAGCGTTTGCTCTGCGTCTTTAACAACAATGCTAATGCCTGTAACTACGGTGTTACCTTAGGTGTGGCCTCTTTCCTCGGCACCATCTTTTTCCTCATCCTGGACATTTACTTTCCCTCCATCAGCAGCATCAGAGACAGAAGACGTGCTGTCCTGCTGGACCTCGCCTTCTCTGGTACATATTCAGTAAATATCATGGAATAATTTATGTAGACAGAATGTTGAACAATTAAGTCAAAGCACATTGAAAAACAGAAATGTCAAAACCAAATGGAAGAAAGATAATTCAATAAAACAAAATCAGGATGAAGTACATTTTAAAAGAAATTTCTAAAATGATGCACATCATCTTTTCTGACTCCTCTTTGTCCCGCCTTCAGGTCTTGCCTGTTTCCTGTGGTTCATTGGTTTCTGTTTTCTGGCCAATCAGTGGCAGGCTACCTCTTCAGATGAGCTGCCATTGGCCCAGGGCTCAGATGCTGCCCGAGCCACCATTGCTTTCTGCTTCTTCTCCATCCTTACTTGGGTCTGTATGTTTATGCCTGTGTGTAAACCTGTCCTCTGTCTATGTGTTTGTTAGCGTGTGCTCATTAGTGTGTATACCAGGGTTATGAGTGTCTCACAGTGTATATTACTGGTTGATTAAGGAGATGTCTATCAGTTTGTCATGTAGAGTTGACACATTCAAAACAGGGATGGATAATATAGTTGAGGTCTGTATGACGAAATATAGCTTAGACAATATTTTCCCTATATTGATATGTATCACTATCTGGCAAATTGTATCCATGCACATATGAGGTAATCAAATCAAAAAGAGCTGTGATCCATGTTTTGTTATCAGATGAAACTCTTCAAATGTAAAAATCAAAAACTGCTGAATTAAAATCACTTTCAAGGACTTTACTCACTGATTAGGACCCTTTAGACCAGGGTCCAAATTAAGTTCAGGACACATTATTTGACCCCATTCTCACCACCTTTGGGGGTGAGGCTTGTAAATTTCTGATTGGTCAACTACTTGCAGTATTTTATGTCAGCCACCATTTTTTATCTGCAGCCTCAAACGGATTTGTTTTTCTTCGTTGTGCTTTGACATATTTGGTCACAGAAGAAAAGTTTGTGACAGATGTACTGATAACGAAGTCCTTATTGTATAGATGTGTGGAAAAATGACCCCAAAAAAAGCTTTTTCATACATCAGAGGGCTAATTTGAGCAGGAAGACTTATTCAGTGTGTAACTAACTGCCTCTGCTAATGCCTCTGTGTGTTTGTGTCAGAACAGGCTGTTCTGACGCTGAGCGCATTGCGGCGCTTCTTGTCTGGCAGCAACACGAACTTGTTCACGTGGCAACACCTGGATCCCGTCCCCAGCAACGCTCGTGCAACACCATACCCCATTGCCAACGGAGCTACCATAGTAACCACCAACCCCTATCAAGCACCGCCCTTCACTGAAACCCTGGACCCCCAGAAACTCACACAGCAGAGACCCATGGCTCCGGCCTTCTAAGGACAGACAAAGAGAAAGAGGTGTCAGTCGAGTGACACGGCGTGAGCTGTGGTTACGGACAACCCCCTGCCTCGCTGATTAGCGGCTCTCCATCCTCTCTGGGAATTGGCGGGATGGGGCACGTGATATAAGAGCTATTTTCAAATGCTGGCTCAGCTTAGTTTTAAATGTGCCAAGAACACTGTCTTCTGCTCATGCACACACTCACTCTCAACACACACACACATGTTGATGCACGCAAACATACAGTACATGTACACCTGGAAACACATGTATATACACCTGGAAATACACACACACCTTGACTGCATGAGGTGCAGATTAACATAGATGTAGATCAGTGGTGATGCTCCACCTGCCTATGAAAAGGATGCATGGAGGACAGGGAAGTTGTGTGGCTCAGTTTGTCATCTTCTGTTTGGCCTCAGTCAGTTTGACCAATCACAAGCTGCCCTGCAGACCTGTGGCCTCCCATTGGCTGAAATTACGACAGACAGACAGGTAGCGGTTAACTAATAGATTATGACAAAACTAGGGAGGGCGACAGTAATAGCAGAAATTGATTCCATTTCTGGGTAAGGCCGTAAAGGCAGGACAGCATAATGCATTCTGAATGCTGTAGTGTTTCAGTGTTAAATATTCATGTGATTAAATATTTTATTGTGATATGCTGAAGCAGTAAAATGAAAAAAAAAAAAAATCTACCCACCGCTGCCACCATCAGAGCTGTGAGTAATTGTATTGAAATCCAATAAAAGTGTACTGGAGGTCAAAAGAGCCACGAGTCTGCCTTTGTACACATCCTCTTTACATAATCTCCTCTTTGATTCTTCTGAGAAACACTTCCTAATACAATTAAAGTATAGAGACAAAGATTCTAGAATGTGTTATGTGTATTAATTAAACATGTGCTGGAGGATCATAATTGGATAGTGTACTGGAGTTGTGTTGAATTCATTAGCAGAAGCAAGCACCGGCTGTGTGTTAGATTTATTTTTGGATTAAGCTGCTCATGTTGAAGGATTGCAACCCCTCATTCTGTTTTTTCAACCTCTACATAGGGACACAGGACAGATTTACACACAAGGTTATAGAGTCAAATGAAAGTCAGACAGGATGTGGTTTTTATTCCAGCACTGTCCAAATGATGTAACTGCAGGTGAGCCTACTGTATATCACTCCCTGCTTTCATTCTGCAGGGATATGCAAAATTATCAACATTTTGCATCACCTAGAGATCATCATCATCATCATCATCATCATCATTATTATAATCAGCATCCTACAACACTAACATCATCATCATGCATCATCCATCCTCATCATCACCAGCACCGGCAGATAAATCGACATTCAAAATTGTAGAAATTCAACTCTGTAAAATATAATCTTAGCCTATAAACTTTAATACACCTTTATATCACCTGAATAAGCCCTTCTGTACATTTGCTTCTGTCTAAATTTCACCTTGCACCTGCACAGTGTAAAAGTAGCAATGAGCCAGCTCCAGCTTCAGACAGCAGGGGGCAATCTAACTCTGCAGACTTCTGATCATATCGATTTACTCACCTGCATCCAAACCACCTCTACCCTGAGAAAACTAAGAGGACAGGAGAGTGGAGGGGTGAGAAAATAGGCTGACTGAACATTTGAATGGGTGGGAGTCAGGGAAGAGTGAGGTAGAACAACTAAACCCTAGGTTACACTACATCATTTTAACCTACAGTAAGATTTTTCTGTCAGCAGCACGTGGATTCAGGCATGGGAGGTTTCCCAAACATCAAATATGTCCATGTTTGATTTGGCCTGGAAACACAGCAATCTGAGAATGATCCACCAGCTAATAGCTCACTGTAAATTGAGGTACGAAAAATAGGAAAATTGGTTCTGGATATTTTTTTAAAAATCCCATTTTGTTAGAAACAAGAACCTTATATTTCTTCACTTATAAGAAGCAGGTGTAATTTATTGTTTGGAGGACTAAGTCTCTAATAAAATGGGCCTGCAGCAATCTATATAAGAGTGCAATTATAAACCAACCTTACATATAAAATTCTTTATCATCTTCAGCAATTGCAGTTCAGTATAAATTATTTTTCGTGTCGACATAAACTGTAATTTCTGCACCACAAAACATAAGAATGGAGAGTTTTATTTAAAGTAAAGAATTCTGGTGAATCAGATAATAATAATAATAATAACAATTTCAACAACAATAATAATAATCATATAATCATATAATCATCATTGGAGTGAAGTAGATGCTTTGAATAGAGATAAAAGAAAATGGTTGATTAATTGTTTTGCCAATTTTGATAACTGACTAATCAACTTTCAAGCAACAATAATGGGATGTTTGACTTTTCCTTGACTAACATTGAGGGGACAAAAAAAGCAGTTTCAAGATGGCACACTCAGATATTATGATAAACCTTTATTCTCTTCTTTCTAATTATTTATAGACCAAATAATTAAATGTTTATCAAGAAATCAATCTGCAGATTTATTAGAATCATTAGTTGCAGTCCCTATTCCTCGTCCCTAGTCAGTAACTTAGTCCATACTTCACCCCTCAGGTAATTTTGTCTTGAACTCTGACCAAGGCTTGAGGTGCAAGTGAGGGTAAAAGGAGGAGAGCAAGCAAGGAGATGGTTAAAGATTGAATAAACATAGCAGGGGTGTAACTATTATGTTTCAACTAAACTAGGACTATGATAGAGGGAAAGGAAACTTCTTCTCGTGTGCATCCTGTGTGCAAATAGCACAGAGGGTCTTTGAACACATACACACTCATACACACACAGTCTGAAAGAGTTCTACTGAAACACCCTGTGGAAATCTTGTGATTGGATGGGACGAAGCGAAAGGCGGGGCCCAAAACAGGAAACAAATGTCCATCCTGTTTTGAATTGTGGGTCCCGCCCCTCTTGTGTGCTTCAGCAGCACATCAAGCTCCTCCACTGCAAAGAATAACCAATCCAGCATCACAGAGTTTGTTCAGTCGTCCACAGAACTCCCCTCTGGTTGATTAGGACAGAGGGTTGTGGCATCAAATGACGGAGTCCGCCTCCTCAGCTCAACACTGCTGTCCATCAGCTGGGTTGCCATAGTGACCGGCTCCTCTCCTGGTGGTGGGCTCATCCTCTGCTTCCTGTTCCTGCCCAATACTGGAGACACCGATTGGCTGAGGTGGCTCCCGTGCTCCCCAGGACTTGGCGAGAGGTGTCTACTTTTGTGTGAGGGGCTGGGAAGAAATTGTGTGCGTGAGTGTGCATGAACAGAACTGTTAATTCGTCTGACCTCCTCATCTGTGTCATCTGACTGCAGGCAAGGATCAGGGTCAGGGCTGGCTGCTCTGGAGCCACAGAGCGATGCTGATTGATTGGATTCCCCACTGGTGACTTTCAGACTGGACAGACTTTGCGGGCTACCAGACCTCTTCTCCACATCTGCTTCTGGCTGCAAACCACAGATGGCCTGCTCAGGTGCGTGTTCTTGCCCAGTGGTTTCCCCGTGGCTCCGGCTGTGGCTCCTACATGAGATGACCCTCTGGGGGTGTGTGTATTTCAGCGTGTGTACACTGGATGATCGATGGCGTGGCGGTGAGGCGGAGATGGCGGGAACAGCGAGGGGAGGCTCTGCCAGATCGTCAGCTGAACCGCTCTGATCCAGAGAGTCAGAACGTACAGCTTCCTGCAGACACAACAAATGCACAAACACACAGTGATGACTTACTTTTTCTTTTCATGGGGTTGGAGGAGGTAATGTGATCAACCATGTTTGTTTATTTGTCTGAAAGATATCTCAAAAGGCTGTGAATAGATTTTGATGACATTTTTTGTAGGGGTGGATCTTGGGCCAAGGAAGATATGATAAAACTTCAAGGTGGATCCAGGTATGGATGCAGATTCTGGATCTGCAACCATAATGTAACTTCCGGCAGTGTGACAAAATGAATGCACATTTTATATGCTTTACAGAATCCAGATATTGCATATTTTAGAGTCTCCTAAGATCCTAAAACTATATGGAAATGAATGGATTCCAAAAGATACATAAAATGACAGTAAAAATAATGTAATGGTAAAAAAAAACGATAAAAACACACCTGTCTCCGTAACTGTCTGAAGGATGCTGGTCTCTTCAGGACTGAATGATCTGGAATGTAGGAGGGACTCAGCTTGTTTCTGTCCAAACTGTCTTCAGGACCGAGCCAGTGAGGAGGCTGTTGGCTGGCACTGTAGGTGGGACTGAGTCTGAGTGATGAATGTCTGTCCATACTGTGGCTGGACATGAGTTTAGGTCTGTCTGTGCTGTGGTCTGGATTGAGTCTGTATCCATCCATACTGCGAGTGGAACTGAGTCTGTGTCTGCTTATGCGATGTGCCGGGCTGAACCTGTACTCATCAATGCTGTGAGCTGAGTTGAGTCTGTGTCTGTTTATTCTGTGGGCCGGACTGGACCTGTATCCCTCCATACTGTCAGCAGGACTGAGCCTGTGTGGGGAGTATCTGTCGATGCTCTGAGAGGTGTTGAGGCAGATCTTTGGCCTAGAGATGCGCCCAGAGCCCAGTGAAGCGTGGCTGATTATCGGCAGAGCTCCTGGAACCTGAAGCAGTGAGCTCGCTCCACTGGAGCCCAGAGATGACATGGAGCCTGAAGAAAACAACCATACATCAAAGATCATATGAATGGATGAAGAGAACAAGGATCATCTGAGGATGACATATCCTCCCCGACATCCCCCTTAACAAATTCATCGGTATATGACATATCCTCCTTTCCTTTGGTGAGCTAGACTAATGTATATTGCTTTGGACATATGCTATGGAGAAGATGACCAACCCTTCAAATCATCTTTTCATGGAAAACTCCAAAAATAAGATTTGTAGAAAAAAAACCCAAAGGGAACTCCCTTCGCATCGAAAGGAGTCAGTTGAGGTGGTTCAGGCATCTGATTAGGATGCCTCCAGGGCACCTCCCTTTGGAGGTTTTCCGGGAAAGTCCAAGTGGAAGGAAACCCAAGGGTAGACCCAGAACTCGCTGGAGGGATTACATATCTCATCTGGCCTGGGAACGCCTCGGGATCCCCCAGGAGGAACTGGAAAATGTTGCCGGCGAGAGGGACCTTCAGAATACCCTTCTTTATCTGTTACCACTGAGACCAGACCCCAGAAGCAGGAGAAAATGGAGGGATGGATGGATGGATAAAAATATAAAATGGCACAACTACTTATGATGGTTGATTTATGTATAAAGGCAGGGGGACAAAATAAAAAAGAATACAATCCATCCATCCATTCTTCCATCCGATTTCTTTCTATCGGTGATGGGTTGCGGCGGCAGCAGGGTTTTCCAGACGTTCATCTCCCCAGCAACAGTTTCCAGCTTCTCCTGGGTATTCCCAAGATTTTCCCAGAATAGAAGAGATATGTTCTGGGTAAACCCTCAGCGTCTCCTTCCAGTTGGATGTGCTTGAAAAACCTCCAAAGGGAGATTTGCCCAGGAGACATCCTGGGTCAGCAGCCCTGCTCCGATTATTTTGACTGAATCCCACACTGGAACACTAAATGTGCATTAATGCAGAAGAGAAAATAGATCCCAACAAATATAACTCCTTGTTTGATCCTTGCTGACTAAACAACAGTAGGTTTTCTGTTCTGTTTTATACTTTTGTCTTGTTTCAGTAACTTTACTTTTGGCCTTTGTGTTTTCCCTCCTGATTGATTGTCAGCCCTGTCTGTGTGTTCCCTTCATTCGCTGTCAATTCCAGCCTTTACTTTTCCAGACTTCTGATTTCTGCTTGCTACTCGATAGATTTTCTCTTATTGGACTGCCTTATTTACCATACAGCGATCCATTTTTTCTTTTGGACTTTTAAATGAATAATTTACCTGATCTGCTTCTGCTCTGCTTCTACTGTCTCCTTTACGGCCCTATCTCTTGCATTCCCGTTACCCAACATGCATAAGCGTGGCCTTTTTAACAAATGAAAGTATATATTTGTGACTATTCAAATTTAATACTCTGTTTTGGTCTTTTCCAGGCATAATAAAAAGTTTTATATGAGATTGTAAAAAGACATCAACCTGTTCTAGAATTTTGTTGCTGTTTTATGTCGTACTAAACACAATATATCTTTGTGATTGTGAGTTCTGTTTTATGTAGATAGAGGTAATGTTATCTGCCCACTGCCTCCTTTTCATTGTATTTTATTTTTATTCCATTTTATTTCTGATTTTAACTGAACTAAAACTCTATTTTGTTCCGTTTTGACGATTCATTTGAAATTTAACCAAGCTATTGATTATCCTAAAGGAGGGATAGGGAGATACTGTAATTTGTATCACTGTGGTAAACGTTTTGGGTTTTTTTTCTGTTTTTGCTTGTTTATTTCTCATTACATGGTTTTCTGAGAATGATGGGGAGGGGAGGGAGGGTTTTTTGTTAATATGTTCTAAATTTCTTTTATTGTATTGTACTTAAAACAAATCAATTAACATATCTTTGAGTAAAAAAAGATGGGATGGAACCAACAGTGGTGGAAAAAAGGCCACCCATGTGCTTCACACTTACAATTCTATCACTAATATTAAAATATACCTCCTTAAACAATAATGTCTATAATAACAGTGCCTCTTGTTTTACCACACCAGAGCTCAACTGCCTTCTCTGCTATTAATGGAAGCAATGATCTTTAAAGCAATCAGTTGGCGTTTATAGCACCATAAAAAGTGTTCCTTCCTTTGATTGGCTATAGACAACAAAATTACCTGAGTAGCTGTAGCCAGAGTAGGCCTCGTGGCCAATGGCAGGGTAAGGGGAGCATCGGAGTGGCTGAACGTAGCTGTCGCTGGGGAGAGACAGCATGCGTCCCATGCTCAGCAGGTTGCCATGGGAACAATCCTCATCCTCAACTTGCACCTGCCATGTGACATCATTCCACGGCGTCATTGTTAGTGTCACCTCCACTCCCTTCCCTCTCACAGATGCAAAACATTTGAACGCACACTCTGTCTGTTACCTGTGCAGGTGTGTCCACATTCGGCCCCGGCTCTCCGCCCACTGACATGTTGCTGAGGCATCGGCTGGCCTCCTCCCTCTCCCTCTCCCTCTCCCTCTCCCTCATTTCTTCCCTCTCCTCCATCTCCTCCAGTTGCGCCTCCTTGTTGCTGTCCTCCAGGTGCTTCATCAGAACAGCCACGACCACGTTGACCAGCACAAACTGAGCAGTCAGGACGAAGGTGACGAAGTAAATGGGAGAGATCAGGGGGAGGTAGGTGAGGCAGTGGCGATCCTTTGGGTGACACTCTCGCAAAGTGTCCTTGATGGTGAGGATAAAAGGAGAGAGATTATGCGGAAATGAAGCAAAGTCATAATAGATAAAGGGATTTAAGCTTATATTCAGATATATTAACTCGCTATGGTGTACTTCCTCTCTTCCCCAACAGAAGGAGATGTTGCTCTGAGTGTGAAAAAGATTGTCACACAATAATACACTGTCCTGACTCTCTATTGTCAGCAGCTCTTAGTCTGTCATAAAAACAGCGATCCGCTCTCTTCCTTTTACAATGCCTGTCTCATAAGCGATGCTTTGAGACACACTCATATGCACAGACACAAACATGGGCCTCATCTCTCTATCTTCTTAAAACTCCCACGGAGCAGCGGAGGGAAAGAAAAATAACCTTCATAATCCCATTCCAGTTGTCCCCAGTAGACACCCTGAAGAGTGTGAGGAAAGCCATGCCAAAGTTGTCAAAGGTAGCGTGGCGACTAAGACCCTCACATGGATTTTCTTCTGAGCACTCTGAAAGAGGATGAAGAGAGGAGAAGCGCGTTAGAGGCGGTAAGTGTGAGAGAGAAAGGTGAGAGAACAGAAGGAAGAGAATTGTCAGTAGATTAGGAAACTGATTCTAAATTGGCATAATTAATGAATGTAACACAACAAAATTTATGCATGTTACGTAATCCATGGAAATCTCACCAGTGTCCGCTGAGGCACACAGACTCACACACACACACACACACACACACACACACACACACACACACGCACGCACACATTTCAGCACTTATTTATATGCATGCACAAACTCACGTGCACGTACACGCACACACACACACTAACCCAGTTTTCCAAAGAGCTCAACTCCCAGAGCTGCATAGATGAAGAACAGCAACATGAAGAGCAGACCCAGATTCCCCACCTAGACGGACACATTACACACACACACACACACACACACACACACATATATACAGTATATGATACACAGAAAAAAAGACACGTACAGTATACATGGAGAGAGACGCAAACATGCAAACAGAGAGAGAGAGAGAGGGGCCATAGACAAAGAAGGCTTATTGCATTGGTGTGTAAGAACTATTAGGAGCCATCATTATACCTGGAGTTGAATCATCTCTCAGATTTCAGAGCCTGGTTCCAGGCCTCATGATTCACAAACCTGCCTGTTTATTTTAAAAATGAAGCAAGGTTGCCACAATACCAGAATTTTAATTTAAAATACATACTTGATACCTCTTTCAATACCACAGCAAAGAAAAAAAGGCACACAAAATGAGACTGTTTCTTTCTCTAAATTTGATTAACAACACAGTGGTATGATAATAATAATGCAGCCTTAGGTCAAAAAAATCTGACTGTAGATTTGTTTTTTCATAGATTCAGTATGTTTGGTACCTTCAAATGTGGGCTTTGCATCGTTTTAAACACTTGGTATCGAAAAATTATTGAAGCAGCGATTCTTGTGGGAGCCTGAACATAAAGCATTTCGCAGGGATGTGTCTTGGCCTTCCCCCATGGAAGGAAGAGTTGTCTAATTAGATGAGGAATAAACCTATTGATGAAGCACAGGGGAAAAAAAGCATTCGGACAAACATCTGAGCTCAATCCTCAGTAATGATCTGTCACTTCAGAGACCAATGGTATTATTTGGAGGTGGGAAGGGAGTGAAGGATCTTGGGATTTTGCCGAACTACAGATCGTAATTGTGTGCATGGGATCTAGGACATTCAAATTTGGGAGGAAGACTGGATAGAATTTGGCTGCATTTAAGGAGCAGGACCACAGACAGTTTATAAATGCCTTCTTGTGCTGCAAACCTCTTTGTTCTCATTTACCCTGCACCCCCCTCCCTCCTCTTTTCTCTCTCTATTCTCTCATTTATGGCAAGGTCCCCTGAGGGTTGATTGAATCCAGGAGCTGTGGTAGATCCATCCTGAAGCCTTCCCCGCTTCAGTGCCATCATCCTGGAAAGATCTACTAGGAAAGTGCAGTGAGCTAGGCTACTAGTTACCACACATTAAATTAGGATTCACGACACTAAGATATAGTAATATGGCTAAAGTAGCTTGAGTAGTAGTAGTAATAGGTTGAGCATGTGGCAGGGAAGAAATCTTTAAATTTTGAAGTGGATCTGGATAAAGGGGCAGATCCAGGAATTTTTTTCACTCTCATTTTTGTCAATTATGCATAAACTACTTGACGGATTACAATGGACCTGGGTGGAAGGGTTGGGCATGTGCTAAGGGAGGAAACAGGGGTGGATCAAAGATATTCTTTTATTTCTTTAACATTATTAATTTAATCTTATTAGGCTAGGTTAATAATTGGAATTTGGACCTGGGTATAATCTAATTCAAAGGGTCTGGTGGGCCTTGGTTGAAGTATGTGCTCTACTGAGCGCCCTTCTGGTTACTTATTGAAGAATAAGCTGTGCTCTCTGCTCTTATTGCTCCAAAATAACAACACAAATCTATGTGTGTGTGTGTGTGTGTGTGTGTGTGTGTGTGTGTGTGTGTGTGTGTGTGTGTGTGTGTGTGTGTGTGTGTGTGTGTGTGTGTGTGTGTGTGCGTGTGTGTGTGTGTGCACATGCATCTGATTGCATGCATGGGCTCAATTAAGAATAAGCACTTGCACAACAAACTGTGGGTTAATTTAAAATTAATTTACTTAACTAAAACCAGAGCGGCAAAATAATGAAGATCCTGACTCCCTCGGGATCAATTACAAATACCAAATGGTGGCTCTAGAGGAAAAGTCAGGGGATCACTAAAGTCATTATTCTTCATCCTCTGGGAACCAGGAATGTCTTTTTCTTTTCATGACAATTCCTCTATATTAGTTGAGATATTTCAATCTGGAACAAAGCCCCTGGTGTCAAACCACTAATGTGTCTAAATTGAGTTAATGTGTTTGTACCTCTCAGCTGTTGGCTTAGTTCTGGCTTGTGAATGTCTCTCATTCTCTCATTTAAAATCACAACAGCACTGCATCAAAAAAGCAGCATTCACAATGAGACAGGTGCCATTTAAGAGGACTACAGCAAAAAAAAAACAACAACCTTGAATTCGTCCTCAGTAATCACTTTTGTCACATTGTGATCCAGATATGCTTTGGCCAATCAGGAACTGTCCATACCTAGTTCATTTATCAATTCATCTTCAAAGGAGAGAAAAATACTGATACTGTGATAACTTGAGATACCTCATAGCAAAACAGTACCAAAAGCTGCAAAATGATCATTTCATTTTATTTGATTAGAGAATCAGAAATTAACCTTCAGCTGTACGTGAAGACGACCTTATGCTTGTTTGGTTATTTAGTGCTATTTGGTTTAAACAGTCTAAATAGTCTGTTGGGGGAATCAACAATGTTGGTTAATCATTTTGGGGAGACGCAGCATCCCTGATAAATCACTACATAAAACAGGCTGTCTACAATTCTTCAGGTCTGGACACCAGGCTGGCGGTTAAAGAGACATCTTATATTTTGGAGCGCAGTGAGTCTTGCGTCTTACCTGAGGCAGAGCTTGGATCACTGTGTCCAACAGAGCTCTCATTCCTGTGGCCATCTTCAGCAGCTTCAGCACTGAAACAGTGAAATGTGTCAACTCCTATCAGCCACGTATCATGTGTGTCCGTTTGAGTTTGTGCTTCACCGTGTGTGTGTATGTTTGTGTGTACCTCTCGTTATCCTCAGGACCCTCATGATGCGTATGATGGTGGGGTTGATGGGGAGGGAAGCATTCAGGTCTATTTCTTCCAGGGTGATTCCCATGATGGACAGCAGCACGATGGCAAGGTCCAGCTGGTTCCATCTAGACACACAAACACACTCTTTCATATTTGTCTGAACATGCAGCAGCATGTTTGTGACGGTCTCTGTGCTCATCCTAGAGCTTGAGTACCTCTCTTTAAAAAAACGGCGCAGTCCAAAAGCGATGACTTTGAGAATCGCCTCAATGACAAAAACCACAGTGAAGACGTAATTGCAGTACTTCAGTATCTCCTCGAAGTACTGCAGGACACACAGACACAGGCACATACTTCAAAACAAGCCAGTGTGGTTGTACTGTACCACCGCACACCACTTCATTACTATGGTTCTAGGGCAGGTGGCAGAAGGTGTTACCATGGTTACCTGAGGCTGGTGGTAGTGCTCCATGCTCATGGTGAGGAGGTTTGTGAAGATGATGATGGTGATGAAGAGATCCAGGTAGTTGCTGGTGCATACAGTGTGGATGGATCGACGTAGCGGAGAGTAGTCAGCGTAATATGGCTTCTCCTGGGCCCCTGCATCACACACACACACACACACACACACACACGAACACACACACACACACACACACACACACACACACGGTCATTAAAATGATTTTGAAAGAAGAATATAATCTGGGTTATGAAGTCTCTGATGAAATGGATGCTGTGCTGCTGTGTGTGGGAGTGTGCATGTATGTGTGTGTGCACACACTAAAGGTGCCAACTCAGGAATTTGGTCCTATCCATCACACACGCACACTCCACAGCACCTCAAGGTGTCTTTGGGCAGAAATTCACGCTGTCCGCTGCCAGATAGTTAAGTGACTAAGAGGAGAGCTCTACTAGAGATAACACTGCAGAGAGAGGATGACGCGAAATGAGCCAGAGAGAGGAAGAAAAGTGTGTGCAGCAGCGTTAAATGTGTTTCTGAGCATGTTATGGGCAGAAATTATACATGTACTCATATAGCATGTATGTGGAAAAGATGTTTATCACGTGTGTGCAATATCACAGCAATATATGAACACCAGTCTCTTGTGCATGTGTGGTCTAGGGATGTTGTCCTGGTTTGAATAAGCCCCTTATTGGAAAAAAAAGACTTTCCTATGTGAACATGACAGCATTCTGTGCACAGGGCAAAGTCCATGAATAAATGCTATCCAGGTTATTGTGGAAGAACTTGACTGATCTCAACCTCATCAAATACCTAAGAGCCGAGCCTCATCGCCCAGCATCAATCCAAAACCTGACAAACCCCAGGATGTCTGCTGAATGAAGCTGGATCGTGTTCGGATTGTGCTCCAGCCCCGTCTGCATCACATTACAAATGTCAACTGGAAGCATTTATTTCAGTTCTTCAAAGGTCTGTTCTTTAGAAAACCACATTTGCAATATGGTTTAGGAAATTTTGACTTACATTTTATGTGTTTTACAAGCATAAGGATTACACATGTGCAGCTAATTCATGATCATTGTGGTATCATATACTTTGAGGCTGTATGGTATTTGTTAAGTATTACACACAACATAACATCATATCTCTGTTACCTCTGCCAAGGAGGTCATGTTTTTACATGTTTTTTTTATTGGATTGTCAGCAGGATTTAGTGAAAACTACTGGAGTGGATATCCATGAAACTTGGTGGGAGGATGGGTCTTAGGCCAAAATAGAACCCATTAAATGATGGTGTGGATCCGGATAAAGGGGCAGATTTTTTTTCCCACTTTATTCAACATTAGGGGTGTTTTTTTTTACATTTTGTTTGATTTCTCAGGGAATAATGCATGGATCTTGATGTAAAAAAATCAGGCACATTTAGCGGGTTGGCATCTGTGTGCAATTTGGTGTGGATCCAAATAAAAATCTGGATCCAACAGATTTTAATATATTAAGAAATTGACTTAAAGGGGACTGTTGGTGGAGGTATATGCTCTACTGAGTGCCATTCTATTATATTAGCAGCAGGAAACCCCTAAAATTCTTCATCTTCCTCCACAGACACTGAAGAAGTGACAAACGCAAAAACAAAAATTAAAAAAAAGTCTCAGTAAGACATCAATAACTAATGAGGGCACAGTTATATATAAACATACATAGAGATTTCTGCATATATTTGCACATCAAAGATAGTGGAGAAGAGAAGATAAGCCATACATAAGCTAACGTTTAGGTTCCAGCTGATCATCTCTGATAGCTGTGATGTAGCTAGAATGAATTGGACACTATGAGAAATGTGGCTGAATGGAAGTCGAAACCTGTAGCTAGGTTCCAAAATGTTGCTCCTCAAAAGAATCTAGGCTGTTATTTGCATCAGCATAATAATGCCAGCGGTTTTCCGATGACATGTTTGAATATATCATATGACACATAATACATGTCCACATACTTTTGGCCACATACAATTTGTCTTGCACCCCCCCCCCCCCGTCCCTTTAATGCTTTCTCACTTCTCCTCCTCTTCTCCAAACGCCTCTGCCGTTTCTCCTCCCTCTGCCGCGCCTCCTCCTCCTCCTGCTGCTGGCGACACTTGTGAAAGTTTTCCACCACCACACCCACGAACATATTGAGCACAAAGAAGCTGACGATGAGCAGGAAAGAGATGAAGAACAGCAGCATCCAAGGGCTGTGGTTTCTCACTGGCTGCAGAGAGGTACAGAGAGGAAGGAGACGCAGCGTGGGGACAACGGGGAAAAAAGAGGAGGACGGAGGAGTAACGGAAGAGGGCGGGGGGGGATGGGGTGGAGGAAGAGGAGAGAGCATAAACAAGAAGACAATATGAATCCTGAGTCAGCAGTGAAACCGCAAGCCCTGTCAACTCACATCTATTCATCCGTCTGCCTTTTTCTTCCCTTACACCTCCATTGTCTCCTGAAATATTTCCCCTTTCTGCTTGAAACAAACAAGATCAGGCGGTACCTGAGACTGACATAAAACAGAACCAAAACACAGTGAAATAAAATACACACTGGCTGAATAGTTTACATGCCTTTCTGATGTGCATTTTTTTTTCCTCCTCTGTATATATATGTGAGTGTCTGTGTGTGTCTCATCACCTGCTGGTCCACTCCGACAGCATCCAGGCCGTCATACATGATGCTGACCCAGCCGTCTTTGCATGACAGCACAAACAGTGACATAAGTGCCTGGAAGAGTGAGACGCAAACACATCAGCGCCATGCTGCCAAGTCAGTTTGTAAGAGTAGGTGTGTGTGTGTGCGACAAACCTGTCCTATGTTGTCAAAGTTGTATTTCCGCCGAGACCAGCGGTATCCTGCCTCCAGACACTGGGTTTTATTGGTGATGTTGCTCACATCCAGTCCGTCACAGTGGAAGAACTTGCCTTTAAACAGCTGCACACACACACACACAGACAGATGTGTGCACACAGACAACATAAAGAACACTGTAACCTCAAGGTAATGTAAACACAGCTTCACAGAAGATTGATGTATACAGTAGATTACTCTACAACTGCCAACAGCCCTACTGCGCCCCAGCTAAGATATCCAAGCACCATATGGACCAGTCTGCCTCGCGGTCCTTACATGAACAGAAACGATCCAGCATGAAGCACGATTAGAGGCTAATCCAGTGGTAGCGTGTTTTTGAGAAATACATGCCTGTGTCTTATTATTAACTCTGGCATTCATCAAGGATAATTTACTGTACAAGAACTGATTTGAATATTTGGAGGAATATTAGTATTGAAATACTTTGGAAGGAGATAAAACTAATCTGTATCTCACATAGAAACAAATAGAAGTAGAAATTAAAATAAACATATTTTTGTCTTAGAAAAATATCTTTTTCTTATAGCTCTAATTAGTTTGAACCTCTCATATTTATGTTGGAATTTATGGGGGATCCCGAGCCATAGATTGAGAACCACTGTTTTACAACATGATAATATTATTGATCCTTTCTTTAATAGAGAAATTTAATATAGAATAAAAAATGAATGCATTTAAAAAGTACCCAACATGACTAAATTCCATTTTCATTTAATTGATCGTCAATGAGATTAATAATACAAAATCAAATTTAAATTTGATTAGAAATAACAATCTAAGCACAATAACTCTGTAGTTGAATCAAAGTTTTTTGTTTTTTTTCCCAATTACTCCCAGAGACTGTGGTGCATAATCAGCAGCTCATTTACATTTCCTCCCAATTCTTCTCTTCACTTTTTATTACCTGAAGCATTTTCTCAGATGAAGCTCATTTGTTTAAAACCAGCGTGAATCAGTGTCGTCTCGCAACAGAAAATACAACAAGCTCTGGATGTCTGAGTACGTAAAACCTTGTGAAAATAAGGTCTATGAAAATCTGCAAGAAATAGTGAGGCTTATCTTCTACAGACAGAGAATGAGCAGTATAAATGATAAATGTTCACCTGGACTCCCAGAATTCCAAACACAATGAAAAAAGCACAGCAGATGAGGACGATATTCCCAATGGGTCTGAGGGACGTGATCAGAGTCTCCACCACCAGCTTTAGACCAGGTGCTCGACTTATCACCCTGTAACACGCACACAGTCACAGACGTGCTGCATTAGCACACATTGATGAAGCAAACACAGGAGACAAGGAGAAGATTTCACGTCCACCTACCTGAGCGGTCGTAGTGTGCGGAGCAGGCGAAGCACACGGAGGATTCCAAAGATTCGATTACCACCTGCTGAGGCGATGGAGACCAGGATGTCCACCAGAGACACAAAAACCAACAATCCATCTAAGATATTCCAGCTGCTCTGCAGGTACACACCACGTCCAAAGTACAGGCCCATAGCCACCACCTTGATGAACACACACACACATTCAGCAGAATTACTCCATTACTCTTGCCCCTTTTATAAGGAGCATGAGAAAATGACTTGCTCGCTCAGAAAACGTGTCGTGTTTTGGTTACCTTGATCAACATTTCACTCACGAAGATCACGGTGAAGATGTAATTGGACACACTGAGGAACACCCGCTCCTGTCACACACACAGACACACACATACGTGTGAGAATGTGCGAGAGAGGCACGTGAGTTTAAGGGTTTCATGTCTCCGTGTGTGATTTTGGACTGTAACTGTGAGGCGTTACATAAGGAGCTGGAAAAAAAATCCGTTACAACTAGAATAGACACACAGCAAAAACAAAGTGAGAACAGCTGTGTTCTTGAATGACTTCCTAACAGCTCTGACATCAGCACAAGCAGATGAACGACGCTGCAGTCGACAGCTTGTGCTGTGTATGTGTGTGTGTGTGTGTGTGTGTGTGTGTGTGTGTGTGTGTGTGTGTGTGTGTGTGTGTGTGTGTGTGTGTGTATATGTGTGATCTTGTACTTCTATCTTTGTGAGGACCCTGGTAGTGATGTTGGCCAGTCCTCACTTCTTCTGAGTGTTGTTTGAGGTTTAGGTTTGACGTTACTTAAACACATTTTTCTTTTCTTTTTTTTGTTTTTACAGTTTCTCACAGTCTAGAATTGCAATATATACTGACCAACAGTAGAAACGCATTTTTTTTTGATGTCATGCCAAATTATGGTTCATACATTTTTATTCACCCTTTAGCCATACAGAAAAATCATTTTTGTGCAAATTAGTGGTTGTTGCTTTCGTGTTTACAGGTCAAAAAGTGTCGATGGTGAGACGGAGAACAAATTAGTCACGACCATGCGTATCTACCTCCTGCATTTATCACTGCTTCACACCTCCTGAATGGATAAGATGGTTAATCTGGACTTGTAGGATGACATGCCATTCTTCCTGCAGTGCGGTGACAAGTTGTTCATGTGTTGCTGGAGCAGGATCTCTCTGTCTCACCTGGTGATCCTGAACGTCCCATAGAGGGCATGTCATGCATTAAGCTGATGCCTGATTGCTGTATCCTGGGTATGACGTGTGGACGTAGAACCATATGTCGGAGATGGATGGCCATGAATGTGGACAAGTTCCGACTGTCGTCCATTAGCAGGGCCCCCCACTTCATGACAACAACACCAAATGATCCACTTCCTGGACGTATGCGGCAGAATAGCGGTCTCCGCGGCGATGGTACAAACACCAACTACCACCAGCTGTGTACAAGTTAAATCCAGACTTGTCACTAAATGTGATCTCCGTCCACTTTGCAATCAGCCATAACATCTGGAACATCTGTGCTACACGTGTCTGCAGAGTTCAGACCATAACATCCCAACTGCATGTTCAGGTAAGTTCTTTGGGGGAATCGTCGCATCATCAGCTGTTTCTCTAGGACGTTACTTAGACCCGGTGAATCATCGCCTTGACCAGGTCTTTTCAATCATGCAGAGAAAAATCTCACCAACATCATCGTTTACTCTGAAATGCACCAATGTCTGTTATTTCTATGTTATGACTAAATGATGGTTATTCATGATTTAACATGTTTTGGTTGTGGGTACTTAAAAAAGTCTATTCAATGTATCACATGCTTGTTTGTTTCAATAGATTAGGGCTAGTGAATAGAAATGATAGGGTTTCTAAAATGGTCAATGGACGGTACTAACACACCATTCAAAGTGCTTTACACCACAAGCTAGCAATTACCCAATCATACACAGAGGCTACCACCTTATCAGGCGTGATAACCATTCATTCAGTCCCTCACGCCTTTCAATAAATGGATGACTGCTCTCCCTCCTGAGCCAAAGCTGCCCCCGGTAAACTTACTACCACTACCACTACTACTACTACTACTACTACTACTACTACTACTACTACTACTACCACTACTACCACTACCACTACCACTACTACTACTACTACTACTACTACTACTACCACTACACACTCTGACAAGGATAATGGGATTCGATTTCCTAACATTGTGACACTTTGAGGGAGAACTACAAAGTTTGTGTCCACAGATCCCTCCGCAAGTAGAAAAACTCAATCTGTGCTGATGTGAATAGACCACAACCTCTAATTAGTAGAATAGCAAAATAACATGAAATGTTCAAATGCCCCTAACAATGTAAAAATAAGCTAAATGAAGAAATCAATAATGAGATGCACACCTATAGAGCTCCTACAAACGTGTGTGAAATTTGATTGACTTCTGTCCATCTGCTCTGTCCAAACCTTTTATCTATGTATGGACGGACAGACAAGGGTAACCTTATATGACCCCTTTGGCTGGATCATAATAAAAACAGAGACTTACATTACTCAGTGGAGGTTACCTTAACAATGCAGCTCTGGACATTTGTGTCAAAAAGCTGAGCAGGTTGTAGCATGACCTGTTTCATTTCCACATTTTAGGGCTGTAATCACATATTATTTCTCCCAGATTCACTGCGGTTTACAAAATGTCACTGTGTGACATAAATACAGCAGAATACTGTTCAGACTTTACTGTAAAGTTACATGAAAGTTTTGCAGTGTTGGGTTGAGGTTGGGAAAAGTTAATTTGTGACACATTTTAAATGTTTAAAAACACAATTAAGATCGAAATAAACCAGCCATCAATCAATATCGTGTACCTACAAAGCCCCAACAATCCCCTTTAATTCAATCAATTAAAATCAAACTCATAGCCCTGTAAGCATAATTTACAGGGCAGACTAACCCCTATGAAAACTTAATCAAATCTGCTGGATCCTGATATTTACTTGGACAAAATTGCACACACTCATAAGTGCCAGCACCCTAAATATGGCAGTTTTTTCATCAAGATCCATGAGAAATTAAAGAAAATGCTGAAAAACAGCCTCACGATGTTAAAGAAAGTAAATCTGGATCATCATCTTCACCAAAATGTATTGGTTTCTATTCTGGCCCAAATCCCATCCACCCACCAGTTTTCATGGAAATCTGTTCAGTAGTTTTTATGTTATCCTGCTAGCAAACCAACAAACAGACACGGTGCCAACATAACCTCATTTGTGGAGGTAATTACAAGCATTAAGAGTAGTTTAGAGGTTGGGGTCACGCATGTTTGCTATAATGGTGCTAGTGAATGCATCACATCATCCCAGGTATAGAGAAAAAAACATCTTCATGCATATATTTGTGTATGTGCTCTACCATGCTGTTGGACTGTATATCAGGTCTCTCCAGCGCAATGGTGATGCAGTTAAGGAAGATGAAGAGGAGGATGACGTAATCAAACATCTTGTGACCTATGACCCTCTGACACCACAACCTTAACCTGAAGAGAGAAAAAGAGAAAGAGCGTCATCAGTTAGTGCTCTGTTTTTCACATGGTTTGTATTTATCATCAACATCGTTTGTCATTTGTCATCTGTATATTTTCACTCTGCTGGATTTAAGGCTCTGCTTTTTTAAAAACATTTTTAAGTAATTGTATTCCTTTATTTGATAGGACAGCTGTAGAGGTGACAGGAAATGTGGGAGAGAGAGTGGGGGGGAGACGTGTCAAATGGCCACGGGTCGGGAATCGAGTTCGCGCCGACCGCTAGAGGACTATAGCCTCGGTACATGGGGCGCGCTCTAACCACTGTGCTGTCTGCACCCCAAGGCCCAGCTTTAACCTTCACACTTGGAATGTGAGCTTTCACACATGATGTGGCCACCCAGGCCACGCAGGAGGATTTCAGGGGTCGTGGGTTGAGCGTATTTACCGGTTATGTGGAGCGAACAAATAGAGAGACCACTCTTCATGCTCCAAGCACCACTGAGGCTCATATGGTTCCAGAATCTTCTTCAGCTTCTTACAGAAATTCTGGAGGGAACATATACACAAACACAAGTACACATACATGCTTAAATATTCTTACTTTTGGACATTAGTTAATTTTCTTTAACGTACAGCACGCTAAATGACCAAAACCATGCAGTGTTCCTATTCTTTTAATTCAAATGATTTAATTTGATGTAAAACATTGGCCTCGTGTTGTTTCTGCACCAGTGCATAAATAATCACAAACACAGGTTTTTCAAACAACGTTCCCACTGTTTCCTCCACCATGCTCATAATTAATCGGCTTTTTAATAAAAAATTAATTTAGCTAATTAAATTTTTTCATGTGTCTAAGATCACTAAGGCTGTCATTTTTGCCTCCTCTGCAAAAATAGTTAGCAGCAGGAGATTTTGAACTTCTTAACATGCCTAAACAAGCTATTTTATTGACTTGTCTTAACAGGAAATAACAAAAAAGGGACACAATTTCAGTACTTTTTCTATCTAAACAGCCATATATTAATATTACTTCATCAAAGAATAAAAAATGAGAAAGCTTCACCTCCTCAATGTCATCCTCTTCCTGATCACTGTGATAATGTGAGGTCAGGGGGGCGTCTTCGTAGCAGTGTTCGGGGAGGTGAAAGGTGGTGCCGTTGCAGTCGGGTGGGTGGAGCATGGGCACCTGCAGGTAGTCCGACTGGTCCAGAGATTGCTCTCTGCTGCTGAGGTTTGAGCTGGAGTGCGTGTCAGACAGAAGCGACTCCATCTCCCCTGACTGGCTCTTCCTGTGGAGGCTGGGTGCTCGGCCGATGCTGGTCCAGCTGGAGCGACGGCTCTCTGGCCCGCTGTCCCACAGAGACTGTGATGACAACTGTGGACAAAAGGAAGTTGCACATGAGGATTTAATTCTTCACAAATCAAAGGTACTCTGGGGAGCTTTCAGCCGGTCGTGGCGGTGTGGAACAATGTTTTGATCATTGATTTATTTTGTATCTTGCGCTCTAACAGCCTGAACATGATGACGAACACTAGTTCTGCAGGATTCATCGAAATATGATCACAATCTTTATTTATTGCACATATTATTCTGCCGTGGTGTATTAGCAGCGAGATCCCTTGCATCAAACGAATGGTATCAATTCTGCCTAAGCTGTATCAACAAATCACAAGTGTGTTTGGTTCCCTGTGACAAACTGTGCACAGGAAGATGGGGACAGGACACTGATGTGAATGAAATGATGCATGACAGGCAGTGAAGCAAAATGTGATGAAAGAAAACGCTTTTTAGGGAGAACAAAAGTATGTCAGAGACGCAGAACAGTGATATCTATTCATCCAACTTGAGTTGTTACAAACACCGTGCTTACAAGTAAAAAAAAAAAAGAAGCTGTGCGGTGTACTGAGTGAAACTGGATTCAAAGAAAATGATGACAGTCGACAGCAGATGCTTTCCTTTGCAAGCAAAAGTAAAACTGAAAAAACTGTGAAAACCACCTGAGGTGTTACAAAAAAGACGACTTCTTTGGAAAATCCTCATTATCCAACACTCAATCATCCACAATTTTTAAAAAAAAGTATGAAGGTTACTATGAAGGTAATTGCCGCAAATTAACTTGCAGCGATAGATGAAAGCAGCAGCAGTACATGCTCTGTCAGTCTGAGTGCTTCTGTGGCATCTTAATTACTCATATAATGTGTGATAACATGCTGTAGGTGAAAACATGTGTCCAAGGCTCACCGGTGACCTCTGCTCAACGCTGGTGATGTCCATGGAGGCTGCACTCGCCCGACGCGACTGGTTGCAGGTTATGGTGGGAGTGGCTGCGGTGTGAGTGATGAGCGGCAGAGGAGGAGGAGATGGAGGAGGAGGAGGGTGGGGCATGGAGGCTTTTGGATTCAGGAGACCATTGGGGCTCAGCATCATGGCTTGGATCTTGAGCTCTACAAACACAGACATTAACATATTTGTTAGAGGATAATATTCAACAATTGGTTTCAGTCATTAATTGCAGTACCGTAGCGTAAATAAGACATAAAGATCATGATAATGTTTTTTTGGTTTTGTTTTGCTTTGTGGATTTGAGGACCTGAAATGCACTTTATATTTTATAATTTAAGGATACACAGTGAAATTTAATGAGGCTGATGGCAAGAAGATAATAAAAAATACTTCATTAACTGTAATAATTTAATAAATGGTAGTATTTATTCCTAGCAGCATCAACAACAATATGACAGCTTTCAGTTCTCCTCATATAGAAAATTTGCAAAATGCAGCTGTTTCAAATGAATAAAGATTTTACAAATAAAGAACATGTAAAATGATGCAAACTAAAGGATGATTTTACATAATTATTGTGTTCCTTTAATGTGATCTGTGGGTGTAAAGGGCTGCTTGGTCTTATGAGCGCAAACAAAGAAAACACAGTGCAAATGTTTAACTACATCAAGTATGGTCAATATGAACCAGGAAGTTGATCTGTGAAATATGCTTGATGTTTGGCCAATATTTTGCCAATGTTTGGCCAATGTTTGTGTTTTTTTTCTCTTGAAAACAAGTTAGGACTTAAACTTTAAACTTCTCTGACTTTTTACCTAAGGAGGCTATGTTTTCACCCATTTGGTTGGTTGGTTGGAAAAAATCTGGCAAATTTCGGGGTTTGGTATCTAAGAGTGTGTGTTTTGTACAGAATATAGATACATATGGGTATACAGTGTGCAGGATTCATTTAAAGTGACAGTGCAGGATAGTATGTACATTCTACTGGGTCATCGGAACTAGTATATGACTAACTATAAGGCCCAACAGTCCCCTTTATCCAAAATCAAAGGCATAGCCCTGTAACCATAATTTACAGGGCAGTCTACCCCTATGAAAACATATTTAAATCTGGTGGGTCTGGATTTTCATTTGGATCCACACTCAATTGCATAGATACCAACCCCCTAAATATGCCTCATGTTTTTTCCATCAAGATTGCTGCATTATTCCTATATTATACTCATCCTCTCTGTTCAGTAGTCTTTTGTGTAATTCTGGTGACAAACCAACACACCAACCAACCAACCAAACAAACACAGATGAAGACATAACCTCCTTGGCAGAGGTAGCAACGGGACCCAAATTGTATTAAGCCAAAATTATTGTTAGGGCAGGTGAGTGTTTAGTTCCATCCAGCAGTGCATGCTCTACCTGCAGCGTACAGCTCTCTCAACTTTTCCTCATCCTCGTAAGAGAGTGACTGTCTCTCGTCATCGGTCTCAGATTTGTTGGCATCACCCTAAAAACACACATATAAACAGGGATCATCACTATCATCATAATCTTCATCATAATCACTTTGCTCTTCTCGTCTGTTGACTGAAAATATGAGCAAATCGAGAGGGAAAGAGCGAGGGATGCGATGAGCGGAGGCAGGTGGGCGGAGGGCATCTCCAGTTGACTTATGTGTATGGCTTTGGCAGCGTTCTCCTGTAGTCATGCCAATAAAGCTTTACTGAATTTAATTAAAATTCACGCCAGAAAGATGGAGGCATACAGTGTGTGTGTGTGTGTGTGTGTGTGTCAGGAGAGAGAGAGAGAGAGAGAGAGAGAGAGAGAGAGAGAGAGAGAGAGAGAGAGAGAGAGAGAGAGAGAGAGAGAGAGAGAGAGAGAGAAAGAACAAGTGCTCTATGATGCTGGAGATAAAAGATAAAAACCAAACAACAAAAGCTCACCAGCTGTGATGGCAGGCAATATCAAACACATCCCTACCCTGGAGAGTATTGTGTGTGTCTGTGTGTGTGTGTGTGTGTGTGTGTGTGTGTGTGTGTGTGTGTGTGTGTGTGTGTGTGTGTGTGTGTCAGCGGGAAAGAAAGATACACAGAGAGAGAGAGAAGAGGGAATAGAAAGAGATAGAGGAGGGGAGGACAACTGAGAAAGAAAGAAAAAGGAGTGATGGATAAAGAGAGAGAGGGGAAAAACCACACAGGCAGGATGGTGGAGATTATTCTCTTGTAGGCAGCTTTGGTATCATCAGCACAACAGAGCTCAATTGGTCTCATTCTCTCTCCCTCTTTCTCTAAGTAGCTCAAATAAAAGTGCATCTTTGCCCTTACTTCAGCTTGAAAGCCCTCAACCAAAATGGCTACAAGCAAGTTGAAAAGGACATAGTTGCCGAAGGTCATGAGGGCTACAAAGTAGAGGGCGGCCAGCGGTGAGGTGGAGGCCATCCCGTTGTAGAGCACAGAGTTCCAGTCCTCCTGGGTGAGGATCTGCAGATGGGAGGAGACGTATAGAGAGAGATACAACATCAAACAACAATGGAGCGGAGATGCAAGTGCTAGTAGCTGCTGTGAGCATCATAAGAATATAAAGAGTGAGCTCCTCCTTTAATATCTCATTGTAAATTGTAATGACGCTCATCAGTGTTAAATGAGCTCCTGTGGTGTGCTTGTTTCATTAATCTGCCTCCCCTTCTGATTGTGAGGCGAATCTTACCTGCCCACTGGGAGAGTTTTTAGATTTGGTTAAAAAGTCAAGTGTGAGCGCTCTCAAATTGGAGCAAATGAAATAACGGAGGAGATCATCAGTGCTGCCACTGGTGATGGCAGCAGCTGCTGTTTGAATCTCATCCCGATTCATTTTAAAACATGCGTTACATCCATGGGGAAATTCTTCTCCATTAATTATTACCTGTGTGAAATGAATACTGTGCTGCTGGTGTGTTGGTCTAACCTGAAACACAGTGACAGTGGCCCAGAGCAGAGAGTCAAAGTTTTTTCTGTCAGGTAAAGTGTCGCCGCTTTCTTGTCGCAAACTGAACTTACAGCCGAACAGATGCATCCCCAAGATACTACAAAAACAAAAACACACAAAGCAATGAGCAAATATATTACTTTCATTACATGGTAATTCAATATGGATACTATGCAGCACGAGTCTGGCCGTGTGAATAATTGTCTGTGTAAAAGGTGATGATATATATAATAATATGTTCTGTAAGCGGGTATGAAAAAGGTCAGTAGTGATGATTAGGTTATTGGAGTATAATAAGTTTGGATTGTGGGTCTCGGCCTGCAGAAAAACAAATAAAATACCTGAATATGAATATAAAGAGCATCAGCAACATGCAGAACGTGGCCACGTTGTCCATGGTCTTCATCAGCACCACCAGCTGCCTCCTTAGGGCAGGAAGGAACCGGACCAGCTTCAATACTCTCAGGAGACGGAAGGTGCGCAGCACCGACAACCCTCCCTCTGCCTCCCCCACAATCTCCCACACACTGAAACGCACAGCGACAACAAGACCATTATGAACACAAAGTGAAATTCACATCATCAATATGTATTTAACCTCAGCCGCAACTCTTTAGTCAGCATTAGTATTCGGATTAGTGCCACCTACAGAAGCCCCCTGTCGTAGGGGTTACAAGTGGCAACAGAAAAGAGGAAATGAGCCTATGCTGTTAATGCTAATAAAAAATCCTGTGTGCAGTGCTGCACTGGCACATAAAACAAGCAATGCCTTCAAACACAGATGCATAATTTAACTTGCAATCCATAATGGAGTGAATACAGAGTCCCTGGATGAAGAGTGCAACCACTTGGCTTCACTGCCAGAGCCAGCATCATGTGACTATTGTGGAGATGTAACTGCACACTTCCAATGACAAGATAAATATCTAAAATCACATTTTGGGACAAAATTACCCCGCCGAGCCCCACCTGATGATGACAATGACGCTGTCGAAGCCGTTGTAGGGGTTCTTGATGTAGCCAAAGAGGCCGAGAGCCAGGAGCTTCAGCAGCATCTCAAGACTGAACAGACTCGTGAACACCATGTTACTTATCTCCAAAATATCGGTCAGCTCCCGCGGCTGAAGAGACACAATGTGAGAGAAAAAGAGGAGCGATTGATTCACAGATGATTCACAGGCACACAGAAAAATGAACAAATAAGCAGAGAGACAGATTGGCAGTGAGGAGCGCAGGAGAGTCAATACGTTAGGAACTTCTAAAAATGCAAGTAAAATATTATCAATACTAGAGCAGTGGTTCTCAAACTGTGGGGCGGGCCTGCAGAAACCCTGAAGGAGGAACACGTAAAAGACCGGAGGGGAAATTTTGGCGCACATCCAAAGTTAAAGAGTTTAAAGTGTTTACGAGGCTGCTAAGATCGATGCAGACTGCAAAATAAGTACAAGATGATTTGATTTTTGACAACAGCAAAAGAAAAACATGAAAGAGAAAACGGTAGTGCTCATCAAGAGAACATGTCAGGTCAAACGAGGGTTGAAGCAGTAACATGACAGCAGAAAGCATCCAGTCCACACATTCAGTCCACAGGGAGCAAAAGAGGTAAGAAAAAAAATTAAAAAAAACAAGCTTCAGGGAGCACGTGCACACACATGCACACACATGCACACACATGCACACACATGCACACAACTGCACACACATGCACACACATGCACACACATGAACACACATGCACACACATGAACACAACTGCACACACATGAACACAACTGCACACACATGAACACAACTGCACACACATGCACACACATGCACACACATGCACACACATGCACACAACTGCACACACATGCACACACATGAACACACATGCACACACATGAACACAACTGCACACACATGCACACACATGAACACACATGCACACAACTGCACACACATGCACACACATGAACACAACTGCACACACATGCACACACATGAACACACATGCACACACATGCACACAACTGCACACACATGCACACACAAGCAACATAGCAGGAAAATGCAGTTTAGTTTGATTACAGTAAACAGAGTCAGCATGTAGAGTAACCCTTCAACAAAGCAGATAAATCATTAATGCATATTAACGTAGCGTATCATTCTTCATACACAAGACTGGCTAATGCACATTTATTTACTATGTTGAAGGGTAGCTGCACTTGCTGACCGTACTAACTGCAATGAACAATTAGAAGTGCATTTTAAGAAACCTGTCTTATTTTCTCTTTTGCTTTTTTTTTAAAGTAAAAAAAAAGTATTTGTTATCAAATGATTTGAACAACTGTTGAAATGATCGTTAGAACAATCGACAGCTGGAGATGAGTCTGTAGTATTAACTGTTCTTTTCATTAGTCACGAAAAGGGTAAGACTGGATTTCATTTTAAGATTATTAAAAAAAACGTTTGAAAAATGCTTTTTATCAAATAAAAGCTACACCACAACTCAAAACATAAATAAAAACAATATTCACACATCAAAATTATTATCATTCCCACCCCTGACCATGTAATGATGGGGGGGGTATAGTCCTCTTTTACATGTAAATATGTTTTGACCCAAAAGAATAATCTAAATATTGAAACTTTCATTTAGTTGACACCTAAGTGTGTCCCCCTTGTCCAGAGGCAGCCTGTGCTTACAAGGACTGTGAGGAGGTGGACCCACATCCCCACCCTGCCCCAGCTTTCACCCTCCAACCCTCAACCCCCCTCTGGTGAGCCCCTCGGACTCAACCACCACAACTTCTTCCAGTCCCCCCTCCACTAGCATCCTCCCCTGCCTGACTACTGGCCAGGTGAGGAGACAGCTGGGGAGACTGCACCAGGGGAAGGCTGCTGGCCCTGATGGTATAAGCAGAGTCCCCAGAGTCCTGAGGACTTGTGCCAGCCAGCTGTCTGTGATCCTGGGACACCTCTTCAACATGAGCCTGAACCTGGAGAGGATACCGGTGCTGTGGGAGACGTCCTGTGTGGTTCCTGTTCCAAAGAAGAAGTCAGCATCTGCCCTCAATGACTACCAACCCGTCGCCCTCACTTCTCATGTGATGAAGGTGCTGGAGAGGCCGGTCCTGGCCCACCTCAGACCGCAGGTGAAAACATCGCTGGACCCTCTACAGTTCGCATACCAACCTCATCTGGCTGTGGACGACGCCATCACCTACCTGCTGCAGTGGGCCCACTCTCCTCTGGAATGAGGCAGCTGCACTGTGAGGATCACTTTCTTTGATTTCTCCAGTGCATTCAAAACCATCCAGCTGCTGCTACTGAGTGAGAAGCTGCGTGCGATGGGGGTCGACACGCCCACCACCTCCTGGATCACTGACTACCTGACAGGCACTGTTCTGTCTCCTTTCCTCTTCACCTTGTAAACCTCAGACTTTCAGTACAACACAGTGTCGCACCACCTGCCCTGCAGAAGTTTTCGGACGACTATGCAGTGGTGGGGTGTATGAAGGAGGGACAGGAGGAGGAGCGGTTGACGATTTTGTGGAGTGGTCTGAAAATAAAAAGCACCTGCTGCTTAATGTGGCTAAGACCAGGGAGATGGTGATTGACTTCAGAAGGAACAGGACAACCACTGTGGGGGAGAACGTCACGGTGGTGGGGGAGAACGTCACGGTGGTGGGGGAGAACGTCACGGTGGTGGGGGAGAACGTCACGGTGGTGGGGGAGAACGTCACAGTGGTGGGGGAGAACGTCACAGTGGTGGAGGATTACAGATACCTGGGTGTGCACCACGACAACAGACTGAACTGGAAGATCAACACAGAGGCTCTGTGCAAGAAGGGGATGAGCAGACTCTATTTCCTGAGGAAGCTGAGATCCTTCAAAGTGTGCAGCAAGATTCTACCAGTCTGCTGTCGCCAGTGCAGCTCTTCTTTGCTGCAGTGTGCTGGCGGAGGAGCACCGGAGCCGCAGACACCGACAGACTTAATAAGCTGATTAAGAGGACCGGCTTCGTTATTGGCTGCAATAATGGACACCTTTGAAGAGGTGGTGGAGAGGAGGACATCGGACAAACTGTTATCCATCAAGGATAATCCTGAGCATCCTCTCCTCCACCATCTGGACAGACAGCGGAGCTCCTTCTCTAACAGACTCATCCAAGGCAATAACCCTGTAACTCACTCCTCTCAAACAGATGATCCACTAGCACAATAATAACTTTGCACATGTTTTTGCACTATATATATACTGTATATTCATCTACCTCATTGCTACTTGCACACTGACTCTGTATATAGCACAATTTTACTTTTACTTTTACTCTGTTTATATCTTTATTCTGGGTTTATATTTATATTTTGGTGCTTTGTGTGTGTATGTGTATTTCAAACTGCTGCTGTAACTAAGGAATTTCCCAATTTGCGATCAATAAAGTAGATCTAAGTCTAAGTCTAAGTCTAGTCCATATCGCCAATTTTTTTTTTCAACTTCCGGCTGCTCTCGGTTCGGGGTTGCCACGGCGGATTTTTCCATCTGCATTGTGGATCTGGCCCAGGTTTTACACCAGATGCCCTTCCTGACACAACCCTCCCTGTTTATCCGGGCTCTGGACCGTCACGGGGCTGGGGATCAAACCACCGACCTTCTGATGACACTCCACTCTTACCACCTGAGCCACAGCCGCCCCTGCATGTCGCCAATGATACGGGAAAATGCTCTTTTAACCATTTTCTCCCTGTCATTTTTATGTTGGACGGATATAGTCGTCAGTATGTCCGTCAGTCCGTAATCATTTTTTTTGTCCGGAGCATATCTCACAAATGCATCCTCGGTTCACCAAAATTTACATATATATGAACCATATTACATAGTTGTGCCTCGATAATTTGAATTTTATGCTACCCTTATAGATGGATCTTTAATGTCATTGCATGTTATACAACGAAATTCTGTTGGAGCAATCCAGTTTGCAGCATAAAATAAGATATAAAATATATACACGTACACCAGTACACACACACACACACACACACACACACACACACACACACACACACACACACACACACACACACACACACACACACACACACAAGCCCAAGCACATCTCACCCATGCCCATGACCACAACTCTAGGCTCACCAAAATAATGGAGGATTTGTAATATACTGATAGATTTGCTGTACAATGTTTGGGGGGATGTCGGGGGGATATGTCATCTTCAGATGATTCTTGTTTGTATATGAATTTATTTTCTACGGTAAAAAAAAGTCTGGCAGCAGAGTTTTCCAGACGAATACTGTCAGTGTAAATGACTCCAGATCATTATTAGACCACAAAGTGCAATTGGGTTTAAAATATGTTGGGAACCATGTGGAGTCTACTCAGTGGTTGGATTGAACAGGTCTAGGGTGTGATGAAGGAAGGGTCATTACTTTCTAATGCTCTGCTTGGTGCCAGACTTTGGTGCCGGTTGTACTGAGCTTCCAATTTTTTTAACCAATCAGTGATGATTTATTTCATATTCCTGTTTAATCGTTGTTCAAGGTTGTTTCTTTCTGTCCTTTCAGATGTGAGTCTGGTAGAACCGTTGTACAGCTTTTGTTCTTCACATACAAAATACACGTGTTTGTACAGGCATCAAAGACCATTACAAATATAGCCGTCCTGCTAGCCATCTGACTCATGCTTTAGTGGCAGGTGTTTTTTAGTTTTTCAACAGCAGGCGACTGTGTGGTATTAAAATCACGTAAAAGAGCTATACTGTGGTATTGGAGGACATTTCTTTTCATTAAAGTGATTACAAACTTTGTGGTTTATTTCCTCCAGTTGTGCAAACCAACAAAGCAATGACAGAAGCTGCATCTCTGAGCATGCTCAGTGACACGTGTCTGACACACTACTCTCCTAGGAAAAAACAAAAAAAATCTCTGAGGTGTTTCAGACTCAACTGCACTGGGCTGACATGAGGGAATGTCTCCCAATGAAAGTGTATGGTTCTGTATTTGCTTCAGTAGCTTTAGTAGCACACCATAGAAATCTATTGTCTAGACGACAATAGATTTCTATGGTGCATAGAAAAAAGCTATATCAGGCTTTGGCAAAGTGTTTATAAATTATTTTATACATTCATACTTTTCCATTGGTTGGTTTTGGTCTCTTCAGAAGATTTGCTGATAATAGGATAGAAGGATAGAATGCTGCTGCCTCATCCTTAAATATGCGTCACTCAAGAAGTTAAGGCAATGCACATCTGTCATATTGTTCATATGCAATCCTCTCCTCCAGTCTATCCCCGCCTTTCAGCCAATCACAATATGAGATCTGTCCTCCTCCTCCTCACTCCTCAATTTGCTTCTCTCACTCTGCCCCGTCTCTCCACCGTTGCTCGCTCTCCCTCCTGTCCCAGGGTCATGCTTTAATTAACACTTCAGGTCTTATGAGTTTCTCCATCTCCTGCCACATGCACACACACGCACACACCCACACACTGCCACGCACACACACACACACTATATGATCCCATATGCTCGGTGTTGTAAGTGTTGATTGGAGGGTGAGTTCATTGACTCCACCACACACACTGATTAGCACATCCATTTTCAATCAGGCTGCAGTCACATAAAATCTGCAAGAGGCACACACTTACAGCACACACAGACATACCTGTTCGTGGTACTCTATGCCCATTGACAGCGTGTTAATGAGGATGGCAATCATAATTCCTCTGTTGAAGTATCTGCTGCCAACAACGACATCCAGTTTACTTCGGAGTCCTGCCCAGCAACGCTCGCACAGCCTTTTCTTTGGCTTGGATGCCTGCCAGTCACCAGGGCAGGGGCTGCTACAATGGCATGGGCTACTACTATGACACGGGCAATTGCCTTGGGAAGAGTTGTTGGTTCCATGATGCTGGTCTTCAGTCTGCTCATTAACATTTTCAGTGTCACTCAGCTGGTTGTGGAGGACGCAGTATGGACAAACTGATGACTCTCCTGGGACTTCACCTGGTAGAGGTGACAGAGGTGTCCCAGCACACCCACCTGCATTGAAGAAGGAGAAGGTGATACAGACGCATAAAAACCCTACATGCACCGGCCATAAATAGTTAATTCTGTATGGTGCATATTTTATCATTCGATATATTTTCTGTTTGGTAAAGGACGGCACCTTTCTTTCATTTCTCGGAGACAAAAATTAAATAACATGGAAGCTACTGTGCAGTCGGGATGGTTTGTGCAGAGGAGGAATTATTTTATTAGAACAGGGAAGTGTGTGTGTGTGTGTGTGTGTGTCCATGTGCATGTGTGTGTGTGATTGGAGGAAGGTGCATGGAACGAAGAGGGAGCAAGATTTCAGCGGATTCATTTGCTAGCAGCTCGGGAGGAAAGCTCCAACGACACAACAACCAACACTGATGTAGCATGAGCAGTTCACTTGTCACCACAATTACAACAAAGTCATGTTTCCCTGGAGACGGATATAATAAATCCAATCTAGTCGCTGTGTGACGTGTGTTTATGGAAAATGTGGGCTGCAAGGAAGGTTTGCTTGTTGAGAATTGTGAAAGAGTTTTGGCCCAGGATGACTGGTGTATGTAACAGGATACTGGATTATTTCTGCAAAGGTGTTTATGTGTGTGAAGTGTCCCAGCTGCAATTAGAAGTTATTGCTGGATTATATTAAAATTTTACATGTCGTTTCTCTGTTTCTTCACTGATTTTAGACGTGACGGTCAGTGTATCCATCATGGGGAGCATTACTCAGCCAGCGAAACCAATTATAAGTCCTCTAAGCTTTATAGGTCTGGGAAATGGCCCCTGATGATGTCATCAGAGTTATTTCCATATCTATAGATGCTCTATATCTATGATTATTTCAGCTTTGGCTTGGAAACTACATTTTTTAATGGAAACCCTACATTATCAGTTGGAGGTGTGGAGTTTGCAGGGGTTGTGTTTTTTAGAGCTTGATTTTGACCATCCATTTTTATGCGTCTCTGAAGGGAGCCAATTTCATAGAAGTACCCCTTAAAACATTGACACCCCTCCCATGTGGAAAATCAACACCTCAAAATCCTCAAAGGGGGCAATTTTGACAGTTTTCAATGTCTTCTATAGTTTCTATTGTCTATAGTTTTTAGTCCAAAAAAGGTGTCTAGTTATCCAGAGCAACTTGACATTGGCTCTTACAAGACAGCTGTTCTTTTTTTTTAATAATATGGAGCGAAGCCTGCAAGCTAGTTCAGACAGACAACTTGAGCTGTGCTGCGTACACACATAACTGTCATTACAGGACTCACCTCCTCAACAAACCCTCTCAATTTGGCAGACTAGTAACCTGCAACAATTTCCCATCTCCCCCTCTGCCTGCCAATGCTGCTGCTGCTGCTGCCTTTCAGCCCCTCCACCACCACAGCATCAACCTGCAGGCTCTGGTTAGGGGGAGTGATAGACACCAAACCCAAACTCTACATGCTCTGCTGTAATAAATAACATTTCATACTCGTGGGTTGTCTGACCGAAGTGTCTTTATTATTATTATTTGAGGAAATCCCCTTGTGGCAAATGTCTTTGCCTTTTCTTTGTTTCATAAATCATATCCCTTATTCTCCATCTTTGTTGTCTACAAATGTCACGGGACTACAATTCCCAGGTGAGATCTTATGTAAGAGATACACAGATGTGTTGCCTTTTGGCTAATTGCCCGAATGTGTAAATACACTGCAGAAATCTTGCATTTAGAGTTTGCCTTGTAGGCCTCACCAAGATCTATGATCCAATGCTTGTCAGTGTATTAAAAACTGTGCAGACTCTAGTCTGTGGTAGATTTTCTTCTTCTTAGAATGCTGTGAGCAGCAAAAACTAAATTAAATTCAACTCCACTGTGTCAGAGGGGGCAGAGGTCTGTGATTTGCAAAGTCTAAATGTTACTGAGGGTAAGTAGGGGCGTCTGTTCTTTAGTTACTGAGTGAACTTCTTTTAAAAGACAGAAAAGAAATAAAGCAAAGTTCACCAAATCATTCTGATATATAGTTTATTTTAATATCTTTATTGGAATTATTTTATTGATTGATATGCTGATATTAATGGCTCATTAATTAATGATTTATTGCTTTCTCCCCTTATTTTATTGTCTCTTAATTGTTTTTGTGATTTTCTTTTAGATTACTTTTCATAACCATGGCACCATTTATGGCTGATGTTTTTTTATTACTTTTCCTCTTGTTCTGTTGTTTTTGTTTTGCTTTTGAATTGTGTTTAATTGTCTCATGTTTTAAATTATTTGTATGTAACCAGGGCTCCGTTGAAAACGAGACCCCAGTCTCAATGGATTTCCCTGTCTAAATAAAGGTTAATAAATAAATAATAAAATAAACATTAACTGCTAACATTGCTAGAATACAATAACGCTGGTCTCTGCCGAGTGCCTTCAAGCTATGCCTCCAACCTCTGTAGGGCCCAGGTTGACATGCTATGGCCTTGGGTGCACTCACACTCACAAACACAGACACACATTGGTTCTCACCATGCTCCACCACTAGCTGCGGAAGTTTGTTGGAGGTCTCTGTGGTATCCGGCCTCCTCTTGTCCCAGCCCTTTGGATCCAAGTGACTGAAGAAGGATGATATGAACGGATAATTAAGACCATTCCCTCTTTTACCGACAGCAGGCTCAGACTGAGGCTGATGATGCTGGTGATGATGCTGGTGATGACGATAATAAAGCTGATGAAGGTGTGAAAGGTCATTGGGAGTGTGGCCTGAGTGCCGGTGGGCGAGTCCATTCATTTCCCCAACCCCGCCTTCTCTGGCAGCTCCACCGCCTTTCTGGCACACGCAGTGAAAGTTTGTGCGCGTCTGAGAGTAGCAGCGGGTCAGTCGTCGCCACGCCTTGCGGCCAAGATGCGCCAGGTAGCGGATGAACTCCTCGTAGCAGCTTCCCGGCTGGCTGTCACTGGCGAGTGTGGAAGCTGATTGGTGGAGCTGACGAGCACGCTGCTCTGATTTCATTAAGGCATGTTCTCGCTGCTTTGTTTCAGAAAACTGGGTTGCTATGACAACCAGGCACAGGTTGATCATGAAGAAGGAGCCCACCTGATCAAACAACATTACATACTGTTGTAACACACAGTACAGAACATTTCATCTAGATGTTTGCAAGTTTTTATGTGTGTGTGTGTGTGTGTGTGTGAGTGTGTGTCTACTTACTATAATGAGGAAGATGAAGTAGATGAAGTTGTAGAAAGAATGCGCATCCATAACATAGTACATGATGTCTACCCAGCCTTCCAGAGTAATTACCTGCATGACAGCATACACACACAGTGTAATCACAGTTAAGCGTGTTGTGTAAGGTACGTATCATTGGTTGATTAAAGGTTTATCCTTCTATGCAAACCCTTCAAATATTTACCTGAAAAATAGCGATCCATGCATATCCAATGTTATCAAAGTTAATAGCTCCTTTGTGTGGGTTTATTTCCCCAGCCCGACACTCATTGTAAAACTGGTACCAGTTTACACATGGCGCTGGTTCGTCTACCCGAGGTCCCATTTCTGGACGAGACTCCTCAGCACCCAGGAAACAGGAAGTCCCAGCTACACGGCGGCGAGGCACATCAGAGCACCGAAGCATCCCGTTTTCTCTCTCCATTGAGCAGATGAAGGGGTGGTCGTCGGTGCCATCCGGCCGATAGTAGCCACTCAGGAAGGAAATGTTGTATCTCCTGGTAATGAAGAGGGCGAATGAAAAATATTAAATTTTGTTTTCTTCATTTATTACACATGTAAATATAAGATTATCTAACATGTACCAATAAAATCTAATTAAAGTCACCAATTGTTTCCTTACTGCCAAGAAACCTTCTAAAAAGATCAAGAGCAACAAGGCTTGTGTTTTCCAACTTCTCTTTTTTTGTCAATAGTACAGAGATCATTTGGTCCTTGTCTTTAAAAAAATGGGTCACAAAAATATACATTGTGCCACACAAGTAATACTTGTTAGCGAAACCAAATTAATTGGCTTTGGTCTCTTCTTGGGATTTGTTGAGAATAAGAAAAATGCAGAATATTGCTCTAAATTCCCCAAAAAAGAGCATTTCTTATTCTTTTTTTTTAATTCCTATGTATATACATTATAGACACTGAGAGGAGATTAAATTTCATTATACATCTGTGCAATGAAAAAAAGGTATTCTACTCCAAAACACAGAACAAACGGTACATTTCTGGACAATTTCAGTTAAAACTCAGATGTTTTTTTAGGATGATAAATCATTTCATTGACCTTTTGTTTTGCACAAAAAGGTTTGTTTTCTGAAAAAAAAAAAAAAAGATAGTATGAAATACACAACTGTGTAAAAGGAGGAAATGAGGAAACAGAAAAAATGAAAGGGAAAAGATAAAAAGACAGAGGAAGGGTGCAGTCGTGAGATAAGCAATCAATTGTCTGTGGTGGAGAGAAAGTTCAGAATCTCTTCTTATTAGGAAACGTCATTTTGTTGTTTATGAAGCAGAAAAAAATCCAAATTGCTAACTGAAAACAGATATGTACAGATAAGTACAGACACAGCTGTAGTACGTAAGAAATAACTGCTGGCTCCATGAGAAAATAGAAATAATTGAGTTTTTCCAGGACCATTCATCACTTTTTCTCAGAACTGAAACCTGTGTGTCTTTTTGTTGCTGTCTTGTTGTCATTATAAACTGTTTTGTGTTCATGTTTCTCCAATGTTACAACAGAGAATTACTGGCTAGTAAACACAACACCACTGTCAGGAAATATTATGTAAGAGAAAATGGTTGAGACCAGGAGGTGAAGATGATGGTGAACATGATGTATCTGATGTTGTGTGATATTATATGATTGTGTTTGTGAGCAAGAGTGAGAATGATGGTGTAAGAGTGATCCAGCATGACATGAATGATCATGTAGAAAACAGGACTGACTGTGAAATAGAGACAAAATTCACTTAGCCCTCTTAATCCCTTAATTTGTGTCTAATGATTCCAACAGGAAACACATTTACTTCTTCCCCTAAAAGACCTGATTAGAGAATAAACAAAAACATACTGCATGATATTGATCCCTTCTTAGAAATAATAGCTAACTGAAAATTAAATCTAGAAAAGGATTAGCTGGCTAATTTGACCACTTGGGTGAAAGACGCTTATCAGTGTTCTGCAAACTTTTGTGAGGTATGAGGTCAGCGCGTACCACTGTTGTCACATCTGCCGGTTGCTATAGTAACTCACATCTTGACATCCTCTCCCATAAAGCAGCGGTTCCTCAGCAGCCCCGCCCAGAGCTGCACACCAACGATGCCGAAGATAAAGAAGACAAAGAAGCACAGTGCCAGCACGTTGCCCAGCATGGGAAGGGTGTCTAGGAGGAGAGTCACAAGGATACGCATACCTACCAACACACACAAACACACACAAATACAAGAGTCAATACAGCTCTAGGCACTGCAGACTACTAAAGATGTGCATTAAAGCCTCAACTTTATGTCAGTTGCAGGAAGTGATGACCATGCAGGGGAAATCTCTAAATGTATTCTGCACAAAACTGGAGCAGTGTAATCAACTGAATGACAAAAAACTCAACTTCAAACACTAATAATTGGCCGCCACTCCACACAGAGGAGCGCAGACATAAAATCTTTCCTCTTACTGTTTCGAGACTTGGCTTCTTCAAACACACTCTCCAATTTTATTAGTACTCAGGCTGAGTTCTGCAAGGTCACAGAGTATAATGAAAAATTTTTTTTTTTATTTTGGCAGAGCTGTTAAGAACAAAAGGAGCATCAAAATGATTTCCATGACTTTGATCACTGCGTCCTGATTTGTTTACACATGAATATACAAAAAAAAGGAAAGCTGGTGCTGTTAAAAGCTGGAAAGCTTGGAAAATTTAAGACAAGAAGTAGAATTTACTGTCCAGTCCCAGAGAACAAGGACAGTGACATGTTTCATTGTCTTGGTTGTGACTAATGAGCTTGGTGACTCTCAGATGAGGTGATGTGATTCCATGTCAGATGAACAGCAGAGGAAAATGTTTAAAAGAAAATCTCCTTAGGTTACGTCAACATTACAAGCCTTATTGATCAATTTCAATTTTTTGCTCAGGTCTGACTTGACGCTTCCCTGTACTTAGCTCTAATGTGACCTTATCTGTCCTCCGAGACAGAAGGCATGAGCACATTGATTAGTTTTTGTACAAGTCACCTGCAATAGAAACATGTTTGTGGGACAATTCATGGTATTCAAACTGATATGGACGCTCTAGTAGCGAAAGCATGCATGATATTGTGCTCTGTGCTAGACTAGGGGTTCCCAAAGTGGGCGTCAGGACCCCCCGTGGGGTCGCGAGACACCAATGGTTGAGTCGGGAGATGATTTCCAGAAATCAAATAAAATTTAAATATGATTAGAAATAGTCTATTTTAGCTGTAATTGTTGCAAAAGACAAATAACAGTTACATTTCAAATAAAACCATGTAAATAAAAATATGTGTTGTGTGTTTGGATCAGCCTATTAGTGCGTGTGAGCTTAATATTTGTATGCTTCAACCACCTCCAGGGACAGTGGGGGTCATGAGTCTCTGGCACCGTTCTTTTGGGGGTCAGTGGTAGAGGACGGTAAACACTTCATCAGCTGTTCGCGAGCAGATCTGCATTGTTGTCGTCATCTCTCCCCTTTGGTCGTTTCATTTTACGGCGCCACCAGCGCTAGGTGATGACGACAGAGCTCAGCGCATACATACGTGCAAAAATCCACATGTAATTTCCAATTTGACTGTTCTCATTCATGTCACGAATTGGACATGTATCTAGGACCACAGAGTGACCATCATTTCAAAAGATCAGATTTAAATTAGATTTGTGCCCCATTAAAGCAAAAAATCGGAGTCACTTCAGCCTGGTAATGTGAACGTAGCCATTGTTCCCTTCTCTCTCCTATACTGGACTCCCCTGAGTATATACTATACTCAAACTGGATGTGATCAAACTTTAAACCTCTTAAACATTTAAAGTCAACACTTTAACCTTCCAGTCACTGTTTAATTTGCAATCCAATGTGCTTGAGCTCAGAGCGTGAGAAGAGTGTACAGTATGTTGGAGGAAAAAGGAGAAAAAAAAACTCACTGGGAACTCTGTTGATGGCTCGCAGTGGGCGTAGAACCCGGACCGTCCTGATAGCGGATAGGCTGACGTTGTGTCCATCAAGCGAGTACTCCAGCATTCTGCAGAGAGGGAAAGCCACTGCTGTGTCACTGGAATCCTGATCAGTCTGACCTTGGCAAAGTGTGAACATCTACAGGGAATCCGGTGGAATGCACTGTCTCTGAGATACATAGCCTTTTACCTACCAATCACCAAGGTCCCTGTCTCTCAGGACCAAGTGATGCCATTGTCATTCTACAGAGCTGTCACACACATGCACTTCCGTCTAAACATGTTGTAGTACGTGCACGCACGCTTGACATTTAACTGGCATTAAACAAGTGTCGAAGATTTACACAAAGCACACACACGCACACACTTTTGGCTCATATTTAATGTCAGATGTGCGTGTGTGTGTGCAAGCGTGTGGGTATGTGCGTCCGTCAGACACTCACCCAACTATAACAATGAAGAAGTCCAATCTGTTCCATGTGTCGCCTAGGTAACCACTCTGACCTATGACCCCAAGAGCCACCATCTTCACCAGCATTTCCCCGGCAAAAAACACAAAGATCCCATCATCCAGAGCCTGCATGAACACATGCACACACATGCACACACACACACACACACACACACACACACACACCCAGGGGATTAGTGTAAACTGATTAAGTGGGAAAACATTAGAGCAAAAACTTTTCAGACCGTTGATAATAAAGTCTCAAGGCTGGACGTAATTGGTTTTTGATTTCAGGTTCTGTGTTTGTGTGTGAGTGTGTGTGTGTGTGTGTGTGTGTGTGTGTGTGTGTGTGTGTGTGTGTGTGTGTGTGTGTGTGTGTGTGTGTGTGTGCTTTACCTGCAGCAGGAAGGGGGTGTGGCCACAGGGCTGGAACATCCCTAGAGTCACACAGTTCAGCAGGATAGCCAAAATGCTCACACGTTCAAACCATGTGACAAAAGGTTAAGGATCGGCACCACAGCAGAGTTAGAATGTTGATTACAAAAACAATATTCATAATTAGCCCATTTCATGAAGGACTCTCACACAATCAACAGGAGCCGAGTACACGTCCCACTTCAGCTCCAAAATCAGGATTTTTATCTCCAGTACCTGTCAAGATGTTGCAGTAAACCCAAATCCAGGCTGTAAACATATCATCAGAAATAGGGTCAATAGAGTTGATCGATTGATTGTGACGGTTTGACAAATGCTCTAGTGAAAGTTAAGTCAGGAAGACTATTCTTTGCACATTTAAGCCTGTATATTATTTCTTATGCCATCCTGTCAATCACACCTCTCATGCATGCTCAGTCTAAATGTTTAAAATCATTGTCTGTGACTGTCAGTTGAGATATCAGCTGGTCACATCTATCCAATAGCACAGCACCCTTAGTTTTAGCCTATCATCTTGCTGCTGTCTTTCTACATATGATCAAAATCTCCCCAAAGAGTCTAAGCGCCAAAGACTTTCTGACAGACTAATTATCACATATCACCTGCTGCAATAAACAATTATCTTCGCTTCATTCACTTGTCTTTCCTGATTGAAATTGAATTACAGACGGGTGACAACTTAAAGTTTCACAGTAAGGTTTTAAGCCAGTACAAGCTGCCACAATAGCTTCAGTGCTTTTTTTTTTTTACAGAGCAACATCACTGCACTGATGAACAGCTGTCAACAATATATATTGTCTCGTTTGGTGTTTTGATGAAGGACACAGTCTCACAAACTACCCCATAGAAATCAGGTGACTGGGAAGAACATAGTAAATTGATTCAGACATTTTTCAATATTATCAAACCATTCAGTTTCCCACAACCCTCGTGCCCTGTGTGGAATCATCTATATTCATTATGTTTCCCTGTTCATTTATGCCCCTAGTGTATCTGTTCCCAGCCAAAGGTAATTCTTTAACAATCCAAATGAAACGGTGTGGAAACATGCTGGTAGGCGTTAACAGTCCAGTCCATCCTCATTTATCTTACAGTGTTCCGGAATGACCTTACAAAATATCTGTCTCCATGTGTGATTTTTGCACCTTACAGTTCGTAAAATCAAATTTGCAAAGAACAGAACTTGATGTTTTAATGTGTTAAATGAAAGAATTTTTATGAGGGCATAAACATGCAATCATAAGCTTAAACATATCAAATTTACAGCTTATTCTTTTAAGCACAACTTCTGACTGGACATTCTGTCATGTTTTATATTCACAAATACAAAAGCGAGACAGCGACCATAAACCAGCCGGTGAGATATTTCAAGTCAGTTTGAGTGTTAACGTGTGTATAGTGTGAGTGTTTGTGCGTCTGTGCTGCTTTCAGGCTATCAAACTGGAAGAACGGCTCAGAAGTGAAAAGCGGGGAGGTTTAAAAGCGATAATAGTCTTAAGTAGAAAGTTGAAGGAAAGATTGTGCTGGCGTCACACAAAAACACCGAGACATGCACATACACACTCCCATTTGTGCACAAATGTGAAAAGTGCTGAATGGGTGACAGGGGTGTATTCAGGAGCCAAGGACACATACATAACAAAGCCTGGAGCATGCACATGGACACATACACATGTCCTTATACAAAGACTCCCCTTGCCGGACACTTTGCTCTCGAGAGGGCAGAAAAATTAATGAGAGTACAATCCTTTATCACCCTTGAGACAGAGAGAGGGAGGGATAGAGGGAGACAGAGAGACGGAGAGAGAGAGTAATCCAGTTGTCCTCCCTTTGCTGTGGTTGCCATGGGAACCCCCATCTCACCGTGGGAACTGACTTCTGAGTTTCACAATCCGCTTGCATCCTGTCTGTGCTGGAACACAATTAATATACACACAAACACACTCCTACACACACACACACACACACACACACACACAATAGAAAATGATGTCCTCCGGCACAACTCCCGCTGAAGCATCCTTCATTTCCTCAATGCTGAGGAGGGTCGTTTTAATCCTGCTGTATAAGTTACTGTAGAAGCAGCTGAGATAAACCTGTGTTTACATTAAACACACACTCAAACACACACATACACATGCATAGTTAAACAAGGGATGGGGCATGGTCAAGGTGTGAGTGATGGATGGGATGGGAGTATGTCCATGGTTGGACCATCATTCAACATCAGTGATAAAACACAGGGGAAACATCCCCTTCTCTTGCTCTCAGTTTCACTCACTTCATTTCTTTCCTTTATCTCCCCCCACACTCAACCTTTTGCTCTATCCTCTCTCATTTTCCTCTACAGCCTTTTCCCCTTCTCTTTGGCCCAATTATTTTTCTCTTTGCGCCGCTCCTCCATCTCTCTTCCTTTATGTGGTGTGGTACAATTTCCCATCATTCCATATCTTTTCTTTTATGCCTCTCTCATCCTCTCTCGTGCTCATATGCTCTCCTTTCATGCCAAACTACATTTTGCTCTGCGTCCTCCATGTCTCTTTTTACCATCACCACCTAGGACTGCCCTTGGGAAGAGAATTAAGTCTCTCTGTGAGCCAACAGATAAACGACAATCCATCCATCCATTTTCTATAAGAGCTTATCCTTTACAGGGTCGCATTGAGGCCTGACACCGCGGCAAGAGGTGGGGTACACCCTGGACAGGTGGCCAACCAACCCAAACCAAAACCAACCTAACTTAAATGTCTTTGGACGGTGAGAGGAAGCCAGAGCGCCCGGATGGAACCCACACCGACATGGGGAGAACGTGCAAACTCCTAGAACATAAAAACTCCTGTGATGTGACAGTGCTCATCACTGCACTGCAGAGCCCATAAACTACAACAACACTTAGTAGTTAAAATCAGGGAGGTGGAGAAGCGGAGGTGAGCTATAGATACAGTGAGGGAGAAGAGGAGTAGAAAAAAGAGGGAGAAAGACACGAGAACGATTAGAGATAAAGTTAAAAAAAATGGATTATTGCCCCAGTTTAAAAAAATTGAGCAGTGAGATGAGAGAGGTTAAGACCCTGATGACTGGAGCTTTTGGAAGTAAACATCCAAAAATATTCTTGTCATGCTTCCTCATCTCCAGGAACCACCTCCTTCCCCCTCGTCTTACTCGGATCCCGTGATCTCCCCTCTCAAACTCGTTCTCCTTGAGTGCCAACGTAGGTAACAAAGGTCAGACAGACATTATAAATCAAATCAGGTCACATCACCCTGGTTTTTCTGGCATCATCCTCCACCCTTGGCTGGGATATACATGCTAAGGCCAGCGTGCATGAATGTTTTTTTATGCAATGTTCATTAACTTAAAAGGATTGTACCAAAGGGACACACAGGCCTTCTGGACACAGCATATGGCCAGAGCTTTTTTTTCCATGCATGCTTAAGAGGGTTTTGGATTTTCCAGCATGGTGCTACTGTCTCATATCACACCCTTTATAAAGGTCAGAAGTTGTAACTTACAGCTTTACACATCAGTTAAAGCCATTAAGAAGAACACAAAAAAAAACCTTAAGGAGATATAAAATCCTCCTCTGGAATCACACGTTTTGGTCTTTTAAACTAATTTTTCATCAGGAGGACTTAGAGGACCATATGACCCTGGTGAACAAGCTTTGCATCCATTTATTCACAGCTTATGAACATTTACTTACTGCTGACTTGATGCATTGTTATAAAGTTCCTTCACTAATGACTTACTAACATTTTATTTGCAAACCAGCTGGGTTATTACAAAGTGAGAAAACCATGAATTGTTATTATGATGTCATAGATAAAAGTAATTACACTTTTCTATAGATGAAAATGGAGGTTGATGGGTTTATTGCTTTTGTCCAGATGTATCTCAACAACAGCTTAATGGATTGATGAGACATTTGGTACAGATATCCATGTGCCACAGGCCATGAATCCTAATGACTTTGGTGATCCTTTGGCGATGACTTTTTCTTTGGCACTATCACGAGGTTCACATTTGGGGTTATGAGTGAAAGGTATTAACAACTATGGGACCTCCTTAGTATGTACATTATACCCTAACAGTCAATGGGTAGTTTTGTTAGCAGATGGAGTAAGTTTGATGTTAGACATGCAGAATAAACAACAGCCATCATCTCACAGATGACAGCTAAAGACATGCTTCTCATCAGTTTTACTGAAGGCGACGGTTTTCCCTATCTAGAAAAAGTATCGCCGCAAGACTGGAGAAATGATGATAATGTGTGTATGTACTGTATGCGTCGGGGGGGTTTATTACTAATCGAATAGCAGTCAATTAGCGCAGAGCGATTATCGATGAGTATTTTTGCCTGATATGCCCATCCCTAGTTTGTATCCATTCAAGAACCTGTGTTGCTTGTAATGACCTGTATCTCTCTCCACCCCTTGTTTCCTGCCTGCCACTACAGTATTCTATCCAATAAAAAGCAAAAAAATCTCAAACTAGAAAATTTGTGTCCAAGCACACAGATGCCACTACTGCTACTGGAAAAGCACAATTTGTGCTGGCGTGGATAGACCATATCCTCTGAAAGTGAGCAAACTGACATGAAGTTCAAATGTGCCAAAAAATGTAAAAAATATAAGCAAACTGAAGGAACCAATAATGAGACGCACACCTTTATGGCCCCGATCAAAAAAGTGAACAAGGGGGTTTATGCTATTTATATTCTTTTTTTTAATTTTCAGTTTAGTTAAAAAAGACATAAAACCTAAAATATTTTTCTCTAATGAATGACTTGGCTTAACATTTTTGCCTGTAACTAATCTAATACAATTTTGTGGAACCTGCTGACAAAATGAATCTAATTCAAGTCAATGTTAAAATTTTGAGTGTACAAATCATGTGTGAAATTTCATCACATCGGTTTTTGAGGACATGTGGATAGACCATAGACCACGTCACGGAGGAATGGACAAGGGTAACCCTGTATGCCCCCTTTGGCAGGGGCATAAAAACATCACACAGCCATGCTCACATTCACACCTATGGGCAATCTAGAGTCACCAATTCACCGATATTGCATTTCTTCAAACAGTGGGAGGAAGCCTGAACACCCATGGAGAAACCATGCTGACAGAGGGAGAACATGCAGGTCTGGATATGAACACAGAACCTGCTGTGATGCTAAAGTGAACGACTGCACACTGTGCCGCTCATGATGCAATATCTTAAAATGATGAATATATGACAAAAATAAAAAAATTTCAGTCAGGGGTTTAAATGTTTCTATTGAAACATTAACATTCCTAATTAAGAGAAACCCCAAGGGTGATGTTGTTGTTTTTCTGCTTAAGTTCTGTTTATATATGGGGTTTTTTCTGAATTTGTTTAAATCTGATGGAGACATAAAATTAGAATAAATACGCTGGGTAAAAAAGTTTGAATTTACAGAGCGATCAATTCATGACCCGCATGACATTTTACTGCAGTTACAAATGTTTGTAAGTCATTTAAAAAGAGAATACATATAGTTTGTTAATTTCTTATGCAATGAAGTCAGCAGTTATCTCATTAATAGGGGTCCTCCTGGTTAATGTAAGTGTTATGTAATGCTGGAGCACTGATCTGTAATGCATTGGCAAATGTTTTATTAACCATTAAAAAAGCCATTAGTTACAACTCTATAACCTTATAGGAGTGTCTTACTCATCTAAAGGAATATGTAGGAGCAGGAATCCTCAGATGTGAATTACTGACCTGTTCACTCATTCCTCATGCTCTTGCTGCTTTGACACATACTTTCATTTTGGGCTCCACACACACAGACTTGATTAAACATAACCTAGTTAAGCTCACAGAATATCATGTGCAATGTGCAGAAGGGAAAACGAGTGTTTGAAATGAGGGTGGGCCAATTTAAGTTACCGTCAAGTTGTGAAGTCCTCTGGCTCCACCTTCTATGACTGTGACAGCTGGTAACCATGGAAACACTTGCTGGAATCATGTTAATTGGCTGAAATGATTCTGACATCTCACCCTACTTTAAGTAAGACCTCCTCACATCAATCGTTGTCTCAATATCATGCCCTGTGGACACACACCTCAAGCCAGGAGGCAGTTTAGGAAAAGCAAAAAAAGAAAAGGGATAAATGGGATGGCAAAGGACTAATAATGAGTATAGAGAGATGAGAGAAAGAAGAAAGAGAGGGAGAAGAGATAGAGAAGGCTACTTGTATAGGAGTGACAGATACAGCATTTCTCATCCTTAAACAAAAGGAAATACTCTGAATGTTTCATGCACTGCTGAATAAGTTATGTCCTTCGTGTGTTGTAACAGTGTGTGTGTGTGTGCTTGCCCCTGCACCTCCTGACATGTGTGTGCTTCTATATGAGTCATACGTCACACCTTAGAGGAGTGTGATGACTGCCATGTGGAAAGCTCAGCACTCCACTAAGTAGGCATCTCGTTCCACACTTAGAGCGACGTCTCCTCCCAACAAAGTAAGAAATAACTGGAATCAATGTAGATTGGAAGGAATAAAAGAAATTGTTAAATACTGCGCAACAGTAGAAACGCATTTTTTTTTGTCATGCCATCCTGTTCATATTAAATATCAAACGCGAATTATGTCTCACACATCTTTATTCAGTCTTTAGCCATACAGAAAAATAATTTTTGTGCAAATTAGTGGTTGTTCCCTTAGTGTTTACAAGTCAAAAAGTGTGAATGGTGAGACAGAGAACAACAACAGTCAGTAAGGTGTGTGACCACCTCCAGCATTTATCACAGCATCACATCTCCTTTGTATGGAACTGATAAAACGGTTAATCTGGACTTGTAGGATGGCATGCCATTCTTCCTGCAGAGCTGTGACAAGTTATGAATGTATTGTTGGAGCAGGATCTCTCCATCTCACCCGGTGATCCAGAACATCCCACAGATGCTCTATTAGGTTGAGATCTGGTAAATATGCTGGCCAAGGAAGGACAGTGACATTGTTCTGGTCCAGGTAGGCTATTCCTGACAGACATGAGCCACATGTGGTCTGGCATTGTCATGCATGAAGGTGATGCCTCATTGCTGTATCCTGGGAATGACATGTGGATCTAGGACCGTATCTCAGTAACGGATAGCTGTCAGTGTACCGTGGATGTGGACCAGGTCTGACTGTCATCCATTAGCAATGGCTCCCCACATCATGACAACACCGCCAAAACGGTCCACTTCCTGGATGTATGCTGCAGGAACGCAAAGCAGTGATGTCGGCCACAAACACTAGCTCAGCAGCCACTGGTGACCCTAATCAACACTGAAGATCGGGTCGTAGTAGATGCTGGTGTGTTGGGCCGGGATCATGCAGCAAAGCCCACACCAGAGCACAGGATCCCCTCCAGAGTCCAACAGAAGCCAGATAGTCCGGTCAGTCCCCCCAACTGTGAGAACATCTGGGACGCAGAACCCACAGCACCATAGAGGCCCAGGCACAACGTACGGGCCAAGGGCACAGGAAGTTACGCAACCAGCGCCACCAGAGAGCCCAGGCGTGCCACCAGGTACACAGGGCGGAGGGGGCCCCAAGGGCCACCCCACCGCTGGTACCATGGCCGCAGCCCCTGCACAGCCCTGCCGAGCCGCCCCCCCAACAGACCCACCAGACGGTCCCCCGGGCCAGCCTACAACCCCCAAGGACCACTAAGGGCCGGCCCCCACAGGCACCAGGACACGCTGCAAGGGAGCAGAGGAGAGAGAGAAGGAGGCACAGGGACCTGCGAGGAACCAACCATAGTTCACCATAGCCTCCGTTGCCAAAACTGGGCCAGGCACCACAAGCCATGCCAACCATAAACTAGAAATAAACCCCACCATCTGTGTAATTTCATCCCACCACGATTACCAAGTCCCCGATTGGAAAACATGATCTTCAGAATCTCCCATCTGTAACATTTGTGCTACACGGGTCTGCCGAGTTCCAGTCATCAGCATCATCAGCATCCCAACTGCCTGGTCACATAAGTTTTGCGGAAGTCGTGGCATCATCAGTTGTTTCGGTAGGACATTAATTAGACCCGGGATTTTATTGCCTTCGCCAGGTGTTTTCAATCGTGCACAAAAAAATCACACCAACACCATCATTTACTCTGAAATGCACCAATGACTGATAGGAAATGAATTTGAGTTTAAAAAGGCAGAATGGAAGGCTCTTGGGGACTGCCCCCCTCCCCTCCACAAGTGTGCTCACATCAATGTCCCTGTCAAACAACGCCCACCCACATTACTTCCCCCACAAGATCCCTCACAGTAACACACACAGTAAAAGAGAAAGGAAGTATCCAAGTGTATGCGAATAAGCATAAATTGGGACAGTAGCTGTCCTGTGTGGACTTGCAAACACATATGAAAGCTGACAGACGTGAAACACATACAAACACAAAGAAATAAGCAATCGGAAGTAAGCAGGCCATCAGGGCAGAGCTACACTGTTGCCAAGCAACCAGGTGATTCCTCTAAAGAGCCTCTCCATGGGAGATTCCCTCATTTATGTGAGGGCATTCACTTGTGAGTTGCTGCTCGCGTGTCTCCAAGTGTTCGCTTCTAAGTCCACTGAGTTAGTACAGTGTTCTGGGATACGACCACACCAGGAGGCTACAGACGAGTTCCGTTCATTACATTTGTAGTTTTTTTTTCCCTCCTGATGTACACTTTATTTATTCAGCAATTATGTATTTATATTTTATAGAGTACACAGAGTGCTGATGGTGGCAAATACCCAGTGATGTGCTCAGACGAATGCACAACAACACACACAGATACAAGCAGGGGAGCACACACACATTATAAGGAGAGGAAAATACTCAATTTGGAAAGCCTTGACAAATCCCTGAGGTGTTGCTGACGTTTTTGCATGGCTCGGAGTATTCATAGCCACTCACACACAGGCGCACTACAGAACTACACCCATTAACACTTTCACATGTACAGCAGAAGTGGAGAGCGGCTCAGACAGAGTGACAGACAGAGAGGTGAGACAATGATGACAGAAGCAGAGCGAGGTTCAGGACGTGTCATGAGTTTTCAATATCCGTGGCTCCTTCTGCTGGATAAATGGAGGCCAGTAACAATGCTGCTGACAGGCAACTGTAACCCTAGAGATTCATGAGGCTTGTCACTATGGAAACCACCAATCAAGGAAAAATGTTAGCCATCTTTTCCTACAGCTAAGGTCCAAGGAAATACCTGAGATCTTCCAAACCCACACACACACCCATGGATATGCACAATACTGACCTTCCATCCGTCACCCTTGTGTTTAAACGTAAAGTAAACATCTGGGCGCTACGTGCCATGTAGCTATGATAGCTTTGAGAAAGTGCAGAGCTGAAACACAAACAGACAATGTCTCTCACACATTATAAACAGAAGCACACTCATGTGGACACACACATGTTCACAGTGCTTCAGGTGCACTCCAAGCGGTGAAGGATATGGGTGGCAGACAGCTCGAAGGCACCAGGAGCGGGGCGGGCTGGTTTGAGTAAGAGCCAAAAGAACCACTGGTGCTAGAGAGGGGTACGGCAGCTCCTCCTTTTCCTCCTCTTCCTCTTCCTCCTTGTCCTGCTCCCTCTCCTCTCCCTCGATTGACACATGGACTTTCTCACCCTCCTCTTCATCATCCCCTTCCTCTTGCATTGGTCCTCTGTGCGGCTCATGCAGGTCTGGCTCCTGGGTGCCTGTCATGGCTGTGCCGTGAACAGCCTGAACCTAAAAAGAGGGCACATGGGGCACCGGCAGGCTCTTCAGGACATGGCAACATTTGGACACGTGCATGTATCTGTGTCAAGCCTGCAATCCTGTACACCAGATCCTTAACCCTCCAGCAAAGTAGCATAAAAAAAATCATTCTCTGTGTTACTCTGAAAAAATAGTCAACCTTCGGGAGACGAATCACAGGCAGAAATTTTTCCCTTGTGCAGGAAACACAAATCTAAATAAATGCGGCCAGAATGATTAAACAGACCTGAGCAAAGGTGCAAAGACATCGAGTCAGTGCAGACTACAGGAAGCACTTAGACCCCTTCATTCTAATCCTACAGCAGTACAATTCAGTGATGACAACAGGCCATTACTGCTGATGTCTTTAATCCAGACTGGCTTTAAACAATCTGGACATACAGAGATAAAGTGGCTTAGACAGCTTTCTCATATTGCTATATAAAGAGAATGAATACTGATATTGTCAGTTCCTCAATTTCTTTTTTCCATTACATTTCCACTCATGATGGTTAGCGTTACTAATATGTAATTTTTCCTTGAGCTTAAGAGAAAATCTCATGAAACACTGTCGGAAGCCTGGAAGTCTTGAGAGTACTAACTGGGATTTCTTGAAGCATTGGAATGTCATGTAGGAACTGTCAAATTGAATCTCAATTTAAATTAAGAGCATGATCACAATAGCAGATTCATTTCCTGGCTTTCCAATCCAACTTTCCATCACACTTTCTGCTTTACTAAGGTAAGGAGTGGAGTTTGAGCATGTTGTCATACAGCAAAGCCTCCCCACTTGTCCATCTTGTGCTCATTCCAATGCTTAGCAATCCTTTGAGGCAAGTCTATTCCAATTTGATATTTAGTTGGAGGAAGAGAAGGATTATTTGGAAAACTAACATAACGAACAATCAGGATAATAGAAGTCTCGGCCAACCTTGAGACCATGCAGGAATATGTGCTCTGCCTTTGGTCTGTGAGGACAATAGGAGAGCTGGCATGTGAGTTCACAGAGTAGTGCATCTGTGTGTGTGCATTAGATGACTGAATCTGCCAGTATCCTTCATTCCTGAGAATTCATTATGGGCACGTAGCCTAGACCGTGTGAAATATCCAGGGCTGCACAGTTTAAAGCTTGTTGTTGTGATAAAATAGTAGCTGTAGGGCAGATGTCAATTAACCAGTGAGAGAAAAGGAAGCCATTCTTCATCAAGGTTAGAAAGCTGCTGGTGAGTCCTTTCGAAACATCTTTAAAACCCATTATGAGTCTCCCTATCAAGAGCCAGGTCGTGAGGAAATTAAATCATCCTATTAAATCTCAATTACTCACCAGAACAAAATATATCCATACCTCTATAAGTTGTGCACTCATCATAAATGCAATCCTCATCAGCTTCATGCTCAATAAAAATCAGAGTAAACAACAAATCTCCAGAAATTCATACATGGTCTGTTACCATTCGGAATATAGTGACATACAGGCCAGCCAGTGTCAAACAGGCCACGACGACATCTCTGAGGCTATAGCATTTCCCAGCATTAGTCTGGTTAAGAAAAACTAATAATCCCCATAATAAACTGTAAATGATAAAAAAAAAATAAAAGTCTGAACATTTTGATGTACACAATATAGGCCCTCCATAAAGTATGATAAGGTCCTTAACTTACTATGACGTAGGCACGTCATAACTATCGATGAAAATATAATTGCATTTTTATTCCTTTTTGTTGAAAACACACCGTCCTTGACAAAGAGTGACATCACAGAGTGTGGACATTTTCTATTTTACCACAGACACTGACCCGGCGGAGTGCGCAGGACAGGAGAGCAAAGAAAAAGTATATCACAGCCCAAATATCTAAAACTTTGTCTGCCGTCCTTACCGAGGAGCAGCGTCCATCCACCAGTGTCATTCACTCCGGGTCCGCCGTGCGCCCTGCGCTCCCGGAACCCTGGTGCTCCATCTGATAGCAGCCCGCTTGTCCTCTGCCTTCTCCCCCGTGACGATATCCAAACTCAGTCCTTCAGTCGAGAGAATGAAAAGGAGAAAAAAAATATAGAGGAGTGTGACGCAGAAGTCTCAATAACTAGGAAAAGTAGTGTTAAATAGGACCAAGTGGCTTCCCCTGCGTGTGCGTCCCCTCAGCCGCTGGGCGCGCTCTGTGGTGTCAGGTACCGGAGTTCAGGCGCACCGGGGAGAGGGAGAGCCTCGTAAAGCCACCCAGAGACGACCGGAGATGGTTGGATTTACCTTCAAAATAAGGCAGGAAAGACTCGGAAGCTACCCTAAACAATGCTCTGTGGTCTTTTTCATTTTTTTATTTTTAGCCTACATTGTAAGCCAACGTTATTGCTGCATACAGTTTTCACGTTGTTATAAGAGTTTTAAGATAGCATTAGTGACAGTAGGCCAGCTGTCAAAGCTGAGACATTAGTCTTTAAATACTATGCCATAAGTCTATTCTTTGGGGGTTTCTGTCAGCATTCATTTACCTAAAAACTCAAATGACACTCAGTAGAGCGCATACCTCAGTCCCCTTTAATTTAACCAATCCTTGTCCAAAATCAAACCCTGACACCATAATTTAAGGTTACTGGATGAAAAGCCAATCATTAAAATCTGGTGGCTCTGGATTTGTGTTTGGATCTGCACCAAAAAACGCATAGATACCAACTCCCTAAATATGCCTGTTTCATTCATCAAGATCCAAGCATTATTCCCTGAGATATTAAAGAAAATGTAAAAAAGAAAAAGAAAAGAAAAGCCCTAAATCTCGCAATATTTAAGAAAGTAAAAAAAAATTTTTAAAAAGAAGCTGGATCCTTTGTCCAAATCTGCACCAAAATCTACCAGGGTCGACTCCAAGACCCATCCTCACCTCACCAAGTTTCATGGAAATCTGTTTCGTAGTTTTTGAGGAAATGTTAATGAGGAAACTGAATGCCGTCTAGTTTGGAGTGAAATTGTTTATCCTGGGAATATGTCAGCCTCAAAGAAAACTCCAAGGAGCAGGGGCACTTTGTTTCCTTGGCAACCATAAGATTAGCTGTCAGGCTAAATTTGCATGTAAAAACCATCAATACCCAACTATTTGTTAAGTAAATAGTCTAGGAGAATTTAAGTCAGACTTGTGGATTTCATCGGTTAATTGCTGAGCTTAACTGCCTCTTGTATTTTATTGTCCAGTGTGCAACCGCCCCATCATAAAGAACAATGGAGAGTGAAGTTTAGTAACGTGGCACTGTAACCTCTCCAATAGGTTTTATTTTGAAAGTTTTGACTTGAGAACACTTTTCTTAATACTAGGTAACTTGATACTGATGGAACAAGTCAGAGCATGTGACTTGTCCTCTCTCCTCCACCTCAGAGTGCACCCCATCCCAAAACCCCTCTTTCTTTCTCTAATGAGTTGTTTCACCAGCCAGAGACCCCTGGCAGCTGCTGTCTTGTGAGAGATGACGCTTCACATTCTCACTCAGCAGGGATGTCGATTCACTAAACCCAGAGGTATGAGGTTCACACTCTGTCAGAGAACATTACTGATTATCTATACTGTAATATATTAAACAATATATCCACAATACCAGTAAATGTGCAAAGGATCATCAAAATGTACTTGGCTACCAAAAGTAAAAGTACTCATTGTATAGAGGAGTCCCTTTCATAAGGTTTTTTTTTTTTTTACATGCAATGTGTTTATTATTACTGCTGCATTCACATGTTATCTGTATTGTAATGTCTCATCATGGTGAATTTATTGTTATGTAATATTTGATATGATCAATCAATGTTTTGGTCAAAATTGTAACCTGAAAAGTTAGTAGTTACTATAGCTGTGAAATAAGATAACAGTTAAAAATCTCCCAAAATGTAGTGCAGAAGATGTATGATGTGGCATAAGACTCAACTACAGAACAAGTACCACGACATTGTACTTATTTACAGCCTGTTTATATGAATGTACTTTTGTTACTATCCAGTGTTGGCCACCATAAAGCTTCACTTCATTTTTATCCATATTGTAAATATCATGTTTCTTATGAACCCTTTTCAAAAGGAAATATGTGTAGACATATACAGCCATATACAGACATATACTTACAGTATACAAGACTAAGTTGATACCAACAAAAAAGAGAGAGAAAAAGGCACAACTGGCATCCTTGATGTCTTAAAATAGCGATGAAATTCAACTGCTGCTCATTTTTTCAGGGGCTCCACAAATTCCCTAGAGGCCCCCCTCACAGTCCCTGGATCCCACTTGGGACCTAATATTAGAAGCACAGTATACAGCAGATCTAAGCTATTAGAGCTCACCAGTGTAAACACTCTCATACTAACTTTTTCATATCTTCAAATGACCTCCAAATCATTTTCTGGTGATGTTTTGTTAGACATTTACACTGTGCTAGACATGAGAATCCCACGGTGGCTCTGAGAGGTTAATGCTCATTACTTAATAACAACAGCTTTGCTATTCTTAGATTGTATAAATGAGATTAAAAAAATGAATTTTGCTGTGCTGGAGGAGAGCCATGTTGTTTCTCACTCATATCGAGTCTTTTCCTCTGTGCCATGGTCATTCTCAGAAACCTCAGACTTACCTTTTCAGGCTTATCCTGATAAATGTGAAGATGCAAGAGTGAATCAGTTAAATTCAATTAATCAATTAATGATCAATCATTAATATCCCTGCATATTATGGAAACAGTACGTACGCCTTTGGACAAAGCTTTGAAGAGCTTTTATTTTAACATCCTCACAGTTTGTTAATTAACAGTTTGCTACTTAGCTAATATTTAGAGTATCAGCTTATTAGGCACCAAAAATCATCTTAGGTTATAAGCTTCAACATATTAACTTGCCAATATTTAGCATGTCACTGCAACATGCTTTAAGTTGGAATTCTGAGAATAAAGTCAGAATTCTGAGAATGAAGTCAGAATTCTGAGATTAAAGTCAGAATTCAGACCTTTTTTTCCTGACTTTAAAACATTTTTTAAGTCAGAATCCTAAAAAAAAAAGAGAAAAAAAGTGGCCCTAATCCTCTTCGTTCTAAACATTTTAAAGAGTATGAAAACGATTTTGGACCAACAGGTTGGACCGTGCTCTCCACCACCATGATGGTGTTCATTCTCACCAGTAGAGCTTCATCCACACCAAGGAGCACGAAAGCTAATCTGAAGGCACCTTAAAGACCCTTCATGTTGTCAAAATAAAATGGACAGTGTGGAATTGTTATCTGTTGATTAGTATGGGCATTACATAATCCAGTCTGATTCATCCTCCAGGTCTAAAAATGTCTACACTAAAGCGTCACTATAATTGCTCTGGACCAAACTGTCAGACTTACAAAATGACAGGACAGTAGATTCTCTACTAGTGTGGCTAAAAAAGACTAGACTTTCACTCAGGGTAGGGAAACACCGTGCAATACCCAATCAGTGGCCACAGCAGACTCCTCACAGCTATCTCCGACAGCAGCAGTGTGCACGAAGCATATCTCATTAAAAGAGTTTCCACTCCCATTCGTTTTCCCTCTCCTTCCAGTTCGTCTCATCCTTCTCACACTTACTGTCTCGTGTAACTCGTGCAAGACTCTTTCTGCTCCACAGGATCATTTCATGCATCTTTTACTCCGGCTCTGTCACTGTGGTGTGCTCAATGATGGTTTACATTAGTCACTGAAATACGCACACACACACACACACACACACACACACAGGAGCAGAAATACATTCCTTCTGTTATCAGTTGAGGATGGGTATCTAGGCCAAACATTATTATCAGTGTGTGGTAAGTGCCCCTTGGGTGTGTTTCCATGGTGACCATCACATAACATTATGTATTGGAAACTGTTTTATTCCATGCCATTGTCACAAATATACACACACACGCTGTGGGAATTCGATTACAGATCAATAAGCCTGATCAATCATTGAAATTGCCATGACAACTCCCTTGAGGGCACATCCTGATGCAAAGCGCGAACATACACATACTGTACATGCATGGTTAAAACACATGAGCAGTGTAACAGTGATCCAGCGTACTACTTTACTTGACCTTGTTACAGTAGTGGTACGTGAAGAGGTTAGCAGAGCAGGAACACACACTAACAAACACATGCTCATGCACACATGGCCTGGTGAGCGGTGTCCATGTCAACTTCTTAAAGTTTCGGTTTTCAGTGGAGGGGGCCAAAGGACACAACAGTAATTATCTGTCTGTGTCGAGGGCATGGACACACATAATCGAATGTAGGCGAATGACCACCGCGCACCACCGCAGGATGTGACACACATGGCAATAATGTTTACTGGTTTGTTTCAGGGGTCAACCACCAAGTTGAACTCCACGCGAAGCCAAGATGTAATTTTGCTTTGTCATCGGAAGCGAATTGAAGTGTCCAGAGTGTACAGAGAATCTGTCTTTTCTACCTCTGAGTCTTTATGCAAATCAACACAGTCAAATATTCAAACTCATGATGTTGATATTTGTTGTTTGAAGTGAAATGTTGATGTTCCCCTCATAATTTCACTGAACCTTTCATCCGGAGCCATCATTAGGCCAAATTTAATTCCTCCAAACTGAGATTTGGATCAAATACCAGTAAAATTAACGACTTTCCCATCATCCTCGGCTGTAGTGTGTGTTTAGTGCTAATTAGAAAATATTAGCATGTCAATACGCTACACTAAAATGTTGATGTGGTACATTATATGTACTAGGTGTTCCTGTAATTTTGTCTAACCTCATTGGTATAAATGGGCTGTCTGCCATATTATCCTGTAAAAATATTACCATACCCAGTAATGATTGAATCTGTAGCCTCTCATCCTCTTACCCTGTACCTAAATGTGTCCATGTATGAATACCCAGTGTTTTATTGATATGGACATATACTGTATGTACAAAATACTTTTTTTTTCTTCTGTGGGACATTGCATCATTGTTCAAATTTAACATATCATAAACATAAACATGTCCATTTTTATATTTTTAAACATAACATGTTATGTTTAAACATATATACATATTTTTTTAAACTATCCCTCAGTTGGTCCACAATACAGGATAAATCAATGTTTTAGTATTTTACAGTATAATGTAGACATTATAAGAGATATATACATATATAAGATATATATGAGATACTCACATATAGAAATTACATGTACATACATATCATATTCATAAGGAATACATACATAGACAATATCATATCTATCAAAAGTTCAAGTCCATAAGCATAACTGAATTCCCAGCGATGATAAAATACATTTCTAGACAACAGAGGCATCAGTTGCTCTATCAAAATATGAGAGAATATGTTGCCATGTAGTGAACAATTTATTGAAAATACTGTCACTATAATTTGTGGTGAGTAATGTAAAACACTATTGCGTTTGTAATCACCGTCAGTCACACTAATCTGCTCATACTCAGATTTTTTTTTTTTTTCATACAAACAGAGCGATTCAACCGTGCAGCAACATCACTGACTCATCCTTTTTATTAGTTCTTGGGATCATATTAATCAGACAATTACATTTCGACAGTCCAGTCTCCTTATTTATTCTCCCTCAGCTTTTCCTGCCCTGTGTTGACAAGCATAGATACACAGCGGTCCATACACATGGGCAGTCATGCACACACAGCCAGAATCTTCCATGGACATTACATTGGGGATAAGAGACAGTTGGTTTGTGAACCAGTCAGGGGAGAAGTATCTTTCCTGACAGTCTGCAGAAGTGAAGTTGCTTAGCAACCTTTGGCCTTGATGACAGAAAATTATGTCATGCTTGTAAGCCAAAACACAAGCAGACACACAAACACTCTCAGATAACAGGTGCACTGAGGCCCATCCACTGAAATGTCTGGGCCCCTGAGAAGATCCAGTGAATGGGCTCTGCCCGAATGTCAAAGCATGCTTGTGTTCTCCCTTTCTTATATAAACACAGGCATATCTTTCGTTTTACTGACATCATCCTCTTTCTCACAGGCGATGCTGGTGGCCCCTTCACTGACGCTACCTCTTGGCTACTATGGTTAGCCTCCTGGCAATCATTAACCTCTTCAGCCTGGGTGGGAGCGGCTGTCTGACCTCACTGAAAATTTGGTCATTCTTTGTTATTTGCCTCTAAAGCCCTTGCCAGCTCCCTCTTTTTCTTCTCCCAATTTAGGTGCAGACCATGGTACAAAGCTTATGAATAAACAACAAATAAAGGATTCTTTTTTGTGGTTTTAACATGTAAATTATGAGTGTATGGTTCAGAATGTTTTAGGAGGGAACAAGATTAGATGCTGGCCTTCATGGGCTGCCCTAGTGGCTGGGCTCCAGAAAGCTTTCCCATTTCCCCCCCCCCCCCCCCCCCCCCCCCCTAATGGGCAGCCCGGGGTGACACACACGTGTGGACACGCAGACACACATGCAGAGAGAGCCTTGCAGGATGGTAGATGAGAGGAATGATGAATTGTGATGATAATCTGCACGGGGGGTGGGGGTTAAAACAATATAGTAATCTCCCCTAATGGTCTCACTGATCAGAGTCCATTAGAGATGATCTTAAACATATATCCACACACACACACACATGCATATGAACACATGCACACTGGTACAATGAATCGACTAAGCTGAGAATGTGTTTTTATGTTGTGCTGTTTGAGGAAAAATACATCTGCTGCTCTCTCATCTCTCAATGCTCTCTCACCCTGTCTGTGAACCCATCTCCTGCCTTCAGCCTGCTTTGTGTGTGTGTGATCCCCCCGTCACGCCTCTCCCCGAATAGGTGCACTCACTTTGACACATACACAAACACAAACACAATGAAGCTTATTGCAGCGTGCTCTGGGAGAGAGAGAGAGAGAGGGAGGGAGTGCTACTGACATGTGGGGCTGTGTTTTGGTGCTGAGGCATATAACAGAAGATTTTTAGTGTTAAATCTGTTTCACTCCTTGGTTTAAAGTTGCAGGACTTACAGCGCCACACAGTGTTCACACCATCTCACTGAACTCCGTTCCTCCTTAAATTACTCATATTAATAAAGGGAAGCGCTGCCAAGACCCTGAAACTCAACACTATCCAGCTATTTTCCAAATATGTCTGATCCCTCATGCGCTGCAGTACATCTTTGTTCTTTCATCACCTACATGTGTGGTATGTGCAGTTTAAAAAGCACATATTTCCATATTTTATCCAGTCATTACATCTATGTTGCTGTAATTGCATACATCGCTAAAACTAGAAGTTATTTTTCTATTAACTTCAGTGTATTTTTTTTTTGTAAGCTTAACTGAAATAATCAGAGGTAATTTAATGGTAATAGTTGACGTTTTAATTAACCCAAATATGTGAGTATAGTGCATTTAAATCAGAGTGATGTACACAGACAGTGAGTCCACCGAGGAACAGTATGATCGACACATAATTCATAGGGCAACAAATTAAATTCTGGTCTCTGGGGGTAATATGAGTATTCTAATTTTAGGCATGGAGCAATTTACACACAGAACATTAATACAAATATTAGCCATCTGTCATCAGATACAAACTCAGTGGTATTTACACTGTCAGGTAGAACTAATGAGCGTACTCTTATGATGCGCTCACCTCATTGAATGTTGAGGTCATGAGAAACTGAATGTTATGAATTTAGCTTGATATATTTCCTCTGATACTATTGAACTACTATTGCACCCTTAAGTTACTGTAGAAAAAAGATTAAGCATGATTTACTTTAGCCCTTTTACCTCCCTATAATTACACTATACTAATGTTGAGCAGCTACATATTTTTAATTAGGTATTATTTCATTAACCCTTGCAACATAAGTTTCTTTAACCAACCGGTTTATAATGGAGCGTTTAAATGTAATGGCGAGATGATTACAAGCATAACCAGTGAGTGTTCAGTGCCTTTACTATTGGCATTGATTACATATTAACAGATTGTTGCCCATTTATTCAAGTAGAGTCCACTCCACATTAAAATATCTGCATTATACTTTTGAAAGAAAATATTTTTATTTAATGATTTGTTTTACATTTCAATGTGGGTTTAGATGATCTTTTTACTCCATATAACCCCATACTTTACTTGCTTTTCAACCATTGGTACATTCCTGTTTCAATGTCCATATGAAAAGTCCTTTGAACACCTGCAATACTTAAATGTCACATTTAAGGGCTCATAAACTGAACAAATAAATCTGAGACACTTTCATGAGGTCACACATTTTAATAAAAAATACATAAAACATAGTTTTAACTTAAAGAAACATGTGATTTTGCAAGTTTTAGCACATTAATCACAAATACTATACTGCTGACCATTTCCAAAGTTGATATAATCCTCCAGGTAGCTAGTGCATTTTTCTAATGTTAAATTTGGAAGAGAAAACAACTTGCAGAGATTTAGCAATGATTTTCAATTTGCCTCAGAAAAATGGCTATGTAAAAGTTGGATTATCAATGATGAAAATGGTTAGCAATAGCAGTTAATGTAGCACATTAACTATTACATGCACAATCATGAGCACAGTCCTTCAGAAAGAGCTTACAACAGCCTTCAAAGCAATAAAGGTTATTCAACAATCCAAACACAAGAATGTGAGCGAAATAAACTGAGGAAAAATTATTACGTGAAGCAACATTTAATCTCTATTTACAAATGAACTAGAGGCAGAGAAACAACACTTCCCCTCTACAAAGAAGCAATCACATCCCTGAGTACATTATTTGTTATGCCGATCATTTCGATCAATTGCTGTTATCAGTTATCATAAAGTCTATTGTGGTCAGCTCTAGGCTGATCACAACACTGCGACAACACATCTATCGTGTTTGTCCTGATCCAAAGTCACTTAACACTGAATATTTAAAGAAACTTCAGCAGGTCATAACGGTACAATCCAAGAACAATGTAGTACCGTTCGTAATAAGTTTGGGGACCTGCAGTACATCTTAGCCAGACAGCCCTTCCTCAGTATCAGGTACACCTTCTTTCATTCCCTTTGAAAGGATCGTTGAGCTGCGGTCCCAGTGCGAGATGATATTTGTAGGTACACAATTATCTCGGAGCCGCGGCCACATTTAGCATGGAGCCCCTTCTTCCTCTGCCTTCACCACCTTCTCCTCCTTTTCCTCTGTGTCTTTGTCTTTGTTCTTTTTGTGTTTCTTTTTCTTGTGTTTGTGCTTGTGCTCCTTGTGTTCTCCTTTGTCCTGGCTGCCATGCTTCTTGTGCTTTTTGTGTTTCTTATGTTTCTTGTGTTTCTTCTTCTTCTTGTCTGCAGTTGTGGTTCCTGAGCCGCTGTGGTTGCTCGGGGTGGGGCTGTCGGAGGGTTGACTCTGGGACAGACTGAGGCTGCCGCTCTCCCCTCTCTCTGGCTCAGAGCCTTCACCTTCGCTGTAGTCGGGCACAAAGGCCGCCTCGTCTGTCTCACGACCCAGGTCGGAACACAAGCGCTGTCTCCTGGGCTCTGGGCCGCGACTCTCCTCTCGTCCTCCTCCACCTCTCCCTTCTGCTGTTCTATCCTCCTTTCCAATCACTCCTCGCCCCTCCTCTCTCACGGCATGTCTCCCTTCTTCTCTTACTCCTCTTCCCTCCTCCCTCACAGTTTTTGTTTTAGTTGGTTTGTCGGAATTTGTCTGTGCCATCCTGACGCTTTTACCCTCTTCCCTCTGGACTCGCCTTTTCTTCTCTTCTCTCCCTTCTCCTCTCTTCTCCTCCCTTGATGCATCACGGCCTTCGCTGCTGACAAGTTTACGTGTTTCAACCTGTACCTCTCTGCCTTGGCCCTTCTGCGGCACTGGTGAGAGCTCCTTTGGAGCACTAACTCCGTTTTCCAGGCCTTCTTCCTCATCTTCTCTCTCCCACTTGGAGCGAGGAGGAGGCTGAATGAGCGGCTCCTCCCTGGCCGGGCTGGGAGCTGGGCTGGCACTCTGGCTGCGGCCATGGATATTCAAAGGGCTAGATGGGGGCTGCTCTGCAGATTTTGACGATAGACTCTTCTGGTCTTTATCGGAGTCCCGCTTTGTTTCTTGAGCTGACCTAGAGTTGAGGAAAAAACAGACGTTAAAGACTCACGATGGACAATTTAAAACAAAAATGATCAAAATTGAGATATTTTCCTTTTTATTTAACACATTCTTCTTCCTCGTCTACATTATTCAGACTCCAACTTGCCACTGACAATTTAGTTGACAGCATGGGTGTGTTATGCTATTTTAAGTATGTCTAGGTTTATTTTTGTTGTCCTGTTAGCTCATCAACAGCTGTCAGAAATAAACTAGTGTTTGTCCAAGCAACACCACCAATATAAACTTTATCCTGAAGGAAATATGGTTCGCAGAAAGGGATTTAACACATAGATCACAAAAATGCATGTTAGGGTTGGGTGACATGACTTCAAATTGACATCAAAATTATCTAAAATCTTCACCTCGGTTACAATTAAGGAACTATCATTTTACATGATTTTTTATACACTGCCCAAAGGTGACAAACAGACAGACATGACACTTTTTTTTCCGGTATATGCTCCTCTCCCTGTTTACCCTAGGATCCCCACCACTACGAACTCAAACAATCTCAGATTTCAGATATTACCACTGACTGAATCTCTATTTATGTTACGTTTTAGGGACTGTTTGTTCTTTATTAGAGGAGAGGAGGTGCTGCAAAATGGAGAAGTGCTTCAAATACATTTCTAACCACTGGTAAATAACAATTTTTTTCTTTGGCTCAGGGAATGGTAATATAAAATGATTGTATTTTGTAATAAATCTAAAACGCACTGGATGTGTATCACTCATATTAAACCTGAAGCGTCAGAGGGAGGGGGAATGTGACGCTCCACATATTGTTGGTTGTGTCTGTAGACTAATTTTAGTTGGACTTTAGTTGAACTCTGGATTAGTGAGCCCCTGACTGAACATGTTCAGTTCACGAGTACATGCTGTGGGGACAACATTAATTAAAATAACCAACATGAGCAAGATTAAGTTGGTGTAAAGTTCTAGATGCTGTTTTTTGTTTATTTTCATTTAGTTGCCCAGCCCTAATGCACATATGAAAACGAAGCATAAAACAGGTCCAAAAACATGACGAAATTGGCCAACATAAAAAAATTTATAAATGCATTTTTAACAAATCAGAAATCACATCATAAGTAACAGAAACAACAGATTCACCTGCTGTAGGCCACAGTGTGGCTCGTCAGGACTTTACGGCTGATCCTGGGTTTGCTCTTCAAAACAGGTTCCTCACCTTCTTTCACTGCTGGAAGAGGAGAAAAAGAAACACGTTTAGTCAAGGCGTAGACAGAACAAGAAAAAGGAATCTAAGTTATCGTGTCTTCACACATGCACACACAGACAATCAAATTACCTTCTCTAGGAGCTGCAGCTGGTTTCTCTCCGGAGGGGGCACTCCTCTCTGTTCTGTCCTTGGAGACACTCCTGGGAAATAAGAGAATATAATTACATAGATTAACAACTGTATTTAGAGAACCATGACATATCATCGCTATATCATGCTTTCTTTCAATCATGGATATGGATGGTGTTTCGACAAGTAGCAGGAAAATAAACGGTACACACCGGTCAAATTTAGACGATCTTTCTGAGCCCTCCCCTCTGTCCTTAGAAGACGTGCTTGGTTTCTCCTGATCGTCTGCCATTTTCCTAGTGATGGCTGATTTCTCTCCAATGGTCATTTTATCCACAGAGATAGACCTTGCACCACCAGAGGTCTTTCGTTCTGTCCTCACCGACCTCTCTCCTTCAGCGTCTCTCTCCACAGTAACTTCTACTTTATGTGAGCCAGAGACCCTGTCCCTCTCTCTGTCAGATGCCATGCCTCTGTCTCTTTCTCGATCCGATCCTGAGGTTCTGTCCCGCTCTCTGTCCAGTCCAGAGCTTCTGTTCTGTTCCCTCTCTGAGTCCTGAAGTCTCTCTCCAGCACTTCCTGGTCGCTCTCTAGAGATTTCCCTCTCAGATGTTGAGCACTCCTTTCTTCCGGCACCTTCTGCTGCACTGCTGAGTCGGTCTCCTTCAGATGTGTTGGCGGCGGTGGATCGGTTTGAAGTGGACATTGTCTTTTCAGAGCCGGATGATGCTCTGTCTGAGGATGTTTCAGTGCTGCCTTTTCTCCCCAGATCTCTGTTCAACTTGATCGTCCTCTGTGTCAGTGTCTTCGCCTGAATATTAACAAAAGCACAGCAAAATATTACAAGGTTTAATCAGAAAGACACTGCACTTAAATGACAATGAAAAGCTTCCTAAATGTGATGTTCCCTAGATATTTAGTATACATATTTCCTAAATTAATCACCATGGCCTTTTCTTTATTTGAAGCAGGCTTGCATTAGAGGCAGACCTTTATTTCTAAGTCCCACTATCTGATACATTTGATTCACCTATTAGTATGATGCTTTTCTGAAAGTTTGGCAGCCTTATTTGGAACATATGGGTACAACACTGTAATTACTAACCATGTTAGTGCTGTGGTTATTGGTGATGAGTGTGTATCACTACGTGCAGACTTTCTTTCCCCCCTTTTACTGTTTTGTGTTTGGTATGTTTTGTTAAACTGTTATAAAACTTTTGAATAAATAAAATAAATCAATAAACATGTCTGTAAATAACACCTTTATAAACCCAAATCTTTGTCTACCTGTTTCTCTGAAGCTGCACAAGCAAGACACCCACCTGAGGGTCCATTGAAGGACTGATGAATCCTCGATATACCACTCCTCGGCCCATATCACAGTTCCCAAATACCAGGGGAAGAATACCAGGCCTGTCTGAGGCGGATGGCATTCTGTGGAGCGGGGGTTGATGGGACATGTGTGAGTGGGACATGACATCACCCCCAAGCCCATCAATTCTCCTCAGCTTTCCAGGAGGAGGTCCGAGTAAAGAGCGACCCTCGTCCATAATCCTCCTCCGAATGTCTACTGAGGAGGGAAGTGGGAGGAGTGGAGGACCGTGTTGATGAGGGAGGGGAAGGAGACCAGTGCTCTGGGGAACATCTCTTCTCCCCCTGATGTCATGGCCAGGTCGAGGGCCATCATGAACAGAGGGATGATGTAAGGGCAGGTTCTGGGACAGTGGAGGGGTCTTCAGCAGGGGAGGCCTCACTCCAGAGCTTTTACCCTTTTCCTTTTTAGGGGCATTTGAGTTGGGAGCATCTTCTGTTTTGATTTTAATGGTCTTTAATGGTTTAGTGACAGAGGATGAAGAGTCTCTCTTTTTGGTCACCACACATTCTCCAGTCTTCTTTTTAACTTTGTCACTCTTTCCTTTAACACCCTCAATTTTAACTTTAGCTTTTACCTTTTGACCCTTCTCTTTCTTAGTCTTGTCAGGCTGAGTCTTCGATGTTGATTTGGTTGAGGGTTTATTGGGTGCAGCAGTGCTTTTAGAGGATGGAGCTTTAGTGGTTGAGGTGCCAACTTGAGGCTTTGAGGAGATGGGAGGTGTTTTAAAGGGTGAAGTAACTTCATCCATTGGTTCATCTCTGACAGGTGTAGCATCACTTCTGTCCACTGAATGATTTGATGATTCTGGATCCTCTCCAATCTTCCTCTTTTTGCCTTTCTTTGTCTTCATGACTTTAGAGCTAGACTTGGTCCCAGAAGAGGAAGTTGATGGAGGATGGTGAGATGGAGCACCTCTCTCTTCTCTCCCTCTTCTTCCTCTTCCCTGGGGGGAGTAATCTCTGGATAATGGGGACATTCTGTCCCTCTCCCTGTCTCTGCTGCCACGACCTCTGTGATGCAGTGAGGGGTGTTGGCCGTCATAGTGTTTGTAGTACTTGTTGTACCAGTCTGCGTACTCCCACTGCCTATAGTTTTCTCTTTCCCAGCGTTCAGGGCCACCAGGACTTGGACCCTTCATCTCATACTGTCCTAGCTCCCGTGGAGGTGGCTTTCGTCCAGGGCTGCGGCCCCGGTAGACGCCAGGAGAGCGAGATCGTGACCTTGACCTGTAGGGGCCTGCTCCATCTGCTCCTTCCCAAGCACCTCCCCGGTATGAGGGAGGAGACCGTGGTGAGCCAGAGCGCCGATATCCATAAGATCTTGATCGAGACCGAGATCTGGTCCGTGAGCGTCCATAACTGCGTCCATTGCGTCTAGAGTAAGGGGAGCGGGGATAAGACCGCCCATGGGAGTGAGAACGGGAGCGAGATCGACTTTGGGAATAAGAGTAAGACCTGGATCTTGATCTGGACCTGGATCTTGATCTAGAGCGAGAGTATGAACGGCTGAATGGAGAGCGACTGTATGATCGGGACCTAGACAAGGAAATAGTTAAGACAAGAGGGAGGCAAGGGGAGAAAAAACAAATGTAACAAATGGCTTTAAGGACAATGCATATGTAATTAATGTAAGAACTAAAACCAATTTTGATATGCCCCCATTTGAAGGTACCTGGAATAAGACATTCTTCGTCTCTTTGGTGCATTTCTGTACTTCATAAGCTCTTTGTGGAAGTCTTTAGTAAATTCATCCAGTTTGGATGTAACTCTGTTGACATGAAGACAAAAAAATAAGAAACTTTAAAAACAACTTTAGCTTGAAACTTTAACTTGAAACATAATCCCCACCATGAATGATGTCAAGTAAGATTCTTTACATGCCAAAGTAATTAATAATCATTGTATCTGTTAAACAAGGTAAAGAAACGAATAAACAACTCACTTGTCCTGTCGATGGTGCCGCTGTCTGTAGAAATCTTCCTTTGAGAGGGGGGGTTGAGGAAGGGTGGATGGAAGGGGGACAAGAGGGGGCTGGGTGCCGGGGGCAACCCAAGGTGGGTTGAGCAGTGGTGGTCCAGGAACATAAACAGGTTGAGGCTGGTAGCTAATGACAGGAGGGGGGACAAGGCTGGGGCCAGTGGTGTATGGAGGAGGGTACGGCTGTAGTGGGGGTGGGTATAAGGACGGAGCTGGAAACACTGGAGGAATAGGTGTGGGGGGTTGAGCTGCCTGCAGGTGACTGGAGGGATGGTCTCTACTTCTGAAAGACCTGGTGCAAATATTGAGACACAAAACTTTATGAGACTAACATCTTCTAACACAAAAAAATAGATCAGGGAATTACAAAGGTAGGTCTCACCTCTCCCAGTGTCTGCCTCCTCCTCCTCCTCCTCCTCCTCTGTAAGAGTGGTGGTGTCGTGACTGACCAACTAGACAAAATACAGTTTGTTAGTTGCTGAATGTCTTTCCTTAAAATCTTGCTTAATCTGTTTAAATAATTATATCGCCTTAAAAAAATCAAACCTCTTACCTGAAGAGTGAGGCGGCCTTGTAGGTGGCGGGTGGCCAACAACACCGAACTGGTAGTTCTGAAAGAGAAAAATGTTACCAACTCTAACCAGTTACTTCTAAGATAACTTGAATGAGAACATTAGGTAAAACAAATAAGAGGACAAAGAGGAATATTGATTTGATTGATGATTTATGATATATGTAAGAAAATGAAAGTGACGAGAATGAGACATTTTGCTCAGGTTGACATCTGCAACACTCTGTCCAAGAGTTCAACAAAATTCACAGGTAAGGGAGACAAAACAAGCATTTAATAAAATGTGTGAACAAGCAGAACATAAGCTTGAAGACATAAAAGGTCTTCCGGTAAACTAGCAATCTCCTCTTGACCCACAGCCGGTATCTTTTACACAGCTATACAGAGCTTGTGATGCTAATTCTGATTGTTGTACACAAGCTAAAAATGAATGCTCATCTCTAAGATTAGTGGAATCCTTGTAGACTTTAAAAGATTAATATTAGTGGTTATAGCACTGTTTGGGCACAGTAAACAATTATTTTTTACAGATTTGTTTCAAAGTTGCATTGCTTTGCATAAGGGGACTACAGAAATAACAGCAGATTGTCTGCAAGGCCATGTTGAACGTCTTGTAGTAGCAACCACTTTAAAAAGTCAGCAAGATGGACATCAAACTATACACCGTTATTCAGTTCATGTTGATCGAGGCGGGCTCACCTGTGATCCACTTTCTAAGTTTACGGATGAGTCTGGTGTCACAATGGGTTCTGGATCTGTTTCACTGCAACATAATCAGACACATTAGGATCAATTAAAGGGGATCTGCACTTCAAATGTCACTCTTTGTATGTGTGGTTACATGCATCTTAGACCAAACTTACCCTGGTGGAGGTGGTTCACCATGGCTGGTGGACCGCATAGGAGAATGGTGGTCAACAACTGGTGGAGGGGCTGGTGAAGCATCTTGTCCTTCAACAGCAGCAGCATGAGGAGGAGTCGGAGCTGCAGGAGGAGTGGGAGTAGCAATAGCAGCAGGAGGAGCAGGGGCAGGAGCAACAGAAGGAGGAGGAGTCGGAGCAGTAGGAGCAGGAGGCTGGACTTGTGCTTGAGGGGTGGAGGGGGGCACGCTTGTAGAAGAGGCGTGAGGGACATTGGCTAGCAGTGGATCCTGCTGTCTTGAATGCAGAGGCCTGACCAACTGAGGGCGAGGTGGAGGAGGGGCTGCATTTTGGACTGGCTTACGCACACGTTTGGTGTATCCCGTCTCATTCTTGAAGTTGTTCACAGCCTGTATGGTGAAAAACAATGGTAAATTATTCAAACAAAAAGGTGTTTGCATTTTTTAAATTTTTCTCTGTGATCAAGTAAAATGAATCAAACAGTGCTTCACATCGAACTGCATGCATCTGAAGGGCTTACCTGTCTAAGAAATTTGTTGGCAATGAGATTATCAGGTGAAACATCTGACTGTTTGCATGTGAAGCAGATGTGCTCTTCTGAGTCCAACAAGGCAGTCCTGATACCTGCAAGCAAAACAGACTTCATTAGATGAAAGCTCATATCTATCACTTTTATGATAATGTACATTTTTGTTGAAATTAACTTCCCCCCCGCAATCTGTCTTGTTCACAAATATTTTACAGCACGATTTTTTTTTTTAAACTTTCCCCCCCGAGAAAATGTCTTTCAACAGCCCTAGAGACTGAACTTAAAATTATTCCAACACAAGTTCAAACATATGAACAAGAATTTCCAAACATTAAAAGTGAGGAATTGACCAGCTACTCGGCGTGTCCTGCTCATTTCTGCTGTTTCCATAGTGGATTTATCCCTAAACAACGGTAGTAAAATACTTTCAGACAAATGTGAAAGGACCAAAACACAGTTTGGCAAAGACTAGCTTAAAATATTTCCTGTTTGAATTTCTTTTATTTATTTACCTTTGTCAATTGAGATTTTTATTACTAATGCAAAAGTAGGAACTCACACTCATCACAGTAACTGTTTCCACAGCAGGGTATAACTACGGCATCGGTCATCAGGTCGTTGCAGATCGGACATAAGAGTTCATCTGGGATTGGGTCTGAATCATCCTCAGATGATGATTTGTCATGTGGAACAAACGGAGGGCGCTCCTTCTTTCCTTGTGCATATGCCTCCCTGCATAAATATAGATTGAATTTTGAGGATTATGTTACTGGCAAAGAGAAAGCACCAGCTGTAAACCTACATGTTTATGCTATCTAAGTAAACTAAATGGTGTGTATTTGATGTCCTCGGCTGACACATACGCATCTATAGCAGGTATAGCGTATTCTCCAGTGCTGGTTAGCATGGCTCCTTTGGTGCCAGGCTCTGCTTTCACCATGAAGCTCTGCGGAATGCCCTTACTAATCCGGACCTGCTTAGGACCCTCCACACTCTTATCTTGGACCTAAAAAGTTAAAAACAAAACAATTATCTGACAAGCAAACATCATTACTTTCTTAGTGGTTACACTGCAAATGTACTACAAAAATTAACACCACAGACTATGAAAAGCAATGCTAATAATAATAATAGTTACCATCAGCATGGGGCACTGCCGGATGTAGTGGCCAGCCTTTCCACAACGATAGCAGGTATAATGAGCAGGTGGAGGTCCAATTGCTTTCTTGGAGTAACTACAGAGACAAGTTCAATTAATTTTTAAAAACTATACGCAAGCTGGTGAAAGTTGTAGTTCAGCACACTGATTCATATGCTTAAAAAAAAAACAGAACGAATGTGACTTATACAAGTATAAGAAGGAGGAGTGTGTATACTAACTGTATGGGGTCATATTCATGATTAGATTGAGTCATCATGGCTTTAATCTTGTCCTCCTCCGATGCATTTGCATCAACCAGGTTGGCGGTCTGAACCACAAAATGGAAGGGGGGGAAAAAGAAGGATGTTAAGCCCACAAGAAAAAACAACAACACGTCTTATCATCTTAAGAAATATTTTCTGGAAGTATAGCCAGTATGTAAAGAAACAGTACCTTGGTGAGTTGGGCAAGTGACAAAGAAGGGGAAGAATCAGTCTGCAGGAGAGTACAGATATTAAATGTGTTAACATTATGCAAGAGACATACAGTGGAAGAGCCCAAATAGTTCCCCAAAACATCTGTGTCCACTCCCTTAGAGTTCTGTACTCAAAGTGCATGGAATAATGCAGGTAGACAGGTGAGCATTTCAGTCAAGACATGGTTTACTAGGCTTGTGCATAATGTTTATGTCTCTGTTAACAGCATTGTCACAATTTGTTGAGAACATTTTTTAAATGTTCTGCAAGCCTCATGTGGTGCTGCATCTATTTAGCCCTGTGTATACTCAGCAGGTCTGACCTGTTTGGAGACTGGATTAAGAAACTACTCAAACAGGGAGTGTACGAATAAGGTGCTTAAAAGAAAGAAGTAAGAGTTTTAAATGTCTATTAAGTAACTCTACTGGCATCCGTGCTGAAAGTAATGTCTAATCTCTTGCCACATGATTTTAAAATATTACAGCTTTAAGAAAGAAATCCTGAATTTCTTTTTTAAATGACTGAATAAAATTAGATTTATGGCCGTCACTTCATGGAAATGTTTCTACAATGGAAGACAGCATAAAAATCTAACAAGTAAAGCAAGCTTTTACTCCAACTAATCTTCCATATATAACAGTCAAGACCTGCTGATATACTTTAGACCATCTGTTCAGACATGTTTCGCAATTTGGATTTCATCAGCACATTCAAAATGTACACTATTGGCACATAGAACCTTAAGCTTCAGCTATGGGAGGTAGAGGGGGTCTTTGTCACTTAATTTTAGCATGCAGTTTCCCTTCACCAGGCTACAGTGATTTAAGTTTGTCAAAACTATTAGAAACTCATCAAGTGCAGCTCAAGATCGCTTTCTGTAAACTAATGAGCTTGCAAATTGTGGTGCCAAGCTGTTTAAAAAAAAAGAAGAAAAAAAAGAGAGAAAAAAAAGCTATGACGTATCATCATAAAGTGTCAAATACGTAGGTTATGCAAGACACAAATATGGAGCCCTTACTTTAGACAGGTATCTGAAACAGAAAAAGACACCAACACGAGCTGTTAAGAGTTCTTCAAATTGTTTCCGATAACAGCCCCATATTACTACTGAATAAAGAATGAAAGCAGGCGTGGGGATGTCTCTGTAATCTGGGTCGGGAGTCAATGAACTATTAGAATTATGTGCAAATACAAAAAAAGTAATTTCACAACAAACAAAATGCTCTGCCTGATTCTAATAATTCTCTAAGTAAGTAAACAAATGGGGAGGGAGGGTTGTTCAGCATGATATGCAGGGCTTGGAGAAAACACTGGGTATTACAGAAAGCTGTGGAGGGAACACACATGGATCTGGTGCACATGGTTCTGACACTGAACCAGTGAACAACTTTATTGACAGGTTCTGCAGCTTACAGGACATACTACACCAGTATATTTGTCACTGCAGCAACCATGGAAGGCCTCCAGAGATGAGCAAGATATTTACTTTACTGAAAAAGTGTCAGAGTACTTTGTGATTGTCACAACATTATACGTCAGTGGCCAAGTCACAGCATCTCACTTATCAAATCTCACTTATCAAAACTAGCTTCTTACTGATCCCACAAACCACAGTTGTAACAATACACTTTGAACTAGTACCTGCGTCTTTGTAAAACAGACAGTTGGAAATCTGAATTAATTCCAAGCATTTAAATCACTGGGATGAAACCTGCGAGCTTTTAATGTTTAAGTGTTATGTGCAGTCCACACTCAATGCAGAACAGAACATCTTCATGATGAAATTGAACATGACAAAACAATTGACATTGGTAAATTACTGAACAAAAGAATTGAGTAGATTAAGTTTCGCAGGGTAAGCTTTCAAAATAAAAATCACTAGTCTCTTCCACTCACAGCTTTACTCTTGTAATTATAATCAAATGTAATTACAAAATATCCCAGCCATACTTTACTTCATTGGGTTGTTAGACCCTTTTCACAGAAAATAACATGACAATGAATTGTGATACAAAAATACCATATTTTCCTTTTACAATCCCCTGTGTAAAATACATTTGCCTGGCCTGAAGCAGGCTACAAAACCATTTCAATATGAAATACAATCATTGACAGTTTAAATGTTTTCTCAATTATAAAGTGGCAACAATTCAACACTTGGTCTGTTAAGAAAATTTAAAAATAATGGTAGTTAGTCTGTTGTTTCTATCTCCCGAAGCCACAATGTCAAACTTTAATCTGCTAATATTAAAACAGAAACTCATGGTTTTAAGAGAGAAACAACAAACTATTTTAAATGTGGTACCGCAAGTAAACCCTCCCAGAAAGACATCAAATAACATATAGAGGTTGAGATCAACACAAATGTAGCCAACACAGAGTGAACACAAGATACACACAACTTAATTATTGTTGACAGAATGTTCTCAAGAAAGGTGACTAAAGCCAGAGAGGAAGAGAGGTGAGAGGAAGAGGAGAGAGTTTATGTTGGATTTGTATTACATACGGGTCTAGAAGATCCCACCACAGCTGTGTCAGAACGATCTCTGCAGAAACAAATAAAAGGACAGACAGAAACCGTCAGTTGTTAACATGAGCTAATGTTGACATAAACCAATTTGTTAAGGATAACAGGGGTAAATTTTCAAATATAACTGGACAAACCTTTCATCTATAGTAAAACTACATGAAATTTCATTTGCAAGTACAATGGTCAATGATGATTCAAGTAACCGTCTTATATTTTAAGCAAACTTACACAATGAACGTCCTGCCAGCAGGTTTTACTCCTCCAATTGGAGTGCGGCGGACGATCACAGACGAGTGTTTCGGGATGTGGGCTTCATCATCTGTGTATTCTGCAAAACAGAGAGAGAAAAACAATTAGAATACATAAAACAAGTTTAAATCTGACCAAAACATACATTTTATTGATGAGGCATGGGTCAAGGAAACTAAATATATAAAGGAACTAAATTTGTAGTCTGGGGCTAAATGATATGCAAGAACCTCATATTGTGATTATTTTGGACAGATATTGCAATATGAGTCACAACTTTAGTTGAATCATAATTTATTGCATTTCCTTTATGTATGTATGTATATATATATCTCATGTGATGTTGGTCGAAAGAAGCAATATGAAGACACCACCATGGCTCTTGGAAATTGTGATAATCATTTTTCACAATATGACATTTTCTAGAATAAACAATTCATCATGAAAATTGGCAATTTACCATTAATGAAAATATGTTAGTTGCAGCTCTACAATCATGTAATTTTTCCTGTGGCCTGTGCCACACAAACATGTTCCCTTGCGTCTGGGGAACATGCTTTGCAGGCTGAGGCATGTCTGAAGCACCGCAACTCTTCATTTATAGTAAGTTGGGACACCTCTTACCTTTATCAAGAAAATTGCAGCTCCTGAAATTTTGGTATTGCACTTGGCTATATTGCAATTTTGATAACATTTAATTTTTCAGCCCTTGTACAGCCAGCACCTTAAAACAAACTGCAAAAGCAATAATTTCCACCGCATTAGATGGTAGGGGTTATAAAAATAATAATAAAGAGGCAGTGCAGGGTAGCTGGTGTGTATGCACATGTATACAGAAAGAGACCAAAGGTGGAAAGAGTACTGAAGGGACAAGCAATTAGTAGTTTATAGTTGTTATTGAGCAAACACTAACAGAAGGTGGAGAATCAAACAGAATTAAAATGGTGAAATAAGAAATGACCTGCTGGCAATGGTGTAATGTAGTAGTATGCATTGTCATGGCATTTCAACACTGAAAAAGATTGCAGTTTAGATTGTGTTTTTCCTTATATTTTTATTTTTTGTAGACCACATAATGTATCGGTAGGGATGTCCGCTTATCGCCTGTTGTTCAATAATAATAATAATAATGGATGATTAGTTTATTAAGCATTTTTTATGTGTCAGCTAATAGCATACCTTCTCGAGTCTGCGCATTGGTGATCTGCAGGTCGCAGTCCGTGGCCTTGAGGCGCTCTCGGCCCATAATCTGTTTTTTCAGCTCGCTGAGGGTGATATGCAGCCCATCAAATGTGACCGTGTTGTACTCCAGTTTGGAAGAAAACTTATAGTGAACACACGACATTTTCACAGGTCTAAGCACTTACGTCAATCAAGCACAAAAACACAGGCCTGATATAATGACAAAATAAAACAGCGTCAACACTGAACACAATGGGCTAAATCTGGTGACTTTAACAGGTAAACCTTTCTTCTACTCGCTGAAACACTGGGCAATGACAGGGCTGATATAGGTAAATTTCAACTCGCAGATGACGACAGAGTCCTTGTTGCCAGATAAACACAACCTATGCCAGAGCGTCCCAAAAGAGAAGCAATGTGCGGCGAAAGTTCTTCAGAGTCCGGTAAACCACAACAGGGTGTCACCAAATCCAAGAAAGTCCATATAGCATTGTGAAAGAGGGCCAGTCCGTCTTTAATTGTCCTTGGTGGAAAGCACGGGCCGAAGCGCTTGCTAGTAGTGTTGCTAGCAGCGGCCCGTGGGTTTCCTGAGCAAGTCCTTTAGGATATTTTTTAACAGTTCTTCTTTTTTAAGTCAATACTACCAATACTCACAAATGGTAAAAAAAACAAAAACAAAACAAAAACACAATGCAGAAGGTTCCACGAGTCCACAAGTGTTATTTTGTCGCTTAAACCTCCAAAGAATTTATCTGAAACCACGGTCTATCGTTTAATGCTAAATTAGCTAGTAGGCGAATACCAAGACTAACATGCTACACACCGATCTTAGCTATTGTTAACCATGCCACTCAACAAAGATTGAAAACACTTGTCTAACAAAAGCTAACAGCTAACCTAATCGTTTATGGTGCCGTTAGCAAGGTTGCCCAAGTTAGCTATCGAATAATCTAACAAAATCCAACAGTTACGCAGTCAGGGGTGCACAGATTTGACTTCAGATGCTTTTTGCCTTTTCTTATATTGAAAAATCCAAAGTAATCCACAGTAATCTTCAGATAAAATCCAACTCGGTCATCTTGCTTCACTCCTCGCCGTTTCATCAAAATGGCGCCGCACGGGACCGGAAATGTCATCTTGACAGTAAATATGAGAATGTTGAGCCTTCCGGCAAGATGGTCAGCGTTCTTCTTCTTATTGGATTTGCGGCAGACTAGACGCAGCAAAGGCGTATTACTGCCCTCCACAGGTCACTTGTAGATCGTCATTGGCTGGATTAAATCCTCAGTAAATCCAGTGCGATGGAGAAAAGTGATTACAGCCTTTGTTGTTTCGTCGTTTACCGTGTTGAGTATTGATTTTAACGGGTGATCCGCGACGCCGATTTCTGAAAGCTCTGCCTGCATGAGGCTTCTTTCTGCGTGATAGCTGGAACAGTCCATCAGAACATGACTCACAGCACAGTCCCTGCCTCTCCACAGGTGCATTTTCCATCTGAATGCTTGCCAACCATAGTCCACAGCCTGAGCCTGGTTATTATTGTACTATCCCTTCTGCCCGGTCTTGTATATAATGTGCACCTCAGCATTGGCTGTATGGAAAAATAAAACCTGCCACTGTTTCCCTCCCTCCATTCCTTTTGCCATAGCTTGGCTATTCCTTGCTGTATGCATATTAAGCTCTTTCATTCTGCCATTCCATACAATACTTCCAGATCTATTTTCTTTCTGTTGACGGCTCTTTCTGCTGCTTCATCAGCCTCCTCATTCCCCTGTATTCCTACATGACCCATAAAAATTCAACAGTGTTCCCCAACTTAGAAATTCAATTTAGCGTGGTCAAAATTTCAACTACTAGATCTGGCCTGGCCTCACCCCCACCCCCCCTTCAGTGCCATTAGTGCTGCTGCAGAATCTGAACATTACATTACCTGGTCTGACTTCCTCCACCCATCCAGGATTGCTACAAGCTCTGTAGTGAAGACTGACACATAGTCTGATATCTGTTTTCCATGTTAAATCTGTTGCAGGATGCTTATTCCTACTGCAGTTTTTCCATTGCTCACATTCTTGGAACCATCGGTGTAAGTCTGTGTGCAGTCTATTCAATTCAATTTATTTGTATAGCGCCAAATCACAACAAAAGTTTTATCAAGGCACTTTCCAAAAAGAGCAGGTCTAGACTGACTTCACACCATTTTTCTTTACAATACTTACTAACTAATGTCACTGGATCACCTGCATCCTTCTTTTTGATTCGGTCTAACACTCAAAGATCTTCATCAGGTTCTGGAAGAAGCCGTGGTGGAACATGTGGCCAGCACACTGACGGGCGTATCTACACATCTTTCACCCGCATTTCCTGTGCCTTCTCACCCATGGAATTTACCAAACTACCCTTCCATATTCCTTTCCTTCCCTGAAATTCCCAGTGCTCTCCCAACAATTGCTTGGCAGGTATTATAGACCAGCACCTCTGTAGTTTAGACCAATAATTCAGAGCTAGTTTGCTCCTCCTCAGCTCTAATGTGGTTTCCCCATTTCAATTATCAGAGCATGAATATGTGTTGCTCTAAAAGCCCTGCTACATATTCTGTGTGCTTTAGCCTGCACAACATCCAGCTTAGTAAAGAGGCAGCAGCTGCTCCATATGCCATACAACCATAATCAATTGTAGACCTTATGATTGCCCTATATACCATCATTAATGTTCCTCAATCAGCTCCCCAGTCAGTTCCCACCAAACACCACATGACATTAATGACTCTCTCACACCTGGCAACTGTTTTCTCTATATGCACCCTCCACATCATTCTCTCCTCAAACCAGACTCCCAGAGATGTTTTAATGTTTTAACTCTTTCTATTGGTTTGTTATAAATCCTGTGGTGTTTTCTTTTTGAAACCAAAGACCATATACTTTGTCTTAGCAACTGAAATTTTAAAACCCCATTCCTCTGCCCATGTCACTACGCCGTCCAAAGCCTGCTGTAACTGCTTAAAAATATTATCTAAATTCCAACCTCTTATCCATAGTATGGCCCCATCATCAGCAAATAGAGATACACCAAAACCATTTCCCACTTTACAAAATTTTTGTTAACCCAAATGCTGTTGACTCAGAATCAATGAGCCAGCATCTTAATCTCCATTGTAGTACCTTTTGACAACGACACATTCCTCAGGCGAATATCTAATATCTAATCGAATATCAGGGGAGCTGTAAAGTAATTGCACAGAGGAGCGGTGGATTTGGCTTACAGGGTGAATGGAATCACAACCAGTGATTGAGGCCATCTGAAATCAAAATAACGTTGATTACCTCGTTACCTGGGGTATTTTAGGCAGCAAGTGAACGTTTTGCCCTGAAGTTGATGTCTGAAGCAGGAAAAATAGGCAAGCGTAAGGGTCTGAGCTGCCTAAACAAGGACCAGATTGTGATGGCTTGACAACTGGGTGAGAACATCTCCAGAACTGCAGGTCCTGTTGTTTCTCCCGGGTCTGCAGTGGTTTTGAGCCCACTAAAGTGGTTTAAGGAAGGACAACCAGTGACAGGGTGATGGCGGTCCAAGGCTCATTGATGCATGTGGGGAGAGATGTCTATCCTGTCTGGACTGTTCCCACAGAAGATCGAGTGTAGCACCTGCTGGTTCTGATAGAAAAGTGCCAGAACACACAGTGACATCACAGAGCTGTTTTGGCAACAAAAATGGGAGCCTACACAACATTTGCCTGGAGGGTTAAATGCTATGGCTGTTTGGTGTAGGAGACATGGGTGAAGCATGGGACACAGAACAGGTCTCTGTGACACTGCAACATATCAAAATCCTAATTGTGCTTATCAACAAGTATATATTCAGAGAAAGGAATTAGCTTTGATTTAACAGTGCATGATGATCAATATATTAGAAAAAATATATACAAAGACGAAGCTCTTTTCATCAAATCACTTCATTGTTTAATAAACAATCTGGCATTTAATTCTCATGTGTTCGGTCAACATACTATTAAAAATAAGAATGTTTAACCTTTAAACTATGTGTCACATATCAAACCAAATAATTATTATGAAGCTGACAACTCCACATTGAAATAAAATAATTTGAAAATAAATTTAAAATTTAAAATAATATTTCTTTCTGGAAAGGTTTGGACCTGCACAACAAGCTTGGGGGAATGTTGTACTTGTTCATAAACAAGTCACAAGTTCAATGTATTAGAAATTTTGAAATAACAACAGCGTTAATTAAATCATCATCATCGTTGATCTAATCCACCTTGTTTTCAAAATTGTGAGACTGTATAATGCATAGTTAGAGTTACTTGGCTCACTCCTTAGGTATGACCGTCACTGGCTCCAGAAAACTGTTTTTTAATCAATTCTTTAAATGACACGTCTATACTTGAAACTCATTACATACATTTAACCTGAGTTGCTTGAAAGCCACATTGAATTTGACTGCTTTCATTGCTTCTAATAAACAATTGACTGTACACATAATCAGTGTTATCTCTCAATAAAATATGTCGTCTTTTAGTTTTTGACATGGACAACAACTGTGCGATGTGCTCTGCATCGAAGCCCCTGGAGCAGAGCCTCCTGCTACTGACTGGGTGAGTGTTATCATTTCAGTGCTGGAAATAATGAAATTGTGCTATTAGTAAATGCATTATATCATATTTATTTAGATAAATGACACATCACTGGGTTTATCAAAATCAATGCACATTATAATTTTGAAATGTACCTGCAGACACAAAGTTGTTCAAAGGAAATGCAGGGATAAGAATGTCAATATATTTATGAACAAAGCAGTCCAGACATCACCTCTCATATAAATGTTAATATATATATACACCTTTTTACCCATATATCATAAAAACGTGATAATGACTGTCTGGGTGATGATTAGTATGGCCTCTAAGGTCAGGACACTGAGTTATTAAATGATTGAAGCGACAGAGAATACCATAGGCAAGATCATAGGCAACATATTAAATGAAGGAGGAGATATTTCTGACAGTTAATGGCCTGCTACTTGAAGAGAATGATCCCAAATAATATCTTGGATTGTCCCACACCTACGGCAGAGGTACGTCATTTTGGAAGGCAGCATAAAACTGGACTATTCATCTGTGCATTTTAATGTTTAGTGTTCATGCAGATTAAATATTGTCAAATTTAACTGGTAGATCTTGCAGAATATAACTTGGCTGGCATTGGCAATCCAGCAGTAGTCCTGTGCTGATTATTAGGTCTCTTGCAGTGCCATCAAAACCAATAATTTACAAGCAAAGAAAGTGTACTACACTGCAATGAATAAAGACAGGACAGATTGTCCTGGAAACATAAATACCTAATTGTTAACTTTGCTTTTCTTTTCTATTTGAAATAATGACCTGCCTTTGACACAATTCATTTTTTTAAATTCAGATGTATATTGTATGGTTGTTTAATAAAATATATGTTAATACTAAATAAAGTGATTGTCATCGGAAGATGTACCTCAAGTATCAAATAGTTAATTATATTTTGATTTATGAAAGTTATTTTTCAGGCCAGCATGCTACATATTATTTTGACTTGTAATCAAGAACATAAATCACCTGATAGAAAACAAAATAGAAATTCTTTATGAATGCACATCTTACATGTAATTAGAAACAAGTCTCTTTTGCATGTGCTTTGTCCTTTCTGAAGAAAACTTTCTGATTTTTATGCCACTTCTTTCTTTTTACAGATACAGTGTGTGACACATGTGAGAGGTGGTACCATGAGCAGTGCCGGGGGATGAAAACAGACTAACTCCAGGAAGCTACATCAAGGAATTGGGATTGTGCTATCTGCACTGAGGACATCCACCCATCCATCCATCCATCTACACATACATACATAACCACTTATCCTATGCAGGGTTGTGGGATGAATCGAGCATATCCAAGCTGATATTGACATGTGAGCTACCCCCTGGACATGTCGCCAGTATATAACAGGGCCAACACATGGTATGGCAAGCGATCATTCACAATAAAGAGTATTTATATATTGAATTTATGTTGACAATTTTGTATATATGTGTATATAGATTTTATTGTATATATTGCAAATATAATGTTTTCATTTGAAATATACCATTTAAATTGAAGGTGCCTCCAGACCCCTCATCCCCTACAACCCCCAGCACCGGGCCTGGCACCCAGGAGGGCCATAGCCCACAGTGGCCCTCTGGGGGCACAGGACAGACCCAAGAGAGCCATCCAGCGATCACCGAGGAGGCAGCAAGCCAGTGCAGGGGGGGCACCATGAACAGCGCGGGGCACACCCCGGACTGTGTCCACATCACCGGCCCCCCGGCCAGGAGCATGGCACATGCTAACAACCGAGAGGAAACAAAGCCTAATGAAGGAGACCATGGAGGAAGAATGGGAAGATCAGGCATGCCAGACATGCAGAGGGGCCCAGGTAGGCAGCCCTATACATTCCGGTAGGAGGACCACCGCCCCAGCTCGCACAGCGAGCCCTGGGGCCACCCCACCGGCCACCCCACCGGCCACATCCAACCCTCCACCAGACCCACAGAGCCATGGAGAGCGCCCCAAGGCCCCGAAGGAAGGGGGGGTGGGGGAGGGAGGAGGGGAGAGGGCGGGGGCCCCACCCAACCCAACCCCCAGAGCAGGCCGGAACACCCCAGACAGCCACCCCCAGGACCAAGGGCACCCAGAGCTCCAAGAACCCTACAGCCCAAATGCACACATCACCAGGGAGAACTGGCTGGCCACCCAGGCCCAATCAGAGCTGGAGGGTCACCCTGGGTTCAGAAGAAACAGGCCACCCTGCTATTACAGTAGCCACAGTAGGAACCATATGCTGCATGCAAAGAGAGACAATGAGCTGGAACCTGGAACTGCAACATAGAATAAGAGAGTTAATTATGCAGAATATTTACATTCATACATCATCGTTACATTATAGTTACATAGCTACGTGATGTAATGTGCGTTGCATTAGCTCTGTCGGGCTAAGTCGTTAGCTCAGTCCCAACAAAGACAGGAATGTGTCCATCTGTCTTTGACGTGTTTGATGTTGTTATCGTTGTGAGCAGTGATTTTTTTCCATGGCTATGTAATTTGAGAGGAGGTTTTTCCAATGGTTAATGATGGAGGGATTCTGCAGGTCAAGATGGTGGAAAGTTGTTGTGTCATTGTGTTCCAAAAAGAGTGAACTGATTGGCAGGCCCAGAGTGCATGGAGATTATTATATGTCATGCCTATTGTGCAATATGAGCAAATGTCTGTGTTAGCCAGTCCCATTTTGTACATGTTGTGTTGCTTGACGTGTGTTCTGTGGATGATTTTATATTGAATTAGCTGCAGGTTTGTATTGGTTGTCATAGAAAAATTGTTGTTGTTTATTCCTGTCCAGAAGTCGGTTGAGGGGGAGATGGATAAGTCAATATTCCAACTGTTTTCCTGGATTGATAATGAGTTATCGGAGTCTGATAAAAGTTTGTAGAGTTCCCGTCCATCTCTCCTGTCTGGACACTTCATTTTACTGCACTGTCGGCATATATACAAAAATCATCACAAATTCCCATCTGACCATTCTCATTCATGTTACACGGCCATGAATCATGTATGTTTGAAACTGACTCAAATCTGATTTGAAAAAAATAAGTTTTTTGTGTTCACATTAAGGCAAAAAATGAAAGTGCGTCACTTCAGCCTAATGGGAATGCAGGCCAAAGCGCTAGATTCTTTAGTCTCTCCAGGTTTGTGTTCAAACCGTATGACTGCCAGGGTTTTGTCATAAATAGCTGTGTTATATTACAAATGAGCAAAGCAGAACCGACCCTTTCTGCTCCCTAAATGTTCCACCTGAGGACGATAGACACTCTGAAATTGGAAAAAAAAATTCAGAACCATTTAAAATGTTTGTTTGAAACAGAAATTTTGAAGGTAGGTTGAAACCTGACTGATGCTGGGATGGGAAACACTTTTTCTTTTGTTCCAAAACTGCTGATCAGAATCATTTCCGTCAAATCTGACTATCTTGACTCTGAGTTAAGTGCATGTGTTGGGAATAAAAACAAGCATCATAAATGGAGCTCCGAAAGTATGATTCACCATAAAATAAAGAGCAGAGCCTCAATTACAATTGAAATATAAATGCAGGCAAATGCAGACCATGACATTTATCTTAATAAACAGCAGCGGAGAAATGAGCTAACATCACGTAATAAGTTTTGGGTGTAGGTTCAAACTGACTGCAAATTGTTAGATGTCTGTTTACAATTAAAGATCTTTCTCAACAGCAGCCAAAATGACCTAATTTCAGTGTGTGTACTTTGAAACTATTGTTTGTGCTTGTTTATATATTTGGAATATATTATAACGCCCCTGTTCCCACTTTTGTGAGGGCAGGTATTTGAATATTTTCTCTGTTACATTCAAAGATACAATAACACTTCACACAGACCCACACTTACTTCTCTCCAAAGCACAATTTATGTTAATTTATGAGCTTTATTTCATGTAAACCGAGACTCAATGCCATAAACATAAGGGTAGGACCTTTTGTTACACTAATGCTCACATGCTTATGCAATACACACTCAGACACACAGACAGACACAGTGAGAGCTCTAATGTATTTTAATGGGGTTTCAAATGTAACCCTCTGGGGCCTGAGGGCGTTTTCTCGAGTCTTACATATCTTCTAAAATTCACATTTTTAAAGCACTTGCATAGAGAGTGAGAGTAAGGACACAGGAAAGGAGAGTCTGCATATTTCAGCAACATTTAAAACACATTTTTACACAGGTTTCTTACAAAGATATCAACAGAAATATCATGAAAACCGCCCCAGCCTGTCTATAAACCCCAGAGGGTTAAACTAGACCCACAAAAAGCAGGACAGGAACAGGATATAGTTATGTCAATCCCAGTATGTGTCTCCTATTTGTATATCGTAGTGTCTTATTTTCAAAAACGCTCCATTTTAACGGCCTCTGTGTCTCATACACACATTCCTATTACCGTATACACTCACACACACACACACACACACACACTACAAATACACTGTAGATATAGTCACTGTAATAGCATAGCAGAATGACAAAGAGCATAGAAGTAGTAGAGATCAATTGTTTGCTTCAGTGGAACTGAAGTGGAACAATTTGACACAATAATAATCTGTAACTTCTTTTATAATATATTTATCATTTTTGCCAAACATTCCCCAATTCTAATGACCCCAAAAACAGGTTCTGCTTCATTTACATAGTAAATATTAGTGAGCATTAGTGAGTATTTCTAGGTTTTTGACTGTTGCTCAGACAAAACAAGCAATTTGTTTGGGTTCTGGCAAAATGTGATTTTGATTTTTTTTCACATTTTTAAATTTTTTTTTTTACAATTCATCAACAGATTATTCAATGAAGTCCGTTTTCTTCAGTCTTTCCTCTTTCTTCACTACAAAAGTGAGAGGTTGTCCTCTCATTTAGTGACAGGGAAACTCCTCTTGTGTCTAATCATTGTTCACGTCCCACCTCCTGTTACCCTCCTCTCAGACAGGCGTGGTCCTTCTGTTGGCAGCACAGTTTCCAGGTAGAGTCTCCGTGTTGTTGTCAGCAGCAGTACTTAAATCATCCACAGGAAAGTCGCTCTTACCATCTTTGAGTGGCGAGGCTATGGTGTAGAGCATGAAGTCTGAGCCCACTGTCACTGATGTGGGCAAACCTGGCAGGACTTTGGATTCAGCAGGGATGGACGGCTCTCTGTCCCCCACCAAGGATGCTCGGAAGGAGTGCGAGGCGGAGTCCCCTCCGCTCTGGTTGCTCCTGTAACTGTATCGGCGGCAGCGGTTCTGGTAGTAACGGTTGCGGTAGTAAGATGAGTTGCGGGAGACTGGCGGCTTTATGAGGGAAGGTCGTCCTTTAGTGCGCAGCTGTCTGTGCTTCTCTATGAACACATGCACTGCCAGAACGCCCACCATCTCAGCCAGCACGAAGGACAGGGCTCCAAAATAAAAGGACCAACCGTAGGAGTAGCTCTTCTTGTTGTCGCTCTGGCTGGGGTCACCCGAGTTGGCTGATATGTACACAATGATGCCAATAATGTTACTGAGACCTGGAAGAGATTATAGGGATGGAGAAGGTCAGATGGATGATGACTACTGTAATGTAGGTGTGTGGACATTAGATTTGTGTGTTTCTGACCTGCAGAGACAAAGAGTATACCCGCGCAGAGTATTACATTATAACGCGACTTGTAGAACTCACTGGCAGCTACGCACACGCCTCCAAGGAATAACAATCCCACACTGAGGATGGGGAAGAGGCTGGAGGCTCGAACTGCTCCTGAGGAGAAGAGGGGAGAGGATAATGGAATGGGACATACATGACATTTTATTACCGGAGACCATTACTATTGTTATAAATCACAGTTGTATGAGCACATTTGTTACCCACGCAGTAAATACTCTGCAGCATCCTGCTCATAGTCTGCATCTTCAGCAAAGTGATCAATGTCTTTGCAAACGCCTCGAAATGTCCCTGCAGAAAAACAGACAATAAATACATCACAGTGTATCCGTTTGATAATGTCGTTAGCTCTGCATCTCTCTGCTCTGTATCTTCATAACATCACATGCAAACAGATAATTATAAGTCACAGTACACTTTTATTCCTGCTTTTATATCACTCAGTTCCAAACCTAATAGGAAATATTTTTATATTTTATTACTCTGCATATCAGAATATGAGCGTCACAGGTAAATATTTGTCTGCATGAACTATTTCTTCTACTGGTTGACTTTTGTTGATACCTATTTTGTCTTAAAATGAAAAGATGCCACATCACAGGTTTGTTGTGGAGCAGCTTAATCTGAGGCCGGTCTCCATCTCAGGTAGTTTGGGGACATTTTAGAAGCCCGAAGTGGTGAAAATAGCCAATAAAAAAAATGAGAGAAGTCATCAAATATTTTTTGTATCTTTCCTCTCTCATCCTTTAAATCATTTTAGGGCCACTCAGTTTTTTTCTTGGGGCTTCATTTGGGGGTCTTGACCCATATGTTTGACCACTAAATCAGATGAAAGAAATTTGACATTTTGGTTCACTGGGAAATAAACCCAAAATCACTACAATAACAATGCAGCTTCTCAAAATACACAATACAAAATACAATTGAAGTTATATAATAAACAAGTGCAAAATTAATGCTTCCTATGGGTCTAGTTCAATAAAACTGTCAGAAGCATTTAAAACTTACCAACAAAGCTTCACCAGCTCTTCACATTTCATTTTTAAACAGCAGTGTTGATAATGCACTTATTTTTTTATTAGCCCTATAACATTCATTGGTAATTATGTGAGAAAAAACCATACATTTGACCAAACCCCATGTTCTGCCAGGTAATAAAGAGTATTTCAGTCAAACTACAATTTCACTTAGATGTGGCTGTAATTTGTTTTAGAACAGACGTTCTACTTTAGTAACCTGAATCACGTTCACATGGCACGAATATTTATGTTGCCAAATACAGTTTTGTCTTTTCAACACCTTTATTTCTTGAAAAATAACAGAAAAAGAGACAAATTCACAGGAGCCAAGAAAAAGTGAGACAATGTAATTATGTTGCTGGCAGGCTTGAAATGCATGGAAATCCACACTGGCTGCTGTTCAGAGTTTTGAGTTCTTCTTCCAATGAATACTTGTATTTGTGCAAATATTCAGGATAAAAAAGTTTCTCTCTTTCTCTCTTTTCTGCATCTGATGGCTCACCACCTTATTTCTGTGTCAGTGGTCATTACTGGTAGGCCTTCCCCACTGTGAAACAGAGTGATGCTCCACACTGGTACAGGGAACCAGTAAGCATCCAAGTCATAAATCACAAATACTCAATACTGCCACAGTCATTGGTTCTCATAACCTGTAAAGATGTTCATGTATTTTAACTGCACATGTTTCCTGCTCTCTGTAACCTTTGTCCCAACAGTGCCTTGCTACATTGGCAATATATTGATAAATGTGTCCCAAAGTGCTGCACTGATCGACCAGTATTGATTATGTGACGCAGATCACCATGGTTACCAAAAGCAAACTCATTCAGTACACCAGCAGCTGGTTAACAGATTAGAGAGAATGGCACACAACTGAGAAACTATTTATTCTACATATTGGATAAAAATAAGAGAGATGAGGATTTAGGTTGTTTTGCACCATTTTCTTTCCTCTAAACAGGAACAAATATTTTCTGAATGCTACGAATTTTCAGCATCTATGTCCATCAGTCTATATTCAAACTGTTACACTGAAAGTATGAAAGGATAGCAAGTTTTACAGCATCTCAGCTCTGGAAGATATCAACTTTTTTTATTTTTAATGCACAGATCCATACATCAACCTGTTGTCCTCTTGCTTTTTTCTTTGTTATGCTTATCATGTGACTATTTGTTGTTGTTTTCTTTATTTATTGCACATGCTGCACAGACAGCCTTGAGCTTCACAGCCTTCTTTCTGTCTGGCTGCTTCTGGCTTCTTGTGATGCGGACTGATGGACACACACAAATGTGCAGGATTGTTAAGCGTTGATGCCCTGTGCATGCTCTGTTACCTCTCCATTAAAGCATTTTGGAGCTTAGAGAGTGTGGGGCAGCAGAGGAGGGAAGGGGTGAGAGGGATGAATGTAAGAGGGAGAAATGTGAGAGATGAAGGAATCCAATTTCATTCAGAAAATTACCAAAGCAAAGCAAACAGGGGATATTAGGTAAGGGAAAAAGGGGTGCTATTAAAGAGCAATAAATAAATAAATAAAATTAAACTCCTCTCCCTCCTCAAGATGCATCATCAATTTTACCACCGGTCTTTTAATTTTCAATAGACCACTATTGGCTGAAAAGATAAAGGGTATTTATGCTCTATTTTAGTTCAAATATTGTGGAACAAATATTCCCTGCGAACCAGATCAGCTGCCTGATTTCTAAAAACAACTTTTTTTTAGATTCTTTTTAGTTGTTTGGTCTTTATTTTGTTTTCATTCATGTTTGAACGTCTCCTGAATTTGTATTATTTGACGATACTGTTTATTATGTGCATTCAGGAAGCACTTTGTAACTCTAGTTATGAAATATGCTAAAACATATATTTGAATTCAGTTTCTTATGTCTGTCATTTGAATGTAGGCTTAGATTTACTCATCAGTTCTGCACTTAAGTACAGAACTATTTCCATTTTATTAATGTATATAGTATATGCTTTAGTTCATACTTCTAGTCCACTACAATTCAATTCAATATAGTTCCTTTTACTTCACTACATTGATTTGATTAAGATCAGGATTCTTTCTACAAAAGATATGATGTACTTATAAAATAAGAGCCACCATCAACTTTGCCAAGGCTGTCATGTTTTTTGGTTGATCTTTCAGCAGGATTACACAAAAACTACACAACAGTTTCCATGAAACTTTGAGGATGGGTTTTAGGCCAGAATAGACCCAATCTTTATTAATAAAATAGGGTGTTTTTTGTGGATCTTGATGAAACAAATGAAGCATATTTAGAGGGGTGATATGAGTGTGTGCAATTTGGTGCAGATCCAAATAAAAGTCTTGATTAGGGCTTGATTATCTTAAAGGTCACTGTTGGCCCTATAGTCATTGACTAAAAAAACTCCACAGTGTATAAAAATTGAAATTATCTAACTAAAATGCTAATTATCACTCATTCCAGGAAATATCATCATCCATCGATCCACCATCCACCGTCGAACTGTAGAAATATAACCATATAGGCCTATATCATGAAACTTATATCACACAAACTATAACAAAACAACAAACATGTGCGACAAATACGAAACGTGCTGTAATTAACATACCTCGCTGGCTGTACACGACCGAGAGGGAATGAGTCCACTTCAGTAACTTAAGTCTTGAAAAACGGGCATCCCTTCTCACTTTTAACACTGAAACTATGAAAGTGCAAACTTCCAAGCTTCATTCTTGGAGATGCAACAACTAAAACTGTCCCAAACACAGAACGTAAGTGTACTTCCTACGTGGTATTAATAGAAAACAGATCAATATTCCAGAAAATACATAAGCAATACATGTAAACAAACATATGAAGCAATAACACATGTATTTATGTTTACTTATTTTTAAAAAAACAATGTCCTTATGCACATTTATTCTACTTTAACACTCACAGAGGCAATTTTTCTGCTTTGAGTTAAAAACACATTTTTCCAATAATTGCTTACTTTCATACTTTTACATAAGTAACATTTTCAAAGCAGGACTACTAATTTGTAATGGAGTATTTCTACATGGTGGTTTTGCTACTTTAACTTAAGTAAAGGATTTGAATACTATACGTTATTCTAGACAGTTGTGCAACATCCTAAATGGGACAGAAATAGAGGGAATGTTCTCTCACAATGAAAAACAATAATAAGCTGTTAATATAATCACAGCAAATATAGCATTTAACACTGAATGTATGCAATTGATCTCATGTGGAAGTAATAAATCTATTGTAGCCCATTTATAAGAGCTGCTAGTGTAGCCTACTTTTTACTTATCACCAAATAATCTTCTTTTACAAATAATAAAGTTGTTAAGCCATGTTTTAACCCGCCTGCGAGAAACCAGTGTATGGCCACACATGCGCAAAAATAGAGTTAAGTGCGTCTGCGACATTGGTGAATGAATTCCCCTGAATTTGGCGCATCTGTGGCCACTTGTGAAGTCAGAAGAAGTACAGGAGTTTATTTCATACCCTCAGTGCAGCAGGTTCTCCACAGACCCGAGTGAGTCAGGACCTCCTCGTTCTTGCGGACGGTGTCGTTGTCGTTCTGGCTCTTGGAGCGACACACCCCGCGGGAGTACAGCCAGTAGTCCGTCCCCACGGCGATGGTCATGAGGCTGAAGGCGCAGAAAGCCCCCGCTGTGGTCAGCAGCATCATCACACCCCGGTTACACAGCCTCATGTCGGCCCGGCCTCCTCCTCCTCTTCCTCCGTCTCCACACCGAGGACTCCTCCAGCGGGCAGAGGCCAGAAACTGTTAAAAACTTTTCCCCGGGTGTCTTATCTTTGTCTGGATCCGTTCGGCTGAAGGAAACTCAGATTTTGTGCACATCCTCTGCAGCATACCCTATACCCGTATAGTTGGATCACTGTGCGGGTCGTTTCCCCTCAGCCACATGTTTAAGACGCACTGAGATGTTTCCATGTCAAAAGCGCAGAGGAGGAGGATCAGGAGTATTTCCGTTTAGTCAGAAGAGTAAAGACTGATCGAGGGGTGAACAGTGGAACAAGGCAAAATCCTCGTAAAACAAAACGTTGTTGGGGAAAAAAGCGACAGAAGCGCTCCTCTGGACACTGTGCTGACTGCTGGATGATGTCTGTGCGCAAGTGTGCGAGTGTAAGAGAGCATCAGGGAAACCTGTAACCTCATCAGTTCACAGGGCAGCCCACCAGCTCAGCACCATGGACAGCAGCGCAGTGTTACGCCACAGATGCTTCATTAAGTGCTGTGGTCATACTGGTTGTCATGCTTTCTTCAATAATTATTGTAACCTACACAAAAAAAACAACACATTGATGTGTTATAATGCACCAACCTAACAATCACCTTAAGTTTCCTTTGTAGTGGCCAGATACTTATTTATTATAAATAAAAATAAACTATTTATAAAACGTATTCATTAAATTCATGTCATTATATCAGTTCTAAATATTTGACGAACCTTAGAACTCAATAATGTTTAATTCTACTATGAGCATTGTCTGTCACTGCCTTATATTTCATGGATGATCTTTTTCAGAGAAGTATCTGTAAGTAAAAACAATGTCTTTACCAGAAAATGTAGAGGATTTCAGGGTTTTCACATCCCTTGTATTGCAAAGGTTTTCTTAAAATCAAGACACTTTAATGTATCCAAAATAAAAGGCTTAAGTGTCTTGTGTCTTCAGATTTAGACATTTTCATGGTTTTAAACAAACTGAGGGCAGGAAGAAAGTAATTTCATATTTGCTGAGTTTATCATGTCTTCATTGTAGTACTTGAAGTACTTTGTGGATATTTAAGTAAGTAAAACAATACAACCAGGGGTGTCACCAGACCCATTTTAATGGGACACGTGCTCCAGGATTGATCTGCTGTGCACCAGTAAAATCTCACTGTCAAATTTTAACAAGCTCCTCTACAGTATGTACAATAATGATAAAGAAAAGACCATCTTTCATCAAAATCTGAAAATGTTCAAATTTGTGTTCAGAATACAGGTCACTATTATTTTTGGAGACATGTTGTCGATCTGACCCTTGTTTTGACCCATTATGTTCCTAGTTCTAATGCAAAATGCTCAGACAATCTCATCTCAAACGATCTTTGATCTGTTAAACTGATTATTTTCTCTTCCAAGAAACAAATCTCACTTTTTATACCAAGTCTTTATTTTTTCTGTCTTTAACTAATTTGTCACAGAGAGCATGCAGACAAGATGCAGACTATTTGTTAAGAGACACCATACTGAATTGTTCTTGCTATATTAGGGTACTACTCATGTAGCAATACTTAATTTCAAGAACGTTTTCAACATCTGCTGCTCAGTGCAGAAAATTATCATATATACATTCTAATCTGTATTTTTTTTTTTTTTAATTTTATATCAATGTTTCAAACTTGTTGCACTTGGTGTCACCATGTCAACAAATGCTGTAGTGGTGGGAGATCTGGAATGTCCAACCCAATAAAACACAAGAGCCAGAGTTACTGAAATGATATCATGATAGTTCACTTTAATGTGGGTGGAATACTGCAAGTGTCTCTAATGCGCAGGTAAAGACGGCGCATGCAACACATTGTTCTGTTAAACAATTTCCTCATGTTGCTTTATAAAAGTTGCTTTCTTCTCCTCATCCTCCTCCTCCTCTTCTTCTCCTTCTCCTACATTTTGCATAGTAAACACTTTATTTCCCCCCTCTTCGTCTTGTCTTACACATCTCACTTCTCCCTCTTAAAATGTACCGTAAGTGCTAGCTGGGGGCAGGAGAGGACTGAAGACAAAAAAAAAAAAAAAAAAAAAGACAAAGTGAATATTTAAGGAAAAGAAAGAGGAGAAGTTAAAAATGGGAAAACAAAGCAAAACATTACAGCTGAGAGGGTTGGCAGGGATAAAGTGCAGTGAGGGATAGTGTAGGATAACATGGAAACCACTTCTAGTTCATTCCTATTTACACATACACTATAACACAGGTAATACAGAATTATTACATCTACTTTATATGTTCACATTTATAGTGAAGGACAGCAAAACAGTGTTCAACCCCGTGCTTTATAAAGCAAACTCTTTAGCAACGTGTATACTGACACTATTAGAGACACAGCATTCGGAGTGGGAACTAAAACCTGATCGGAGCATGGACATTTAAAAACTCACTTGCATCGATAAATTTGACACACCGAGGTTTTTATCCTCCGTGGTGTCAAGAGCAAATCTTAAGGAATTATTGCACCAACAAATATGGCATGCTTAGAGGAGCTGGACCACAAAGACTGTATAGGCCTACACAGCACTAACCCACTGCATACACAGTGCCATAGAGAAAAGAGAGAGAGAGAGATTAAGTAAGAGGAAAAAGACAGAGACAGATTTAAATATCACTGCCCAACAGGCATTTTGAGAGATTCATCTTTTTTTCTTTTTTTTTTTGCATCAATTTGGAAGACGAGACGTGCTTAAGACTAAGTTCAGGACTAACTTTGACATGAAGCTATAAATCAGGACTTTTTTCATTCAAAACCCCTTCAAACCACAGCCTGCACAGACACGTGTGTGTGTGTGTGTGTGTGGAATACATGACATATTGATCGTGGAATGTTCATGACGCAGCTTTTAGAGGTCGAAGAGAATAAAATCAAGTAAACAGACACACTGTTGTTACCCGACAGAGCACATACATACAGTTACACATTCACTATGAGTCTTGAGTGCCAGACTATGCATCGAGCCGCTTCACCACGAGGCCAGGTGGAGATTACTGGAAACTGGCCTGTTACCGGTCAAACTCAGTCCCACTGTGACCAACCAGCAGCAAAAGCCATCAGCAGTTTGCATTTTATTCTGCTGTTTATGTGTTTGTAGGTGTGGTTAAGTGACAAGTGCATGTTTTATGATTACTGTCAACTTTAATGAGGCATTGTGGCTTTAGCGACGGTGGTTGGAGTCTAACGGTGCGATGAGATGCTGGATGAGCCTTCGATAAATGGACCCGGGCTGGAGTAAAGTCTTGTCTGGGCTGCATCTAACCAACGTGACATCCTCAAACTTCTATGATGAATTCGGGGTTGGTGTAGGAGAAGCCTTGAAACTCGTTCTGGTCCAGATTCATGATGAAGAGCTTGTCTGTGGGTGTCAGCTCCACCACCATCTTGGTGAACTCCTTGTCAAAGTTGCCGACGTCACGGCGAGATTTCTGAGAGAGGAGGAGGAGAGAGAACGCGTTAGGAAAATACTGTTAAAGTGAATTTGTACAGCGTTAATAAAAAAAAAGGCAGCTGAGAAAGATGACGGCGATAGAAGCACAAAGATGAAGGTGGAGAAGGAGGCGAGGAAGATGAATTGTTTCAGCACATGGAAAGAAAATTTAATTATTTGCAGAGGTGGGACAGAGTCATCGCTTTGCAGGTCATGAGTCAAGAGCAGTGAAGTCTAAGGTCAAGACAAATAAGTCTCCAGTCAGACACGTTGAGTTTAGAGTCCTAAACAAAGACATTTTTTAACCTATACACTTAGTATTGCATCACTACTTAGACAAAAATTAAATATTTCTTCAAAGAATCAGGTATATCTTGACATACAACAGCTCAAACAAATTAAGGGAACACTTAAATCACACATCGGATCTTGATGAACGAATTATTCAAGGTGAAAATCTTTACTGATGTACGTTGTATAATTTGTTGAGAACAAAATGACGTAACAACGATCAATGGAAACCAAAATCATCAACCATTGAGGGCTGGATTCAAAATCACACCAAAAATCAAAGTAAAAATTTAAATCACAGGCTGATCCAACTTGTGTGAATTTCATCACAGCAACTCATAATGTGACTCAGTAGTGTGTTTGGCCCCCGCGTGCCTGTATGCACTCCTGACAACGTCTATGTTCCTGATGAGTCGACGGATGGTGTCCTGGGGGATCTCCTCTCTGACCTGGATCAGGGCATCAAAGAGCTCCTGGACAGTCTGTGGTGGTACTTGGCGGCGTTGGATGTACCGATACATAACGTCCCGTAGGTGCTCAATTGGATTTAGGTCAGGGGAACGTGAGGCCAATCAATGGCATCAATGCCTTCATCATCCAGGAACTGCCTACACACTCTGGCCACATGAGGCCAGGCATTGTCCTGCACCAGGAGGAACCCGGGGCCCACTGCACCAGGAGGAACCCGGGGCCCACTGCACCAGGAGGAACCCGGGGCCCACTGCACCAGGAGGAACCCGGGGCCCACTGCACCAGGAGGAACCCGGGGCCCACTGCACCAGGAGGAACCCGGGGCCCACTGCACCAGCATAAGGTTTGACAATCACTCTGAGGATTTCATCCTGGTACCTAACAGCAGTCAGGGTACCGTTGGCTATGACATGGAGGTCTGTGTGACCCTCTAAGAATCTGCCTCCCCAGATAATCACTGACCCAACGCCAAACCGGTCATGCTGGATGATGTTACAGGCAGCATAACGTTCACCACGGTGTCTCCAGACTCTTTCACACCTGTCATTTGTGCTCAGTGTGAACCTGCTCTCATCTGTGAGAACGGGGCGCCAATGGCAGACCTGCCAATTCTGGTGTTCTCTGGCCTGGACGTTGGACCCTCATGCCTCCCTCATGGAGTCTGTTTCTGACAGTTTGGTCAGAAACATGCACACCTGCCTGCTGGAGGTCATTTTGAGGGGCTCTGGCAGTGCTCCTCCTGTTCCTCCTCACACAAAGGAGCAGATACCGGTCCTGCTGCTGGGTTGATGCCCTCCTGGTATCTCCTCCACGCTCTTGAGACTGTGCTGGGAGACACAACAAACCTTCTTGCGGCCGCTTGTATGGATGTGCCATCCTGGAGGAGCTGGACTCTCTGTGTAGCCTGATTGGGCTGCAGGTACCGCCTCATGCTACCAGTAGTGACAAGGACACTAGCAAAACACAAAACTAGAGAAGAATCAGTCAGGAAGGATAAGAAGAGAACGATTGTCTGTGGCCACCACATGTAAAAACATTCCCTTTTTGGGGGCTGTCTTGCTTTTGTCTCTCCATTTCACCTGTTGTCACTTTCATTTGCACCAAAGCAGGTGAAATTGATTCACAATCACTTGTGCTTCCTAAATGGACAGATTGATACCCCTGAAGTTTAACTGACTTAGTGTTATACTGTGATGATTAGTGTTCCCTTAATTTTTTTGAGCAGTCTTTTTATATGCAGGGTCATGACAAGATTTATAGAAACCCTCATGTCAGGGACCACATTTTCCCCATGAAACCCACCATTCACCAAAATCAGTGTGTACATTTTCAGATTATTAAGCTATTTCCCCTTCATTTCACCTGTAAAATTCTATAGTCTGTATGCTTTTGGCCATTGATGATGCAGTCTGCTTTAAAACCTTCTCCACAGTGACCAAGTAAGAAAGGCTAATTTCTTTTTAAAACTCATTTGAAATCATAACAAAATCAGCCTTTACAATTATGTCCTTGCGTTTTCTTAGCATTTCCCGATTGAGTTGCAGTAAAGTGATATCAACAAAATGAGGAATTTTAGTGCTAAAACTTTGGAAGATATTCATTCAATTCTATTAACTCAGATTACTAAAGCCTAGTTTTAATTCAGGTAAACTTCTGAACACAAAGATAGATGTTTTCCGCCATAACTTCACTAGGCAAGAGGAAAGATAATAGGTTTTCAATATGGGCAACCGTCTATTTAGCAACAGAATTTCACATTTGTGAGCATGTCCTTTAAGTGCAGTCGTCGTCCATATCGGTGTTAAATTCTTCATCAAGTTGAATGTGTTTTTTTTATTTTGTCAAGTACCGTCTAGTCCACACCTCTGATCGTCTGTAAATGGTTGAACCACAATGAGTCTAGACTCAGGAAAACACATTGCATAGAGGACTGCGTGGCTCAAGTCAACAAAAAACAAACACATCCTGCCGACAAACCCAAGAAACACAGTCAAAGGATGAAAAAGACCCAACCAACACTTCAACAGTACAGATGCAGAAAGATCCAAGACAAGCTTCCAAAAGCAGAGAGAGGGAATGTTCCAGTACAGAATCGATAAAACAGACCAGCTGCAGACCAAACCACAACCGGAAAGAATTTCACACAGGGAAGTGAAGCAGTGAGCCCCAGGCAAGACACACACACACACACACACACACACATACACACACACACACACACACACACACACACACACACACACACACACACACACACACACACACACACACACACACACACACAAAGCATTTATTTTCCTACCTCCTCCTTTAGTCTCATCACAGGACTTCCAGCTGAAATGAGGAAGGGCTGGAAACTTTCCCACCTTTACCACTGGTCCACGAATTCACCACCAGTTCAGCTCATTTTGTGCATGAAGCCGGTGTGGCAATGCAGAGTTTTATCTTTGCGTGTTTGTCACGTGGCATGTGGATGACATTTAATCTTAACCGCCCCCCCTCTGTAGCTTTGTTTAATTATGTTGTAATAATTAATAATTAATAAATGATTGATAACACACAGTTTTTGTAAGCAGATATAGGTGTAGGCATATAGTTATAACAAACTGATTTATAAACACTCATAATATCTGCTTGCAGCTGTATGTTATAAACAACTTTTCAAGTGTTTATATTCTGCTTTTACATTTAAAATACACGCACTCCTTGCCAAGAGTTAAATAGGAGGATCGATACCTCTCTCATGTCTGTCCATTAAATATGAAGCTACAGCAAAGGGATGGTTAGCTTAGCTTAGCACAAACTCTGACTGCAGAGGGAAACAGCTAGCCTGGCTAAAAAAATATTCCAGCACATACAACCTCACATAAAAACCACACATTTTCGTTTTATGTTTAAATGTTTGGACAAATTAAACAGCATGCTAATTAGTGAGCTTTAGAGGTGCTAGTAGGCTAGCTATGCTACGCTAAGCCAGTTGTTTCCTGGCTCGCGCTGGGTTTCCAGATATGAGAGAGGAACTGATCTCTCATCCAAATCTCAGCAAGAAACCAGACATGTATTTACCAAGGTGTTGAACTGTTTCTTTAAAGTGTTTCCAGTCTGGGTGTAGGAACAGTAAGAAGGCACACACAGGGAGTCTGGTAGGCACCAGTGAGTATATTATAAGTTTCCAGTCATACAGGACAATTACACAATCCACAGAAGCATCGCTCTCATCCAGAACAATTTATCCAAATATCTCTCTGATATAACTTGATATCATTTTTTTTTTGCGCTTTCATATCTCTAGTTAAGTCACCATTACCATCATCACAATAACCATTTGCTTCTTTTCACCTGGCAAAGATCGTCGTCTTTATCAGTGAGCATCTTTGTATAACACAAACAAACCTGGGATGTCACCATGCTGTTGTCTCCCTTTTTGATACGAGCTCCAAAAACAAGATTTGACACATTGTTACTGACCTGCATCGCTATACACAGCTACAAAAGGATAATGCAACCTGCCTCACAATGAAACACGTCTTCTCAGACAATTCATTTTATACATGAAAATGTCTTTCCAAGGGTACAGTATTGTTGGATAAAAGATAAGCTATAATGCATATTCTAATCATTATACATGTATTGCAAAATGGCACAAGATGGCTGCCCTTCGTCACAGTTATTGAAGACAATATCTCTTCGCATCGTCATGATTCGGAGTCCTATTTGGCACTTTTGGACATCCCAGCTTCACAATACCTGACAGGGCTCCATCATATGTAAAATCCTCTAAAAATGGTTGTTTCTGAGATAAGAAGATATGCCTTCTGTCATTTAAAAAAAAAACAGTGTGATGTGGGAAATGTTTTCAGTAATGAATCAGGGGCTTTCAGTCAAAAATCACTCATGTGACATGACTTACATTCTTGGAGACTGCAAGGATGTAAAGATCTCTATCCTCCGACTGGCAAAAAAATTCAGATACGCTCACTAATACTGACTGAACAGAAATTGTAGACGTATTTGGTCCTACACACAAAAGTAAAGTCACCATTAGGAAACTGATTATTACTCAAACAATCATAGCGAAGCAATTGATTGGTTTTCACTTACACTGTATGAATATTACCAATATGTGATCATAGTACACGCATCAATATTACTGATAGGCCGTTATAGTCAATATGCAATTACAGGGAGGGTGACGCAGAGACCCAGCAGGTTGAGGTCGACCCTGAGGTCAGATACTAACACGAACCTGCTGGTGTGAGCAGCCAGGAAGAATTCATTAGCAACATTTCTGCACTTTAGATAGAAATACAGCCAGTAGCGCTGATATGAGAACAGCAGTGAAACATGACATGCTAAAACAAAGTAAACTGAAAACAGTGTCACTGCTGGAAACAAGACTAGTCTCCTCCTGGCAACTTGACACATGAATATCTGATTATTTCTCCAGATTCCTAGCATTTAAGAACCTGTCTGTTTCCATCTGAATGTTACAGATTGGCATTTTGAGAGACTACACTGTCCAAGAGTTAGATGAGAGGATTGATACTACTCTTACGCAAGAATATTAGGTACAGGGCTGGTGCCAGAAAGCAATTCGCCAAGCTTAGCATAATTGGAACCTGGGGGAAACCGCTAGCGTTGGTCCCTGAAAAATATAGCCACCAGCAAGAAACGTTAAGACATTTTATCTTCGCTGCAACCACAACTACCTTTAAAGTGAGGGTCACATGATTGATGAGGGATACACTATAGCTAGGGAGGTAATCTGTTACTGCCAGCTGACTACTACTGGCTGTGCAAACTCTGAGCTTGAGCAAGTGTTTTTCTTGGCAACAGACCTTTGTATTAAAGAATTTTGAAAAAAAAGAAAAAGACAAAACTTACGTTCTGAATATGATACCAAATGAACGCGTGCAAAGACAGCTGCGAACAGCATAGATGCATAGTCGTAGTTGTTCTGTTGATACTACTTCCTGGAGTCCGACTGAGGATGAATTCCACACATACGCACATGCATTCTGTAGCTCGTTTAGCCTAGTGGTCACAACAAAAACTGAGGCGCATAGTGTCAATACAAGGCCTATGCATTACACCCTCTGATGGCGAAATTTACATCACACAGACCCTAAAAGACCCTCGTGCACCTTGTGTATCTTATGTATCTGCAGCCATGCTCTAGCACCTTTGTGCAGAGAGGTTAAAGACCTGCTCAAAATGACGTGCTAATGTTTACCATGCTGTTTCGCAGGTATAAAAGGTATATAAGTCTTAGTTTAACATTTTAGCTTGCTAACGTTTTCAAATTACAAAAGCACAAATACAGCTGAGGATGTTTTTTCTCGATTACAGTCTAATCACAGTTACAAGGTGGAGCTGCAGTAAAAATAAACCAAACAGGATTATTAAGCTTTACTGCAGTTTTTTTTTTCTTTTTTTGCTTTGCTGTGGAGTTTGACTTTTCATGGCCAGATATTTGATGCACTTCATCACTGATAAGCTTCTTATGGTATCAGTGAACAAGTTAGCAATGCTAACAATTAATTTAATTATGCATTAATCTGTCTCCTTTGCTCATGTGAACCTAACCTAACAGCTATTAGTGCTTCTTAAAGAATTTCAAATTTTTAGGAAGAGTTATATCATGTAATTTGTTTATTACTTTCCTGTTTGTGTATGGAATAAACAAACTATGTAAAACATAGCCATTTCCTCATGTTTGAAGTTTTTATCCTAAGATATGCTAATTGTCTTGTGGCTCCAGCTCTGTAACTTATGTACAGTCATGAGATTGATTTAATTTTTCTCAACTAACACTTAAGAAAAACAAATAAGCGTATTTCCCAAAATGATGCTGAACTATTCCTTTAACATCTCATCCTGCCCAATGCAGCCTGGATATGAACTCATGGTGATTCTATTATTTTTTATATGTTTCCGAGTTGTGGGGGATTACTAGTGGAACCCAGCGATATGTGGCATGATCAGTGAGTTGTGTGAGGGTACTCAGGATTAACAAATGAGAAGCCTTGGAATTCTTCCTGGTCCAGGTTGGCTATAAGCTCCTGATCTGGGGGGGTCAGCTCTGGGGGGTGGCGCGTGAAAAAGCGATCAAAGTTCTCCGCATCACGCCCACACTGCCGTGGAGAGGAGAGGAGGAGAGGAGAGAGAGATGGGGGGGAGGGAGGATGGAGTGAGTTTGATGAGGGTTGTGAAGAAAAAAAGGACAACAACAAACACCAAGGAGAAAAAAGAGAAATACAACTAAAACATGGCATCAACCAATCGAATCACTCACAGCCGGAGCTGTGGATTTCCATTGGTCTGTATGTGAGCCAGTGACATTTCAGCTTCATCATTGGTTACTACACTCACAAATCTCAGCTCTGCATTTGTCAGAGTAGTGAGCAATGGCAGGATATGGTTGGGTTTGGGGGATGAGCGATCCAATCGTCTCTACGACTTACCTGGAAAGTTTGACTAAGTGTGTCATTTCTTTCCTTAGTATGACTAAATGCTAAGGTCATAAATAAAGTTTGGATAATATTCAACAGCTGAAGAGTGTTTGAGTGTAAAATACTCACAGCTTTAGGTTTGAAAGGTGGCTGGACCTCTTTATTCTCCAGCTTTTCCCAGTCTATATAGCGGAAGAAGGCGTGCTCCTTGATGTCTCTCTCCCCCTCTGGACCGCAGCCCAGACGCTTACCTGGATGCTTGGTCATGAGCTAAAATCACAGACATACAAGGTGAGAGGGTGGAAAAGTATGTCTGTGTGTATCTATGGTACCTTTCCAAAAATGATCCCTGTACATTAAGCCTTCATGACAGTTTTTCATTCTGGATGAAATGAGGAGGAGGACGTCACATGTAGGGGAGGTGATTAGCTCAGTTAGAGGTGGAAAATACACTAAATGTATTCCATTAGCAAAATTCATCACAGTTTTCATTAAAATGTATAACTACTACTTGTATGTTTATACTGTACATATCTCATCCATAGCACATTCACACTGTATTTATTCTACATATGTATATTTGCACTTTACTGCTTCTGCACTTCTGGTTTGATGCAAAACTGCACTTCATTGCCTTAGTATCTGTACTATGTGTCATGACAATAAAGTTGAATCTAATCTAATCTAACGTAATAATAGCTACAGCAACTACAGTCACCTCACCACAACCAGCAAATCAATGAAAAGTTGATTTCCCCTTTACTTTTAAAGGGGAAGTCCATGGATTTTATACATTAAAGTCTGCTTACACGTCTTTGGTAGTACTACTGCATACTGCATATGTGTAAATATGAAGCATTTGGTGGCTTCAGAACAGGCTGTGTGAATTATGATAAATACCACGAGTGATGTCACTTGAGTCAGCGCGGGCAAGAGTTGAAGACAAGTTTGAAAATAAAATAAAAAATCTGTTGGTATGGAATTTGAAAGAAGCGCTTTTAACAGAAGTGACTTCCTGTGTCACAGCAACAATGTTGCTTTTTATTTTTTGGTCAAAAGTGATACATTGTGTTTGATAATTGACACAATATCACAAAACATAATATAGCGATACGCAAGTTGAAGAATATTACATTACGCCCCAAATGGGGAATTTGCTTGTTTGTTGTTGAGTTAGTATTTATTAGCATTTTTTATTTTTCAAGGTATATTTGGAGGCCTCTTAAAAAGCAGAGGACGTCCTTTAACAAATATTCAGGTCTGGAATCAACAAGGATTTTTGTGATAATATAATATAATCCAAATATAAAGGTATAAAATGTGATATAATATATCAGCCTCTTAAATCCCTCAACTGAAAGGACAGATGACCAAAATGACTCCCTAGTGATATGAAGTATCTAACTGTAAATATAGGCCTACACCAAACAATCAGCATGTGCTATCAAATGATTGCTTTTATGCTTATATTACTTTGCTGTACAATGTAGGATTTTAAACCCATCATGAAAAGGCCGCTTTACAAAAGCGTAGCTATGACAGATTTTTGCACTTTACCAAAATGTTCACAAAGCAGGAAGATGGAACTTGAATTCAAATCTGTCACTTGCATAGTTGTTTAGGGGTAGATGAGACTGACAAATTAGCTCTGCTGTATTCTCATTGTTGGAGTTATTCTTACACATTTTTAAGTCCAAACCAAAAGCTCTTGGGAAAGATTAAGACTGAGTCTATGTGGTTGTGTGTTAAGACATGCGCCCTCACCCCCTTGCAGATAGCAACAGCTTCTTTGGACATGGATTTAGGGTAAGAGACATGATGCTCCATGATCGACTGGAACAGCTCATCCTCATCCTCCCCGTCAAAAGGCGGCTGGATGGGCACAAATATACTTCATCATTTTCAGTGCTTGTCATAATTGTCTGTTCTCAATGAAAACGTTAAAACAGCGAATCCATACAAACCTGTCCAGCAAGCATTTCATATAGCAGTACTCCAAAGGCCCACCAGTCCACAGACCTCCCATAAGGCTGATAAGCTATGATCTACAAGACACAATGATAGAGTCGTTGTTACTCAGGACTTAAAGGTGTAAAAAATAAAGAAGCACCAGTCCACTATCTTACAGCACATAAACACACCTCTGGAGCGATGTAATCAGGTGTCCCACAAAAAGTCTTTGTGGTTATTCCATCATACATGTTTTCTTTGCACATGCCAAAGTCGGCTATCTTTATGTGACCTTCAGAGTCCAGCATCACGTTGTCCAGCTTCAGATCCCTGCAAACACACACAGGTTATCGCTCACACATGTATTTTGTAATGGTCGTAAAAATGCACATTCAGACACATGTTGATTCTCAAACTGACTCACCGATATACGATGCCTTTGGAGTGGAGGAAGAAGAGTCCAATGGCAATCTCTGCTGCATAGAACCTACAATACAGACAAACATCAGTTTCCAAACATGTCTATATATCTGTGTTGAGATGAATACGCAGGATGGTGTGTGTGTGTGGATGATTTGAAGAAAATGTTTTCTGGAATTTTTAAGAAAATTGCACATTTTTCTGGTTTTATTAATTTTAAGTCACATGTTTTGTTATTGTGTATTTCAATTTCAGCACCATGAATACTAAAAGATTTACAGCATGACTAACAACCTTCCTTTTTATCATTAAGCTCTCTGTTTTTGAATGAAAACTTGAGTTTCGTTCATGAAAAGCATTCAAGCAAAATTAGTATTTATTGGATTGCTGAAGGGCTTTTACAAAAAAGCTGCTACGCGAATGAGATAACATGCACAAGAGTCATATTAACAGCTAACCGCCTATTTGTTTTTGGATAAGGGTTTATCCAAAACTAAATTAGCACATCCTTCAAATTCTTTTATAATCAGATGAGCCAATATAATCCAAGGGTGCAGACATCACCACATCTGACAAAGCTTAAAGGAGCAGAGTAGATCAGGAGTAAATGTTGAATTTCCAGTAAAAGGAAAAAAGGAGAAGTACAACAAATTATGCATGACAGAAGAACATAAATTATGTTGTTTTTATTCAACTCTCCTCTGTGTGTGTGAGTGCGCTTACACAGCATGAGGCTCCTTGAACTTGCCGACCTGTTGGATCTGGTACATGAGGTCTCCTCCGTTTATATACTCCATGACAAAATACAATCGGTCCTAGAAGACAAAGATGAAGAGTTAGGCAGATGAGAATAAATAATCAGTACCATTACAAATTGTGTATTGCCATGTTTCTACACGAGCCCGTCTTTAAATGCGATATGTTGTGCACTACCATGGTTTGGAAACAGGAGTGCAACTGAGTGAGGAAAGGTGGTTTCCCAGACAGAGCAAGGACTCTCTTCTCCACCATGGTGCACTCCACGTCATCGTCCTGGATCACCACGTCCTTCTTCAGGATTTTGATGGCATACATCTCATCGGTACCCTTTCTCTCAGCCAACATCACCTGAGGGGCGTCGAAAAAAGCTAATAATTTAGCTTCAGGGTGATTTAATTTTGTTATCCAGCCACTATACCTTCCATTCCCCCATCATAAAAAACCTCTCTTCTACTATTGTGCATCACCTTGCCAAAGCTGCCTTTGCCCAAAACCATGACGAAGTTGAAGTCGGAGAGTTTGACCCGATCCTGATTGCCATTGCTGTCATACTTGCAAACCGAGGAGGAGGAGGAAGAGTCTGTGGGCTTGCCTGGACCCACCCGTGCCCTCTGGAGAGAGACAGAACAAAATGAAAAGCACAAGATTACGAGGGAAGAATGACTAAGCCTCAGACAAACAAAGCAAAACAAAAAAAACACAAAAAAACCAGGACAGCACAAATCAAATCTGCTGTCGTTTTGTGGGACCCACTTCAAATTTCTGTCGCAGCTCCTCATTACCATCCTCTCCTTCCGGCTGAACAGGAACATTAAAGTATTCTCCTTCCTCCTGGGACAGCATCTTAAACCTAAACCCCAGAACAAAAACAGAGAAATGTCAGATATAATGCAGGATTATTCCAGACTGTGATGATAAATCTCTTAGATATTCACACCCCTATTCCCTCCGTCATTGTTATTTCTGTCTAGACCTGTGTAAGTTCCCCAATTATCCACCATCTCCTCGACATCTTACCATCCATCTACCCCTAGTTTCTGTAGCTCTGAGATCCCAAAGGACAGGGATCCCATGAAGTCATTCCTGCTGGTCAAATCCCAGTCCCACACCTCCACTGACAGTCGGCGGTCCTTGTCACTTTCTTTTAGGCCACTAAGAAATTAGAGAAAAAGGGGAGCACACTCAGATGAAAGATGTTCTTAATGAAATGAAAAGCAAGATGACACTTTGATGATTTCAAAGGCATATTGCCTTATTTCTCTCTGGTTTTTTTTCATGCCTGTGCCTTTCCTAGCAGTCACAGCAACCCAGAAAAGCTACAAGAAAGAACTGGGAAAGAATGGGGACAGGGTCACTTGTGTTCAACTTTGTGTTTTTGTGACTGAAAATGGGACCAAGAGAGTATCTGGAAATCTGCTTATCAGGTGTGTGAAGCCTCAGAACTTATCAGGGATTTGGTACACAATGAGAAATGTCTCACAAGGTGAAGGTCTCATTCCAGCTGGGGTTGAGGCAACATTTGATGGTCTTGGTCTTCTGTTTGCTTTCACTCTTTGGATCAGGAATCAGCTTGAGTTTGACGTAGGGGTCCGACAGGCCATTGGGGTCCATGGGCACCAGGTTCTTGGCCTCTTTGACTGTGAGAGGTTGATGACATGGTTACAAAAAGTGTCAGAAGAAAAAAAAATACCCCACGATAATACACACTTTGAAACTGTTTAATGTTGTCTGGAGTTTTTTCATTCCAAAGAACAGCAGGCATTCTGGCCTGACCGAAATAACTCTGGCTATATTTGACAACACGTAACAAAAGTTTAGTCTCTGTTCCTGTTCCATAAGCACAGCTGTCTGAGAGAGAGAGCTGGCACGTGGATGCATGTCCCAGTGGCGATGTGGGTCAATCGTTGGATCATTGATTGACTAATGGACTTTCCAGTTTTAGTCGTAGGCTGATAGCGCTTTGAGAGTTGCTCAGTGTGTGCTGTGTGTTGGTCAATCTGAGAGAAAAGAGACAGACAGAGGAAGAGTGCACTCACTGGTGACTGTGAGAGTATCCCCAGTAATCTGGGCTGAGATTTGGATGCGTCCTCTCCTCTCAGTGTGATCTGTCCCACACAGACTCGGGACATTGGCCACACATCGCTTGTGGATGTTCATCATACAGTCTGAACACAGAAACATCAAAATAAAAGTTAAGTTCCTTTGCTTATGCAGCCCAAAAAAAATCACAAATCTGATCTAGTGTTGGACTTCCATAGAGTTGGGGGACCCACAAGAGACAGGATGAACAATCATTTGGAAAAGATTCAGCAGCAACTACTAGGTCCCCAAAACATTGGATCCTACATTACCCATAATGCAACACCCCTGGCTCAAACACCAATGTTTAGAAACAACATTGTACAACAGTTCAAATGTTGAAGGCTGATTCTCATTAGTGATGGGCCTGAGAAGTCAAGTACTCAAAGTATAGAATACTGACATTTTTTTATATAATGAATTAAGTATATTGACTGTTTTCTGTATGAAAAGTTCACATTTTTGGGATGGGCCACAGTGATGCCATCTATGAATATCTGCACAGCAAAACATTACATGGCAGATCTCATACAACATCATTGGCTAGCAGAGATAGCGTGCGCCGTTGTGATATAAGGGAAGGTTAGTTTGCTCAATACATAAACAGTGACAGGAGATATGCTCCCGTTAAACTTTGTGGGAGGACAAGGCTTCCATTAGATGATGCCATTTGTTGAGCTGCAGTACAAGCATGTGAGTACTTGATTATATCAATTACATAAAATGTCCCTCCCTCCTTCCCATATCTAGAAAAGACATCTTTGTGTGAAACTGGTGCAGTATCCTTGCATACTACAATACTGCATATATTAAAGGATTACTCTGTAAGAGATAGCAATAGCCAACGAAAAACATACGAGAGGTCACTCGACCAGAAATGACATCTGATTTGTTTATATCCAGCTAATGATGGAGCTCAATGAGTTCCACGTTCAGTGAACCTTCCCTCATGTGCTTCTCCCACACAATCTGGCATCTCATTTTTGGCTGCAATTATATCAAATATGTTTGAAAAGTGATCTAGCCTCTGGAATGGCTCGTGACACGGACAGGATCAGTTTTGGAACCAAATTAGAGGACATGTGATGGACTTGAGGGTTTTTATCTCAGATCTAAGAGATGCGTCTGGGAAAGGTAGATTGCAGGTGCACAGCAAAACATGTGGTGTCGGCTGTTTTTACCGATCTTGGAAAATCAAGTTTTTCTTATTGTGCACCTGCAACCTGGAATAACATGCAGGACAACCTAAAGCTCACATCATTTTTATACTTAGGGCAATTTAAATCTTTAGCATTATTGTATTTTACTTCAAGCTGCTCCCGTTTTAGTTCATTCATCTGTTTTCAATTTTAATTGCTCCATTTATTTCTATGGCTCACCATTTTTAATAATTCTGGTTGTTTTTTCTTCTCCTTTTCAAATCATAATTTTTTTTACCAAAAGCTGTCTGTTTGTGTCTGTTGCTGTTTTGGTTTTAATTTATTGTTTTACACTCGGCTATGTTGTAAATGAGGTCTCTGCCTCAATGTATTTCTGAGTTAAAATAACGGTTGAATGAAATGAATCTTTTGTGCCATAAGATTTGTTGTCTGCAGCAGCCCTAAATGGAACATAGTCCATACATTTGTTAATAAAAGTAAAGGTTTTACACTTAAAAAGCAGAGATCTACAGAACTTGATGCTTTTATTGATATACTGTATGTTCGAAGTGATTTTACAGACTAGTGATGAGGATATAATTTTACTTACATCTTACATACATTAGATGCATTTGAAATGAATATTGCTACATAAGCTAAACTAAATAAAGAGGTGTGAGTGTATTTCTTAATGGTAAATGTAAATGTATTTTCTCAGTCTCTCCACTAGATGTCGAGATTGCTCCAATGCACAACTCTGCATTTGCCTCCACTCACTAAAGCTACTGCAGAGGTGAAGAGTGAGCAGGTATTCCATGAAAACAGCTTTTGATTAAAGTATTTTAAAGTATTCAATTCTTCTCCACACTGAACATATCATTCATTTGTTACTCTTAATTGCTATCTGGCTTATTTCAAAACATTTTGTACATTCTAAAGAGGGATGACCCAATCAAATCGAGTGGCAGAAAAACACTTCACAATTCATCGCGGTTGCGACTTCTAAAATATCTAAATCCCCTGCTTCTGTGCCTTGCTCTGTTTGCCCTGTGTTCTTGCTTCCTAAAGATTCAAGGAAAGGACAGGGTCATCAGTAGTGACATCATGAGATCATAACCAAACAACCCTTAGCACTAATCAGTGATAACCTGAAGAATATTTATAGAACAAATATATCACCAGTCTTAATTGCCCTCATATTCTGTATATTAATTAAGATGTTTTTGAAATTGACGAAAGCAAGACGATTTCAGGAAAATTTAAGTAGTTTAAAAAATCTAGTTGTTATCATGAATACAATTTGCAAGAAACCGTCAAATGAAGCTCGTCTATGTGGATGAATAATTAACTTAACAACGCCGTTATGAACTGTGTTAAATACTCGAGTACTTTGAGGAGGAACGAAACCATTCTCTCATTTTCTTTTCCTTCCTGTGTACATCTAGAGATTAAATTCAAATGTGTAAAAGAAACTCTGCATCAAACATTGTGTGCTGCACATACGCACAGAGAGAAACTGTCTACTCACTAAATAATGTCTTTCATAGACGTACAGCAGCCCACTTCCTGTTTGGGTTTTTGTTGCCAAGCAAATAATCAGCAATAAACATGGCACAACAGCATGAACGTAAAGACTCTTCACTCATTATAGTTATGATAGGCTAATATCTCTGCATGGAGTGTCATTGAGCTGATATATTTAAGTGTTAGAAGCTCAGCTGTCTTCATCATATGGTGTTAGGATCTTAGCAGGAAGTGTACAGAGGGTCTTTCTTTGAAAACAGCTGCGGCCAGAAAGTTGTGGGCCTAGAAATAAGACTGAGATGTTTGATTTGAGTTTACTAAAGACGCAAACCGAAATTGTAGCAAACAAAACATGCAGAAGTCTACATAATACCTATGGTGCAGGTAAAATGTTCTGCATATGGCCCCCAAAATAAAAGCTATCATTTGTGCCGCATTCTCAAAAACTGTAATCACACACTCATACGAACAGATATTGATGTACGTACGGTCACATTTCATGCCCTGGTGTATCAGCCCGTAGAGGAGGGAGCCACAGTGGTCACAGAAGGTCGGGCTGGAGTACGTGTGGACTTTAAACTTGTGTTTACTACGAGGATCCTGCAGAGAGGAGAGAAGAAGAAACTTGAATTCAGCATCTAAGATGGTTTCAGGACAGTTCCTGCATCTGTGATGCTTTATTGAAAAGATTCCAACCTGCTTCTTCACGTTTTCCGTTATCCTGTTAGGAGCTATTTAAAGGTTGGATCACCAAAATGAGAAAAAAAAAAAAACATGTTCCACTTTTCTTCTAGTGCTGTCTATCCATGTAGAGAGTTGTGTTGTATTCACACACATCTAGGAGATTATCATAGTGCTATAATATAACCGCAATCAAACCATTTATTGGTCACTCTTCTGCGAGTCTTTTCATTGCATTTTGGAGTTTCTGTCATTATGCTAAAAGAACTCGAATTGATCCAAAATGTGCATGAGGTTGAGGTCCTGGAGAGGCAAAACCATGAGACACATCCTGAGACCCGTGATACGTATACTTTAGGCCACTCCAGTATAATAGAGGTGAATGGAATCTATCCTTTTCTCCTATATGTGTTACCCTTTTCCGTTAAATATTGCCTCTATTAGAACAGGGAGCCAAAGTAAACACAGTGAGAATGAGAAAAAGCTGAGTACTGACTGACTGAGTGAGTTTAGGGGGCGTAGGAGAGAAAACAGCTCTGGTGATATAAGACAAACAGAGATTAATATAATGTGTGATGAACTGGAGACCCGTACAGGGTGTACCCTCCGTGTGTGTGTGTTAGTGAATGAGACTAAACGGCTCATTAACCTGAAGCAGCCAGGCAGCACATTCTCTCTTTACTGCCACGTCTCAGTTTGATTTGGGTCTGACAGCTCAGCAGGCTGGAGGACTAGAGGTTACAATTATGTGTGTGTGTGTGTGTGTGTGTGTGCAAATACAGGAAGCACATGCAAGTACACAAAAAAACAGTATATGTGTTTTTATGACTGTTATATGTAGCCCTTAAGTTCATACATACATAAAATGAATTATAAAACAACAGCCAAGCATTCGGATCTTGATTTTAAACTGAGAGAAGATCAGTTCCTACATTAATACATGCACTAAAGTAGGATTTATTTGGTCTAAAAAGATCTGTAAGTGCATCTTAAAGATTCTCCACTCCACCCAAGTAAGGTTCCCTTGGGAAAATGTGGTCCCATCCCCCACTGCTTACATCTGAGGCAGGTCCCTTGTCGGCTCCCGGACAGGAAAAGGTGACAAATTCATGACAGCGCTTGTGAACCACAAAACAGCAGACTGTGGAGAGAGAGACACATAAAAAAAAAACAGCAGATGTCAATTCAGGCTTCCTTGCTTTGCCAAAGACAGCGACACAAGTAGCAACCAATAATAATCAATATGTCAATTATGTGGCTTTAGTCATTGCATAATAGGCTGGTCATATTTCAGCAGTTCCCATAAGAACAATCAACATCTATCTTTAATTCCACTGAGGAGGCTTGTTGTTATTTAGCTATCTAAGAAAGCTCTTAACGAACTTCAGTGAAATGTAGAGGTGGCCCTCGGAATGAGGAAGAGGTATTTAGATAAAACATAAAACACATAATAATGAAGCAAAAAGTTTGTTAGGTTTTAGTCATATTTTTACATTTAAATTATAAATACTAGCATATATGTATTGTGTTTGTCACTCGAATGTCTTTATAACTGTCGGATTGTGTTATCCTGTTTTCAATATCTGATGTTTTAGTTACTTCTCCTCCGTTAATAATACTTAATTTGTACATATATAAATTGTTATACAAGAAGTCAAACTTATCTGCTGTCGTATTATATATTCAGATTTGATATAGTTACTTGGGTTATGAGGTGCACTCATATATAATATTACACAGACATACATGCAGACAATAAATCTTGCACTCTTTGCAGTTTAGACCGTTATATGCTGGCTGGACACAATGCAGCCTTGGACGTTTGCACTCCTCTAGTGCCCTTTTAGTTAATGCTATTGACTTACAGCTTCAGTTTAGATGATTTATAACGCCCCCATGGTGGGATATCTCATAATCACATTAATCACATAAACATTAAAGCTGCCATCCCACAGTCACCTCCAAATGGCAGCAGCCTCTACGCAAGTTTGGCTAAAAATCATTCAGTGCAGTGACTGACTGAAAGGAATAAAACTCCACACTCTCAGCCACACAGGGCTGCTGATCTCAAACCCCTTTAAAAGAAATACATTTCATGAGGAAACTAAATGACAAAAAATAAAGCTTAAGTTCTTTGGATGGATGCTAACTTGTGTGTGGTTTACACACAAACACAAACACAAACACACAAAGCATATATAGACAGATCCTTTGAGAACACATGATATAAAGGTTAGTTTTGCACAATTCATGACCAAAAGTATTTAAGCACATAGAAAATCTTGCAATAATGTATCACTGTTCTAACTGAAGAGCACATAATTTGCATGTCCATAAAATGGCTCGTGTGTAGAGCTGCATTCTGGAGGCTGATGATTCAAATCATGGTCCGTATCCATTGGCAGCTGAAGCATCAGACCACAGTAAAAAGCATGATAACCTTCTCATCTATGAATGTATAAAAAGAGGCATTAAGTAGACAGTTCACATGTGAAATTAACACTGAAAAAAAATGATAAAACATGCTTTTTATTGGTGGCAAAACCTTCATATGTGAATTTCTGCTCATTAGCATTTTACAAGTGATACACAAACGGACATTAACATGTGTAAACATGAATTTCATATATGCTTATTAAAGGGGCAACTGTTAATAAATAAACTGACCTTTGACTGCCTAGAAACTAAAGACAAAGAGATCCAAACATCCCACGTTAATAGAAAATCCCATGTCACTGACTGTTTACCTCATCAGGTAGACCACCTCCTCTGCTTCTGCTCCCACTTCAATAAACTGACATAAGTACTGTATGAGCACCTCCTACTGTCTTCTCGTGTCACCAACAAGTTCACCAGTTCATCTCCATGGTGAGGCTATTAGAAGTGTGCTAACCAGTTCAACAAAAACACTGCAGCCTTACTGCAGACTTCGACACAGACAACCACTACAGTCTGAGGAACCGGGCAGGAATATCTGGGGCATCTTTAATAATGTTATCCTCACACCTCAAAAGGAGGTTCTGTGTCTCTATTAATAACTACCCGTCGTCTTTTGCCCCCATCAACTATGGTGTCCCACAGGGTTCAGATTTGTGTCCAATTATATTTTTTTATTGTATAGGCCTTCCCTTGGACATATTACAACACAAACACAGTGTTTCCTTTCATTGCTCTGCTGATGATAGATCTACCTGATCCTGGCCTGCAGAGTTCTCCACATGATTACCTATGTGAGGTCAATAATTAGATGTCACAACGTTTTTCTGCAGCTTAACACCTGGTGAAACAGAGATTGTTGTAATTGGCTTCCAGCACAATGCTAAACAAATTCTGCCATCTGCTGGTTCCCTGTTGGAACATATCAAGCCTGCTGCAGAGAACCGTGGAGTTTGAGCAAAACATGACATTATTTCATCCTTCAAAGACACAGAGACCATTTTACAAGCCTTGGTTTCCTCAAGCCTTGACAATTGCAAAAGCCTCTTCACCTGTCTCATCTAAAGTTCTGTAAATTGGTTTCAGGCTGTGCAGAAGTCAGCTGCCAAGCCTTTACCAAGATCCAAGACAACTGACAACATTATGCCTATTTTAGCCTCCTTTGTTGGCTCCCAGTATGTTTTAGAATTGATTTTAAGATCTTACTATGGACTTTTAAAGCTCTAGCTACTTATCTTGACTTTTAGTTACATACTGACTATTATGCTGCCTGTAATCCTTGGAAAGAGGTCTTTTTATCCATTCCTGAGGCATGGCTGAAAGCTGCAGATGATAGAGCATTCACAGTCAAAGCCCTGAAGCTATATGGAAAGAGCTGCCTGAGGAAATCAGGTCAGAAGAAACAGTCCTCTTTTAAAGCTCTGCTTTTATAGGAGAGTTTTCCCTCTTTCTACTTGATTCTATTGTCTGCCCTTTCCTGATTTTATTGCTACTATTTATTGATTTATCCTGGCTGGTTTTATTATTAATTTCCTTGCTTATTGTATTGGTTTTTCTGATGCGACTTTGTAATGTCGCACTCTGTGAGAGAGAAGGCGCTCTGCAAACAAAGATTATTATTATTATTATTATTATTATCATTATTATTATCATCAAAAATCCAATTTCTGTCTGGAGAGGTATAAAAATGTCAGTTGTTGATGCAAAATGTACATCAAAATTTCCCAAAGCCCAAGCTGAAATAGTCAAATCAACAGTCTCAAAGAGATTTAGTTTGATTTATAGAAGACAAAGAAAACCAGGAAAATAATCACATTTGAGATTTTCTGTGAGTCTGCTAATCGATTAATCAGCAAATAATTGTAGCTTTCCACTTGAAAAGTCATTTTTCATAATTACAGGTATACGATGCACGCATGAAAAGGCATCAGTAACATTATTCAACATTATCAAAAAATATTTACTGCCTTGTGGAAACCACTTGGCAACTTTTGAATCGTGCACAGCAGATACATTTTAACAATAAATAAATAAGACTATAACTTTTGTCCAATTCAGTTCTTGTTTGAATTTGAAAACAGCTACAGCAGAACCAAACTGAAATATCAGGACTTTGTTTATTGTTGTGTAAAAAGGGAAGCTGACACAATTATGATCAGTTAAATAATTAATCAAACAGTAACTACATTGATAATCCCTTAAATCATTTACCAATCAAAACCACCAACCTTCTATTGTTCCAGCTTCCTCATTGTAAGGACTTTGTGCTTCCCTCTGTTTTCTTTCTCTATATGTCAAATACACTGAGCAACAGTAGAAACACATACTTTTAAAAACCCAGTATTTTCCTTTCTCTAGCCCTAATCTACTGAAACAAACAAACATGTGATATCACTGTCATACATGACAATGCCAGACCACCAATACAATAAAAAAAATACTACATTTTCACCAACCAGACAAACACCCATACGGCACAATCCAGACTGCACAGCAAATAAATGACCTCTAACAGGCAACAAATGGAAAGAAAAAGGGATCACACACCTCCACCATATTTTTGACCATAATATGCTAACATTCCAACAGCTCATTGATACATATGGTATTAAAAAAACAACAATACTTACAATACATCCAACTAAAACATGCAATAATGATAATAATAATAATAATAATAATAATAAAATAAATAATGATAATAATAATAATAATAATAAATGATAATGATAATAATAATAAAAAATAATCATGATAATAATAATAATAATAATAATAATAAATGATAATAATAATGATAAAAATGATAATAATAATAATAATAATAATAATAATAATGATAATAATGATAATAATATTAATAATAAACAAACAACCAGCACTAATGGACAGTATCAATAAACGTCCGACATCAAACAAACCACTCTCAAAACTGTATAAACTTATAACCTCCAATGACGCCTCACCTCACATTCCAATAAATAAATGGGACTTAAGCATACAGACAGACAACCACTTCTGGAATAAAATCTGCAATAACATCTTCAGCATGTCCGGGAATAATAACATAAGCTTTATACAGTACAACATCATCCATAGAACATACATCACACAACATATGATGCACAAAATGGGACTAGTTGATTCAGACATATGCACTAATTGTTCACTTAACACAACTGATGACTACTTTCACGCACTCTGGCTCTGCCTACCAGTACACCATTTCTGGAAAGAAATCATCACCACACTATCCTTGATGTTTAACTGCAACAGTCCATTATCACCCTCTGTATGCTTACTCAACAATCTGGAGACACTCGACCTATACGCTCAAAAGAAATCACAGTACCCCGACTTATAGCCGTAACTATCGCCAAGAAAACAATGAACTGGAAAAATAGAAAAAAGATCAACATCACACAATGGTTGGATCTCTTGGCACAACAAACTTCCATGGAATAACAATACAAAATATTATCTGTTTTTCTTTCTCATCGCACTGTTGTTGATCTTATTTTTATTTCTATTTGTATGATTCTACGTGTTTTCTTCCTACAGATGAATATAACCAACTCCATTTACAGAAAAAGCCCAGCTTTGTGATTTTTAACTGGTGTGTTTTTAAATAAAAAGTGCCAAAGTACTACCAAACTGATCCGCATAAATACGAACACGTCATGTTGCAAAAACAGCCACTTCAAATTACAAGAGAACCACACACACACACACACAGGGTGACATTACGCTCTAGTTTAATCTTAATTATTCACATTCTCGTTACATTTTCATGAGGCACTGTGGCGACTGGCTGCACTTTTCATTGGTTTCTAGTGGTTAACCAGCAGAGTGCAGATATTTGTTGAGGTGTGAGTGTTTGTTTGTGCAGGTCAATCACATCAATGGACACCTAAATGACATACATTCATTTTTTTCATTAGTGCAGCTTTAAGCCAGTACTGACCAATAGCACAGAGACTGCAGTCACTTGGTATGAAGACGGTACACAGGGTATAACATGATTGTCCATCTGCAGCACTGCACCATGCAAATGAACACACTAACTGTGATCACAGTGACTGAACAAAAAAGGGAAACACAGAGACAAAAAGAACAACACAATGAGAGGAAAAGACAGAATGAAGAACAATTTCAGGCAAAAAGAGGGAAAGATAGACTGTGTGTGTGTGTGTGTGTGTGTGTGTGTGTGTGTGTGTGTGTGTGTGTGTGTGTGTGTGTGTGTGTGTGTGTGTGTGTGTGTGTGTGTGTGTGTGTGTGTGTGTGTGTGGGCAGGAAGGGATGGGGGCACAGCTGGGTTTGAGGCAATGTGAGGGGGTGGAGAATTCATTTGTGTTTCAAGTGTGTCAGAAAGACAGAAAACTGGAGCAACAGAAAACCTGTGAATGATGTAGTCACACTTTTTGCTCCTAAATGTGCTCCGTCTCTCACACACAAACATGCACCTTATGCACGTACACACAAGTACACACTACTGAAAGACAGGCCTAGTGACCTGCCGAGGAGGTCTTAGCTCTGTTGCCTAGCAACCAGGCTGAGCCCTACAGTCGAGTCTACACCCGGCCCGTTTTATCAGACTGACAACGATAACGGCAAATCAGAGCCGACCAGAAAAAAAGATCCACGTGATGAACAGTCAGGATGACAGCGGGCCGACAGTTTCACATCAACAGGAACATCCGGAGGCTCCCCCCATCTTGGATGACAACAAGCCATCATTCAAGCATCAACCTCCCAGAATAAACTGAACTACAGAGATTATTATTATTATTATTATTATTATTATCATTATTATTATCATCATTATTATCATTATTATCATCATTATTATCATCATTATTATTATTATCATTTTTATCATTATTATTATCATTATCATTATTGTTATCATTATTACTATTATTATTATCATTATTATTATCATCATTATTATTATTATCATTATTATCATCATTATTATTATTGTCATTATTATTATTATCATTATCGTTATTATTATTATCATTATTATCATCATTATTATTGTCATTATTATTATTATCATTATTATTATTATCATTATTGTTATTATTATTATCATTATTATTATTATCGTTATTATTATCATTATTATCATTATTATTATCATTATTATTATTATCGTTATTATTATCATTATTATCATTATTATTATCATTATTATCATTATTATTATGCCCAGGTGTTAAAGTGGGATTTGGAAGGTGGGAGAACCCTAAATTCCAGTGTAGAGTGATACGTAATTAGTAATAATATGTAATTGTAATTCTAATTCATTAAATTATTAAATACATAAAAATAAAATAAAAAACTTGACACACCCCTCCTGCCTGAAAACTGCAATCTAGCCGAAACATGAATTGGCTTGACACTATTAAGAATCTGATTGATTGATTGATTTAAGGTACCATAATACTGTTTTAGACGGTTATAGCCCTCTTCAACTCGTGATTATGTTATGTTCATATCATGTAGTTCAGACCGTCATTACAAGTAACTAAATTGGAAAATAAATTTGCTGTAATTCTGAATTTCAGGAATGTCTGACAAATATCCAGAGTTAAAGATCTAACAAGATCTCCCACTTTGTGAAAAGAACTTTAAGTGTTAAAATTATATCTTCATAGGTTACATCTAATTAAAATCCAATACTGTCACAATCGAATCAACTATTTTAAAATGAGCTATAAACTGTTTGTATCTGGTTCTATGACTTGACTAACTGAGATGAATTGATATCACTGAAAAAGAGAAAACAGCTCCTTGTGTGCAAATTCAGAGCATCATTATCGTTTATTTGAAGCTCATTTTGTGTCCACCTGAAGATTGTAATAGCATTGACTCTATTTTTAATTCAGTCTTTGTCTCCACCAACTCATATGTGAGATGTGTGGCTGTTCCTCTGTGAAGTGTTCCACTATGTTCACCACCTAGTTCCTGATTTCAACTGTGTGATAATTCAGTGCTGAGTGTACAATGGGTTTTTACAGTCTCTTCTATGAAAATAGTTTACAGTAAAAAGCAGAATTAAAACATTTATAGGATGTGTAAGACAACTGAAAAATATAAAAGACCTGCACCACCTGCAGGATAAATACACAGGCCTCAAACAGTGGCTTCATGTAATTAGAGGGCAGATCAGTTTCAGCACAGATAAAACAAAGGAGCCCTCAGACTACTTAATCTCCTCCTTTTGTTTGTTTGATGGCAATCTGATATCTGATATTAGCTGCTAGCTAGCATTAAGTACGCAGCAGGTAATGCCACGTTAAACACAAACCAAGAGCTCAGATCAGAATGGTGTCTGATGACCGTCGATGAAGTCCTTAACTAGCAGCAAACTTTTTTTGAAAGCGTTGCACTACAGGTCTCACAATAGGGCTTGGGGGGCTGGGATTGTGGTGGTGGGTGTTGTTACGGGGCAGTTAACTTGCCCTACAATTTTAAATCCATTTCACTTATTCTGATACACACCAAGCTGGGTTTTCACTGGGAGATTCTGAAGACTGCATTTTCCAATCAGGGACTTGGTAAACGTGGTCGGATATAATTACACAGAAAATACACAGGTAGTGGGATTATTCACAAGATTATGTTTGGCATGGCTTGAGGTGCCCGGCTGTCTGGGGGGGCCGGTCTTTGGGGATACATGGGGGTATGGGCTGTTCTGGGCTATCTGGCCTCTGTTGGACTTTGAGGGGGGACCCTTTGCACTGGTAGGGGTCTTGCTGCATGAGCCTGGCCCAACACTCCAGCAACCACTAAGACCTGATCTTCAGTGTTAATTGGGCCCACCAGTGGCTGCTGAGCCAGTGTTTGTGGCCAACATCACTACTCTGTGATTGGTTCTTGGGACTCTTTAGGTTCTGGGCTGGCTGGGAGTGATTGGAATATAAACCACTATCATCAGTGCATGTCCTTTCTGTACTTCCTGTCCTTTTGTCCTTGTCTGTCTTGTTTTGTCTGTGTTTCACACATGGTGGATCACAGCCTCTGTGATGAGAGATAGAAAGCGTTGTACTAACTTAATTTTTACAAATTAGACATTTTACACATCATGCAGACACTAAATTATGAATATTATTTATTCTTTATATTGCCAAGACCAACTTTGACATATAATGGAAAACACCTGAATCCTGTTCTTCATATGTGTCTAAAATATTTCCAACTAACTTGATTTTGAAAATCTTTATCCATATATATGAGCATCTAAAGGTTGGAACATGAAGATTAGCTAAAATAGGAAAAACCAAACATTTTCAGCACCTTGAACAGATGTTTTTGCCTTTGAACAGTCAGTAAGGATTATATACTGTACCTCATACATGAATGACTGGTCAATAACCACAAACACAAAAACATCTTCCTGTTAATGCTGCTGGTATAAACTTGTCAATTCATCATTGACATAATTTAAGTTTTGATGACTGATCTCATTTCAGATTAAAAAAAAAATCCAACTTCAGATTCAAGCTTTCTGTCTTACTGTTTTTCAATTACACACCTTTGTATTTTTGGACTGTAGTTAAAACAAACTGAGAAAATAAGTTCATCTATATGAAAGATTACCATCAAGTTTTTAAAATGATATCCTTAAAATCCTACTGAACCCTAAAACTGGTAAATCTACTGAAAATCAGTCTGTTTTCATTGGCTGGGATTTGTTCATTAAATCCTCATCCCCATCCCAAAACATTCTGGATTGTTTTCCAGATATATTAACATCCAGTCAGCCATTATGACATCTGACATTTACTGATGCTGAGAAGATCTGAAGTGGTTAAAATTCACTGTGAAGGACCTCACAGTGATGCATTGAGATCAGGCGTACATGAAAATGTGCTTCTTCAGCCATGGTGTCACTAATGTGTCTTTTAATCAATATCATGACTGGCCAACCTGTCATCCAGTCTAAACCTGAGATGCTACTTCAACCACTGATCAATCTTTGATCAGGATTAAAATTCAACCACAGTCTTGATCCAATCAATAACAATGACACAAGCCACATTTTTTCAATAGTTATTTTTGGCATTCTTCCTGTAGTCTTTTGTTTTACAATCTGGCCACAAAGACAAGATCAACATGCAATATGTGCATCATTCTTATTTTGTCAGTAAACACTGCTGAAAAGCAGATTTCTTCTGTTCCGACTTGAAGCATGAAGTGTAAAAATGTGTGAAAATCACAGACCTTCTCAGCAGGACGAAAACATGTTTCACTCTGGTCAACTTTTGGTTGAGTTATTTATAACAAGAGCAAATGTCAGTCTGAGATGACACACCTGCTAAACAAAAACACAATGTATGATGAAACAAGAGCTCTCAGTTCAGTTGAAGTTCTACATGCTAGGAGCTGCTTTTCAAAAACTCTTGTGAATGTTCTTAGAAATGTCCTCTTACTACTGATAAGGTGAGCAGTAAATGGGTTTAGATCAGTTTGGCCCACCTACTGGATGAATTACCACGATATTCATGGTCTCCTGAAGATGATTCAAGCTGAATTTGTTGATTCCCTCACTTTTCTTCTTGCACCTTCATCAGGCCAAAATTCTAATATATATATATATATAGCAAATATTATGTCATGTTAGCACTCTAAAATGTCTTGCTGCAAAGCCAATTGCCCTCTGAGGACAAATAAAGTTGAAAGTTGAAGTTGATATTAGCTCAAAGCCCAACTGTGTCAACTGAGAAAAATCAACACATAGTGATTTTTGCCCTAAGGCAAAGACAATGGATGGATATATAATTCATAGAAACCGCTCTGACTTGTCACACTGGGACAAACAAAGGTGTGAACAATGACAAAATAATAAAATACACTGAGCAAATGTAGAAACGCATAATTTTAAAAACCCAGTATTTTCCTTTCACTAGCCCTAATCTACTGAAACAAACAAACATGCGATACTGAAATGACTTTTTTAAGTAACCACAACCAAAACATGTTAAATCATGAATAACCATCCTTTAGTCATAAGCTAGAAATAACAGTCATTGGTGCATTTATGAGTAAATGATGGTGTTGGTAAGATTTTTTTGTGCATGATTGAAAACACCTGGCCAAGGCAATAAAATCCTGGGTCTAATTAATGTCCTACTGAAACAACTGATGATGCCACAACCTCTGCAAAACTTATGTGACCAGGCAGTTGGGATGCTGATGATGCTGATGGTCGGAACTCGGCAGACATGTGTAACACAGATGTTACAGATATTATGGCTCATTGCACAGTGGAGGCAGATCACATTTAGTGACAAGTCCAGATTTAACTTGCACAGAGCTGATGGTTGTAGGCGTATGTATCGTTGCTGTGGGGAACGCTATCCTGCCGCATACATCCAGGAAGTGGACCGTTTTGGTGGTGGTGTCATGATGTGGGGAGCCATTGCTGATGGATGGCGGTCAGACCTTGTCCACATCCACGGTTTACTGACAGCTATCTGTTACCGACATACGGTCCTAGGTCCACATGTCATTCCCAGGATTCAGCAATCAGGCATCACCTTCATGTATGACAATGCCAGACCACATGTGGCTCATGTCTGTCAGGAGTCGCCTACCTGGACCAGAACAATGTTACTGTCCTTCCTTGGCCAGCATATTCACCAGATCTCAACCCAATAGAGCATCTGTGGGATGTTCTGGATCACAGGGTGAGACGGAGAGATCCTGCTCCAACAACACATTCATAACTTGTCACAGCACTGTAGGAGGAATGGCATGTGATCCCACAAGTCCAGATTAACCGTTTTATCAAGTCCATGCAAAGATGTGACGCTGTGATAAATGCTGGAGGTGATCACACGGTACTGACTGTTATTGTTCTCTGTCTCACCATCCACATTTTTTGACTTGTAAACACAAAGGCAACAACCACTAACCACTGATTTTTCTGTGTGGCTAAAGGGTGAATAAAACTGTGTGAACCATAATTTGCCTTTGATATTTAATGTGAACAGGATGGCATGACATAAAAAAATATGCGTTTCTACTGTTGCTCAGTATAAATGACGACTGCATTCCAGTAACCTGCTTCAGCTTCAGATCCTCAAGTTGTGCATATTCGCTCACTGCCACACTATCACTGTTCACAGGGACACATAAATAAACAGACCAATGATTAATGGTTTTATTAACTCCTGTGCTCTTCCTACTATAACCAGTTAAAATGTCTGCTGGGGGGAAAAAAAGCTTTAAATAAGTACAATAATACGAAGTGATACCAAAAGCTTGTCTCTTGATTAAATGCTTCTTTTCAGCATCTCTTTCACTGAAACTCCCAATTATTTAATTTTCTGCATTTAAAAAGTTTAGTTTTGTTGCAAAATAAAAAAGTGCGTTTTACTTTTCCAAATCAAAAACCCTCTTGTGAAAGTTTCCCTCAACTCAATTGAAAAGGAAAATTGACCAGAGTCCAAAATCTGATCATCTGGGTCACTCTTCAGCAGTAAATGGTATGAGGTTAACTTCCTCTTTCTGCTGCACACACACACACACACACACACACACACACACACACACACACACACACACACACACACACACACACACACACACACACACACACACACACACACACACACACACACACACACACACACACACACAGAAATGAACACCAAAAAAGTCTTTACCTGCTGAACAGGTATTCAAACACGCCCAAAATGCACCAACACACATACAACTAAACGTGCTCCACACGTCAGAACAAGTCTACACCAGTTCTCTGACATTCTTCCAGAAGAGTGTTGATAACTTGCATGTTTGTCTGAGCACCTCCCGCTCATACTGAACTACATCTACACCCTTCCTGTTCCCCTATAGCTCTCTTCACACACAATCCCTCCACACTGTTTTCTCATCTGATACTTTTTCTCTCACATTATTGGCAAAATAAAGGAAACAAATCATTTTGTCGAATAGATCTCACACCAACAGCACAAAAGCTTCACTTTTTTTTCCTGGTCGTCAAAAGACACCTGGGATCAAATGAGGCTAATCTGGTTGAGAAGTAATCTTTCAGTGTTTTATTAGCTTTTGATTAATATATATTTTAACTTGTAGTTAAGACTGACCTCACTGTTCGATTTAGTGCTTTAAATGCTGTTGAAATATCTCAACAGAAGACTTTCCAAGCAAAAGCTTTAACAGTTTTAAGTCACCCACTCAATGCTTTATACCACAACATATTCAAACAAATCTTACCATCAAAAGTAAAAAGTATAGTGTTGACCTTGGAAGCAACAAACCAACGACCACAAACCAATCTTCTCTACCTGACTTGTTGTATTTCTGTCTTTAAGGAAAAGAAAACCCAGTAAAATAGGACTAAAGGCTGTTTGACATGACTTTCTACCTGTCATACCTGTGGGATCAGATTTGGTGATTTGCAGGTCAAAGCCAACATTTAAGTGTTAATATTATTGATTATTTTCACACTTGATCCAATTGTAGTTTCATTATAAAATGTCACAGAGCCCAATGTGATGTCAAAAGCCAAAGATACAGTTTATAGCGAAAGAAAACTTGAAAAAATGAAAATCCTCACATTGACAGAGCAGCAAAAAGCTAATTTATGGAATTGTTTCCTTGAAAAATCCCTTAAATGATTAACTGACTGAGATAGTTAATGATTTATTTCTAGTGACTAATAGTGCCAGCTCAATTATTCCATAGAGCTCCTTGTAGTATTTTTATCCTGTTAAGGGCTTTTCCCAGGATTTCAGTGTTTTGTGTGTGAACAGCCAATTAAATATTTGTGCATCATCCATGTTGAAAGAAATCTATTTTTAATTAATTCTTCATAGTATAGTGCATTGGAGTGAAAAGGATCATATCAAACAAAATGTAACCTTCATGTTTTAACCTTCAGCTGTCTGACCTGTAAACCAGCAAATCAACACTTACTGAGAATAGGGCTGCAACTAACTTATTATTTTCATCATCGATTTATCTGCAGATTATTTCATGATTAATTGTCATTTACGATTATAAATGACAATGGAAAGCAGCAAATCCTTACATTTAAGCAGCCGGAACAAACTAATGTTTGAAATCTTTGCTTGAAAAATTACTAAGATGATTAATCAATTATTAAAAAGGTTGGCAATTGTTTTTCCTTAGATGGACTAATATTTTTAACTAATCTAATTGACATTTTCAGATGATTATTTATTTCTAAAGTTAAGTCAATGTTTAAATATAACGTTATTCTGTATGTATGCATAATTAGCCTCCGTCTCTTTTAATTTGCACATCACAAAATCAGAGCCTAATGAGTATTTGAGGTGAGGAGTTGTTTGGTCCATATTTATAGCATTTAAAAAACGTATCTTTTTGTTTATTAACCTTCAACTGCTCTCAATGTAGAGAAGTTAAGGCCCTTTCTTATGTTTTCTCATAAAACAACTCACTTTTCAGCCAAATTTACTCAGGCTTCAACTTTGTTGTCTGGACCAAAGAAGATTTGTTTCTAATCTGTTTAGCATAATCTTGGATATTTTTCATTTACTAATCTCTCAAAACTGATCAAATCAAGGGTAAAAAAAAATCGAATAAATGTTTAGGGAGACCCATACATTTCAAATTAATATGCTGACAGGCTGCTATTCGTTTTCTTACAGCTATAACCCAGCATACATTGATTTGATGAAAATATTGACCAGTCGAGATCATCAAGATGTAATGGTCAAATGTAATTTTGATTTTGAAACAAACTGACTTAAGCCAAATTTAATGAAATTTGCTAGGCTCATTTTATTAGGCTAAGCCAAATTTAACTTCTGCAACTGTTTTTGTTATTGATTAATCTGTTTATCATTTTCCCAATTATTCGACTAAACGTTTTGTCTACAAAACGTTGAAAGAGTGAAAAATACCCATCAAAATATCCTATAGACAAAAGTGGCCTCATCAAATGTCCTGTTTAAAGATCGTGGAAGAGCTCTCAGTAAAGGTCTTCCAAAGCTGTGGAAGTCGGTTCAGTAGTTTTTGTATAATTGGGGAAAATGTCTAAAAACATCTCCTGTGTATCAAAGAAAGTGGAGAAAAAAAAGGTGGATCCATCTTTTTATCCATTCCAGAGTTTAATGAGTATTTCCTTGCTACATGCCCAACCCTTCTACCAAGTTTCAGGAAAACACATCTATAGTAGTTTTTATGTAATCCTGCTAACAAGCAGACAAACAAACAGATGCTCTCAAAAAAAAGAAAAGATAACCTCCTTGGTGGATGTAATTGTTGTTCTGTGTTCTTCTGAACAAACAAAACTTCTCACACAGTCCAGGTTCAATAGTTCAATTGAAATAGTTTGGAGTGTAGCAGCTGTCCTGATAAGTCCTGAGGCACAAGTAGAGGTGCGGGGAAATATCCATGTGGCTGCCAGTCTCTCAATCTGAGAAAATAATTCATTTTGGTGGGTGGATAAAAATGTACATGCAGAGCCGGATGATGTCAGAGCCCATCCATGCATCACTAGTGTTCAACAAGCAGAGTGGACACACATTAGTCAACCGTTACAATCATGTTACAACCATATTCTCCTGTCAAGTACTGGAGCCTTATCAGACGTTCATCCACACGCATGTCCATGCAGGGACAAAAACATACCAAACAATCCCATAGTTACAGAAAGTAACATTATCTGGATAAATGTATGATGAAATGTCTCTCCCTCCATCACTTGCTGCTGTGTCTTGTCTCTCCCTCCATCACCTGAAGCCTTCCTTCCTTCACTTGCTGCTTTCTCTTCTCTCTCCCTCCATCATTTGCTGCCGTCTTTCCTCTCCCTCCATTCTCTCTCTCTCTCTTTTTAGTGCTTTGAAGGTGGAAGTGTTAGGCTGAGGCGTCTTGATTTTAGCTTTGTAAATCTGTCAATGTCCTCCCCATGGTCCACATTAGCCAGCATCTCCCTCTCAATTGACATTATAGCCAGATTACTTAGCCGGTCCTGACCCATTGTATTCCTCAGCCATGGGCGTGTAGTCGTCGCAGGGCACTGAAACACCTTTAACAACTGCAGCTGGTGACTGGGCTCCTCAAGGAAGCTTGAAAGATCATACCTTGTTTACCTTGTTTACCTGGTTCAAGCTGTTGCTCAAAGGTTGGTGTTTGCCCGAACAAAACATTTCCTTATTTCTATTTTGGCATCAGTAAATCAAAGACCTGGATGCCTGGGCCAGGCGACGCCAATGGCTAATATCACAAATGTAACTATGTAGAGGAAATAGATAGATAGATAGATAGATAGATAGATAGATAGATAGATAGATAGATGATAGATAGATAGATGATAGATGATAGATAGATAAGCCACTTTCAGACACAGCGCCGACACAAATTCCCTTCTCTAGCCCCATTCAGACAGCGTTTTCATTCCGGGCCTGTTGCGTCTTTATTCCATCCCGACATCTGTCTGAATGCAATGAAGGCGTAATGGGGTGTCAGTTTGTTCCACCTCTGCGACGCCTCTATGACGCCTTGGAAGGTAGTAACATCGCCGAAACGGCCGTCTGTATGAATCAATGAACGGGTGTGACGTTGTAGTAATATGTTCAGGTGTGCGACCTATCCCGTGGATAACAATGCGGTCGTAACAGGAAGTCAACAGGAAGTTACAATTTATTTTCCAATTCAGCTCCATGAGAAACCTATGAGATGTGGTTGAAAGCCCTGAAAAAGCTATAAAGTGGACCTTTTTATTTTTATTTTTTAAGCATCCAAGCCTAGCGTAGCGTAGCCTAAATGTCAACCTTTTGACCCGCAAATCATCAAACCAGTGCTTGCTGGGTAGTTTGATTAATTCATGGATTATCTCCAGTCTGAACTAAGGTCACTAATCACAAAAAGACCCTTCAACCTATTTAAGAATAATCTCTTAACTGGTGGAAACTCACACCAAAACCTGATCTGACTGCAGCTCTGCCTGTGCAAGGCTCTGATTGGTCTGCACCTAAAGTCCGTGCTTAGGTTATCAGCTGAGGGTAATTCACTTTTGTCCAGCTGTGTGCACTCACTCAAGCATGTAAAGTGTTAATTTCTCTTGCCCAAAATGCATTTCCTGTATCACAGCCAGAACTGTTGACAAGCCCGTATACTGCAGCCTCAGGGAATGAGGGGACTTCAGATTTTTACTGCAAATACAATTACAGACACACAAGTCTGCACAACTCTTCCACGACTTAGGCAAGAACACAATGTGGAAACTTTGGTCATTTTTTTCCTTCGCCTCATGGTCACATGATGGGAGCCAGATAAGCTGAAATGAGATGTATCAGTGAAGAGGAGGAAGTGATACTGTACTGTACCATGCATGTGAAGAGTGTCACTATGTTACTGCAACAGCCTGTTTATGAAACCATTCCGTGCAGAGGTCCCTGTCTAGACACCCACCCAGCCGCTGCCACCACCAGCCGCCCTCCCACAGACACATCACAACCCTCCCACACACAAACCCACCATTTTACAATTCCAATCCCACGTCGGGCTCTATGTTAGGGGAGTAAGAAGCTTGATAAATCTAACTTTCCTGTTCCGTCTTCCTCCCATTTCTCCTTGGTCAAAAAGCAGACATCTCAGCTTTCACCGCTCCTCTACTCTTACATCTCACACTGTCTCTTCTACCTGGGGATTCTCACTCTCATTTATCACTGCTGGCAAGCGCCTGCTTTGAGTTTGACACCTACTCGCCAACACCAACACTCTGTCAACACAGGAGCCAACGGGTCACTCCAACAGACTTCAGACCAGGGGCCCTAAATACAACAAAAATACACCAGCACATTGCAACACATAACACACACCCACGGCCATAAGCAGCAGAGGGATTTGTGAATGAGCCGTTGCTCTTACCTTGGCACTGGAATCCCTGTTTGCCAAAACCCCTGTGGACAGAAGACAGAGAGGTGAAATTCAAGAGGCAGATGTCCAATCACAAATAGACACTGATACACAGATTAACGCAACTGCAGCAGCAACAGCGGGGGCCTGACTTTGGGTCTCCAGCTGCATTCCTCCACCAGACCTCCCGTTTCAGAGATGGGTGTCAGGTCGATGCGGTAAACGCCGAGCAGCAGCGACTGCTCTGCGGCTGCCTGCAACGCATCCCCCGTCCTGGCGCTACTGTCGCATTGTGGAAAACTCGAGGACTGGCACATCGCAGTGTTTTTGACAACGACAATGAATGAAACACTGCGGTGTCGGTACGCTGTCAGTGTGGACGGAGGCCGACCGGAGCCTCAGCAGCAGCAAGTGAATCACCTGTGTCCTTCCCCCTCACACACACTCACCAGATGAAGTCCGTGCAGTGGCTGCAGAAGGTTGGCTGCTTGAAGAAGCGCGCGATGAACTTGTGGTTCTTCACCTCGTGTACATTCTTCTGGCGGAGGGCTCCCTGACGGGCGAAGCCGCGCGCGCTCTCCGGTGCCTCTCCGTCGCTGTTGGGGTCAGCCATCTTAACGAGGAAGCGGCGGTGGTCCGAGAGGAACGAGGAGGAGTGAGGAGGGCGAAGAGAACGAGGGAGAGACGATGGAGGCGGCGGCGCAGAACGAGTCGCGGTGCATGTGCCTCCTCCTCCCCCTCTCCGCCAGGCTGGCCGCCTCTGTGCCGCTCGTGCTGCCGGTGTTTGGTCGGTCTGCGTCCAGCTCGCGCTGAGGCTGCTACTGCTGCTTCTTCCGGCCGGTCCCTGGGCCGCGCGCCTGCTTCCCCGTTCTCACCAATGTGTTGCTGCTTACAACTCTCTCTCTCTCTCTCTCTCTCTCCTCCTCTCTCTCTTTATTTATATCTCTCTCTCCATCTCTCTCTCAGCTGGTCAGTCAAGTCCAAACTACGGCATAGGCGCGCGCAGTTTGTAAAGATATATCACACCTATGGAGCATTTCTTACCTGTCAATAGCAACACAAGTTGAACCACAAGTAAGCTGACTGCATAGTTTCAGAACCACACAAAACAGACTGCTTCACTCACCTGGTAAAGCTAACAATGTCCCTGGGGAGCCAGACTCAGGGACCAGGTTAAATTGTTTTCATGTTTGATTTAAAGTTCCTGCATCAATGAATTCTGCAGCCCTTGCGAAAGTCCTGCAACTAACCCCCTGTAACACCATCGCATGTCATTTTCAAAGTTCAATTTCTATACGCATTCAAATGTATCCAGGTGGAAAATATGCAGTTTATGACATACTGTCAACACATTGTTGTTGTAGTCGTGCTGTCCACTCCCTCCACAGCAGGCAAAGTGGTTTTACCTGACTGGGGGAGCAGCACAGTTACTCAGGGGTCAAGGCCAACAGGGTGTCGGCCTAGTTCAGGTATATTTCCACACATATTCACGCATAAGAGACACTTACCTTTAGCACCTTTTGCATTGAACTGCATTCCAAGTCAAGTCAAGTCAAAATGTATTCATATAGCACATATAAAAACAGCCAACAGCTGACCAAAGTGCTGAACATGCTTAAAATAACATATATAATAAATATATAATATAAATACACTAAACACAACAATCATAAAGAGATGCAGCTCAACAAAAGTTAAAATCAAGATAAAATTAAGATGTCAAACTCATTTCGAATTAAAAGCCAGTGAGAAGAGATGGGTCCAGACTGAACTGAACTGTAAACAGTCACTGCTGACAAACTAATGTGTTTCTTCCTTGTGTTTCCTGTAATGCTTGGGTCAGTACGCTTGTTGTTTTCTGCCTAAATATTGTTCTTTGTCTGCCACCGTAATCAAGCTATCACCATGCTCTTCCAGAACAATTACCGCTGTCATAGTTGAAGAAAGATGGATGAATAATACTCTTCTGTCGAGGGAATATACTCTGTATATTAACATCCAACGATATCTTCACAGATTTGACAAGTCCTCAGTGATGACAATCTAGTGCAGATGGAAAAAAATATTGCAGGCCAAATCAATTAGAAGTAAACTATGTTTATTAACAATGTTAAGGAATATTAAAGTAATTTCCCCTGTGTGTGAGCCAGAATGTGTCTAGTATGGAGAAATAGATGTGAAATGAGAAAATGTGTTATATTAAGTAACTTCAGGACCTATTTCAGTTTGTCATTGTCACCAATAAATTATTATAGTATGTAGTAACCTACATACTGTGTGCTCAGGCTGCATTTGCACCCTTTTCTTGTCTTGTTTTCACAGTATCCTCTGTGTTTGACCTCTTTTGAGAGCATTTTGACTTGAATCCCATCATGTTTTATTAATATGGACAGCATTTCAGTCAAAAATGAAGGTCAGTGCCTTTTGAAAACCTTTATTTAATTTTTGAAACAAATGCACAACCACAACAAAATGAGATATCAAGTATTTGAAGTTTTGTGTGTCCATTCCACAAGCTTCACAAACAAGACATAGTGCATTAATAAGTGAGCTTTAGAGGTGCTGGTAGGCAGATTTTGTTACCTTTGGACAGAGCCAGGCTGATTACCCCTGTTTCCAGTATTTACGCTAAGCTAAGCAGCTGTAGCTTCACATACTTCACATTCATACTGTCTTTCTAAGGAATAGAGGTCAAATGATACAAGGTGTGGGAACATAACAAGCAAATATAGCTAAACTGGCCGTGCATATACACAAAGATGGATCACTAGCTAGACAATGTTTTGTAACTTCATTTTAAAATACTGCACCCCTATAGGTATAATAGGCAGGTCTTACATTATTAGCTATAAGATGATTAACAACAAGTCTTGTAAATTGATTTTATTCATTCATTCATTCATTTTCTGTAACCGCTTATCCTGTGTAGGGTCGCGGGGGTCCCAGCTGACTTTAAGCGTGAGGCGGGGTTCAACCTGAACAAGTCACCAGTTCATCACAGGACCACATAGAAAGACAAACAACCATTCTCACTCACATTCACACCTACCGTCAATTTAGAGTCACCAATTCACCTCTATTACATGTTTTTGGTGGTGGGAGGAAGCCGGAGAACCTGAAGGGGAACCCTCGCAGACATGGGGAGAACATGTAAACTCCACACAGAAAGGTCCTAAGTCCTCAGGTGGATTTGAACCCAGGACCTTCTTGCTGTAAAATTAATTTAGGCCGTGCTGGCCTACATTAATCTCAAAAGAAACAACTGTTTTGAGGAACTGCTCACATCTCCTAGACAGCTTGTGATGAGTTGGGGTCTCGTGTCAACATGTTGGTCACAAAACAGGGAAGTTGGGTGTTGGAAAAAGATGGAGCCTTTCTGTGTGGAGTTTGGCGACCTGTCCAGGGTATAGTCTAAAAAGGTGCTCATCTGTAACTATACACAATCATTAATGATTAGATGCAGATGCATTTAATGGAAAAACAAATTTGAAACTACACAGATTATAGCACACAAATCATATGCCAGAAGTCTGAGTTGGTGCACCAAGCACACTTTTACACCTTTTAGCCAGTGCTGTGAGATTGTAAGATATGACCTCATTAATTAGAAACCTTCCATTTCTACATGCAGTGCTTGAAATGTACCCCCAGCCATCTCTCCTCTCTCTCTCTCTCTCTCTCTCTCTGCATACCAGTCAGGGGAACAAAACACTATCAACTCCTTCCAGAACAGTTTTTTTAAATTAGATTATGATCTTCCAATCTTATTTCATTGATGTTTTATTAATTTTTTCAGATATTTTTCTAATATCTTTTCATAGATTTGATATTCTTGTCTAATTTATACGATGTTTTACCATATTTTGGTTATATGTTAAACATTTTTTGACATTTCCCTGATAAACCTAATATACAACGGGGTTGAATAATTTTGCTTCCAACCGTAAATGGGCTGCAGAAATTCCAGCGTTGTATTTTAGTACAGAGGTGGCGTGACACTCAGTGCAGACTTGTTCAGGTTCTGCAGAATTTCACCCGCCCTTCTTTTTCTTTGAATTCACACTCCCTCTTCACTGCTGCCAACACAGAGGTGACAGTGAAATTCAGTGAGCTAGACTGTTGTGCCAGAAGCGGGAAGATAAAGAAAGCAGTTTGTGTATTTACTTGGAGCTTTGCCACTTTTCATGTCTGTGCACAATGACCAAATTCTGTGGATGTGCTTTCTAGAGCTTTCAAACAGTGATTCCATCTGGTTTATTTATCCTCCTTCAGACACCCTGTTGACTTAAAGCCAAATGTTGGTGGAAGGTTCCTACTGCATGCAAATCATTAAAAAAAAGCTGCATCTGTCTGTATAATACATATTTACAAAGAATCTCACCTTACTGCTAAATGATCATAAAAGTTCTTAGCTGAGAGTTTCCTCTTACAAGCAATCCACAGAGCTGCTAAGAGAAACTTTTGGTTAAGAGCTCTCTAAGAGAAGGGGTGAGGTTTGACATCATGTTTCATGAACGAACTTGTTGACAGTGACTGGTTTGTGGTGTGTTTGAAAAACATAGGAGTCTTACAGTGCAGTTTGACCTGCCTCCTTCTTCAAGACTTTCTTCTAAGTCAGCCAATTACTGTATGAGCTATTTTTAGTCTTACATGTTTAGTGAATATGGCTCCAGAGATCCTTTACTTTACTGTTGAGGACGTGTTTTTAACCCCTGGTTGAAGGCAGACTCTTCACTGATGAGTTTTCCCTCTGCCTCTTGTGCTCATTTTGATTATGGTAGCCTTTAGACTTGGGACCAGTCAATGATAAACTGGTATTTTTCTTAATTAAAAGTACTAACAGTGTGGATATACTGTCATACAAGTTAAAGTCCTACATTCAAAATCTTACTCAAGCTAAGGTCCGAAAGTATTAGCATCCAAATATGCTTATGGTAACAAAAGTTCTCATCATATGGCCTTTGTGTATCATATTATTGTATTATAATTATTGATACATGAACAAATTTTAGCTACTTTAAACACTGCTGGTTTGATTCATTAATATACATCCTTGTTTGTTACTTGATTTATATTTTGCATTTAAGAGTCTGAATCTGCAGATCCTAACTAGCAATTGATGCTGTCAAATACTGTAAATGTAATGGAGTAAAAAGTACAATATTGGCATATATTGGCAGTATTGGTCATTTTAAAATGGAACTACAAGTAATATGGAACTGAAAATATTCGTTTCATTGAAAATGCAATGTATTTTGGCGCTAATTATAAGTGAATTAAGGTGTCCAGTTTAAAATGATGGGAATTATCACTCATTATATCATGTTTCATGGTTAGATTATCAAATTTATGTATGAAAAACACTTTAATGTTGTTTATGTGCAAATAATTTGAACTATTCAAAAACTATATGTTTTATATTTAATTTCTTCAGGTGCTCTGCTTTTATCTGACTCAATGTGTGTGCAGAGATATGTCTCATAAACTTTAATCTTGCGCCCTCTTGTGGCTGAATAGAGTAAAGGCATATACTTGTTTCTGTAGTTTGTGTAACCACCTTCAAATCACGCCCACTAAGCCACATCCTATTGGTCAGCACTTAGGTTACAAATACATGATTGGACACAACATTTCAAACGTCACGCCTCCCGGAACTCGTTGTTCTTGTGAAAACATTGCATAAGTGTCCCTTCTTTGCTCAAATTAACACAGTACAGTAAGTTAAAATGTACACCTTCTACATTTGAGCTCAGATTAAAACTCAGACTGTGGAGTGAATACATGCGACAGTGAAAACAGTGTAACGCAACATTTTCATTCACATTTTCTTCAGTGATGCCGATTTCTCCCGTTAAAACGCGAATCCCCCTGACCAGCCTCGGTCATCTCGTAACGGAGGTAAAGGTAAGGACTTTTTTTATCCTCAGTCTGCAGTGATGGTATGAATTTATTTTCACGGTTTTACAGACCAAGCAAGTCTTTTAAGACCTTACTTTATCTCTACTTCTCCCTTCCTCTATCTTTCACGAAATGGAAAATTATTGTCTTTATTCATTTTGACCAATAAACCCTTATTGATCCCTGTCAATTGAAGAGATTAAAAACGGATTATTCATTTGAATAAATTAAACAAAATAAAACATTTAGGACACTCAAAATACATAGGCCAGGCATTATATATAATATTACAACACTTGGGCCATGTGTATGATTTTTTCATAGTGCACTTAGATATGCAGATATGTGAAAAAGTTGCTTAAGTATAAAAATTAATATTAAGTAAACAGCATTCAGTGCAAACCTCAGCCAAGGCAGCGCTATTTCCCCACTGTGTCACTGCACCTAAAAGAAATAGTCCCTTCTAGTTTGACCCTCATAAAACCCACCCCTAGAATTTGGAATCACGTTGCTATAATTATTAGTTTGTGTCAGTTTTCATCAGGATCAATCTCCAAAATTTGATGATTTCCTCAATGGCACATGCTCCACTCTTCTACCCAGTTTCATGGCAATCTGTACAGTAGTTATGTGTAATTAACAAAAGCAGTCCTATTGTCATGACTCTGCCCCTTAATCCAAATCCACTCCAAAATGTAATGTGTCCTTCTTTGCTACATGCCCAACCTTTCTACTAAGCTTCATCAAAAGCCATCATGGTAGTTTATGTGTAATAAACAGAAATGGTGAAAAAATCTCTCAAAGTAAAAAAAAACAGAAAAACATTCCTGCATCCACCCCTTTATCCAGATTCATTGTAAAATTGAATGGGTCCCCCCTTGTTGTGCATCTGTTGTGCATTTTTGTGTAACGCTGCTTGCAGACAAATCTCTTAATAATAATAATAATAATAATAATAATAATAAACTTTATTTATACAGCACTTTTCAAACAAAAGTTACAAAGTGCTTCACAAAGTTAAAACAATGGGTTCAAACTATTCATCATGCACATGAAGTTAAAATGTAGAGATAACATATAGACCCTCAAAACAGCAAACCCCAATATTAAAATGCAGATAGAAAGATATTGGAATGAATACACAAGGATTACATACATGTAAGTGAATTAATAATTAATTGAAAACACTAAAAACAATAACAAAAAATAAATAAATAAAGTAATGTTAATAAACGTCTTTTTTTTCAAAGATACGTTTTAAGAAGTGATTTAAAAGAATTTACTGATTCACCTCTTAGGAGGTAATAATGCAATAACAGGTGTTTTTGGAAACGTAGGGGCAGCAGAAACGGGCTAGGAACACAATATTGGCTTATCATCACCTTTTAAGTTGAAGTGTTGGAAAAGTTTTTTTTTCGTTTTACATATGAAAGTCTTGTGGAGCAACATTATTATTTAATTGGAGTCATGCTCCTGGCCACTTCATGAGCTTAAATGTGGTGTGACCACGACAATATTAGTAGTTATTTTAAATCGGTACATTTCTCAGGTGAGGCCTACGGTGCACTTTTGACATTTTGATGTTGTATATAGCATAAACGTTTTTCATTTCCGAAACAGGCTACACTTAATGTCTTAAAACCTCCTGCCTCCTACATTTTTACAAAACTTAATATTATAACAAAAGTGAAGAAATACGAGTGTGAGTGTTCTGACCACAGCGCTTCCTCTTACTGTCTTTGTGTGTTTGTGTTTCAGAGACAGCTGTTTGGCATTGAGGCCCCAGCTCCTGAGGAACTGACTGGCTGGAAGAAATACTTCAATAGCTACACAATGCTAGGCCGTAGAAATGTACATACATACTTATACACACAAAGGATCGATTATATATGGGCATTTTTAATGTCTCCTCTCTCTTACAGTGTGTCCTGGCTACTTATGGGATTGTCGCTGTAACAGCAGCTGCCTACTGGATGCACAGACGAAATAAAAAAGAAAACTCCACCTCTACGGCCTGATAGATCAACTGACAGTGATGTTTATGCTCTCTAAGCATTATTTATGACCTGAAGAAACAGATGGAACCACTGTGAGTGTGAGAAAGCTGAAAGCTGTGTATTGTAAATAAATTAAATGCAAATGCTCAATACTCTCTGATCAACGTTCGTTGGTTTTTGTGAGAAGTCACTCGGACATTAGAGTGTGTATGTACTGCATGTATGTATGTGGGAGGAGTACAATTGTTTCCCCACAAGTAATCCATCTGCTGTTGAAGAACCTGCAACAAAGCCACCAATTTATTACCTCCAACAAAGAGAAGGACACGTGATTGGTCTGTCTGTGAGATATGTCAAAGTTCTCTACGGATTATGATGGAATTTTGTGTATGAGTGGATCTTGGACCAATGAGAGTTGATTAAATCATGAGGCCCCCAACTTCCACCTGCAGAGGAGTTGATCGTGCAAACCAGGAGAGGCTAGGCTGATGGAATCTGAGTGATCAATGTCCAAAGCCAAAGAAGGTGTGGTCAGAAGGTCAGTGGTGCCTGTCATGGCAGCAACCTAAGAACTCGCTGTGGTCACAAATGAAGAAGTCCTTCAAACGAAAGGAGACATTTAGGGCTTGGTCAGAGGAGCTGTGACTTCAGTGGTTGCCATAGAAATAAACATGGACGTAGGGTAACTTTAGAGAATCCATTGACAAAGATTTTTGGTTGCCTTTGAGGACATTCTGGCAAACCTTCAAGCAGGAAATCCAGGTTGGCAGTTCCCCTTTTTGCTCCAGTTGTTGGGGATTCACAAAGCCCAACCTCACCACAAAAGTTTTTTTTCCAGAAATGGAGACTCTGACTGTCAAATCTCAGATCCAGGAGGGGCAACGGCAGGTCAATCCTGGCTGTGCAACAGTCCGCCCTTATAGGGCTGCGGTCATCGAACTTTACTCATCCAGTCCACGTGTGTCTTGCAGACTTGAAGAAGGCCAACAACCGTGTCTCCTGGAGAGTCTTGTGGAGATACTCTTGCTAGTCATCTGGTCCTTTTGAAACCTAATAGGGAGCTGTGCTCGTTTTCTCTCCACAAAATCAAACAGGTTTCCAGTAAGAGGATGAGTTAGAAAACATTGCTGGAGAGAGGGACGTCTGAAGTGTCCTGTTCTGCCGGCTGCCACCGTGATCCAGCCAAGGTTCAGTGGAAGAGGATGGATTATATTTTATTCCCCACATTAATTCCCAAATTCTACATTTTTTAAATTCAGCCAAATTATAAAAATCATGCAGCATGCTTTAAGACTTGTTGCATGAGTAGGAGGTGTTGAACACTCCAGAACTATGATTACATTCAGTTTTATGTAGATTTTGTAGAAATTGTTGAGCTTCGGGATTTGAGAGCATATTCTCCAAGTGATATATAGTAAATGTAATATAATGAGTCACCACAACACAGCATTAAAGATGAAGGTTTTCAATTTTTATTTTGAATGAATTCAACCAAGGTCATGTCTGTGTTTGTAGACAAGTTTTAATTCATTCTGTTTTGACTATATTTGTGTTTTCTGCACCTTTTTATTCAAGCTAAAATATTTCTTTTGCATTCAAATTTTGAATGCAAAAAAAATTATTTGATCTTGGACATTGAATGCATGTAACTTAATTATTATTTGCACATTTTTAAGACATGAAAGAGCAAAAAAAAAGAAGAAAAAAAAAGAAAAGTAGAATAGCGAAGCTGCAGTTCTGTTTCACTCTCGGGTTGAAAAGAAATCGCTCCATTTCTTGTCACATCGTTTTCATATTTCAAATATTCCCATCATTTAGTCTGTCACTTTCACTTTGACGTCAGGGATTTAAAAACACGCCAGTGTTTGTTCACAAATTTGCTCGGATAGTTTGTGTCACATGAAAACAACAACCTGTATTTTATTCCTTATGAACTTTTAATGATTATCTTAATTTAATCAGTAACAAAAACATAGAGACAGAACAAAACATCACCAAAAACATAAACTATAAATTTTTCAGGTGATAACTGGAGTATACAACATATTACACAACCAGTAATAAGTGAGTCCCCTACCAGCATTGATTATGGCTGTAATCCTCCTTATGGACTGGCACAACCTCCAGATGATGTCATCCTGTTATTGGGTTTAAAACCCATCATGCATCAGACAATGTCCCATTGTTTGGCATGTACTGACCTATTATGGGTGATAGTGGTGCTGTGTTAGTGACTGGCTGCTACAAGGCTCCTAGTAGAGAGCAGAGTCACCAGGTGGAGTTTTCTTTACTTGTTGTGACGCAATCATAGGCAGTCATAAGCTGTACACTGATAGTATCCGTAGTTTCTGTGGATAAAACAAATGGGAATGGTGCATGATTATCTATCTATCTATCTATCTATCTATTAATTACACAATGTAAATATCCTGTCATCCCAAATTAAACCGCTGCTCGTAGATCACGTGATTTATATGAATCGCGTTCTGAGTGAAAGCGAAAGTACAGTCGTGAACACCACCATAGTTACATTTTTATTTTTTTTCCCTTTGTGTGTTCGTGTGAAAACCGGTTGTGTTGATGAGTGTAAATGAAACCCTCATCGGTACTTGATCATATACACCAGTCTTGTCTGGAACAGCGGCCGTGTTACACCTCAAACTGAAACCTCCAGGCTGGAGAGCTGCTCTCTGCAAGGCTCCGGTTATTACCAGTAAGTAAGCTTTTTCCTTTAATTATTGCATCACTGGAGTTTTTGCTAAAGTTGGTTTGTGTTCATCAAAACTGAACAAATGCAAAATTATAATACATAAACAAAAATGAATTAGATGCTTTTGTTGTGTAATGTAATTAATATTGGAGGATGAAAAACAAATTGATTGATTTCCATTTGTTGTCCCTCACATCAGCTCATATTTGAGTGAAACCATTCCAATCGTAGTGCATTAGTATATCATATTACCTCATTACAATTTCTTATATGTAAATGTGTTTTACTGTAGTAAAATATGCATTATTGATGAATAATTTGTTTTTGTTTGTTGATTTTTTTTAAAAATCTTATATTTAGAAGTACGTCGTGATTTTGCTCTGGAGAACACTATAAGTAAACTTGCTGTGCAGATAGATACATAGACAGATAGATAGATAGAGAATATATTAACCCCCCCTGGGGAACTTCGGTCGTTACATGTTCAGATCACATTCAACTTTATTGTCATTGATCATAGTACATGTTCAGTACAGTGACAACGAAATGCAGTTGGCATCAATCCAGAAGTGCAATATATATTCATATTAACATGTTGAAATAATCTTACACAGATTAACTTGAAGAGCAAAGCAGAAAAACATGTTTTTTTAGTCTCTCTTGAAAGTGAAAGTGTTCCTCACTAACGTCACAACGTTAATTTATTGGCGCGCGCGCACACACGCACACACATGCACACGCACACGCAGTCACACACACGCAGTCACACACACACGCAGTCACACACACACACGCACACGCAGTCACACACACACGCACACGCAGTCACACACACACACAGTATGCAGTGATGTCAGGGCAGCTGCAGTTTGTGTTTCTACTGTATAATTAAACAAATGACAATGTGAAAACAACGGGGCAGCTCTGTAATGATGAAACTGCAGAGAAGTAATCAAACGAATTTGTGTAAATTTTATCAGCTTTTTTTTCTAGTCTTACTTTTGTCACATGTCCTCATTAGTTTTTATCATATTTAATTAACATTAGCCTGTTTTCTTTTTCAGCAAAGTTATAGTTGACTAAAAGTCTGGTATTTTAGTCTTAAGTAAAAAAAAACAAGTATTTTAATATTTTTACTCAATGACAAGTGTTGACATTTTAGTCTTTTCTAAGACATTAAGGTCTTATTTAACATTTCAGACATTCTAGTCTGGCCAAAAAAAACTGTATTTTTGTCTTATTACATAAGATTTATGTGGGAAGCCTGGCCAGAGTGGTAGGATGTTGGTAGGAGGCAGACATAAGCGACTTTGTACCAGAATTTTAAAAAAAGGTGTTTATTTTCAAAAGCGTGCTAAAGTGTTAAACGTGCTGTCAAAAAATATATACAAAATATTAAAAAAAGGAAAACAAACAGTTAACTCTGCTTAACTGAAAAGACTCAACTCATAATAACTTAAATTAATTAAACATGTGCACTCAGCTACACAGTTACAATCCTCTCTCTCTTAACAGCCACAAAAGACTGCTTAAATAGTCGCTGCCCTCAGCAGGAGTCAATCTATTCCAGGCTGTACCACTATTGCAGGTAAAAGCACTAAATCTCCTAACACATATCAGTGCCAAATGTCTTCATTTCTACATCAAGTAGACATACTTTACAATAACCTGCCATATCAAAATATATTTTCTAGCAAACATAAACAATCACAGTCTTACAATAAGATATTTAACACAGTTTCACTTACCCCACACTTGGTCTCATCCAGTGACATCACTGGTGATGTCACAGAGGGTATAAATAGAGGAAGTTGTTTAGTCACTCCTCCTTTTGCCTCTGGAACTCAGGGTAAGTATGGTGAGATGAAATGAATGAAAATGCTTCAACTTAAATATTAGAGAATGAAACAATAAATGCTAAATAAACTTAACAATGCTTGTGCGTGTTTTATTTAACCAGAAGTGTTCATGTTAACTGTAACCAAATATAATGCCAAACACAAACAAACCCGGGATAGTAATTGAAAGCAAGATACTGACTAATGATGTAATATTGGTTAAAGAAACAATAATCAAGTATGGTTAGATTTACAGCAAAGATTGTGAACTGGGGACAAGTGGTGTGCTCTCACCCACTTTGTCACAATTTATCTGATATTTATCTGATGAAAAACAGATTTAATGATTAGGTACTTACTAGATAGTTGCATTATTCCCTCGCCCCTATTGAGTGATGCGTCAGGATGGCTGCAGGCCTCCACCTGTTTACTCTGGCTTCACCCTTCACCCTGTCCTGATCCCACCTCAGCAAGCTCAGCACAGAAAAATAAACTGCACACGCCATCCAATGAACAATATGATTAGGATTGTAATTTTGAAACAGGAACAGCCCATAATCTTTTGTCTGCTTTTTTGTGGACAAACATTAAGAGATTTTGGTCAAGTTTTTGTTCTTAAACTGCATTTTAGTCTCCCAACAATATTACACTTTGATTTAGTCTCATTAGTGTTTAATGATGTCGGTCTGGTCATCATCTCATCTTAGTCATGGAAAAACGGTCATTGACGAACATTTTTTTGTCATAGTTTTTGTCATGAAATGAACACTAATGCAAGTTTGCAGCTCCCTGTTTTTCTACGTAGTGAATCTGTAGTCGTAGTGAGTCTTTTGGTTCACTCTCAGCGCTCTCAGAAGCGGCAGCTATTTCCCTCTGCAGTTGGTGGAGACCAAAAACAAATTGTAGTGAGCAGCAAGATTAAAACAATAACCAAACAATACAAAGACCGATTTGATGAAAATCCCACTAACAGGCAGACAAACCAACTAACAGACGCTGGTGAAACATAACGTCCTTGGCAGAGCTAATAAGGTAAAAAGCAGTATATAAGGAGGCAATAAGCAGCTGCTAACAAGTGATATAAACTTGAAAGTTAATGATAATTGATTTATGTCAATGTTCAGTTGATAACACGTTTCCACTGCCTCCAAGTGGCCCAAACCCTCAGTTATAGCTTGTTACAGATGATGTGAAATAAAAGATTCTATTTATGATTGTGTTCACCTTTCAGCTCCTCAGATTTTTCAGTGACAGTCCCTCAAGGATAGATGACAGAGCAGATCCAGTCTCTGGTTCCCTCCAACACGTCAGCTAGTGTTGATAAATCTTGATTAAAATCCCATGGAGTCTCAGAGAGGACTGAGCAGCAAATGACTGACCACAGAGGAGTCACTGATGGAGGACCAACCAGTGAAAAAAGGAGGAGCAGGCGATCGAGAGGAGGAGTCTCCTTTGTAGGATGGTTAGAGACAATCCTGATAGAGCAGACAGCCAGAAGCAGAAGTGCGCAGCTGTGACGCAGAGCCAAAGTCGACCCCCTGAAGGACTGGCAGGTCCTGAAGGAGCACAGAGAGCTGACCCAGAGAGCCAAGAAGAAACTGAAGACTGGCGCCAAGTTAGTACTCAAAGTTTGCTCACTGTGTATTATGGGATGTTGATTTATAGGCAGATGGCTGGAGCCGGATAAAGTCAGAAATCAAACAGGTTTTTATTTTAAATGTACCTCTAGTGTAACAAGTACTAAGTGTAAAAATACTCCTGAATTCAAAGTTTTATTAACATCTAAATAAGTATTGTTAAAAAAAAAAAAATAAAAAAAAAAAATATATATATATATATATATATATATATATATATACATATATATATATATGATATGTCCCATTTCAGAATAATGTAAATAACATGATTGTTGATGCATTTATATGTAAGTATCACTTTAAATTTATAGCTGGTTAACGCTGGGATAATTTTAACTACTTTATATATTTTTATTCTGTAATAATGCACCATAATGTATTTGTTAATTGTATTTTGATTGAATAATCGGAATGTATTACAGCTGTAAAAAAAAAAAATGTTATGGAATGAGAGATGCAGTATGTTGTAATGGAGAGTAGAAAGTAGAAAGTAGCATAAACTAGAGAGAACAGGAACCTGAAAATTGTACTTAAGTACAGTACTTGAATAAATGTATTTAGTTACTTTCCACCACTTGTTACATCTTTCCTGTTTTTTTGATACACCAAACATGCTACCACATAAAAAATTTTGGAAACACTTTTCATATTTGGAAACACTATAAAAACTAGCATACAATTGTTATTATAATAACAACAACAACAGTAGCAACACTTATAATCAGTAGTATCATTTTTATGCCCCTGCCAAAGGGGGCATATTGGGTTTCACTTGAGGAAACCGTAATGAGGAATAGTCTGTCCACATCTCCTGCAAAACCACGGGACAGAATTCAATGAAATTTTCTAGTTTTCATTAGGTATGCATGTGCAGATTTTGTGCAAATTCACTATTGCGAGATAGCAAATAATAATAATGATACAGACATATCTTCAAAAGTTAGTTAAATATAGTTTTTTAAATAACTATCAAACTAATGATGGTACCAATGTGTTTACATATTCCAGGTACACACATACCAGGTACTCTGCTGTGTTGTGTGTACATTTGTGTCGTATGTACATATTGAGTGATTATTTCTAATACCACCTCTGCTGTAGGGAGTGAATGGAGCTGATGCTGACAGCTTTCCCACACACCTTCGTCCATTCCGAAGCGCAGCAGAGTATAAACTAGTGAAACACACTTTTCTGCACCTCCAAAACAGTGGTTACTACTGGGGATCAATGACCATGGAGGAGGCCCATGAATTACTCACACACACACCACTGGGCACCTTCCTCATCAGGTAATATACCACTTATGCTGTTCTCTTGCCCAAGTGTCCTTTGTAGTATAGTCCCACCTAAATATGACTTAAATTAAGGATGAATCAAAAGATAAATACAAAATTAACCCAATGCAGACTATTAGAATTGGCACGCATTTTAGTTGTTGCTCATTTGTGATGTTAAACATATTTATAACTTATATGTAATGTGAGGTTTCTCATGCTCTATCTTTGATTTTTATATTTAATACAATTTAAAGGCAAAAACATGTCCTGAAATTAGAAATGTCCATTAAAAAACATTATTAAAAGAAAAACTGTATCATGTGTGCATGAAGTGACTGTGCTCTGCTGTGTTGGTGCAGAGACAGTGGCCAGCAAGATGTTTTCTTCACTCTGAGTTACCAAAGTGATGACGGCCCCACTAGTGTTCGTGTCCAGCTGAACAACAAGCTGCTCTTCAGTCTGTACGGCAGCCACAGGACTTTTACGTCACTCTTCGCTCTGCTCACGTATTACACCAGCTCCTCCTGTAAGCTGACAGATCCCTATCGCAAGCAGCGTCCAGAGCATCTAAAGCAGATGTGTAGAAGGGCTCTTGTACGGACATATGGAACAGAAAATATGAGCACCGTATCTGGACTCAGCTATCAAATGAAAGACTATGTTCATGCATATCCTCATTGTATATAGACACGTGTGGACAGAGTCAAGATGCTGTTTTTATTTTAAATTAAACAAATGTTTGATATAGAGCTTGTTTGATTTGCACTCATTATCACAATGGTACATGGGTAGTTTTGTTATTTGAAATCTACCTTTATTATCTATACATATAGGAAACAATTTGTATAATTATAATTAACTATAAATCTTGTATAGATTGACTATATTGATTTATTCAGTTGACTACATTTACCATCAACACTGAAAAGCCAAATAAAAAGTGGTGAAATTTCCCCTCAGTTGTCATTTTAATTCCAGCCATGCATAGTGGGATGTCAATGACGGTCGGTTGGTCCACGACTTCAGTCTAGACCAGAATATCTCAACAACTATTCGTTGGATTGATGTGAACTTTGGTACAGATGTTCATGTGATGAAAAGATGATCCCTTGACATTATCTCTAGCGCCATCATCAGGTCAAAATTTTTATTTGGTTTGTTTGTTTGTTTGTTTGTTTGTTTGGTTATTAGGATCCCCATTAGCTGCAGCAAATGCTGCCACTATTCTTACTGGGGTCCGACACATATGCATAATTATACAATGCATACCATATAAGAATACATACATACAACAAAACATGATAAAAAAACAAAAGTACACTGTACAAACAATGTAGTTGTTGTAACAATGTAAATTATATACCTGTCCTTTCAGTAAACATTTCCATTATTTATCCAAACACATTTATATAACGTATTTTACAATCTTTCATCTGTATAAAGTATTTAGGAATTACAATGTATGTTGTGTTATGAACAATATTATCACTAGTTTCTTATTATAAAATAGTCATACTCTACACAATATAAACAACACCATTATATTAATAGTAGCAATAATAATAATAATAACAGTAACAATAGAGCAGCACACATATCATACTTCTCTATATCTAGAGATTGTTATAATAGTAATAAACAATATAGTATAGCAGCACTCCTATCATACTTATCTATTAAGAGAGTAATTAATTAGAATAATAGTATAATAATAATAAATGTCACCATCATCTCTGCCCTAATCATCTCTACAATTATATAATAATGATACAGTGATATAATAATAATGATACAACTATATCAATTCAATTACCTCATCCAAACATACATATACATGTATAATAATAATGATACGACTATCAGTTGAATTACCTCAACATACCCACCTATAGACCTATTATTTATAACCAATTTATTGTAACTAATTCCTACATGTTTTGTCGTCACTATTCAAAAAATGTTTTTTCAGTTGTAGTTTAAATTTCACTTTACTATTTTCTGATGTGATAAAACTGGGGAGTGAATTCCAGACATACATGGCTCTGAATATGACTGTTTGTTTGATAGCATCTGTCTTTACTTTTGGTAATGTAAAATACCTGCAGTGGCATGTCAAGTATTATAATTATGTTTATCTGTACTGAAGTATAAGTTCTGATACAAAATAAATGGGGTCTTAGTGACAGTAACGTTTCTAATAAATTCTAATAATGAATAGATCAGTCTGTCCTGCGCTTCCCATTTTTACAATCATCTTATTTATATGTTTTGTCCATGATAGTTTATCATCTATGATGATGCCCAGAAGCTTGGTTTCATGCACGTGGTTAATACACATGTCATTTATTCTGAGGTTTAACTTTGGTGTTTTGCTGATGGAGTATTTTGAGCCAAGTACCATGCTATTAGTCTTCAGTACATTCAGGACCAGTTGGTTTCTTTTTACCCATTCAACTATTGATCCCAATTCTACATTTAGAACCCTATCCAACTCTCTGGTTGAGAGAGCGGATGTGTATACAGTTGAGTCATCTGCGTACATCACAATTTTAGCTATGTTTAAGACAAGGGGTAAATCATTGGTAAAAATGTTATACAGTAAAGGTCCCAGACAACTGCCCTGGGGCACACCACAAGTTACAGCTCTGATGTCTGAATAACTTCCATTAAAGAAAACGGTCTGTGTCCTGTTATTTAAATAACTCTCAAACCAAGATAATGCAGATTGATCAAAGCCATAACATTCAAGTTTGTCCAGTAATAATTTATGATTTATGATATCAAATGCTGCTGAGAAGTCTAACAGAACAACACCAACGATTTTCTTCTCATCTCTTTCCCTTAACCAGTCATCAGTCATTAGTGTTAGAGCGGTAGCCGTGGAGTGCCCTTCTCTGTATGCATGTTGGAAATCAGTAACTAAACTCTTTACAGACATATAGTTCTTAATTTGTTCATATACAACGCTTTCCATCATCTTACTCATCACAGGCAAAATACTAATTGGACGACTATTTGATCCAGAAATCTTCTATCTTTGCTTTTTTCCATTTTTGTGGACATAGACAGTTAGTGAAACTTAAGTTTATTATATGACAAATAGCTGGTGCAATTAAATCTGCAACCAATTTAAAAAGTTTGCCTTCAAGGTTATCAACACCTGGTTGTTTATTTTTAATATTCTTTAGCCTATTTTCTACTTCCCTTGTGGTCACCTTATCAAATTTAAATGTACTATTTTTATCCTTCATAATTACATTCTTTATTAATAGGTTAGATAAATTATTATCTATATTTGGTATGTTGTTGTTCATTTTCTCTACTTTATCTATGAAATAGTTATATAAATAATTTGCAATTTCAGTAGATTTTGTTAGAAAGTTACCCTCCACTTCTAAAAATGATGGAGTGGGTTTAGTGTTCCTACCTAATAGATAATTGAGTGTGCTCCATAATTTTTTACTATCATATCTAATGTCATTAATCCTATTTTCATAATATAATCTGTTTTCAGTTCTATTTAATTTTGTAAACAAGTTTCTTAGTTTACGATAGGCCTGCCAGTCATGATTATGTCCAATTATTATGATAGCTGTTTTTTTTGCTCGATCTCTTTGTTTCATAAGCTGTTTGATTTCATTGTCCAACCACGGTGTTCTGACACTGCTGACAGCAAACTTCTTCAGTGGTGCATGTTTGTCGACCAAAGGCATGAAGATTTCATCAAATTCCGACAGCGCTGCATCAGGATTAGTGCTTGACATCACATTAGACCAGGACACATTCTTGACTTCATCAACAAAACTGTCTCCATTAAATATTTTGTACGATCTTTTAAGTACAACTTTGGGTCCGGGCTTGGTTACTTTTGTATTCCTTACAATAATGATCAAATTGTGATCACTAAAACCAGTCGGAACGGATAGAATTTTAGAGCATAGTTTAGGTGTGTTAGTAAAAATGTGATCAATACAGGTTGAAGTCAAAGTACCATCATTCCTTAAACTTATCCTGGAAGGTTTGTTAATTACTTGGAATAATCCACAGCTTTCTGTAACAGTTGGAAGTTTGTTTTTTAGTGGGCAGTTTTGTGAAAACCAGTCTATATTCATATCACCCAAAAAAATGTTTCATGACCCAGAGTACTGCTATAGTCTAACATTTCACATATTGTATCCAAATAAGTATTATTAACACTTGGCGGTCTGTAACAACAGCCAACTAATAATGGCTTCAAATAAGGGAGATGTATTTGCAACCAAAGCACTTCAATACTGTAGTTCATCAAATCATCCCTGATTTTCACTGGAATGTGGTCTTGGATGTAACGGGCTACTCCGCCACCAAATTTGTTTCTGTCTCTTCTGAAAATACTGTAACCCTGAATCATTAGCGATCCATCTTCAAAAGTGGAATCTAGATGCATTTCTGAGATTGCTAGAATATGCAAATTATTAGAAACTGCTATGTCGGTTATCTCGTTTATCTTGTTCCTAATGCTATTAATGTTAATGTGAGCAATTCTTAGTCCCTTTTTTGGCAAACTGGTGTAAGGTGTGAATGTCAATCATGAGGTGTGTTTGAGTGACAGCGGTAAAGCAAGCGAGCCCGCATAGCTGCACAGAGTTCAAACATCTCTAGGCTGCTTTGGGGTGCTGTTGGGGTGTATTATCAGTTTATCCTGCCGTAAAAAGGCGATGTCCCCACGTTCCCGTGCCGCTTTCAGCTTCGGAAGTAGAATACCTTTATGACCAAATAAGTGAAAAACTAATGAAATTCAGTTTCAACTACACTTTGTGTTTAGTGCTAATTAACACACAACATGTTAAACTAAGGGTGACTTTGCCGCCATTATGTCAGCCTAACATCGCCATGCTAGCATTGTCAGTGTCACAATGTTAGCATGCTGACATTAGCATTTAGCTTACTTCGTGTAGAAAATGTGTTTTCTACCTTTATAGTATTTATTTTGTTGTTGTTAGCGGACAATAAAGAAAAAAAGAAAAAAATACTATATTGTTTTGAAATTTTCTGTCTTGCATTTTCTTTGTGCAAAAATAGTGTAACAGAATACTTTAAAGTCAAACTATTTGATCTAAAGGCCATAAACACACAAATGCATCACTTTTCTACATTATTCTGGCCTTGTGCTGATTCTCATCTGAACAACTGTCCAATCAGATTTCATTTTTCTGCAGCCACACAACCGCACAGCTTCTTCTTTTTTTTTAAATCAAGCACCAATATTCTGTCATATGTTCCACTTACTGTCCTAAATTCTGCTAGCGGTGGCCCCTTTAGTCCTAATTATCCCTGCACCAGAGACACACATAGGCCTATGCACACTTTTTCTGCCCTCAAATTATCTCTGTCTCATTATCTTTAAACAGGTTGGCATAAAACCATCACCACTTCGACACATGGAGACAAGGCCATCTTATTTCAACAACGAACAACTGAAAGTGCTTTACATAAGATATACTATGGGTCGTTAAGAAAAGATAGTAAAGTAGTAAATAAGACATAGACTTAAAGAGAATAAACAATAAATAAAACAATTTAAACAAAAAATTATGGGGGAGAATAAAAATGAAGCTACCATGCATTATAGGATTTAATAACTCCAGATTTAGTGTAACACGCCAATACTGCAGATATTTCACATCTATTCACACTTGCGCGGCAGTGCAGAGTGTGGTGGGTCCGCGCGATCCCGGACTCCGTCCCCCACTGTCCCGCGACGTGCACCTCTCGCACGCGACAGAGTACATTATTATGTCAAACGACCTCTCTTGACTTGTCCGCCGCACACGCGCAAACAAACACGCAGCCTGGGATTACAACCACTGGAGTGGCGCGCGCACTAGTTGCTCGTGTTTATGTAATGTCGTATGTGACAGTGTGCGCGTTTGTGTGTGCGCGCGCGCAGGAGCTGGCGCGAGCTGGTCCAGCACCGTGACAGCGGTCACACGTTTAACATCAACGACTGCGGATTGAGGGCTCATGAGATTTAACCGGTGCCAGTTATACCCAGCGTATAGGAGGGCGCTCGAGCTCCACGCGGCACGCACGTAGACCCGGTGAAATCGTCACAGCTAGAGTCTGTGGAATTCGTCTTGAGTGTCCCTGCGGCCGGAAAGCATCCCGACAGAGAGCGAGGTCCGGTCGGACGGTGGGTTGGTGGTCGGCGTTAGTTGGTTGCACCGAGTGGAGGGGAGGGAGAGCGCTGGACCCCTGGTTGAGCCAGAGCATCCCACTCCTGGCAGCATCCATCCATCCGCGCCCCAGCTCCAGCGGGAGGCCCGGAGCGGCAGCAGGATGTAGCAGCGGATTAAGTGAGGAGAGAGGGGCGCTCAGAGGAAGAGAGCGGCACCGAGCGGACCGAGGCGGGACGGAAGGGACATGGGGAAGGACCAGGAGCTGCTCCAGGCCGTGAAGACCGAGGACTTGCTGACAGCTCAGCGGCTTCTACAGAGACCTCGGCCGGGGAAAGCCAGTCAGTATCCCTCCATCCTTCCTCCTGTCTCTCTCTCTCTCTCACACACATACACACCGTCATTACCAGGTCAGGACAGTGCAGGCCAAATCTGATGTGCCTTAATGGTGCTCTGTTTTTACGTTAGTGTGTGCGGTCCTGCACAGATGCCAGTATTTATGTGTGTGTGTGTGTGACGTTGGGTGTGTGTGACAGTGATGACTGACTGTGAGAACAGTCATCAGAGTGTAAGTAGAAATTAAGGGATGCTAGTCACCCATTTTCCACCATTGATCATTTCTGTCTGCACGAATGCACAAAAATATGCGTGTGTGGACAGTGTGGTGGTGTATGCATGAACACTAGAGAGGATGTGTGTATTAATAAGCGTGTGTGTGTGTGTGTGTGTGTGTGTGTGTGTGTGTGTGTGTGTGTGTGTGAAAGAGTGCTAGAGGTGAAAGTACACCACTGCTCTCGGGACAGGGGGATTATTGGTGTGTGAAGATGCCAGATGTTAGTGGTAATAATGTGATGATTGTTCACGTGCAGACATTTGCATGTGTGCACGTACTTGGCGCTCAAATGTGAGTGCTGCTGCTTGAGTCAGCTGGGACTTGTGGTGATAATTAGATTTCAATTACAGCCTTGAAACCGCTCTCCTCCTCTACCATTTCACCACTGGGCTCCTCTCGATTTCTCCTCTCTGAATTTATCTCCTCACCCGTCGACTGCTTTCCTGTCCTCTCATGTGTTTGTCTCTGAACATTCCAGCAGTGCCACGGAAAAGAAAAACGCTTCTCCTCAAATGCCAGAACAGATCAGCTCTGAGAGCTCAGTCCACTGCACACTGACAAAGAGAAAGGGGGGAGGTGGGTAGAGGGTGAGAGGGGTGAGGGTGAGGAGGAGGGTTAGAACGGGAGAGGAAAAAGTGGACAGTGGACAGCAGAAGGAGAGAGACATCGAGCTATGAAGGGAGATGAAAAGGCTGGGAGGGATGGAGAGACGTTTAAGGGTGGCTTATGGATGACATGTGTGTCTCACTATGCATCCAGGTTTATGTTTGAATAATTGAACAGGAAGCGGGATTCAGAATCAGTGCCTTCACACACACACACACACACACACACACACACACACACACACACACACACCTCTGACATTACAGCGAGCATGCACAGAAACAAACTTGACACATCAGGTGTTAGTCATGTGTTATTAACAGCATGCTAATGATTTAGAGGAGAGCGAGTCGCTGCTGAGGCTCTTTGCTCTGTCAAAATGCCACAATGGAGGGGATAAAAGGAGTCGAAGGGACCACATAAGACCATTTCACTCCACAGTTCCTCTCTGTCAGTAAGGCCCCGTTTACACAACAACCATTTTGATGAAAACGTAAAAGTGTTTCCTTTGCATTTTAAAAAGGCTCTGCATTCACACTACAGTATTTTGGAAATGATCCTCATCCACACAGATCGGCAGAAACGGTTGAAAATGTTGTAGAATGCATGCCAGGCCAGTAGTTGGCGGTGGATCCTTTAAAAGTCACCACCACAGAATAAGATCAATGACGCAGCAAATCTACATCGGAGGAGCACAAATAAACTTAACAGAGTCTCAAACACAATTTTTTTGGTGTTGTTCCGTCTGCATGCACGAATAAGGCTGGAACCGTAATAAGACTCGGGTTGTGTCGTCATGAGAGGAGTTGCGTTTTGCCAGTTTACACAGCAACAGGAACAGTGGCGTTTTCTAAATGTTACACTCTGGAGCCCACTTTTCCAAAGTTTGCGTTTTCAAGCCCCCAAAACGCCATTTTCGTGTAAACAAATGGTCAAACCACAACAAAAGTTTACCGTTTACCTGAGAATCGAGCTTCTTCTCTGACTAATTAAAGTCGAGATGAAATGAAAAATGCTTTTTTAAACTTTTAGATCACATAACCAATCATATTATGTAGCTACAAACATTTCAGTATTCTTATTAAGTGTGTTTATGTTAGGCCTGTCAGAAGTCATTTGAAACGCTTCCATTCATCTGTATGAAAACACCTCGATTAAACGTCTTCACTCTTTCCACGTTTGGCATGAAAATCATGGATCGTTTAGTTGCAAAGCCAAACACCACAGCTCCTCCAAATAAAGCCAGATAAAAAAAGGAGAGCCCAGTAAGTTGCAGGAGGCCATTTGACGAACTTGCAGCAGAAAGCTAGCGGTCAAAACCACCAACACCACTAAAACAGATTTATATGTATGACAATTCAATAGTCCTATCTTATTGAGGCTTGAACCAACCAATGTCAACCAGTAATTCCATGACATCCGCCGATCAGTTCATCAATCTTCACTTTTTAGCAGCACAGAGCTAAGGCTCATTAGTTAGCTAGCTGTTTAATGTTTGTTTCAATATTGAAATCAAATTGCTCCCAATTACTGCCTATTCTGCGTCACTTGGAAATACATCATTCTGCATTCTGGATTTTAAATCAGTAGTTGGACATTTTGGGAATAGGCTTATTAGCTTTCTTGCATCACCTGTAATTTATTATTAATAATAATAATAATAATAATAATAATATCCTTCTAATCTACACAAAAATTGTAAGAAATACTGTTTCATGGTGGCCGGACTATTTCTTGGCCGGGAGCCGTAATTTCCTGGAGTCTCTGGTCAGAACTGCTCCCAGCCAGGAAATAGCCAAGCTCATAAACCCCATAAAAAAGCAATATGTTGTCTTTAAAGTTTAATGTAAATAAAAGTAATGACATTTTTATGCCAACAGGATCTCATAATGTAGAGAAAGGTTTTTTTCTATGGATGCTAGATTCTCTCAAAAATGTCCTCTGGACTTTAAAGCAGTGATTGAACATTTTGTGAAATATGTTTATTTACTGTCTTGCTGATAATCACACATGGCTGCCGACACCTCTGAAGGCTGCTAATTAACACAATGTATCTTACTTATTTAATTCATACACAAATTGTAAAAATGCTGTTTCACTGTGGCCTGACTAGTTCTTGGCTGGGAGCCGTAATTTCCTGGAGTCTTTGGTTGCCTGAAAACTGCTCCCAGTCAGGAGGTAGCCTCGTTCATAACCCTGTGAAAACTAAAATGTTGTTTTTATCTCTCAAAAGTCTTCTCAGAATTCTATAGTAATAAAACCAGGTCTTTCTAAAATGATATTTCTTTGTTACAACAGGATCACATAACTTAGAGAAAGTTTTTTCTTCACGCATAACAAACCTGAATCTGCAATAAAAGAATCTGTTGTATCGAAACTTGAAACAGCTTCGACTTGCTTTTCTGATGCCTAGAATAACTTCTTGTTAATGTTCATATTTAGATCAACTGTGGATCTAAAAATTACACATTCAGAAGGTGTAAATTATTTAATTTTAGCTTTATTAAATAAGGCATTAAAACCTGCTTACTCAAAGTAAGGTGTATTTCTGAACCCCTTGGCTATTGATCCCTTATCTTTGGCTCGGATGCAATAAAGCACTTTATCTTATAGATATGAGAGCATCCTTATCATAATTGGATATCTTTTATGTTGTTTCTCATGAAATGTTCATCATCTCCCCAAAACACTCCTCTGACTTTAAACATAAGCATACATGAAGAGGCATAAAACATAGAATAAACCATAAGATGTCCATTTGAGCTCAGGGAAATTGGAATCAGGATTTTTCACACGTTTTTGACATTCACATAGAGAAGATGTCCTTAAAATGCCAGGGTCCAACAAACTCCTGCTATTATCATGATGATGTATGTTATGTATGTGTGTAATCATATTTTCCTCTGACTGTTGGTGTATTTGATGTGATGAAAAGGCCTTTTTCTTTGTAGCCATGATGAAAACTAGCCTGCCACTGCCAAAACACACTAATTTCTTTTCTCATATTCTCTCCATCATACACTGAAAAGTACAGAATAATCTTTCACTAATCACTTCTAGTGGAACTCTTGTTTTTTGAATTGCATCTACTGAGCTTAGAGACAAGCAGGAGAATTTTATAGGGAGATAAAACATCAACAGTAAATGCCACAGAGACGTGGTGTACATTATCTGGAAACTGGTAACCTGGAGATTAGTTTGAAATGGGGCTCATAAATCTATGATAAATATTGTGTTTTGGTTAGGTGCTTATTTGAACCTGAAAAGTTTAGAGTGTATAAGGGTATAGAACACTAAGGTGGAAATACATGATGGCCATTCCTATCCTCAATAGTTTCATAACTTGTTCCAGTCATTTTTAGGTTAACATTTGTTAGACTGATTTGGTGCTAAATTTAGCCATTTTCAACCACTCTAAAACTTATAAAAATGACAAAAATCCCTCAATGATATCACATGAAGACACTGAGTCATTGAAGAACACCTTAAAAAAAATCCATGCTGTGATTTGGCGTCAAAACTGTTGGCTTTTAGATTTTTTTTGGTGATTTAATGGGGAGCACTTCTCTTTCTGGAAAACACTGCCTATATATATATATATATATATAAAGAGACTATATATATATATATATATATATATATATATAGTCTCTTTGTGTTTGTGAGTGAAGCTGTGGTTATCTTAGACGTCACAATAAGTTATTTTAGACAGACTGGCTACAATGGGGAGTAACAGCATCACACATTATTACAATTTGTCCCATTGAATAGAAAGAAGTCTCAGATGTTAAGAATTCATAAGAATAGTACATTTACAGTGCATGTAAAAAAAACTCATGCCTTTTGCCAAGTACCGCTTGCAAAGGTGGGCATATCTGCAAAGAGAGGGAGACGTGTTGATACCCATAGAACCTTGTTTCATTCTTCTATCTTCTGTTGAGGTCAAAGGTCAAGGGACTCGGTTTTTTTTTCCTTTGAGTGTTAGTTATCCTCAAGCTAGCAAGCCATGGTTGGCACCAATGGATACTTTATGATGTCTAGTTTCACATGATAACTCTACCTTTATATTTTAAATACTGTGCCTCTTAAAGACAATAATGTCGTTCCCTCAGGTCTCAGTGTAAAAGCAATGGACGTACTAAAAATCGCCAGTAACTCCAATGCAAAATGTTATCTATGAAAAAATCTAAAGGTTACATGTCAACAAGTTACATTATTATTATCTAATATAAGCTTCTTATGCCTCAGACGAATTAATTTGGCTGTTGGCCATGCTGTCATCACTATGAGTAAAGTACTCCAGAATGAACTTTAGCAAAAGTAATGATTAAAAACTCATAAGAATAATAATACAAACTAAGAGTAAAGGTTTGTGGATGTTATCTATCTGCATACTGCTGATGAAGCCCTTACAGCGCTCCAGTCACATTGTCTTGTTAAACTGAAAATGTGATATAGTTCCTGGACTATTAACATGACCCAAAACAGAGAGAAAATTCATGGCAGCGTTGTTTTAGGTTACACTGAAACTCCAAATGCATGATGACAGGTGATATCAGAGGTTATGGAAACTGGACTTTAGAACATGCCTGGTAATGAGAACCTCCACTTCACCCTGAGGTTGGTGGAATCTCCTCTGTTACCCTCAAAAGATTGCCCTGCCAGTGGCTGCTATGGCTGCTAGCTCCTTGGTGCTCTATATTCACGTTTAATGGTCTCAAATGAAATGTGAATGGCATTATTGCATATCAAATAAACTCTAAAATAGCCTCAAACTGAGGGAGATGCTGCAGAATAATATCTACTAATCCCTCCCAAGTGATTGGCAGACATGGCACATGAGGGGTTACCATGGTAACGGGGGCTCAGTTGCAGCGCCAGGCTTAAAATGATAGTAAAATATGAACCCTGGTCCAAGGACACCATATGGGAAACATTATGGGAGTGATCTCAAACAAACAGTTCCATCACAGAGAGGGAAAACACATCAATCTGAAATTTAAGGTAACTGATACAATTAGGCAGAGAGTTATAAATAAAATAACAAGTTTGACAATGAAAATATGTTTTGAGGGCGATCGTTGTGGCTCCTGGAAAAAAGAAAGGATGGATTCTCTGAGGGCAGAGTGATACCGGGAGTATTTCATTAAACATACCTCGTGGCTTTGGGTCAGACAGGGAGCATTATTAAGTCATGCCATGACCCAGACGTTGGGTCTAAGAAGGATAATGCATTAAGAAGAGGAAGGAAATGAATAGTTGTGGTTGTGTTGGATATTGTGGCTGTGGTGACACAGATATTGGCACTCATCGATTCATCTGCTGGCGTGGTGGGGGGGGGGTGGGGATGGTTCTTCTTTTTAATCCAAGACAGATCAGGGGGAACCTGCACACACACACACACACACACACACACACACACACACACGTAGGAGAATGATGTCAGCTGCAGAGTGTAAACAGAAGCAGCTGAACTACCAATCAGCAGGCACTCTTTAGCAAATTACAGGGAAAATTAGAGTGTGAGAGCAGGATGAAGGGATGAAGTGCAGATAGAGCTGCAGAGAGAGGGGGAAGCTTTCCCCCAGATTACAGAGCAGCCACAGATTACGGCCTGTGGATTATGACGATTTGACCAAAGAAAAAAAGAAAAAAGTGAATACAGACAGACAAACAAGCCGCTCTTTCTGCGTACTTTTAAAAATGTGTGTGTTGGGTTTTTTTTTCTGACGCTTCTGTCAAAAAGCAAATTGATCACATCTACTGTACATAATCGATTACAAGCACAGATGCATGTAAACACCCAAACATACTGCAAACATATATGGTGTGAGAGGAATATTAATCTGTCTTCTAAAACAACAAATACAGTTATTTCCCAAAAAGTTGCTAAAGTTTGTTTGTGCCTAGTAATAAAGTATTTGAATACATTATGTAAAAAAAAAAAAGCTCACATGATCAAAAACTGCTATCTCTCTTAAATTCATTGTTTGTTTGTTTTTAAATAAAATGATAAAAGTAACAGAAAACAACAACTACATTAAAGTTATTCATGTTTTTGGATGGTGAAAAAGGATTACATTTACATTTACCTTTACATTTACATTTTAAACTCTGGAGTAAAACAAGACTTTATTACAATTATTATCACTTTTCAAATTGCACATTTTTAACCAGGACCCTATAATAACCTCCACCAATGTTATGTTTTCACCCCTTTCTATTTGTTTGTTTGTTTGTCTTTGGGTGGAACATGAGTCAGGGAAGAACCCATTAAATTTAGGTTCAGATCCAGGAAACTTTTTTTATAACCATCAGTGTTAAACTATTTTCTTTGCTACTCTGATTTAACAGCTATATGTAGTTAAGAGTAAAAAAAAAACATGAACCCACATTGTCTTTCGTGGCTACTATTGATGCCTTTCTATGTTTTCTGACATAAAAATCATACATATGATCCGACTATTTCCCTTTTTCTTCTCTTTTTCTATTTAAAGAGCTAACCAGCCGTGTAGGATTGTTCGGCCTTGGCGCAGGTGTAACTGTTCTTATTTTAGAGCTTTCACAAGTTAACAAGTCGATTCTAACTGCAAGGAATGATTTATTTGAGGATTTTCCAAGAGAGAAGACATTAATCACAGAATTCTGAATAGATTAAAATGTGGACGTTTTTGTAATGAGTGTGTGATTCCCCCTTCTTTGCTCTCTCTCTCTCTCTCTCTCTCTCTCTCCCTCTGCCTCTCTTTCTCCGTATGTTCCAGAGCTCCTCGGAGCAGCAAAGCGGGTGAACGTCAACATCCAGGATGCAGATGGGTGAGGAGCTAATTCATGTTCTCCTTGTCATTCTTCCATTTCCGTCATCATCATCCTTTCTTTGGGGTTTTCCTGACTCTTTCTTCCCTCTTTCCTTCAGTGCTTCCTCCCCTTCTTTCTGTCCTCTTCACAACAACAATGGTGTTATGTATTGCATGGAATTCTAACACAGAGTTCAACTGATGAAACTTATTCTGATTCAGATTTTTATTTATATCTTTGAACTTTACAGAATGAAAAGACTTTGTGGGACAACATAGTATTTAGGATACTGGTTGGAAGTCTGAATCCCCCAAGGGATTAAAAATACGTCTGAGATGTTTAAAGCAGCATTAATCAATATTTTTTATAATAACAAAGTATTAGATGACATTGTGAAATGAGTCACTTGTAGTGGAGAACCTACAGAGAATTACATGCAAATCGGCTTGGCTTTACAGAGCTTTATAGCAAGTTTCAGTGACTGTTTGTTTCACTCACCCCAGCAGTCAACGCAGAGGGCCCTCTTGACCCACCTTGAGTCTTGGATCTGCTCGAGGTTTCTGCCAGTAAAAGGCAGTTTTTCCTCGCCACTGTCTCCATGTTCTTGCTCATGGGGGATTGTTGGGTCTCTGTAGAATAAAGAGTCGGTATAGACCTGCTCTTCTTGGAAACTTTTGCTGTGATTTGGTGCTGTATAAACAAAAGTGACTCAACTTGACTCTCACCGCTCTCATTGAATAACTTTCAGCCACAGCAGGCTGCTGTTTACAAAGAAAAGGCCCTAAATTCCCTCTGCACACTGTGTAGCACTCAGCAGACAGACAAAGTTAGCAACGTTGGTGAACATAGTGGAGGATTTATCAGCTGTGCATCCAGATAGTTCCCTCAGAAGGAAGTGGAGACCAAAATTACAGCTGAAAGGAGGGTGAACTTTGGATTTTTACTGACCAGGTGGTCAGAAAAATGACTTAAAAATAAATTATAATGTTTCTGCATAACTGTTTGCTGACATGTTTTTCGTGTCAAGTTAAAGAGAGACTTCACACACCTGGAAAATCTTCTTTTTTTTTACTCACCGTAAAGTTTTACCTTGCTGAGCTGACATACAAGTGCCATGACATAGCTTTCAAAACACCAAACTATTACAAGCCTCTTCGACATTACTCTGTGGCCGAAGCAGGTTATGGTAATCCACTGACGGTTGGAAAAAGGAAATCAATATGTTATCACATACTATCATCTTAACTCCATGTTTGAGATGTGTTGCCAGCTGAAGAGGACTGATATGACTTTAAAGGAGCCCACATTTCCCAGCTCTTAATTTGCTCAGAAATGTTCCCTTATCAACTTTGCATGTACAACTATGGATTTGCGCTATATTTAGACTCCAGATCGGTTCGGCTTTTTATGTGTGCACATGCTTGGTTAGTGATTATGTTCCATTTGGCTCCATCAGATAACAAAGATCTTTTTTATTTTGTTGATTGGTATCAGACAATTGGACTCAGCTCCTTGTGTAATGACTGATGATTCGTTGATTTGACTCCTGGACCGGGGATCCATTAGACACACACACACACACACACACACACACACACACACAGAAGCGCTGTGTGGACATTTGGCTTCAGGGTAGAGAGATTGCTTATTAATGGAAGTAGGTCATTTGCCCCCTCCTGTCTCTCACGCAGAACTGAGGGGTGGAGCTGCTCCACGCTGACGATCATTTCAAACTTATGCTCTGGTTTTACGCTGCCTCTATGAATGTGTGTATTTCTGTACATAATCTGTGTCTGTGTGAAGGTTGTCACCACTTCACCATGCTGCTCTCAGTGGAAACAAGGAGCTGATCTCTCTGCTGTTGGAGGCCCAGGCAGCAGTGGATATTAAAGACCATAAAGGTAAAATTGCACACAGATGTTACAAAGTACACACAAAGTGTCCTTAAAACTCACTATGATACCATGAAACAAAAAACACGAGGCTGGCCAGAAAACGAAACAATCACACACAAAAAAACAGGAAGTCAAATATATATTTCTGGTGTCCCCTTTGTGACCAGTAATAGCCTCTTATGTAATAAAAGGTGAGCTTGTTGGTAATGCAATAAAAGTGGCAGATTTGTGAACACAGCAAACAAAACAAGGCGATAGAAGAGAAATGCTTCACGGCTGCAGAACCGAGAGCCTCACGGCAAACCAGCAAATATTTCCATCTCACACTGCTTCCAGAATGAAGAAGAAATCTCAGAGCAGATGGGAGATATATTCCCTCCGGAATGTTCTGCAGGCCTCCAGTCTCTACACTCCCAGTCATGCCAGTACGTCTCAAAATACAGGTACAGTTGGAAGCCAAATTATTCAATCCTCATTGGCAAAATATACTATTTATCAGCTCAATGCAACAGATTTTTACTTTTTTACTCATACAACACAAAATTCTACTTGTAATGATGACTGCAGTCTCCAAATGATTCAACCCCCTGAGTAGCATCCCTCATAAAAGCAAACATTAGCAAATGAGATGTGATTAAAACGCTGCGACAACCTTCATAAACATACCTAAGCAGCACAGTCCCAAAGTTTTTTCTGTTAAGTCCTAAATTTACATGAAGTCTACATGCCTGAATTCCAAGATGTACACCAGGTGTGGGTTCTGAAAAGAACACCCTACCTACAGTGAAGCGTGGCGGTGATGCTCAGGGACTGCTGTGCTTCCTCTGACACTGAAAACCTGCAGGGTGTAGAGGAACCCATCTCATCGGTTCCATCAAGGATCAGGAAATCCTAGAAGCAAACGTTTCGCCATCTGTGAGGAAGCTGAAGCTTGGGCGTCGTTGGACGTTCCTAAAAGGACAATGGTGGGATTGAAGACGGCGTTTGCAGCATGTAAATCAAGGAATATTATAGAACTGGAGACCTTTGCCCACGAGGAATGGGCTAAGATTCCCCAGGAACGCTGCCAGAAGCTGGTGCCTGGATATGCATCACGTTTGCATCACATAGCAGCTAAAGGGTCTCTACAAAGTAGTAGAGACACTTGTCATCAAGGGGTTGAATCATTTTAAGACTGCAGTAGTCAGGAAATGTATCGCATTTTTTGTTAAACTTCTCATTTGATTTGGTTGTTGACAAACAGCTCATAAATACTATATTTTGCCATTAAACCTAATACACAATGGGGGTTGAACAATTTTGCTTTCAACTGTAGGTATACATCTTTATCAGGTGGCTCCTCACCTGATATCCCTCCATGGATGGTGCCAGAAAACCTTAAATCATTCCTCCATTGACCACTAAGCCTCCCTCTGAACACTATCTGCTCACCACTAAAGAATCATGTGTTTCCCTCAAGAGTTAAATGGAGTCAGTATTAAAAGTGGCCAGAAAATCCACATCAATGATAATGTTGCCCTGTATCTGCTGTAAATAAGCAACTTAGCCATATTATCTTAAATATGTCATTGTTTCTTTGCACTCTTCCCAAATGAGCAAGAAATATGTTAGTGCAACTTTAAGATTCATTCCTCACTTAAACGAGAAACTGTTCCCTCTGACTTAGAAGTCCTGATCCTCATCCACACCTCATCAATCACCTCTACAAAATGTTCTTGTGCAAGACGCCAACTTAAGGTCGCCGACCTGGACATCTGGCAGGCCTGGGCCTCTGGGTTTCATATCCTGTCAAAAAATAAAGTAACAAAGGTGGAGGCAAAAGGAGGCAAACAACTATCCATCGTGCCAGGATACTCTTGGCATCTCTGTTCAGGGTATTTCCAAAATCAGAAAATCCATTTTGTTACGATTATCAATATTCTGTGAGACTTTTATTGTAGTTGCTGGTGTAAAAACTAAAAGTAGATCCTCTGCTCTATGACCTCATGGTCAGCATTGGTCCTCCTCGATATGAGTGAGTGTTCATAACAGTATTTAATGACGTCCTAGGCCTGACAAATACAACCCTGTTCCTAAAATTCACATGGGACATCATATCAGGATGAATTACCCGTTCACCACTAGAAAAAAATGGGCTCATAACACTTTGGCAATCCTCCGAAAGAGCTTCCTGAATTGATGAAGTGTCCATTCTCCTACCATCTGCAAACAAATCGAGCTTAGCGTCTCTCTTTCCCTGCACAGACAGGGTAAAGTCTTCACTTCTCTTTACAAACGAGCAAAAGTTTTCTTTAAGCTTTTTGAGGCAGCCTGAGAGACATTTCCCATCACATCCCTTCATATTCCCAGGCTTCAGCTTCTGTAACTGCTATAGTGATTGTGCTATTCATCCTGCCAGCTCTTCTCCTCTGAGTCAGGACTCCCTAATGCCAGCCAGACCTGGGGGGGGGCCTCTTTATTCATCTTGACGATGTGGCTCATCACTGGTATGGAGACTAGGGGTCTTGGGTTGTTGCCATGAGAAACATGCTCACTGCTCCATGCAGCTGCTGCTACAAAGTGGTGTTTAATGTCTTGTGGTTAGAGGCATCGGGATAATGACTCAATGCTTGATTTTTGTGCTGTGCTCAGGTGAACTTTGCATAACCTTTCATTTCCCACATGACTCCAGGAGTCGACTGCAACGTCCAGCTTAGTGCAATCTTCACATAGGTCGTCTTAAAGGCGGCTGATCTGGTGATTTTAGATTGTGATTGATTTCAAAAGCATCCATAATCTACATCTCAGTGGAATCCTAACACCTGTGATATTTAATATGCATCTGTTTCCAAACATCACATAACCTCGTCGATTAGCAGATCTGCACTATGTGAACAAACCAATAACTATTTCATGAAATATTGTGTTTTAATGTTAGAAATGTATATCTGAGATCATTTCTTAATTTTTTTTTTTTTTTGGGACAGATTGCCCGTCTTTAGGTCTTCTTCAGATGGTATATCTTGTTATCTTGTCTTGTCATTTGTCTGAAAGCATTTCGTCAGTATCTGTCAGGATTCACAAAAGCAGGACCCAAAATTGTAGACAACACAGGGGCACAGTGCAGTTCAATGATTTAAATAACAAAAAAACAAGAAACAGTCCATTGTCCAAAAACACAAAAGGGGAGTCCAAAGCAAACAACAGCATCTAAAATAAAAGGCAGAAACAAAATCCAAAAACAGGCAAAAATCCAACTCACAGAAAACTTACAAGCACTGGGAGAAACACTGGAGACACTGGGACACGAGAGAAGATATGACCAAACATAGACAAGGCATTGACGACTAGCTGGCAACGCACAGAAGGAATCATACAGACTAAATACACTAGGGTAAGGAGGGAATGATACACAGGTGACACAGGGAGGAGGAGACGATCAACAACACGTGGAGACAATCAGACAATCACACACTGGAGGGAAAGTATATTAAAGGGGAAAACACAAGGAGGATGCAGCAATAAACTAATAGAGAATACATGAGCAAAGGAAAGGGAGCAAACTGGAACTAAACACAGGAGACTAAAACACAGACAGGAACCAAAGGGGTAAAACAGATCATAAGAAACACAGGAAATGCAAAGCAAGAGCACATGACACGGAATAAGGCTACAAAGTAAAACAGGAAACAGTGGCACTAATTCATAACATAATTCTTTCAAACTAAAAAGGAACCAAAAAACTAGGATGAGTTTCATGACAGTATTGTCCTCTGATTATGATGCTTGTGCAAACACTACTTCACCAGCCATGAAGGGTCACAAGCATGTCAAAAACAATAAGATTCCATTTCCAGGAGGGAGTCTGTGCCTAAATCTGTTGCTACAATAAATAGATACGACAGAAATCTTTTCAAAATTACGACTGCAAATAATGATTGTTGTCATTATTAATCAAGCTATTGATTTTTTTTCCTCCAATATTATAGTTGAAGATTAATATTCTGTCAGCTTTCTGATTGGCTCGGCTCTTTATCGATATTTGCAAATTCAAAGGCAACACTTAGGGCTTAATTGGGTCTTACAGTGAGGTAAACACAATAGAGTCATTTATTGATTGATGCCACTGACAAACTGATCTGTCTACAATAAAAAATCAAGGAGTTTTATATAATCTTTCTTTTTTTGTATGTGTCTGTGTGCTTGTGGGTTCTTGTCTGTGTTTTATTGTGCTGTCATCTCTGGCTGTGTGTTTTGCTATGCGTGTGTGTTTTGGTGTGTGTTTTGTGTAGGGATGCGTCCTCTGCATTATGCTGCATGGCAGGGGAAGACTGAACCAATGAAAATGCTGCTGAAGGCAGGCTCATCAGTCAACGGACAGTCAGATGAAGGACAGATCCCTCTCCACCTATCATCTCAGCATGGACACTATGACGGGGTAACCGTGTTTGTGTGTACTGTAGGTGTTGTGTGTATGTGTATGTGTTTTTATGAGCTGTACTTATCTGTTATGTGTACCTGATGGTGCATTACTTGTTTTTGTTACAAGCTATGAATTTTAGAAGCAACAGAAAGTTGTGTTTGTGTGTGTTACAGTCGGAGATGTTGCTACAACACCAGTCCAACCCGTGTATCTCAGACACAGCTGGGAAAACACCACTGGACCTCGCCTGTGAATTTGGACGTGTCGGAGTGAGTCGATTTGACTGAAAATGAAACAAATGCACCAACTCACAGAGAATCCACAAAATATACACTACCAGTCAAAAATTTGGACACAGTTTCCCATTCAAGTGGATGGGTAACTGTGTCCAAACTATTGACTGGTACTGTATACTTTTCTGTTTATTCAACCGTCAAATGACCCATGAAGTGGTGCCCTGAGAGCTCCGCCCACTGCAAAACAAATGAAACACAAAATACAGGCAAATAAAGAAAACATCACCAGTTTGACAACACGTGTAGCTTTCAGAAAAGAAATGCTGTAAAGTGAGAAACAATCAAACACAGAAACATGCTGCAAACAGAGAAATAACCTAAAAGCATCAAAATAATTAAAATAATACTTAATATAGACTGTAGAGCAGTGGCTCCCATGTAACCCCTGAGACATACAACATCCTCCTAACTTCCTCATAAGCACCACTCAGTCGCCAAAATAATAATAAGAATTAAATTTCAGATTTATTTTTCGTACCCCCTGGATTGATCCATGTACCCCGGGGGATACACATACCCCAGCTTGATAATAAGTGCCCCAAATCACCTGCAGCCAGAGGAGAGAGCGCTCAGTTTCTGCAGCTATGATTAGCAGATTTCACTTAAGTTTGGAACTGTTAACAGAAATGACTCCATGTTGTACTTGAACCTGCTGTGTGCCCGTCTTTAGGTGGTGCAGCTCCTGCTCAGCAGCAACATGTGTGCAGCCATGCTGGAACCGAAACCCTCCGACCCCAATGGAGTGTCGCCTCTGCATCTCGCTGCAAAGAACGGACACATCGATGTCATACGGTCTGCAAACGTTTTCTTTCCAGTCTGCCGCTCTCAGTGTGTGTCTGTCTTCATACTGCTTAATTGCCCAGGGCAGGTTAAATGCCACTTTGGGCCAGTAAGTCTTGCAACTAGTCAGGCAAGTGGTAAAAAAGGGCTAAACATAAAGGTTTTTTTTCTGGAGCTGATGATGGAAGTAGCCATAGAGTGGGGCATTTTGCCTCCTCATTCATACTCTATCTACGTTAGAAAAAAGAGACGTCCATTTCAAGTCGTTTATCTGTCGACGCCCACATACATACTTCCATGCTTCCTTTATTTTGACATCAATACATCCACAAGATGGCAGTCAAAGGTTTCGACAACAACAAAAATGATAATGGACCCAATGAATTTAAAAAACGTAAAAGTGGAGGCAATGATGTACTCGCCGGTGGTCTGAGGCCATTTAATACATTGTGATATGTTGATGGAGAGTTTTTTTTGTTTTTTTACTTTTTCACTTTTAGGCTTGACTTTTTTCTTCTTTGTCATGTCCGTAGACATTTGTTGTGTCTTACTTGAATTATGGCTACGCTGCCCTTCACCATTTCTCGTGGTACTGCTCTGTTTCGTCTATTTCATCTGTATCCATAAGCTTTCAGTATGGACGAAAGGTCCCGTCTGCATCCATCCTTAACATGAGCCTTTAGGGGCCTTAGGCCTCAGGCTTGGATCTCAGCAGGGGAGGAGGGTCGACTCACTGGACCTCTTGCAATTTTAGTTAAATACCCCTGCGTTTGAAAATGTGGTTGAAACTCCATCAATGTATTGTTCAGTTGTTGTTTCAGAGCAAGGCAGAGAAGATCGTGAACACGAGAAGTAAATTTAGTTGTTGTTTTTTGATAACTGCTAATAAATAAAACAATCTGTAAAGGGGCAAGTAAAAGTTGACTTTGGGCAAGTGAATTTCTGACACATTAGCTCAACAAAAAACTGACACAAAAAAACACTAACAATGAATCCTGCTATTTTTTGGTAAATATTTCTGTTTTCACTGTATTTCTGTTTTTATTATTCTATATAAGCACTGATTAAAGAAATGATTTAAGATGCTAGAAATAAAGGTTAATATTAATATTTTGGTTTCACTGTATTTCTGTTTTTATTATTCTATATAAGCACTGATTAAAGAAATGATGAAAGGTG